>OY728142.1:1223989118-1225402868 GCA_963277665.1 Viscum album | reverse complement strand
GTGCAGGTCCATGAAGCCTGGTGTACCGGCTGGGTTGGCTGCCAACCAAGGAAGAAGTCTCCTTGCCGACAAAGGAGACTCCCAAATTAGGGAGTGACCCCCACAAATCTCCCCCTCACGACCAATTTGGGGTAGAAGTTTGACCTGCAGTCTCCTTGCAGGTGTTGAAAACTTCATCAGCAAATCGAACACGCTTCTTCACTCCAGATGACGTGGCACTTCCATCATCTTCATTCGATCTTGGACTGACTGCACTCCCCATCAAATGATACAACCCTTGGGACTCCTTCCCAGTAAGCTTCGCTGCATCCCCACATGAGACTTCCAACACTCCACCTGCTATGGAAATCTTGTACCCTTTCGCATAGAGCTTACTCAATGATATCAAGTTTCGTCTCATCCTCGGAACGAATTTCACATCAGCCAGTTTACGAACCCCTCCATCGGGTGTCTTCAATTTCACAGTTCCGACTCCTCGAACCTCACATGTTGACCCATCACCAAGTCTCACTAAATCTTACACCTGTTGAAAAGTATCAAATGTACCTATCGTCATACATATGTGTGTCGAGCTCCCCGAATTCAAAACTCATTCGTCTTCCTTTGGATTTTGAACCCGCTCGTTCTTCCTCTTTAGAAATCGACATTCCCGCTTCATGTGCCCGTATCTTTTGCAGTAATGACACTGCACTTCTCCCCGTTCAACTCTCCCATCTGAGTGCAATCTTCCCGTTGTCACACAGATTTCATCATCTACTGATAATCCTGTGATGTTCAAATCCCTCTCTTCAACTTTCTCTTTCCCAGCAACATACCGTTTGCGCTCTCCACAATCACTTTTATACACTACTGGAAAGTAGACTTTTCCCAACACTTGTATACCAATGGTTCTGGAGAACCGTTGGTAAATCTTGGTTTCGTGAACCTTTACCAACATTTTTCTACAAACCGTTGGTAAAGGCCATTTTTTCCCAACGGTTTTTACAAACCATTGGGAAAAGTCATGGTTTCCCAATGGTTTTTACAAACCATTGGGAAAGATCTCCTCAAATATCCAGATTTCCAGTATCCCCCTCGCAGCACAGCAGAAATCGATTCCCCCAATTTCCAGAAGCCCCAGCGTGGAGGTGAACCCTAACCCACCTCGAGTTCTTCCATCCGATCAACTGCAACTCCCCCATCTAGGTTAAACTCTTTAAACTTCTTCCCAAATACAAACATAGAAGCCCTCTTCCTCCGATTTCTACATTTATTTCAATATCTAGCAATATCACGTCATTTTTTCCTATTTTAGGGATTTTGGAAAATTTTATGATTCACACTATTTAATATTGAATCAATGACTAATACATGATTGGTAGATGTCTGTGTCTAGGGTTGACTTTGGTTTCATATATCATTTGTAACTAAACATATGACATACGACCACTAATATGGTGATTCCACCTAAGAATGATGGAATTTTCCTAGGATCGTGGGGCTTCCTCTTCTTTTGTTCTATAGAGTTTGTAGTGTTGGTTTTTAATGTATTTTATTTTCTTATGGATTTATAGTGATTATGTATTGGGTTCCTTTGGTCATGAATTTCGGGTGAGTTATTCTTAAGTTCTTCTTAGAGATCATTGTATTCATAAAGTGTGCCTAATTTTTTTGTAGGTGGTGTCGACTCACTAAGTGACTATTTGGTTATGTTTTTATGATTCCAACGTTTGATTTCTTTAAATAATAAAACCTATTTATATTTTAATGATATAAATGAGTGGTTTTTAAATATATGTTTATAAAATAGGTAAAATGTTTTCTAAGTGGTTTATTTGGAATTGTACAAAGACAGATCCCATTTTTATTGTATTCTAAAATCTCATTAAACATATTTATACTTATTGAATCCTTTAAAAGTTTGGATCCATGTTTGAGCATTACCACTAATATCCCATAGCTTAATACCATTTTTAGATTGTGTACATCTCATTAGATTTTTTAATGAGTTCACTTATTCCTTCATTAATGTCTTCCAAGGATATATTAGAAATATAATATCCACTTGAATGTTTTTCCTTGCTTAAATAATGTAATGTATTCCTGGAATAATTACTTCCATATTTGTTTTCATTGCAGGAAATGACACCCATTGAAGAGAGGTGGCAGAAAAAATGACAGAAAATAATCGTCGCATTACACAGATGGGCATTCCTCCACTCATCCCTGTTGTAAGTATTTTATTTCAAATATATATATTTCAATAACTTATAATATCATGTGTTTACTTTTGTGTTAAACTTTTTTTCAGGAGCCACCCCCTAGACGAGAGATATCCGATGAGGAGCCTGATATTGCTCCCAGTACAGAGGCTGGTGGTAGGAGGGGGGGGGGTGGTGTCAGAGTTAGACAACCATCTGGTGGTCCCGGTACTGAGGATGGTTGTACGAGGGCTCATGGTGAGAGAGTTAGACGATCCACTGGTCGTACCAGATTGGATTATTCCCCTACTACAGACGTATCTTCTACGCCCCATTTTGATCCTAGTGTGTCTTTAGGGACACACGAGATATTTAGGCCTCCGATGTTTATACTACCAGTTGGCCAGACATCTGTGCCATCATCTTTTGCTTCTGGTTCATTATCTTTGGGCTATTATATTCCACCTTCTTCAACTCCTGCTCTGACACAGTATGTGGCTGAGGAGCGTACACTGAGGGACACTCCACCTGTACAGGATATTCCTTCGGTTTCTGCACATCCAGTGATGGCCATTGGTCCGACTACCACAGGTATTTTATATAACTCTAACAAATTTTTATACCAAAATTTATTTTTATTATAACTTGTACTGATATTTTTTTTCTTTAATGACATATTCATCTACTGATAGGAGGCATGGGAGGGGGCGTACTCTCTTGCGTGCGGTATGGAACCGCTAGACATAGTTGATGGTTGAATATAATGATGATGGATAGATGATTGATAAATCTGGGCAGGAATGTCGGGGTTTTTTGGCGACGCTAGCCAAATACTCCGACATCATTCCGGTCAACCCTCTCTCTTGGAGACATCTGCTACACGAAGTCAAGGATAATGCGTGGGCACAAATATGGGTAAAAAATCTATTGGATTTAATGTAGTATTTTTTTTGTATTTATATGAATTAATCTATTGGGTGTTATCTTCGGTATAACTTCCCTAATGGCGAAGGTGCATGACCGATGCGTTTAAAGGAGCTAGGAGAGATTTAGAGAGCTTATAAGCATGAGCTGTATGTTGGCTGGTGTGATAGAGTGGGCACGAAGTTGGAGACATTACCTATTGTGGATGACTGCCCGATAGAGCAATATCGCCAAATGATTACCCATTGGGCGACTGCCAAATTTAAGGTATAAATACCATTTGAGGTATTTAGATGACAACTTTCATATTTTGAATTAATATTATCTAATTTATTATTAAACATTATTTAGGAATCTTCTGAAAAAAAACATTGATTCAAAACAATACCTCCACACTTTGGGGCGCACAACTATGTCAGATCATGAGAGGCAGCTGGTACGATATAGTTGTTTATAATTTTTCCTTAGGACTTGCCCTTTTTATTGTTTCCTACTTAAATTATGTGATTTATTAAATATTGAATATATTATTATACTTTCATTTTCTATTGTTTCAATGTCATTACAGAAGCACAAATTGAATATTGAAGGACATATCCCTCGAGAAAAATTGTTTTGCTCGAGTAGAAGAAAAAAAGATGGAACTGCAGTTAATAAACCGACACAAGAAAAGATTGTAAGTTTTAATTTGTTTATTTAAAAGTTTAATATCTATTTTGAAATTTAATAATCTATTAATATTTTTAACAGACTGCTTTAGAGGCCCTTGATGCCCAAGAGCCTGACAATTTAGGGCCACACGATCATTTATATCATGTTTTGGGAGAGGAAAACTCTGGTCAAGTACACTACTGACCTGGTAAGAATATAGTCCCAATGAGGTACTGGTCCTCTCCAGGTATCCATTATAGTACCAGCGAGTTGGAACAGGTCAAGGAGAATGCAAGAAAAACTAATAAAAGGGTCACAAAGTTGTAAGTACAAGTTCAAACGAGGGACAAAGAATTTATGAAACTGATGAAAGATTTATCTTCATCACTTCCACCAGAGGCCAGCGCGGCTTGTCATACATTTATGTTATTGATGGGTGAATTATCCAATGCATCGGGCAGCAGTTCTAGTGGCGGTCGAGATGATGACGTTCCTGGTGATGACGAGGATGCTGAAGAGGACAAGGGAGAGGATGAGGATGAGGACGAGGGCGAGGATGGGGCCGAGGGTGAGGATGGGGCCGGGGGCGAGGATGGGGCCGACGATGAGCATGGGGACGATGATGAGGATGATTACGAGGACAGAGATGGTGGCGAGGATGAGGCCGATGATGGTGGTGGTGATGCTGATGGTGATCAGGGGCAGATTGATCCATTACATTTTTGAATTCTGTATAACTCTTTATTTTTGAACCTGGTTTTTCACTCTGGTATGGATATTTTTGAATTCAGTATAACTCTTTATTTTCGACCAAATATGGAAGAATCTTTAATTTAAGAATGCTTTAAATTGAATTTAGCTTCTTTCTTAATTCTGCTTAATTATATTGAATTGCATATCTTGAATAAGTTTTCTTTAATATAATTGTTTCATTTGATAAATAAAGTCATGTTTTTATAATAAAACCCCTCCAACGGAGGTGTGATGTTTGTGAAAACTCACAGTGATAGTTTAGGGTGTGATAATTTGACTCTAAATTAGTAGTTTCAACTACCTAGTACCACTTTTAAAAACAAAAAATATAAAATATATATCTTTATCATACCACAATCCTGAATCAAGAGTCTGTTTTTTATAACATAAGATCAGTTTCTACAATGTGAAGGACAACTACATAGGATTTATCCGGAATCATGGCCGGAAGATGCTGCCCCACAAATGTCGTTGGACCGGGCTAACATGCCGCGGTCACGCCGCGGTCATGCCGTAGTAATTTTTTGATTTGGCCCTACTCCAGGATGACACCCCACGACGGTTCACAGTCCTGTCGGAATTCGATGTATGATACCTAGATAGAGTTTTAGATACATTACCCACCCTCCTTCCCGGACAGCCCCCTGGACAACCCCCCCACCCGCCTCAATCTGAGGCACGGTGTGGCCGGTACCACTCAAAGTGTCTTTCTTTTGTTTAAAATGGATACTCTTTTTAGTAAAAACAACTGGCATACAGAAAACTAACCAAACGCATTCAGATTGTGTTGATACTTTAGGAAAACGATCCATGGGTCATTTGTGACGTGTACGAGTCAACCCCGGCTCAATCCGAGGCGCGGTGTTGCTGGCACCACTCAAAATGTCTCACTTTTATTTGAAATGGACAACATTTTAAGTGAAAACAATAACTGGCATACAAAAAACTGACCAAACACAGTCGGATTTTGTTAATACTTCAACACAACGATCCATAGGTGAATTTTGAAATGGTCGGCCAGATGTCACGTCAATCGGAGGTGTCGTGTGAACGTACTGGCCGAAAACGCACTCTGCATGTCGTAAATGGCCAAAACATGGGTTTAACGGTCAAATGCATGTCGAACGACATCGTAATGACTTGAAATCACATGAAAACACCCTAATTATTATTTTTGAGGTGTACGAGGAGACGACACATCATTCAGATGAGCGGTTTGCATGGCACGACTGAATATGTGTTTTTTAGGTGTTTGGCGCGCTTGAAAAGAGTGTGTGGGGTGGTCGAAACTGGCCGAACGACATTGTAATGCCATGAAATCAGACTACAACAAAGGGTGGGTGAATCGTGAAATGGTCGGCCAGACGACACATCAATCAGAGGTGTTGTGTGACCGCATTGGCCGAAAACGCACTCCGCATGTCGTAAATGGCCAAAACATGCATTTAACGGTCAAATGCATGCCTAATGACATCATAATAACTTGAAATCTCATGAAAACACCCTAATTATTATTCTTGAGGTGTACGAGGAGATGACACGTCATTTGGATGCGTGGTTTGCGCGACACGACTGAATATGTGTTTTTAAGGTGTTTGGTGCGCTTGAAAAGCGCGCATGGGGTGGTTGAAACCGGCCGAACGACCTCGTAATGCCATGAAATCGGATGACAACAAAGGGTTGGTGAATTGTGAAATGGTCGTCTAAACAACACGTCAATCGGAGGTGTCGTGTGACCGCGCTGGCCGAAAACGCACTCCGCGTGTCGTAAATGGCCAAAACATGCGTTTAACGGTCAAATTCATGCCGAACGACATCGAAATGACTTGAAATCACACGAAAACACCCTAATTATTATTCGTGAGGTGTACAAGGAGACGACACGTCATTCGGACACGCGGTTTGCGCGGCACGACTGAATATGTGTTTGTAAGGTGTTTGGCGCGCTTGAAAAGCACGCGTGGGGTGGTCGAAACTAGCTAAACGACCTCAGAATTCCATGAAATTGGACGAAAACAAAGGGTGGGTAAATTTTGAAATGGTCGGCCAGACGACACGTCAATCAGAGGTGTCGTGTGACCGCGCTGGCCGAAAATGCACTCCGCGTGTCGTAAATGGCCAAAACATGCGTTTAACGATCAAATGCATGTCGAACGACATCAGAATGACTTTAAATCATACACAAACACCTTAATTATTATTCTTAAGATGTACAAGGAGACGTCACATCATTCGGACGCGCGGTTTGCACGTCACTGCTGAATATTTGTTTTTTAGGTGTTTGGCGCGCTTGAAAAGCGCGCGTGGGGTGGTTGAAACTGGCCGAACGACCTCGGACTACCATGAAATCGGACGAAAATAAAGGGTGGGTGAATTTTGAAATGGTCGGCCAGACAGCATGTCAATCGGAGGTGTCGTGTGACCGTGCTGACCGAAAACGCACTCTACATGTCGTAAATGGCCAAAACATGCATTTAACGATCAAATGCATTCCGAACGACAACAGAATGACTTGAAATCACACTAAAACACCCTAATTATTATTCTTGAGGTGTACGAAGATACATCACATCATTCGGATGCGCGGTTTGCACAGAACAGCTGAATATGTGTTTTTAGGTGTTTGGCGCGCTTGAAAAGCGTGCGTGGGGTGGTCGAAACCGTCCGAACGCATTCGGATTGTGTTGATAATTTAGGAAAACAATCCATGGGTCATTTTTGACGTGTATGAGTCAACCCTGCCTCAATCCGAGGCGCTGTGTGGCTGGCACCACTCAAAGTGTCTCTCTTTTTTTTCAAAAGGACATCATTTTAAGTGAATACAACAAGTGACATACGGAAAACCAACCAAATGCATTCGGATTCTGTTGAAACTTTAGGAAAATGATTCATGGGTCATATGTGACGTGTACGAGTCAACCCTGCCTCAATCTGAGGGCCATTGTGGCTGACACCACTCAAAGTGTTTCTCTTTTGTTTTAAATGGACAAGATTTTAAGTGAAAACAACAATTGGCATACTTAAAATGGACCAAACGCATTCAGATTGTGTTGATATTTTAGGAAAATGATCCATGGGTCATTTGTGACGTGTACGAGTCAAACTTGCTTCAATCCGAGGCGCTTTGTGGCCGTCACCACTCAAAATGTCTCTCTTTTGTTTAAAATGGACATGATTTTATGTGAAAACAACAACTGACATACGAAAAACTGACCAAATGCATTCGGATTCTATTGAAACTTTAGGAAAAAAATCCATGGGTCATTTTTGACGTGTATAAGTCAACCCCATCTCAATATGAGGTGCGGTGTGGCCGAAACCACTCAAATTGTCTCACATTTCTTTGAAATGGACAACATTTTAAGTGAAAACAACAACTGACATACGGAAAATGGAAAAAACGCATTCGGATTCTATTGATACTTTAGGAAAACGATCCATGGGTAATTTTTGATGTGTACGAGTTAGCCTCGCCTCAATCTGAGGCATGGTGTGGCCGGTACCACTCAAATTTTCTTTCTTTTATTTAAAATGGATACGCTTTTAAGTAAAAACAACCAGCATACAGAAAACCATCCAAACGCATTCAGATTGTGTTGATACTTTATGAAAATGATCCATGAGTCATTTGTAACGTGTACAAGTTAACCCTGCCTCAATCCGAGGCGTGGTGTAGCCGTCACCACTCAAAGTGTCTCTCTTGTGTTTCAAAAGGACATCATTTTAAGTGAATACAACAACTGAAATTTACACTCATCAACGATAGTCGAAAACTATTTTTTATGAGTTGGGTAGTTTCACTCATGGGATCATAAGTGACGAGACTCATAAGAAAATACCTTTTCACCATATATTATAAAAAATACAAGTTCAATGCAAAATGCATCACAAATCATTACATACCCAAATCTAGGATCAGAAAAAAAAATTGGATTTGAGCCAATTTCAAACTCTTATTCAACTCTAATAAGTATTTCTCAGACTATTATGCCTATTAGAATTTGATGGGGATGTGGGGGGGCTGTGCTGGTTGGGGGGGTTGTGCAGGGGTGAGGTGAATTACTACTTGAAGAGTGGTTGTCATTTGAAGATAGAAATGGGTGTAAATAATGTTTGAGTTATTGAAACTATTATTAACTTTACTGGATGATTGTTGTCATATGAAGATTGAAATAGGGAATTGTATTACATGACATGGTTAGAAGAGTTTGATGGTTTTATGTGTTTTTTTGTGCTATTTTAGGTGTTTTTTATGCTGTTTTAAGTCTGTATGTGGTTTTTGTGATATTTTTTATGCAAGTGTATATTGGAGGGGCTACTGGAGGGCTGCTGTGCAACAGTTCTGGAAAAACACATTACCAATGGTTTTAAACCGTTGGTATAATAGTTCTAGAAAAACACATTACCAACAGTTTAAAACCGTTGGTGTAATAGTTCTGGAAATAGAAATTTAAAAACTATACCAACAGTTTAGAACCATTGGTATAGTGTTTAGTATACAATATATACCAACAGTTTCTAGAAACTGTTGGTAAAAACATTTACACTGCCAGTATTGCCAACGGTTTGTAAAACTGTTGGTAATACTCCAATTACACTGCCTTTCCCAACAGTTATACAAAAACCGTTGGTAATGGGCTACTTCCATGCCTTACTTGCCAACGGTTTTCCAAACCATTGGTATACTATATACCAACGGTTTGGCAGCCTTTACCAATGGTTTGAAACCGTCGGTAAAGGATTAATTTCCAGTAGTGATAGTGATCCTTTTCTCGCACTAGAAACATGTGATTTCGCTAGGATCACGTCCTCTGGATTTTGGCCACCATTATTTAACTCTCGACTTTCGATGTCGGCTCCTCCCATGCTGATCATCTCGCATCACCATGATTTTATCTCTTGAATGTGCCACGGGCCTTTGGAATGCCTCTAAATCTTGAAGTGACGCTATCACCTCGTCCAGCTTCAATGTCTCCTTCCCCACGAGCAATGCAGTCACAAGTCCATCAAATGAGCTTGGTAGGGATGATAAAAGAAAAATCGCTTTATCTTCCTCTCCAACCTTCACACAAAACCCCAATAACTGCGTCATGATCTTGTTGAATTTGTTGGTGTGATCCAAAAAATTTGTCTCATCGTCCATCCGCAACTGGTACAATTTCTTCTTCAGAAATAATTTGTTGTTGAGAAGCTTCGTCATATACCGCTGCTCTAACTTCATCTAGATCTCTTTCGGTGAGGTCTCATCCAATGCCGAGTACTTTACGTTATTTTCTAGACACAGTCGAATTGTGCTGACAACTTGCATCTCGAGCTCTTCCCAATCATCAGCACTAGTTGTATCGGGCTTTTCTATGATCAATGATCTAATCATGCCCTGTTGCACCAAAATATCTTTCATCATGCTTTGCCATAAACCGAAGTTATTTCGACCATCGAACTTCTCGATCTCAAATCTTGGTAGTGCACCGCCACCAGCCATCATCATTGTCACAAAACGCGATCACCACCGTTGATGTCTCACCTCTTTTTCACCACCTGATGAAGTGAGAATTTTAAAAAACTAACCATATGGATGCGTCCAAAATGGTCGAAATAGTCAGAATCGACTCCTGGATCGCCGAAATCGGACACCAATTGACTGAGATATTGTCAAAACATGTTCAACGGTCCAGATCGCCCGCTAACGTGGCACTAACGTGGCGCCGATATGACGCTGATGTGGCACACCGGAGTTCCTGCCGGAATCTCACCGGAATTTTCACCGGCGGCGTGAACAGTGCCATCTTCTCCGTCACGTGGGTACTGTTCACCCGTGAGTTTGACCAAACTTTGACTGAGCCTACCGGGCTCGTTTCAACTCTGTTTTTATCGCCGCTTGCACCGTTGAAATCGTCTCGTCATCCTCTTCATGGATTTGGGATCGGAAAAATTTTCTGACCAACTTCAATTTTACGGTCACTGGAAAATTCACTGCCACCTCGTCGTCTCGACTCCGCTCGCTCTGACTCACCTCTTATACCACTTGTTGGGGCGCAACGGAGGTGTGTGGCCACAAAAACACACAAAAACGGAATAAAAATGGATCAAGAAACAAAATTTATGTGGTTCATCTTGAAGCCTACGTCCATGGGAGAAACATGGCCTCTCTCTATTATATCTCCAGATCTCGTCGGGGGAACACCAAAATTACACATATCATTTATGGGATTCAAATCCTGTTTAAATAGAGGAATCAACGACAAGGGTTTTCTTAGGTTGGTGGGGTGGTTCATCTACCCCTAAAACTTCCTCTCACCACCTGCTGCAGTTTCATGAAGCCTGTTGTACCAACTAGGTTGGCTGCCAACCAAGGGATAAGTCTCCTTGCCGACAAAGTAGACTCCCAAATTAGGGAGTGTCCCCACATATCCCAAGATTCAGAATTTTAACCTGAAAAAAATTCAGCATCCATTTGATAAGGAAGAAGAATAAAATTCGAAAGATCTTATGCGCTTTGATTCCGAGGTCGAACCTGGTTTGGGATCTGCACCGGAGAACTTCACGAAAATCCATCAAGAAATGTGAATAGGGAGGACTACATTACATCGGAGACTGGATCAGAATAAATGGTTTCCAGTGAAGAGTTTCTAGACACGCCAAACTCCAATGAATCGAAGGATGAGTCGAGTGAATGAAAACCCAACCATCCAGGGGATAAAGACCAGGAGACGACTGAAGAATCGTCGTGCGGTCATGATGGGAGCCGACGACCAAATTTGAAGGCACCATCGGCGGCACAAGACGAGGACTCGAGCCAGTTGGAGATGTTGTGGGAGCACCAGGACCTGATCGACCAGCTGGGGATGGAGCTCCGGAGGGTCCGGGTCATTGGGCTCCAAGGTGAAAACCTGAGGATTTTGCCTGGGCTGATGACGCCATGGAAGATCGACAGTGGGGACCGTGACCCCGAGAACGAGAGCCACCAGTTCCACAAGAATTATAAGAACTGAATGCGGAAATGCGGGTGTAAGGACCCATAATTAAACATTACATAATCTCAAGTTTTAAATCAAGAATTAATTCTATTACATTTGAGTATTTTTTTATGAGTTTTAGTGAATTATGTTATAAATCATACATAAAAAACTATATAATATAAAGTGGACACCTCTGACTAATATCCATTTTTCCCACCATATAAAACTTTTAAAATAAAACAACCTATCATTAAATCTTCTGATTTTTTTTAAAAACATGGAATGAGCACAAAAATCTTAGTAAGAGACATAAAAAGAAAGAAAAAAACTATTAATCCGTGAATACTTATAATTTTTTTCCCTTTTCAAAATAGGCTTTGGGCTCAAAATAAACGTTTTTTTACCCAAAAAATCGCATTTTCTATCAAAAAATTTCCATGAAAAAATTTCATAAGAAATCTTAAAGGGAAAATAAAATCCATATAGGTTTCTTTGAAAACATGATAAAATCATGATTTTTTTTCACAAAGTTATACTTTTCACCCTTAAAAAGTAACATATACTTTCTTTGAACATAAATTCAATAACTTACCTTGTAAAAACATGATATTTCTATAAAAACATAGCAAGAATAAATAAATCATATAGGTAACTTGGGGCATCATTTTTTAATCACACTTACTTATGGAATAACCATCTCAGCAACATATGAAATAACCCTCATGATTATACTTGGAATAACCATCACAATTATATTTAAAATAACCATCACAGTCAACTTCCAACATAAACATACCCAATAAATTGGAGGGTCATAACGAACCCACCTGACTTTAGTTTATAATGGAACTACCTGTTATCATAAATAATTCCCAATAAACATAACATAATCATAAAACATTAATTCCTGCATTATAGGAACATTCTTCGAGGAAAATCACTTATTTAAAAAGAAAACTGCACACATATAAAGGAAAACATTTTATTTGAAAATTATCATGTAATCCGATAAAAGAATATTCAAAGAAAAGATTATTCATGAATTCGTGAAAATCCTCTCATGTCATATAAGTTAAAAAATACTCCTTTAATATTTTTTTCACAAAATTCATAAAGTACCTCGTTTTGAAAATGAAAAAATATATTTTCAAACCATTTTTTTAAAGTAAAATATGGGTAAAATGACTTTAAACAATCATAGAATAATAATAAAAACCTTCTTTAATTCATCTTTAATAAATAATCATATAGATATAGAAGAAAAAGATAGTTTAAATGGAAACTTTAAAAAGATAAATTTTAAAAGAAATTCCCTTACCTCGAATCAAACATGTCACATATATTATTTGTATTCCTAAATAATAAACTTATGTTAATTTTATACTTTATTAAGAAAAATTTTCAAGTTTATCATTTATTTTAAATCACTTATTACCATGTTATTTATAATTACTTAATCATTTAAGTTCACGTTGGACATTTTGATGATATTTGATACTTATATCCAAAATGACTTTGTATGTTGACTATGGTCAAAGTGATAATTATTCCACCATCTCAAGAATAAAAATCATGACATAATTATCATTTTTATACATTAATTATACTTTTAAATAAAAATATTAAATATGGTTATGAAAAATGAACTATGTCACAATCATGGAGATTGTAGACCGTACATACGCATGATCAACATTTCCATTTTTCAACGATCATTATGAAAAGAAAGGAAATATTATTTTATCTTTCTAGAATGATAATAATATCATATATATCATATTATTTCATTAAACATACTTATATATATATACCATCCATGTAATATGGGTATGAAAAATTAATCACATCACTTCATAGAGGCGGTAGTCCACACATATGCACGAACGACGTTATCATTTTTCTATACATGGAAAGATAAGAACATAAATGATATATTATCTTTTAAGAATGATATATATGTCATGAATATCATATATAAGAATTAATTCTATCATTATTACTAGTATTTAGAGACGGTGATGAAAAAAAAATTACATCAGTTCGAGAGGCGGTAATCCACCAAACACATAAATGATGATTTTGTATTCCATTTGATGGAAGAGGGGATGAATATAGGTAAAAAACTAACATAATAACATTTCGGTATATTTATGATAATGTATTTATTATTTTACCACGGTTTAATAAATTTTTTGGGATATAGAATAATAAAAAAACTAAAACATGCAGATAAAAACTATACCTCTTTTTTGGAAAACCTCTTTTTCTTAACAATTTAAGACATATTGTAATGTCCCGGAATTTCTGTATATTTTTTTATTATATGGAATTATTTCGAGACTAGACGCTGAGACGATGTGTGATTCCGAGACCCAAAGTGCCTGGAATGATCCGTCGAAAAATGCGAATCTTTAAATAGCGCGTGTGAGCAGTTTTCTTAAAAAATTGGAATAACTCTTAAACGGGTGCTTGGATCAGAAATCTGAGGGTACCGTTGCGTTTAGGATTACGGGTTTACCCTAAGAGATCCTTAAGTTTAGTCGGTACAGACATCTAGTGAGAAAACCAAAAAATGACATAACCATAAATAAAATTATTAAATAAAATTATTTTATTTTTCAAATAATTATAACTCATGAACGGTGACTCAAATTAAAAATATGATACCACTGCTGAGCTCGTGAGGGTATGCTTTCCTTAGGCAGAACCTAACATTGGTCAGTGCAAGCCAAAAGTGAAAGTTAGTTTTTGACCGTAAATAAAATAATTAACAATTATTTTATTGTTAAATCTTTATAACTTCTAAACGATAACTTGGATTGAAAACCTGAGAGTACCATTGAGCT
Organism: Viscum album; assembly: GCA_963277665.1. Lineage (NCBI taxonomy): Eukaryota > Viridiplantae > Streptophyta > Magnoliopsida > Santalales > Viscaceae > Viscum > Viscum album. Next base: position 1,225,388,555 of record OY728142.1, on the reverse strand, counting down.
CGTGGGGACGTGTTCCCCTTAGGCGGAACCTAAGCTCGACTAGCGCGGGTTGTGGGTGAAAGTTAATTTTTGAACTTTTTTAAGGTACGTTTAGTAAATGTGGGGGTGAGTTTTTCTATCTTCTGAACCGGTGCTCGTATTTGAAATCTGAGGGCACTGTTGAACTCACAGCGTTGGGATTCGCTTAGGCAAAGCTTAATTTCGACCGATAAGGGTCATATGAAATAGTTAATTTTCTAAATTTTTAAAGAAAATAATAAAATAACTTTTCCAACTTTATTTTATTTTTCAATCTATTGAGCGGTGACACTACGGTGCAACGAGATGCTTTAATAAAGGTCTTTAAATGGTTTGCTTAATGAGGGACATTAATGAGCGTCATTAATGACACAACGTCGCAGTGTAATTAAAACGCTGTGACGTGTTTCTTTTATTAATAATTTAATCCATTGGAGAGTGGAGGAGGAATCACTGGGAAATCTATGACGAACCGCCAAAAGTTTCCCTCTCCAACGAAGAACAAAGAACGAAGCAACGAACTTTGGAGGATCAGATCTAGAGGTTGACAAACAACGACGAACGCTAACGATCGTGGCTCGATGACGACGCAAATCGTATCCTTCTCCATCAATGGATCCAACGAATCCAGGTAGGGGATTTATTTACACTAAGTGCTTAATGATTCCTCTTATCTTATTCTTGAAAAATACAATGAATGCGGAACAACTGACTAACAGGTTGATCCGCGACTCATTCGATCTTGTGGGAGGTTGTTTGCGGGGTCTTGATTTGGGGGTTTTCTTAATCTATATGAGGATTGTTATCACACCCATAATAAAACGCTAACGTAGAGGGCGTAGGCTGATCTGAACAAGGTCCAAACTCTCTGCCAATCTTGGATGTTCTGCGTTCTTTGTGGGCGACCGAACAACGTGGTGGCAAGATGATTCTGTGGGCTTTGTAGTGAAGGCGGTAACCCAAGAGGCCCGTAGGCGCAAATGAGACGGAAAACGGACCACCAGAGCATCTTCGGTGGCCCGCGAAAGGTGCTGCCAGCACGACACCACCGGCGCGACGACAACGACTAGCCCACACCGGCCGCATGGAGGAGGAGGTGCCCGTAGGTGTCATGGCAGCAAGAGGAAGCCATCTCTCACTGGCCGCATGGAGGAGCGCCCCGCTCGGGCTGGACCCGCGCCAGCCGGGCTGGACCTGTGCCAACCGAGCCGAACCCGCCACCAGGCCGGACTTACGGACCCTACGGGCCGGTTGGGCCGGACCCTTACCAGACCCACGCCGGACCCTCAAGTCAGGTTGGGTCGGTCCTACCGGGTCAGACCGAACCCGGTCCCAACCGGCACTATTTCACTAAAACGGCTATAACTCACAGACTGGGCGTCTAATTGATGGAAGTCTGCGGTGTGAGGATCCTTGTGACGAGGTGGTCTTTTTGAGATACTCCACTTGAGTTTTGGCAGAAGTTGGAGTACGTCCGGGTTGGATCGAACCCAAATCCAACTGGGCTCTATTTACCTTTTTGCCTCTATCTTACAGATCGGGCGTCCAATTGATGCACCGTCTGTCACGTTGGAACCCTTACGACAAGACAATCATTTGGGTTACTTATAAGTGGGACTTCATGGTGGTTGAGATATGACTGGTGGATTGAGGATCAGATCCTCCGAAAATTACGCGTGTTAAGTGAGGGAATTCAGTTGTTTGATGTGACATGATGAAAGAATGGTGATCCTCTATGGGTCATCACTTAGTGATCCTAGGTGGGTCATTGTGTAGAGATCCTCATTGGGTCAGCACCTAGCGATTGTAACACCCCGAGCTTCTATGATACGCTTCTCATTCAATAATGCAATAGCTTGCATTGTACGCAACTTCGAGTTCTAAAACACCGCGACTAATCATAGTAGCCGTTATGAATAGTAATAACCACTTTTTAAAATTATAGAAATTTTATATTTCAAAATGGACTTCATTTTTGGATTCGGAATATCGAAATTAGCCTATGTTGAATTTTTGGTATTTTTATGAGAACTTCTAATTTTTTATGAATAGTGAAAAATACTTAAAAACAACTTTTTTAATCAAAATAATTTATAGTGATAAATTATACTATTTAGTGGTTTTAAAGTATAATTAGAATATATTTTTACCATTTTTTCCAATGGTGGTCATTAGAATTAATTTAACATTGAAATTGGACATAAACAATTGCCAATCTTTTGATATAAATTGTTTCTTAAAAACATGCTATTGTTGTGATAGCGGGAATTAATTATAAAATTAATTAATGAAACTTATATGTTTGGAATTTTTTAAAATATACATCATTTTTGAATTCGGAATATCAATTATAGCTTAGGGTGAAATTTTGGCATTGTTCTGAAAAACTTCAATTTTTGATGAATAGTGAAACCACTAAGTGGTAGTTAAATAACTGATTTTTCGTTTAAATGAAATATTACCACCTCTGTGATTTGATTTTCAAAAATCCGACATACATGGTTTTCATTAAGAAGTAAAATGTGGTTCAATGAGATTAAAATAATTTTTGGTGAATAGTAACTTTTAAGTTCTTAATCGCGATTAGAGGTAATTAGTGTAGTTTAAGGTAAAAATAATGTTTCAATAATATGAGATGATCTTGACACATGTCCTACACTCATTGGATGTGCCATGGCCGACCAAGAAAATCCATGGGTCAACTTGGGGACCCCATGGAGCCACTTTAGTTGGAAAATGACATAAATACCTTTTATTTAATGTTAAAGTAAAAAAATGACACAAACATGAAATGTTTTACTAAAACAATTTTTACATGGGGTTATACAAGTAATATTTTTTACTATAATTAGTCATTGGAAAGATAAAAAGATTTCATACATCATAGTATTTTTTTTATAATTTTTAGACATTAAATAAATTAAATTATTTATGACATCATTATGATGCAGCGATGACCTCATTATTTAACGATTTTAATAAAATGAAAAGATAATGTACAATCCAAGGCTTACACTTGTCCAAAGACTATTGGATGGGTAGATTTCGAACCCTTATCACCTTAGCCACGAATTATATAAGTGTGGGACCTTTATAATCCGAAAAGCATTGTTTAATAATGTAAAATTTCCTTACTTTCCAAGAGTGCCCCTCCTCTCCTCTTATAAAAGGCCCCCACCTCTACCACCTCATTCACACTTTCAAGCCATTTGGCTCGGCCAAACTCTGCCCAAATACTCTCCCAACTTCCCCCTCTTACTCCTAGAAGCCTCACTTTGGGCAGAACTCTTCCCAAAGAAGCCTTTGGCTCAAATCAAAAAGAGTTACCCGATTTTGAGGTAATGTCTTCTCTAATGTTGTTTTGTTTTATTTTTCTTCTCCAACCCCCTAAACTCTTTTTATTCATTTCTTTTGTAACAACACCAGTATCCTCAATATACTAGGATGTTTTTATAAGAAGGATTCGAGCTAAACTTACACACACCTACATCTAATGGTTAAATAACATACGGTTTCTGTGGATGGCGAATTTCTGCCTCACGAAACGATGATTGTTCAACACTCATATAATACCTTCAAAGGTGGCCATTAAGATGTCACTATATTTATATATGATATATAATATGTTTATGTTTTACTTATGCTTCTGTATTTCTCATTTATGGCATACTTTATGATTTCCATTATGGGTAAACGCGATAATTTCATTTTAGGAAGTGCGGACTACCGCCCCCTCAAAGTGATTTGAATCGTTAATGCCATATGTGGGATGTATAAAGGATGGAGTAAATGGTATTATACACTATATTATACTGGAATTATATTATACATTTATATCATTATGATTTCATTCCATTAAATACGAAATAGAAATGAAAGTAGCGTTCATGCGTACGTACGGCTTACCGTCTCCATGAACGGTGCATTTCATTTCTTACCTCTAAATGTTACGTAATATTATAAATGAATGTATATACTGGATATATATGATATATATGACATCTAAATCATGAATATAATTCTGTATATAATGGATATTCTACCACATAAACAACTTGTAATTATAAGAAGTTTATTGTTGACTCAAGTACCAAAGATCGACAAAACGACCGTTATTAACTTAAATAATTACATAATGTTCATATCATTGTAATAAGTGATATAAAAAGGATAATGAAATTGAAAATGGTTCTTAATAAGGTATATATTAACTCTAGTTTATTATTCATGAGGTTAAAGAACGGTTGAGTCAAGTCAGACACGAGGTAAGGGAACTTCTTAACCCAATTTCTATTCTTTGGGTTAATCTCCTACTTTCAAATTATTTCATGATATTATTATGTCCTATCTTGTATTTTTACATTATTTATGTGTACTTATAGTGAATACAAAATATAGATGTACTTTATTTAAAAAAATTATCTTTTTAAGGACTTCGTCTCAATCCCCTTTTATTGAGGCATATTTGGTTTTATACACAACTTTCTTTTATACGGTGTATAAAACCCTTTGACTTTTACGTTTATTCAAAAGGAATCTTTTTTATACGAAGCGTTTTGCTAAACGAAAAAAGGGAATGTTTTTCTTTCCGTACTTATGCGGTGACAACGACTTCTCCGCCGCCGTGACCATTATTTGAGTTTCGGCTTCCTCTACAAGCCATCATTTTTTTAATGAAAAATAAATACAAAGTTTTAACTTTATTTTATTTTGGTATTGAAAATGGTTTTGAAAGCGTTTTTATTATATCAATGTGTTGTATTGATATCTTGTGATTGAAATGTGGAAATGTTATGTTTCCTTTATGCATGTTTTATGTGATACGATTATGTTATGGTTTATGATATGTTTAAACCTATTCATATGAGGAATGTATTGGACTTAATAAGTTACGGGTGGAGCCTGCTATAGCTCCTCGATGCATCGGTAGGTCTCATGAGACAACTAGACATGGAATTGGCTGAGGCCCTTTCCTAATTTGATTTATGGTTTTGGCCGAGACCTTAATCATTTTAGACATCTTGGCCGAGGCCTTGACAAAATGTTTCAGAATGTCTGGAATTATACATTCCCTCATTATGAAAGTGGTTATTGATATTGCATGTGATTATTCGACTAGTAGAATATCCATTTAAGTAAGTAAATTGCATTATTTAATTTTATTTTTTCCATATTATGCTGAAGTTCAAGTTTAAAAAGGATTTTGTTTTAGTTATACATTGCCTTAAATGTTAATGTTTATTTATGAAAGCTTCCGCAAAATTGTTATCCTTACTGAGCATCTGAGATCACCCCTTTCAATGTTTTAATATTTTCCAGGATATGAAGAAGTATTTTATGAATGACCTGCATGGATTGTCAGAAGAGGATATGAGTGTGGACTATGGAGACTTTGTTATTGAAGTTTTTCACTTTATGATGTAATGTAACGTTTACGAATGTATCTAGTGTTTCCAAGGCTACTAAACTAATCAGTCTTTCAAGACTTGATCTTTTGTGATCATGCCAATGTTACGAAGTAATGCACCGACTCTGGGTAGCTGGGGTTGGGGCGTTACAGTTGGTATCAGAGGCAGTTTAGTACTAACCTTGGAAGCTAGATTTAGATAAACTCTGATTAGAGCACATAGCCCAAAGATAGACCTTGAGGATTAGTATAGAAAAACTTCCTAGAATTTTGTTATTGTAGAGATTTTGTGAGTTTTCCGAGTAATACATCCCTGTCTGGATACGAGCAGGTAGAGGCGGCTTTGGAACAGATGTACCTAGGGGTAAAACCCAAAAATACCGCTTTGAGCTAGACTCGAACAGGAACTGGTGCACGACAACGGGCCTTGCTGCACTCTTGGTTACGACACTCCTGGGGGATATGCTTAGGATAATTCTCATTTTCTTTACAAACCACTATGAAGGGTTATGAGTATATACTTTCTCTAAGAAAACATTTTTATGGATTATATCCATAAATAGTTCAATTTATGTTAAGTATCTTACAAGTATGGAATTATGTATTTTGATTCATAAACTAATATAGTTTATGCCATTGTTTAGAAATGGCGCCTAGTGGAAGGAATGGAAACCGTATCAATGCACGCACTCCGTGTAGGGATTTCCCTCCTGCTCAAGATAATTATTGTGGATCTGGAGATACAACTGGTGCTGATCAACTTATTACCATACTGGGACAACTCACTCATGTTATGAATAATAACCTTACTCGTATGGAGCACCCTAATCCGCAACGTGGAGGATCAATGTTAGACCGCTTAATGAGGCAACAACCACCAACATTTAATGGGGGTACAAATCCATTAGTAGCTGAGCAATGGATAAACACCTTAGAGAAAATATTCCATGCCTTGGGGAGTAGCGAAAGGGAGAAGGTTGTCATGGCAGTTTATCGCCTCACTGGAGATGCCGATCAGTGGTGGTCATTGATTCAAAATACAAAGGAAGATGAAGAAGTATCAAGTATGGAATGGAGGGAGTTCAAAGATCTTTTCTTAGAAAAATACTTTCCTCATGACCATAGAACAGATATGGAAAGGCAATTTCTGAGTCTAAAACAAAAGGAGGATGAGAATGTCGCAAAGTATGAGGCCAACTTTACAAGGTTAGCGAGGCATGCTGCAGATTATATACGTAACCCAAGAAGTAAGATTGATCATTTCTTTGATGGGTTAAAACCATTTCTCCATCAAGCATTAGTCTCACAAACCTTCTCGTCATATGAAGATATTGTCTCGTGTTCTATCAAGACAGAAAAAGAATTCTCTAAGTCTTATGACAACAAAGTAAAGCAAGAGAAGAAGAGAATGGTGGAACAAGAGACAGATAAATGGAAAAAGGGAAAGAAGGATTTTCCATTATGTGATAATTGTGGGAAGAATCACCCTGGTACTTGCCTAAAAGGAATGGGAGTTTGTTATAAATGTGGGGAAAAAGGTCACCAGGTGCGTGATTGCAAGGGAAAGAAAGAGGCTATCAATGTTGAATGCTAAAATTGTAGGGAAATGGGGCATTATGCAAATGAATGTCATAAGCGCCAGGGAAACTTACCTCAGAAAAGGCCAAGAGATCAAGGACAATCTTATGTTGTTACTATAGTTGAAGCAGAATAAATAATGTATTGGTGCTTTTGGACTCATGGATTATATTCTGGTTATTAGAATAATGTGATATATATATAAGGATTGTACTGCAGTACTTGTTGATTTCAGTAAGGTTTTAATATGATGAAGGTAATCATATTTTTAGTATGTGACAAAAGAGAAACTTTAATTTTTTTGGGGAATCTGATGTTACAATTGATTTTGGAATTTAGAGACCTTTTAGAGAAAGTCTGGACAGAGGTATTTTGGATAACTATAAAGGTTGGAATGGATTAAGTTGAACTTTGGATAGTATTGTTTAAGGTTAAAACATTTATGAAGATTATTTTTGGAATAGTATAGTACTATATTTTTAGGAAAAGGACAACCTGCAGGGTGGGGCATAACCCGTCGCGTCGGACAAAGCTGCAGGAATCAAACCCACAATCATAGTGCGACAGGCCTTTATTTCCTACCACTAGCCTACAGGAAGTCCCTGGTTATTACAAAATAATTTTACTAATCTAAATGGTATGTGTTAACATTTGGAACCTTATACAATTAGGATAAGTATAATATTTTTGAGTTCTATTATCTTTTTGTGTGAAAGATGAGTTGAAGGTTGAAACTCTAATTGTCAAGCATAAATATATATATACCTATCTCTTATTCAATGAATAAATTAATTCTTAAACTTTAGTAAATGGATATTAAAACAAAAAAATGTGTTATCCTAATACCTTATGTCTTGTTGAACTGATGATATTTTAAATCAACATAGATTGAAGGCTTTGGGGCCCTCAATTTGACAGTTGATTGTGATTGATGACCTCAATCACTCCCTACAAATATTTACGTTTTTCCTCCAATTATATGTCTCTAATTGCCACCAATGTTCTCCTTATCAAGATCATAATTTGGTGGTGACTTTCTTATTTCCATTTCCCTCTTATTAAGACTAAATTTTATTAACCTTATTTCCGATGTGGGTTTTCCACAAAGGTATTTTCTATTTTCAACCTTTTATTTTCCAAGAAAAATTTAAAATTGCGAGGACGCAATTTATTGAAGGAGGGGATAATGTAACACCCCAAGCTTCTATGATACGCTTCTCATTCAATAATGCAATAGCTTGCATTGTACGCAACTTCGAGTTCTAAAACACCGCGACTAATCATAGTAGCCGTTATGAATAGTAATAACCACTTTTTAAAATTATAGAAATTTTATATTTCAAAATGGACTTCATTTTTGGATTCGGAATATCGAAATTAGCCTATGTTGAATTTTTGGTATTTTTCTGAGAACTTCTAATTTTTTATGAATAGTGAAAAATACTTAAAAACAACTTTTTTAATCAAAATAATTTATAGCGATAAATTATACTATTTAGTGGTTTTAAAGTATAATTAGAATATATTTTTACCATTTTTTCCAATGGTGGTCATTAGAATTAATTTAACATTGAAATTGGACATAAACAATTGCCAATCTTTTGATATAAATTGTTTCTTAAAAACACGCTATTGTTGTGACAGTGGGAATTAATTATAAAATTAATTAATGCAACTTATATGTTTGGAATTTTTTAAAATAGACATCATTTTTGAATTCGGAATATCAATTATAGCTTAGGGTGAAATTTTGGCATTGTTCTGAAAAACTTCAATTTTTTATGAATAGTGAAACCACTAAGTGGTAGTTAAATAACTGATTTTTCGTTTAAATGAAATATTACCACCTCTGTGATTTGATTTTCAAAAATCCGACATACATGGTTGTCATTAAGAAGTAAAATACGGTTCAATGAGATTAAAATAATTTTTGGTGAATAGTAACTTTTAAGTTCTTAATCGCGATTAGAGGTAATTAGTGAAGTTTAAGGTAAAAATAATGTTTCAATAATATGAGATGATCTTGACACATGTCCTACCCTCATTGGATGTGCCATGGCCGACCAATAAAATCCATGGGTCAACTTGGGGACCCCATGGAGCCACTTTAGTTGGAAAATGACATAAATACCTTTTATTTAATGTTAAAGTAAAAAAATGACACAAACATGAAATGTTTTACTAAAACAATTTTTACATGGGGTTATACAAGTCATATTTTTTACTATAATTAGTCATTGGAAAGCTAAAAATATTTCCTACATCATAGTATTTTTTTTATAATTTTTAGACATTAAATAAATTAAATTATTTATGACATCATTATGATGCAGCGATGACCTCATTATTTAACGATTTTAATAAAATGAAAAGATAATGTACAATCCAAGGCTTACACTTGTCCAAAGACTATTGGATGGGTAGATTTAGAACCCTTATCACCTTAGCCACGAATTATATAAGTGTGGGACCTTTAGAATCTGAAAAGAATTATTTAATAATGTAAAATTTCCTTACTTTCCAAGAGTGCCCCTCCTCTCCTCTTATAAAAGGCCCCCACCTCTACCACCTCATTCACACTTTCAAGACATTTGGCTCGGCCAAACTCTGCCCAAATACTCTCCCAACTTCCCCCTATTACTCCTAGAAGCCTCACTTTGGGCAGAACTCTTCCCAAGGAAGCCTTTGGCTCAAATCAAAAAGAGTTACCCGATTTTGAGGTAATGTCTTCTCTAATGTTGTTTTGTTTTATTTTTCTTCTCCAACCCCCTAAAATCTTTTTATTCATTTCTTTTGTAACAACACCAGTATCCTCAATATACTAGTATGTTGTTATAAGAAGGATTCGAGCTACACTTACACACACCTACATCTAATGGTTAAAGAACATACGGTTTCTGTGGATGGCGAATTTCTGCCTCACGAAACGATGATTGTTCAACACTCATATAACACCTTCAAAGGTGGCCATTAAGATGTCACTATATTTATATATGATATATAATATGTTTATTTTTTACTTATGCTTCTGTATTTCTCATTTATGGCATACTTTATGATTTCCATTATGGGTAAACGCGATAATTTCATTTTAGGAAGTGCGGACTACCGCCCCCTCAAAGTGATTTGAATCGTTAATGCCATATGTGGGATGTATAAAGGATGGAGTAAATGGTATTATACACTATATTATACTGGAATTATATTATACATTTATATCATTATGATTTCATTCCATTAAATACGAAATAGAAATGAAAGTAGCGTTCATGCGTACGTACGGCTTACCGTCTCCATGAACGGTGCATTTCATTTCTTACCTCTAAATGTTACGTAATATTATAAATGAATGTATATACTGGATATATATGATATATATGACATCTAAATCATGAATATAATTCTGGAGATAATGGATATTCTACCACATAAACAACTTGTAATTATAAGAAGTTTATTGTTGACTCAAGTACCAAAGATCGACAAAACGACCGTTATTAACTTAAATAATTACATAATGTTCATATCATTGTAATAAGTGATATAAAAAGGATAATGAAATTGAAAATGGTTCTTAATAAGGTATATATTAACTCTAGTTTATTATTCAGGAGGTTAAATAACGGTTGAGTCAAGTCAGACACGAGGTAAGGGAACTTCTTAACCCAATTTCTATTCTTTGGGTTAATCTCCTACTTTCAAATTATGTCATGATATTATTATGTCCTATCTTGTATTTTTACATTATTTATGTGTACTTATAGTGAATACAAAATATAGATGTACTTTATTTAAAAAAAAATTATCTTTTTAAGGACTTCGTCTCAATCCCCTTTCATTGAGGCATATTTGGTTTTATACACAACTTTCTTTTATACGGTGTATAAACCCCTTTGACTTTTACGTTTATTCAAAAGGAATATTTTTTATACGAAGCGTTTTGCTAAATGACAAAAGTTAATGTTTTTCTTTCCGTAATTATGCGGCGACAACGACTTCTCCGCCGCCGTGACCATTATTTGAGTTTCGGCTTCCTCTACAAGCCATCATTTTTTTTAATGAAAAATAAATACAAAGTTTTAACTTTCTTTTATTTTGGTATTGAAAATGGTTTTGAAAGCGTTTTTATTATATCAATGTGTTGTATTGATATCTTGTGATTGAAATGTGGAAATGTTATGTTTCCTTTATGCATGTTTTATGTGATACGATTATGTTATGGTTTATGATATGTTTAAACCTATTCATATGAGGAATGTATTGGACTTAATAAGTGACGGGTGGAGCCCGCTATAGCTCCTCGATGCATCGGTAGGTCTCATGAGACAACTAGACATGGAATTGGCCGAGGCCCTTTCCTAATTTGATTTATGGTTTTGGCCAAGGCCTTAATCATTTTAGACGTCTTGGCCGAGGCCTTGACAAAATGTTTCAGAATGTCTGGCATTATACATTCCCTCATTATGAAAGTGGTTATTGATATTGCATGTGATTATTCGACTAATAGAATATCCATTTGAGTAATTAAATGGCATTATTTAATTTTATTTTTGCCATATTATGCTGAAGTTCAAGTTTAAAAAGGCTTTTTTTTAGTTATACATTGCCTTAAATGTTAATGTTTATTTATGAAAGCTTCCGCAAAATTGTTATCCTTACTGAGCATCTGAGCCCACCCCTTTCAATGTTTTAATATTTTCCAGGATGTGAAGAAGTATTTTATGAATGACCTGCAGGGATTGTCAGAAGAGGATATGAGTGTGGACTATGGAGACTTTGTTATTGTAGTTTTTCACTTTATGATGTAATGTAACGTTTACGAATGTATCTAGTGTTTCCAAGGCTACTAAACTAACCGGTCTTTCGAGACTTGATCTTTTTTGATCATGCCAATGTTACGAAGTAATGCACCGACTCTGGTTAGCTGGGGTCGGGGCGTTACAGCGATCCTCCGTGGGTCAGCCCCTAGCGATCCTCAGTGGGTCAGCATCTAGGGATCCTCGGTGGGTCAGCACGTAGCGATCCACGATAGGTCAGCATCTAGCGATCCTCTGTGGGTCAGCACCTAACAATCCTATGTGGGTAAGCACCTAGAGATCCTCTGTGGCTCAGCACCTAGTGACCCCTATGCAGACCGACAACAAAGTCTCTCGACAGAATAAGATGATCTATCTTTATGACTAATCATCTTCATTCATGTTCTTTAAGTTGTATACCTGGTTTGAGTTGCGTCTTTTACTTCGTGCTATGTGGTTGAGGTCTTTCTTGGTGTCTTTACCTATGGGGTATTTTCTTTGTGGTGTTTTCCTTCATAGATTACTGAGAGACCTTCAGGGGTCTCGGGGTCCCTACTGAGTATTGTTATACTCACTCCTACATGGGCTTCGCCCGCACGTGTTGTGTCTGGTGCAGACGATCGACGTTTCGACAGAGGTGCTCAGGGCGACGAGACTGATGGACGCTATGATGGTGGACTTGGTATCCTAGTACCATGTGGGGCCTAGTAGGAAAGGGAAAGCATGACATACTACTTCGACTTCCAGTAGATTCACTACTCTCACGATCAGGTGGGGTTTCCTGTGGATGGAAATCAGAGTTGCCTTTTGTACTTGACTGTTTTCAGTTCCTTATTGGGTTTGTATTTTGGACCACTTTATTTCACTTGTACTTGCACTCAGATTTGTTTTAGTGGTATACTTGTTTTCCCCTTTCAGTGTGTTGGGATGTGGTTAGACGTGTGTGTATACTGGTTTAAAGGAAATACCTTCCCTTTTTGGGATATGCCTTTTCGGTGCTAGTCACCAGCCCCTGGCCTATGGAAGGCGGACTTGGGGTAGTCACGACACGAGCCCCAGGGAACGGGTCATGACGAAGTGGTATCAAAGGGCGGTCGATTCTACCATAAGAACTAAGAGTCTGTAATTTCAATGGGGGAAATAATGTTAAGTGTCTTGAGTTTGGATTTCAGTCAAGGGAGTCCAGTGTTGGTGCGGCGGCCGACATATCCAAACACCCGGACCCTGAATTCTAATTTCTGACTCGGTAAACAAAAACACTAGTTGCATGTGTTTTGAAAATGTTTTTTTATTTCTCTCTTTTGATTCATCTCAGCAGGTATAACCTTTTGACCATGGTTCATCTTGATTCTCTTTCAAGATGCCTCCATGCATACAACCAACCAGGATTCCAGTGCGTGACCATGAGGATGGTCCGCAAAGTGATGAGGCTTCGGTACAGGGACCATTGCCCGAGATGGTACCTTCGGGCGGTGTCCCAACAATACCATTGCCCATTGGTCAGTAGTTACTACCAGCGCTACCGGTATAGGACACATGTAGGATCAGTGCCATTCGTGAGTTTCAGCGATAGATACCCCCGAGGTTTCGAGGTGAGCCCGACTCATAGGCGGTTAAGGACTAGCTTGAGGTAGTGACTGAGTTTCCATCTAGCTAGGGCACCATTAGATCAGATGGCGGTCTAAGTAGTGAACCTTCTACATGGATTAGCAGGGCGATGACAGGGTTTAGATTACCCTGATCTTACGATGAGGTGACTATTATGTGGACAAATATTGAGAACCTTCCTCATAGAAGGGGTCTCTTACCATAAAAAGATAGGGGGTATGTGTTACCAAGCGCTTCTATAGTTTCGGTAGGACGAAATGTCGGTAGCTGAGTATTCGTCGAGGTGTACTGACTATTCCAAATACTAGATGAATACGATACGACCAGTGCTTCAGGGATCGGACCTCCGAGTGAGATGTGTTTAGGGACATCCGAGCTAGCACTATTCTTTTGTGCATTCCTACTTATGTTAGGGTGCTAGAGAGAACCTTTGTGGTTGAAATTTTTTTGGCTGAGCAGATACAGCCAGTGAATGTCAGCAGTGGGAAAGCAGGAAACTAACATCAGTCTCAGATACTTGGATGTGTAAAATGTTTTAGGAAGAGGAAGTGATAGGGACAGATGAATCTGCAGGGCGACAGACATAGAAGAGGAGCTAGGAGAGAAGCAGGAGGTGGTATACATTTTGACATGTTACAACCAGCACCCCAATGTGGTCCCCACCAGGCTCAGGGAACTGGAGGACAAGGGAATGTAGTAGCTGCATGCGGTTAAGAAGTATGACCCAAGGGCTCCAGGAATGATTTGAGGTATGATTTGTGTCTACTACTAGCTGTTGTAATAATAGACATAGGTACTAATCATTCCTTCTTATCATGAATCTTGTTCAAGACCTAGAGTTTCTGGTTAAACTGTTGACTTGATCTTCACACCTAGAGATACCTATGGGAGGAGACTCGATAATAACACTTACGCCGACAGTGTGATCTGACCCTTGAGGTGAGAGTTTCGGTTGGAACCTTTTGGTGGCAACATCGAGGCCTTACGACATTAGTCTGGGTATGGAATGATCATCCACAGTTCATGCTTAGATTGACTATTTTAGGGAACATGATGTAGTATATCTGCAGTGTTGGAATGATATTTTCCTTGGTTAGCAAAAAAGGAAACCCAGGTAGCAGGGGATAAACTCATGTATAGGAGGGTGCAGTTGATCACTCTTGAGTCGGCCAACCTTACTCTCGTGGCAGTAGGTGTTTTGAGTTTTTAGTTCCCAACAGTAGTGGCGGAGTGTGAGAACATCCTTTCAAAAGGTGTTTCCAGGATTACCTCCCCACAAGGGAAGGGACTTCTATATCATTCTACACCCTAAGATGGCACTGATATCAATATCAATATATCAGAGGGATTTTGTAGAGCTTCTCAAGTAGGGGGTATAGGCAGGGGACTTTCAGAGGAAGGGCTTAGTAAGACCCAGTGTTTGTGGTTATGTGTGGATTACTGGCACCTTAACCAAGTGGTCGTAGAGAGTGAGTACCCACTACCAAAGGGTCGATGAGAACATCAATCAGTTAAAGGGGGTATCCTTTCACGTGGATAAAAAAGGCGCCCGTAGGATTTTTAGTAGTTGACAAAGCGGCGATGGTTGGAGTTCTTCTATGACTATGACTTTGAGATAATCTATACTCCTGGGAAGGGGGATATGGTGGCAGACGTTCTCAACATGAGGTTTGGTTTACAGCTTCTAAGTGAGGCGATGGAGTAGCTAGCCGCGATGCCAATATCTTTCGTGGATGATGATGGATCAGCTTACCTCCAATCTATGACCGTCACTCCCCCACTCCTACAGTGAATTAGGGGGTACAACTTGTAGATATTGACTATGAGGCCCGACGTGCTCAGATATCCTCAGGACATGCTCTTGATGAATATTCGATAGGTGGGGAGCACGCCACCCTTTCAGAGGACGCACCATGGTATCAGTGACGTTACGAGATGAGGTGTTGAGGGAATTCCATACACCCCCTTTGGCGGTATATCCTGGTGTAGAGAATATGTACTAGAACCTCTAACGTCAGTACTGATTTCCATGGATGAAGAAAGCGATGACAAAGTTCGTTTCACAATGCCTCGCTTATCAGCAAGTGAAAGCTAAGCATCAGGTTCCAGCACGCTTGAGCACAACTTTTACCCCCAGACAGATGGTTAGACGGAGCAGACCATACAAAACTTGGAGGACATGCTTCGTGCTTGTGTCCTAGATTTTGGTCACAATTGGGAGGACCACCTAGCACTGGTGGAGTTTGCATACATCAATAGATATCACTCCACCGTTGGCATGGCACCGTTTGAGGCATTGTACGGGCGGCCATGCAGATCACCTCCATGCTAGACAGACCTAGGGGAGTCAGTACTCATGGGTCCAGAGTTGGTATGAGCTACCACTGAGAAAGTGCAGATCATCCAGGAGTAGATGAAGACTGTACATAAGAGACATAAGTCTTATGCCGATAAGAGACAGAGACCCTTGGAGTCCGAGGAGGGAGACCATGTTTTCCTTCGGGTCTCACCCCAACGAGGATTGTAGAGATTTGGTCGGAATGACAAATTATCTTTGAGTTTTATTAAACCTTTTCAGTTTTTTGAGTGGAGTTGGCGAGGTGGCGTACTGCCTAGCTCTTTTCCCATAGATGCACTGGGTGAATGATGTTTTTCACGTGTTGCAGTTGAGGAGGTACATGCATGATCCATCGCACGTCATCGACTAGGGAGAGTTGTACATTGACGATGGTGTGACATTTACTAAGTTTTTGGTGGATAAAGAGGATCGACAGGAGTGGGTCCTTTGCGGATTGTCGATTCCTCTGGTGCACATTTGGTGGCAGCATGGGAACCTCTAGGAGAGCACATGGGAGCGGTTTGGCTTTCGGGGATGTAAATACCTAAGGTGGGGAGAATATAATGTCCCGAAATTTTCATATTTTTTTTTTATTATATGGAATTATTTTGAGACCAGGCGCTGAGATGGTGTGCGATTTCGAGGCCCGGAGTGCCCATAATGTTTTGTCGAAAAATGTTAAGCTTTAAATAGCACGCGTGAGCGATTTTCCTAAAAAAGTGGAATAACTCTTAAACGGGTGTCCAGATAAAAAATATGAGGGCACCATTGCATTTAGGATAGTGGGTTTACCCTAGCTGCGCCTCAAGTTTAGTCGGCACAGACCTCCAGTGAGAAAACCTAAAAATGGCATAACCGTAAATAAAATAATTAAATAAAATTATTTTATTTTTCAAATGCTTATAACTCACGAACGGTGAATCAGATTAAAAATCTGAGACCATCACTAATCTTGTGAGGATAAGATTTACTTAGGCAGAACCCCAACATTGGCTAGCGCAGACCAACAATGGAAGTTAGTTTTTTTCCATAAATAAAATAATTAACAATTATTTTATTGTTAAATCTTTATAACTTCTAAATGGTAACTCATATTGAAAATATGAGGGTACCGTTGAGCTTGTGGGGGCGTGTTCTCCTTAGGCAGAGCCTAAACTCAACCAACGCTGGTCAAGAGTGAAATTTGATTTTTGAAAATTTTTTAAGGTACATTCAGTAAACGTGTGAGCGGGTTTTTCTATCTTTTGAACCGATGCTCAGATTTGAAATCTGAGGGCAACGTTGAACTCGTAGCATCGGGATTCACTTAGGTGAAGCTTAAGTTTGACCCGAAAGGGTCGGATGAAATAGTTAATTTTCTGACTTTTTAAAGAAAATAATAAAATAACTTTTCCAATGTTATTTTATTTTTCAATTTTTTGAGTGGCGACACTGCGATGCAATAAGATGCTTTAATGAAGGTCTTTAAATGGTTCGCTTAATGAGGGACATTAATGAGCGTCATTAATGATGCAACGTCGCAACGTAATTAAAACGTTGCGGCGTATTTCTTTTAATAATAATCTAATCCGTTGGAGAGCGGAGGAGGAATTGCTAGGAAATCTCTGACGAACCGTCGACAGTTTCCCTCTCCAATGAAGAACAAAGAACGAAGCAACAGACTTTGGAGGATCGGATCCGGAGGTTGACAAATGGCGACGAACGCCAACGATTGCGGCTCAACGATGACGCAAATCACATTCTTCGCCATCAGCAGATCCAACGAATCCAGGTAGGGGATTTATTTTCTCTAAGTGTTTAATGATTTCTCTTATTCCGTTCTTGAAAAATACAACGAAAGCGGATCAACCAACTAACAGGTTGATCCGTGACTCATTCGATCTTGCGGGAGGTTGTTGCAGGGTCTTGATTTGGGGGTTTTCTTAATCTATATGATGATTTTTATCACCCCATAATAAAACACTAAAGCAGAGGGCGTGGGCCGATCCAGACAAGGCCCAGACCCTCTGTCGATCTTGGATGTTGTGCGTTCTTCATGGGCGACCGAGCAACGTGGCGGCAAGGTGATTCTATGGGCTTTGCAGTGAAGGTAGTGACCCAAGAGGCTCGTAATCGCAGACGGGATGGAAAACGGACCATCGAAGCATCTCTGGTGGCCCGTAGAAGGTGCCGCCGGTGCGACACCACTGGCGGCGGCGGCCGGCCCACGTCGGCCGCGTAGAGGAGGCAGCCGGCTCTTGCCGAACTCATGGAGGAGGAGAGACCTGCTCGGGCCGCTCGGTGGGCGTGCGAAACAGTCGGCCTCCTTCCGACCATTACAGGAAGATAGGGCGGCGCCTGCTGGCGCCGCCTGCTGGTGCCACCAGCTGGAAAAACCGGATGCCCCGCGTCCGCTCCAGCAGATCGGCCCACACCGTGCGGGCCGGGTTCCTCAAGTGGGTCGCGCCCCACCCGGCAGGCCGGACCCGCGCTAACCGGGCCAGACCTACAGACCCTACGGGCTGGTTGGGCCAAACCCTCAGGTCAGGTCAGGTCGGTCCGACCAGGTCAGACTGGACCCGATCCCGACCGACCCTATTTCACTAAAACGACTATAACTCGCAGACCAAGCGTCTGATTAATGCACCATCACTACTACAAATATGGCTTTTATCAGCGCTAAAAATGGCCATTAATAGCGCTAGAAAAATCACTGATAATGCCAGTGAAGATAGGGGGGGGGGTCCCCTTTATTAGCGCTCCAAAAAGCGCTGATAAAGACCCCTTTTATCAGCGCTTTTTTTAGCGCTGATAAAAATAAAAAAAACAAAAAATAAATAAAAAAATACTACCAATCTCATGGGGGGGGCTTTTTACAGCGCTTGAGCCCCCCTTTATCAGCGCTTTCCCACACATCCAGTGTCCGCCCGCACCACCTACACCCTTTATCAGCGCTAGCCCTTTAAATCACCCTTGCGCGCGCGCCCTTTCCTCCACCCGGATTTGATCTTGAGACCTCCCCCATGCGTACCTAAAGCCTTTGCCACTACCCTATATTGATTTGTTCTCTTATTCATGATATATCTATTTATTTATATATATATTTCGTTATATTTATTCATACATTAATATATATTTATATTAATATATATAGTTATATTAATATATATATACAGATATAGTTATATTAATATATATATATAGTTATATTAATATATATATAGTTATATTAATATATATATAGTTATATTAATATATAGTAGTTATATAAATATTCATATATTGGTATTTTAAATAAAATGGATATTAGTTATTATTTAGATAAAGCTAGTATATTTTATATGTAAATATGTTTAATTATTTATTTAAAAAATTTAATTTTTTGGTGTGAATATATAAAAAATATGTACATATAGTTATATATTTGATTATAAATAGCAGTGCATTATAAAAAACGATAAAATTTCAAAGACATAATATCAATATGAATGTAATACCTTGGAATAAATTCAGTCCCCACCAAAAAAATCCAATAATACCCCCTTAAACGAGGCTGAAAATCTACAAAATGTTAAAAAATCTGGGTACCCCGACTAAAAACTCAGTTTTGGAGGCCTTCTAGGCCTCTTTTGGCCTCGAAAAATGCTTGACTGGGGTTTCCCCAGTCAAATGACGTAGAGATCATCGCAGGCTTCGATTTGATATGTGGTAGAGCTCAAACGGACACCGGATCAAAAGTTATGGCCGTTTGAAGTTTGAGTTGCGTTTTCAACATATTTTGGATCTTTTTTTAATTTTTTTTAATTTTTTTATTCTTCAAATTGTTATTAAATGACTATTAATCCATAATAATTATCAAATTATTAATTAAAAATATTTTTAAAATTTTTTAAGAATCCATTTTCACTAAATATCTTATATATTAAGTATATTAAGTGTAAATGTACATTTATACTTATCTAAAATATATTTAAAAATTATATATTATATTTATATCAATATAACTATATAACTATATTTATATATTAATATATTTTTTTTAATTTTTTTTCTTTGAAATCGACCATTTATCAGCGCTTTTAAAAAAAGCGCTGATAAAGGCCCCCCCTTTATCAGCGCTTTTTCGTTAGCGCTGATAAAGGGGTGGCGCTGACCTTGCCCAGTTTTGTGGTAGTGCATCTATGACGTGAGGACCCTTGCGATGAGGAAGTCTTTTTGAGATACTCCACTTGAGTTTTGGCAGAAGTTGGAGTACGACCGGGTTGGATTGGACTCAAATCCAACCGAGCTCTATTTACCTTTTTGCCTATATCTTACGGACCAGGCGTCCGATTGAACCACCGTATGTCACGTTGGAACCCTTATGAAAAGACGGTCCTTTGGGTTACTTCTAAGTGAGACTTCATGGTGGTTGAGATAAGACCGGTGGCTTGAGGAGTGGATCCTCTGAAAATCAAGCGTGCTAAGTGAGGGAATCCAGTGGCTGGTTGTGACGTGATGAAAGAATAGCGATCCTCTGTGGGTCAACACTTAGTGATCCTATGTGGGTCAATGCGTAGCGATCCTCTGTGGGTCATCCCCTAGCGATCCTTCGTGGGTCAGCACCTAGCGATCCTCGGTGGGTCAGCATCTAGCGATCCTCGGTGGGTCAGCAAGTAGCAATCCTTGGTGGGTCAGCATCTAGCGATCTTCCGTGGGTCAGCACCTAGCGATCCTCTATGGGTCAGCTCTCGGTGAGCGTCTGTGGGTCAGCACCTAGTGACCCCTATGCGGACCAACATCAAATCATCTCGACGAAATAAGATGATCTAGCTTTATGACTAATCGTCTTCATTCATATTCTTTAAGTTGTATACCTAGTGTGAGCTGCATCTTTTACTTCGTGCTATGTGGTTGAGGTCTTGCTTGGTGGTTTTACCTCTCGGGTATTTGCTTTGTGGTGTTTTACTTCGCAAATTATCAAGAGAACTTTGGGGGTCTCGGGGTCCCTACTGAGTATTGTTATACTCACCCCTGCATGGGGTTCGCCCACACATGTTGTGTCTGGTGCAGACGATCGACGTTTCGACAGAGGTGCTCAAGGGGACGAGACTGATGGACGCTACGAAGGTGGACTTGGTGGCCTAGTACCAAGTGAAGCCTAGTAGGACCGGGCGGGCATGACATACTACTTCGGCTTCTAGTAGCTCCACTACTCTCACGATCAGGAGGGGTTTCCCGCGAATGGCCATCAGAGTTGCCTTTTGTACTTTACTGTTTTCGGTTCCTTGTTGAGTTTGTATTTTGGCCCACTTTCTTTCACTTGTACTTGCACTCAGATTTGTTTTAGTGGTATACTCATTTTCCCCTTTCAGTGTGTTGGGATGTGGCTGGACGTGTGTGTATATAGGTTTGAAGGAAATGTCTTCCCTTTTTGGGATATGACTTTTCGGTGCTAATCACCAGCCTGTGGCCTATGGAAGGTGGGCTTGGGGTAGTCACGGAACGGGCCCCGAGGGACGGGTCGTGACACCTATAACATGGGTGTTATGCCTAAAAAAGGCCTCTAGAATGAGGGGAGGGATTATAGAAAGTTATTTTGACAGGTATGGAACAAAAAAATGTGTTTTGAAGTGTGAAAAAAAGATTAAGAGGTGCCCTTTTATGAGAGAGGAGGGGCACTCTTGGCATTTCTCAAAATATTAAATTAATATAAATTAATTTTCAATTCTAAATGGATCTAAAGTGACTTATTTAGAATATAAGATGAGTATAGGTCTAAATCCACTTATACAATAAAAACTATATATGTTTTTACTATATTTATACCTTTATCTTTTGGTTTTAACCCCTATTTAACCATTTTAACTCTTATCATGACAACATAAATTTTTACTCTTTAGGGCTAATATAGTTACTATAAAATGAAAAAAGAATCATAAATGGATCGTAGTTGATATTTAAAACCATATAATAATCACCTGGATGAATTTAATATTTTTAGGAATTTTATATCATTTAATAAAATATTATTTACTATAGTGTATCCACAATGTCAATTTTTAGAACTATTCATTGTTTAGACTCTAATAATATTAATACATCATCTAAATTTCAAACCAATTATTTTATTATAACCCTAACATGTCAAGTTCATCTATAAAATTCATTTATCACATTATTTATCTTAAATTTTATTTATTATAATATTTTTATTACCATTTTTTTATTAATTGAATAATTATTGCATCATTATTGTGTAAGTATTTAAGGTAATAATCTCTTCACTAAAAATTAAAAATAAATTACCATGATGAAGATAAATATTTTTGATTTTAAATTACTATTTAAAGTCGAACATATTCTCTAGATAAAACCATATTAAAAATATTACACTTATTAAAAATAAGAGTGACATATTTGACTTTTCTTTATATAAAATATTATAAATGTAATAATATCATTCAAGTGCCCCTAAATGGTAAAAAAATCATCCTTTGTATGATTATGTATGGGATATAATCATAAAATAAAATTTCAGCAACTTTTAAGGAAATTTTATAAACCTTATCCTTTTATTTTCAACCTTTAATTACTCGATTTACCCTTTTCCATGGAAACAAAAATTACTAACTTTACTATTCAAATTGGTCAAAAATAAAAGGGACTTATTTGCTAAATTTGGAACCTCGGATTCAAAATATGGAATCCATTTTTAAAAATTCAAAACATAAAAGTGAAAAAATTTAATTTAAAATTAAACAGACAAAACACAATGAAAAATGATTTTCCAGAGAAATTCCCCTTTTAAATATAAAATATTTTTTATAGTAAATTCAAGTGTAACATACATTTTGGATTAATGTAAATTAAATTGAACTAATGAAAATTTAAAACTAATCTATAACATAATTTTAACATGTAAATACTCTAAAAGAAAATACAATTTTCAATAAAAATCGGTATTTTTCACTATTCATTGTAAAATTAATATTTTCAAAAAATTATAAAAAAATTTATTCTATGATTATTTTCACACGATGAATTCAAAAATGAAATTAATTTTTTCAAATTAAAAATCTATGATTTTAAAATTAATCTTTTAAATATAACCTTATAAGAAATGAGTTTAATAAAACTATTTCCTTTTTTTTAAGAATTACTTAATATATTTATAATGAATATAACTATTTAATTCAAGAATACTAATATGAAAGCAATTTATTCTATTAGTACCCAAGTTGATAAATTCTATCCCCCTTTTGGAAATTGTGTCCTCATAATTTTATTCATTTATTAAACAAGTGGGGATACCTTTCTCTCATTGTTTTTTTAGATTCTCAGGTTACTTCTTCAACCATATGGTTTCCCTACAAAACTTTAACCTGATAAATTACCTTGTTTCACAAAAATTTCTCTCTACAGTCAAGAATATGAACAATATTTTCCTCATAAGAAAGGTTATCTTCCAATTGAACTACCTCAGGGGTCAAAACATGAGATGAATCCAGCACATATTTCCTTAACATCGAAACGTGAAATACATAGGATAAACTCGAAGGCAAGACCACTCTGTAGGTAACTAATCCAAATTTCTCTAGTATTTCATATGGTCTAATGAACCGTGGATTTAACTTTCTCTTCTTACCAAAAAACATAACACTTTTCTATGAATATATTTTAAAAAAAACACAACCACCTACCTCGAATGAAAGGTCTTTCCTTCTGTTATCCACACAACTTTTTTGCACGCTCTATGCTATTTTCATATATTGCTGAATCCTTTTCACCTTCTCATCCACTTCATCTACCAATTATAGCCCCATAAACTTCCTTTTTCCTATTTCATACCAAAATACTAGAGTTTGGCATTGTTGTTCATATAATGTTTCAAAAGGTGTCATATGTATATTGGAATGAAAATTGTTATTATAAGAAAACTCAACTAAAGAAAGTTGTTGATCCCAAATTCTTTGGTAATCCATTAAAAAGAATTAAGCATGTCTTTCGAGGTTTGAATTGTTTGTTACGACTGTCCATCATACTAAGAATGAAATGTTGTGCTAAAATTTAATTCAACGTCTAATGACTTCTGAATGCCTTTCTAAAAATTAAAAGTGAACCTAGGATCATTGTCATATACAATAGAGAGAGGAATTCCATGCAACCTGACTATCTCCTTAAGATACAATTGAGAAAATTTTCATAAAGATAGATTTTCTCGATTGAGAAAGAAATGTGCAGATTTAGTTAGTTGATCAACAATAACCCAAATTACATTATTAGCTCAAGAAGTCTTTGGTTGTCCCACCATGAAATCTATAGATATATTTTCTCATTTTCACTTTGGAATAGGTAAAGAAAAGTGAAACCATTTTTTGACGAGGAAAGTCACATGTGTTGTTTTAAAAAAGAGAATTTGTGGAAAGTGGTGTTTGGTTTTTTACTTGCTGAAGACGATTTAAAAAACTTGCTTTCTAAATGTATTTCAAACTGGTGTTTGTGGAGTATTTCAGGAAAGGAAATGCATGGACTCTGTGGTGATTACCTACTAAGCTTTCAAGTTCACACCTCACTTGTGTCACTCAACATCGGTAGACTCGAACTATTTTGCAGGTTCTGATTTCTGGTTCGGTTGTGCCTTTGGTGCAAGTTGGTCTTGTGGTTAGTGGTGATCAAGAGGTCGTGTGGAGATCATGTTACGTGGTTTGGTCTCAGTTTTGTATTCAGTTTTGCTTTCTTCAACAGTTGTTATCATTGGTTATCTGCGTGCTCAATTTATTTATTTGATAACACCCTCGAAAAGCCACACCCAATCAAAAGAGGTCACAACCATGAATGAATCTCATGCAAAAATGAATCTCACGGCAAATATAACATTTTCAAATTTCAAATAATGGGCCAACATATCAAATTTTGGGTATGAAAATAAAATCATAATTTTTGCATGCATGAAACCAATACAAAATAAATTGACAGAATATTAACACGGCAAATATAACATTTTCAAATTTCAAATAATAATTGGTAATATATTCATCCGCGACCATTATTAATATATTTTTTACAGATAAAATATTTTTAAATTTAAAAAGTAACAGTTTACCTTTGAGACCGTCGTCTTCCTGGTCTCCAAAACGGTGTCCAGCAAGAAACTGCGGGAAACCGACTCCCCAACGGATGCTTTTAATTTCTTATTCCCCATCCAGAATTCTGAACACGACTAGGAGATCCCAAAGCCCCAAGCAACCGTCAAATTCAGTGAAATAAACCGGCTGCTGAGCAGCTCACAGATCACCATCCTTATGCTTTTCATGGCGATTCACATAGACGATTTCCCAAAATTAGGTCGCGCTTCACCCTCCCCTGAATCCGATATCTCTGCAACTATATTCATGTCCTCCATGAATTTCTCCGTTTTGTTACTTCTGGTTGAAGGATCATCAGTTGGCTATCTACGCTCCTCTGCAAAATTCAAACGTGCAATGAGTTTGGGGCACCTCTGTTTTTGCATCCATTCCTTGCTTCCAGATGAATCAAGGGATTCACTGGGTTTAAATTCCATGGCGCATCCACCATGTGCTTACTCCAGAATCAAATCTGCTTTTCCGACATGTTGACATGGGCTCTCCCACGGATCATATCGTTTTACAGAATATAGCTCTGGTATCAGGGTCCCTGTGGGTTTCCGTCTCCAGAAACCTCCGCCCACTTTTCCGTTTCTTCATCTCACTCTGGTTCAGGTAATTTGCGCTAAATAGTTTCCGAAGTTCGGTGGTGAAACTTTGATGTCTGTATCGTTTTTTCTACTTCCTCCTCCTCCCTGTTCTTGTAATTTGCAGAGCCCAGGTGGCTAGCAGCTCGTTTATTGTTTCCCTGAAACAGAATCAAAGCAGAACTGATTATCTTGATGAAGGAGCTAATCTTGATGATACTACTCGGTTTGATGCTCTGTCACGGAATAACAACAAAATTTACAAGAACTGCCTCGACCTGGAGGAGCTGGATGACGGATCTCGCGGGGAGAAGTCCACTGATTTAGAATTCAGGTTCAAGTTCCAGACGTACGATGAATACAGTCGACGCTTGGTTCCAGATGCAGACTCTGTCAATCCAGAAGCATGCACTCGCGAGTGGTTTTTCGGTGAGAAGGGTTTTAGGGGCTCTGTGGAGGAGGATCCCGAGATTCAGAATCGTAACCTGAAAGAAATTCACCATCCCTCTGATAAGGAAGAAGAAAAAAACCCGGAAGATCTTACGCGCCTTGATTCCGAGGTCGAACCTGGTTTTGGACCGGCACCGGAGAACTTCACGCAAAATCCGCCAGGCAATGCGAACGAGGACTGCATTGCATCGGAGTCCGGATCAGAATCAATGGTTTCCAGTGAGGACTTTCGAGACACGCCTAACTCCAATAAATCGAAGGACGAGTCGCGTGAACGAAAACCTGATCATCCAGAGGATAAAGACCAGGAGACGACTGAAGAATCGCCGTGCGGTAGTGATGGGAGCCGGCGACCAGATTTGCAGGCTCCATCGGCGGCAGACGGCGAGGACTCGAGCCAGTTGGAGACGCTGTGGGAGCACCAGGACCTGATCGACCAGCTGAGGATGGAGCTGCGGAGGGCCCGCGCCATTGGGCTCCCTACCATCGAAGAAGAGGAAGGCGACAGCCCGAGGATGTTGCCGGGGCTGATGACGCCATGGAAGATCGACGACCGGGACCACGACCCCGGGAACGAGGGCCACCGGTTCCACAAGAATTACAAGGACCGAATGCGGAAATTCGACATCCTGAATTACCAGAAAATGTACACCATGGGTCCGTCCTTCCGTCCTTCCGTCCTTCCACATCTTCATCTTCTTCCTCCTCCCTCCTGATCGCGAAATCTATCTCACGAATTCGTTCTTCTGCTCCTCCAGGCTTCCTTCATATCGGAGACCCGCCGCCCCCGTCAGCGACGCCGGGGAGGAAACTCGCGGTCCCCGCTCTCCTCTCGAGGAATCTCCGGCTGTTCAAACGGAATAAGAAGATCGAGATCGACCCCGCGGAGAGGTTCGTCGAGGAGCTGCGCGCCGATATGGAAGTCGTCTACGTTGCCCACCTGTGCCTATCCTGGGAGTTCCTCCACCACCAGCACGGCCGGGCGATGGAGCTGTGGGGATCGGACCCTGCCGGGATCCGCCGGTACAGCCAGGTGGCCGGCGAGTTCCAGCGGTTCCAGGTGCTGGTGCTGTGGTTCATGGAGAACGAACCCTACCGGGAGCCGCGGGTGGATAACTACGTCAAGTCCCGCTGCGTTCATCGCTGTCTCCTTCAAGTTCCAGCCATCGAAGGTGAGGACAGTGAACCTCTCCGGGAACCCCTAGGTCCAACACCCAAACAAAATGGATCAAAAACCAGAATCCCTGCCTGGAAATGCTTGATCGAGTTGTTCATGTGGCGCAGAGGATGGATCGGATGGAGGGGAAGAGGAAGACGATGATGGTGGGATCAGGATCGACGCGCTGGTCCTGATCGTGGAGGAGTCGATCCAGATCTTCTGGCGATTCGTTCGAGCCGATAAGAAAACCGCCGCTGATGCGGCTCCGAATCACGGACGGCTTCTGGATCCTTCCAATTTGAATCTGCTCGTCACCGTCCAAACCAAACTTCAGAAGGTAAGCGCGCGCGCGTTTATATATATATATATATATATATAGGTAAAATAAAACAAAAAATTCCCCAAAACAATGAGTCAAACTAGAGAAATATTGAATGACAATGATAATGAAACTTAAATATCTTATTTTGCATCTTTTTGTTTTCATTTTATACTAATCATGTATTTGTGTGATGTGCAGAAAGAGAGGAAGCTTAGAGAAATATTAAAGAATAGAAGTTGCATATTGAAGAGGATACATAAACACCACAATGAAAATTTAGAACATACTCTTTCATTCTTTTGTCAAGTGGACATGAAGTTGGTAAGGAGGGTCCTTAACATGTCAAGGATCACCGCAGACCAACTTGCATGGTGTCACACTAAACTAAGCAACATCCATTTTGATGGGAAAAAGATTCATGTGGATTCCTCTTTTTTTCCTTTTCCATGTTGATTTAGGGTTTACTCTTGTTATGTTGTGTAAATGGTTGTTGTTGGTTAGATATGTCTTAGGAGCCCATAAAAATTTATAAAATCATTTGATGTGCTCATACCAAATTAGATTCAAATTGGGAATGTTTATCTAGTTTGATTGTTAGTGAAGTGGTAAAACTTTTGTCACGACCTTTTAACCTAGCATCAAAGTTTATAGTAAACAAATGCAACCACATATTAGTTTTAGGGGTTTATTTATCAATTGCTTCAAATAATTAAAAATTTCATATTATAGGAAATATTTTTTTTTATAATTTAAAATATTAATGTAATTTCTTAATATCTCTATTTTTTTGAAATCGAAACCCAACTTTCTTAAACCAACAATCCACCTACCAACCACCCAATTAATACTCACTGTTTGTTTTGCATTTTCTCCCAAAAACAAATTCAAGAGGGGTGGTCGTTTATATATAAGTTTTTTCAATTTTGCTAAAAAAACACTACTAAAAACTTCAATTTTCTAAATCTCAAGAAATTTTATTCCACAGACTCACAAAACTGCCCTTTCTCAGCATTTAGAAAAGGATTTCTCAGCGCTAAAAAACATTGAGAGAGTCAGTGCTAAGAAAAGGTGGGACTTTCCCGGTGCTAAAAAGGAACTCAGAAAGGGTTTGGATGGCCACTACAACCATGAATTAGTTTTACAACCGCCAAAAAATACAAATAAAACACAAATAAAAACAAAACATACATTTCAATATGCAATAGAATCAACATGATGAATACCAAAGTCGATTGAGTACAAAAAAATGTTATTATTTCACATTATTGTTACAACATTAACAAATACAACATTTACCTAATAAGAACACATTTAGAAGAGTTTTTCGACGAATGAACAATCCTTTGACTTTTAATCAACCTAAGAAATGTACCTATAATTGAAACAAATAATATAAAAGTAATAATAAACAATTTATTCTTTATTAATAACACATTAATACAGAAAATGGTTTTTAAAGACGATTTTAAAGAAGCGTCTTTCTAAGTTTACATTTTTTTACATTGGATATTTTAACCGACGTAAAAAACTAATTCCTACATCAATTATTATTATAATCGATGTTGAAAGCCTTCCAAAAAAGAAAAATTGGGTCACTATCCACCTCAGTTATAAAACAATCGAGGTGGAAGATATTTTTAAATAAATTTAATTAAAACTAATATACTAAAACCTCTAATACAAGACAAATGTAGCAAAATAGTAGGAAATTTTACCAATTTTATAGTAAAAAAATGAAAGTACAACAATTTCAAAATTTTGTAGTTAAAATACAAAATACACATTACAAATATAAAGAGATGAACTAAAAATGAATCAAATTTATGAATTAACCACCTCATACTCCTCGTAGATGATTTAGGTCATTCTCAATATATGCGTGAAGATCATAAAAATACTACAGATTTAAAAAAAAATTAACCATTCAATGTCAATATAATGATATGATAGATAAAAGGAAAAGTGATAATGAAACCTAACCTTTTCGGAAGTTGTAATTGTCCCGGTTGTAATTATTTCATACATAAATCTTAAAACACAAAAACCACATTCTATTACTCCTTATTAATGATGGAAATTATATTTCGAAGAAGTTATCAATTGAAAACAACATTTTAGTTATTTTCCAAATCATAGTACTAAAAAACTAAGTTACCTTTTCACACACATAATAAATATTTTCTTCCCTTATACTTACTGGTCGGTGATGGTGCTTTTATTCCATGTTTGAAAATGATAATAAGTATGAATTAAAATGGAAATTTATAATAATATATAAGCATTGAAATAATCAAACTTACTTTTCCAATACTACTTTAAAGTTATCTCACGCGTCACCATGTATGGAGCATAACTAGTAAGCAGTGTTTTCTTATGGATAAAAAACCCAGAACATCCAATGAATACTAATATAAAAAATATAATGTGAGTGGTTATTTAATTAAGAGAAATTATAATATAATGAAATATATGTCTCATACATGTCAATATAAGGAAGCATTCAACACTTAATTGATTCGTTCTAAAATATTTGGAAACTATTCGGTCCTTTCACTATCACACATTTTCCTCATTACTGGATAAATTAATGGTGGATCCATGAATCCACACATTAACATTGTATCAAATGAATACAAAGTTCATGAAGATACCTAATAAAAAAATAGTTAATAAGTTTGATCAAATTGATATAATTGAAATAAATATGATAATTGAAATATGTGGAAAAGAATTGCATCACTGTGAGACCCAAAATATCTACAACTACAAGCTCCAATATATATTTCTTAAAAATCAACAGTAGGCAATCGCACCCACAAAAGTCAACAGTCATTGTCAGTACATAAACATCCACTAATATAAATGCATACAGAGATAATTTAGAAATTATTTCAAAACAAGTAGAATGTGAAGTTAAAGGGGACTCAATATGTTGTTGTTTTTTATACAACATGTATTTACCTTTAATGTATTTCTAGAAAAATATATATTGAAATATTAAAATAATTTTAAAAAAAATATTAAATAAAGGACATAATCTATGCATACTTTAGTGGTAATTTTTCATAAAAGTCTTGATATCCAAAGTTTAAAATTTCTAATAATTTATCCAATTATAGAAACCTCATCAGTAGGAAATGATACTCTAGATGATACATCTATAATATCTTGCACAATTACCCTAATCTAATCTATCTTCATCTACTGATGATATAAGGTATCCCCATTATAATGTATGATATCATATTCTATAATATGATACAAGATATCCTCACTATATAGCTCATAGTAGATGGTAAATAGTGGTGGAGGTGGGGGAGAGGGATATACTGGTGGAGGTGGAGGAGTGAGATATGCTGACTAAAACTATCTCTGCATGTTTTCAAACATAGACTATATTGAATATCTAATACTATCCTCCATCATCTCACTATTCTCTTGAAATATCACATCTAAAGAGTTCATTTTTTTCCTAATATACATTGTCCCTCGAAGAAGAACCTGGATGGATGAAAAGTTTTTAAATAGATACACCCACCTCGTATCCTTGTACGTGACCTGAGTGTTCTTCCATTCTTAATATAGTAGCAAAAATATCCTTTATACCCTCAAGTATGAAGGACCCCTTTCATGAAACAGCCCGAATACCCTGGTACTTTGATACCCGAGCCAATCCTGACAGGGCCTAAAGGGTGTTCCCAATCCCAATGGGTTTGCGACTAGCACCTAGCATCATACAAGAATCAAGTGAGAATGGTTTTGACACAAAATAATGGAATATTAAAGATACAAGTCGGTATATCAACACTCCTCAAGGAGAAAGTCCCATAATCGAATAGGTAAAACAATACCCAAACCAATACATCTTCAAGGACACCACATCTGTTGAGATAAAAGACCAGACATCCCATTTAACAGGTGGATCACATCTCTATGATCACATCCATCTCTCTTAGTCCCAAGGATCAAGAACATCCACCTCCTCCAAGTGTCGCTTTCCCTTTTCTTGGACCTAGAAAAAGATAATCTACAAACGTACGAAGGCAAAGGTTGGGTGTGAGCTGAACATCCCAACAGGGTCTCACCAAGTGTTCCATAATCAATACCATAACAACAAGACATTTACACTTTCAATTTAAATAAAACAATTCATGACACAAAACTTAAACATTTTCATCAAAACATGCTTTCAACTCAAAAAGATGGTAGATATATCAAAACAGGATTAAATAGACATTTTATATAAAATCATTTATATAAATCAATAACAATTAGAAAATGAATTATTTGTGATGGAATCCCATTGCTAATAGTCAATGGGTGAAAAACACATTGCAAAAGCTATTTTTTTGCGATGGTCTGTCATAGATTTTTTTTGCGATGGGTAATTCGTCTGATGCAAAAAAGGTTTCATCGGTTATATTCACATGAGTATTTGCGATGATTTTTTTATTCCACCACAAATAATTATTTGTGATGAAATAAAAAATCCATCGAAAATAATTTTAAAAAATAAAAAAAATAAAAAATAAAAAAATAAAAAATATAAAAGTATAAAAATATTAAAAAATAAAAAAAATAAAAACAAAATATATAAAACTGTAGACATCTAAATTAATAACAATATTACACATAACATGTTCATTCAAAGCTTATCATAATAAATGTGTTAACAAAATACATCAATCAATGAGGAGGGGGAGGGTCATATAGAGGAGGTAGTGGAGGGAATTACATCCCTATACCTTGCACTAGTTATCACATGTACTTCATCATCTACTCACGCTGTTGCCCCTACCATCGACGATGCTCCTTCTGGTGGTGGTGGTTGTATTAAAGAAGCTCTTCCTGCTCCCTACATAGGGTCTCTATAACCTCATTTTGAGCTCGTAGCTTCTCCTCACACTATGTAGCTGATGATGATGACTCTCCATGAGCTCCCCTCGAGTTGGACGATAACCACACAACATTATGATAATAACTGTTAGGCATCAATTGAGAACTGATCCCAACAACTTAGCCTTTCTTGAAAGCATATCGAGTCACCTATATCCATGTTACATCATCAAATCCTGACGCACTAGTGGCATGACCCTTAGTCTTGGCCCGACTCTCATCATGTGCATGAGAAGTCACGACTTCATATGACTCCTTAAAATGCAATTTGAAATTAAATTTTTTTAAATATTATTTCCATTTAATTTTAAAACTCAAAAAATTATATTGACCAAAATCTGATGTTGTCGACCACCAGTAATCTCTCCAGTAATAGGATTAGTGTACATCCTCTTATAAAGATCGAACTCCATAATATTGGGATGCTCAACTGCCTATATGAATATAAAATAAATAGTTTACATTTAAAGTTATATAAATTATTAAATAAAATTACTTACTATATATTGTCAATGAGTACTAAATATACGACTATAGCTCTATGTGTGACCTACTACCTCCCCCAGTTCCACGGACCTGATTATGATCTCCTCTGAAAATTATCTCCCATCTAGTATGATAACAATACATCCCAAACCTGAGATGATATGTAATCAGGTCGATGGCTGCAACAAGACTGATAAAAAAAGGTGGATTTAGCTTTCTTTATGGATCTCTTCCCCATATTATGCAAAAACTGATGACAATGTTCACACATACAGGTCTCCCAGGCCTCCCAGATAGAGGTTCTCATGCCATCTTCAATGAGATACCATAAACCCTATAAATAATTAATAATATCCAGTTAGTAATTAACCAAATTTCAAAATAACTATTATTTATTTATGTACCATTCAATGATTAAATATACAGTTCTGAACATCAATGAGAATTTAATACCACATCACCCATGATCTAGAAAAATAATTCTGCAGAATATCACCCCCCTTTCCAAAAACTATATATAAAAAATGTGGCAAAATTGAATAAATAATCAAATAATTAGTACATAAATAAATAAATTAAAATTAATGAAAATTAAATAAAATAAAAAACTAAGCACACCTATGCATGTGTGGATCAAAATTAAGATGTGGACATTTCTTAGGAATAGGGTCGAGAATCACTACAACAAACTGAGCGTTTAGCGATGGGGTTTTAATGACATTTTTGTAAACCGATCCTATTTTTTTTTAAAATAATTTCACGGTGGTTTTTTATAAACCGCTGATAAATGGTTAAAAAACTTTATACAAGCGACACTTCCCCCCTCCCACGACCCCCTAACCCCCCCACCCTGCCGACTCCCCAAAGCCCTAACACGTCGCTGCCCATCTTCGACCCTCGCCGCACCTCGCCTCACCATGCCTCTCCTCTCCACACATTTCCTTGCCTATTCGTACCTACCCTTGCTTTACTGTCCCTCACCGCACCTCACCTCACCGCACCTCGGCTCGCTGCGCCTCGCCGCCCCTCGCCGCCGATCTTGACCCCCACCTCGCCACCCCTCAAAGGTCGAGTGGTAAGTTAAGGTAACAAATACAATTTTTATTTTTAACTTTTTTCCAAAATTGGATGATATTTATGGTTAAATGGGTCTTACATTATAGGTTTTTTTGATAGTATAGTGTCGAGAGTGCTCCATAGACCATATAAGGGGTGCTGGATATGTGTTCATTGCGATAGTGGTACTCAGTGTGTTTTCTATCATTTATGCATATTTTTTTAAAGTAAATATATAATTATAATTATTTATAGGTAGTTATTAATGTTATGTGATGTGATGAAAATTTTTAGAGTTGATATAGAATCGGATGCAACATGGATGAGATTGGATTCCATGGTGTTTAGAGTGACATGGATTGGGATGGTCCATGGGTAGCAGGACTAGGAGTGTGGTGTTGATTTAATTATGTTGGAATGGATATTGATATCTTATTTAGGATAATACTTTATGATGCATAATCACTAATTATATAAGTGTGTGAGGTTGTATCAAAGATCATAAACCATGATGGTTCTGAAAGTCCAAATGGATTCCCCAAAGGGTGATGTAGAACTTGTTATGATGAGGGGATAACTATCGACTGCATAGTTCCCTAGGATCAGCTAGTGAACTATGTGAATAACATGGTCCTTTCCTATGATTAATGTTCTTTATGTGACCTCACTAAAGTTTGTGGTGATGGTTTAGTGTGTGTGATGTGACCTCCCATAAGTAACATGGGATGTGACATTATTTATGGAACTAAGACTATTCCATTTTTCCTCAAGTAGAGGGTTATATTTTAAGAATGTATGCTTGTTCCCTATCACATCACGTAGTTGATATTGTACCTCCCCAAGAGATAGGTAGAGTGATAAGTTTACCTTTATTTAGAATTATTTAGTTAAGGAACTCTAATGAGAGGGTTGTGCCATGGTACATTGTGTGATGAGAGCGATGAACCCTACCTTTATAGATAATGAAGTGGGAAGAGAATTGATTCCTATATTTAAATAATTAACCACTAGTCACTTTAATAAAATTTCATGATAATCCAATGTCATTTTCAAGGTTTTGACCCCTTGAATCATGTTTTTAGAAACTTATATTTTCAAAAATGAACTTGTGATATTTTTGATCACACTAAATGTCAGATTGATGTACTGTATATTCTTATATTTAATAAATATTCAATTATTGTTTCCCTATAATTTCACATCAATTAAGGGTCATTTTATTAGTTTTGACCATTGTAATCATATTTTAGAGTTATAAAATAACAATTTTTTCAATTTCATTCATTAAAAGAGAACCAAACCTCGGCTTGATGTGATTTTTATTCTTATATTTCAAAAATTATTCACCAGTAATTTTCCTAATATTTCAAAATAATCCAAAGTTATTTTCTAGAATTTGACCCTCTAAAACATGTTTATAAAGACTTTTATATCATTAAAAACACATTTTTGGTTATTCTAAATAAACCACACATTGATTGATGTTTCATTAATTTATACATGTTAAAAATTATCCAATAATAATTGTTCAACAATTTAAAATCAATCCATGGTCGTTTTCTATGTTTTAAACATTACTTTTATGTTTTAAGAATTTTAAAATAATAAAACTACATTTTTGATCCTTCAGAGAAAACTAACCCTCATATATATGTGGCGTCTTTTCCTATATGTCACAAATTAATATGTAATAATT
This sequence comes from Viscum album, assembly GCA_963277665.1. Lineage (NCBI taxonomy): Eukaryota > Viridiplantae > Streptophyta > Magnoliopsida > Santalales > Viscaceae > Viscum > Viscum album. Next base: position 1,225,353,072 of record OY728142.1, on the reverse strand, counting down.
TTAATAAGATTTAATGAAAATATTAGGTTCTTTTATTTGGTTTAAACCCTTAAATAATATCTTTAACAACTTTTATATCTTTAAAAATATTATTACGGTCATTCTGAGCACAATGTAAATCATATTGGTGTTCTATCTATTCTTACATGTAAAACTTATTCAAAGATAATTTTCCTACAATTTAATGAGAATTCATGGTTGTTTTCTAGGTTTTCACATTAAATACAATGATCTTGTGTGGAATGTTTATTTTATTCCTCATGTATACATGAATATGATAGAATATACTAGGGGCACATGGTAAGGTTGCATGGAGATGTATTTCTCACACCATTCATGGGCACCCCTATGTGCATGCATACCTTATATTTAGACTTCAGCTAAGCACATAAAATGTAGTGGATAGGTTTTTTAAACCTTGATGCATATTTTTAGATAGGGTGTGTTGAGGCCTGAGGATGGATGTAGGTCTAGATTTCTGGTGTTTTATTTTTTGGTTTATTTTATATTTTTCATCATCCCTTGGGTGATTACTGTTTGTATGACAATATGAATTATTCATGGAATTTATTATATAATTTTGTTTATTTTGATGTTTACATTGATATGTGGTATATGTCTTGGTTATTTTTCCATTATTGTATACTCTAATTTGATGTATTTTTCCACCATATAATATGGATTAGTACCTTGAAACAAATTTGCAGCCATTTGCATATGTGTTGGAATGCTTGAGGTATGTCGAACCTCATATCATATGATTATTATAGAATGGGTAATTATAATGTGACATCATAGAATTTAGTTTATTTTATAAATTGGGCAGATGGAATAGGAGAATATGATGACTTTATCAAATCCTGTGATAGACCATATATAGGTGAGTCATGAAAACCTTTTCGATAGTAAGTCCTGGTTACCATGGGTGTGGGATTGTTCTTATTTCATTTTTTTGCTATGATTGAGTTTTTTTATAGAATATAATGTTCTTACGGAAGTTGATATTTTAAAATTTTATCTCCTCTATCACTAGAATGAGGCCCATTTGAATGCAACATATTTGGTATATATTACTTTCATTACATATACATGAATGAATTTAATTGGAATTTTAAAATGGGATTCAGTTGTTTAACGTGTCAAAAAAACATATATAGAGTTCAAAAGTATTTAACCTCAAGGAATTTATGTTACATGATTGATCCCTTCATAAATATAATTATTTATAATTTTGGTGATTCAACTCACGGAGTGATGAAAATTGATTCTTGATCCCTTATTCTGTATTTATATAGGAAAACCTTATTTAACATATTCATATTTTTTTCAACTAGTATATATGGATCTATTTTCCTATTTAGTAATAGTTATGTGTTTTAATTTTATTTTAATAATGTGTAGGAACATTGTGATATATATGGATAAAATATGGATCACATTACTAAGGAACACACCTCAGTATGCTAAGGGTTTTTTAGAGTTTTCAGATTTTGAACTTTCTAATCGGTCCATTGATGGAAGAATAAGATGTCCATGTCCTAAATGTAAATGTAGAAGATGGTTTAAGAGAGATGAAGTTTCTAAAAACTTTATATTGAAGCAATTCCAAGCTCAATATTTGTGTTGGATTTGGCATGGAGAATCGAATGTTACATAAAGGTTGATCACTGATGTCAATACACAGAATGAGCTCCCAAATTCATCGACAACGAAAAATGAAATGAAAAACCTTATAAATTATGCATTCAGCATTTCAAGACACCAACATCAACATTAAAACATATCATAACAACCAGTTGAGGGTTCTACAAATATCAAAATAATAAGTGATGTTTTTGAGAATGTAGGACAATAAGATAAAGATTATAACATATCAGTGGATCCTCATCTTGATTCTATGGATACTAATGTAAGAGAAAACTTCACTGAGAAGATAGATGTGTTTCATGGTTTAGTTGATGATGGAAATCAAGAGTTGTATAGTGGATGTTTGAAATATTCAAAAATTTCTTTTCTGCTGAAGTTGTACCATATCAAATGCCTATGTGGAATTACAAATAAGGCGATGTCCATGATATTAGAATTGTTGTGTGATGCATTTCCTGAAGCAAAGACCCCTGAGTCTTTTTATGATATGAAAAAAGTTGTTAACAAGCTTAGTCTAAATTATACAAAAATTCATGTGTGTCCCAATGATTGTCTGCTTTATTGGGGAGAGGATTCAAGCAGACAGGATTGCAAGAAATAATCTTCCTCTAGATGGTAGTATATGGGTTATGTTGGAAGTCTGAATCAACATACTACCATGAATAAGAATAACATGAACACACCTATAAAGGTTTTGAATTACTTTCCTTTAAATCCTAGATTGAAAAGATTATTCATGTCATTGAAAACCGCTGAACACATGAAGTGGCATTCTATATATAATAACAATGATGGGTTAATGTGACATCCAAGAGATTCACAATCATGGAATACATTTGATTCATTACATCCATATTTCTCATCTGATCCTAGGAATGTTTGATTGGAATTTTCTACTGATGGATTCAACCCATTTGGGACTTTGAGTACCAGTTATAGCATTTGGCCAGTTATTTTTATCCCTTACAATATACCTCTGTGGATGTGTATGCAATAAACATATTTTATAATTTTGATGATTATTCCTTGAAAACAAATTCTTGAAAATGATATTGATGTATACTTGCAGCCTTTAATTGAAGAATTATAAGATTTATGGAGCAACGGTGTTGAGAAATATGATGTATCTTCTAGAAAAATGTTCAACATGAAAGATGCTCTAATGTGGACCATTAGTGACTTCCCTGGACTTGGGAATTTATCTGGTTAGACAAATTACATGGGTTTGGATTTTCCTATTTGTAACTTTGATTTTGAGACAAAATGACTACCTCACATTAGAAAATGGTTCTTCTTGTGTCATCGAAGATTTCTCAATGCATCTCATAGATTTTGGCTGAACAAGTCAAAATTCAATGGTTTCATTGATCATAGACCACCTTCAAAGTTGTTAACAAGTTCTAAAATATTGGCACAACTTGGAAATGTTGAAATAGAATTGGGGAAGGTGCATCATTTGAATGATAGTGGGAAATGAGTTTGAAGTGCATCGTCAAGTGATATCAGAACACAACAATGAAAGAAAAATAATATATTCCTCAAACTTATATATTGAGAATTTAATTTGTTGTGGCATAATATTGATGTGATACATATTGAGAAGAATATTTGTGAAAATTTTCTCTTCACATTACTTAATGAGCATGAAAATTCAAAGGATCATCTTAATGCTCAGAAATACTTACAAGAAATGAACATAAAGCATGATCTATGGCTAGATGAGAATGGAAAGTATACTCTGGTAATTTTTACAATGAAAAATTAGAATAAAGATACATTCCTTAGAATTTTAAAACATGTGAAGGTATCTGATGGGTATTCGAGTAACATCCCTAGGTGTTTTGACTTAAATAATCACAGGTTACATGGATTGAATAACCACGATTAGCATATTTTGTTACAATAGTTAATTCCATTGGAATTTCGTACATTATTAACTAAAAAGGTTACTATTATTGTACTCCAATTATGTACATTTTTCAGATAACTATGTGAGAAAACTCTACATCTATTTCAGCTTGAAAACCTTCAGGAGAGATTTGTATTAACACTTTGTGCAATGGATATGATCTTTCCTCCATCATTTTTTACTATAATGATGCATTTAACTATGCATTTGGTTGAGGAAGCTAAATTAGAAGGCCCCATACATTATCGATGGATGTATCCAATTGAGAGGTTTTTTATTTATATGTTTTTGTTTCAGTAAACAATTCCTGGCACTCCATTAAATACATAATTATGTTTTTTATTTTATATCACAGATATCTTAGGCATTTGAAATCATACGTGAAAAATAAAACTCAACCTGAAGGCTCTATTTTTGAAGGATATTTAGTAGAGGAGTGTCTTACCTCTTTTTCTAGATTCCTGGATGATATTGAGACAAGATTCAATTGAGTTGGACATGTTGACAACACATCGACTCAATTTGAAATACATGGGAAATAAAAAATCTTTCCTGCTATTGTCCGATCAGTTGGGAGGATCTCAAATGTTACACTAACAAAAATTGAATTAGTATAGGCATATAGATATGTGCTTCTGAATAGTGAAATTATAGATCCATTTATTGAAGAGTTGATGATACAAACAATAGAAGAATGAGATGACCAACACAAAATGAGAAAGATATAACAAAATCTATTGATAAAGAGCTTTTAGAATGGTTTGCACGATGTGTAAGTTATTAAATATTTCAATCAATACAGATATTAGGTTGATATATATATTTTTGAAAATATAATAATGTATATTAATTTTTTTAGATCATGAATACTGATACCCGAGCAGAGATTTCACAATATTTGAAGTTTCTTACTCGAGGTCCTCTAAAACAAGCTAGAAAGTTCGATGTTTACAACATGAATGGATTTAGATTCCATAAAATTGATCAGGAAGAGGGTTTGAAAACATAGAATAGTATCATATTTATGTTTTTTTAAGTGGAATACTATGGAAAATTGACTGATATTATCGAATGAAACTACCACAGGAATTTTTCAGTTGTTTTATTCAAATTCAATTGGGTGGATATTATCAGGGGTGTTAAAAGATATTCATTCCAATTTACTTCCGTGAACTTCTATCTCTTGATGGATGTTGGTGACCATGAACTACATGATCCATATATCTTATCATCACAAGTTAAAATGGTATATTATGTGAAAGATGTCTTGGATTAAAGGTGGAGTGTAGTTGATCATGTAAAAAAAAGAGAATTGTATGATATGGGTGATTAAGTGGATTATTTGACCTCTAACATTGAATCCCATAAACAACAAGAAGTGGAATTATTTTTACATCATGATATTGAAAATATTATTCTTTCAAGAGTGGATGAAGTGGATGAAGTAATGATGGAGTAGGAAACAGACATGATTGAAGGAGAAAATGATTGTATGTGCCGTTATCCATTCATTTATCAACCACCTATGTAATTTGTGTAGTCATTAATTATCATTGTTATGTATATTTTTTTTGTTAGTACTATGCATCTATTATCATTTCCATTTTTTTGTCTGCATGAATTTTTTGAAATATATGTTCTAAACTTAATTTTATTTTATTAAATGACAGGAATGCCAAGGAGAAAGCATTATACTCACAATGCGGGGTCAAAGAGTTTTTCTAGAAGTCGACCGACTCTAGTTATATTTTCATTAGTTTAAATATTTATTAGACAACGTTATCTATTTAATATATTAAATTTTTGATTTATCATTGTTTAATGTAGTCACTGAGTTTAGGACACCAAGAATCTCGAAGAGAAGTGTGGTTGAATGTTCATAAAAAATCTGATGGGAGTTTTGTTAATAATCCTGCCAAAGAAGTTGGGGTATGAATTCATTTTTCATTATAATAACTTATTATTAGTTATCACTATGTTAATATGTATTGCTTCTAATATGAATGATATTTTATTTATATGTAAAAATTAAAGAACTATGGGATGTCAATCCCACGTAGTCCTACTCAGTCTCCCAGGATGACCTAGTTGGTAAAGTCCTTGGGAAGGAGCATCCTGGTCGAGTGCATGGATAGGTTTAGGACTATTACCATATGAGGTATTTGGCAGGAAAAAGGGTATTTCAAGTGATGACTGGTGGTGAGAAGGTAAATCATAAAACATAAAAATAATCTAGTTCACAAAATTTTATTGATTTTAAATTTCAATATAAATATACAACATTGTTTAATTTTCAATATAATTGTCTTGTAGGTGCCGGTAGCAGGAAGTAGAGATATAGATGGAGAGGGTGATGAGAAGAGTTCATCAGTGGGAAATGATCAGTGGAGAGGTTTTGTTCATGTACTAGTACATCCAATGTGGGTATTTTTTTTATCTTTTTATTATATTTTAGATGGGATCGGGACAACAGGTGCCCTATGTATGTGTTGTATAACCATGTGTCTATATGCTATGTTTCAATCAGCTATAGAGATTGAAATTTCTATATGATCATATATAATGCTTAGTTTATTGTCTCTCTTCTACATATAGGTTGATCTGACTATTATATTCTACTATTTCCCACTTGGTTTTAATGGTGTCTTACTAAGTATATTTATACTCACACCTAAATGGGCTTTGCATGCATTTTTTTTCTTATAAAGACAACAGGTAGATGATGTACTTAGTGGACCTAATATCTATGGAACATAGAATCAAGTGGAGGCACTGACCATGTTTGGTGGTCATACTTAGGGATCTTGAGTTGGGAACTCCTATTCTTTTCACTTTCAATTGTTTATAGATTGGGACCTACTTTCCTTCTTCTTGGTTTGGCATGTATTTTAACCTTTTCCTTTCCTGGATATTTATATATCTCATTCTGATGTATTTCCTAGAGGTTAATACATGATTTTTTTACACAGATAGGTTTTATTTTATTATACCTATGCAGTATTTCATGGAGTTGAGTGTGTGTGTGTGTTCATGTACAATAGGATAAAGCCTCCCACTATAGTGATATTATTACTATGTACTTGTCGCTAGCCCTTCAACTATTGTGGGTGAACATGTGGTGTCACTATCAGCTTACTAGTATCCCAAGTAGGGCCTCTATAGGTCAAGTCATGACACAAAACCCCATGGTTTTCTCCAAGACCGTAATCTCTATCTAACCCCATCCATTATAGGAAAGTCTATACCCTTTTCCAAATCTCACACCATGACCCAGTCCTACTAAAAAAGGATCATTTTATGTTATCTCTCACCAAACTAAGGTCCTATATCACTTATCCATACAATGATATATCAAGACTATAACATATAGGATAACCCCTATCTATCTGACCCTCTGTTCGATTAGTATCCTTTGGTTTTCACCTTCTTGGTTAGAGCTCAATCTTGATGTTTTGGGTGATGTCCCTTTTGGGAGATTTTTGTGCTCTATTTTTGCATGGACCCTGTTTTTTGAGCTCTATCTTGTTGGTCTTGGATAAGCCGTGGGGATGTAATCAGGTAACTTAAACTATGTGGATTCTAGTCGGCATAGGCACATGGAGGCATCTATGTTGTTTTTTGTAATCTCATAAAGGGGTGGGATCAATGTTGTAAGTCCTAGGATATCATAAATTATTTACCCATTATATAAATCTAAGTCAGTTTTAATCCTCGCTTGTGGAATTTTAGACCATTTATGGATATTTAGGGTGATTTCTCTCTTGGATAAGCATTTCTTATTGGTTTTTAATCATTAATGACCCTTTTGATGAAAATGGTATTCATGATGGATGGTTTTATATTGACAATTATTTATTTATTATTAAATTAATTTATCTTGTTTGTAATTTTGGTGGATTTAGTTTTAACATTTGAAGCCTCATTTTAATGGAAGTACGTTGATTCTTTATAGCTAGTTTTAAATGTATTAAATTTATGTTTTCCTTGGAAATGTGTTGTGTAATAGTTTAAGTAATCAAAATAATTTCAATTAGAAATGTATTGAGAAATTTATTGATTATTTAAATGTATTGAGAAATGTATTATTGATTCTTTCAATGTGTTGATTCTTTCCATGTTTTTATGTATTATTGATTCTTTTAATGTGTTGTGTCTTGTTTGATTCTTTCAAAGTATTGAGAAATGTATTATTTTTTTCAATGTGTTGTTTTCCTTTGTAAATGTGTTGATTATTTAGGTTTTGGTGAGAATCAACATACGTTGATTCTTTAGTTTTAACATGTGTTGTTTTCCTTGTACGTTGATGATATATTTGATGATCTGGTAAAATTTTCAGTGTCACTGTTATGTTGTTCTGGCTGTAGGTTCCGGGGCTACAAAACCTACAGCTTTTTTTAAATACATGAGATAGAGGCGTTTTAAACCAAAACTAGATATAGGATTTTTTTTCACAATAGTTTAAACCACCACTATATTATGGTATTTTTTTAAGGTGGTAGTTAAAACCTCCACTAAATATGAAAAAAATTAATCAGTGGTGGTTTTATCCATATTAGTGGTGGTTTTTTTTTTCCAGTAAAAAGTCTAGACTTTTGCGGCGGTTAGAAACCACCGCTAGATCCCAGTTATTTTATTAACCAAAAAATGATTCTAAAACTAAGAAAAATTCCACGAAATATGACTTCTAGGAAAATTTCTAGAAACCTCCATTAAATGGAGGAAACTACTACGTGTTGATTACTGACACCAATTTTAGCAGTGGTTTTTTGAAACTATCACAGAACCATATAACATCGGTTTAAACTGCCACTAGATGCTCAGTTTGTTTTAGTGAATCACCGATATTTCAAGACCACAACCCCTCCGATTTGATGATAAAATGCCAAAAACCTAAGGTTTAGATGATGAAGAATCTGGCTCATAACCAGGAAACATAGCCTACTTGAGGCTATGGAACAACTTAGCTAAACTATCATCAACCATCTAAAACATAAAAATAATATTGTCAACAAATAATTGAAAATGAGTATTATAAATATATATATTAATTATGACTATAAACAACATGCAATTGTGTAACTCTTCTTCTTCAACCTCATCTTTATATACAATAGTGTGAATATCTTCATCTTCCTCATCATTATCATTAATTTCCATAGGAGATTCAACTTCACAATATCTTGTTATTTCAAATTCATTTGTTATATCATAAACATTATCATCACCATATTCACGTAATTATGAGGGTTTCATCCTTGATATTCATTTCTCTTCATGGAAAAGATGTATTTGGAGATGTATCTTGAAAATTTTCAATTCATTACACTTTAGCAAAACCACATTTACTTTACATAAATCGATTTTCATGAGATTTCATTTTTATAATACTCCACCAATCAATTAACTCTCTTGAAGTAGCATAATAATTTTCACAATTAATTTGATGTGCTTGATGAGAAAATAAAAATGGTTCAAAACCCATTGGGAATAGGCACTTTAGAGGTACTATAGAAGGACTGTAACACCAGCAGAACTATAGCACCGACGACACTATAGCGGTGGTGGGCATTGTAGGAGGGACTATAGTGACGAAAAAATTGTCGCAAGTACTATAATAGCCTAAATACTGTAGCATAACTATTAACTAAAGAGTTTTGGGGTAAAAAATTTGGGCCTACAGGGCCATGTAACGGGCTTTCATTCCTACTGGGCCTATGGGCCATATAACAAGCTTCATTTCCACTGGTCCTACGATCCATGTAATAAATAAATAAGGCTTGATGGATGAGATATCCTCTTGGGGGGGATATGATCTACCTTTCCTATAATGACCCTGATTTTTTTACATTACTTTTATATCATTTAAAGATAAACAACATAGATCCATTACACATAGAGAATCCAAAGGTTTATTTTCATGGGAAAACTAGGACCAAACATAACTTTTACAAAATAAAACACAAAAATTTATTCAATTCATTCTTCTCTAGCTTCTGATTGTCCCTTGAATTCTCCTTAGTATAAGTAGTCACTTGAGGATATACATATAAAAGGGGTGATATAAAAGCCCAGTAAGAGGATAGATAATGACAATATAACATGGGGTGAGTATACTCAATATCATCATAATATAGGCATAGGATCATAATCATGAGAGGAAGCTTTATGATAAGACTTGGAATGTGGCAATACATAAAAATGAAACATCATGTTATAGTGGCCAACTACCACACATAGTTGTGAAAAATATAGAATAATGTTAAAAAATATTTCACTTTACTCATTAGGTTATTCATATTACCCAATTAATTTGAGCACTATACAATTCCGGGTGCACCCGTCACATCATAACATTTACATTGTCCAATATAATTCAAGGCGTACCCGTCACATCACAACATTTACATTTTCATGCATAACACATAGAACATATATCAATATTAAACATATAATAACCAATGTAAAGTAATTGGTTTCATCTCATAATCATATATTCATAAACTTTGGGTTCCCAAATGAAAGGGGGAATAATATACTTGATATAAGAATCATCAACCTTGAGTCAGAAGTAAAAGGTGTGTTTTGAAAGAAGAGTTCTTTTGGAAAACATTGTGTTTGTCATAAACTACAGTATAAAACATTTATATACTATAAAAGATAATATAATTATTAAGAAATGATTTTTAAAGAATAATCATACTGAAAATGGGGTGAAAGAGGGAAAACCTAAAGAAAGAGAGTTGGGTTTGAGAAACCCCCTTACCTTTTGTCTGAAAGATTCCTTCATGTTAATATATTGTATAATCACATTATATTCATTAATTAAAAATTATAGAACCTTTTATACATGAATATTATTCATTATGGTTTTATTATGTTCTTTTATAGGCCTTTTTATGAGTTACAGAGTTTAAATTCATTGTTCGAGAGTGTTCGTTTTCTTAGTTTTCATGATCGGTTCACTTGTATACATGAATAGAAGTTCATGTAAGATGTGGATAAACATCCAGAATTGATATTATATTTTTTTAATGACATTAAATTTTTTAAATGATATTATTAAGGATTTTGTTATATACCATGAGGATGATTCATTAGATAAAAGTAAATGATGATCGTTTTAGGTTAATTTTGGCGGTTTTTGATCACGACGAACTTGTTTTGTTTTATCATTTAGTATTATATGTATAAGTTAGTTCTAGAAAATAAAAGGGGTTAAAAAATACAATTAAAAATATATTTTCAACCATTTAATGGTTTAATTAACATCCTTGAAGGCCTTTATGGAAAATGAAAGTTCATTGCCAACGATGTCGGTAAATTGATACTTCATGTGCGATGATTTAATTTTTAAGATAAAAGAGAGAGAGGGAGAAGTTTAATGCTGGATATTCCATTAACATGATATAATTACAGTATATGTAAGTTAATGGAGTTATAATTCCATTTTTATGAAGGGAGGTGAGGATAGAATAAGAAAATAAATTGAAATTGAAAGGAAATTAAAAGAAAATAGAGAGGATTTACCTCTTGAATACTTCTCTTGAGATCCTCCTTAAGGCACCTAGGATTAGTCTTTTGACGAGACCAAGAGCTCCTGGTCATGGTAGAGGGACTAGAGAATAGTATTGGGTATAATATAGGAAATTCTCAAATTTTGAGAGGTGTGAGGAGAAGAGGGTGTGAGGGGTGGTATTTATAGTGGAGGAGAGAGGTGTTTTCTTATTATTTTAATCATTAGTTTATTATTTTTCTCAAGATAAGAAATAGTTAGGATTATTATAACTAAATATAGTAATTATTTCATGTGAGTTTTAACCAATGGTCACTTACATCATTCATGACTCAAGCACAACTCAAAGATTCTGGTTTTTAGCATTTATCATAAATTATCGTATTTTAGTATTCACCAAAAATTCAAGTATTTTAGAAAAATACCAAAAATTCACCTTAACCATTTTTCAATGTTTATAATTCAAAAATTAACTCCATTTTATGAAAATATTTTTCTAAATATGATTAATTAAAATTTTAATTAAAATCATGATTTTCTTGGAAAATACAAATTTTAAAATTATAACTGATTTTATAACACTTTGAAAAATTACTTAAGGCCTCATAAAATTATCTTAAAATAATAATACATTAATATATTAATTTATGAATAGATTTTGTGAAAATAAATTTTATTTTAAATTAATTATAAAATATTTATGACTTATAAAAATACCAACACTTAATTAATAATTTTTAAAATATTTATTTACTTATACTATGATAAAATTATATAATGATGTCACTTATAAGATGGATAAATTTTATTTATACTATCATTGTTATGATTACTATTCACTTGTCTGATTTACTATTCATAAGAGTCATATTACTATTTATAAGGGTAACATTACTTTTCATAAGGGTAAGTTACTATTTACCAAAAATTAAGTTTTTCCTATCAAACTCCAAATATCTTACTGGTTGCAACTGTGTATGTTAGATTTTCAAAATTAAAAACATAGAAGTGGAAAAATTATGTTTAATAGTTAGACTATAAAGGTCACATAGTATTTAATAGTTCATTTAAGCATGATGTGACAACGTGTTTCCTAATATGTTTTTATGTGGCATAATTATAAGAGGGTAATTTCCATTGATAAAACTTTGGGTCATTACATTCTTCCCCCCTTTTGAAATTTCACCCTCAAAATTTTGTTTTACAAAAACAGGTGAAGGTACTTCTCCTTCATCACCCCCTCTGGTTCCAATGTTTATTCTTCATACGTATGGTTCCTCCACAACACTTTGAGAAGGTGTGTTGTCTTGTTGCATAGAACCTTATCTCTCCGATCTATAATATTTACTGGCTGCTCCTCATAAGAGATATTATCTTCTAGCGTTACCACCTCTGAGTTCAGCACATGTGATGGATCTGGTATGTACTTTCTCAGGATTGATACGTGGAATACATTATGAAATTGATCCATGTTCGGTGGAAGTGGAAGCCGATAGGCCATGGATCCTACACAATCAAGGATTTAAAAGGGGCCAATGTACCTTAGGCTTAACTTACTTTTCTTTCCAAACCACATGACTCTCTTCCATGGTGATATTCGAAGGAAGAATTTATCTCCAACGTCAAACTCTAATTGCCTTCGACGGTTATCAACATAGCTCTTTTACCGACTATGAGTAGCTTTGATATGTTGATGGATGGATTGAACCTTTTCTTTCATATCTTGTACAAGATCAGGTCCAAGTAGATTTCTTTCTCCAACTTCATCCCAACAGGTTGGATTTCTACATCACTTTCCATACAGAGCTTCATATGGAGACATCTGAATACTCAAGTGGAAATTATTGTTGTATGAGAACTCAACTAATGGGAGATGATGATACCATCCACCTTTGAATTAAAATGAGAAGGATCTTAGCATATCTTTGAGTGTTCGAATAGTATTTTTATATTGGCCATCAATTTGGGGGTGATAGGTCGTACTAAAATTCAATTTAGTACTTAAGGCTTGTTGAAGACTCCTCCAGAATTAAGATGCAGACCTAAGATCATGATCAGAGACAATCGAGAGTGGAACCCCATGTAGTCTCACCACTTCCTTCACATATATCTTAGCAAATTTTTCAAGAGAGAGATCTTCATGAATAGTGATAAAGTGAGTAGTCTTGGTGAGTCATTCCACTACAACACATATCACATTATTTTCTTTGGATGTCTTTGGGATACCCATGACAAAGTCCATGGTGACATTATCCCATTCCCATATGGGTATATGCAATGGTTTCATCATCCCTTTGGACTTTTTTTGCTCTGCTTTAACTTGATGACATGTCAAGCACCTTGAGATATATTCCACAACCTACTTCTTCATGTTATCCTACCAGGAGTTTTCTCGAAGATCATGGTACATCTTGGTGTTACTAAGATGGATAAAGAAATTTGAGTATGTGCATTCTCCAATAGTTCCTTCTTTGTCCCAGGTAATGAAGGAACATAGAGCCTTGTTCCAAACCAAATTAAAAAATCATCATCAATATGGAACTCTTGTAGGTTCCCTTCCTTTACTGCATTCACCCTCCTTTTAAAATTCAGATTATCCCTTTAGGCCTCCTTAATATTCTCTTGGATATATAGTTGGGAAATCATTTAGACAAGGTAGGATGTATTCCCTACTGATATGATTTACAAATCCATAATTTTCATGTCCAAGAAGATAGAGTCATTCTCAATCCACAACATGGATAGAGCAGCAGGTTCTTTTCTACTAAGAGCATCAGTTACCTTGTTCACCTTTCCATAATGATAGTGAATAGAGAAATCATAGTCTTTGATTAGCTCTAACCATCTCCTTTGATACATGTTGAGACCTTTTTGTGTGAATATATACTTTAGTCTCTTTTGATCGGTATATATATCACACTTCTCACTATAAAGGTAGTTCCACCAGATTTTTAAGGGAAAAATCACAGCCGCTAGATATAGATCATGTGTTAGGTAGTTTTCCTCATGGATCTTCAACTATCATGAGGGGTAGGCTATCACATTATCATTTTTCATGAGTACACAACCCAATAATTTCTTGGAATCATCACTATATATCACAAAACTTTCTATAATTTTTGGTAATGTGAGTACAAATACAGTGATAAGCCTTCACTTTATCTCCGTTAATCTTTACTCACATTCTTCCATCCAGACATACTTTACCCCTTTACTTGTTAACTTAGTTAGCAGGCTTGACAATCATGATAATGTTTTCACAAAACGTCTATAGTAACCTACTAAGACAAGAAAAATATGGATTTCTGCGACACTATAGGGTATGGTCCATTCCTCAATTACCTTGGTTTTTGAAGTTTCCACATAAATTCCCTCACTTGTGATCACATGTACCAATAATGTGACTTGATACATCCAAAAGTCACACTTGCTGAACTTGGTGTACAACTTATCCTTCCTCAATTTCTCCAACACAAGTCTTAGATGTTCTTCATGTTCCTCCTTGCTCTCAGAGTATAAGAAAATGTCATAAATAAAAACTACCACAAATTTGTTGAGGTAATGACTAAAGAATCTATTAATCAAATACATGAAGATTTCAGGTTCATTAGTAAGTCCAAAGGGAATGACCAAAAACTCATAGTGGCCATACCTTGTACGGAAGGTATTCTTATGAATATATTCCTTATTCACCTTTATCTGATGATATCCAGAATGGAGATCCACCTTTAAGAAGTACCAAGCTCCTCTCAAATGATCAAACAAGTCTTCAATCCTCAGAAGAGGATACTTGTTCCTTATAGTGATCTTGTTGAGTTCTTAATAATCGATACACAACCACATTGATCCATCCTTCTTCTTGACAAAGAGAACTAGCTCACCCCAAGGTGATGCAGTAAGGAATATGAACCCTTTGTCCAAATTCTCTTGCAGTTGATTTTTCAACTTATCCAGTTCGATAGAATCCATCTTATAGGGACACTTTGAGATAATAGTAGATCCAGGTATGAGTTCTATTGGGAACTCTACCTCACAATCCATGGGTAGTTTGGGTAACTCTTTAGGAAATATATCACTGTATTCCCTCATGATGTGAATTTCCCCTAGGTGGATAAATCCCTTTGACTCAACTATTTGAGCAAGGTATGACTCTTCCTAGGGAATCAACACTCAAACCATTGAAGGATTGTTCAAAGGAGATTCATGATCTTCCTTGAATTTATATAGGAGCATGGGATGGTTCATAATATGAAAGGATATTTCCTTTTCCCAATAGTTTATATGCGATCTATATAAAGAGAGCCAATACATCCGCATTATAGAATAAAATTCCACCAATGGAAGTATCATGACATTTGCTGGAAGAATATTCCCACATACACTAACAGGTGAAGAGTCCAACACTTGGGTTGTAATGATTTAACCACTAAGTGTTTTTACAGATATCTCTACTTAAATGTTTTGGGGATTCAATTCAATAGTTCTAGAAAACTTGAAAGATATAAAGGAATTCATATAACCATAATCAAATAATACTTCTTTTATTATTGAGTGAATAAGAAGTATAACTTGTACGTATTCATTTTATTTCTCCACTTTCATAGTGTTGATGTCATAAGCCTTCCCTTGCTCCTTTTTCTTTAGTGGTTGATGATACTGGTTACCCTTGAGAACTCAAGGTTTAGTGAAATGGCTTGCATAGTACCCTAGATCCCTATATTTGTAGAATTGGATCATGGGTGGTTCTCTCCTTTCCTCCACCACATTATCCGGCCTTTTCATGTATTTTTGACATTCGTGATATTGGTGGCCTTCTCTCCCACATTTGAATCATTTCCACATCCCTTCGAGGAAGTTCCCATGATGTTTCTTCCCACATTTTTGACATGTCAGTGATTGAGTTTTCTTTCCACCTTTTTCATTAGATCCTCTAGCTTGAAACTCCATCTTTTATTTCTTATCACCATAGCCATGGGACCATTATCCAAACTCCATATCCACTTTGAGAGTACATAGAACAAATTATTAATAACTTACAAAGTCTCGAATTGAAATATCCTTTTTAAGGTTTGGTTTTAAACAACTAAAGAATATATGATTGTTTCTATAATTTTTTATAACAAAACCTGAAGCATACCTTGAAATCCCTGTGAAATTTTCTTCATAGGACGTGATAGATTCTCCTTCCTATTTCTTAAACTCTATGAATTCTCTCTCCAGATTATTTCAAAGAGTTCAAGGGAAATACTTATTAATAAACATTATCTTAAATTCTTCTCACTCCATCTCATCAATTTTATCCCTTGGCTTGGTGTTCTTAATCAAATCCCACAATTGATCAGCCTCTCTATCTAGATGATAAACACAAAGATTCAACTTCTCCATCTCAGAACAATAAGGCATAGAAAAGATCTTCTCCATTGAGTTGACCCACTATTCTGAAACTAGTGGATAGGAATATCCACTAAAAATTGGTGGTCATTTCCACATAAAACACTCGATAGCCAGTTTCTCCATATTTGGTGAAGGAGGATGTTCCACATTATTTAGGTTATTGTTCATAACACGAGACAGATTTGTAAGTATTGCCATGAAATTTTGATCTCCACCTCCCAAAGTATTGGGGATATAATTCGGGAAATACCTACACTGTCCCTTGCACAGGTTATTGGCTTGGTTTCTCCTAGTTCCCACTATTTTCTAAAATAAAAAAGGTTAGAACAAAACATAAGTCAACAAGTCACGAATATACAATTTATTCCATTGGGAAATTAAGTCTAAAGACATATATTGTGGGATCCATATGTTTAGAAATGATTCTTGGGTGTTTAATTAAACTTAGTCTCATACTAAAGGTTTTCACTAAGGTTCTCTAATCCCAATTCCCAAATTAACTAAACCTCCCTCTGATACCAACTATAGCGACCTTGATTTTTCTTAAATTACTATTACATCATTTTAAAGATAAAAAACATAAATTCATTACACATCGAGGATAAAAAGGTTTAATGTCTTGGAAAAAATAGGACCATACATAACTTTTACAAAATAAAATCTAAACATTTATTTAATTCCTTCTTCTCTAGCTTTTGATTGGCCCTTGAATTCCCCTTAGTACAAGTAGTCACTTGAAGATATACATAAAAAAGGGGCGAGCTTAAATCCCAGTAAGAGGATATATAAGAAAAATATAACATGGTGTGAGCACAATAATCATCATCACAACATAGTCATAGGATCATAATCATGAGATGAAGCATTAAGAGAAGACATGGAATGTGGCAATGCATAAAAATAAAACATCATTTCTTAGTGGTCAAATACCACACATAGTTGTGAACAAAGCTAAAATCATGTTGAAATATTTTTCAATTTACTCATGAGGTTATTCACATTTCCCAATGCATTAAAGTTCTATATAATTCCGGGTGCACCCTTCACATCATAACATTTACATTGCGCTATATAATTCCGGGCGCACTTGTCACATCACAACATTTACACTATCATGAATGCCACATAGAACATGTATCAATATTGAAAGAATAATAACCCATATAAAGGAATGAGTTTCATCTCATAATCATATATTCATTAACATTGGTTTCCCAAATTAAAGTGGGAATAACATACTTGATATAAGAATCATCAACCTTGAGTTAGAAGTAAAAGGTGTGTTTTGAAAGTAGATTTCTTTTGGAAAACATTGGGTTCATCATAAAATCTAGTAGAAAACATGTATATCCCATAAAAGATAATATAATGATAAAGAAATTATTTTTAATGAATAAACATACTGAAAATGGGGTGAAAGAGGGAAAACCTAAAGAAAGAGAGTTGGGTTCGAGAAATCACCTCACCTTTTGTCCAAAAGATTCCTTCAAATTAATATACTATATAATCACATTAGATCCATTAATTAAAAATTAAAGAACCTTTTATACATAAATATGATTAATTATGTTTTTATTATGTTCTTTTATAGGCCTTTTTATGAGTTATAGAGTTTAAATTCATTGTTTGGGACTATTTGTTTTCTTAGTTTTCATGATCGATTCACTTGTATACATGAATAGAAGTTCATGTAAGATGTGGATAAACATCCAGAATTGTTATTATATTTTTTTAATGATATTATATAATTTTAAATTATCTTATTAAGTATTTATTTATATACTATGAGGATTATTCATTAGATAAAAGTAAATGATGATCGTTTTAGGTTAATTTTAGAGATTTTTGATCACAACAGACTTGTTTTGTTTTATCATTTATTATTATGTGTATAAGTTAGTTATAGAACATAAAATAAGTTAAAAAAAATAATCTTAATAATATAATTTTAACCATTTAATGGTTTTATTAATACCCTTTAAGTCATTTATGGAAAATTAAATCTCATCGCCCATGATGTCAGTAAATTGACACTTCATAGGCAATGATTTCATTTTTAAGATAAGAGAGAGAGAGAGGGAAGAGTTTATTGTTGGATCTTGAATTAACATGATATAATTATATTATATGGAAGGTATTGGAGTTATAATTACATTTGGATGAAGGTAGGCGAGGATATCATAATAAAAGAAATTGAAATTGAAAGGGAATTAAAAGAAAAGAGAGAAGATTTACCTCTTGAATTCTCCTCTTAAGATCCTCCTCAAGGCACCTAGGTTTGGCCTTTTGTTGAGAAAAATAGCTCATGGTAGTGGGGGAGGGACTAGGTAAGATTATTGGGTAGAATATTGGTAAGTATCAAAGCTTGAGAGGTGTGAGGATAAGAGGGTGTGAGGGGTGGTATTTATAGTGAAGGAGAGGGGTATTTTCTTATTATTTTAATAATTAGTTCATTATTTTACTCAAGACAAGAAATAGTGAGGATTATTGTGACTAAATACAGTAATTAGTGTATGTGAGTTCGAACCAATGGTCACTCACATCATTTGTGACTCAATAATGACTAAAAAATTTAGGTTTTTATCATTTATCGTAAATTATCGTATTTTAATATTCAACAAAAATTCAAGTATTTCAAAAAAATCCCAAAAATTCACTTTAACAATTTTTAAATGTTTAGAATTCAGAAAAGAAATCCATTTTATGAAAATAATTTTCTAATTATGAGTAATTTATTTTTTAATTAAAATTATCATTTACTTGGAAAATACGAATTTTAAAATTATAATTCATTTTATAACACTTTGAAAAATTACTCAAGGTCTCATAAAATTATCTTAAAATCATAAAACATAAAAATATTAATTTATGAATTTATTTTTTGAAAATAAATTTTCTTTTAAATTAATTATAAAATATTTATGATTTATAAAAACACCAGCACTTAATTAATAATTTTTAATATATTTATTTACTTACACTATGATATAATTATATCATATTTCCACATATAAGATGGATAAATTTTATTTATAATATCATTGGCATGATTACTATTCACTTGGCCGATTTACTATTCATAAGGGTCATATTAATATTTATAAGGGTAACATTACTATTTATAAGGGTAAGTTACTATTCACCAAAAATTAAGTTTGTCTTATCAGACTCCAAATATCTTATATATCACAACCGTATTTGTTAGATTTTCGAAATTCAAAATTCATAAGTGGAAAAATTATTTTTAAAGGTTAGGATATAAAGTTCACATAATATTTATTAGTTCATTTAAGCATTATGTGGCATTGTGTTTCCTAATGTGATTTTATGTGACATAATTATAAGAGGGGAATTTCCATTGATAAAACTTTAGGTTGTTACATTTTCAGCCTATGTGTGAGGTGTGTGTGTACTTAAATGTAATATTACCTCAAGAACCTTATATATATATATATATATATATATATATAAGATGGTTTTTATATTTAATTTCAACGATTCCCTACTGAGGATGAACATGAAAGCCTATATCAGTATCAAACCAATATCATTTTAACATCATTACATAATTTTGTTCTAGATAACAAAACTCAATTATTTAATCCAACATGCCATAAAAGTTAACTTCACTTTCTCTATGATGAGATCCTCTCAAGAAAATACCACTATTCATTGTTTTTTTATTCACCATATGCACGTGTATTAAATCAAAAACCATTAACCACATATTCATTATAATATTTAACGATTTTGGATGGTGGGTTACTCAATACACACAATCAATATGTGAAAAAATTATGTTTCCTGTGTTCTTTAAGAGAAGTTTGTGTAATTTTTGGAAACTGTTTCTTGATATGATCATCATATAATCTAAAAATAAAATAATAATAATTTACTTTTAAAAAAATTTAAATAATAGGTGATAATAGAATTCACTATAAAAATCATGTTCTTTATTCATAGTTGAGAAGAACATTTATATGATCCCTATGATGTTCATCATCAAAAATCCATCATTCATGAACTCCACCAAAGACAAGTTCAGGATGATTAAAAATAAATAATTTAGTCTTTGTTATATCATCAAAATTTCCCACATTATATCCCATTTAGCTATGTTTTGAAGGATATTCAAGTTAGAAATAACGGGAGTATAAAAAAGAAATTTCCTCCTATAAATAATATTCTACAATTGACCCTTAAATTGATGCTTTGTTATGCACCTTTTTCTTCAATTTCTATATTCATCTCTTGTATGAGTAATTCTATCTAAACTATACAAACCCTCCACATTTTTATTCATGCAGCAAATGTAATATGAATTATTCCATTGAATTAAAGAAATATGGAGGTTTTTTTCCATTTTACATAAAATTAAAATGACATATTCTTACAGTCTACTAAGTGAAACATAGTCTATTGTTTCCACAAAAATATCTTGGAAAAAATATGATATTTCTATTATCACGTCTTAAATCATAGAATTCAACAAACATCTAAATCCAATCGGTAGAAGTATTTCCAATATAACATGATAATCATGACCTTTTAATCTGGTAATATGATTATTTCTAACACATATATCCAAATTTTACACATAACCATCTGATAGAATCAAATACTCAATCCATTGAAAAAATCATAAACAATTTTATTTGGAAACTTTATGAACTGATTTTGTCTCCATTAACTTATGTGATCTTTCATTTTCAAACAACTCAATTTTTGGTCTCTTGAAAATTTGGGTAAGATATAATTGTGACTTTACATTATATTTGGTCTTACCAGGTGTGTCCAAAACTATATAAAATATTATCAAAACATTTATTCTCAATATGCATGACAACCAACTTATGACGAACCAACAAATTATAACAATGTGATAGATCCCAAAAAATACTCTATTTTATCCAATTGTGATCTTTCCCAAATGCATCATTTTTTTGGTTTATAGTTGGTCCAAAGGTAATGGAAGGTAATGAAGAGAAAATAGATTTTAAATCAATACCTGATATTATTTTTGGAGGTCCATCTCTTTCAATTTTACCTTTTTTGAAATGATTTCTGCTCATTCAGAAAGGATGATTAATAGAAAGAAATCCATGATGATAGTAAAAAAACAAGGTTTTCTTCCATTGATGAGAATAAATTCTTTATCATCATTCATACAATATGAACATTATTTTAGACCACATGTACTCTATCTAGATAACATGCCATACACTAGGAAGTCACAGATTGTCCACATTAATGCAACTTTCATTAGGAAATTTTGTTTCGCAACAACATCATATGTACTAACACAATTACACCATAATAAATTTAAATCATCAATCAATGGATTCAAATAAACATCAATATTCTTTTTTTATATCCTAAAATTAATAATGTTAAAAATATATATGGTTCATTCATTAACATCCAAATAGGTAAGTTTTATGGATTTATAAATATAGGCCAATAAAAATATTGACTACCGTAAGAACCAAATGGGAAGAAACCATTATTAGAAAGAACCAATCAGAAATTATGAGATACTAAAGAAAAAGACAAATTTACCTGGTCAAAATGTTTTCATGAATCACTATCACAAGGATTATTTGAGGTTTTACCAATTGAAATATTGTATTTTTTCCATGACATCAATGAAACTATTTTCAGAGACATAAATAAATGTCGCAATCTAGGTGTAACCGGAAAACACCTAAACTATTTAATGGTAACCAATCTAGACTTCCCTAATTGAGACTCTTTGTACCTTGATTCTCTACATATTGTAAAACTAACTAACAACTCATTTTAACTATAATATAGTATGAAATAATTTGAACATGAGTGAATCTTCTAATAACCAAGACCCATATTACAAATCAACCTCTTTCACTCATAGAAATTTATATGCAACACATTTCATTCAGGTAATAGTGATTTAACCAAATAGAATATCTGATCAAAAAAATATATTTGAAATTCCATTATCTAATTTAATAGCTATAAATTTTTTAACCACTTCAAATTTACTTATCTTGAAACCAGGATATTATGAATCATAAAAAGACTTTATAAACTTATAAAACTATGATGACTCCAACTCAGGAGTTAAATCAATATCATTTGAGTTTCCATTTGTAAAAAATATGGACCAATAACCTTATATACTAAATTTTGAAACCATTATGGATTTAGAACCAAATTATTAACATCTTATCTAAAATTGCATTCACCATGTTGATACAAAAAAACATAATCTTTCCAAAACCAAAGCATAATAGATGAACCCTAACATTGTCAAATGTTTCAAATCTCCTTAGGTAAAATTTATTACATGGACAATTAATTGTCCCTTTTAAAAAAATTATAATTTTGATGATGAAAATAATAAAAAATATTAAACACCCTCAATATATAAAGGACTTATACTAGAGTCTTTTGGATTCATATGATGATTTATCTAATCACTATCATGTAATAAAGACTGTTCTCTACCTCCTGGTTCAATATTTTTCTTAAAAATAAAAAATAAAAATATTTCTTATGATTAATCTAATACAATGAAACAATGATAAAAAAACAAAAAATTAAAAAAATTAAAAAATTACTTACAAATACTATCAATTATATATAATTACCTCTATTTTTTTCTTCAAATTATCATTAATTTTTTCAAATTCCACAAATTACCTCTAATTTTTTCTTCTAATTACCACTATTTTTTTTATAATTACCACTATTTTTTTTATAATTACTGCTAATTACCATTAAGGGAAATAGAAGGATATCCAAGGGGTATGGGGGAAGTAGGGAGAATAAGGGATAACATCGATGATGGAGTGTAAGAATTCCAATTCAACTGAGTTAAAACCATTTGGGGGAGAGGTATTCATGGGTAAACTCATAGGTTTACCCATGATTGCCTCTTCTGAAAATGGTTTGAACATAGGGGCACTAGAATTCACTCACTCCATCATCGCCTCCATCCTATCTACTCCATGATTCCCTCTAGGGAAGTAGAGAGTGTAGGGGATGGATGTGACAGTAGAGGGAAAGAATTTCAACACCCCTATGTTTAGACTGATTAGAGAAGATACATTCATAGATAAAACTATGAGCGATGTAAGAGGAAGCATATGTGAGAGATAACAATGACACTCTTAGTGTATTATTTCCCCTTTTTGGTTAAATCTACTATTGTGAGAAAATAATGTTTTATTGATAATCACACCTTTATGTTATGATTATCAGTAAAACATTATTTTCTCATAGAGAGATATTGGACCAAAAAAGGGTAAAAATCACTAAGCATGTCATTGTTATCTATCACATTTGTTTACCCTTCTATCACTCATAGGTTTAACCATGACTATCTCTCCTCAAAACAGTTTGAACTCAGGGCACTATAATTCTTTCACTACATCATTTCCTTTATCCCCACTGCTCCATGCTTACCTTATGCCCCTTGTTTGACCTTCTATTACTAATTTTGGTTAATTTTGGATAACTGTGGTTAATTATTACTACAATTTTTTACTAATTATAGTAAATTATCACCATTTTTTACTAATTACCACTAATTATTAGTAATGTTTACCAATTACAACTAATTTTTACTAATTAGCACTGATTTTTACTATTTACATCCAATTTTTACTATTTAAACCTAATTTTTACTATTTACCCCCAATTTTTACTATTTATCGCTAATTACCGCCAATTACCACTAATTATCGCTAATTATTTCTAATTACCACTAATTATTGCTAATTATTTCTAATTAACACTAATTTTTCCTAATTATTACTAATTTTTCCAAATTACTGCTAATTTTTACTAATCACCACTAATTTTTACTAATTACCACTAGTTACTCCTATTTTTTCCTAATTACCACTAAGTTTTACTAATCATCACTAATTATCACAAATTTTTACTATTTACTGCTAAATTTTACTAATTACCGCTAATTTTTAATAATTACTACTAATTTTTACTAATTACCATTAATTATTGCTAATTTTTACTAATTACCTATTTTTTTACTAATTACTGCTAATTTCCACTAATTTTTACTAATGGCTACTGATTATTTCTAATCACCGCTAATTACCACTAATTTTTACTATTTACCACAAAGTTTTGCTAATTACCTCAATTTATAGGTAATTATTTCTAATTACCACTAATTATTTCTAATTACCACTAATTTTAACTAATTACCTCTAATTATTTTTAATTAACGCTAATTATTTCCAATTACAACTATTTTTTTTCTAATTATAGTTATTTTTTTCTTATTACAACTATTTTTTTTTCTAATTACAACTAATTTTTTCTAATTACCATTATTTATTGTAAATTATCACTAATTATCACAAATTAATGCAATAATCATAATTTTTACTAATTATCGATAATTATTTATGGATTATTAATCAATTTTCTATAATTAATATCAATTAGAACTAATTACAATTAATTATTTCTAATAATTTCTAATAGAAAATAAAATAAATAAATTAAATATTAATAATATATAATTAAGTACCTCAAAAGTGATGCTTTAATGGAATTAAAACAACGTTGGGTTGCCGATAACATCAAATATCTTGAAAACAGAAAAAAAATTAGAGAAGGAAAACATAAAGTGATGAATGAAAGGAGTGAAAGGAGGAGAGTGATGGAAGAGTGCTGAAAAATTCAGAAAAGGGTCATATGTATAGGTTAGATTAGCTACGATGAACTATTTGGGACATAAATTCCATCGTAAATAGCACTCATCATAAATACCTATGGTAGTGATATAAAACTAGTTGTGATGGGAACCACTACAAATAAATCTTATCGACTGATTTTTCACGACGAGCCCATCGCCAATAACCATTTATTTATGATAGGCCCCATCGTGAATAACAAATATTGGCGGTGGGATCCGTTACGAATACCCCCAACATTAATAAATATATCAGAGATATAAAGAATTATTTATGATGGGGAATCACTTTCATTGTAAATAACCCTTTCCATGGTATGATGTGCATTCATACGAAAAGTATTTGCGACGGAAAGGATTTTCCATTGTAAATAATTAGAAAAAATAATTATTTGGGATGGGAAAGGATTTCCTGTCGCAAATAAGTGCATAGCCTAGACTATTTGTGATAGGTTCATGGCCTGTCGCAAATAGATTTTCTCAAATATCCAATTTCATCATAGTGAATTGGAATGAATAAAACAATTCTACAATCAATGGAATATATAATCAAGTCAAAACAACAAAGAAAAACACCATGCTAATAATCCATATGGTATGTTAGTTTTCGATAATAAGATCCCCACACATCTCAATCATCATCACATCTCAAGACATGTGTGCACACTTTTTAAGGATCAAGCCACCAGGATAATCAATCAACACCCCATTAGGGGACCCATCTTTGGGAATCATGGTGAACTTGGTTTAGTTAGTGTTGTCATCATCAATCCATTTTTAGGGAGTCAGAGTCCTAACATGATTTTACTAATCACCCACTAACTAACCAGGATCACATGTTCTTTAAACAATCAATCAAACAATCATGGGAAAACCAATCATTTCAAATCATTCTATCATTCACAATTCATTTTCCTAAATTTAGTTTTCAACACACCTTTCCATTTCAAAACCAAATCACAGGTTTTCATGAAATTCACAACCTTTCAAATAACCTTTCAATTTAAGAAAATCTTCTCAAGAATCATCAATCAATCATTCCATCAAATCAATTTTCAAATAAAGCCATCATTTTTATAAAAATTTACCCAACAATTTCAATTTCATTAAAATTGGGGGTTTTCAAAATTTTCATACTCTTTTTAAATCACACATAAAATCATCTCAAATCAGGTTTTTTAAATCAACTAAAAACCCATTTCAAATCAATCAAAAAATTAGGGTTTCAATTGCAGGGAGAATCATTATGGAACCACCTACCTTTAATCATGAGATCAAATCAACACAACACCCACAATGAGATCTTCTAATGAGGAACAGAGGCATAAGAGATCAAGAAATAAAATCTAGAATCATGATCCATCATAATAGAGATTAGATCCATCAATAACATGATTACCTATTACCCTCTAATAATGATATAAGAGGAGATCAAGGGAACCCAAATGAGAGGATATCCACTTACTGGAAAGGGATCAAATCTTCCACATACACTTCGATTTGTAATAGAAGAGGTTTAGAGAGCCAAATAATCCTATAGAGAGCCTAAAAAAATGAAACTGATTAGGGTTGAATGGGGGGGGGGGTGTGAGGAATATTAAATAGGGTACCATGATTTTTAATTAAATTTTCATGGGGTAAAAAACCCACATGCACAGTTTTCTGCACAGGACACACAGTTTGTAGTAACCGTGCACCCTAACTATGCGTCCCCATTGGACTTTTGGATAGGGTGCACAGTTTGGCCATAGAATTAGTTTAAGAATATACCAACCATGAAAAACCTCACTATCCAAGGGTGTACAGTTCTTTTGCGTGGCCACATAGTTTGGAAAAAACATGTTCCAACTGTGCTCCACCCTCCAGACCCTCTCAATAGGGTGCAAAATTTTCTAGGCCAAATCACACAAATTTCCCTTACCATTCACCCACCGTGCACATCCCCATGAGCTTCTAAATTTTTTCAAGATTCACCCAAAATATCTTGAGACAAGCCCCAAACAAAGTAAAATAAAAAAATGATCAAGAAGTACCTGAAAAAAGGTAACAGGATGCTACAATCTTCCCACTATAAACACTTTTTGTCCCTATAAATCCCATCAAGAAGATTTCATATCAAAGAGATGAGGTCACTATTCTATAATAAGTTCCCCATGCTCCTAATTATCATGTGAACCAAAACCATACTATCATAGCACACATACCAAAGGTATTATCTTACCATGAAGAAAATTTGTCTCAGAATCAAAAATCCTAACTGGATGCTCAATTATAGATAAATCAGGTTTGAAATCAAGATCTTCCTAGCCCAGGACATGAGAAGGGTCAGAAAGATACTTCTTGTGATGAGATACATGAAACACATCATGTATCAACATCAACTATGGTGGAAGTGAAAAATGGTAATCCAATTTTCCCACCTCCTCAAATATCTCCAAAGGAACCAAAAACTCTGTGCAATATTTATATGTTTCCTAAGACGTTGATGACCCAACTAAGGTGAAAATATCAAAAACACATGATCACCAAAATAAAACTCCAATGGTCATCGATGAAGATTATCATAAGATTTATACTAGATCTATGTTGTTACCATTATATGAAAAACCAACTAAATATTCATCATCATCTCTTGGACCAAACTCGATCCAACTAAGGAAGCTTCACCAATATCCAACCAACATAATACAGATTTATAATCCTAACCATACAACGAATCAAATGGATCCATTTTGATATTGGTTTAATTTAAAACCCCATAGTTTTTTGAAGATGTATTATGCTCGTTTACAGGTAATATTTTTCTTAGTGTTGAGTAATTTTCATTTAGGTTTTAACTTGGGGTGTGTTTGGGTGAAAGTTTGAAGAAAATGGAAGAAAGAGGGCAGTGCAGAGTTGGCACACAATTTTCCTTAATCATGCGCCCTAGCCCAGTAAATCATGAAACCCTAGACAGAGGGGGTTTTCATGGATGGTGCATGGTTTGTCAAACCATTCACCCTAAAAGGAGAAACTGTGCACCCCCTAGAAGAGGTACACGACTAGTGTAAACTGTGCACCCTAATCATCAAACTATGCATACAAGATTTTAATCCCTCAAATTTTATTAAAAAAAATTCTCGAACCCCTCGTCTTATACCCCCAAATTCCCTATCTCGACCCATAATTGATTTCTCTCAATTCCAGAGCCTCTTGGAAGGATTCTAATCATTCTTGGCGATTCAAATCCCATATTGAAGATCTGAACCCCTTCTAGTAAGAGTATCTTATCCCGTGTGGTTTCCTTTCTCTTTCCCATTCTTCTCCCATCCATTTTAGGGTTG
The DNA here is from genome assembly GCA_963277665.1 of Viscum album. Taxonomy (NCBI): domain Eukaryota; kingdom Viridiplantae; phylum Streptophyta; class Magnoliopsida; order Santalales; family Viscaceae; genus Viscum; species Viscum album. The sequence continues at coordinate 1,225,324,579 of OY728142.1, read as the reverse complement.
TTCTTCCTTATTTTGGTTATATTTTGATCTTGCTTTTGGGATCTAGATCCAGAGTTGTGAATCTATATCTATATTTAAGGGATATTTATTTGTTTGATCTTAATTTAGGGTTTTAGATCTTAATCTCATTCTATTCCATTATTCTATAGAAATTAGGGATTCTTCCATTGGAGAGCATTGTCACCAAATTGAGGTATGTGGTATATAATTCAAATCCAAAATTCTTGATTTAAATTATGTGTATGTAATTGTATAATTTCTATTAGATGTTTAGAAATTAATTTCTTGATTGAATTAATTAATATGGTTAATTAATTAATTAAGGGAGATGTGAAATAAGGGATATTTGAGATTATAAATTTAAGATAATTAATTATGGAATTAATTATGATATATTGAGATATATGAATTGAGATAATTAATTGTTGAAATAATTATGAAATATTGATATTCGTAACTTGAGATAACTACTTTTTGAATTAATTATGAAATATTGATATTGTGAATTGGGAAAATTAATTGTTGAATTAATTACGAGATATTGAGAATATTAATTTGAGAAAATTAATTGTGGAATTAGTTATGGGATATTAAATTTTTGGATATTGATTAATTAATTAATGAATTAATTAATGGGATTCACGTGCTTTATTAATTAGGGAATTAATTATGTGGAATTATGTGATGAACTAATTATTGAATTAGTAATGACATTGAGATTATTAATTAATTAATTAGATTGATATGAAAAATTAATTGGTGAATTAATTAATAGGATTGGTATGATTAACTAATTATTGAATTCGTAATGAAATTTATGTGGACAATTAATTTCTGAATTAATTATGTGTTGATGATTGGTAACATGGACATTCATTCATGCATTATGAAATTATAAATTTTAATATGGTCATTCAATTTTGAAATTATGAATAGTAACATGGTCATTCAATTGAGTAATGATAAATGGTAACAATGATATTCAGTCTTGAATTATGAAATATGAATGGTAACATGGGCATTTAATTATGAAATATGAATGGTAACATGGGAATTCATGTATGAAATATGAATGGAAACATGAGAGTTTAGTTATGAATTATGAATGGTGACAATGAAATTTAGATGTATGATATTATTTGGGTGTTCTTGGGAACCTGGGGGAGTTATGTGGATGAAGAAAGAGTATTTAAATAATGTAAACTATTTACTTTATTTCTTGTGATTTATTATTTATACAACTGCATACATTGCATTGATTGGATATTGTTTTAGATACCATTGGTGGTGGACTAAAGAGTTGCAATCACACCTTACTCGGGCTTCCTGATAGTTACCCAAATATATTTTATAGTTTCAGGACAAAATAAGGGAAAATGCCCCATGTTAGATGATTGAGTTGGGATGGAGCATGGATGAGGGAACCATACGTTCTTTGGGACCCACTTGGGAGTTTTCAGTGTATTTAATTTTGAGTTGAATTTTGAAACTTGGAACATAATTTATCATGGCATATATACTATTTAGTTTTGATATTTTATCTCCAATTTTGGTTATCTTGTGATACTAGTTTATTTAGGTTATGTTATATCATATGATCTGATTATTCTTGTTTATTTTTTTTCTTCTATTTTGATACTTTGATAAAGAGGTTATAGTATCCCCATGATCAATATTAGGACCTCACTACTAGTCGACAACCTCCAGTTTATGAGGAGTACTGCTTGAGGTTATGTGACCGACCAGATCAGGGCATTGGTGTGTGGCACCCAGGTCGGGATGTTACAAAGTAAAATCAGAGGAGTTTTTTTTCTTTTTCTTTTATCTTAATATTTGAGAAAAGTAGAAAGGATACTAGGAAGATTCATGTCTCGGTTATGATCTCATTCATGGGATTACATACCCCATGTATGTGGGAGATCCCAAGTACCCACTGTGGGATTTTTTTTATTTTTGTTTTCTATTACATTTGATGTTATTTCACCTTGGGTGATAAACTTGTGGTGTGATGTGATAATTGTCTCAAAGATTAAATTTATTTGACTTGTGTCCTGATAAGGCATGAGAGTTGAGTTTTCATGCATCATTCTAGGCACTAAGGATTATTTTAACATGCATCATTTTAGTCATGCATGGGAAAATAGGTTATAGGTAAGTTGTTGAACTTGAAATATTTTTCCTTTCTTGTGAAATTGAACTGAAAATGGTGTCTAACATGAAATTTGGGAAAGATTGTAAAATGATTTAGGATGAGAATAAATGGGTGTCTAAATGATAACTTGAATAATGATAATGAGTTTACCCTTTATTTACCACGACCTAGGTGCATGATGGTTAAGGGTAGTGATAAAACCTCAATTTTGACCATATGGAAGGGTTTGGGGAAAATACTTATGTTGTATTATTGTGTTTTACTCTAAAGTAAATGCGATAAAGTGGTGTTATTTTACCTGAGATGTGTGTTTTTCATTGTATAAATATGTCTCCATGATGATGCTTATTGAGAGGATGAAAGAAGGATATGGATGGAGATAATCCATCAGTAGTGGAACTAGAGGCACCAAAAGTTATAGTTGAGGAAGTAGGAGATAAGTTCTAAGAGAAATTTTCTCACTTCATGAAATTCATGGGAAGAGACCCAGGGTGGGTTAAGAATAGAATGTCTGACCTGATGAGGGAGTTTCAATTGAAACACCCTCCGAATTTTACTATAGAGGGTGAACATGAGGGAGATGAGTTCTGGTTTGAGTCTATCTAGATCATTATTGAACATTTGGAGACTCTAACTAAGAAGAGGTTCAAGTTGACTGATTATATTCTATGAGTATCATCAAAGCACTGGTGGGACATTTAGGCATGGACTGGATAGGCTAATGGTATGTTATGGAAGGACTTATTGGAGAATTTCCTAGAGAAATTATATCAAGAGATGCTAAGGCAGGAGAGATTAACTGAGTTCATGAGGTTGAATCAGGGGAGTATGTCTGTGATGGACTATACTAAATATTTTATATATTTGTAGTGCTTTTCTCTAGCATTGGAATGGGATGAGATAGCTACGATAGAGTGTTTTAAGAACGGGCTTAAATGTGAGATTAAATCCTGAGATAACCTCTTTCAGTTAAAGAAGTCTGCTGAGGTGGTGGATTAGGCTCTCATAGTTGAGGGGAACCTAAATGAGTATTCCAGTGTAGGGAATGTGGTTTCTACTAGATGATCTGGAGGTATGTCTTCTGAGAGTAGGAAGTGTCACTAAGAGGGTGTTATCTAGGGTGATAGAAAGAGGGGTAGCAAGGGGGAAGGGTCAGTTACAAAGGACCTTTCCCATGTGATCTGTCACTAGTGTGGTAAGCATATAAACTTATAGATATAGTGCCCCCAACCTCCAATAGAGTGCTGATCTTGTGGAAAGATGATACATTTATAGAAGTTCTGCAGGAGCCAGTGACAGATGATCAGTAAGGGTGAAAATAAGCAGAATAAGAGTTTAGGAAGGGGATATTTTACACCATATTAGGTTGGTATCTGGAGTTATACTAGATGTGGTGGTAGAGAAAGTGGATGTGGAGCTTTTGGGAAATAACACCTATACCAGTAGAGTGGTGAAGCTCAGGGGAGTTAGACTACAAAGGGAAGTGGGGTAGGACAGTTTCATGCAGTTCATCCTACACTTGTGGATAGCGATACTAGACCATCGATAGTGAGATGAAATATTCTTATAGATTCTATATTAGCTAGTGCCTTATTTAATACTAGTGCCTCTTATTCCTTTATTTCTGCACAACTTTTAAATGGTTTGATCCTGGCAGTGAATTTTGTGGGTGGGGTGTTAACGATAGACACACCTCTGGGAGTACAGTCTAGAGACATATGCTTGTGCAAGGGATGTTCTCTCAAGGTCGGGGAGTATCATTTTATATGGGATATCTATATTCTTAACATTTCAAGATTTGACCTAATTATGGGTATGGACTATTTTATAGAATATTGAGCCCACATATATTGTTACCATAGGAGAGTGACTTTTACGTCTCCTAAGGTTGATAAGTATATTCACTATGGAGAGTTGGATATCCAGGAAGGTTGGGAAGGGATAATTACTTAGCAAATTAGAGAGATAATAGCCTAATTTTCTAGTCTATTACCAGATGATGGAGGTGTAAAACATGATGTATTTAAACTTGTAGTTGACATATTTCAATACATGTTTCCTGAAGATTTCTTAGAGCTACTACCCCAGAGAGATGTGGAATTTACTATTGAGATTATGTAGGGGATGAGTTAGTTTCTATTACACCATACAAAATGGCACCAATGACACCAATAGAGCTTCAAAATCTAATGAATCAGCTGGAGGAGTTGGAGGATAAGGGGTTTATCTGACTGAGTACATCACCCTGGGGTTCCCCAGTCTTGTTTGAAAAGAAGGCTGACATGAATCCATGGTTATGTGTTGATTAATGGATGTTGAACCATATGATAGTGAAAAACTAATATCCTCTTCTATGTATCGATGATATTTTTGACCAGTTAAGAGGATCTTGTTTCTTTTGAAAAATAGACTTGAGTTTAGGGTATCATCAGTTGAAAGTTCAAACTTTTGACATACCAAGGACTACTTTTAGAAGTAGGTATTACCTTTTTGAGTTCATATTAATCCCATTTGGGTTGAAGAATTAACTATTAGTGTTTATGGCCTTGATTAATATAATATTCCATCCATACCTGGATCAATTTGTTGTAGTGTTTGTGGATGAAATATTGGTGTACACCAAGAATCATGATGATCATTCCAAACATCTTGACATCATCCTGAGAAAACTAAGAGAGAATCGTTTATATGCCAAGGTATCTAAGTTTCAATTTTGTATTGATTAAGTACACTTCTTGGGTCACATAATCTTGGAGGAAGGTGAATCTGTGGACCCAAAAAAAGGTTTAGGCAGTGTTCTCTTGGGAGTATCCTAATAAAATTTTCAATATCCATATCTTTCTGGGTGGATGGATATTATCGAAGGTTCATTCAGGTCTTTTCCCAATTGGAAGCACTACTTTCAAGATTGAAAAAGGGGATAAATTTTTACTAGTTTAGAGCATGTGAGAATGATTTCTAGGAGGTGAAGAAGAACTTAACATCGACACAAATATTGATCCTACCTGATCCAGGTAAAGAGAATATGGTGTATTGTGACACTTATAGGGTAGGTCTTGGAGTTATTATAATATAGGAATATCGAGTTGTGGTGTATGGGTCTCAAAAGTTGAGGCCACATGAATAGAAATACCCTATTACTGACCTCAAGTTAGCTGTAGTGGTTTATTCTTTGAAGTGTTGGAGGAATTATCTATTGGGTTAAAATTTTACTATGTATAAGGATCACAAGATTTTAAAGTATATCTTTTTGAAATGATATTTTAATCTCTGACAGCATAGGTGGGTTGAGTATATGAAATCATTTTATTTTGAACTAAAATATAAACCTGGAAAGGGGAACAATGTTTCTGATGCTTTAATCAAGAAAAATCAGACTCAAGCTGTTCAGGAGTCTAGTATTGAGTGGAAGATGATGACTCTACTGGATGAGATGTATGTTGTTGTACATGAGATTCAGGAGCAGATAACTCTCATATTAGTTTCAGTAGATTCTACACTTTTGAGATGGATCAAAGACAAGAAGTATGAGGATACAGAGTGCTTGACCTTGAGGTAATGCTTTGAAGGTGGGGAGTCACCTTCCAATTGGACCATAGACGAGGATGAGGTCATCTATGTTAGGAATCAGGTTGTTGTGCATATGAGTATATGGGAGGAGATAATGTGTGAGTTTCATGCCTTTAAGTGGGTGGTACATCCAGATGTGACCAAAATCTACCATGACCTACAATGATAGTTTTGGTATCCAAGCATGAAAAAGGAGATAGAAGGGTTTGTTACATGAAACCAAACTTTTCAGTAGGTAAAGGATGAACATCAACGACCTGGTGGTTTAATACAACCATTTCCATTCCAAAATAGACGTGGGATGACATGACCATGGATCTTGTGGTGGGTCTCCCTGGGATTCCTTAAAGAATTACACTATTTGGGTTATTATTGATAGACTGATGAAGGTAGCACAATTATTTCCAATACAAGAGAATTTCTTAGTAGAGCAGCAAGGAGATCTATATGTTCGAGAGATAGTCTTTCTACACAGGGTGACATAGACTAATGTTTTAGACCATGAATCACGTTTTTCTTTTCACTTCTATTATGGATTATAGAATTCATTAGGTATACAAGTTTTTTTGAGTACGACTTTCCACCCACAGATAGAAGGGAAATTAGAGCGTACTATATAAGTGCTTGAGGATATGTTGTGAACTTGTGTTCTAGAATTCATTGGGTCTTGGGAGAATCACATGGAACTAGTGGAGTTTTTCTATAACAATAGTTTTTAGGTAACTATACAAATGAAACCATATGAGTCCCTTTATGGTAGTCCATACAGATTACCTCTATGCTGGATGGAGGCAGGTGAATCTGAACAATTGGGACTGAGTATCATGCAGGAGACATCAGAGTAGGTAAAACTGATTCAAAAGCATATAAATATGGATCAGAGTAGATATAAGTGATATGATGGTAGACTTTTATGACCCCTAGAGTTTACAGAGGGTGATCATGTATTCCTTCAGGTTTCACCTAGATTGGGTCACATCAAGATACAAAAGTACAGAAAGTTGGCGCCCAGGTTCATTGGACCATTTGAGTTTGTGGAGAGAGTCAGGATAGTGGCATACCAATTAGATCATCCACAAAGATACAGTGCTACAAATGATGTTTTCCATGTGTCAAAACTTTGGCGGTATCACCCCGACCCTTATCATGTGATCGATGTGGATGGTGTTGATCTTGAGATAAATGCGTCCTTTGAGGAGCATTCGATACATGTTTTGGATCACAGTGAGAAAGTTTTTCAGGGAAAGACCATGATGATAGTTCATGTATTGTGCCAACATGGACATTTTTATGAAGAAACTTGGGAGAGAGAGGAAGATATGAGGGCTCAATGGCCCGATCTTTTTGACTTAGAATCTTAGAGATGCTTGGGAGTATTGCTTGAGAATGAGCTATTATAAGGTAGGGAGATTGTAAACCCTAGCCTTTTTTGAAGATGTACCAGGAAAATTTATAGGAACTATTTTTCTTAGTGTTGAGTAATTTTTGTTTGGGTTTTAAATTAGGGTGTTTTTGGGTGTAAGTTTGAAAAAAATGGAAGAAAGATGGCAGTTCATAGTTGGCATATGGGTTCCCCTAACTGTGTGCCCTAGCCCAGAAAATTATACAAACATAAACCGAGGGATTTTTCATGTCTAGCACATGGTTTTTCAAACTGTTCCCCCTAAAATGAGTAACCATGCACCCCCAAGTAGAGGCACACAATTAAGGCACATATTTAGAGGAAACCATGTGCCCTGAGTAGAAAACCATGCATACATGATTTTAATCCCCTGAATTTTATTAAAAAAATTCTTGAACCCCCATATTATACCCCTCGAATGCCCTAACTTGACCCATAATTGGCTTCTATCAATTATAGAGCCTCATGGAGAGATTCCAAGCCATTATATCCTCCGTTATTAGTGATTTGAAGCCCATATTGAAGATCTACACCCCTCTTAGTAAGAGGATCATATCCAGTGCAGTTTCTTTTATCTTTCCCATTCTTCTCCCATTCGTCGTAGGGTTGTTCGTCCCAATTTTGGCTAGATTTAGATATAGTTTTGTGGATCTAGATCTAGAGTTGTAGATCTAGATCAAGATTTAATGGATCTTGATTTGTTCGATCTTGATTTAGGGTTTTAGATCTGAATCTTGTTCTATGTTTTTATTCCACACAAATTGAGGATTCTTCCATTAGCGAACGTTGTCACAAAATTGAGGTAGGTGGTCTATAATTAAAATCCCTAAGTCATAATTTAAATTATGTGTATGTAATTGTAGAATTTCTACTAGATGTTTAGAAATTAAGTTCTTGATTGAATTAATTAATTTTGTGAATTAATTAATTAAGGGAGATATGAAATTGGGTATATTTGAGATTATAGATTTGAGATAATTAATTTTGGAATTAATTATTAAATTTTGAGATATGTGAATTATGATAATTAATTGTTGAATTAATTATGAAATGTTGAGATTTGTGACTTGAGATAATTAATTGTTGAATTAATTATGAAATATTGAGATTGTGAATTGGATAATTAATTATTGAATTAATTATGAGATATTGAGAATATTAAATTGAGATAATTAATTTTGAAATTAGTAATGGGATATTAAATTTTTGGATATTGATTAATAAATTGGTGAATTAATTAATTGGATTGATGTGCTTAATTCATTGGGGAATTAATTAAAGGGAATTATGTGATGAACTAATTGTTGAAGTAATAATGAGATTGATATGATTAATTAATTATTGAATTAATTAATATGATTAATATGATTAATTAATTGGTGAATTAATTAATGGTATTGGTATGATTAACTAATGGTTGAATTATTAATGAAATTTTTATGTATAATTAATTGTTGAATTAATTATGTGTTGATGAATGGTAACATGGACACTCAGTCATGTATTATGAAATTATGAATGGTAACATGACCATTCAATTATGAAATTATGAATGGTAACATGGTCATTCAATTGTGTAAGGATGAATAGTAACAATGACATTCATTCTTGAATTATGAAATATGAATGGTAACATGATCATTCAATTATGAAATATAAATGGTAACATGAGAATTCAATTATAAATTATGAATAGAAACAATGAAATTTAGACATATGATATTATTCAGGTTTCCTTAGGAACCCGAGGCTGTTATGTGGTTAAAGAAATAATATTTGAATAATTTAAACTATTTAAATTATTTCTTGTGCTTTATTCTTTATAAAAATGCACACACCAGGTTTTCTGGATATTGTTTTAGACACCGTTGGTGGTGGCCTAATGAGTTGTACTCACATCCTACCCAGGATGCCTAATCAGTACCTGAATAGATTTAATGGTGTAGGATAGGATAAGGGAAAAGGACCGATGTTATATGGATGAGTTATGATGGATTTTGGATGAGGGAACTAGATGTGGTTCAAGACTCGCTTTGGAATTATCAATGTATTTACTTTTGAGTTTCATTTTGACACTTGGCATGTACTTTAACATGGAATATCTACTATTTAGTTTTGATATTGTATCTCCAATTTTGGTCATCTTGTGATACTAGATTATTTAGGTTATGTTATATCATATGATTTGGTTATTATTTTTTATTTCCACTATTGTGATACTTTGATAAAGAGGGTATAGTCTCCCCATGATCAATGTTAGACCCTCACTTCTAGTTGGTAGACTTTAGTGTATGGAAAGGTTTTCCCGAGGTCATGTTACCAATAGGATTGGGGAACTGGTGTGTAGAAACCAAGTTGTTACATTACATCTGATAACTTTTATTGTAAGAAAAATCAACTAGTCCCTAAAAGACATACCAAGTTCCACTAAAGTCAACAATACAAGTACGTAGCATGTATTCAAGAACCTTTATAGTTTGTTCTATTTGGCCATCTGTCTGTGGATGATATTTCATGCTCAATCATACCTGATATCTCATTACATCTTGGAGGCCCTTCCAAAAAAAATATGTAAAATAGGGAACTCAATCAGACACTAATGCATAAGGAATTATATACAAACAGATAATCTCTTTCACATAGATATTCCCTAAATACTTAACTTTGGTTGTATCTAAAATGGGTATATAAGTGATATAATTTGGTATAACTATTGATAACTACCCATATTATATTCTTCCCTCGATGGGTATAAAGAAACATAACCACAAAGTCTATATAAATATCATTTCAATTCCAAGTCAGCACTATAAGCGTTTGAAGCAAAACAGAAGGTATCTGGTGCTCAGATTTGACCTGTTGGATGGTATAATAATAAAGAACAAAGGTAGCGATGTCTTGTATTATACCTAGACACTAGAATCATCGCTGCATATCATAGAACATATTTTTGGTACCTGGGTTCACTGCCCACTAAAAATGATGGTATTCCTCTATCACAACCTTTCTCAGTGTGAAAATTATAACGTACTGATTTTTGAAACATAAGATACCCTATGAAGAGAAAAAACACTCACTAATGGTCTCCCCACTATAAAGAGAGTCCCTAATTACATAGAATTCATCATTAAGATACTACTCTATAAAAATCTTCTCGAGAATAGTGGAGGTCAACTGAACACTTATAAGAAAAATCTTAGGGTTATCCTTTTAGGATCTCAAATGAAACTAAGAAAGGAGAGCCATTAGATTTAACTCTTTTGATTCTTATTTCACGGGCTGGGTTAAAATTTTCCAACTCAACGCATTAGTGATCACATTCCCCTTACCGGGGGTATAGGAAATTTCAAAATAAAAATACTACAGGTACTCCACCCAACACCTATATTGGAGATTCAGATATTTTTGATAGAAGATACAACTCAAGATTTTGTGGTCAGAATAAATGGAAAAACTTTCTCTAAAAAGGTAAAGCTGTCAACTCTTAAGAGAATGCATCACGACTATGAGTTCAATATCATGGGTCAGATAGTTCTTCTCCTATGGCCTAAGTTTTCTAGAACCATAGGCTACCAAATTACCACTCTACATAAGGACACAACCCAAACTCGATGTCGATACATCAAAAAGGACCACATTGCACTACCCATCCTATGGAAGATTCAACATTGGCTCAGAATTCAAAATAAGTTTCATATCATTAAAATAACTCTTACACTTCACATTACACAAGAATTTCACTCCTTTTCAAGTGAGAGTGACCATTAGAGAATCCAACTTTGAGAAATCCTTAACAAACTGATGGTAATATCCCACTAAGCCCAAGAAGCTTTGTATCTTGAAATCATTACATGGGTGATTCCATGTCATAATAGCTTCCACCTTCTTAGGATTAATTTAAATAAGATGCTCTGAGATCACATTCCCCAATTACTTCTCTTCCTGAATTAGGAAATTATATTTTGAAAACTTCAGGTAAAGCCAATAATTTCTCAAAATTTCTATAACTACTCCCAAATAATTCACATAATCCTCCTTGATTTTGGATTAAACCAAAATGTAATCCAAAAATACTACCATGAATGAGTTGAGGTACTCATGAAATATTTTGTTCATCAATTCCATAAATGCTATAGGATCATTGGATGTACCAAAAGGCATAAAAATATACTCATAATGGCCATAACTACTCCTAAAGGTAGACTTATTAATGTTAGATTCTTTAATTATCAACTGGTGATAAAAAGATCGATGATAAATATTCAAGAACCACTTAACCACTTTAAAATGATTAATAAAATCATAAATCTATGGAAAAAAATATTTTTTCTTTACCGTGAATTGATTGAGTTTTTGGTAATAGAGAAAAAGATGAAGTGTCTTATCTTTTTTCCTTGAAAAGAGAACAATCACTGCCCAATGTGACATAATTAGGCATATAAATTCTTCCTCTAAAAGAACATTGAAATGAGTTTTCAACTCCTTAAGTTCATCTGGTGCCATGCCATAATAAGGAATAAACACTGGTTGAGTACTAGGTACCAAATCAATAAAAAATTATTCCTCTCTCACTGGTGGAAAAAAATAAAGAAATCAGATAGAAAAACATCAGATAAATCGATGAAAACTTGTGGGAGATCATCACTCAAATATTCTTTCTCTATATTAAAAGAAAACAATGATATTACTCTACCCAAATATAGAAAAGGAGGTATGTATCTACTTGACCTAAGGTATTGTTCTCCATAAAAAACATGGAACAACCCATCAAGAACAATAAAGGAGATCCACAAAAGATAAAATATAAATCTGGCCTTATGAGTAATTATCCAATCCATCCCAAAAAATGAAATCAAATGGTTTCATGTTGAGAACTAGAAAATTATAGGTAAGCTCAATATCTGATAGAGAGAAAACACAAGAGGGGAAATGGAGACCCTCCTCTCTCTTAGTTCGGAGGGGCATAGTAATATCCATTACATTTGAAAAATGATTCATAGGAAAGTTTACCAGGTTTAAAATACGAGTCAATATAAATGAGTGAGATACACTAGTATCAAATAAAGTAGTCAGTAATGATGAAGCTATAGTGATAGAATCTCTCACATTTGCTGGACCCACATGAACTTCTTCTGGAAACTCTTTCACTGCGTGAAGAAGATTTATTCTTGATGCCTATGGCTAGAACCCCTTATTTATAGAATCATATGATTGTAAAATAGTAGTTTTAGAATCTTATGATCCCATGACACTACATGGAGAAGGAAAATTATGGAATAAATTATGTAGGTGACATGAGTGATCACAAAAACTATAGATCTTGGGAACCTAAGTGAAAAACTATTTTGAATACCCAACCTTTCCACACTGAAATAAAGTCAAAGGGTATCTTATAGGAACTTTAGGAGGTCTAGAAGACACTTTCAATTGATAACCACCATGAGACTCATCACACTTTCTCTTTCCCTTAATTAAATTAATAGAACCGTCACTAGGAAAAAAGATAACTCCCATTAACCCTTACTTACCATCCAAATCAAGATTACTAATCAACAATATATCAAGAACATCAACATAATAAGTGAGATTAATTATAAAGACTTTATATTGAATATCTTATCAAAGAGACATCTAAAATATTTGAGCCTTCAGTTTCTCATTTGTCACTACCTAAGGAGAAAACTGAACAAGCTTAGGGAAACAGTTCACATACTATGTCACAGTCCTGTCACCTTGTTGGAGGATAAAAAACTCATAGAATTTTCTAATAACATTGAATATGGATAGAATTGATAAATGAAAATAACTCTAAAACCCTTCAACTCCAAGAATTCCTGTTTCTTCACCATCATTATCGAATCCCACCATCTCCTACTAGGTCCCTCAAGCTTAAAGGTATCACATTTCACTTTAATATATTTTGGAGTTTTCAAGAACTCAAAAAGAAGCTCAAAAATTTTCAACCAATCCTCACTCTCTTGAGAACCATTAGAGCCTTGGAAAATTTGGTGGTTTCTAATGAAGAAACTATTAAGAAAGATTCCGAGATTCATACCTTTGAGGTTCCACAACCAAATCCTAAATAGGAATGGGTGCTAGTACCTATCCAAAATATTAGACAATATACACCACTATATCAACATGATTTTAGTCTACTGGTGGATTTACTTGTTGGGATTCACCATTAGCTCCTTCTTGTGGCCTATTAAAACATATTCTCATAGGCATGTTACTATACAACATCAATATAAAATACTGAAACATCAGTAAGGATACATAGATCATCATCTCAATCAAGATTTATAAGGATATCAAAGCACTTAGATCAACTACAAAAATAAAATAATTGGATCAAACATTCCTCAAGGAAACTTTTACCAAACACCCATAGTGACTTAAGGGTCATTATAATGAGAGATGACCGTGAAATCTTTCATAAATAGCTCCTAAGTCCTAAAAATCTTACCTCTAGTCTACCAAGATAACACAAATGTATACTAATTTCAAGGAAATATTCACAACCCGTACCTTTGATACCACGTTTTCATGAACCAACTCGAATACCCTAGTACTCTGATAACCAATCCGATATTGATATACCTCTAAGATCATTCATGATTCCCATGGGTTGGAGACTAGAACTCAACATCATAAAAGAATAAAGGGAGAATGGTTTTACCACAAAATATGAGAAGATAAAATATAAAAGTATGTATGTAAACACTCCTCAAGGATAAGTGATGTACCCAAGTTGTGTATACTTTTCCATATATTTTATTAAGCATAAAAACTTGTTTTTCACCAAAAATCAACCATTTTGTGGATAAAATTTATTATATTGGTGATTATGCTAATTTTCAGGTGTTTTCCATACAAAGTCACAAATTGGGAAAGGAAAGAACAAAAATCCTAACATACAAAACATGTAATTTTATATACACGCTGTGTACTATTGCCACAACACACACCAGGAAGACCAGATACACGCCTATGTTGCCGGCCAAAGCATACACGCTGTGTACGTCCCATATACACGCCATGTGGCCCTTATAGAAGTAGTTGGTGGCTAATTAATGATATTAAACACCATGTATAGAGGAGAAACATGCCGTGTACTTCCACATACTAGGTGGCTCCGTGTTCTAAGTCAAAGATGGCATGTTAGCTCACCTACTGGCAGAGAAAAGACAACCAAAATGTGTTGACCGGAGTACATGTTGTGTATTTTTTGGTACACACTATGTACTACTAAAACCTATAAATAGGAGGTAGGCCCTCAAAGTTTGAGAGTCATTTAGCGTTCATTCATTCCAAGATATTCCAAGGGGGATAACTCCAAAGACGGCTAAGAAGAGAAGAAGAGAGAGAAAGAAGAGGAGAGAAGAGAGGAGAGAAGCTACTTCCGTGCTACCTTCCAAACGACCTTCACCCTGAAGCCTTCAAGAGGATAAATTCAGGTATTATAATTATTTTAGTTATTAGCTACTCCATGAGTAGCTAAATTCCCTATGTTTTGGGGATGTGGACAATTATGTGATGTATTTTGTCAATTGTGATATTGTAATCATGTTATTTATTCTTCTCTTATAATTCTTTAATAATACTTTCTAAATTTCACTATAAATCTCATATCAAACCAAGAAAATGATTACTATAGATATTATAAGGAATTACGATCAAGAACATCCATGATCATTGGATGTGCTTATCGTCTCAAGAAGGGTTTCAATTAATAAAATTAAAAGAAATAAAATTCCAGACCAAGGAATTGATCTCTATTGATTTAAACAAAACTCACCAGACCAAGGGGGTTCTGTTACATTCATAACCTAGAGATATGAGTTATCATGAACAAAATAACCTCATAAGAAATTTGATTTAATAAAAACCTTTAAAAAACCACATCCCTGACACATTCTTCCCATTTATCATCAAAAATCATGTTTTTGTGTTTTTCTTTTTCTTTAAAAGTAATCTACCAAGAAATTTAAATTCAATAACTCTTTTATTAAAACAAAAAAACAATCGACTTTAAATTTTAGAAAACTTCACTAAATTAATCACAAATTAGGAAAAAAACAAAAAACTATAACTCCCTCTCCCTGTGGATCAATTCCTTACTTTCACTATACTTTATCGGGAAAATTAATTTGGATTGTAGAAAGTATCACTTCAGTAAGAACGATAACAAATTTTGGCGCTGTTTTCAGGGACTGAAAGTTAACAGTGTTTTGTTTAATCAAGTTTGTATTAATTAAAGTGAAAATAAAAAATAAAAAATATAAAAATTTATATTCTCAATCTCATTTCTATTTTTCATTATTTTATTTTTCCTCTTTTACGCTTGGTATTTTGTTTAGTGTTGTGCAGATTCAAACGTGCATGAGTGGCCGAATCACGCATTCCAAGAGCACTAAATCATCGAACATCCTTTCTCTTGATCCAGAGATCAAACGAATGATCTTGCAGTGACAATGTGCACTTATGGACGAGCACAACCAGAACAATCCCACAACGAACATAGAAGAGGGAGAACCGGTTTCTCTCCAAGAGGTTGGGAAACCACTTCTACCTGAAGACAACTAGAACCAACTGTTCGCTGCTACAGAGGACCTGAACCAACTATTCAATGTCATGGAATTCATGCTGCGAAACCAATAGTGACAACCAGATCCTTTTGTTCCAGGCTATGGCCCACAACAACCTTAAAAATACCAGCCACTAGGGTAGTTCCCATACATGCATCCAGGTGTAGGACTATACTATGCTCCTGAGCAGCAGTGTATGCCCCCTCAAGAACAACTTACCCCATGATAAACACTTATGGAGTATGAACTTCCCTCTATACATGGAGTAGACATAGGGATTGTCAGACCTCCAGCGTAGGCCTATCAATTCATAATCAAACCCGTCATTATGTAGCTGATATAGAACATGATGCAATTTGGTGTTTTACCAAGTGAAGACCCAAACACTCATCTCTCCAACTTCCTGGAGATCTGTGACACCTTCCGTTACCATGGAGTGTTAGAATATTCCATCTGTCTTCACCTCTTCCCCTTCTCATTAATGGATAAGGAAAAAGAATGGATCAAGGGACTACCTCAATGGTCCATCGTCACCTGGGAGGCAATATTCTAGGCATTCTTGTCGAATTACTTTCCACCATCGAAGACGGTGACACTGCGGAATGAGATCCACAACTTCCAACAACATGACTCAAAATCCTTATATGAGTCCTGGGAGCACTTCAAGGAGATGATACACAAATGTAATCACCATGAACATCTGATTTGGATGCAAGTACATACCTTATATGGAGGCCTTACCATGAACACTAAATATATAGTGGATGTCATTGCTGGAGGAACGGTAATGCAGAAATCTCTGGAGGAACTCTTTGACCTCATGGAGGACATGTTAGCCAACAACTTCCAATGGCACTCATAGCAGGGAAATCAAAAGTGAGGTATGAACAACATTAATTACACCACAATTCACGTTGACCAATTGGATGTAGTGTCCATGAAGATTGATACGTTTAACCTGAAGAACATCAATTAGAAAACCATCCTATATGCAACGAATGTGGTGCCAACCACATCATTGGTGAATGATCAAGGTCAACTATTGGACCTTCAAAAAGAGAGGTTATCTATGTTTCTCATAACTGAGGGCCAAATATATACCCTCAGTACTAGAACCCAGCATGGAGAGAACATACAAACATGGGTTACCAGTAGCAATAGCAAAATCCTCCACCCTAGAGACCACCTGGTTATGGTCAACAATAGTACCATAACCCATATCCAAGACAAAAAAACAATAGGGGACTTACCAATAGAAAGGGTATCAAAAACCTCTCCCATAACCACCAAGGTATCCACCACTTCCACCAGCTGCACAACAAACTTAGAAAGAACCCCCATCAAAACTTGAATAAATGATGAATAAATTTATCACCACAGCTGAAACATGATTTCAAAACAAAAAATCTTCCATTTGAATCATGGAAAATCAAATTGGGAAACTATAAAACCATATCTCCTTGAGGCAACCCAGTACGCTACTGGGTAACACTGAAAAGAACCCATGAGAAGAGGATCATACAGTCACTTTAAGAAGTGGGAAGGAGCTACCTCAGACACCAACTACAAAGCAAGGCGAGGCTACAAATATAGCTCAACCTTCACCCTCTTCAGCTGAAGAAACCACAATAAAGGACCCATCCTCATCAAAAGAACCATCATAATAGAAGGAGTCCTCACATGGTAAGGTAAAATAGGTTTCCAAGCCTTATGATCCCACCTTACCATTTCTAGAGAGGATAAAGAAAAGTAAGCTGGATCACCAGTTTGGTAAATTCATGGAGGTATTCAAAAAGATTCACATCAACATCTATTTTGTAGAAGATTTAACTCATATGATGACGTACACAAAGATCATTAAGGATATTATCTAAAACAAAAGAAAGATGGAGGATATGGGAAACATTTCACTAAATAAGGAATTCTCGGCAGTGGTATAACACTCGCTTCCTCCAAAACTCCAAGATCCAGGTAGTTTCACAATCCCATGTACCATTGGATCCTGTGAGTTTGGAAAATCTCTCTGTGACTTAGGAGATAGCGTTAACTTGATTCCTTTTGGATTATTCAAGACACTGCGGCTCAATGATCTCAAACCCACTTGAGTAGACCTCCATCTAGAATATCGCTCCATCAAATATCCCAAGGGGCTACTCGTGGATGTGCTGGTGAAGGTAGGAATGTTAATTATCCCTTTCAACTTCATCATTCTTGATACGGAGGAAGACCGGGAGGCACCTTTGATTCTGGGAAGGACTCTCTTGGCCACTGGTAAGGCATTGATCGATGTCCATCAAGGAGAACTGATCTTCAGAGTTGGTGATGAAAGAGTCTCCTACAACGTCCTCAAGGCTGTCAAGCAGGTATCACTACTGAAACATGAGGACTGTTATGCGGTAATAGCAATGGATGAGCACTTCACCTACAAGGAATATGGTATGGTATGTTATTTTATCATTGATCACCCACTCTTCATAGATATCCAAGATGCACCCGAGGAGTTGCAATCTATCGAAGGCCAGGGTGGTCATTACTAGAAATGTACATTTGTTCCAGATATTTTGGAGCGAGCATAGGTGCAACCAATTGTGCCCTCGATCCTAAAGACACCTCAACTTTAGATAAATCCCCTCCCTTTGTCTCTAAAATATGGATATTCGGGTGATCAAAAAACACTTCTAGTTATACTTAATGCAGCTCTGTCTTAAGAGTAAGAAGACGCACTTCTATAAGTTTTGAAGCAAAGAAATAAATCCATTGGATGAAAAGTTTCAAATCTGAAAGGATTCAGTCCCACCATTTTCACCCATAAGGTGCTACTGGAAGAAGGAGAAAATCCCTCTCAGCAACCACAGTGACAGCTGGACCCTCTAATGAGGGAAGTCGTGAAGAAGGAGGTAATCAAATTGTTAGATGTAGGAATCATATACCCCATTTCAGACAGTCCATGGGTGAGTCCTCTGCAAGTGGTACCAAAAAAGGGGGTATCACTGTGGTCTTCAATGATAAAAATGAAATTATCCCTACACATACAGTCACAGTTTGGAGAGTCTGTGTAGACTACCAAAATCTGAATGATGCAACACAGAAAGATCACTTCCCGCTTCCCTTCATGGATCAGATGATGGAATGACTGGTGGGGCACGGGTTTTACTGCTTCTTCGACAATTATTATGGATACAACCAAATCTCCATTTCCC
This sequence comes from Viscum album, assembly GCA_963277665.1. Classification (NCBI taxonomy): domain Eukaryota; kingdom Viridiplantae; phylum Streptophyta; class Magnoliopsida; order Santalales; family Viscaceae; genus Viscum; species Viscum album. Next base: position 1,225,305,667 of record OY728142.1, on the reverse strand, counting down.
CTGAAGATCAAGAAAGGATCACCTTCAAGTTCCCCTACTAAAAAATCCTAGAGGTCTTTATAGATGATTTTTACATCTATGTAAAATACTTCAACACTTGTTTGGGGAATCCAGAGTTGGTTTTGGAAAGGTGTGAGCACACTAACCTAGTTTTAAACTGGGAGAAATTTCATTTTATGGTGTAGAGTGGTATCATCTTAGGCCACCAGATCTCTATGAAAGGGATAGAATTTGATCCTATGAAGATAGAAGTCATTTAAAATATACCCATTCCAACTTCTATCAGATCCATCCTAAGTTTTACAGGGCATGTCGGTTTCTATAGATAGTTTTTTAGATACTTTTCAAAGATTTCCCAGCCACTCACTAATCTCCTCTCCAAGGATGCCATCTTTGAGTTTGATGTGACATGTGCCACAACTTTTCATCATCTGAAGCAATGAATGGTGGAAGTTTTGGTGATGATTTCTCCAAATTGGGAGGTGAAATTTGAAGTCATGTGTGATGTTATAAACTATGCGGTGGGATCGGTATTGGGGAAATGGATGGATTGCATCTTTCGGCCAATTTAATTTTCCAATAGAACTCTGAATGAAGCACATGTAAACTACACTACCACCGAAAAAGAAATGATTATAGTGGTGTTTTAATTTGACAAGTTTCATTGTTATTTGGTGATCTCTAAAGTTATTGTATATATTGACCATTCAATACTCAAGTATTTTCTGAACAATAAGGATGTGAAGCCACAACTCATCTGTTGGGTGCTTCTCATCCAAGAGTTTGACTTGGAGATCTGCAATAAGATAGGCAATGAGAACATTATTGCTGACCACCTATCCCACCTAGAACTGCCTCATTTGGAGAAGGAGGATCATAGAGACATTAGGGATGACTTCCCAGTTGAGAAACTTTTCTCAATCAAAGGAACACCTTGACCTTGGTATGAAGATATTAAAAATTATTTGGTTACAGGAGTAGTTCACCCCGATCTCACTTACCAGTAGAAGAAACGGTTTTTATCCGATGTCAAGAGGTACTTCTAAGAAGACCCTATAATCTTTCGATCATGCGAAAATGAGATTATTGTTCATTTCATTTCGGAGAATGAATTTTAAGGAGTTCTGGAGTTCTATCACTCCTCACCAATTGGAGGACATCATGGCCCAGACCGTACAATAGAGAAGATCCTGCAGTCTGGATTTTTCTAGCCTACCCTGAACAGGGATGATCATTAATTTATTACCAGGTGTGATCGATGTTAGAGGATAGGTAATATGGGACGACAAGCCAAGATTCCTCAACAACCCATCCTAGAGGTCGAAATCTTTGACATCTGGGCAATTGAATTCATGGGGAAATTTCCCCCATCATATGGGAACTCTTATATACTCGTCTGTGTGGACTATGTATCTAAGTGGGTGGAAGCTACTACTATATCACATGACACGACCAAGGTATTTGTGGAATTTCTAAAGAAAAACATCTTCAACAGATTTGGTATTCCTTGAGTGTTGATCAGAAACAGGGTAACACATTTTGACAATGACTTAATGAAGAATGTGTTACTGAAGTATGGGGTGAAGCATCACATGGTAACACCTTATCATCCCCAATCTAGTGGACAGATGGAATTATCAAATCATGAGCTGAAATAGATCTTGAAGAAATTAGTGGGAGCTTCATGGAAGTACTGGTCCAAAAATCTTGATGTTGCCTTATGGGCATACCAAACCGCCTTCAAGACACCTCTAGGGATGTTTCCGTTTCGCCTTGTCTATGGGAAGACACACCACCTACCTGTGAAGCTAGAGCATAAAGCCTACTGGGACTTCAAGGACTTAAATTTATATTTAAAGGCTGCCTAAGAGAAGCGAAAGTTCTAGCTGACAGAGCTTGATGAGATCTGATGGGAGGAGTATGAGAACACCGGACTATACAAAGAAAAGACATGAGTGATCCACAACCAGATGATCTACAGCAAAACCTTCCAACTCGGTGATCATATATTTCTCTTAAACTCTCATCTGAGATTTTTTCTCAGAAATTTGAAGTCCCGATGGTTGGGACCATTCCAAGTGATCAAATTTTTCCACCATGGTGCGGTGTAAATTGTTGGTGAAGACAGAAAACCTTTCAAGGTTAATGGACAATGGCTAAAGATTTACTGTCACATAGAGGATATGGTGGGTACAATCTCCACCATTCATTTTAGGTAATATGAGGTAGGTAGGTGGATTCAATGACCTAAAACAAAGGCACTTCCTAGATGGGGATGGACTGACTGGCCAGGGTCATATACCGGTTCTAAAAGACCTGGGTTCAAATCCTGACAACCTTCCCATTTCCATCATTTTTCATATTAATAAAACCACATGATGTGAATTTCTATATACATCTTGTGTAACATATTTTCAATAATAATTTAAATATTTATTGAAATATGAACATACATGTGGGTGAAGTTGGTAGATTGGAAGAGTCTCGGCCCTAGATCCAAAAGACCTGGGTTCAAATTCGGCTAATCTCCCTGCTTCATCCCTTTTATTCAAATTAAAAACCACACGCGGTGCATTTTCTTTATCCTGTGTATAATTTTCTCTTTCCTTTAAATATTAAAAGTAACTAAAACTGTACAACACTAAAACCTTCACTCCTATGGTTGAGGGCTTGAATTTGGATTGATCGATCACCAGTTTGAATCGCACCCCAAGCACTAGAACGAAGGTTGAAGTTATCTTTTTCCAATTTTAAAACACATGGCGTGTATTTTCCCAATGCATTACATGAATATATTTATTTTTAGTACATAATTTTTATTTATTTCTTTTTCTATTAATAATTAATATTAATTATTATATATTTTACTATAATAATTATATTATTTATATTAAAAAAACATATTGATACACGGTGTGTGGGTCCTGGTACATGCTGTGTACCATGACTATAAAGTCCAAGCCCTACCCAGCCTCAGGCCATGTCGCGCGAACCCCCCTCCTCCCAGTTTCTTCTCCCGCATGCCATCCACCATCCTTGATTTCCATCCATGGATTTTGGGTGTTTCTGGTCCTGATTTCTTCCACATTTCACTCCTCGCATCAGGTATGCTGTTCTTCACTCTTTATTTCATGATTTCATAGGCGTTTAGGGCGTTTTCTCGATCGGACGACCGTTCAGCTTCCCACGTAGCACACAGGGTGCGCAAAGAACACATGCTGTGTACATACTGTACATGTCCAAACATGGAATCTTTTCTCAATTTGGTCAATACATGGCGTGTACGTTCGGTACGCGCTATGTAATGCGCTTTCCCTAGCATTTTGGCCCAGATCGTGTCTTCTGAAACACGACCCCTTCCCATGTCACCATACATGGCGTGTTTATTTTGGACACTCCGTGTCCTTCGACCCTTCGTAGGACTCAGTGTGGATGTTCTACATGCCTCACACACCATGTTTACACACACGGAGTGCACTCCTTTCCACATGGAGTATATTTCCCTTTTTCCTTGCCCTTGTTGAGTTGTGTCTGGCCCCTTACACGGGTCTCACACCATGTTGGGGTACACGACATGTACACTATGCTACATGTCATGTATTTATTTTTTTCCAATACATGATGTCGCGGTGTATCTATCCAGGGTACACGGGTTCTTACACATCTCCTATTACATGCCGTGTACCCTAGATCTACACGCCGTGTTCTACTATATTTTTCGTTTTCTCACATTTTCTTCTTTTTATTTTTCTTCTTCTTTTCTTTTTCTTTTGTTTTGTTTTCTCTTCTTATAGGTATGGCCAATAGAGATCATTCTAGTGGGAAGAATCTTACTTCCACTACTGAGGGTGAGCAGCCACCTCGCCGTCGGATTCATCTTCAACACTCCAAGTGACCGACTTTGGTTTTCCCGATTTACTAGCCCCCAACATTGGCCGCTTTGCCTCCTCTTCTACTGCTATCTCCATCTGCACAATATCCCGATCCAAGAATTCCTATGGAACCTTCTATAGATACTGATGATCCTCTAGCGGTGGCTTCCGCACCTTCTATGGTGACCGAGAGTTCCGGTGCTACCCATCCTTCTTTTAGATCCACCCCCTCAGAGCTACCATCCACACCCGCAGTGGACCCGATCGAGCCGACACTTCCACCCTCTACTGGCCAGCCCTCTACGCCCACTCCAGTATCCACTTCTCCCCCTTCTACCACTGTGGTAGGACCCTTTTCTCCAGCCCCAGCCGATCCACCACCACCTGCACCAGTTACTGCCCATCCTCCGCCGCATCCTTGCCTGATCTTTCTTTAGGGTTATCCTATGGCATAGAGATTACGAAAATTATACCACTGCACTATTCAGTTGAGCATCTTCTACCTGAACATGATTGTTCCCTAGAATATGAGATTTTTTGATGAGATTGAGGAGCTCATGGGACATACACATCTTCTTGAGGTACTACAGGTTATCACTCCCACATAATGAGATTTATTTTTGGAGTTTATGTACACTTTTGAGTTTGATGGGACTATCTACCATCAGACGCCCACCGATACCACCCTCTTGGTTTGATTTTAGCTAGACGGACACCCATTTTCCCTTACTATGGCCGAGTTTGGTCGAGGGTGTGGCTTCTACCCCCATCCTTCCACCCCACATCCTGTTTCTACCCTTACCTACCCCGAGCGCTCTAACTTTGTTTCCATGTGGTGGGAGCTTGCTGGTCCTGACCATAGGTATACCCCCACATCGTAGAAGAGAATTCTCATCATTGACCCTCCTCTTTGTTTTCTTCACTGGTTCTTTAGTACCATTATTTTTCCTTGTCACGAGGATAGGGGTTTCATGTCCAGCCAGGACATGGAGCTCTTTACTTATATTATCCAGTGCGACTACCCTGAATTCCCCTACCTTGCCTCTACCTACTTCTACTCCATGATTCACGATCGTTAGGGCATCCTAAATGGCGGTTTCTATGCCATCTGATTGGAACACCATTTGGGAGTTTTTGAGCCATATCTCCCTCATGACCCCTTAGGCTCACCTCAGCATCTCGACTTCCTCATGCTTATCCACATGTGGATGTTTGAGTGCCAGGCCGATGGATACAGGCTTGTATAGGATGCCCCTGCTCCTGCAGGGGTGAGGGATGACCTAGCTGATCCCACTGGTGTTCGTAAACAAGACCCACCACATCCACCCACAGATGTTCCCTCCCCACCCACCCACTTCTTATATCCTTCCTTCTTTTTCACACTACATACCATATTCTTCTAAGCCTCCCACCTTCCCAACTCCCTCTGCACCCTCAGTTGATCTCTCCTTCCCCCTCCGCCTCTCCGAGCTGGAGCACCACCAGGATTCTATGGCCTGGACTCTTGGGAAGCTCGAGTAGTTGTTGGGGATTCTTCTTCACCAACATGGCCTTTCACTACTGACAACCTCTCCAACTCCAGAACAATACTCTACTCCTCAGCCTTATGTCGCACAACCTCCACAGATAGCTTTGGCCATGGATTCTATTCTTCTATCTACTACTGGCCCAATTGCTACCTCCACTACTGAGCCTGTGGTGCCTCCTGTTCCTACCACTCAGAGTGCTGAGCCCGTGCCTTCGGTATCCACTACGACAACTTCTCCTTTGCCTAATTCTTTTGTAGCAGATGATGCCTCTTCTGAGGAGACCCATTGAATGGTTTTTAGCATGTTTATTTCCCTTATATATATATATATATATATATATATATATATATATATATCTTTTTATGTTATTCTTGGTATGTGATGATGTATGTATCTTCAGATTTGTTTTTCCCTTCCCTCGACCATCATAGGTACACTAAAGCGACCTGGGCATCTCTATTTTGACTACTTCCCCATTTTTTCGATTCACCACGAGGGGAGTATTTTTTAATGTTTCTTTTTTCCTTTATAATTTTGGTTTACTTATTCAACTACTTCCCATCATCTTATGCCCATTGTTTCCACAGATTCCCTCCTCTTCCTTAGTATTTCACTTGGGGGACCATGTGCTGTATTAAGTGTGTGGGAGGGTCTCCGATTACACTAGTCTTTTCCTTGAACTAATTTAGGAGACATCCTTAATAGTTGACATATTTTAAATCGTGGATAATTTTTGATTAATTATAATTATAAATAATAAAGGCATAAAAAGGAATTTTAAAAATTTACATGCTTATTTTAATTTTCAAATTATTTTAAAATGATTTCTGATATAGTTTGATTCTATATTTTAAGCCTTGGAAATTTACATTTATTAGACTGATCATTTGTACTCATGTCATGACCTGATTAACCATTGTATTTTTCTCATTCCCGAGAGGTATTATAAACCTTTTTGACATATTCTTTCTTATACCCTATTTCTTGAGAGATTCTTGGGATATGCATAACTACCAGAACTTGCTAGTTTTTCTCTTAAAAACATGACGATTTTGACTCACATTAAAATGATTGAGGAATTTGATTATTTTTCAGCCCCTCTGACCTTGAGACCTACCCTACACCTGATCTTTTTAAACCCTTAGAAACCATGAACTACCTTGATATGAAGCCACATTACAAGCCTATTTTCCCTTCCTACCCTAATTCTTTTATAATATTGCATGATTATTCACTTGAGCTTTAAAGAGGGATTTTTGTCCATTCATGGTATATGTTGGTGAGAAACCATGAATTTAAGTGTGGGAGAGTTTATCACTTGTTCATTTGGGTAGAAGGATTTCCCAAACCACTATTCATTATATTCTTAGTGGTCCCTGTTCTCTACAAAAAGAGGGACCATATTCTTTATTACAAATTATTGATGGTTTATGGGCCCATATTGGAAAGGAAACATCATGGTGATGATACCCTTTGATAGATATTTATTTGGAGTGAATTTTTCATTAAGATTTATCTTTAATACATGCATTATTGTTTAAGAATTCAGACTCCTTTTCAAATCCTCTGAGATTGATTTTTAACATTTTCTACCAACCCTTAGCCTCAGAAACATTTGAACCTTATTAAAAGCCCTCATGATTTTTGTGATTTTATTTCTGAAATGGAGAAAGAGAACACTTTCAAGCCTATTAATAGAGTTAATATACTTAAGATTGCGCATAACTCTGATGAAATAATCTTGAGTGCTGAGTGTATTACTTTTTGGTGAGGTAAATCATAAAATGGCATGTTTATTTATGAAAAGTTAAATAATATGGATGAAATATGATGAATTTTTTTAATTAAATTATATATAAGGCTCGATTAGAATATCTTTGAACTTAAAATATATTTTTTGCCTTTTAAAATCTTCTACTATAGCTATATCTTTTTAGAAAAGTGATCCTTGAGGCCCTTGAAATATAAGAAAAAATGATTAAAATCTTCCATTTTTAGAATATGGATTGTATTGATTTTATGTTGAGATCTTTCTTGAGGACATGCAAATGACTATGTGTGGGGGAATTTGATGTACCCAAATTTTGTATAATTTTCCACATATTTTATTGAGAATAAAAACTTATTTTTCACAAAAATTAAAATGGTTTTTGGATAAAATTATTTATATTGGTGATTATGCTGATTTTAGGTGTTTTCTATACAAAGTCACAAATAGAGAAAGGACATAACAAAAATACTAATATTCATGGAATGTACTTTTATATACACGCCGTGTACTATTTCCACAACATTGATTAGGAAGACTGGATACACTCCCATGTTGCTGGACAAAGCATACATGCTGTGTACACCCCATATACATGTCGTGTGGCCCTTCTAGAAGTGGTTGGTGGCCAATGAATGATATTACACACCATTTATGGTGGCGAAAAACACAGTGTACTTCCACCTACTAGGCGGTGTCATGTTCCAAGTCAAAGACGGTGTGTTAGCTCACCTATTGACGGAGAAAAGACGACCAAAACACGTTGACCAATGTACACACAATGTATTTTTTGGTACACACCGTTTACTACTAAAACCTATAAATATGAGGCAGGACCTCCAAGTTCTAGATTCATTTAGTATTCATTCATTCCAAGATATTCCAAGGGGGAGAACTCCAGAGATGGCCAAGAAGAGAAGAAGAGAGAGAAAGAAGAGGAGAGAAGAGAGGAGAGAAGATGATTTCATGCTACCTTCCAAATGACCTTTGATCTGAAGCTTTAAAGAGGATAAATTCATGTATTTTAAGTAGTTTAGTTATTATATACTCCATGAGTAGCTAAATTCTCCATGTGTTTGGGATGTGGACAATTATGTGTTTTATTTTGTCAATTGTGATATTGTAATCGTGTTATTTATTATTCTATTATAATTCCTTAACAAACCTTTCTAAATTTCACTAGAAATATCATATCAGACCAAGAACAGGATTCCTAGAGATCTTATAAGGAATTATGATCAATAACATCCATGGTCATTTGATGTGCTTATCATCTCAAGAAGGGTTTCAATTAATAAAATTAAAAGAAATCAAATTCCAAACCAAGGAATTGATCTCTATTGATTTAAACAAAAATCACCAGACCAAGGGGGTTCTGCTAAATTCATAACCCAGATATATGAGTTATCATGAAAAACAAAACCTCATAAGAAAGTTTATTTAATAACAACGTTTAAAAATAAACATCCCTGATGCATTCTTCCCATTTATCATCAAAAATCAAGTTTTTGCATTTTTATTTATCTTTAAATGTAATCTATCAAGCAATTGAAATTAAATCACTCTATTATTAAAACACCAAAAAAATAGACTCTAAATTTTAGAAAACTTCACCAAATTAATCACAAATTAGAAAAAAAACAAAATACTATAACTCCCTCTCTCTGTGTATTGATCCCTTACTTGCACTATACTTGATTGGGTAAATTAATTTGGATTGTCAAAAGTAACGCTTCGATAGGAATGATAACAATAAGTACCAGAATAAAATAGGTAAAATAATACAAAAAATAATAAAACATCAAGGACACCACATCTATTGATATAAAAGCTTTGAAATCTCAAATAACAGGTGGATCACATCTCCACCAATCACCTCTATCACTCTGGGTCCCAAGTATTAAGAACATCCACCACCTCTAAGTGGATCTTTCCCATTTCATGTACATGGTGAAATATAATCTAAAAAAACCCAAAATAAAAGGTAGGGTATGAGATAAAAAACCCATTATGGTCTTAAAAAGTGTTCCATAAGAAATATCATACCAATAAACCATTAATTAGTTCAATTTATATAAAACAAGGCATGACATGGAATTTAAATCTTAAAAAAAACATGATTTTAACTCAAAAAGATAGAAGATACATCAAGAAATTCTTAAATGAAAATTTTATATAAAATAATTTATATAAATCAATTGGAATGAATAAAAAATTTCTACAATTAATGGCTTGTATAATCAAGTCAAAACAACAAAGAAAACCACAATGCTAATAATCCTCAAGATACATTAGTTTCTTACAATAGGATCCTCACACTTCTCAATCATCATCATGAATCAAGATATGTGTGCACACTCCCTAAGGATCAAGCCATTGTGATAATCAATCAACACCCCATTAGGGGACCCATCATGGGAAATCATGGCAAACTTGGTTTAGTTAGTGTTGTCCTCACCAATCCATTTATAGAGAGTTAGATTCCTTGAGTGCTTGTCCCAATCACCTACTAACTAACTAGGATCATATGTGCCTCAAATAATCAATTACAAAATCATGGTAAAATCAATCATTTCATCATTCAAAATTCAATTTCCTAAATTTATCTTTCAACATGAAGTTTCATTTCAAAACCAAATCTTATGGTTTCATCAAATTAATGCACTTTCAAATCATCTTTTAGTTTAATCCAATTTTCTATATAATAATAAATCAACCATTTCATTAAATCACTTTTCATATAAAGCCATCATTTTCCTAAAAATATACCCAATAATTTCAATTTCATTAAAATTGGTGGTTTTCACAATTTCCCCACCCTTTTCAAATCACACAAGAAATCATCTCAAATCAGGGTTTTTTAAATCAATTAGTGTTTCATTTATAGGGTAAATCCTTATATAACTACTAACCTTTAATCATGAGATAAAATAAATACATCACCCACAATAGGATCTACCAATGAAGAATGAATGCATAATAGATCAAGAAATCAAACCTAGAATCAAGATCCATCAAAGCAGATATTAGATCCATCAATAACATGATGATCTATGATTATTTAATAAGGAGAGAAGAGGATATCAGGATATACTAAATGATATGAGATCTACTTACTATAAAGGTATCATGTATTACATCGACACTTTGATTCACAAGATAAGAGATTTGGAGAGCTAAGTAATCCTCTTGAGATCCTCAAAAAGAAAAAGAAACGGATTAAGGTTGAATGTGGGGTGTTATAAATCTTAAAAGGAGGTCTTGGGTGTAACACCCCACCCCTACCTCATTGTCTTGAGGAGGTGGTGAGGGCTGCTTGGCCTTAAGTGATGTTCCCAAAACACCAAAGGCTGGAAATAAATGCTGAGGGATTCAAGATCAAGTTGGGGAACAATTTTACCTTAAGAAAAAACCAACCAAACCAACAAATAATGATGCATGCACTTTCAAACCCAAACATGTATTCCCAAAAGACAACCAAGTTGTTCCAAAATACAACCCAAAACCAATACAACCAACCATATCAGAGTACAAGTGAAAAATAAACAACAAACACTACGATCCATGACACCACCACAACTCCACACCAAGCTCCAAGCTCCAAGCTCCACCGAGACATCACAATGAACCACTAAAAGAGGGATATGCCTTACCTTTGCCCACGTCACAATACACAACATCTGCAAAGATACCAACGTTCCAAAGCAGGGGGTGAGTACTAAAACTCAGTAGGTTTTCCCAAAATGACTTCCCTACACATGCCACTAGGATAAAACCCTTAGCACATTTATATAAAACCATTTATATAAAATAATCACAAGTAGAACCAATTCCATAGGCCAAACATTCCCTTACCATGCCATCATTCCCAAACCCATCAACCAAGGGAAATCCAACCAAACATGACACAATCCATTTCATCATTCACACACTAGCACAACAATTCCCATCTTTCAAAGAAATTCACAACAAAACAACCAAACAACAAAACAACCAAACGGTGGAGCTTCTGTCCAACACGTTCACCCATTCACACTAAGTGGCACTTCCCGTCCACTTATCCTTGACGGTGGCCCTTCCATCCACTATCCATCTCCTTTTTATATTGGTACTTCATGCCACTTACACACAACATTCAAAACAATCCAATGCCAAGAATATAACCCATCAAGGTTGTTGGGTCGGAACAAACGAGAAGGAATGATGGAAAGAGGGGGGGTGAATTGCCTTTTAAAAAATTGATTAACAAATTAAAAATCAAAGTTGAAATGCAGCGGAAATAAAGGAGGCAAGACACACGAAATTGATAACGGAGTTCGGCCAAAAACCCGGCCTACGTCTCCGCTCCCAACTCAACCGTTGAGAGATTCCTACCGCTTGCTTTTCAATGGTTTTAGCAAGAAACCCACTAGGATTTGAGGTAGCACTAGGACCTATTACAGCTTGCTTTTGGTGGTTAAGCAAGAACCCACTTGCTTTTAATGGTTTAGCAAGAACCCACTATCCTTCTTACAGGTGAAGGATAGCTCACCTATGTCTCAAGCTTTTTAAAGGAAAAGCTTGTGAACCTCTTCACACCTTAGTGGTGATGTGAAACCCAAAAGAAAGAGGAGATGAGAAAGAGTTTGGGGTTTGTAGGCACAAACCCAATTTTAAAGCTCAAAATAATAAATACAAGAAAAACCGTATTTGAGGAAGTCTTGGGCGCCTTTGATTGATTGGAGATGTTGAAGGCCGCTTCCAAGCTTCTTGGGTGGAGCTCCTTGGATGTGGAAGTTGTTGGAGCAAGGTGGGTTCCTTTGAAGGAAGTCCGCCGGAGGTACGCCAAGGATGGAAAATGTGTACGGTGGCTTTGTATATGATCCGGTAAGTGTCCGGGGCTTCCTTGGCCTTTATTTATAGGCATGGAACCCTTGGGGAGTCTTCGGAGCCGTTGGAGAGGCTAAAAGAGCCGTTGGGAGCCAAGTGGGCCAGCCTGGTCAAACTGCAACGGCTAGTTTGACTGGCTCCACCGGCTGGCCGGTACAGTCCCACCGGTTGGCCGGTCCTTGCAAAAAGGCATAGGATTCCTGTCCAGGGGCCACCGACTGACCGGTGCCAGAGCCACCGGCTGGCCGGTGGCAAGACAGTAGCACCCACTGTTTTGCTGGATGCCACCGGCTGGCCGGTGCTAAGGCCACCGGCTGGCCGGTGGTGAGACAGTAGGTCTCACTGTTGGGGCTGGGTGCCACCGGCTGGCCGGTGGCTGAGCCACCGGCTGACCGGTGGAGCCTGGCAGTGGGAAATGCCTCTGCCAGGTCCACCGGTTGGCCGGTTCCATCACACCGGTTGGCCGGTGGACTGAATTTCAGTCCACTTGAGATGCTTTCTTGGGCCATTCCTTTGGAAATCTCTTGCCTATCATCCACAACACTTAAAACACAAGGTTAGACAAATATGAAAGTGATTGTGATCATGAAAATCAAATAGTGTGGGGTACAACAATCTCCCCCTATTTTGATGATCACAATCACTTATCAAAGCAATGTAAAAACTTAAATGAAAGGCATGCCTAAATGATAAATTGAAAATAAATACTAAGCATGAGAGAAAAGATTCTCCCCCAATCAATCAAGAAATTCTCCCCCTTTGTGATTATCAAAATAGCTCGGGGCATAAAACTTGATTGAGGGAAAGGGTTTGAAAAAATAGATATGAGAATTGAAAATTCAATTGAGATATTTGAAATTGAAATGAAAGTTTTGAATAAAAAATTGAATAACAGTTTGAATTGAAAGTTTGAAATGAAAAATTGGAATTGAATATTTTGAAATGAAAATTTTGATACCAAGTGTTGAAATTGAAAGTTGGAATCGAAAATTTTGAAATTGAAATCAAAAGGGTTTAATTCGAAATTGAAAGTTTGAATTGAAACAAAAAGCTTAAACAAACCTAACTCCCCCTAAATAAAACAAAAGATCATCGGGGAGAGGGAATAAATTTTGGCCCGGAGAGACTCGCAAGAAGGGATTTTTCAATCCAAACTTGTCTCATAGCGGGTCTTCTCCTATAAAATTCGTCCGAAAAGTAAAAAGATTTGGGTTGACCGTACCGGGCGTTTTTACAATTACATTCATAAATAAGGTGCCCGGGTTTTTTACAATAGTTACAAAATTTATAACTAGAGCTCCCCCTTACAAAAACAGTGGGTGCATGGGAGGAGGAAGCTTGGTTGGTGTATCCTAGCCCTTGGTTGGTTCTTGAAATTCGTTGGGAACCAAGCAATTTTGAAAGATTTTGTTCCCCTTGGGTGAATTTGGCTAGGGATTCTCTAAGGTCTTTGATGGTTGATTCCATGGAATCAACATTTGGAAAATTTTGGATTTTAAGGGTCAACTCTTCCTTCTCTTTAAGAAGTTGTTCTTTTTCGGAAGAGAGTTTTTTGAAAGACTTTTTCAAAGAAACAAATTTAGAAGAGAGTTCATGAAAACCTTTTTCTAGTTGGTCTCTAGCGTATTGGAGATCCTCATAGGATAAATGATTTAAAGAATTTGAATTTGAAGAACAAGAGGATGAGGAATCGGAAGAAGTTACCTCATGGAATGCCATTAGGCATTTTGTACCTTGGTCGCTTGAGGAGGAGGAGGAGGAGGATGAGGAGGTGTCACTCCATGTCGCCTTGAGGACCTTTTTCTTTCCTTTCTCCTTTTGCATGGCCTGTTTCTTGTTGAGTGGGCAATCGGGCTTGTAATGGCCCTTTTCGCCGCACCCGTAGCATTTTACCTTGGGCTCGGATCTTGCGGTGGGTTCTTGCCTTCGCGCCTTGCGGGATTTTTTCTTCTTGTGCTTCTTCATGAATTTTTGCATTTGGCGGGCGAGATTCTCCATTTCCGAGTCGCCGCTTGATGATGAAGAAGATGAAGATGATGATGATGAGGAGGAGCTTACTTCTTTTTGTACCTTGAGGGCGATGTTCTTTGGTGTCTTGATTGGTGTGCCCTCCTTTTGAGCTTGCCTCCTCATCGTGATTTCGTACGTCATGAGGGATCCGATGAGCTCCTCTACCGGCATATTTTTGACGTCCTTAGCTTCTTGGATCGCCGTCACCTTTGGTGCCCATGAGCTCGGAAGGACCCATAAGATCTTCTTGACCATCGTTTCTGCAGAAATGTTATCTCCAAGAGATTTTCTACCATTGCACACATCAGTAAATCGAGTAAACATTTCAGAAATTGATTCATTTGGGTGCATGGAAAAAGACTCAAAATCTTGACGAAACATGTCCAATCGAGTATCCTTTACTTTGTTGGTCCCCTCATGGGTAACCTCCAAAAGTTTCCAGATTTCATGTGCGGAGGTGCATGTAGACACTCGATTGAACTCATTTATATCTAAGCCGCAATGGAGAGCGTTCATGGCTTTGCCATCAAGCTCAAAATTCTTAATATCGGCGAGGGTCCATTTGGATTCATCGGGGGAAGAGAGAGTGTAACCTTGCATGACTATTTTATAAATGGGATAACCTATACTTCTAAGAAAGGTGGTCATGCGGGTTTTCCAATAATTATAGTCGGTCCCATCAAAAAATGGAGCCCGACCCAATGAGAGGCCCTCGGGGGCGAAAGAGGTTGATGCCATCTTAATGGATCTTAAATTTGAAACCGGGTTAGGGTATTACTCAAATTTCCCTTTGATACCAATTGTTGGGTCGGAACAAACGAGAAGGAATGATGGCAAGAGGGGGGGTGAATTGCCTTTTAAAAAATTGATTAACAAATTAAAAATCAAAGTTGAAATGCAGCGGAAATAAAGGAGGCAAGACACACGAAATTGATAACGGAGTTCGGCCAAAAACCCGGCCTACGTCTCCGCTCCCAACTCAACCGTTGAGAGATTCCTACCGCTTGCTTTTCAATGGTTTTAGCAAGAAACCCACTAGGCTTTGAGGTAGCACTAGGACCTATTACAGCTTGCTTTTGGTGGTTAAGCAAGAACCCACTTACTTTTAATGGTTTAGTAAGAACCCACTAGCCTTTTTACGGGTGAAGGCTAGCTCACCGAAAACTCAAGCCTTTTAAAAGGAAAGGCTTGAAGAAACCTCTTCACACCTTAGTGGTGGTGTGAAACCCAAAAGAAGGGGAGATGAGAAAAGGGTTGGGGTTTGTAGGCACAAACCCAATTTTAAGCTCAAAATAATAAATACAAGAAAAACCGTATTGGAGGAAGACTTGGGCGCCAATTGGATAGATGGAGTTGATGTAGCGTGCTCTCCCAAGCTTCTTGAGGTGCTCCTTGGATTGGGAATTGGATTGGAGCACTTGAGGATCCTTGAAGGTGGAGCGCCAGAGGTTCGTCAAAGGTGCAACAATGTGTCCGGGCGCTTGGTATATGATCCGATTAGGTTCCGGGGCTTCCTTGGCCTTTATTTATAGGCATGGAACCCATTGGGGGCCTTTGGAGCCGTTGGAGAAGTCCTCGGAGCCGTTGGAGGCCAAAAGATGGTTGACTGGTCAAACCCAACGGCTAGTTTGACTGGGCTACCGGCTGGCCGGTGCAGGGCCACCGGCTGGCCGGTGCCTTGGAAAAGGGAGACTTGTTCTGTCCAGGCTCCACCGGCTGACCGGTGGAGGAGCCACCGGCTGGCCGGTGGAAAGACAGTAGCAAAGACTATTTGGGCTGGGTGCCACCGGTCGACCAGTGACAGAGCCACCGGTCGACCGGTGGAACCTGGCAGTGGGCAATCCCTCTGCCAGTTCCACCGGCTGGCCGGTGCTATCACACCGGTTGGCCGGTGGACTGAATTTCAGTCCATTTCTTGTCCATTCTTGGGCCAATCCTTTGGCAATCTTTTGCCTATCATCCACAACACTTAAAAACAAAGTTAAACATATATGAAAGGTGGTCATGCGGGTTTTCCAATAATTATAGTCGGTCCCATCAAAAAATGGAGCCCGACCCAATGAGAGGCCCTCGGGGGCGAAAGAGGTTGATGCCATCTTAATGGATCTTAAATTTGAAACCGGGTTAGGGTATTACTCAAATTTCCCTCTGATACCAATTTTTGGGTTGGAACAAACGAGAAGGAATGATGGCAAGAGGGGGGGTGAATTGCCTTTTAAAAAATTGATTAACAAATTAAAAATCAAAGTTGAAATGCAGCGGAAATAAAGGAGGCAAGACACACGATTCTTGGATCGCCGTCACCTTTGGTGCCCATGAGCTCGGAAGGACCCATAAGATCTTCTTGACCATCGTTTCTGCAGAAATGTTATCTCCAAGAGATTTTCTACCATTGCACACATCATTAAATCGAGTAAACATTTCAGAAATTGATTCATTTGGGTGCATGGAAAAAGACTCAAAATCTTGACGAAACATGTCCAATCGAGTATCCTTTACTTTGTTGGTCCCCTCATGGGTAACCTCCAAAAGTTTCCAGATTTCATGTGCGGAGGTGCATGTAGACACTCGATTGAACTCATTTCTATCTAAGCCGCAATGGAGAGTGTTCATGGCTTTGCCATCAAGCTCAAAATTCTTAATATCGGCGGGGGTCCATTTGGATTCATCGGGGGAAGAGAGAGTGTAACCTTGCATGACTATTTTATAAATGGGATAACCTATACTTCTAATAAAGGTGGTCATGCGGGTTTTCCAATAATTATAGTCGGTCCCATCAAAAAATGGAGCCCGACCCAATGAGAGGCCCTCGGGGGCGAAAGAGGTTGATGCCATCTTAATGGATCTTAAATTTGAAACCGGGTTAGGGTATTACTCAAATTTACCTCTGATACCAATTGTTGGACGGAGAAAACGGGGAAAAGATGGCAAGAGGGGGGGTGAATTGCCTTTTAAAAAATTGATTAACAAATTAAAAATCAAAGTTGAAATGCAGCGGAAATAAAGGAGGCAAGACACACGAAATTGATAACGGAGTTCGGCCAAAAACCCGGCCTACGTCTCCGCTCCCAACTCAACCGTTGAGAGATTCCTACCGCTTGCTTTTCAATGGTTTTAGCAAGAAACCCACTAGGCTTTGAGGTAGCACTAGGACCTATTACAGCTTGCTTTTGGTGGTTAAGTAAGAACCCACTTGCTTTTAATGGTTTAGCAAGAACCCACTATCCTTCTTACAGGTGAAGGATAGCTCACCTATGTCTCAATCTTTTTAAAGGAAAAGCTTGTGAACCTCTTCACACCTTAGTGGTGATGTGAAACCCAAAAGAAAGAGGAGATGAGAAAGAGTTTGGGGTTTGTAGGCAAAAACCCAATTTTAAAGCTCAAAATAATAAATACAAGAAAAACCGTATTTGAGGAAGTCTTGGGCGCCTTTGATTGATTGGAGATGTTGAAGGCCGCTTCCAAGCTTCTTGGGTGGAGCTCCTTGGATGTGGAAGTTGTTGGAGCAAGGTGGGTTCCTTTGAAGGAAGTCCGCCGGAGGTACGCCAAGGATGGAAAATGTGTACGGTGGCTTTGTATATGATCCGGTAAGTGTCCGGGGCTTCCTTGGCCTTTATTTATAGGCATGGAACCCTTGGGGAGTCTTCGGAGCCGTTGGAGAGGCCAAAAGATGGTTGACTGGTCAAACCCAACGGCTAGTTTGACTGGGCTACCGGCTGGCCGGTGCAGGGCCACCGGCTGGCCGGTGCCTTGGAAAAGGGAGACTTGTTCTGTCCAGGCTCCACCGGCTGACCGGTGGAGGAGCCACCGGCTGGCCAGTGGAAAGACAGTAGCAAAGACTATTTGGGCTGGGTGCCACCGGTCGACCGGTGACAGAGCCACCGGTCGACCGGTGGAACCTGGCAGTGGGCAATCCCTCTGCCAGTTCCACCGGCTGGCCGGTGCTATCACACCGGTTGGCCGGTGGACTGAATTTCAGTCCATTTCTTGTCCATTCTTGGGCCAATCCTTTGGCAATCTTTTGCCTATCATCCACAACACTTAAAAACAAAGTTAAACATATATGAAAGTGATTGTGATCATGAAAATCAAATAGTGCGGGGTACAACAAAGGTCACAACCATATGCAATCAGCCAATTCCATTACATATCAATCCACTTCAATAAATCACCCATTTATTGAAAACCATTTTCCATGCCAAACAACATTTCAATAAAATAACACTTTTATTGAAAACCATTTCCATCAATAATTTTCACAAATCAACCATAGCATCCCATTTTAGAATCTTCATTTTAAAATCCACAAGAATAACATTTCACCATAAAACACCCTTTTCCCCAAAAATCCCCAAAACATCACCCAAGGGATTTATAACCAATTTCACACATCAAAACACAATTAATTTCAAACAAAACAATTTAATTGTAACCAAAACCATTATCTCTAACCAAGTGGAGTCGAGAGAGAATCCACCTACCTTTAGGGTTCCTGAGAAATCAACCCACAAGCAACCGCACCTCAAATCCGGCGAACGCACCACCGAAACATCTCTAGATCCCTTTTCCTAACATTCAAAAGCCTTAAAAACATAATCCAAGGCAACCAAAACCCTAGATATACACATAAAAAGTGTAGATCTAGAAAACCAAGAAAGAGGGAAGAGCATATCTAGAGGAAAACACAAAGAAACCAAGAGGAGAGACTTACCCAGGAGAAACCACCTTCAAACCACCAAGAGACCTCTTCAAAATCCTTCCAAACCGAGTGGGAGAGCCCCTCCAACCCCTGAGAGCCTGAAATCCTGAGTGAGGCTTGAGTGGGAGGAAGATTGGAGTGAAATAGGTTAAGCCCGAGGGAGCCCGAAACTTATAACCCTATTTTAAGTGGCCGCACGGTTAGTCCGCACGGTTTGGAAAACCGTGCGCTAACCGTGTGCACGCTACTGCCTCGAGTGCAAGGGCCCACACGGTTTCCTCGCATGGTTTGGAAAACCGTGCGCAGGCCGTGCGAAGCCTAGTGTCTCCCCCTGCACGGTTTCTTGAAGAATCCACACGGTTTCCACTAACCGTTCTCAAACCGTGCACCCATAGAAAATCTTCCAAAATCATCCAAAACCATTACTAACTCTCCCAACCTCTTCCCAACTCATCCCATGCACTTTAAACACATAAAAATGCATAAAAAAAGGCCACATACCTCAAACTGGGGGTACCTAATTCTCCCCACCATCGGACTTTCCATCCTCAGAAAGTAGTGAACCCGCCTTTTGCCGAAAGAGCTTGGGCCACTGCTTGACCATTTCCTTCTCCCGATCCCAAGTATCCTCTTGAATCTGACCATGTTTCCACAAAAAACAAACTAAAATGATGCTTTTACCATGAAATACTTTCTCTTTCCTATCCACAATCTGCACTAGCATGTGCACCAACGAAGCATCCGGTTCTAGCTTAACATGATCCCATCGAATCACATGGTCACGATCCGGTTGATACTTTTTCAACTGTGCACATGAAACACATTGTGAACTGCACTGAACCTAGGTGGAAAATCCAAACGATAAGCCACCTCACAAACCCGCTCAATAATAACAAAAGGTCCAATATACCTTGGAGATAACTTTCCCTGCTTTCCAAACCGATGATGTCCCAACCTAGGAGAGATCCTCAAGAAAACTTGATCAATCACCTCGAACGATAACGACCATAGATGATGATCCGAATACGATTTATGATGACTTTGAGCCATATCCATTCTCTTCCTTATCAACTTGATCTTCTCCGTAGTCTCCTGGACAAGGCTCGGTCCAACCATCGAGGACTCACCCATTTCCACCCAACATAGTGGAGAACGACATGGCCGCCCATAAAATGCTTCAAACAGAGCCATCTGTATGGATTCCTGATAACCTTTATTGTACGAGATCTCAACCAATGACAAGTGATCCTCCCACGAGCCACCAAAATCCATGACACAAGCCCACAACATATCCTATAGGGTTTTTATCGTCCTCTCAGATTGACCATCCGTATGAGGGTGATACGACATGCTCATAGTCAACCGTGTCCCAAGGGCTTGCTGTAAGGATTTCCAGAAACGATATGTAAATCTCGGATCTCTATCTGATACAATTGAAACTGGAACACCATGCCTCTTTACCACATACCAGATATATATTTTGGATAGATCCTCTACTGTATGAGATTCACTAATTGGAATGAAATGGGCCGACTTCGTTAGCCGATCCACTATCACCCAAATGGTATCGTGCTTTCTGACCGTTCTTTGGAGACCTGTAACAAAATCCATCGCTATCTGCTCCCACTTCCAAACAAGTATTGGTAAAGACTGCAACATTCCTGCTGGCCTCTGATGCTCTACCTTGACCTGCTGACAAGTCAAGCATCTTGAAACAAACTCATCCACTCTTCTTTTCATACCATCCCACTAGAACTGCACTTTAAATGATTTATACATTTTTTGAATTCCAGGATGAACAACCCACCTGAAATGATGATACTCCCTAAGAAGATCCTGCTAACAAGCAACTAGTACAACCATACGATTATGAAAACACAGAACTGAATCTCCATTCAGTTTCCAACCCTTAATGGTCTCCCCACCATTGAGTCTCGAACCAATGGTCACACACTCATAATCAGATATATACGCCTCTCTAACCAGGCCAACCAAGTCAGGAATCAAAAAAACCGGAAAGAAGACCACTCTATCACCCTGATCCTCACATTCCAACCGCATATTAGCTATAACCGACATCAACTGCCACTGGTCCGATGCCTGTTTCACCATATGAGCATATGATTTTCTACTTAATGTATCCGCCGCCAAATTTTCCTTACCTGGTGTGCACATTAAGTGAAAATAAAACATCTAGAGATATTCTATCCATCTTCTTTGCCTCAAGTTAAAATCCCTTTGTGAGAAAATGTGCTTCAAGCTCTTATGATCTGTATATACCATGAATTCATCACCGAAGAGACAATGACACAACACTTTCAAAGCATGGACCACTGCTTCCAACTACAAATCTTGAGTTGGGTAGTTCTTCTCATTCACCCTAAACTACCGTGGGCCATATGCAACCACATGATTCCCTTGCATGACAACACACTCCAACCCAGATCCTAATGCATCACAATACACTATGTACCCTTTTCATGGTTTTGAAAAAACCAAGATTGGTGATAATGTAAGGAGACCCTTTAGCTCTTTGAAACACTGCTGACACTGTTCATTCCATTGGAATGGAACATACTTTCTTGTCAAAGCTGTCATCGGCAAAGCCAAATGTGAAAAATCACAAACAAAATGCCGATAATACCTAGCTAGACCAAGAAAACTCTGTATCTCAAACACATTCTTTGGCAGTTTCCACAAGATAACAACCTCTATCTTCTCCGGATCCACTAAAACACCTCTTTCAGAAATCACATGGCCAAGAAAATGAACTTCCTGTATCCAAAAGTCACACTTTGACAATTTGGAATACAACCACTGATCCCTCAAGATCCCCAGCACTGTCGCCAAGTGCTACTCATGATACACCCTTTTCTTTGAATACGCCAGAATATCATCTACAAACATCACCAAAAATGAATCCAAATATCTCTAAAATACCTGATTCATCAATTCCATAAAAACTGTTAGACCATTCATTTGACCAAAGGGCATAAACACATATTCATAATGGCCATATCTACTTCTGAAAGCTATTTTAGGAATATCGTCCTTCCTCACCCGCAATTGGTGATATCTCGACCTCAAGTCGATCTTGGAGAACCACTGGGCTCCCCTCAACTGGTTGGACAAATCATCAATTCGTGGAAGTGGATATCTATTCTTTATCGTAACTTAGTTAAGTCTATGATAATCAACACATAGCCTCAAAGTTCCATCCACCTTTTTTAAAAACAACATCGGAGCTACCCACGGAGATGTGCTAGGCCAGATAAACCCTTTGTTTTATAACTCTTCCAACTAGATTTTCAATTACCTCAATTCAGCTGGTGCCATCTGATAAGACAGAAGTGAGATAGGACTAGTCCCCGGGAGGAGATCAATCGTAAACTCCACTTCTCTTACGGGAGGTAACCCAGAGAATTATTCAGGAAAAACTTCCATAAACTAATCTACCACTGCCAGAAGAACAGTCTACTCAACACCGTCTACCGATTCCAATGACAACACCGCCAACTGATACGATAACGTACCCACTGATGGTGCCAACAAACCCATTGCACCCTACCTTTCATGCTTCTCTCCTCTAAAGAGATTTCTAACGCCATTGTGTATCGTAAAATCCACTGTCCGCGCATCACAGTCGATGTGGACCTTAAAAGACACTAGCCAATCCATTCCCAGTATTACATCATACCTATCCATCTCAAGCATTGATAGATTCTACACTAGCTCAAACTCTCCCACAATGATACAATATTCTCTACACAAGAAGGTTCGACACTCTCTTCGACCTAGAGGAGTTTGAAGTTTTAAAATCGAGGGCATCATTTCTAACCTTAAACCTAGCAAATAAACCAAACGTGTAGTAATAAAAGAGTGTGAAGGACCCGTATCAAAAAACACTTGCATCAAGGTAGAATTCAAAAGAATAGTACCTCACACCGTGGATGATCTCAAATGATCATCCACCACAACCTGATCAGCTCCGAAAAATGCCTTTATCACCACACTCTGCTCTTTATTTCCCTGCTGAGGCATTGTGGTATTCCGAGAATCACTATGACCCACTTTGCTCTACTGACGAGGGGTGTGCTGCTGTCCCCGTCCCATCAAAACATACGACGTCTGCGATCCCTGAGGAGTGTCACATGCACCCGACCATGGATCATTCCGAAAATAACGCTGTAGATGCCCCATCTTCTTAAAATTATGACATGCTCGAGGTTGTGCCGTACAATCCCGCTTGATGTGGCTCATAGAACCACACTGAAAACATCCCGACTTGCTCTGGGGATTCAGAGGAAGATCTACCGATCCTGCCGTCAGATTATATGCCATATTCCCAACCTAGGAATAAGTGTACCTCTTTCTCTTGAACCCAACATTAGAGTTCCCACTATTCCCCATGGGTACCACCATGCTTCCTCCACTCGGAGCGCCCAACAAATCCTGCTTAGCCACCGAGGCTCTATTCACCATCTCTGTGTAATCATCTATACACAGCACTGCTATCTTTGAAAGGATTTCTTATCTTAACCCCGCTTCAAAGATCCTTTCCTTCAACGAAATGCTACCCACCACCTCGAGTGAAAACCTCAATAAGTTCATAAACTTAGATTCATACTCCATCACATACATAAGATCTTTCTTTAAACTGAAGAAATCAGTCATACGCTGAATTCTGAACGTATGTGGATAAAATTTTTTATTATACAATTCCTCAAAGCATTCCCACATCATAACCTGGTCATTACCAGCTTGGACTACCAACTCCCACTACTGAAGGGCAAGATCTTCCAACATATACATGGCCAACTTCACTTTTAACTCTACTGGCGTTCCCAAGAACTCAGATATCTTGTTAATTCTATTTAACCATGCTTCTGCCCTTTATGGCTCTGAATCACCACCGAAGATGGGTGGATTATGCTTTTAAAAATAAATTTAATGATCCACATGCCTTGGTTCATCCATTTTATTTCCACTTTCCACAGCTTGGAAAGCTTTCACTATGCTTTTCACTAGCTGCTGGTTCACCTGAGGCTTAGGTACTACCACATTCTCAGCAGCCTCCTCCGGTTGGTCTCTATGACGCCTACCCAATTCCATTTCTATAAATATAAAACAACCAACCATGAGTCTCACTTCTGTAGACATCATGAAATCCCATTTCAAATCACATTACACAACACTACCACAACAAGGCTTTCCAACTTTTCCACATGTGCCATGTTTCACCATTTTGAAAACCAAACCATTTTCAAAATACCAAATTTATTCACATTACAATTTCACACATTCATATCAAATCATAAATCATTATACCTCAATGAAATATGCATCCTAGTGGGAAGTCATTTCTACCATGCATGTCATGCTCATCTTATTGGCTACACCCATGACAATGAGATATCCAATGACTATAAGTGTCTCCAAAACACTTATGTACCAAAATCCATGGTAACTTGAATTTAAGTATAAAAGGATTAGCTACATCCTTTTATACTATACACTCCAAGTTCCAACATTCCTATGCCTTGATACTATCCTGAATCAAGGAATGCACCACAACGAATGTCAACACCGAATCCGAGAATCAACTCCAAAGGACCGAACAAATTGATACCACTTGTAACACCCATCCCCTATCTCATTGTCTTGAGGAGGCGGTGAGGGCTACTTGGCCTTAAGAAATGTTCCCCAGATGCCAAAGGCTGGCAATAAATGCCAAGGGCTTTAAGATAAAGTTGGGGAATGATTTTCCCTTAAGAAAAAACCAACCAAACCAACAACTAATGATTCATGAACTTTAAAACCCAAACATGTATTCCCAAAAGACAACCAAGTTGTTCCACAATACAACCCAAAACCAATACAACCAACCATATTAGAGTACAAGCGGAAACTAAACAACAAACACTATGAGACATGACACCACCACAACTCCACACCAAGATCCAAGATCCAAGCTCCACCGAGACATCATAATGCACCAATAAAGGAGGGAGATGCCTTACCTTTTCCCACGTCACGATACACAACATCTGCAAAGACACCAACATGCCAAAGTAGGGGGTGAGTACTAAAACTCAGTAGGTTTTCCACAAATGACTTCCCTACACACGCCACTGGAATAAAACCGTTAGCACATTTATATAAAACAATTTATATAAAATAATCACAAGTAGAAGCAATTCCATAGGCCAAACATGCCCTTACCATGCCATCACTCCCAAACCCAACAACCAAGGGAAAGCCAACCAAACATGCCACAAGACATTTCATCATTAATACACTAGCACAACAATTCCCATCTTGCAAAGCAATGCACAATAAAACAAACAAACAACCAAACAACCAAACAACCAAACAACCAAACAACCAAACAACCAAACGGTGGAGCTTCCGTCCAGCCTATTCACCCATTCACACTAAGCGACACTTCCCGTCCACTTATCCTTGATGGTGGAACTTCCGTCCACTATCCATCCCCTTTTTATAGTGGTAATTCTCTCCACTTCCACACAACATTCAAAACAATCCAATGCCAAGTATATAACCCACCAAGGTCACAACCACATACAATCAACCAATTCCATTGCATATCAATCCACTTCAATAAATCACCCATTTATTGAAAACCATTTTCCATACCAAACAAAATTTCAATAAAACAAACCTTTTATTGAAAACCATTTCCATTAATCATTTTCACAAATCAAACATAGAATCCCATTTTAGAATGTGCATTTTAAAATCCACAAGAATAGCATTTCACCATAAAACACCCTTTTTCCCTAAAATCCCCAAAACATCACCCAAGGGATTTCTAAGAAATTTTGCACATCAAAACACAATTAATTTCAAACAAAAAAATTTAATTGTAACCAAAAAAATTATCTCTAACCAAGTGGAGTTGAGAGAGAAGCCACCTACCTTTAGGGTTCCCGAGAAATCGACCCACAAGCAACCGAACCTCAAATCCGGCAAACGCACCACCGAAACCTCTCTAGACCCCTTTTCCTAACATTAACAAGCCTTAAAAACATCATCCAAGGCAACCAAAACCCTATATCTACACAAAATAAGTGTAGATCTAGAAAACCAAGAAAGTGGGAAGAGCAGATCTAGAGGAAAACACAAAGAAACCAAGAGAAGAGACTTACCCGGGAGAAACCACCTTCAAACCGCCAAGAAACCTCTTCAAAATCCTTAAAAACTGAGTGGGAGAACCCCTCCAACCCCTTAGAGCTCGAAATATGGAGTGAGGCTCGAGTGGGAGGAAGATTAGAGTGAAATAGGTTAAGCCCGAGGGAGCCCATAACTTATAACCCTATTTTTAAGTGGCCGCACGGTTAGTTCGCACGGTTTGGAAAACCGTGCGCTAACCGTGCACATGCTACTACCTCAAGAGAAAGGTCCCACACGGTTTACTTGAATGTTTTAAAAAACCGTGCATAGGCTGTGCAAAGCCTACTGTCTCCCCCTGCACGGTTTTCTGGAGAATCCACACAGTTTCCACTAACCGTGCTCAAACCCTACACCCATAGAAAATCCTCCAAACTCATCCAAAACCATTCCAAACTCTCCCAAACTATTCCAAACTCATCCCATGCACTTTAAACACATAAAAATGCGTAAAAAAGGCCACATACCTCAAACAGGGGGGGTACTACATTGGGATTTTTAATAAAATTTTTTAGGGGTTAAAAACCCACACACATGGTTTTCTACAAAGTCCACACAGTTAGTAGTAACCATGCACCATAATTGTATACCCCCACTAAACTTTTGGATGGGGTGAATGGTTTGGACACATGGTTATTTTAACCACATACTATCCATGAAAACCCTCACTATCCAAGGGTTCATGATTTGGAGGGGTGGATGCACGGTTTGGAAAAACCATGTGCCAACCATTCTCCACCCTATAGACCTTGTCAATAGGTCTCATAGTTTGCTGGTCCATACCACAAGATTTTACCTAACCATGAACTGACTCTGCACAACCCCACAAGATTTCAAATATTTTCAAAATTCACTAAAAAAAACTCAAGATAAGCCCCCAAAAAAGTACAATCAAAACATAGTTCAAGAAGTACCTGAAAAAATGTAATGGGATGTTAAAACCTATGCGATCTACTCCTCAAGGGATTTCAATAATGAATATTTAAAAATTTTATTAGGGTTAAAAAATATAAATAGTTTAAAAGAAACATAAATTTATTCTTAAAACATTATCAGCTAAAAACCATGAAATTTTTTAATATATTTAACATTTTTTATCATCTAGACACATTTCCATTTTTCATGTCTAGTTAGGGCAGAGGAGGGGCAATATTTTTGGAGCCTGAAGATTTTCCTCTCAATTTTTCAAACTAATCAGCCATTATTTTTTCTTTTAGTAACTAATAACCCCTGTGAGATATGGTATGAGTGTATTGTAACACTTTTATATTTTATAATTTTTATTCATAAATTTAATTTCTTTGATATCTTGCATTACACACAACACCGAGTTTGAATAAACCGCATTATACTATTAAATTACTATTATTTAATGTTATAATTTTAAAATATCCATTAAATTGGAGGGTATGAATAAGAATAACTAAATTATGAAAAGTATATGGTATAAAAATAAATTATTTGGTTATCAATTGATTAAAAATTAAATTTAAATAAAAATCATTTGAAAGAAAAATTAATATTTTTCTAAAAATTTGTTTTCATGCGTGTAATGTATTATTATCTTAATATATTAAATTAGTAACTATTTATGAATTATTATAATTAAATTTATATTTTATAAATTAAATAAAAGTTTTTGTCATTTATCTAATATTTTTTAGGCATGAGATAACAATAAACCCAATTTTATGCTCAAAAACTATATTTTTTCCTTCTAAAAAACGGTTTCATCATGTTTTGCATATTTATTTTAATTTTTTTTTTCATTTTAAAAAAGTTATTTTAAAAAATTAACTCCATTTTTTAATTCAAAATTCCAGAGTCACTTTAGAGTGAATTTTTGAGAATTTTCTGAAAATATTAATTTTTTTGATGAATTGTGGAAATGCTGATTTTTATTAAAAAATGATTTTTCCTTTAAAGAATATTAAAAATTTACAATTATTTTTAAGATAGATTTAAAATTAAAATTAGTTCAATTATATAACTATTAATCCAATTTATGTTATTGGATTCAATTTTATATTCAATTTTGATATGAAAACTTTTTATACTTATGAAAACTTTTTCTTTGGAAAACCATTTTTTGGTCGCATCTATAGGTTTAATTTTATATTAAATTATGCTAATTATGATAATTTAATTTAATAAAATGGATTCCATATTTTTAATATTCACATTTAATATTATATAATAATTTCAAATTAGCTTTTGGTCATAATTAATAGTAAAAACATTAAAAATTAATTACCACGGTTAAGGTTAAAACGGGTTTACCCGAGGGTTAAACCAAAATATAAGGGTAATTTTTCCAATTAAACCCATTTAAATCATATTAGATATCCATATATAAGCCTAATAATATAACATTTTTTAATTTATGGTCATTTTGAATCAGTTTTCTTGGTAATGACTTTATCATTTTGTATTATTTTGAGAAATGTCCAAGTGGTTTCCATGTGGGTTACCACCCCTACTTATAAAAGGACATATCCTATCCTATCATATCCACACTTAAATATCCTTTTGTTTCATCCAATACCCGTCCAAAACCATTCCTTATTCCCTTATAATATCCTAGATTCCTTGTTTTGATAAGGAAACCCTTCAAACAAGGCTTTTGGTTCTAACCTAAAAAGGTTGTTTGAAGAAGAGGTATCATTCTTAACCGATAATTTTATTTTATTTATTGTTAGACATATTTTTAATATACTAGAACCATTATGATATAATAAAATCACTATCTATAATATACCGTGATGTTATTTTTTCAATGGAATAAACTATATCAATCTCCACTTCCATCAAATTTGAAATGAAACTGCCTATCATGTGTACGGAAGACTACCGCCTCGTAAACCGATGTAATTAGTTTTCCATAACCGGCTCTCAAGGATTATTATAATGATATATTTAAACTATATATATGGTTTAAAAAACCTTCCCTCTAGGTTCTGAGTTTCCACTCCCCAATATTTCCTCAAATAGGCCAAGGGTTGGCATCTAGCACTGAGTAGGCATATCACACACATGGGAGGCCTTATCCTATGGTACTTGTATACACAGACCCAAATAAATATCCATGAATCAGTGAAAATATAATAAACTGAAAAAATTATTCAATACATCTATCCCCAAACCATAGTATAATAGGAGTACTGAAAGCGTAAAAGGGAAAAATATAAGACCATCAAAAACTGTAAAAGTGTCCAACCTTCTTAGATGGAGGGGAATACTCTCAAATGAAACTACTATAAAGATCATTGTCCAAGATATAGAAAACACCATATCCTATCTATCCCATTAAGCTCCACCTGCTCTGGGTCCTCTTGGGACTCCTTCGAAAGTCCTATTGTCTACATAAGACACGACATGTTCAAGAAAATCCTGTGTAGGGGTGAGTATAAAAATACCTAGTAGGCACCCTTGAAAACCAAAATAAAAGGGAGAAAATGAAAGTAAATAGTCTTATAGACCCAATAAATAGGGAACCCAAATAAGAGGGAAAATCCATCTCAACCCATCCTCAGCTATAAATGACTATTTATCTCAATCCACATAGCGTGTCAACCAAGATGTGAAAACACTACAAGGAATCCCAGAATAACCTAGATATGCCCATCTCAAACTCTAAGTCTCATGAGGTTTTGAACTCATATAAAAAAATATTTTTAGCAAGGCCCTAAAACAATACTCGTTTATGAGAACACACTCCACAATCACTTCCATCCCAAATATAACTCATCCAAGAGATACACTCCATTAGAAAAAACCCTACCATCCCTGATGTCTCATACGAGAGAACACACTCCATCATAAACTACTCCAAGTCCAACTCTAATTCCCAACACCATAGGTACTATCATTTCTATATTTCATCCTACTCAATATCAATGTCACCAAAGTAGAGAGGACCATACATTAACACTACACATAAATGAGATAGCACTGCTCCAGACTATACACCTCGTGCATCCTCTCTAAAAAGAGAGTAAGGAGGGACCCAAACCTCATCAATTTACCACACCTGAGGGAGTATTAACACCTAACAATCTTGTGAAATCTCTATATCACTTGTAGGGAGAGACCCACACCTCACTACATCTAGGGAGCACTACCAACTAACTAGGTGTCATGCATAACAAGTGGAAGGGACCATTCCTCACAAGTTTACTCCATAGTTGAGGTAGCTCCACCTCTAGTGGAGAATCCACTCACCATCACTACTCAAATATATGGTATTACCAGTCCATAGATAGAGGACCTTCACCCTAGAATGGAAGGGGAGTACAATCCCGTAGATAGAGGACCCACACCATGTGAATAGGGGAGTTATGTCTCTACCTATATGATCACTATGGGGGACCCACACCCTTGCTCGATAGTGGAGTACTGACCCTAGGATAGAGGACCCACTCCCCGATACGATAGGGGATTATTGACTCTGTATGAAAATCACATATGGAGGACTCGCAACCTGGTACAACAGGGGATTACTGACTCCATGGATAAAGGAACCACACCCTGGCACCTCAGGGGAGTATCAATTCCATATTCACAATGAGTTTGGAGGTCCCATGTTCTAATATGATAGGGGAGATCCATATCCATATGCAAAATTGATACGGGAGACCCACACCCTGATCTAACAGTGGAGTACCGATCCCAGGAGAACTACTCTGTAGGTAGAGGACCTACACCCTCTGTGGGGGGAGTTCCATATGTATTGGTATGAGAGGTAAGGGAAACCTTCACCCTAATATGATAGGGGAGTACCAATCCTAGTGTCTATCTGATGAACCAACCAATATACTACATCAATCAAGAGTTGTTTGAAGTAATATACTTCTCATCATGACTCACGCTGCAACATAGCCATAGGTAAGGGACCTGTACCCTGTTACAATAGGGTATCACCGCTTTACAATCCTAAAGAGTCTAGGGGAACCACATATTAAGATAATAGGGAAGGGTACCTACCCCAAAATCACTCTAGTGATCCACCCTTATCACTACCCATGATCAAGCACCATTAATGAAGTTTCATGCTCAAATCATTCCATGTTGTGTTTACAAAGACACTATGAGTGATACCATCAGGTTTTACATGGAAAATTGCTCAAGATAGACTACTCATAGACCTAAATTTGAGTACTGAAGAAGAAGATACATCTGATAGAAGTTCCAAAGAATAGTACACAACATGTACTAGGGTCTATATGGCATGTGACCCAACCTAAACATCTCGTTGTGTCCACTACTACACATCTTGGATGGACATGTGAGCTTACACGATGTGTACATGATGTACACGATGTGTCTTGCCTCACCCGAGCCTCTAGCCATGTCCTTTCCCACACAGCTTTGCTAGATGTGTCATATACATGGAATGTCTTGGATAACTAGCCTCCTGGTAATTTCCTCAGCCTATTAACTTGTACACAACCGATATTTGTGTCTCTATCCATGTACTTCTACATGACCATGTCCCTTGACAAAACTTCCCTGGCCATGTCCCTTGGCCACACGACTTGAGTTCACTACACGACGTGTAACCCTAGTACACAATGTGTAGTCCCAAAACGTTATCTTCCCTAAATAGTAAGAACAAACTGCATGTGAAAATACACTTCACACCATGTGATCATGAATTCCAAATGGGAATTCCTTATGAGCATATTTAAATGCCCCGGTTTCCACCGAAACCCACAGATCGAGCCCCAAGGGGCCCCTATCAGTAATCTAAGGGATCTAAAGCCTTAAAAAACAAATCAAAAGGGAAATCAAGACTTAAAACTAAAATCCTACCACCTCTTGGTGAAACACCTAATATTTGGGTGTATATCCATGCTCTAAATCCACTTCACCATGATCTTGGAGCGATCATCGTCAAGATCAGAGATCAGCAATGCCTCCTCTATTTAAATTCTCCTTGGTTCGTCTGTCATGCAGGGGGGATCTATTCTCCTCTAACATTAACACATAGGGGGGGGGGTTAGGGGTATTGATTTAATTTTATTAAATCAATGACCTCTATTTAACACCCCTCCAACATGCCATCAACTAATCTCCCGATGCCAAAAATTTTATGTCACGCATAGGGAAATCGCCACATTCTGAGATCAACCATGGTATCATATTTCTGATCCAATACTCTGACCAATATTTATTCAAAATTTACAAATAAACCACACATGCGTGATATAATATATTTAATATTTTTAATATCACCACTCTGATGCTTTCTAGGCCCCAGAATCTCCCGTCGACTCAGTACCCGACTTCAGAAATATTCCTAGAAATATTCCAAAGTTTTAAAAGTCAAAACCCAAGTCATTACATTTTATATTTATGAAATAATTTTAATTTTATAAATAATATATTAAATCTACCTTCTTACCTTCCAATAAATTGAAAAATGATAATTTCTCTCATGCATACGTGTGGACTACCGCCTCCATGAAGCGTTGTGATACATTTTTTCATTTAATTTTGACACGGATTGTAATATGGATAGATTAAATGAATATATATGATATAAATGATATTAAAATTATTATTTAAGGTTAAATTATTATATACATTTCTTTCATTCCATCTGTTAGTAAAATGGAAACAACGCTCATGCGTACGTACGACCTACCATCTCCACGAATGGTGAATTCATTTTTCCATATCTACTTTTATGGATGACTCTAAATATGTATATAATGAATTTATATGATATTTATATCATTATTAAACATTATTTATATGATTTAACAATAATCAAAGTACAAGGAACGAAATAAATGAACCAAAATATACATGAAAAACGAAGGAGTTATCACATAGAATAATGAATTTAATAAAGAATTATTAATAAATAGGTGGTAAAAGGTTATAAGTGAATAATATTTAAAATGATATATATAATTATAGTTATATAATAGAATTATAATAACTATATATTTATTATATAGTAGGTTCTAACATGTACAAATGATGTTAGACGTGAGGTAAGAGATTTTTGTCTCACTTTCATCTCTGTGAGACACATGTCATATTCCCAACTTGTTTCATTTATGTGGTGTATATACTACCTATGAATGAATTTTATGATTATTATAAGGAAATTTATTGGATATAAATATCTATCTAACATTATTTCCTCCATGGGTTTTACAATTCAAATGTTACCAAATTGGTAAGGGTTTTATGATACAATCTTATTTTTTATTGGTATTGCTTATAATTATGATTATAATGATAAAATATTACGATATATCTCTCAAAAAATAATTAATTTTATTATAATATATTTATTTCAATAAATTAATTTTTTTAATTTCATTTCCCTCACTTTATGTTCTTAATATTCCAAAAGAATTTTTGAAGTAAAAACCGACTTTATTTCTCTCTTCGGTCAAAAACCCTTTCTCTTCCATATCAATTTTTTATATTTATTTTCAATAATATTTTTAGTATTCTAAAAATATTTTTTAAATTAAATTTTACCCATATTTTATTTTTAATAAGTGGTTTAAAAATTAATATTCTTTCCATTTTCCAAACAATATATTTTTTAATATTTTTTACAAAAGAGTGAAAAGAATGTTTTCTTTTAACTTATGTGGCATATATAGAATTTTCATTCTCCATGAACACTAAATGATTTTAAGATTCCACTAGAAGTTTACAAGGTTAATTTAAAATAGAATTTTTATTTAATATTTGGGATATTTTTATATTTTAAATAATTGATTTCAAAATGGAAAGGATATTTTTCTCAAGAATTATTTATTGATATTTTTATGGAATTTCTATTCATAAACAAAAATAAACTTTGATGTTGCTTATGTTTTACTGGGGATGTGATCCAATGATACCATCCTTATTATTTATATATATATGTATTTTTATTATTATGATGATATTTTTATAAAACCCATTCATTTTCCATGGGTTATGCTATGATGGATTGATGAAATGTTTATGAAACCCAATTTCTTTTCATGGGTTATGATATGATGATATAATGAATGTTTAATGATTTTATGGCACACATATGTATGGTTTTAATTATGTGAAAGGTGGGCTCAAAATTATATATCCCTCCAATACATTGGTTAAAGTATTATATCTCGTGAGATAATTATGGGAAATAAGATAGTCTACTTGATTTGCT
This sequence comes from Viscum album, assembly GCA_963277665.1. Classification (NCBI taxonomy): domain Eukaryota; kingdom Viridiplantae; phylum Streptophyta; class Magnoliopsida; order Santalales; family Viscaceae; genus Viscum; species Viscum album. The sequence goes on along the minus strand of OY728142.1, from coordinate 1,225,271,559 downwards.
ATGGGAAACAAGTTGATGTTCTTGATTCATTATGGGAAACAAGTCGATGTGCATGATCCACTATGCCTAACACATTGTGATTTTATGGTCTTGGTATTTAACCTTTACATATGAAATGGTTTCTATACTTATGATGGTGCCACACATATATGACATGAACTGATGGTTCATGATTGATTTATGATGATTTATCACTCTAGTGACTCTTGTATTTTAGAATGATAATGTTTTATGCCATGAATCATGTTTACAGTCTATGATAGATTGGTTATTAATTATTTGAGTTATATTCATGATCTTATACCCTTATTATTATCTTATGATTTTATATGTTCATCAATTGATATCTCCCATGTTTACCCTTACTGATCATCTAGGATAACCATTTCTTATGTTTCCTTTCCCTATGTTCTAAAGAAAGGTTTTAAATAGGGTATCCCAATGAAGATTACTAAATGGGATGATATTTGTGGGATATATTTAATATATATCATGAAATAAGAAGATTGATTATCTAGTATCCAAAGACACTAAACCTTTACAGTCATCTGATGAGTATTTGTGAAATGCATTGAATATTCATATAAAAAGATGTAATATTTAGGTATGAAAATCCTAGGACTTAATAGTTGGGATCAGAGAAAGGTTTTTTTTAACCTTTGGAAACTATTATGAGAAAATTTTAGTGAGAACCATATGAATATTTAAAATTATAGGAAAATTTCCTATAATTTTGGTGAAGGATAGAGTGAGTAGTTTCCAAGAAAATACAACCTTTTCTGTATACTACAAGTGGATGTGACTATGTGCCTTGTGGTAATAACACCAAAAAGGTAACATTAGGTGTTGAATTGATTTTTACCTAGTGTATAAAATGGGACTTGTTTGTCACCTAGTTTGACACTCCTTGGGGATATGTTTTGGAAATTTGCAAACTCTTTATCAACCATCATGAATGATTTGAATAGATGATTACCATGAATGACCTAGGTTAAACCTAATGTGTCATAAGATAAAAATAAGGTGTTAATATTTAAAAATCCAATAAAACTTTATTGATTATGTGGTTTTACATTATGGTTATTATTTATCACACTTTTCTTTTTGGTTTTTGTAAATGGTTAGAACCAGAAGGCATTATGATAACAATTAATGTGATGGAAAATGAAATGATTTTCCACCTGAAAAAAATTCTTCGAGAGATGGAATGGAGAATATTGTTGCTATGATTACATAGCTTTCTCAATCTATGAATCATAACAAAATTCTAAACGAGAAAATAAGGGAACAAAATTTTTTTTAGCCCTTCATGAGGAAGCATCCACCTTAATTTAGTGGGTCCACAAATACATTAATTGTTGAGAAATAGATCAGTACCATTGAAAAAATATTTTCCATTCTCCAATGTTTGGAGTATGAAAAAATATTTTAGCTATCTATTATTTGGAAGGTGAAGCTGATCAATGGTGTACTCTTATTAAGAATACAATGTAACATGAAGAAATTAGCTCCATAGAGTGGGATGAGTTCAAGAGATTATTTTTCAACAAGTAATTTCTTCATATTATTCTTCTAAAAATTTGAGAATGAATTCCTTGAGATAAAGTGGAAGAATGATGAATTAATTTGTTCCTATGAGGAAAATTTTACAAGGCTTTTAAGGAATAATTTTGGTATTATCATCCAACCTAAAAGTAGATTTGATAGATTATTTGGTGACCTAAAACTAAGTTTCTAAAAGACATTATCTATAATATAATTTAGTATCTATGAAGAAATTGTTCAATGTGTACTCAAGGTAGAAATATAAATTGAAGATTCCCACCATTCCCTTGGTTTTGATAAGAAAATAAAGACCGAGTCTCATAAAAAATTGAATAAATCATATGGAAAAAAGAAATTACAACCATATTCATACCATAAATGTGGGAAGAAAAATTAAGGGAACTACTTGAATGGAACTTTAAGGTTCTTTAAATATGGAAGGCAGGTCATAAATCCTGTCAATTTCAAAAGGAAATGAATGCACTTATTAATGAGATGGAAAAGAAGAAGATATAAAATAATGCACCACCCATGATATAATGATTTAAATATAAAGAGTATGGGAATTATGCCAACCGGTTCATGAATATGAAGGTTTATGATGATTATAGGCACCAAAAACCTATTAATATAAAATCAAAGGGTAAATATCATGTGATCATGATTTCCAAAGTGGGTTATAAGAATTACATGGTGAAAGGTACACTTATTATCCACTCTAGAGTAGCTAATGTCTTATTTGATTATGGATCTACTAAATATTTTAAATCTAATGAATTTGAAAAGGGTACTAAATTACTATATCAATGATTAGATATAGAGTTAACAATGAAAAATACTAATTGTATGATGGTTTTGTTTCAAGTATATAGTTCCTATATAATTGAAGTTTGTGGGAAGGCTCTTCCTAAAAATCTTGTGACTCAACATTTAGTTTAATTTCATGTTATTCTAGGCATGTATTTGATTTATTTATATCGATACCATATCAATTTTTTAGATAGGGAGGTCAAATTTCATATTAAAATTGAATCCATGATCATTTATTTTTGAGAGGATGAATAAAAACTTCAAATGGAAATTGAATCCATTTTATGGGTCTTGATTTCTTTTCAAAATAGGATTTTATGTTATATGGTTGGGGATAAACTCAACATAGAAGATTTACCTATTGTGCTAGAGTTTTTTGATGTCTTTATGGAATAGTTTCCCAGTATCCCACCAAATAATTAAGTTGAGTTCTAAATAGAACTCATGCATGGTGCTACACCTATTTCAATGAATCCCTATAAAATGGACCCGATTGAGTTTTAGGAATTATTGAATAAACTCTAGGAGATTCTAGATAGGGGATATATTCTTCCAAGTGTGTCACCATGGGTTCCACCAATTCAATTTCTTAATAAGAAAGATGGATCAATGTGAATCTACATTTTTTGAGAACTTGACAAAATTAAAATCAAGAACAACTATCCTCTACCCTATATTGATGACTTGTTTAATCAACTGCATGGAGCTCAATAATTTTCCAAGATTGATCTTAATTCTGGATATCATCAATTTAAGGTCAAGAAGGAGGATATACCTAAGATAAAATTCCATAAAAGGTAAAGAAACTATAAATATACAATGATTCCATTTGGCCTTAATGATTACCTCGCTATCTTCATGGATTTAATGAAAAAAGTATTTTTAGATTACCTTGGCAAGTTCTTGGTAGTATTTATAGATTATATTATTATATATTAAAAGAGAAAGGAAGAGCATAATGATAAATTTAGGATTTTTTTAAGACCCTGAGGAAGGATAATTTGTATGAAAAATTTAACAAGTGTGAATTTTTGATACAAAAGGTTTTATTTTTGGGTCATATAATCTCAAGATAGAGTATATATATGGATCCATCAAAGACCGATGTCATTAAACGTCAACCCACACCAACCACTATGACTGATATCCAAATTTTTCTTAGTTTGGATAGATATTATTTCTCTTTTTGTACAATTTATAATGACTATCTAATCAACTCACCAACTTAACATGTAAGGGATTCAAGTTCATTTAGACAAATTAAAGTGAATAAAATTTCAAGTAACTAAAGAGAAGATTAGTAAAAACACTTATACTTACATTACCCTATAGTGGAGAAGAGTATATAATCTATAGTGATGAATCAAATAAGGGATTGAGATTCATTCTCATACAGAACGACATTACTATAGCTTATGCCTCATGAAAATTTAATGTTCATGAGAAAAATTACCCAAATAATTATTTGGAGTTATCCAAGGTAATTTTTACATTAAATATAAGAAGGAATAATATTTATAGATAAAGGTATGATATATATACTAATCATAAAATTTTAAAGTATATATTCACATAGAAGGAGTTGAATATGTGCTAGATAAGATGGTTGGAACTAATTAAAGATTATAACTGCTTAATACATTACCAACCTGGGAAATTGGACAAGGTGGTTGATGATTTGAGTTAAAATTATCATGCTAGATTATCTATGATGAAGATAACAAAATATACAATGTTTATGGATTTTTAAATGATGTATCTTGAAATCCTGAAGGAAGGGGTGAAATATTATCTTTCTAAAATGAGTGTTCAAATATATATCCAAGTGAAGATTAAGGAGGAAAAAAAGGAATATGTAGAGATGTAGAAGAAGGTCAGAAATGTTCCTAATTTTAACCTTGATTATGATGGAATAATAAGGATAAGTAAACATGTATGTGTTCTGTACATACTAGATTTGAAGAATGAGATTTTAGAGGAAGCTCATAGTTATTCATTATCTATTCATCCTTAAAGTAGAAAGATGTATAGAGATATAAAAGTATCTTTTTAGTGGGATGAAATGAAGAGAGATATTGAAAAGTTTTATATTTCTTCTTGGTATATCAGAATGTTAAGGATGAGAGAAAAATGTCTAAGGGTATGTTACAACCATTACCCATACCATAATGGAAATAGGAAAAAATCACCATGTATTTTATCTTCAAACTCCCCAAAACATATAAAGGATATAATGTAATTTGGATTGTAGTCAATCATATTAAAAGGTAAAAAAACTTTATTTCTATTAGATAATATTTCTATCTAGATCAAATTTCAAGTATATAAATTAATTAAGTGGTAAGGATGCATGGAGTACCAATTCTATTTTATCTGATCCAGATCCAAGGTTTACCTCGGAGTTCTAGAAAAGTCTTCAGTGGGCTCTGGATATCGAGTTGATTTTCAGAACTGTGTATCATCCTTAGATAGATGTGCAGTATGAGAGAGCCATTAAAACCATGTAAAATATTCTAAGATAAAAATATATGTATTTAAAAGGTTTTTGGGATTGACACCTTTCTCTAGATTAGTTTTTGTACAAAAATATCTTTCACTCAAGAATTCAGATGGATCTTTATGAAAACATCTATGGAATAAAGTGTAGAAATATAATGTTATGGGATGAAGTTGAACAAATAAAACTATTTTGATATGTGATGGATGAGGAAATGACATAGAACTTTCGAACCATTTAGAAATATATTAACTCATCTCAGAGTAAACAAAATAGTTACGCTGATAATCATCAGTGTGATATGGAATTTGAAGTTGTGAGAAGGTTATTATGTGAATTTATTTATATAATAAGGTTATGAGATTCATAAAGAAAGGAAAAATGATCCCTATATATACCAGTACCTTTTATATTCTTGATCAAATCAAGATGATAGCTTATCATTTGGCACTTCCACTGAACCTCTCTCAAGTACATGATGTGTACCATGTATCTCTACTAAGAAATTACATACCCAATATTTCACATATAATGAAATCAGAGAAGGTACCACTAGAGAAATTTGTTTATTATGAGGAACACCCAATTGAAATTATGGATGGTAGAGATAAATTTCTATGAAATAATACCACTCACCTTGTCAAAGTTTTGTGGAAAAACCACAAATTTGAGGTAGCTATATGGTAACCCAAGGATATGATGAGGAAAATGTATCCTAATTTGTTTGTATTAGAGTAACATAATTTAAAGGGTTAAATTATTTTTAAGGGGGGTATAATGTAACACTCTAATATTTTATATATTTTTTGAATTAATTTAATTTCTCTGACAACTTTTCTTACACGCAACACTGAGTTTAAATGAACCACATTATACTATTAAAATATTATTATTTAATGTGATAGTTATAAAATAGCCATTAAATTGGTGGGTATGAATAAGAATAACTAAATAATTAAAATTATATGGTTTAAACACACATTCATTGGTTATCAATTGATTATAAATAAAATTAAAATTAAAATCATTTTAAAGTAAAAAAAATATTATTCTAAAAAAATATTTTTATGCATGAAATGTGTTTTTATCTTAATAAATTAAATTATCCACTACTAATGAACTATATTAATGAAATTTATATATTATATATTCAATAATTATTTTATCATTCATCTAATATTCATTATAGGCATGAGATAAGAATAAATCTAGTTTTATGCTTAAAAACAGTATTTTTTTCTAAAAAGCGGTTTTATCGCATTTTGCAAACATATTTTTAATTTTTTTCCAATTTTAGAAAATTTATTTGAAGTAATGAACTCTATTTCTGAAATCAACATTCCAAAATTACCTTATAGGTAGTTTTTATAATTTTCTAAAAATATAAATTTTTTGATGAATAGTGAAAATACTGTTTTTTATTAAAAAGTGTATTTTTATTTTAAAGCATTTAAAAAGTAATATTTTGTTTTAATTTGGTTTTAAAAGTAAAATTAGTTCAATTATATTATTATTTATCCAATTTAGTTCATTTTAATCAATATTATGCTCAATTTTTATATTAATTTTTTTTATACTTATGAAAACATTTTCCTTCGAAAACTGTTTTTTCGTCACGTGTCCCAGTTTAATTTTAAACTAAATTTTTCCACTTCTGTGAATTGAATTTGGTAAAATTGATTCCATATTTTTAAGCATAATAATTAATATTATATAATTGTTTTAAATTATTTTTTATCATAATGAATATTAAGAACAATGAAAATTAATTCCAACGGTTAAGGTTAAAACATGTTTACCCTAGAGTTTAAACCAAAATATAAGGGTAAGGTTTCCAATTAAAATTATCTAGTTACTAATAGATATACATATTTATACTTTATAATATCTAAAATTATAATATATGGAAATTTGGAAGCATTTTTCTTAGGAATGAATTTATTAATTTTTATTCTTTTAGGAAATTTCCAAGTGGTTTCCAAGTGGGTTACCTCTCCCACTTATAAAAGGAAATATCCAATACTCTCTTATCCATACTTAAAGATCATTTGGGTTCCGAAATTATAATAAAAACCCATTAATTTAATCCCTTCCAACATCGTATAAGATTTGGTTTGATTAGAAAACCCTCCTTTGAGGGATTTTGGTGCTAACCTAAAGAGGTTGTCTGAATAAGAGACATCATTCTTAACTATGTGCTCCCTTGGTACTTTCCTCAAGGGTTCAATGCGACATTACATCCACATCACTGGATTGTAATCCCTTCTAGGGGCCAAGTCTCAGATAGATTTATGGAATCCCTCCATGATACTAGATTGAGATAATCTATCACCCCTAGTGGAGTTTGTAAAGTTAGTGTGACCTTCATGAGCAGGGAATTGATCCTCCATATAGCAAACCACATCTATAGGGTTTGTAGAATCGTTGTCATGTGATCCCCTACCTAGAGGGTTGATCTATATTGGGTTCATGGTGTCCCCCAATAGTTATGGGAGTGATCCCCTCTCTGTGTATCATAGTATTCCTTGAAAAATGAATTCTCTTTGGGTAGGGAAAAAATGAGCTAGACCTCTTTGTTGAGTGTCTCTGATGATATCATGACTCAAAGAGTGATTTCTCCTGGAATGAGAGTGCTTCGAGAAGAATCATCTCGATGGAAGTTGGTTATGACTGCCTGATAGAATGGTGTCTCTCCTAAGTATATCTAGGTTTTTCTCTACTAATTATATCTATTATACAATTTTAAATCATGTATTGAGTTTACTATACTTGGTGCTTCATGTTTAGTGTTTTTGGGGTGTCCTACTGAGTATTTTTATATTCACCCTTGCACGAGATTTACCCTCACGCATCATGTCTTATATAGACGGTGAATATTTTAACAGTTTCCTAGGAAGACCAGAAGTAGGTGGAGCATAAATGGAGCTGGGCAGATTAAAGTGTTTTCTCAGAGAATACCTTTGACATAGTCCTCTCCCTCGGAGTAGGTTGGAATGTTTACCGTTTTAGTTAGACATGTGTATAGACTCTTTGTGGTGGGATTTTTTTGGGCCCTGGTTACTTTCCATTACTTTCACTTTCATAATCTATTGTGGGATCCTAGATGTGTGAACGAATCCTTTCAGTTGATTTACATTTTAACATTTTATGTCTTGGAGATGTGTGTATGTGTACAGGTACTTTAGGCTAATACCTCCTTTTTTTGGGATATGCCTACTTGGTGATAGTCACCAACCACTCAACTATTGGTGGTGGTATTAGGGTAGTCATGGCATGGGACCCTCTGGGATGGGTCATGACAGAGTGGTAATCAGAGGTGGTCGGTCCTACTTTAGGACCAAGAGTCTTTGATATTGGTTTGGGGAAATAGTGTTAAGTGTTTTGAGTTTAAATTTTAGGTCAGGGACTTGAGTGTTGGTGTGGCAGCTGATGTATCCATACAAGAGGAATCTTATTACATGCTTCTCGACTTGGTACATGAAAACAATGGTTGTACGAAAAAACAATGGTACATACATCATATAGGAATGGTTGTGTCTTCCATGCCCTTCTTAAGTCAACTCCCCAGATATAATCTATTGATCTTGGTACATCTTTTTTTATTTCAAGATGCCTTCATGTATACAACCATCCAGGATTCCATCACGTGATCACAAGGATTATACGCCTAGTGACATGGTATTAGTACGTGGGCCTGTACCAAAGAAATCACCTCTAGGTGGTTTACCAGCTATACCACCACCTAATGAGTAGTATCTACTACCAGTATTACTAGCAGAGGATATACACAGGATGAGTTTATTTCACAAGTTTCAAAGGCAGAGATGTCCCAAGTTTTGGGGTGATCTAGACCCCCATATGGATAAGGATTGTCTAGAGGTAGTCACCCATATTTTTCTCCTTGTGAGGATGCCTACCAAATAGATGTAATTCCTTTCCATAAGTCTTCTTCAGAGCTCCACAGGGTGATGATGGAGATTGGAAATTTAGTCACACAAAAATAAAGCTCTCTCATAGACATACTTCAAGAATCTCTTCAGATAGGAGTTCTATCTGGCCACGTTGTGATCAGTATTTATAAAGGAGCTCCTACATCTATAGTAGGGAAATATGACCATGGAGGAGTATTTAGTGAAGTTTACTGATCTTTTATTCTACTCCTTGGACATGGTACAAGACTAGTTATTCATGGCTCATACCTTCGACCATGGATTAATCTGAGACATCAAGGAATCAGTGGTATCCATTATCATTTCTATTTATGTTGGTGTACTTGAGTGATCCCATCTAGTGGAGATTTCTTTAGTAGAGAAGAAAATGGTAGAGGGATCTAGCATTGAGCACTTAGTAGCTGAGATCTTGATATAAGGTGGAAGATGTTATTCATAGGGATCCAAGCATGTAAGATACTTTAGGAGAGGATAACAGGACTCAGGGTTAGTGGTGCATGGATCCCAGGGTGGCTCGAATCAGCTAAGGGACAGATGGTGTTACTCATGTGGTGGTCAGGGACATCTAGAATGAGGTTTCCCAAACCGTCATACAACTTATTGGTATATAGTTGAGGGAACTCCTAAATAGATATAGATTCATGATTAGGGTGGTCCATAGGGTGGAGAATGTGAAAGATGAGTTGGGAGAGCAATAAGAGGTGGTCGATGTTTCAACATGTTACCACCACCACCCCCAGGTGGTCTATTCCAGACTTAGTGAGCTTGTGGGTAGGGATGAGGGAAACTATAAGGTATGGATTCCTATGACCCTAAGTCTCCATGGATGATACGAGGTATGATCTATGTCTTTTCCACCTTAGCTGTAGTTTTGATAGACACAGGTTTCAGTCATTCCTTTCTTTCCATGAATCTTGTTTGAGACTCGAAGATTACGGTTGAACCATTAACTCCACCCTTACACTTGGATACTCTTAATGGAGGGGACTTGATGAACACAAACTAGTTCCAATAGTTTTAACTGAAACTTGGAGGAAATAGTTTTAGTTAAGATATCTTGGTAGTGTCCTTGAGTCCCTACGATGTCATTCTTGGTATAGACTGGTTATCCATCTTTCATGCTCAGATTGACTATTTTAGGAGAAGAGTGCAATGTGTCTATAGTGATGGAACCAATTTTACTTTATTGCTGAAAAGAGAATCCAAGTAGTGTAGGAAATAATCACACATAGAAGGGTGCAACCGATTACTCATTAGTTGGCTAGTCTGACCCTCAGTGTAGTGGATGATATAAGTCCTCAGTTTCCTACAGTGGTGGCTGAGTATGAGGATGTATTTCCTGAATATGTTCCAGATTACCTCCCCACTAGGGAGATGGATTGTTTCATTGATCTGTACCTTGGGATGGAACCAATATCTACACCTTCATATCAAATGGATCCTTCAGAGCTTTGTGAGATGAGGATACTGTTGGAGGACTTGTAGAGGAAGGTCTTCATGAGACCTTGTGTTTCACCCTGGGAATCCCCAGTTTTGTTTTCTAGGAATGAAAATGAGATATTGAGGTTATGTGTGGATTATTGGTGCTTAAACCTAGTAAACATGAAGAACAAGTATCCAGTACCAAATATCGATGGCATATTTGATCAGTTTAAAGGATCAAAATGGTTCTTAAAGATAAACCTCATATTAGGCTATCACCAGCTGCGAGTATGAGATGAGGATATACTAAATACGACCTTTAGATGTTATTATGGTCACTATGAGTACTTGGTGATGATGTTTGGCATGAGAAACGTCCCATAAGTGTTCATGGGACTCATGAACTAGACCCTTCAGCCTTACTTAGACCAGCTCATGGTGGTTTTCATCGATGTCATCCTAGTGTATTTCACGTCTGAGAAAAAGAATATGAGACACTTGAGGATGGTCTTAGACACAGTCTTAGAGCACAAACTTTATGGTAAGCTCTCAAAGTTCCATTTTTGGATTCAAGATGTCCATTTTATAGGATACACTATCTTAGAGGCTTGAGTTGCAGTGGATCCAATGAAGGTTGTGGTAGTGATTACTTGGGAGCCACCTAAGAGTGTTACCGAGGTGTAGAGTTTCATTGGATTGGAAGGGTACTATCTGAGGTTTGTACCTGACTTATATAGAGTGGAAACAACCTTGAAAACTTTGACAAAAAAGGGGAATCCTTTTTTATGGAAAAAAAGTGCCATCAATTCTTTCAGGATCTAAGTAAGAGGCTGATGAGCATTCCCATCCTAAAGTTACTGGAGGAAGGCGTCAAGTACATGGTGTTCTACGATGCATCAGGGACTGGGATTGGTTGTTTCCTAAGGAAGAAGAAATTAGTGATTGACTATGGTTCATTCCAGTTGAGAACACATGAGTAGAACTATGAAACCCATGATCTTGAGTAAGCAGCAGTAGTATTTTTCATTGAAGACGTGGAGACACTACTTGATGGTTGAGTTGTTTATTGTCTACTCTGATCAAAAGAGTCTCAAGTATATCTTATCTAATAAGGATCTGAACTTGATATATAGGTGATGGCTAGAGTTCCTTCAAGACTATGACTTTGAGATTATATATACTCCTAGGATGGGGAACATGGTGGAATAGGATCTTAGTAGGAGATCCAGTTCATAGTTGCTGAATGTGGAATCAAAGCCATTGGACTCATTGTAGATATAATTTATGGATAGATATGGAGCATCTTACCTCCAGTAGATGGTTTTCACCCTTCCAATCTTAAAACGAGTTGGGGATGCACAACTTGGGTATACCAACTGCGACACCCTACATGTTCAAATGTCCACAGGACATGCTCATGATAGATATTTGAAAGGTGGGGAGCACATCGTTCTTTTCAGAGGGCACACAGTAGTACCAGTGGCATTGTAGGAGGAGGTTATGCGGGAGTTTCATACATCCCCTTTGGTGGTATATTTAAGTGCGGTGAAGATGTACCAAGACCTCCGACATTAGTTTTGGTGTCCAGGGATAAATAAGGGAGTTGTAGAGTTTGTTTATCGATATTATACCTTAATTATCAACAAGTGAAGGCTGAGCACCAGTTTACATTAGTTTTAGATAAACCCCTTGAGGTGCCAGAATGGAAGTGGTATGGGATATAAATGGACTTAGTTATAATTTTACTACATATATCTAGGGGAAATGATTCTATCTGGGTGATCATTGAACGACTCCCTAAGTCGGCCCACTTCCTAGCTATCCGAGAGCATAGTTCAGTAGAGATCTTGGGATGCCTCAACATGAAAGAGATAGTTCGACTCCATAGAGTTCTATTGAATATAGTTTCATATCATGATGATCACTTCACATCCTGATTGTGGAAGGGATTATAGGAAGAATTTGGGACCCATTTACACTTGAGAACAACGTTTCACCCCTATAAAGATGACTAGACTAAGAAGACTATTCAGGTTCTAGAGGACATGATGTGAGCTTACATGTTAGACTTTTTCCATATTTGGGAGGATCAACTAATACTAGTGGAGTTTGCATACAACAAAATCTATGAATCCACCATTGGTATGGCACTATTCGAGGCTTTGTATGGGTGACCCTACAGGTCACCACTTTGCTGGAATGAACTAGGGGAGTCATCAATCATGGGTCTAGAGTTGATGTAAGCTACTACAGGAAATATTTAGATCATCTAGGAGTGCTTGAAGGCTACAAAAATCCATCAGAAGTATTATATTGACAAGAGATGACATCCTTTGAATTTTGAGGAAGGAGAATACGTGTTCCTTAGGGTTTCACCTTGATGGGGATTGTGAAGATTTGGACGGGGTAGAAAGCAATCTACGAGGTTCATAGGCCCTTTACAAATACTGTATAGAGTTAGAGGGGTGGATAACTTCTTGGATCTACCACTGTAGTTAGATCGGGTACATAACATCTTCCACGTGTCGCAGCTGAGGAGGTATGTGAATGACCCATCACACATCATTTATTGGGGAGAGATGAACATCTAGGATGGATAGATTTTTGATGAGTACCTAGTGGAGATCAAGGATTGGTAGGAGAGGATCCTTCCTGGGTGATCGATTCCATTGGTGCATGTTTAGTGGTAGTATGGGAATCTCGAGGAGTACATGTTGGTGCAGGAGGTTTAGATTCATGCTCAGAACCCTCATCTGTTTGAGTATCCCTTGTTTTTCATTTTCAAGGATATAAAGCCCCAAGGTGGGGAGAATGTAACATCTCAGATTTTTCGTGAATTATTTTTATATATTATATGGATTATTTTTGAGATCAGGTGCTGAGACGGTGTGTAATTCTGTGACACAATGTGCCCAGAAATTTTTTTTGAAAAATATTAAAATATTTAATATCACTCATGCTCGGTTTTCCCAAAAAAGTTGAATAACTCTTAAACGGGTGCCTGAATTAGAAATATGAGTCCACCATTAAGTTTACAATAGTGGATTTAACCTAGATATGACCTAGAATTGGTCGGCGTGGGTTTATCATGGAAATTCATCTTGGGCGTCTTAAATGGATAAAATAAATTAAGAAAAAAATTATTTTATTTCATCAACACAATGATAGGTTTATTTTTTAATAAATCATTTTTTGGAGATCTAGGGTTAGAATCATAACCCTAGAATTATATATAGATTCTTGGAATAAAAATCTAGAAAATCCTCTTGAGCAAGCAACGACAAAGCTTCAAATCAGTGATTGACTAATGTCAATCTTGACAAATCTTTCCAACGATGATGACACAACTTCATTCTTCATTAGTGATCAATCCAAATAGAGGTAGGGATTTTGATTTAATTGGTTTATACATAATCAATTATTTATATGACAAAAATGGATCATTCAATGAACTAATTGATTCACGGATCATGCGTATTGTGAGTTTGGATTGATTTAATATGGGGTTCTAACCTAAATCACCCAATCTTGATCGTTGGCCAAGAATTCTTGGACAACGACGGATAACCATCATTCTTGTGCATTCCTCCCTCCACTATTTACTATTGGAACCCCATGGTTACTGAATTGATGTTGCGGGGTGGTTATGAACTTGATCGAACCCCCAAATTCTAGGTGAATCGAAAGCCAAGTTTGGATCTATGTAGATCAGAACCCCTAAGGAGCTCAGATCGGCAATCATTTAATTTTATGGGCATCAGAGGAGGCACGATGGTCTGTGGAATGGACCACCAACATAAATAGGTGGTGGCCGGGGCAGGAGGATGTTCATGACAATGTGGGCGACCAACAATGGCAACTAGTGCCATGGGAGGTGGGTGCAACAATGGTGGGACATGGCAGTGGATGCAAGTGCGGCGGTGGACACGAGTGCTACGACGACGAACGTGGTGAAAAAGTAGGATGACAATGGTGGATGTGGAGTGGGCCAGACCAGGAGGGTTGGGTCGAGCTAATGGGCCAGTCTGGGTGAGGTGGACCTGGGTCGGATCTGGGTCAGACCCAGGTCAGATCCAGGGAAACTGGGGAGGAGCCTAATTGTGGTCAACCATGACAGCTCGTGCTGCCATAGGGCACAACGACTATGCGGTCGGTCTGCAGAGGTCGACCACAACGACCGTTCAGTAACAAAAAGTGGGTTGACCTCTCTAATTATTCCATTGGAGGCCACTTCTCATGGTAGGTGGACTGACCACGATAATTGACCATAGTGGTAGGTAGTCTTACCGCATCGGTAGGTTCATAGGCCCCCGATAGGTCTACAAGTAGTTTCGTTCAAAAGGCTATAACTCCTAAACAAAGCGTCCAATTGATGAGATATCTAAGAAACTGAGACCCTAATGTTGAGACAATATTTTTGATGTTAATGGTGGGTTTTTTAGTTTGTACCAGTATAGGTTGAGATCATTCCCTTGGTCCTTTCTTTGGGGGTTCAGTGTGACATTACATCCACATCACTGGATTATAATCCCCTCTAGAGGCCGAGTCTTAGATAGAGTTATAGAATCCCTCCATGATACTAGAGTTTGATACTCTATCACCCCTAGTGGAGTTTGTGGAATCATGTTGACCTCCATGAGTAGGGTTTTGATCCTCCATCTAGTAGGCCACATCGGTAGGGTTTGTTGAATCATTGGCATATGATCCCCTACGTAACAGGTTAATCCAGATTGGGTTTGTGGTGTCCCCCATTGGGTCTGAACATGATCCCCTCTCTATGTATCATAGTATTCCTTGAACAATGTCTTTTATTTGGGAGGGGACAAAATGAGATAGACCTCTTCTTCGAGTGTCTCCAGTGATATCATGGATCGAGAAGTGAGTTCTCCCAGAATGAGCATGCTTCAAGCAGAATTCTGTGGTTGGAAGTTGGTTTTGACTGCCTGATGGCATGGTGTCTCTCCTAAGTATATATAGGTTTTTATCTACTTATTATATCTCTTATATAATGTTACATATTGTATTGAGAAAACTATAGTTGGTGATTCGTGTTTAGTGTTTTCAGGGTGTCCTACTAAGTATTGTTAAACTCACCACTATACTGGATTTTCCTGCACGCGTCATGTCTTGTACATACTTCAACCCTTTTGACGATTTCCTAAGAGGAATAAGAGCGGGAGAGCATAGATGGATTTGGGAATAACAAGGTGTTTTCTGGGAGAATACCTTTGACATAGTCCTATCCCTTGGAGCTGGTTAGACTCTTTACATTTTCAGTTAGACTTATGTACAGACTCTTTGTGGTGGGATTGTTGTTTCCCCTATTTACTTTCTAGTACATTCATTATCATACTCTATTGTGGGATATTAGATGTATGAATGCATCCTTTGAGTTGATTTAAATTTCATAATTTTGTGACTTGGAGATTTGTGCATGTATATAGGCACTTTAGACTAATTACTCCCATTTGTGGGATATGTCTACTCAGTGCTAGTCACCATCCCCTAGCCTATTGGAGGTGGGATTGGGGTTTTCACGATATGGTCCCATTTGGGTTGGGTTTTGATAGAATATAATGAATTTATATGATATTTATATCACGATTAATTTTTTTTAATATGATGTAAATCTAATCAAATTACAAGGACCAAAACTACCGAACCAAAACATACATGAAAAATGATATAGTTATTACATGGAACAATGATTTTAATAAAGAATTGTTAAAAAAAGGGAGATAAAAAGTTAATATATATCATTATATATATGATTATGGTTCTATAATAGATGTATAATAAATCTATATCTATTATACATGATTTTTTGACACATATGAAGGAATTTGAACCTGAGGTAAGGGAGTTTTGTCTCACTTTAATCTCTATGAGACGCATGATATATTCCCCACTAGTTTAATTTATGTGATGTATATACTTTCCATTTTTGAAACCCATTTTTTTCAAATGAGAAATATAATTTTAAAAGGGAAATAGTTCATGAAAATGATAAGTATAGAATACCAAGGGTTGAACACTTCACTAAATTCATTCCACATATGTCCTGAATTACCATCACTATACAGGTGCAACCTGCACATTAGTGGCACCATGAAAGCCTAGACAGGTGTGCCCAAGAGAACCATGTAGGTCCCATTTATGAGATTACTAGTGAAAATATCATATTCAAGGTGTAAAATTCTCCCAGGCTTCGTAGATTTCCTATAAATAGGACCCTGGGAATCCTCATTTAAAAAAAATAGAAAACCTGGAGAAACCTCAAAGCTCTACTCACCCTATTCCTTTGACTAGACCCTCATAAACTTTCAAGTAGAGTTTTAAGACTTGAAAGAAGAGTTAATTAAGAGGGATAGTATGATTAAAGTTTCCCTAGTGTTTTTAACACAAGAGAACCTATGTGATCCACCTTTATTAATCCACTATGGTGAATTCCCCTTCTCAAGCCCAAGACTTAAGCACTCGTCATCCAAAGAAACCTGAGGAGACCATTGGATCCTAGAGAAAGGTATCACCCAAGTGTTTTTACTAGGATTTCCATCACCGAGAGATCTCAGCAGCTCACCCAAGTCTGTACTGTGTGAGTTATCTTCATCTTTCCCAACCCTCACTTGTGAAAGCCATCCTTAACTCTCCCATCCCTCACCTAAGTGATCCATCCTCATATCACCCATCCCTTACCTAAGAAATCCTCATTTGATCCCTCTATTAAGGCCAAAAATGGTAGGGCACCTCCTTACTTGGGACTCTCATTTGAGGGATACCAAATCAAAGCCTCTGCCAAAGCCTCCATACTTTCACAACCATGGAGAAAGACACACCAACATGTCTCCCATTTTATTATGTATTCCTTTGGTAAGAAGTGTCTCACACTTTTACTACCTGATGGTTAGGGTCCTCGGGGTGTGTACAATTATTAATCTCTTTGTTAATGAGTACCCTAACCTTGGTGGAAGTTTTAGGTACCTCCCAGTGTCAAAAATAATGGATAGGTATTTGTTCTACCTTTATCATCACTTATAAATGAGGTCTAGGGATTTTTCCTCCCATTATCATCTCTAAGACTAGGGACCTCCTGTTTCATATAATGAGGGGGGATCATACTTTCTTTTACCTTTGGGGATTAGTTCTTGATCCTACTCTATTTTTTAAAGTTGTGATATAGGTCATCCCTCATAGAGTAACCCCTTATCCTTTCTTATGGTCTATATTTAGATGGGTAGCTATATGTGCCTATCCTAGTTACAAAAATAAGATAGGAGACATGCTCAAATCCCTTTCTTATTATTCTATCACCCCAACCTCATCCACCAGTGGATAAAGGAGATTGTGTTATTTGATGGATCTTATACTTCCTCTTGTTTCTCACACTAAGAATGAATCATTTGGGATTAGAGGTTAGTGATGATCATGAAATCCACATGATTAGATGCATGTATTGGCAAAAAATCCTTTTCTATATCTTCCTATAACCTTCCTTCAGAGAGCCTCTATAGGTGTAGGCCCCAAAATCCATATACCCTATCAAAGGGACACATTACCTATAAGACAAACACAATGGGCCTCCTATTCAGTATAATCCCCAAAAATGTTATCAATATCTCAAAAATTCCAAATCCCCTATGAGACAATCCTTCATAGGGCCTCTATAGGAATGGATCCTCAACCTTAATTGAACTAAATTGGCTTTGATTCTTATCCAAATGGGATATGTGTAAAGCATCCCCGAGTTCCAAAAACTCGCACACCAAGTCATTACTAATTTCCTCTAGGACACATTCTATGTAGGGTCACATTTATCCTGGGATCCCACATCCCTTCCAGGTTCCTCGGGTCACTATGGTGTAAATCCCACACTAGCCCTTTGACTAGGCACCTTCCTCCTAGATGTCCTTATCACATGATTCTAAACTGCATGGTTTGGTCCTCATCATATAACCTTAAAAGGTATGATGTGTCTCGTTAAGTGGAACCAAACTATGTGGGTTCTGATTCCTTTCACAAGGATACATAGGAAGGCCATTTCATGGGCCCGATCTCGACATCAAAACAACTCCCATATCCTTGTATGATGATAAAATCCAGAGAACCCCACTATGTAGCTTAAAACCAAAATCATAATAATAAATGAGAAAAATAATATCTAATCCATTAATAAAAGGGTACCATTGAAGGAGAACCTCAGATACATATAGATGTAACCATCGATGAAAGACCTTAGATACATACAAATGATTATAAATTTCATGAATTATAATAATTTATTGTTAATTAAAAGGAGAACCATGTCATAATTGGGATTTAATAAAAGATTTGAGAATATATATTAAATATTTAATAGAATCCCAGTGTAGGAAATAATTCCCCTAAAAATTTGTGATGATCCCGACCTCCTATCCTATTGACCAATGTGAGTACCTAATCATAATTGGACCCATTTCCTAATTAACACATTCATTTAGAAAGAAGTTTCATAAAAAATTTCTAATAAGGGAACTGTTGGGTATTTCCATATCCACTAACAAAACCCATTGGAATCCATTTGAAAATTTTGAACCTGATGTGAATGATTGTGCAACCACTCAAACCCCCACAATCAACCGTCGATGCCATGACACAAACATGATATATATTTTCATAAGAAACACCTATGAAGGTATTTTATGATTATTCTAATGAAAATTATGGTATATACATATCCATATAAGGTTCATTCCTTCATGGGGATTACGATTCAAAAGTTACCAAAGTGGTAAGTGTTTTATGATGCAATCTCATTATTTATCAGGATTTTCTATGATTATACTTATGATGATGAAATATTATAATATATATCTCAATAAACAAATGAATTTTCTTCTCATATAGTTATTTATTTAAATTAAATGTTTTCCTTTAATTTTCCTCACTTTATGTACTCAAGATTCCAAACAAATATTTTTATGGAAAAACTGACTTTATTTCTCTCTTCAGTCGAAAACTCTTTCTTTTCCATGTCTATGTTTTTTTAAAATATTTTCAAGAAGTTTTTTACTATTCTATAAAGATTTTTTAAAGTCATTTGAACCCACATTTTACTTTTTTAAAAATTATTTAAAAGGAATATTCTTGTCATTTTTCGAACAATGTACCTTTTCACTTTTTTTCTTCAAAATAATGAAAGGAATGTTTTCTTTAAACCTATACAACATTTATGAAATTTACCACTACCATGAAAACTAAATTATTTGAATATTCCTTAAAAAGTTTCCAAGTTTATTTTCAAATATTTTTTTATTTAATATATGGAAATTTTTTATATTTTAAATAAGTGATTTCAACAAAAAAAGGATATTTTCCTCAAGAAAAATTTAATGATATTTTTATGGAATTTTTATTAATCAATGACAAAAACCATTGGGTTTTCTTATTTTTTATTGGGGATATGATCCAATAGTACCATATTTATTATTTATATGGATGGTTTCTGATTATGATTATGTAATATTTATGAAACCCATTCATTTTCCATGGGTTATTCTATGATGGATTGATGAAATGTTTATGAAACCTAATTTATTTGTATGGGTTATGATATTATGAATGTTTAATTATTTTATTAAATAAATTTTTATAGTTCTCATTATGTGATGGGTGGGCCTATAAATATATATCCCTCTAATTCATTGGATAAAGTATTATATATCATGTTATAATTATGGTAAACAAGTCATTGTACTTGATATGATATGGGAAACAAGTCAATGTGATTGATTTGTTTTGGGAAACAAGTCGATGTGCTTGATCCACTATAGAAAATATGTTTGGATTCTTGATACATTATGATTTTATGGTATTGTTATTTAACCTTGAAATATTAAATGTTTCTATACTTATGATTTTTCCACATTTATATGAAATGAAATTATGGTTAATGATTGATTTATAATGGTTTCTCACTCATATGACTCATTACTTTTGAAATGATAATTTTTTATACTGTGAATCATGTTTATGGTCCATGATAGATTGGATATGATCTTTGTAATTTATATTCTTGATATCATACCATTATGCCTATCTTATGATTTCAGATGATTATAGATTGATATCTCTCATGTTTACCCTTAATGAACATTTGAGCCCACCCTTTCTTATTTTCCCTTTCCCTAGGCTATGAAGAAAGGTTTTAAGTATGGTATGTAAATGAAGAGTAATAAATGGGAATATATTTATGGGAGATGTTGAATATAATTCTTGAAATAAGAATATTGTGTATATAGTCTCCAAAGATAGTAAACCTTTATGGTCCTTAGGTGATTATTTGTGAAATTTATTGGATATTCATCTAAAAATATTTTATGTATGGGTCACTATAGGTATATGTTATTCTCTAGGGTATTTTAATGAGATATCCTTAGAACTATTTAATTAAGGATAATCAAATAATTAATATGATCATTTTTAGTAATTATAAAAAAACTCACTTCAAATAGTTGACATTACAATGAAAAAAATAATTGATGCTATATACTTTCAATAAAAATCCCCCAAGTATCTTCATCTAAAAAACCATGTAGTTACGATGGAATTTCATTTTTTCTTCCACAAAAAATGAAATCCAAAGTTAGAATTGACTAAAAATCCCTCTGTATCCTTGCATTAAAAGATAAGAATATTATCCTAACTTCTTTAATAGTAGGTAAATCATATGTCATTTAAATATGAGAATAAAAAAACCTATATTACTAAAAAATATCATACTAAATTAAATAATAATAAATGATATTTTAAAAATGGTCTCCTATAGCAGATCTAGTGTTGTCACGTTGACACTTCTAAAATAACTAATAAAAAATATTGTTTTTTATTGAGCTTTCATAGATAAAAAAACCCAAATTTCTTCAAATATGGGCTAGTATGATTATCATTACCATCAAAATAAATATATTTCCTATGATCCCTATTATAAGTAAGTGATAATTTATGTAAATGTGTGACTCCATGATTACCAACCTTATAATAATTCTCTTTACTTGTAGAATCATGAGGCTCTTATATAGAGGAATAAAGAGCATTCTTTTAAAAATAATGTGAATGGTTCTCTATAGAAGATCAAGATAACTTAGTTGTTTTATTTGACATTTTCCAAAAAATAAAATTAAAAAATTTAGTAAAAGATAATACAAATCCAATTTTTTACATATAAAATCAAATAATAATTGGAAATAATATAACTCAAAAATTTCAAAAATATATTAAAATATGCGTCTTAAATAAAAAATACAATCATAAGTAATATATCTCATATTTTGAAAAAATAGAAATTTTAAATAGAAAATAAATTTATAGTAACTATAATATTAGGATATTACTAAAGGTCTTTCCCTATATTCCTTCTCTATGAATGTTCTGTATGAAATGAATCATGTCTACACTATGGTCATCAATATCCTCCAATAATAATTTCTTTGAAGTAGTGATGTGACACAATTCATCACCATAATTAACTTTATCATCACTAAAATACTATTTTTTTCCTTCCAAGATGATAAACCACTAAACCTTTTATGGATCAAGGATATAAAAATTATTTTTGTATGTGTCTCCATGATAAAAGGGTTATCTCTGTGTAACAGACCAGAATTTTTAGGTATATTAAACCTTTATTTTGGACCTACTCAAAGTTTTTTTGAGTTATTATTTTCTTATTTGAAGTCTTAATTAACTTATGGGTGGGTTTGAAGGGGTTTAGAGCCTTTTAAGTGTATGAATGGTTTGGGAAAGGTTTGAAAAAACCATATAGTTCTCCCTAGGAAACTATGTGGATTTTTAGAGAGGGACAATATATGGTTCATGGTTGGTGCATAGTTATATCTAACCATATGAAATTATACAAGAAACCACGTGACTTGAGATAGACTGAAAAACACAACAGGTTCATGGCTTACCAAAACTTGTGAGTTCCCTAAAGAGGTAGTGGACCTTGTATGTTTGGTGCAAGGTTTGGTAAACCTTACAACCAAACCAAGAAAACAGTTTTAATTAATCCAAAAATTCTATTTTTTAACTTAAAAACTCCCCAAAACCCTTCATTCCTTCTCCTATTCCTAGGGATATCAAACTCAGGGAATCTAGTGGCCATTTTTGGTGATTCCTCTCCCTCCAAAATCCGATTCGGGTGGATTTGGAGGCTTTTCCTTATGAGAATTCAAGTTAAGAGGTTGTTCTTTCTTTTTTTCATCACATTTATTCTAGATATTCTCTCATATTCTTAGAAGGAACCATAGATCTGGGTTTTTATGGATATATCTATTAATTCTATTGTGATCCAATAAAGGATTCTTGATTTATCGATAGATAGGCATCTAGATCTAGATAATTGTCATCTTTCCTTGAATGAATATAGATCTATCATTAGCAACAAATCTTTTTGGGTAATTTGAACTATATTTAAGACCATATCACATTCTTATTCTTGGATACTGATTATATAATCCTCATATGATCATTTGGGGATGCTTTTATGATTTTTTTGTGTGAGGGCTTGGTCAGGGTGGAAAATTATTAATATTGGGAATTAATACTCTTTATATAAGACCCTATCTTTTATAGGAATGTACCACTTTAATTTTTTGGTTAAAATTCCTCATATTTGGTTATTTCTAGTTTATACCTTGAAAATTAATCCTTAATCGAGATAGGATATCTGTTTGGAGGAAGCAGAAAGGGGAGATGAAGTGTGGCTACAAAATTAATTCATGTCATGAATTTTCAATTCATGATGTGAATTAATATAGGCATACCCCATGAGATTTCATACAAGGTTTGAATAGTTATAGGTAGACCCCATGAACTACATTCATAGCCTAATCAGATCTGGGAAGACCCATGAAATGTAAACTCACACCGTGATATAGATTCATGACGTGAAATGACTTTTATGGGTTTTAAATTGAAGGTGATATTTTTTTTATGTAAGTGGAAAATAGATGAATTCATAGTGTGAATCCATTATTCATTTCATGAATTTGGAATGCCCAACAGTCCTCATAAATCTCTAGTTCCTTGTGTTTCTCAGATCATGCAACCCTTCTCTTGAAATAAAACATTTATATTAGTGATAACTAGGAACCCTCTTCTAACTAGAAGTAAGAACTCATTGGATATTGGTGTTCTATTCATAGAGACCGAATGAAATGAAGGAGAAACCAAATCAATGCTATTTATATTGATTAATTTTCTACATCTTCTATGATTTTTAGGTGGGTGTTCTAGAAAAAATACCTAATTTCTATTTTGTTTCCTCTAGTATGTGAAATAAGAGAGATCACACTAGCATGCCATGTGTATGACCTAACTAAATTATAAATCCAATTTTTTAATACAAACCATATATATAAACTTATCATAGATCATATTTGGTCTGATTACATTAAGACTGGGATTTGCGAGCACCTGAGAGGTGTGAAAACCATCGAACCTAGGTTAGTTGAACTGAGAGCCCTTATGATAAAATGGAAATTGTTTAGAATCTTTTTACCTGGAGAAATTGGAATAACATGTGAATTATGATAATTGGTAAATTAGAATGATGTGAATTCAGTGATTCATCCTAGGTAGGAGAATCCATCAATTATGAATAAATAGGTTATTAAATGGGAATTAGATGAATTGACCAATGTGGCTTGTGTCAACATGTCTGAACTGATTTATGCATACCATCGATGATTTTTTCATATGTAGTAAAATCCACCAATTTATATGGATATGAATTTATCTTCTTTGTATTTTATATTTGGTTATATGATGCATGAAATCAGTAATTCGTCCTAGGAAGGAGGATCCACTAATTAATATGGTTACTTTTTCCTAGTATGGTATTACACCATGGGAATACATAATAAACTCCAGCATGAGTAATTCACCTAAATTCTAGTATGGTTACACTGTCTTGGTATAGAATTGTGCTATGGGAACATGTAAGAAACTCCAACATGGGAAATTTTCAAGGATCCTAGCACAGTTACTTTGAAATGGAATGTTATTACGCCATTGAAATATATAATCGAATCCAATATGGGTAATTCACATGGATCTTAATATGGTTACTTTCCCCTTGGCATGTTCTTGTACCCTGGGAAGACATAAGTGGCTCTAGAATGGGTAATTCACATAGATCCTAGTGTGGTTAGGTTACTTGAGAAATGACATGGGCGATTCATCCTAAGTAATAAAATCAACCAATGTTATGGGTGATTCATCCTATGCATGATGATCCACCACTTGATAGAGATATATGACATAGTGACGAAGTAGGTTTGGCTAGCCATGGGTGACAACCTAGAGTTTGAGGGATGGTGGGTTTATTTTATTCTATGTATTTATTTATGAATAAATACCCCTATTTATCATATAATTTCATGCACTATATATTTGGATTATATTTTTCCGACACTGTGGGTGTAGGCCTACTCAGTTATACTCACACCCTATTCATGCTTCTATTTGGTACCTGGGAAGTCTTCATGGTTATAGGTATAGATAAGGGAAATGAATCTTGTACATGATTATTTACTTGCTATATGGGTTAGAGCTTGGATATTGAATAGACATAGGGTTTGGTACCATGGATTTTGGAATCCTATTTATAGAGTCTGTTTAGTCCTTTAATTGTATGAATTTCAACATGTTATTTAGTTATAATTAGTTTTTCATTACACAATATTTATTATTATTGGGAATTATGATTTTTCATTTTATTCTAATTGGTTGAATTCTTGATTCTTTATATTTTTTATACTACTTTTTATACTCTTTACCATAGGTTATAGTCCCCCACTATATTCATTTTACCCTCATTTCTAGTCAGTAGCCTCTAGTGTATGGGGAAGAATTCCTGAGGTCCAATAGTGATTATTCTCAGTCATGTGAGGGAGTATCAATTTAGGGACATTTCACTTGTGGTAGGAAGTAAATTCCATATAGGGATTTGTATAAAGTTTATTGGAATGTTTTAATTTTTTGTGTGTATGTGTGTAGCTATAAGAACGATTGTTTGATATGGTATACTTGTTATTTTTCTTATGGTGTGAATGTATGTCCCATGAGACCTATACATTGTGTGAAATGATTGTGCCTTATGTAATATTCCCTGTTGAGTGTGAATTCCTGACCTATAGAGGTTTGTATCAAGGTGATATGTGTATCTTCATATCTTGGTTAGACCCTATAGGGGGATCACATGTTGGTGTGATGTGGTGTCAATGTTGATAATGGGACCTAGAGATACGGTAGGGGTATAATGGCCTTATAGAATGTCCTGAGACAAAGGATGGGGTATTTCGACACTATGGCCTAACCCAAGGACACGTTAGGGGTTTTATGACTATGTGGACTAACCAAGTAGAGGTAAGGGCATGATGTCCTTTTGGATTGAATTTAGGCTGATTGAGAGGAGTGATGACCTTATCGCCTGACCCAGGTCATAATTGGCCATAAACCTTGATCTGAGATGTATGACGACCTTATGGTCAAATATAGGGCTTCATTGGCTATGTGACTTGATCTAAGACCTGTGTTTTCCTTGCGTCCTAATCCAATATGTGATGGAATATGATACATTCTTGCTGACATGGAGATGAAGCAGGTATGGTCGGTGATTGTCATAGCCTGGTTAGTGCATGAACACTGAACATATGATTGGTTTTGATTTTTTCTATTTACTTACCATCATGAAATTAACCTTTGTTTTTATGTTCAATTTATGTTAATAATGAATTTTGGGTTTCCTACTGGGTTTATACACATACCATTCATGGGAATATCTTTTCATGTATAGATTTCATGGTTAGATATCCAGCTAAGGATAAGGGCCCTGTGTCAAGGAGTTATATTGGAGGCACTTGGAGGATGGAGCCAATGTTGGGAAAGACTTTTGACTATTTATACAGTGTTTTAGTTTATTATCTTTGGTTATTATAGATTATTTGACTAACCACACTTGGAGTCTTTTAGTTTTTTTATTTTATGACTTATATACCATTTTATTATAGCATGATGATTTTCACTATGGTTTTTTGGGATATTTTTTTATTACTTGTTGTGCATGGATATTTTTATTGAGGGTATAGTCTCCCATGAAACCATTCATAGCCTATCCTCTAGTCAGTAGCCTCTTGTATATGGGGAGATGTGCATGAGGCTTATGACACACCATCCAGACCCGATGATTTGATCAGAGGGATGGGACCATAAGGGGATCCACGACTTAGACTCTCCCCTCATCACCACCTCCTTCCTCACCTAGGGTTTGTGCGGCGCCCTTCCTCCAGGATCGTGGTGGTGGATTCGCGGCTGCAATGGAGTTGGAGTCCTCTAGGAGTCCATCCCGGCCTTTCGCATAGTGGTTCCTCTCTGCCTAATTCCTTCTATTTGGATAGGGTTTCTTTGGATATGCGGTGATGGTAGAAAGATGTGCTCCAGGCTCTATGGCTTGAGTGATGCTCTTATCCGACATGTTTTGGGCGATTCGTCGCAACCCCGATGAGCGACTTGGATGGCGGTGATGGGATCTTTTCTACGGCGACTCCGAGATCTGGATATGGTGATGTTTTATGATTCCTTTCTTTATAGTTGTTATTGTTCGTGATGTGTTGATGATGGATTTGCGGTGTTCATGAGTTTGGTTGGTGATTCCTGGTTGATTTTGGTTCACGATGCATTCAGTCTGTAGGGATGCGATCGATTGAAGGTTTTTTACTTCTAGTTTTGGTTTTTTATTGATGATTCTTGGTCATATCATGGCTGTTTGAGGTTGGGGCTACCATCATGATAGCTGGATGATCTGTGTTTCTTTGGATGATTCTGCCACCGTGAGGATTTTCAGCGGGTATCTTCAGGATGGTGATATTGGGGAGGCGAAGACTCGTGATAGGCGCGTGGGTTTTGATTCTCCGAATCTGAAATGGGATTGATGTTTTTGAATTTTGTAATTTGAATTTGAACTTTGTGGTGGTCACGCCCCATGTAAGGTTTCCCGCTTCTCTTAAAGCGGATTTTGAAAATGAAAAAAAATGATTTGCAGTGATCAGAGCATTACAAAGTTGTATCAAAGGAGGTTTTATTTTATTTCTTTTTGACTATGTTTAGGGAAAGGTATAAAGGAGATATACTATGTGGAACTCAGGTAGGGGAGTCATGTAAGTTCCTAGAAATCTCTTATATAATAGACCTAAAAGTCACCCATGTTGGGGTTTCTATTACTAATTATGGTATTGTAGTTTCATGTTGATCTTGAGTATAATTATCATGTTATAGTTTATGGAATTTGGGTGAATTAATGAATCACATCTAGGTAGAAACTATTGTGATGTTATACTTTATGGGATCTGGGTATATTCAATTAATTAAATTTCATTGGTGATCTTTGATCTTTGCTTCTGTGATATATCTATACTAACATTTTAATTAATTGAGCTGAGCATGCTATGATTTGTTATATGTATATAACTATGAATGATGATTAGGAACTGGATACTTGGTTTAGGAATTGGGTATTACTAAGGAGTTCATGCCTTATAGAAATGGGTATTCTCTTAGGATGAGTCTACCTGTAGTGAGCATTTGTTTATGCCTATAATTTCTTAAGTGGTGTAGTCCTTAATCTATTGAAAGATTTTTTAAGATTTTTTTTTTGGAATTTCAGATAATTTATCCATGGATTCGTCTTATAGGGTCACCTAGGGGAGTAGTTTAGCATGCTCCTGTAAGGAAGGTAGCTCCTATAATTGCACTAGTCATGCATGAGGGTGTATCTGAGCATGCTCCAATAGTCGCTCTAGTGGTTCAAGTAGTATATTTACTTCAACCTAGAGTATTTTTCATAGTGCTTGTTCAAGGTAGAGGACCTCATAATATGTTGGTCGATTATTCTTGGGATTTTTAACTTTAACATCCCCCATCCTTTTAGGTCATTAGAGAACCCCAAGATGCTGAGGGTTGGATTGACATCATTGAGATAATCTTTGATCTGGTAGAGACTATAGAGGATCAATAGTTCATGCTGGCTGATTTCATATTTTAGATACCCACTAATAGATTATGGGGTGTTATGAATTGGGTGAGGAGACATGAGGTTATGACTTGTATAACCTTTAAGAATCTCTTATTTGAGGATTTTTCCTAGATATAATAAAGACGGGTCGAGCTTAGGAGATTATGAATCTTCAATAGGTGATGATGATTGTATCTTTATTTTTTGTATGTTTCATAGAGTTTATTCACTTTACTCCTCTTTTGGATGGGAAAGAGGCAAAAAATGCTTCAAAGTTTGAGACTAGCCTTTGGTTGGAGTTTAATAACTAGGTTAGGTTCTTTAACATGATGATATATCCTGAGGTTCTTTTTAAGGACCTGAATATCAATAATGGTTTGGATAAAGACAAAACATCATTATTTATTATGGAAATTGTTTCATTGATGAGTAATACTACTATATATACAGTGATTTCCTTTTTTGGTAGTATGAAGTGGAAGGTTGGGGAGGTGTAACAAGGTGGAAGTAAGCAGTTAGAGTGGATTATGCCTTCTTTAACACCTTTTGGAGAAGGAGGTGTCACCCAATTATTAACTTGTGAAAAGAGAGGAGACTATCATAAGTTTTTCCTTGAATCATATAACAAGTTTAATGATGTGGTAGGATAGGGAATCTTTAGTATTTATACTTGATGGTGTCATAGTCAGGTTTAAAAAGAGGTGTTGTCTAGATGTGGGATATAAGTCATGAAACTAATAGGGGATATCAGTAGTAGAACCTATTTTCATAGGGGTTTGTGAATTAATCAAACTAGGAATATAAATAAAAAATCCACTAGATTTACACAATTAGAGTTTATATCATAGACCAAGTTTAAAATGATGGTGTAGAGAGACCTTCTATATTTAGAGGTACATAGTTATGATTACCTCTAAATTTTTTACTAACTTGTTTGATACATGAGATTCCCATTCATTTATATAAACTCAAGTCATTATTGGGTTATAATTTATAGTTAAATTATCTTTCAAATTTAATTCTCATGATACAACCTTGGGGAAGAATTCAGAAAATCTTGAGAGATTTATAGAGTTTCCTTTCATAGTTTATGGTTATGAACATTTATGGGATTTCATGACCTTAGAGATGACTATATTCAATGTAATTTTTAATATGGACTGGTTAACAAGTTATCAGGTTCACATAGACTATTACATGAGATGAGTATCATTTATTTCACATAAGAGAGATAAGTTTTTTGACTGATTAATAGGATGTTGGAGTAGGTAGAGTGGGATGAGAAATAAGTTAGTTTAGGTATATTATAACGTAAGTAGTGGGAATGGTTCACATGGAATATCAGGAAATAAATATATCCTCTTTTCATCATTAGTGGACTATTACTAGGATATATTCCCATAATATTTCTCAGGACTTAATCTTGATAGAGGAATTGAATTCAAGATTGAACTCACATCAGGAATATAGCCCATATCGATCCCTCCTTATAATATGGAATTAGATGAGTTAAAGGAACTCAATGGGATTCTCAGGGATTTAGAGGAAAATTTCTTTGTTATAATGAAAAATTATACTTATAGTGATACAATTTTGTTTATTTAAATGGTGGATGGGATCCTTTGTATATATGTGGACTATATAAAGACGAATCAGGTTACAGTAAAGAAAAAGTAAACATTTCTGAGTATCAATTATTTGTTTGATTATTTGAGGGGATCATGGTGGTTCTCAATATTGAATTGAGATTAGTATATCCCCAACTTTAGGTTAGATAATTTAATATACCTAATAAAACCTTTGGGAGTAGGTATGGACTATATGAGAACCTTTTCATGCCTTTTGGGTTGAAAAATGATCATGTGGTATTCATGAATCTCATTAAAAAAATATTTAACCTATATCTTCACACTTTTTTATTGTTTTCATTGATGATATCTTGATATAATCACAAACCCTAGAGATTGATGATAGAAACCTTGATATTTTGTTAAGTACACCTTAATAACATAAACTTTATGAAAATATTTAAATGTGTCACTTTTGGATTTAAGAGGCACGATTCCTTGGGCATGTGATTTCTAAGGTGGGAATATTAGTTGATCTAGAGAAGGTAGAGGAGGTGATTTCTTGGTAATTCCCTAGGAACATGTTCAATATTAGGATTTTTCCATGTTTGGTTTGGTATAATATATGGTTTTTAAGGATTTTCCCATTTGGAAGTTCCTATGACTGATCTTACCAAGAAAGGGTGAATTTTGAGTGGATAGAAAAGTGTGAAGTTGCCTTACTAGAGTTGAAGAGGATATTGAAATAATATTATAATTTGATCTTATATGATCCTTAGATTGGATATTAAATTCATTGTGATGCCTTAGGTGATGTTTTGGGAGATATTTTGATGTATAGAGATCATGTAGTTGCTTATGGGTCTTATCAGTTGTGACCTCACAAGTAGAACTATCCTATGCATGAATTATAATTGGTATTTGTGGTCTATGGACTAAAGTGTTATCACTATTATCTCTTCTTTGATAGGGTTTTTATCTACATGGACCACATGAGTTTATGGTATATATTATATCAATAGGACATGAATCCACATGATAGAGGTGTTGGGTTGATTATCTATAGAAATTTGAATTTGATATGGACTATTCTCCCAGAAAGGGTAATGTTGTTACATATTCTCTTAGTAGAAAGATGTAGGAGTTTAGAGACCAACCATCAGAGTAGGAATGATGATTGATGATCTTTTTGTATGAATGGTCTATGGATTCATTTGAGGATAATGATGTTATGGTGTGTTCCCCCTTAGGTATCACATCTACCTTGGTGTACTAGGTAAAATACAACAAAGATTAATATTATGAGTGTTTAGTGATGTAGAAATGGTTGGTGGGGAATGACCTAGTTCCAAGATGGTCATTAGATGTATATTTTATAATTTAAGTTTATGGAAGAGATGAAATTTATACTTCCATGAGGGAAAATATGATGATATAATCTCATGCTTCATAGTGGTTAGTGCACCCTAGATCAGTGAAGATGTATCATGATATCAGATGACAATTCTTGTGGCTATGCATGAAGAGGGGAATCTATGATTTTTACTCTCATTATCATATAAATTAGAGGATTAAGGATGAGTATTAGAGAACATATGGTTTACTTCAGCCTCTTACTATTCACATGTGGAAGTGGGATGAGGTGATAATGTACATTGTTATAGGGTTTTCTTGGACATTGATAGGTCAAGATGTTGTGTGTATTATGTTTGATCGGTTGATAAATGTGGTATATTTCTTTTTGATTCGAGAGACAAATTCCATAAATGAGTTGGGGAAAATCTATGTCTCATAGATTGTATGGATTTATGGAGTTCTTGAGATTATAGTATCTAATTGGGAAATTTTTTTCACATCATGGTTTTATATATCCTTATAGAATGTGATGGGGACTCATTTGAAATTGCGTACGACGTATCATCTGTAGACCGATGGGAAGTTAGAGAGGATGATCTAGATTTTGGAGAATATGCTTCGAGAATGCATCCTAGATTTCAGTGGATCATGTGATGATCTTATATCCTTGTAAGAGTTTGATTATAATAATAGTTACCTGTATTCGATTTAGATGTAACTCTTTGAGGCATTTTATGGTCAATCATGTTGTTCATCATTGCGTTTGCATAAGGTAGGCGAGGCAACAATTATTGAGTCAAGTATAGCACATGAGACCTCTCATCCTGTCTAGTTGATTTGGAACTGATCTATGATCACTCAGAATAGGAAACAATCATATTCTAACCATAGATGATAACCCTTAGATTTTACTATGGGTAATTGGGTCTTCTTATAGGTATCTCTGACATTATGAAATCAATGTTTGTGGAATCAAGGGAAGTTGGCACCACGGTTTGTGGGACTGTTTGGGTTTATCAAGTGTATCATAATAGTGGCATATCGATTAGACCTCCTTCCAACCGAGGTATGTATAAAATGTTCATGTGCCTTCACTTAAAAGATACAAGACCGATCATTCAAATATGATTTATAGTAAGGAAAATGAGTCATAACTAGATTAGTCATTCATGTAATATCAAATCCAAATCGTGGAATAAAGCAAGAAGGTAATTTGAGGGAAGGAAATGCCCCCCTTTTCATTTTTTATGGTTGCATAGTCACATCAAAGAGGATAATTGGGAGTGAGAATCTGAAATATGGGATCAATGTCTTGAGTTTTTTGATCAGGAACTCTAGAGACAATTCTTGAGGATAAAAAGTCCTTGGAGGGGGATATTACGACAAACTAAATTTTTTAGTTATGTTATGCCTTGATTCTGACCCTTATCTAAGTGTTTTCAAGTCATGATTTTATTGGGTTAAGTATTAGGTAAATTATGGATAGTTTTAGAGGGTTTTAGAGGATTTTATGGGAGTTCATGGTTTGAGAATGTTTTTAGAAAACCACATGATTCTCTCTAGGAAACCATGTAGCTTGTAAGATAGGGGCATTAGATGGAGTATGGATAAAACATAGTTAGAGACAAACGTGTGAAATTCTCTAGGAAACCATGTGACTTGTGATAGAGGTAAAATTATAGTTAGTTAAAATTTTATAAAACCATGCGACCAAACTATAACACCCCAAGATCTTATGGTATGCCTATTTTAAAATTTAGCATTTTTGATATTTTATGCATCACACAACACCATGTTTAAAACCATAATATACTATTAAATATGACTATTTGAATAGTAATGTGACCATTAGGAATAGTAATATGTCCAATATAATATTAAACTCACCCATTAAAGTATAAATAAAATTTAGGTATCTTATAAATTAAAATATGGTAAATTTATATCATGTAATAAGAAAATAAATGTTTTAAAAATGATAAATTAAGTGTTTTTAGTTTTGTAAGTCATAAATATTTAATTAAAATTTTATAATTAATATAAGAATTTAATAGAAAATATATTTTCATAAAATAGGCTCATAAATTAATATTTTTTTCTTATGATTATAAGATAATTTTATGAGAGCTTAATTAATTTTTCAAAGTGTCATAAAAACAATTATAATATTAAAATTAGTATTTTTCGAGTAAATTATGATTTTAATTAAAAATTAAATTTATTATATTTAGAAAATTATTTTTAAAAAATTTATTTCATTTTTTAATTCTAAACATAAAAAAATGGATAGGGTGAATTTTTTGGAATTTTCTAAAATACTTGAATTTTTGGCGACTAGTGAAATCTGATAATTTTCCATATTTAATAAATACACAAATTATTGAGTCATAGATGATCTATGGATAATGTAAGACCATATTATCAAAATATACTTCATTATTTTAATATATTTAGTGATAATTCTCAAACTATTCATAGTATGGATCCCAAATAACAAACAAATGAATAAAATATTCAAAAACACTCCTCTCCTCCCACTATAAATACCACCCATCACCACCTCTTCTCCTTACACTTTAACAGACTAAAATATTACTTATATTCTTCCCATTTACTCCCCCAAACATATCCCTCACGTTTTTTTCTTCCTAGTCTCACCAAAATACCATTTCAAAGTTCCTTAAGGAAGTTCTCAAGGAGAAGAATTCAAGAGGTAAATCCCTTTTCATTCTCTTTCAATTAATTTTAATTTATTTTCCTCTTATTATATAGTTTACTCTTATTTTAAAACATACACGATAACTAAAGTATAATATATATACTTTAATTTTATTATTTTAATGTAATATCCATCATCAAACCCCTTATCCTTCCCCCTTTTATTCTAAAAATGAAAACATCATCCGTGATGTGCCAATTTACCACCATCATGGACGATGCGACTTCATTTTTCATTATCGCATTCAATGTTGGTTATAAAACCATAATTGTTGTTAATAAATATTTTATAATACATATTATAAGTTATTTTGTATTCTATAACCAATATATATACATTATATTAGTTAATAAGATAAAATTAGTTTGTGACGATAAAAAACCCACCAAAATGATCTAAACGATTATCATTAAAGTTATATTTAATGAATCATCATCATATCTAAAAAAATAATATATAATACCATTAAATCATATATATGTTCATTAGTAACATATAATTTCAATTATGGAGAATTATTTCAATTTTACATGATCTTTCATGTATGTGTAAAGGTAAACCGATCATGAAAACCAAGGAAAAGAACACTTCTGAATGACGAAATTGAATATCATAACTCATTAAAAAGGCCACAAATGAACTTAATAAAATTATAATAAATCAAATAAAATTTTAATATGTTATAAATTAATTTATTAATTAATATAAATTCATTATCCAAGACATAAGATACAAGTTCAAAACACTTTCAGACATAAGGTAAAGGTTTCTTCCCAAACCTCCATTTTCATTCGGGTTATGTTTTCTCCCTCTTTAAACTAATATAATAATTCATTATTTTTATATAAATCTTCCATATTTTGTGTATATGTTTCAAAATCATGTATCTATATCATTTAAAATTTCTTTTATGGATATATATATATTTTTTATGTTTTCCTTCTTAATTCCTCTTGATAACAAGCCCGATTAAAGGGAAATTCTAGTTTTCTTACCCATTTTTAAGTACCATATGTAATCTATTTTAAGACACCATTATTTTTCTAAAATCACTAATTTTTTCAAGAAAAAACATATTTGTTCATTTATATTTTTATATAAACAATTATTATGAATAAAAATTATTTTTTCCAAAATAACTCTTCTTTGCAATGTAAAAAGGGTATTTCTCTCAAGAATTCCTTGATGATTTTATTAATTTATTTTCATATATTTCAAAAACTATTTTGAATATTATGATTTATCAAGATTTATATATTATGATTATCATATACCATATTTTATTAAATGTTTTATGATTAGTTTGATTGTGGATGTGCTATCTTGATACGATTCACTATACTACTCAGAATGGTATGGGTTTATGTTTACATATTGGGGAAAGTTATTTACATTTCATATGTATATGTTGTTTATTTTTAAACCCACTCATATGAGTAATGAATTAGACTTATTAAGTTATGGGTGTGTCCCTCTATATCCCCTTGATGCATCGATATGTCTCATGAGAAAAAAAGGATTTGGTCAAGGCCTTAACCATTTATTTTCAGATGTCTTGGTCGAGGCATTGACATTATTTTTATGATTTTTAACATTATTAATTATCTCATTATGATATTAGTAATTTATAATCCATGTTATTATTCAACTAGTACAATATCCATGGTTAATATTCATTCTCATTTGATTATTGATTTGGAATTATTTATTTATGTTTTATTCTTTCCATATTATACTCAATATTATGTTATAATGGCATGTGTTTTTAGTCATTCACCCTGAATTATTATTTATATTACCTTCCATTGTATTAATTACCCTTACTAATAATTTTAGGACAACCATTTATTATGTTTTATTTTTCCCCAGGATGCGAAGATGTATATTATGAATTATTTTCATGGATACTCTAGGAGTTATGGATGTTTCTAATGGGGTTGCTATGTTGTTTTTAATTTTAAGTTATAATGTAAAACTTATGTTTATATCTGGTTTTACAAAACTACTAAACTATTCAGTCCTTCTAGATGATAATTCCTTTTTTATTATAATAATTTAATAAATTAAGGCACCAACTCTAGGAAACTAGAGTTAGGGTCTTTACAAAGATAGTGTGGCTTCCCTGAAGAGGCGGTGGGAATCTCATAGTTGGGGAACAATTTGGTAAACCGTGTTACCAAAACATGAACACAGTTTTAATTTATCCAAAAATTATTTTTAACCCAAAACCTACATGGAACCCTTAATTCCTACTTCTATTCTCAGTTCTCTCTAACCTAGGGACTGTAATTGATATTCTTTACAATTTTACACCCTCTGAACTCTAATTCTGGTGGATCTAGAGGCTTTAGATCCTGAGAAATAAAGGTAATTGCTAATTATTCCTTAATTATTAATGTTTCTTCTATATCACCTATCCTATTATTAGAAGTAATAATATTTTAAGATTTTCATGGATTGTTATATTAATTATATTATGATCTAATAATGGATTGTTGATTTATCAATGGATAGGTTTCTAAATCTTGCAAATTTTCATCTTTCCTTGAACATATCTAGATCTACAATTGGTGTAAAATATAATTGGGTAATATGATCTATCTTTAAGACCATTTCAAGTTATTATTCTTGTATACTGATTATATAATAATCATGTGATGAATTAGGGATGGTTCTAGGAATTATTAGTGTACAAGATTGGTCTAGGTGAAGATTCTTGGCATTTGTCATTGGTAATCTTGAGGTAGAAAGTATTTACCACATAGGTCCATTATATAAAGTTGATTGGAGTGTTTTTATTTTGTGTGTATATGTGTGCAGACATGAGATAAATTGTTTAATGTGGTATGTTTTCTTTACTTTTCATATGGTATGCATTTGTGTCCTATGATACCTATACATTGTGTGCTATGAATATGCCTTACGTACTATGCCCTTTTGCAAGTGAATTATTGGCCTATGGAGGTTTGTATCAAGGTGATAGGTAGATCATTGTATCTTGGTTAACTAATAGAGGAGTATTATGTGGAAGTGTGGCATGGGGTTGATGATGATGATTGGATTTGAAGACATATCAGGGGGTATAATAGCCTTCTGGCCTAACCCAAGAGAGAGGATAGGGTACGATGGACCTACAACCTGACCCAAGGCTGAGCCAGGGGCGTGATAACTTTATGGAATAACTTAGTAGAGGAGTGTGTATGATGAAATCATGGTTTTACTTAGAAACCGAGCTAGGGAATTGATGACCTTGTGGCTTACCCCAAGGAATTATTTTTTATAAGACTTGATTTGAGACATGTGATAACCTTGTGGCACGAATCAGGGATTAATTGGATATGGGCCTTAATATGATATTTGTGTTGGCCTTGTTTCCTAATCCAATATGTGATGGACTATGAGACATTAATTCTATCATGGAGCCAAATTAGGTACAATTGGGTTTCATTATGGATTGATTAATTCATGAATTCCCAATATATGATTAGTTGCATATTTGTTCATTTACTCACTATCATGGAATACCCCTTTTTTACACATGTTCAATTTATGATAAGGATGAATTGGTTTTTTTATACTGGGTCTATACTCACAGACTTCTTGGACATCTCGATGCATGTGAAAATTTCATGGTAAGGGAACTAATTAAGGGTAGGGGCCCTACATTAGAGAGTAGAGAAGTTGGTGCTTAGAGGACAAAGGTAATGCCAGGATAGACTTCAGACTACTACTATAGTGTTTTAGTTTATTTCATTTTGTTATCATACATTTTTTGAATTACCAAATTGGGAGTTTTTCTGTTTTTTTTCATGACCTATATGCCATTTTATTATAGCATGACGATTTATGCTGTGTTTTTTTAGGATGTTTATTATTACTTATTTTGATTCTAGTGCATGGTTATTATTACCAAGAGTATCGTATCCCCATGACACCATTCAGATCCTTTCCACTAGTTATAAACCTCTTTCATATTGAGATATGCACATGAGGTCATGTGTAACACTGTCCAGACCTGATGATTTAGTCAGGGTGTTACATAGTGTATCCCAGTCTATTTAAATCTACTAGTGTCATTCAAAATTCATCCTATTTAACACTATTATTACTCAAAACCCATTAAAGATTGAACATTGTAACTCAAGATATATTGTAATCAATATCCCATATATCTAAAATAACTTCATCATATTCACTTGGTGTGGAGATTGGGTTTTTTATATTTGGAACCTAAAAAATTAATTCCATCAACAAACACCAATACACCTCTATTCTGAACTATACTTATGTTTTCCTGGTCTTTAATATAAAATGTATAGCCATTAATTCCATACCCTGAACATGTGTTCATATCTAAACATGGGACACATTCTCACCATCTCAATGTTTCTAGTACATTAGATCTATCATGCATGGTCTATTTAAATCATGGAAAAAAGTTTTCTCACACTAATTTAGTAACCACATATCTTTTTAATCTAGATAAAATAGTTTTATTTCATTAATATGAAATGATATATATGAAAGAGTTTCATAATTATTATTCAAGATGTCTAAATGTTCCCACATTATTTTATCACCTACAAATGACTTTATTTTCAAGACACATATCCCCTTTCTCTCAAAACTGACTAGTTCATGGTAAGATGTAAGCAAACTAACATGATCTACCATATAAAAGTAGTTTGTACAAAACTTTTCTACCTTATAAAAAATATACTTCTCAATAATGAAGTATTCCGTTAAATGTGGATTCTTATCATACCCATTTAATATCTACATATACCATTCAAAAATATACACCCAAAAAAAGTATACATGACCACAAAAAACATTATTTATCACACCAAATGTACCATTAAATGTACCATGATATCAAAAGAAGATGGTGAAAAGTACATTTCTAGTTGAAAAATTATATATACTACATTATTTTAGAAATTGTTCAATGAATTCAAATAAATAACTTTATTACAAAATGTAATTGAAAAAATAACACTCATTGATGATAGTCAATTTTAAACTGATGAGTAGTATTCTATGAAATGCTATTGGTATGAGTTTTTGCAACATAATATGACAACCATGAGATTTCATGCCTATTAACTTCAAATATTTTAGCATAATAATCCAAGATTTTTGTAGATATTTATTTTTAAATAAATATTTATTAAATATATTGTTTCAAACATCACAATGAACTAAATCAAATTAATACTTTATCATAATTAAAGATAAACGTTAATACATTATGAGTATACAACGATGAAATAAAATGATAATTATAATATTTTATATATTTTTTTAAATCACATATTATTATTATATGATGTATTTATAAAATTCAAAGAAATATTTTAATATCATTAGATTAGTAAAATTAAAGTTTTAGAATATAAATAATTAATTTTAATGGTATTTATTGAATATTATTTAATATAAAAGAAAAATTTTTCAAAGAAATATTTTTTAAAATTTTGTGCATTTTTAATTAGTCACGAATAAAGAATTATTTTCATGATATTTATTTATTATATATACAAGAAAATAAAGTAACAGCCATCCAATATTTATTACAAGGTAATTAATAATAATAATTTTATTTTATGCATAAAAATGTATTTTACTATAAATTTCCCTTTTATGTGCTATGTTTTTTATTAAGAAAATAAATATATAATGGTTAAATGATGATAAATAATATTTTTAATATTAATAATATATTAAAATTAATTTAATTAGTAATTGATTGGAAATAAGAACAATAACAATTAATATTTTTAAAAATTCATTTTCTTATAAATACAATTTTCATTATATTTTATATTTTCATTCAAAAGTTAAATTACTAAATTGTGGAATTTGAATTTTAAAAAATGAACTTATTTTTTGTATTGATCACAAAAATATTATCTTAGGATTAATTTTTTGGAATTTTATAAAAAGTTTTTTTAGGCAAATGGGGAAAAATATAGTTTTTATAAATACCATGACTTTTATG
Source organism: Viscum album (assembly GCA_963277665.1). NCBI lineage: Eukaryota > Viridiplantae > Streptophyta > Magnoliopsida > Santalales > Viscaceae > Viscum > Viscum album. Next base: position 1,225,231,642 of record OY728142.1, on the reverse strand, counting down.
ACATCATTAGAATATAAGTATAACACAAAATTTATGAAAAAAATTTTATGTACAAATTTTTTTTAAGTAAAATTATGCATTTAAAAATTCTATTTTTAATTTAAAAACCTATATTTTAAATTTTAGAAGTTAAGTTATATTTTTCTTTAGAACTGTTATGAATGCATTATACATATATTATTTTCAAATTAATTGTTTCCAACTTTAGAAATTGTGTATAATAGAATGGATTTAATATTTATAATCATAAGGACCAAATTATATAATAATTTCTATTTTATTTTTAGGCATAAAAATAAATTTCTTAGGTATAAATTATTTACCACGATAAAAGTCAAAATGGTAAAAGTTTTAAATAGAAGGGTAAAAGACCTAAAACATGTTAAAAAAATTTCTTAAAATGAGTGTTTAATGTATTTATTGACCTTAAACTACCTGTTATCCATTACTTTCTAGTTTTTGAGACACTTTACTTTAAAATTGACGTGTCTTTAATATATAGTTTTGAATATTTACAAAGGGTCACCCCTCTCACTCATAAATAGAGCCTTTCACTACCCCTATTATCCTGAAAAAAATCCCACTATCCCAACCAAAATATATATAAATACCTTACCAAAACTATAATACATGTATTATATCTCTTTCTACCATCATAATACCATCCTTCAAAGTCTTAATCTAATTTTCAAAGGAGTTGTTACATGGAGTATGCTAAAAAAACCCAATCACTTATTTTTCATTTGTATTCCTATATTTATTATTCCACATCATAAATATATATTATACCCATGATAACATAATTAAATAAGTATCATAATTATAATTAATGTTATTATGATGATACAATTACCATTTTATACATAGATTCTAACCATTTGAAAAATGAAAATGTCGATCGTGTGTGCATGCGAACTATCGCCTCTATGAATGAAGTATGTTTTTTTTCACCACCACATTATATGGATTGTTTTAAAAGTGAATTTAATTAATAAATATTATATATACTAAATAATTAGTATTCTAAAAAGATAAATCATTATATACCTTCCTCCCCTCCCATTTATTAGCAAACAAAAATGTCATTTATGTGTATGTGCAAACTACCACCTCCATGGATTACATGTTTCATTTTCATCACCACATTACATTGGTGGATATATTTTTTTATTGAATATATATGATATTATGGTGTAATATATTTCATGAATATGGTTATGAAATTATGACACAAAGATTAATGATCATTATAATGTAATCTATTGCTATCGATAAATTATCCTGAATAAGCTTGTCAGTGATCTCATCTTCACATATTATAACTAAAACTCTCAAGGAATGATATTGAAACTTTAAAAATAATTATGGAAATTATTTTCCATTAACTTTAATAATATGTTTGGACTTTATATCAATAAATAAGAACCAACACCATCATTATGAAACTTGTACAAAAAAAATGAAATTATTAACATCCAATGATGAAAATATACTATAAGTGACTAATATATGTATATAGAATTATTATAAATAGAGTATATAAAAGGTATTAGAAATGAATAAGGTTTTTAAATAAGTTATTAATTTCATTATGTTTATTATATAGGTGGTTAAAGTTCTTTATTTGAAGTTGATAGTTAAGCTAATGTTTTTTGTTGTCTCAATTTTTCTTCCTAGAGACATTTTACATATTTATAAATTGTTTATTTTTAAGTGTTAAATATAATTCCATATGTATACCTTTTTATTATAACTTTCTTTAAATTCAAGTTATTTAAAAATATATTTCAATTTTTATCCTTTAATTTCTTTTCAATTAAAAAGATACCAATGGAGTGAGGGATATCGATAACTCAAATATCTTTTTTTTTGAGTTATAATATTTATTCTTGAACTTATTTATTCCATATTTGGGTTCTTCCACCCTATGATTTTATTATATGGTACTTCCTCTTCCTCTCTGGGGAAAGTGTATTGTTTTTAATTTAAATATCCTTCCATGATGAGTATCCATCTCATAAACTTATAGCATTGTTAAGAATCATTTTCATCCTTTCCAATATTCCCCTTTTTCTTCCATTTTAACATTATTTATTCCCTAAAATTTTCTCCTTTATTATTTTTAAATATAAATATTTCTTATTTCTTATTATATTCATATTTCTCTTCATCTCTTTTAAAAAATAATATTTATTACTCTTTTTATGATGTGAGTTTCAATAAAGGTATTTTAAATTATTAAAAGTTTTTCTTTCCATAATAATATGTTTTATCTTCCACTCTAATTTTACTTCAAAAAATCTTTATTTCATTTTTAAGGTTCTATTATTGATATTTTTTTCCAAATAATGTTTTATTTTTTTCATGTTAACTCCTTTAAAGAAACTTTTGAAAGTGACCCATAGATTCTTTTTCTATGAACTGGTATAACTCTTGATAACATTTTATATGATAACTCTTGGAAATGATACAAAACCTGTTTTCCTTCTATGGGTTCTTCATGATATGGTATATGATTAATTTTATCTAGAAATCATGTGTATGGTTGGGTGGGGTCCTATATCACCCTCCAATTCATTGGTTAATGTTATATATATCATGATATAGTTATAGGAATCGAGTATTGATGTTCTCTTCACTATGTTTAACACCCACTTGTTACCATGGTATTTTATTTCTTATTATTTTGTGCTTTTTTATATTAATTTGTAATGTTTTTTGGTAAATTTTAGGCTTAAAATTTTATTTTTTTGGATCATTTTAAAGTTTCCAGGAATTCCCAATATTTTTTGGGAATTTTGGGGAGCCTCAGAGGGTATTTTTTATGTTTGTGATCTCATCATGCTATGGAATCCCATACTTAGTCATCTTTATAGGCATTTCAGTGTGTGAGTTTCCCTATAAGAAATGACCAACACCACCATGGCATAACATATGTCATGATGGGTGCCTAGGGATGCCTATCCAAAACATCTCATGGGAGGATTGACATGGTACCAGGCATGGTTGGGGTGTTTGGTGGGGTTCCTAGAGGGCACGAAAATATGGTGAATTTCATTGTGCAGGACATGGCCACCTACCCATTTATTTTAAATTTTGTAACTTTCATATTTTCCCATGTTTTGTTTTAGCAATTTTAAACCTTTTCCCCCCACCTTTCTCAAATGATACTAATCAATGAACCCCTATTAAAGAAAAACCTCATTTCCTATGATACCTCTTCTTCTATGGATATTCCATGAAATTTATTTATGATTCATGGCTGAATCTATGAGGCAGGTACCTCTCTTACTTCTCTTCTCCCTCTCCTATAATTTTATTCTTCTCCCATTAGTTCAACTCTCTCGAAAGAACCCCAGGGTATCAGTTTGTAATTTTTTTTGATTACTTTGATGTTAATTAATTTTTTTTCTCCTTTGAGCTCTGTTCATCCCATCTTTTATGTTTCAAGTAATTCTCCATCGATATGAGTTATGTTTTCCCTATTTCTTAAATTTTAATTTTAGAACCATTTATTTATTAAGTTAAATATACATGTTTTTATTTTTTTATGATATTATTAGGTTTATTTACTTCATTTTTAAAAATAAAATTAGATTTCAATATTGTTTCATAGAAAACGAAGGGTTTATCTATTTATAAGGAAGATTTATGTCTAATTTTATTCAACTATGCACACCAATTTTTATCATGTTGTCTGAATGGATCCTTAAAAATTATATTTAAATTTATAAATATGGTTTGGGATTTAAAAATTGATTTACAAAGGATTTATTTGGAATTTCAAGTGATAATTGAAATTCCAAGTACTGTTAAAATTTTCAAGTATTATTTTAAATAAAATTTTTGGTATAAAATTTTATTAACCCCATTAGTGTCGTGAAATAAATTGAAGGGTTATTTTTTAAACCCTTAGGGGTTTTTAATGAATGAGGGTTATTTATTGAAATTAATTTCTAAGTGGAGTTAAGTTTATTTCTTTAGATTTTTTTTGAAATGATTTTAAGTGTGACTCCTAATGAATTATTCTATAAGAAATAGTTTTAAATGAAATTTCAACCCATTAAAATAGATAGATTGGAACTACGAGTCATTTTTAGTGAAATGATTATTTGGAAAATTAAATGATTTCCAATTAATGAGGGTACACAAGACCCTATTTTTTACCCTTATGCTTGTTTCCTTTTAATATGTGGTGGTTGACATATATAGAGACTGGGAAATTCATCTCATGGGATGTTTCTTTATAGGGAACTATAGGTGAAAGTGAGATTACTGTTTTAGATTTATGATTATTATTTTTATCAAACTCACTATTTTTTGGTATGGGTTTAGTAAATTCTAGTACTTCGTCACTTTAGATACTAGGGTAGAGCCCATGAAACCAATCCCTTAGTAGGTAGTTGTACATAGAAGATTTTCCACTTTTATATCTCTTGGTATCTTTATGAGTATGGAACCTTTGTTATTCTAGATTATTGATTTGTTTATTTGTTTTAATGGAAAGGTGACGTTTTTTATTGGTCTTTTATTCATGAATCATGAGTTGGTTTTCTAAATAACTTTAAAATTGTTTTAATGAAAGTTGTTTTAAAATGAAGGAGGGATGTTTTTCAAGGCATGTGTGTTTTTAAATGAAAATTTCTATAGTGATATTTTTCATTTAAGAAAAATAAAGAGGATTTTTTACAAAATAATATTAATATTTTATTAGTTTCAATGTAATTAAGAATGAAGAACATATTATCTTATTGTTTTTAAAACTAGTTTTAAAATGGATTTGAATTTTAAGGTTAGACATTTGGTTGGCTTGTGGTGACCTAATCAAAATTTTTATGCTCACACATACATTATATTTTAGTTTCATGTTTTTTGATCAAATATTGATTGATTATGGAGAATTGAATATTTTGGGATTAGTTGGACCCATGGGATCATGCATAGGTTAGTGTTTATTTATTTTTTATTTATTTTCCTTATTGCTCCAACCAAATCATCCAACCCTATTTCTTATCTTTTCTTTAACTGGTGATGCATTATGTATTTTGAGTTATGTTTGTTGAATAAAAGGGGCTATTTATTATGAGGGATTCAGAGGTGAACTAAGGGAACTGATTTAATTTTAAATTGTTTATATTGCTTCTTATTTATTAGCGCATGGACCTATGACACACAAATAGGGTGTACCCATTTTTTGGTGTGAATTAACTCAGATTTAAGTGAAAAACCATCCCTGTTGGTTGTTTATAATTCTATATCAATTTTCTCCAACATAGAGGGATTAAGAACGACCCTTGAACCCCATAATAATATATAATAGGTGTTCATAAAATGAATGTATCGGGTTGGTTTGTGAAAAAGTGGTATCAAGTATAAGTTCTTGAATAAGGGCCTAGGTTTTTGAGTAGAACTTTTGTTATTTCGGGGGTCTCATGGTATAATGAAGATATTTTATTAGAAATAAATTTTTACATGTTGGGGTGAGTGTTAGGATCTATATTTTGTTTTAATTATTTAGTTTTTCGGGGTATTCAAGGCTTGAGTCTTGGATTTTTTATTTTATTCTTGATTAGTTTGATGCGTTTGATACGGAAGTGATGTTTGAATTTCAAATGAGTTAAAAATGATTTAGGTGTTTTCTTGAGATTTTTGTGAGGGTGGAGGAAGATTCAGAGTTATATAACTAGCCTACCTAGTTGGTATAACTATGTGAAGCCCATGTGGATAGTTATGGAGACTTAAACCTGTAAGTAGTTTAATATTCTATTTTGAAAATTTTTAATCACTTTTAATTCCCAAATCACTTCTAAATTGGGATCTCACTTGTTAGAGGGGAATTAAAGAAGAGTTTGATAATTCTTTATATTATTTGAGTTATTTTTACATGTTTTTCTATGTTATATTTTAGTTGTGATTATAAATTTAAATGATATTTTGTGTGAAAAATATATTTTTCCTAGTTTTTTAGAAAATATTGGTTTTAAAATTGGTTTTAGTGGGTTATTTTAGTGGGTTTTATTATTTCATAAATAATGTTTAAAAATTTATTTATTTTATTATGGTTTTTGGAAAAAAAATGTTTTGGAAGGAAAGTGGGATTTTATGAAATGATATAAAATGAATCCATTTAATTTAAAGATGATTTCAAGTGTAAATAATACCCTAAAATGATTTTCATTTTGTTTTTGTAATGTAGTGTGGTATTTTAATTTTTTTTTGAAAGATGGTGATTTTTTAAGAAAAATATTCTTATAATGTTTGAATGATGTGTTGTGCTTTTTTGAGCTTATTATTTTAGATTTATCCCCTAGTTATGGTGATAATTTTTGGTTCAATGTGTGGGACATGAACAATAGTAGTTCATTTATCATGTTATATATATTTTTCATCCCAATACGGTTAAGAAAAATGAGGGATCATCTATCTCAAGGGATGACCCTTTGGGTTATTCCCTTCACTTTTTAGGTGTAGTTTCCCTATATGGTGGCCCTACCTAAACTCAAAATTGGGTGGTGAGGCTAGAATATTTATCTCTCTTGGATTTGTTTTAGGAAATATTAAATAAATGTCCCCTCCCTATTTTGTCTTTGTTAAGGTTTTTTCTTTATACAAGTGAATGATCTAGTTGAGTGTCGTGGAAATATGTGGATCCATTGTTCTTAGAGTTGTTCTTTGGTATGATGGTTATTTATTCGGGGGATTTGGAATCAATGAAAGATTTTGATGTGTCTTTGATCTGGTGCATTGTGAGACTCTATGGGTGTGATTATGGTTTTTTCACATAACTTGTGGATTTGAGTTGCTTCCTCTTGGGTTTTGTGTGTTATCGTGGTTTATACTTTTCAAGGTTGAGTGTGTTTTTGGTTTCATGAAGTGATTGTGGTTTATGTTTGTGGTCTGGCCATGTGGAGGTTATATCCTTGATGAGTTGGTAGTTTGGATACCAAGGAATATTTTATTTGGAAATTTGGACTATTATCTATTTTGGTGAGAAATTAAGGACATTGGAACTTTTTTGGGTATCTGTGAGATAGTTCTGGAGTGGTTGAGGTCATAGTCTTGTTGAGTAGAGAATTTTAACCTAGCTCTAGAATCCATGTTAGTTTTTTGTGAGGATTTATTTTGGGGTGAGTTTCATTTTGATATCCTTATTATGATTCCTTGGTGGACATTGAGTTTTTTGATGGATTGATAATTCTTGGGCTTTGGTGGAATTGAAGTTCTTAGTAGTGTTTCATCTTGAAGTGTATGCCTTAGTTTATTTTTTTAATTTTAGAAGAATTTTTAAATAGTGGGGAGAGATATGTTAGGTCACTGTTTTCCCTAAGACTCATCCTAGGGGTTGTGGTAGCTAGTTTATGTCATATTTTACTAAGATAGGACTTATGTTTTTGGGAGATAAATTTGGTGGGTTTGGAGATTTTGGATGGATAGTTGAATGAGAGATCATGTTGAGTGGTTATATTTTGTTCAAACTCTCTATAGTTTTCCCAAGTCCACTCACCTCATAAATTTAAGTGGACCATACCTTATTGTTCCATTATCTTCTACATTTAACTAAGAATTTCTTGGTGAATAAATTATCATGGTAGAGAGATCTATTACACCCACATGTTCTAATGTTATTTTATTTTATATTATATCATTCTATTTCATATAAATTTGGGTTATTTTAAGTTTCAATAAATTTTTGTTGTGTAATTTAAAATTTTGGGTCATTTTAAAGTTTCTAGGTGTTACTATAATTTTCTAGGAATCTCTAGGATCCCCATAGGTTCTTTTAGCTATAGTATACCTCACTATGTTGTGGCACCCTAACCTTGTATATTTTTCACATATTTCATTATGGGAGTTTCCCTATAAAAAATAATCTACACCACCATGACATAGTGGATATCATGGTCAGTGCCTAGGAGATCCTATTAAAAATGGATAGTAGGAGGATGGGCATGGAACAGAGTGTGGTCTAGGGTGTTTGGTGTCCTACCTGAATGGGACCATGGTGTAGTGAAAGCTGTGGTGAAGGGTATGGTATCCTTCCTGTTTCTTTTAAGTTTTTTTGGTTTTCTTATTTTCACCTATTTTATTTTAGGAATTTTATCCATTCTGTCCCCTCCCTTTCTCGCACGATGCCCAGCCATGACCCCCTACTCATGTGTGAAATCCTATCCTCTGATACCTCTTATTATATGGTGATTTTACATGATTTTTTCAAGATTCAAGGATGAATATTTGAGGTAGGGGATCCTATTCACTTCTCCCTCTCAAATTTTTTATTCTCCCCCCATCATCATGTATCTCTCAATTGAACCCTAGTGTGAATTTTGACTTTATTTTTGTGATTACTGTGATTTTAGGTCATGATATGTCTCCTTTTATCTCTTTTCATCCCATGATTGATGTTACAAGACATTCACCATTGATCTGAGGTATATTTACTAATGTCTAAACTTTTAATTTTAGAAATTTTGATTTCTTGAGATCAAAATCCTTGTTTTAATTTTCTAATGATATTATTACATGAAATTGTTTAATTTATAATAATAAAATTTGATTTCATCGTGTATTTTATATAAATCAAAGGGTTTATTTATTTTTAAGGAAGTTTCCATCTCAATTTCATTCATCCATTCACACCAATTTTTATTATGTTTCCTGAATATATCCTTTAAAATTATATTGAAATTTATAAATATGGTTTGGGATTTCAAAATTGATTTTACAAAGGTTTTACTTGGAGTTTTAAGTGAGACTTGAAATGAAAAGTATTGTTAAATTGCTTCAAGGATTTTTAAAAAAAAATTAAATGTATGGTTTAAAAATGTATTGACCCAATTTGGGTCATTAAATAAATTAAATGGTGGTGTTTTGGAGTCTTCGGTGTTTTCAATGAAGGTGTATTGATTATTTAAATTAATTTTCAAATGTTTTTATGTGTGTTTATTTAGAAAAATGTTTTAAAATTATTTCAAGGTTGAATTTTAATGAATTTTTTTAGATAATTTTTTTGATATAAAACTTCAAACCATTAAAAGAGATTTCTTGGAACTTTGAGTCATTTTCAATGAAAGTAATGTTTAACACTTTAAGTGATTTTGAAATAATGTTGGTGTGTGAGACCCTCTTTGTTCTCTTTATACTGGTTACCCTTTAATTAGTGGTTCATGAAGAATGTGGAGACCAAGGAATGGATCTTAGGGGATATTTATTGAGAGAGGTCCATAGGTTAGAGAAATATTACTATTTATGATTTATGATGATTGTGTGGTTATTATTTTTATAACCCCCACTTTTTTTGGTCTATGTTTGATAAAGTCATACACTATGTCACTTTAGAACATAGGGAGGAGCCCATGAAACCTATAACTTGGTTGGTGGTTTGACATAGGATATTTTATACTTTTATATCTCTTGTTATCTTGATGTGTGTGGAACCATGATTTTATCCCCTTATTATTTGTGTTCATCTCTTCTAATGGGAATGTCCCCTTTTGATTGATCTTTTATTCGTATATCATAATTGGGTTTTCAAAATTGATTTGGAAATATTTTAAATAAAGGAGTACTAAAATGAAAGAGGTATGTTTTACAAGGTTTTAATTCATTTAAATTAAAATTTTCTTTGTGATTGTTTTCATTTAAGAAAAATAAAGAGTAAATTTTATAAAATCATATCTATGTGTTATTCATTTTAATGTAATTAATAACGAAGAACCTATTTTCTTATTGTATTCAAAACATGCTTGAAAATGGATTTGAATTTAAAGGTTAGGATTGTGGAATGGTGGGTAGTAACATACTAAGTATTTTAAATTTCATTTTTTTGGCTCTGATCCTTACTTCTCAAGGAGCATTGATTGTTTAAGGCTTAGTTTTTACCATAGGATCATCAAAGTTTAGTTTTTATTCCTAATTATTTAGTTTTATTGTTACATCAGTCAAATCATCTAACCCTATTTATTTTCATTTCTTTAATCAATGTTGAATTATATATATGAATTTATTGATGTTGAATAAAAGGAGTTTTTTGTGTGTGAAGTATTTGGTGGTGAGTTGAGGGAATTAATTTTGTTTTAAGTTATTTAAATCATTTATACTGCTTCTTCTTTATTGGTGCATGGAAATCAGATATAATGAATGTTCATGTCCCATTTTCCGTTGTTCATTAACTCTAATTTAAGGTTGAAACCATTATTTTTGGTTGTTTTTTATGCCTTGGAGGTTGTTTCCATCCTAAAGGTATCTTGAATACCCATTGAGCCCAATCAAGGGACAACTCGGGCATCTCTCTGATGGATGGATTAGGTTGGTACATGACACTATTAGAATTATAAAGTGATGGATTCTCCACTATGTCATGGGAATCAGGTAGTAATGACTACTTCATTATGTAATGGGAATCAAATAGTGATTCCCACTCTACTATGTTATGGTAATTGGGTAGTGATGCTTGATTTACTATGTTATAGGAATCAGGTAGTGATGCTTACTCTATTATATTATGAGAATAATGTAATCAGGCCTGATCCACTATGTCTTGAGAATCAGGTTGTTATGCATGCTCCACTATGTTATGAGAATATGGTAGTGATTCCTTCTCCACTACATTATGGTAATTAGGTAGTGATGCTTACTCCATTATTTTATGATTTCCTATACTTATTCTTATGACAAATTTCTATATGATTATTTCATTCTACATGGATCATATTTATTGTATCATGTTTCCTTACTATTATTCCATGGTATATTCTTGATCATTTGATAATGCATTTACTTATATTATTCTATGTGGACAACTCTTATTATTCCATGTTCCTATTTTTTATTATATATTTCTCCTATGTTTATCTTTTTTCCATATTCTCATGCTCTAAACCTTTATGACCCGTTGATGAAATTTTTTCCCTACTGAGCATTTTATGTCAACCCTTTCTTATGTTTTCCATTCCCCAAGTTATAAAAATGAGTATAACCTAAGAGATATCTTGAAGGTGATCTAGTATGGAGGTATTATGGAGTATTTTTTATCATAGTATTTTTATATAGATAATCTCTATAGTCACTAAAACTTTTGGTTTTGAGATTGTGCAATCATTTATGATATGTAATGTTTATATTTTGGAAATATATGTAAGTTTGGATTGATTTGTCTCAGTTGGTATCAAATATAGTGTGTAATGTATGTGTTTTTAGCACTGGATCTAGGAGTGTGGGTTTGGGGGATCTCATTTATTGAAACAAAGTTTTTTAAAGTTTAAGAATAAACTAGAGTAAACTTGATACCAGGGCGACACAAAATAATTTATTAGTAACCTTCTTGAAAAATTCATGAAAAACTGGAGTCAAGTATGTTCGTTTTCCTTTAGAAGTGGAAGATAACTCCAAAAATATTCCCATTGAAAGTAAATCAAATCTTTCATTTAAACCATCATTTGTCTTTCCTTTAACATCTAAAAAAGTTCTAATAAAACTATTATTGATATTATTATCAGTATTCATCCCATAAATATTATGTTTGACCTCAAGATATCTTTAGTATGGAAACATAAAAAATATTTATTATTTCTTCCATATATTAATATTAGTACTAGATATTTGTGTATTTCAAAAATGTGACCTCAATGTTTTTTACCCTTTTAAAAAACTAATTAGTTTAAAAAGGATTTAGAGTAATATAAAATTTATGTGAGTCATTGAATGCCTTTTTTTAATCTTTGGAAAGATTGATCCATAGACAAAAAACATTTATGAACCATGTACACTATCTTTCTACCATGTTGTAGTTGATGATATAAAGACCCTTTTTTGTAAATTGGAAAAGTTTTATTCCCATTAACATCATATCCATAAAAATTTTAATTTACTGGGAAGTGATTTATAGTAAACACAATCATTACATGCAATAAAAAAATATTCCATTTTAAAATAATCCTATATGACGATACCTTCCTCCCATAAGAGTTTCAAATCATCAATTAATGTTGAAACATAAATATAAATATCATTTCTAGTCAGTTTTGATCCATAAATAATTAAAATCAACATGATATATTCCAAATTCATAAAAAATTAAAGAGATAAGTTGTAAATCACCAAAAAAAGCAGTCCATGAACTATGTTTACTACAAAGGATCTGATATGGATTCATTCCATTAGTTCACAATACAAGTATGACATTTGAAACTTTATTTTTGAATATAGAAATTTTTTGATCAATCTTATTCCATTGTAGACAATATACTAGATGATGTAATTTTCTAATATATATTCACTAATTTTCATGGAATCTTAAACTTTTTGAATAATTTTAATTTTAAAATAAACATTTCAAATGAGTAATTATAGTAAGATACCAAATTATCTTATTAGGAGTATTGGTACTCAAAAAAATTGATAAATCAATCTATGATTTTTATTTCAACTTACATCATGATGTCACACAATTAACACATAATGAAAACCTTCGTATTCCATCCTAGTATACACAAAGGGGGAGAAAGGATTGATAAAATGAATACCAAGAAATAAGTGACTTCCCTAAGAAAGGGGGAGTTCATCTAGAGGGAAGTTATTATCAATGAATATTTTTGTATACAAGAAATTCTAAAATCTCATTCAGGAAATCAAGAATACGATCCTTAGGGAATTCAAAGCCCTTCGGGGAGTTATTTGTATTCACTATGATCCATAAGTAAATGGAGATAAGTTTTTATTTTCAAGTACATAAAAATTCTAAGTCCTTATATGCTTTTTAGTAAGGATGTTTGTGCTATCCAAAAAGGGGGATATTGTTGAGTCAATAAGGTTTACTTATGACTTTTCCATTCCATTATGTTTTGAAAATCACAAATATTCTATCTCAAGTCAAATTTTGTTTCCCCTAATATTTTTCTTAATAAGGAAAATTTTCCTTCCCCAAGGAAATTTTTCCTAACCAATGTTTTCATTGTTCTTGTTATAGTTTCTCTAAATCTAACTCATTTTATTTCTAAGTGTAAAATTAGGTTTCATATCTAAAACCTAGGAATAATATAAATACTTAGATGCAGAGTATTCTATTTTTAGGATCTGAATTTAGACTCCAAATTCTTTAAAATTCAGACTCTGAATTCTCTGAAATTCATACTCCGAATTCTCTGAAATTCAGACTGCATATTCTCTGAAATTTAGACTCTGAATTATCTGAAATTCAGACTCCAAATTATCTGAAATTCATAATCTAAATTCTTTGAAATCCAGAATCTGAATTCTCGGAAATTCAGACTTCGAATTCCTCATAATTCAGACTCTGAATTATTTGAAATTCAGACTCCGAATTCTCTAAAATCCAGACTCCAAATTTTCTAAAATTCAGACTCCGAATTCTCTGAAATTCAGACTCTGAATTCTTTGAAATTCAAAATCCAAATTCTTTTAAATTCAGACTCCTAATTCCTGAGAATTCAGACATCAAATTCCTCATAATTCAGACTCCGAATTCATTAGAATTCAGACTCCAAAATCTATAGAATTATGATTCTTAATTCCTTGAAAAACAGAATCTGAATATCCATGGTTTATTGTTTCCAAGTGTTTATTTTCTTAGACTTCGAAATTTATTTTTCCTTATACTCCGAAAAATATATTTGGTTAAGAAACCATATTTTGCTGACACTTTCTATAGTTATGAAATGATGTCGTACAATCTGTTTCTAACTAACCATTGTTTGAGTGACACGTGTACAGGTCCCTCCGAGATTCAAGGAAAAATATGACCATTGGAATATAAATAAATAAAGGAAAATAAAGACATGAAAGTTACTTGCTATGAATGTAAAAAAGTAGGGTATATAAGCCCAAATTTTCATATGCTAAAGAAAAAGGATAGAAAGGAAAATCATTCTCAGAGGAATAGAAATAAGTTCTACAAGGCTAAAGAAAAGAAAGTTTTGAAAGCTAATGACACCTAGAGTGCCAGTGGTGGAGACTCTTCTTATGAATCCTTAGAGTATGAATCTTTTGGTCAGAAGAATCTTGGTTTACTAGCCAGATTACCCATTGAAAATCATTGTCTAATGGAAAAGGTATATAATGCTGAATCTATGAATTTTTTTCCTTAAATGCTAATTATTGTGATGATAAATATTATGAGTATTCATAGAAGAATCTTCTTTTGATGAAGATAATACTTTACCTACTTATGAAGAAGTTTCTAGGTTTTCTAAACTTTCTGATAATGAAAATTCTAAATTGAAGAAAAATATTGATAAGGAAAAGGCTAGAATTTTTATTCTTACTAAATTATTTTATGATCGAAATATGATGTATATTCTCAATATACAAGGGGAGGGGGGAGGTTAATTCTATGTTTAAAAACTTTCATTTTTAACCTTAAGGAAAACTGTGTTTAACAAAGTTAAACAAGGTAAATTCACAAGACCTCTTAGTTCTACAAACATTCTAGGTTCCAGAAATATGGTTCCGAAAATGAAACTTAAGAAACGTTTACAAGGAAAATATTCTACCTTAAAGCGTATAGAATATTATTAATCAGAGTATTCAGGTACAAGAAAGTATAAGATAGTTATACTTTCTTTATTAATCAAAATGCAGTGAAAAAAACTTGAAACAAAACAAGTAAAAAGTATGAAATCTTATAACCCAAAGAGTAGGGTATCCAACAACCTTGGAAAAAGGTCCCTTGATTTATAATTTCAAGAAAGTCTATCTTATCTACACTAGGTTAAGCCCTTGATAGGAATATCTGAATCAGTCTTGCTATCCCCATAAGCCCTCGAACTTCAAGGTAGTCGGCACCTCTGTCTTCCTATCCAAGGAAGTCCTCAAACTTTAAGGTAGTCAACACCTCTGTCTTCCTATCCCTAGAATCCCTCGATTGTACTCAGCAACAATCAGAGTTTCATAGAGAAAGCTGAACAAGATGTTCAGTATGCATAAAGAATAAGAGTTTCTCTCTCTAGAAATCACTTCAACAACGTGTAATCTCTAGGGCGATCAACAGATATCTTAGTTGTTATGAGCTCATTCAAATGAGCTCCTATTTATAGGCATTTGTCCAATGGTCAGATCCCTCCCCCAATGGTCATATTTTTCCTTGAATCTCGGAGGGACCTTTACACGTGTCACTCAAACAACGGTTAGTTAGAAATAGATTATATGACATCGTTTCAGAACTATAAAAAGGTAAGAAAAATATGGTTGCTTGACCAAATCCATTTTTTGGAGTCTAAGGAAAAATAAATTTCAGAGTCTAAGAAAATAAACACTTGGAAATAATAAACCATGTATATTAGGATTTTTTTTTCAAGGAATTTGAAATCATAATTCTATAGATTTGGGAGTCTGAATTCCAATGAATTTAGAGTCTGAATTCTGAGGAATTCAGAGTCTAAATTCTGAAGAATTCAGAGTATGAATTCTAAGGAATTTAGAGTCCTAATTCTGAGAATTTGGAGTTTGAATTTCAGAGAATTTAGAGTCTTAATTTTAGAGAATTTGGAGTCTGAATTTCATAGAATTAAGAGTCTAAATTTCAAAGAATTCGGGGTCTGAATTTCAGAGAATTCAGAGTTTGAATTTTAGGGAATTTGGAGTCTAAATTAGGATCCTGAAAACAGAATACTCTATATCAAAGTATTTATAGGATTCCAAGGTTTTAGATATGAAACCCAAATTTACACTTAGAAATAAAATGAGTCAGATTTAGAGAAACTATAACATGAACAATGAAAACATTGCTAAAGAAAAATTTCCTTGAGGAAGGAAAATTTTCCTTATTAAGAAAAATCTTAGGGGAAATAAAATTTTCCTTGAGATAGAATGTTTGTGATTTTCAAAACATAAAGTAATGTAAAATTCATAAGGAAACCTTATTGACTCAACAATCTCCCCCTTTTTGGAAATCACAAACATCATTAGGAAAAATAATATAATGACTTAGAATTTTTATGGACTGGAAAATAAAAACATATCTCCCTTTACTTATGGATCATAGTGAATACGAATAACTCCCCCTTAAGCTTTGAAATCACTAAGGATCATATTCTTGATTTCATGAATGAGATTTGACAATTTCTTGCATATGAAAATCTTCATTGATAAGAACTTTCCCTTTGATGAACTCCCCCTTACTTAAGGAAATCTCTTCTTTACTTTGTATTCTTTTAATCAACCCTTTCTCCCCCTTTGTGAATTTTAAAAAAGGAATAAAGGTAATGGGCAAAAAAATTGGTACATGAAATATTAGTACTAAACAACCAAATATATAAAGAGAAACAAAAAATTCCATTATGATTGAGAATATTTGTATAGGGAAGAAATACAATAAAAGACAAGAATTGGGAAAAGTTATACTTCTTTATCCTTCGGCATCAGCTTCTTGACAATGGTTTTCGGCTTCTTTATCTCATTGTGATCTTCTTCCATATGCTTAATCAACTGATCCTGATCTTCATTTTTCTTCTCTAAGGATTTAATTTTTTCTTCTTAATCCTTAATAAATTTTTCCTGAGCTTTCAAAACATCTTCTTTCTTAGAAATTTTTTCTTTAAACTCAATTCTAAGATCCCTTTCTCTCATCCAATTCATCAGCACTAAATTGAGCTTTCCATTCAAGTCTTTGAATTCTTGATTTCGAGTAGTTTGTTCGAGACATTGCTTTTCCAAAAAAAATTTAGTGAGATCCTTGATCTTTCCATCTTTGGTGTCAAAGGTATTCTTCACATTATCTTGGAAATCATCAAGGATTATCATTTCTTCAATTGTCTTCCTTGACCAACTTGTAATCTTCTTGCATGATCTTTTATGAGCCTCATAACCAATGATCAAAGAATTTAAATCTACCTCAAGTCCAACATATTTATCCATAAGCATTGAAACTGAATCTGATTTTTGATTGAACGAATTCTGAAGCAACTAACACCTCGAATCTATACTTAGAAATAAAGGAATAGTGTCAACCAACTTCTTCAAAGACTGAAAAACAAAATCATGTACAAGAGAGGATGATTTTGAATCTGAGTGTTTGGTTGGTGATGATTATTTTTCTATGTCTTCATCTTTCCTCTTCGATGAAGCATCGACATCTTTCTTCTTCACCACAGATTTACTGGGTGTATCTACTACCACCAGATTTTCCTTATTAACTCTTAAAATGATGTCTTGTTCTTTGGGTGATTCGTGTTCAATATTTGATAGATGAACAGTCTTATCTTCATCAACATTTTCTTTCTCAGCATCATCCACTTGATCTTCTAGATGAACAGAATCATGATTGCTTCTTTATTATTCAAATGGTTTTTTTTACTTCTTCCCGAACCTTCTCCTCTTTTCATGGTGAAGCAAGTTTTGATGATTCTAGTCATAAGTTCAGATTGATAACTTCTTATAATTACTCTCCTTCTCATGATAATCCTCTACTTTCCTTATCATGTCCTCAGTATCTTAACTTCCTTGTTCTTCTTCTTCTTCTTCAACTTCTTCTTCCTGTTGTGGTTCCGGAATCACCAATTTCTTACCTGGAGTCTATGGTAGTGATTCTTGTAGAAATGATTCTGGTACTTGAATTTTCTTAGAATCTTTATCAGCATCCTTAAGAAGGGATTGGATGATTTAAGCTTCTGATATCTTCTTCCTTTGCTTCTTTTGTTTCTATTTCTTTTCAAGATCCTCAGTAGCCTTTATATTCAATGATTTTGCCTCAGTAGGGTCCAATCCAAAAGTAAGTTCCCCTTCCTTCCTGTTCTTCTTGTCTTCTCTCCACTTAGCCACTACTTCCTCAGGGTAAGTCTTTTGCTTCTTTGGCTTCGGTGGTGCTGACTGAGTTTCCTTATCCACATGAGTTTTTCCTTTTTCTTCCGGTTCCTTGGTCTTCCTCTTCCTTCCACCTTTCTTAGAAGTTTCATCTACTTCCAGCTTCTTTGAAAAAGCTTCTACTTCTTCTTCAGTAAAATCATATAATTTTACTAATTCACTAGAAAAATGAATTTTCATCCTCCTTAGAGTATCATCTCTCAACAACATCACCTTGTAATCTCTCAGTTTGGAACTTCATGGAATTTTGAAAGACTCAAGAAAAATAACAGTAATCTTCAAGAGGATGTCCAAATACATGATAATTTGGGACTTCAAATTTCCATTCTTGATGTTCTCAATCGTAACCAAGATATACTTGAACAAGTTTATCTTCCTGAGGTTCACCAAGAAATCAAAAATATAGATATCACTCTTCTTCAAAATATCCTTATCTCTTTTTCTCGGAATAACAAAACCTTAAACCCACAATTCAAGAATCCGGAGGTTCATGGATTAATGAACAATATTCGGAGTCTTTACCTTTGAAAGACCAAGACAATCTAGATATTTCTCATTGTCAAAAGATCCTGCTACATCCGATAACTTGTGAGTATAGAACTCTACTTCTCCATCATAAGGGATACCAATCAATCTTGCTACCATGCTGTAAGAAAGGGAGTAGGTATTTCTATATATCTTGAATGAAAACTTATCTCTACCTCCTTCATTGAAAAAACATAATAATTTATAAAACTCTATCAGTAATTCTGGATAAACTGGATCCTACAATTTTGTTTTTGATACACATACACTCTCCCAGCCATTCATCTTGATGTTCTTTGAAATGATAGAATCATATTTGGAGAAGAATTTAGGATCAAATAACCTCTCTCAGTATATTTTCCATTCTGATATTTCCTTTACTAAAGATATTTCTTTCTTAGGAGAGGCTTGCAAAGACATTCAGAGTTGAGAAATCTTGAAGATTTAGAATGACCTTAAATTGAGGAGTAGAACTTCAGCATGCCAAAACTTGAAAAACCTATGTGGGAAATCCATCGGGGGGGGGGGGCTTTATATAGAAAATTAAGGCGACGATTCAACTTCTTTACTTGATCCAATGATTGAAATACTCTTGATCAGATATGATGGTTGATGATAGCCAAAGAAGGATTTTGGTAGGTTCTGATCTTCTGAGTTTTTTTTAAAAAAGTTTGTAAACAAGAAAAAGAAATTCCTAAGCAAGGAAAAATTAGAACAATGAAAACTTGAGCAATGACAACTTATATGTGAATATGAATATAAAAAATAATTTTCTTTAGGAAGAAAGTATTTCAATAGCTATAACAATTCTGTAAAACTATTTTCACTCAATCTAGTCCAAAATTTATAATTAACGAATCTTAACACTATTGATAAAAATATAAATTTCATAGAACCTGAATATAGTGGTTTTTAGCATCTCCATATAGGTGCTCGATTGTCGATGTTTTCAAAATTTCTTCAAATTCAATATCATGAATCATTTCATTAATTTGATGAAAATTATCATCTTGAAAATCTCTATCATCATTATATATTTAATTCTTGAAAATTTTATCATGTCAAACCCATGGACTATAACTTATATTAAACCATTGTAGATTAAATGATCTTTGATTTCTCTTGTTCTTAACATTCTTATATTTAAACACTTCATGCGTGTACATAAAAAATGTTCATATTTAAGAATATTTTGTTTGAAAAATTCCAAAAAAGTATCAACCCCTTCTTCATATTCATTAATTGTTTTCCATGTAGTGCTCTAATTATGATTCATTATCACCTAGAAAAAATTAAATAATTAATTTATATTACTATATTTTGAAATTTTAAATTCAAATTTACTTTTATAAATTTGAGAAGAAAATAATAATTTTAAAAAATTTATAACAATAATAATATTAATAATATTATTATAACTAATATTAATATTAATAATATTAATACTAATATTAATAATATTAAAACTAGCATTAACAATTGTAATAAATAAATTTCAAAATATAAAATTACAAAGATCATTTTCCTTTAATTTTATGCCAATAAAATTGAGCACATGACAAATGTTTTAAACTAAAATATGAATTTTAAATTGAAAAATTTCACTTTTAATCATTCCTAGTACATCACATTTTGAAATGATGAATGATTCATTACTAAATTTCACTAATAAATCATCAATTATTGAAGTAGAGTTTCAAAGAAATATTGGTATATTTTCTCAATTCTGAGTATGTGATGTGTGTTATATACTTCTTTAATTCTTAAAATAGAAAAAAATAAATTTAAATCAAACTAGGAAGACTACATGTCATAATGAGGTGAGATTATTTCCTATAGCTAAACAATGAATCAATAGTCATTATTCTAGAGTTTCAGGTTCCAAGTGCATTAGAAGTGTCCTTTGAAGGTATGTAAAACGTGGATTTTAGTCTTAAAAAACATGTAATAATTTCTTTATATGATCATAAGATCATGTCAAATGAAAATAGTAGATTAATATACTTTATTAAAACATCAAAACCATATGGAGAGAATATTCACATGTAATTTATAATTAATTTATAAATAGATAAATAATCACCTCAACTTGTAATTCCTCTTTCATTGATGATCTGATGGAATAGATTTCATCGTAATATCATTGCATTGTAGGATTCAAGTACAGAATCACTCTAGTAGTGATCCATACATGCATTAAAATCTATGATCAATGTTGTCGAATTATCGGGTGCCAGCATGACCAATCCTGATTACTTTCATTTTTCATGGTTGACCTCTATAATTTTCTTCTCAAAGAGGGATAACTTTTGGTTCTCTCTTTAAGATGTGAGATAGGAGGATGATAGATATATTTATATAACTCTAGATATCTCTCTAGATATATCTATCTTGATATATCTCTATATATACCTCTAGATATATTTTTAGATATATCTCAAGATATATTTTCAGATATCTCTCTCTAGAAATATCTCTAGATATCTATATTATCCATTGTTCACCCCCAAAAATAAAATTTAAAAAGTGATATATTTAGATATAATTAGATATAATTAAATATTTATTATGGCATCTTTAGGGTCGGAAAATTGCACACAAGCCCCTAACCACTTCTAATATTCTTAATTGACCCCATTTCCATTAATAATAATAATAATAATAATAATCTCTTAACATGTGAAACACATTAAGAAAATAAATAAATATCAATTATTTCTAATTGGACCCTTAAACTCAGTCCGCTTTCCCTTATTAATATTTATCGATCCCCAAATAATAACTATTCAATTAAATAAATTTCACTGCATTATTTCTATGATAAATATAATAAATATTATATTCTCTAAACATGAAAACTATTATTTATTATTTATTATTTTACTCACTTCATTATTTTGAATAACTTGAGAATAAATTATGGTGATCAACTGAACCTAAATAAATATTATTTATTATAATTTTATTAAATTGATTACATGAATTTAACTAATATTATAGATACACTTAGAGTGTGACCCTCCAGGCCTAATTATCAGTGGAATTATCCATAACCTCCTAAAGTACAAGTTTAGTGTCTAGATTCATGCCAAGGAACCCATAGAGAAATAAGTGAATGTCATAATGACAACCAACCCACTATGAATGCTTACCATGTAATATAACCCCTTTATCATGATATCTATAATAAATCAGGCTGGATGTTGGCATCATAAACCTACATACCATCCACCTTTTTTTATTATATTGATTATTTTTTTGTATTTTTTAAATTTTAAGGAAACCTATTTCATTCTCATGGGTTAATTATGACATGTTGGATTTCTAAATGATTTTATGTTCATGTGACCCACATATGTTTGGTTTTTCATTATGTGACAGGTGATCCTAGAAATATATATCCCTCCAATGAATTATTTGAAGTTTTATATCACATAAGATGAAATGTATAGGATGAGGGACCTAACCCAACACACTATGGGAATCTGTGAATTATGTTTATGGGATCGAGGAGAGAGCCCAATACATTATGGGACTATGTTACCTATGTTTATGGGACTGTGGGGTGAACCTAATTCACTATAATAATATTTTCACTAAGTTTATGGGAATGGGGAGTGAATCTAATCCACTCTATTATGGGATTCTATCCACTATGTGATAATGGTCTTCGTAGAGAGTCTTGATATAAGAAATTATTTTCTATGCTTATGTATGTGTCACTTTCTTATTCTACATTTCTATTTTATACTAAATTCATATGATATATTTCCATATATTAAGATAATTGTATCAATATTACACATTTCTTTGCTTCATTTCTTATTTCATACCAAAATCCTTATGTTATGAATCTTGATTTATGATCTATGTATTACTAGGTATGATTTCCTTACATTATATTCTTGTACCCTGATTATATTCTCATACCCAGATGTTTATCTTATTCTCACTTATGATCATTGATTTATATCTCTTATTTTTAACCTTATTTGACATCTAAGATCACCCATTTATTATGTTTCCATTACCTATTTTATGAAGAGGATTATTATGTATAATATGTCTAGAATGATATCATGTGTGGATAATTTTCTTGGAGAGGTTGAATACTTATTATAAAATAATAAGTTTATGTAAATAATTTCCAAAGACACTAGACCTTTGGGTACTGAGTGTGCGTTTTAATATTGAAATGATACGTGTGATCATGTACAATTATGATTATGATTTTGGGTAATCTCAGTTGGTATTAGAGAAAGTGTATAAAGATTTTGTTTTAGCATTGTATCTGGGGGTGCAGGTATGGGGTTGATTTAGTAGGTGTCAGAAACATGATTAGCTATATATTGGGATTAGGTTATTGATATTATGAGGATAATACTTATGGAAACCTAGGTAAAACAAAAAAGGGTTATAGGTTTATCTAATTATGGAATAGTTTTACGGAAAGTGTCATAGTTTGAAATGGGAGTGTAATGGAATAATAAATATTAGGATTAATATTTCATATTTATATGATGGATTAACTTTATTTTATAAGATATCATCATTATTTCTAATAAAAATTTTAATTTTAGTATTTGGTTAGAAATAAGATCATGAAAATGAATTTATGAAAGGTATGCCTCCATAAATTTTTAAGTCTTATAACCAATAGAGGAGCCATATTTGGAAAACATGGTTGTGTAAAATGAAAATATAAACATTTTTCTTTTTCAAGGGAAAATATAAGTTTCATAGTCTTACCCAATATAGTAAGTAATATGTTTCATTAGAAATTATTTCTCAACTCATGACTATGTTAAGAATACCCTCATTTATATTCATTAGTGAGAGAAATTAAAATAGTAAGGTCATAATTTATTTTAGGGGAAAATGCATGAAGTCCCCTTATATAATAAGGTTTTAGATTCATGCATATTTTTTTTTGATTTTTACATAATTTTTTTTCAGAATAATAAATAATGTTTTTTATGAAATGTTAGTTTTTAAAATTGGGAGACAAATTGGAAAAGTATCATAGTTCCAATGATACATAAGGTTTTTATGCGTAAGGTTTTTGTGTGATTCATAGGGTTTTATCAATCATATAATAATATTGATAATCTAAAGAGATTTGGGTTTATGATATTTAATATATCATAATATATGGTTCAAATAATGACTTAATGAAAATGTTTTCATGCCATGGGGATTAATGAAACACCATGAAGAGATGAAGGTGAAGTGTAGTGGTTCTACCGATTCAGATATTCCCATGTTGTACAATGTAGTTCACAACATAGTGACATTTTCATTTAAATGAGGAATGAATATCACATGATGAAGAGGATCCCATGAATGTTAAGGGTTTGAGTTATTGGGATTTGGTTGATTGGTTCACACCACATTTAAGTGATTCATTCTGTGGTGCACTACTCAAAGAAGAATCATGACGATTTCACCATGATGTATTTTGTGAGTGTGAGCCATAAAAACTAGAAGATACCGACTACACATCATGAAGGGGTATTATATTTGATAGAGCTAATATTTTCATAATTTTATGATATGATTTTAAATGATTTAATCTCATAAATTTTTTCAATTTGAGCTGATTTGCATGATTTTAATATTTTTGGTGTGAATTGGGATAAAAATGGAATGTTGCTTAAATCTAGATTTTTGAAAGATTATCACATCAAGGGTATTTTGGTCATTTCATTAAAAATATAATTCTAAATTGAATGAGTTTTTTTTATAATCCTTGATTTATTTCCTTCTTTTTTTTATTCTAGACCAGGGGCTGATTCGAGCATCTAATGGCCTAAAAAAATCAATGAATTTCAATATTTTTCCGTGCGGACAACATGGACCCCACCATAGTAACAAAATCACATATCAGCCTACACTCATCCAATTTGAGTGATTATAATTGTAGATTAAATAAGACTCAATGGATCATTTAAAAATTAAATTTCATGGAGTTTGGAATCCATTATGGTGGCTGTTGAATGAACTCTATTGAAGGAAGCTTCCTAGAAATTTCATCCAGTAAAAGAAACCTCCAATAGAAAAATTATAACTCATACATGAGGTGGAAAAATAAACTTAAATTTTGAGGGTGTCCATCCAAGAAAATTATTAACATCTTTCATTAAGAAGAAAACATGTGAAGAAGCCATTTTCATGGTCATTAATATGTTCTATGTTAAATGTGGAGAGTCTTCCTGGACAGAATAAATTCTTGGAGTAAAAAGGCCATAACTCTCTCACCAAGCGTCAAAATACTCTGAAAATTTGAGAGTGGATGGCCAAGGAAACTGTGAAGATATTTTATGAATGGAGAAAGGCTTTATTCAATCATTAATCAGGGATACAACATGACAACATGTGAATAACAAAATCTGCCTATAAAAGTCGAGGAGCTCCCACCTCTCAAGTCATTCCATTCCATCCACTATTCCTCCAATCGAATGATGAGGGAAGAATTGGATGATGGAGTTATTTAGATTTATTTATTTTTGTTCTTTTATTGTAATGTCTTTCCTCTACTATATCATCTCGACTTCTCTATCCATGTAGGGGTAGTATCATTGAGTGATTGGGAAGGGGGAAGCTGGACCAATGTGCTTGCCTGAGTTCTTGTGCTTCAATTTAATAAGATAACTTCTTCTTTCATAATATGGTTTCAATTATAATTTCAGTTTTAAATTCCAAATGCGGTTGTGTTAGGTTTTAATTCTGTAAATTTATATTTCTTTGGTTGATGATCACATCTCCCTCCACCCAATTCTAATATGTATATAGTGAAACAGATTAGGGTCAGGTGGTTAGTGTTCGACGGTAGTCAGCAT
The DNA here is from genome assembly GCA_963277665.1 of Viscum album. Taxonomy (NCBI): domain Eukaryota; kingdom Viridiplantae; phylum Streptophyta; class Magnoliopsida; order Santalales; family Viscaceae; genus Viscum; species Viscum album. The sequence continues at coordinate 1,225,206,464 of OY728142.1, read as the reverse complement.
GTGTGTATGCTTGCATGTAGAATATTGGTTTTTAGGGAACAAAAATTCTTGGTTTGGGATTTCTCTAATTAATCGAGAAAACCATATATAATCTGACATGAATTGGAATAATGATAGACTAATCTAAGGTTTTGGATACAGAATATTCTCATCACATCCATTTGGCCAAGGGGGAGAGATGACTCGGTAGACAAATCTCTCTCTAACTAGACAAAGGAAAAAGGGGAAAATATTTGGAAACTATGAGAGCAGAGCACTGGGTCTATCCAAACCCAATCTAATCACCATCTTTCTCATTTATCTAAAACCTATCAAATCAATCTTCTTATTTCTTACACACCATTCAAAATTAATTAAAACCAATTGTTTTCATAAAACCATTAAAAAGTGACAATCTTGTTTTGTGTGAACTCCTCTTCAGAAGACTACCTAGGATAAACTACTATACTATACTTAGGTAATTAAAATATTGTCTTTCCACGCCCCACGTCTGGCATGCGTCACCATTACATGGATATAAATGTGAAGTAAGGAGATCATGTTTAATATTTTAAAAATAATTAAAGGTCACACCATGATGGTTTTGGTCATGGTGTGAAGATTTTGACTCATTAGGTGTACTTATTTTAAATATCCTATATTTCAGAAAATAAATAAAGTAATTCAATTAATGATTATGACTTGTATTTTAAGGAATAATGATGGAAGGATTTTCCCATGATATTCATGGGGGGACAAAAATATTCCACAAGGTCAGTGTAGATAGTATCTTTTAAATAAGGGAGAACAATTTTTAGAAATAGAGAAATATGGAGATATCTATCTATATAATTATTAGAGTATTATATAATGTAGAATAAGGAGTGAATTATTGATATATATATAACCATGAGAGATGTATTATATAATAGATAAGTGAAAAATGAATTTCATATTTATAATTGAAGGAAATAAAGACATAATTTTCACCACTTGAATATCTTTCCAATGGAGAATAAAGATAGGTTTCCATGAAGACTCATGGAAATGTGATAAAGTTGTTTATGGTGATACTCACAATATAACTTTGAAGGATCTTCTTGGAGATTAAAGTACACCAAACTATATCCGGTGAAATGATAATAGTGGTGATACTATATTTATTGGCCAGTGTTCCAAAGGAGTTTACCTTTCTTGAATTACCGAGAAAAGAGAGAGTAGTGAATGGATTATACCTTTTGAGGTAGTAACCCAAACCTAAATCTTTTAAGGGGAGTTTACCTAGGCATAAGAGTGATTTTTCCTAAACCCACCACCAAAAAGTTCATTTCGTGGATTCTAGTGCATTGATGCACTGCCAATTTCATGCTCATTAGATTATCCAAGTGCGATAGAGACAAGTAATAATTCTAGTGCCTTTCATTCATGACTATTTATATTCTACATGACATAATTTAGTGAAGTTAGGTAAAAAACATTGATTATATCTAGTAAAGGTAAGGATGATAGGGATAAAAATAAAATCATCATTAATAGACAATAAAAAATGTAAATATACTAAAAATGAGACAAGAATCAATTAGGGAAGTGAGAGTTTAATGGAAAGGTGTTTTATTTAGAAAATTTTTATACCAAAATTCATCCCCATTAGGGTATCTCTCACGAAATATCCTTATGAGCCTAATAATGGGTATTAGAACATAGGTTTTATTGTTGGATTCATTTTTCTTTGAATTGATTCAATTTGTTCTTAGAGATGAGTTTTATTCTACCCTTATATTTTGTTGGTGCTTAAAAAATGGAAAGAATAAGAATTAAAAGAAAATATCCAATGGAATTACATATATTGGAATATTTTTTTTGGAAAAGTGATATTGTAATGACCCGTGTTTTTGAGCCAAGGTGAAATTCCAAGGGAATTTGATTTTTTGGAATTTATGGGATGGGCCGTTATTTGAACCAAGCTTCGGAACATAATTAAGAGAGTTAGAGAACATTGGGGTATTGTTTTAGACTTGGATAAAGGATGAAGGGGTTTATTAGGTGTATCATTGTGTTTTTGGAGCATCTGTCCTTGGAAATCAAAGGTTTGGGTTCTCTGCACAGGGCACACAATTTTTCTGAAACCATGTGGCCCCCAGTAAGAAATGATGTGCCTTATTGACAGGAGAAAATGTGAAGCGCATGGGTTGTGCATGGTTTTCCAAAACCATACGCCTATATTACATGGTTAGTGAAAATTTGGGCAGTATGCTTGCACTATTCATCTCATTTTTGGCACACGATTAGGAAAATTATGTGGCACAACCATGTGAGGTGGGTTACTTATGTAGCATCTACCACAAGACTGGCACACGAATTGGAAAAACCATGTGACCTAGTTTTTAGGGGTAAAATGACAAAAATGACCTTAATGATCTTTAAGTTTCTTTTATCTTTTTTTCCTTCTCCTGGTAGCCACGTGGGGCATCCTCCCTAGGCAAATGGACCTCCCAAGATCCTCATCCTAGGATTTTTAAAATTTCCCTCATCTGAAGCCTGATTTGAGTGTTTTTGATCTCTATGGATCCACATTGATAAGATATAAATTTAGTTTGGATCTTTCTTTGTTTAATAATCTCTCAATAAATTTATCTAGGCGCAATATCATTTTCCCTATTTTTCAGAGAAAATGTTTGTTTCATCAATTTATTCCAAACATGACCAAATCATATCTTAATATTGGGCGAGTGATACATCCTAATAACAAGGTAGGTGGTTTATGGATTTTTTCTAAAATTTTCCACCATTTTATGAGTATTTACATTACATGGCATGCGGGCCTTTGCAACACATTACTTTAAAAATGAGTTCTTTATATCAAACTGATCAACAAACCTAGATACAATCCTTATGATCCTTGTTTAGTATAAAATTATTATGAATTCTAACCATTCATCTTGGAATATAAAATGATATTTCCCTTGTAGGTTAGCCCAATTTTTTAATAGCACCTCATGGGTACCATTTTTAACTTGTATGAATTAAATTTCTATATAGTTAGTTTTTATTAAATGATTATTTAAAGTTAATTAGGATATGAATTTATTATTTAATTCATATTTATGATGAAATGAATTTTTTGAAGAAATAATGTCATGTTTTTATAATAAAACCCCTCATATGAGGTGTGTTGTATTCTAAACAAAAATTTAGTGATTAACTATTTCCAATCATACCTGGATTGATGTCTTGGGTGTTTCTCTATGCTTTAATGATAGTGATTGATCTATGGAATGCTATTACATGGCCTCCTTGATGTTATTAAATGGACTACCCCTCATTTTTATAAATGTAAAATGAACCCAAGTACCTTCTAAGTGCTTGGCCTATTTTGTAAATTGAATAGCTTATTTAATAGATGGGATTTCCCAAGTAGGTAAATGTACAATTGGCTATGAGAAATCCTAAGTGTCTTCCCCTTAAACCTTATAATAAAAATTTATATGCTTGAGTAGATTTAATGAAATGTATTAAATGGAATGGTTATTCAGGATGGAATTTATTCATATAATGGTTTTAATGGTGATAATGAAATGACTTTATTATATTAAATGGTTTATGTTGAATGGATTGTTCGTGATGGTTTCCATCCTTGACTATTTTAAATTTTTAAAATGATATGTTTCGATTATATTTAATGGAATGATTAACTATGGTTTTCATGCCTTGAATGAATTAAATTTTATGGATGTGATGGATTTTAAAGGGTGTCAAGGCCATGTTGTTCAATGCATGTATAATACATACTATAATTAAAATGTAATTCCCTTAACATTAATTGGGTTTAATTAAATTTAGATTATCATAGGTCATGCTTCATGGATATTATTATTATTATTGTTATATAATTATGCCTTAAGTGGTATGTGGATGACGGTAAGGGGTCTATTGATCATTTTATAAAATCAGGCTCCCTTACATCAAGTGTGGAGTCATAGTGTCTCGCACCATTGATACTATATAGGACATTGGGCTGAGGTGCCACACACCATATTTAGAGTGATTAAATGATGGATCACTCACCATCCTGAGTTTCATGCATGACATATCACACTCTATTAGGATGTTGGTCATGTAACCTATTGCTTGATCTTATATACTTGTTTATATTAGTTATGGATGACTGAGTTACGCTGAGTTTTTCCAGAACCTAGAATTCCAAGTATATGGACACCTACGTCCTTATGTACTTGGTTAATATAGGTGGATTCAATATATAACTAAATTATATATATATTATTGTTATGTATATAGTTTATTATCCTACATTAATTATGGTAGTGATCCAAATAAGGTATATTCGGATAGGTTTCCTATTGGAACCTGAGTCAATCGATGTTTATTTATTTATTCACCACTGTTCATTTATTCTTATTACCTGCACACTACCTTACTTTACATTTATGAACTGGATTCAGTTGTAGACACTATGGGTGGTAACCTACTGGGATTTATATCTTACAACCTTATTAGGACTTCGTTTCACTAGGGTACCCAAGTATACCTTATGTATGCGGGACCATGAATGATTGTTTGTGTTGTTTTTCTTGTACATAGGAGTTAGGAGCACAAGATTGAGATGGAGCTCAAGATGCTCATAGAGACTGCCCTTTGGTAATTTTGTTTCATTTCCTTATCCTTGTATTATACTGTATCACTACCTTACATATGTATTTTTTTTAGATTATGTATCATCATTAGGACATGCATGCATCAGTTGCATATTGGTGCTGGCCATCCATTATATTTAGTTTATATTATTCTTTTTCTTTTCTATCTCTCATTTATTACTACTTATGATGATGGTTGTTGTTTACCTTATGATATACCACTGTTCTACTCTAATATGAGGGTATATTCTCCCTTCACTCACCTACTTATACCATTGCTTCTAGTCGACAACTTCTAGGATATAAGGAGATGAACTTGAGGATATGCGATCCACCGGTCTAGCTACTATCTTAGTGGTTAGTTGGGTCAATATGTAATAAAGTAGTATTAGAGGTGGTTTTTGTCTTACTGTTTGGGGCTGGTATATAGGATAATATGAATGTATCAGTGCTTGGTAAATAGCCATGCTTGGGAGTGATAAACCCATGTATGGGGAAAATTATAAGTGTCTAGGGCTGGGATTAATGTTCATTATATTTACAATGACAATTGATTATTATATCACCTTGAGTGAATGGTGTACTTTCCACTACTTATTGATTTATGATATTTTTTTATTTTACCCTTGGCCTCGTATGGTAAGGATAAAGTACTACATGCATCATCATAGGCACATAAAAATTCACTTATCATGAATATTCCATGCCATGTATTTGTATTTGTAGCTTTCTTATTGATTCTGATTGTGGGCCTTGGATGTTATTCCGTTCTTATTTTGTACCTATTTAGGTAATTTTTAGCATGATTTCTTATATAACATTGTTAGGTAATTATATTCCATGTTTCCTATTTATCTAGAATGATTTATGTGATTACTTCTTGTAATAGCATGCCTAGTTTTTTTTGCTAATATCTAATTGGTTACATGGGATAAATATATGGATTACGATTAAACGAGGGAGATTTTTAGTTATAAGATATGTGGGAACCTTATAATTGGGAAAAGGTAACCCATATACTTGAACCATATTTTACCTTTATACATGTATAAAAAATTTGTTTAAATGTAAAAGGTTGCTAAAGTATAAATTTTAAATGTGAATTGGTTGCAATTAATGGGAGACAAATGCCAACTTGTAAAGTGTATGGGTGCTTTATGGATTGGTAGATGTCCACCCATATAACCGAACCATTATATATGATCATGTTTTATTTTGAAATGATTATAAGTGTAAAATCTGTTTACTTTTGATATGAAATGAATTTGTTTCCTTTATAAAGGCTTGTGACTCTATCACATGGGAATGAAGATCATGTGATTAGCTTCAAAAATGCACAATTGAACCTAATTAGTTCAGTCAAGGCATGTTTCTTGTGAGATAACCCACTACGAGTGTTTTAAAATTTTGAAAAATTAAGTTACTACTATTAGGTTTCATTCTGATTGAACCCAAGTTGGTTAAATGGGCCCCTCATAGGTCACCTTATCTATTATAACCTTAAAAGGAATTTATTTGATAATTTTCCTAGTTGTAATGGCATTCCAATAAATTATTAATTCTTAAATAAGGAATTTTGATAATACTTGACTATTTTTTCTCATGTTGTTAATTAAATAAAGTACCAAGTGTTTTAATTTTATAAATGGTACCTGATGGTCAGTTTTAAAATCCTTTAAATGATAAAAAACATTGAATGTAAATAAGTGAAATGGCTAGAAAAATGAAACCTGAAGTGGTTTCCATTGTTTAAACCCTTCTGTAAGGGCTGTTTTAAATTTATCTTTTAGTTTCCTTGGAATTAAAACATGAGCATTTTACATAGGTATTTTATTTTTAGTAATGGATTAAATATAAGGTGTTGGACCTAGTGAAATCTATTGGCATGACCTAGTGATAGGGGTGATTCTTATACTCTTGTAAGGGGATAGCCCATGGTAGGTAACACACTTAGAGTTTAAATTCCTTACTAAATTCCATGAGTTCTCTGAATTTTGGTGTCGTTCAGAAGTCGTTTTCCCTAGTAGGAATTTTAGCTTCTAAAAGACACACTTGTTTGGACTGGTGGTCATGTTTTCCTTGAAATTAGTTACAGATGGGAGAATCATGTAATGTTCATTTTTAGTGGGCCATACATTTCTAGGGAATGGTCGGCTTATTAGTAGTTATCATGACCTTTTCCTCTTTCCTTGGGTGACTTGAGAGGTCATTAGTCATATTTATATTCATATGGGATAATGAGACTTGATCCAATTTTCTTTATGGTCCATCAGATGCTTGAATTAATAGGGATGACAAGACTATGGTTAGTATCCAAGATATGTGATTGGCTCTTGAAATCTCAAGCTAGTATGCATTGATATACACAGTACCCATTGAGTTTCTAATTATTGTAACCAATAGGTTATGTTCGGTGAAATCATTGAGCTTTGAGCTATTGAGTACATTCTTAGGTCGTCTCCATTGTAGAGTGACATGTGAGTTAAAGGGGATCAATTAAACCTAATGAACATGATGATGTTTCTAGAGGATTGGGTGTTTTTACATACCAATCATATTTTTTTGGATCTCATGCCAAATGACTTGATGTCATGATGTTTTGATAGTGACTTGGAGTGGTTTCATGTGTACGTTTAAGGTGTTTTTGATCTATCATGCTTATGACTGGCTGGTGTATCCCTTCTATCAATGACTAGGGAACTCATAAGGGGGAGCATCTTGTTGGTTTGGTGTTTATGTGTTAGTTCTTGCTCGATAGCATGATGTTGATGTGGTTTTCCATGTATGAAATCCCTAAGAGACACTGTTGGATTTGGATAAGCTTCATTGGTAAATCTTGAATGATCATGAGATGCCTCAGGTGGAAAAGCCTTATTATCAGTTAATGATGATATATCAGTAGGTGAAGCTGAGATTATTTCAAAAGGTCGACCAGTAGTGGTTAAACTAATCTTCTTTTGACTTTCCTATTTTCCTCTTAGTGAAATCTTCTTAAAGATATGAGCATGTCCCCTATCATGAAATCATCCTTGATGCACTAAGAGATAATTGGCCTTATGTCGTGCTAAAGTTTTTAAGATGTTAGTCTTGTGAAGTGATCTAAATATTAGTTACATGCCAGATGAATGGTTGTTTGAAATAGGCATGGTTAGTACTAAGTGGTACTTGGGTTCCTGAGTAGGAATGCCATGGATATACTATTGGACACCATCCATTCTTCTTTGACTTGACCACTAAGAATATTCTGCTCTGGGATCATTTAGTAATCTAATGTGTATGTATCGACTTTGTACTAATGTCTCCTTATGAATATGGAGTATGAACTACCTTTTGTTAGTTCCTTGGAATCTAGTGTAATGAATTAGAGGTTACCCCAGACTTGTTATTAGGATCAAAGGTGTTGTTTTAAAGAGATTAAATTTCAGAGGTCTGAATTGGGGTTACAACCTTTTTCATGCTGAGGCATGATAGTTTTAAATGACCATGTGGAGGGTTGATTGAGGAACATCACCAGAAGCTAGGTATAGGCTTCGATGAGCGTGATTGTTTTAAATAAAAGATGCCTTGGAGGAATTTTTTTTTGAAATACACCAACCATATAATCTTAGTGTCTTGATAATATTTTTCCTATGGTGTCCTGACTTGTTATACCTATTGATCAATGGATACGGTAAAGTGAAACCGTTTTAAATCTTATCATTGTGTGGTGATGAGTGTGGTATGTTTTGCCTAGGTATTTTCATAAAAATCCATCTCGACCTGACTAATTGAGGTCAGTAGGGAATCAACTATTTTACCATTTAAAAATCACACTAGGAGAATCATTATAACTCTTATGGGCATGCTTTGTAAGGAAATTCTGATAGTGGAGTCTACCATGGTTCAGAGTTGGTCCCTTATTATGTTAAAGCTTAATGTGGGGAGAACCTTTGGCAAGATTTTTAATGATAATATGACTTGATCATTTATCTATCTAAATGGGATTAGTTAAGTACCATTTTAGTTTTTTATTTGGGAAATGAGAATTGGATTAGGTCTTGGTGCTTTAAGTGCCATATGCTTAACTTAATCTTGAAGGTGAGTTGGGAATTTGGAAATAAAACACGACCGTTTGAATGAGAGTTCAAAAAACACATAGGTCAGGTGATATCTTCATTATTTCTAAAGGATTCTTAGGGATGATAATTTATAAGGTGGGGAGGTTGTAACAACACTTTTTTTTGAGCCATGGTGAAATTTTAAGGGAATTTGAATTTTTGGCATTTACGATATGGGACGTTCTTTGAACTGAGGTTTGGAAGGTAATTATGAGATTTGTAACACATAAAGGTGTTGTTTTTAGGCTTGGTTAAAGGCTTGATGGGTTTACCTGGGGTCTCCTTGAGTTTCGAGAGCACCTGGCCCTATAAATCAGAGGTTTGGGTGGTCTAAACAAGGTTCATGGTTTTTATGAAACTGTACAACCCCCACTAGGAAACCTTGTACCTTATGGAGAGAAGAAAATGTGAAGTGAATGGGGTATATATGAGTTTCCCAAACCTTGAACCTATACCATACGATTAGTTCCAATTTGGGTATCATGATCTTACTATTCATTTCATGGTTGGTGTATGGTTATGAAAACCGTGCGGCACAACCATGCAAGGTGGGTTCCTTAGGTCATGGATGCCACATGGTTGGCACATGATTTTTCCAAATTGTATGGCCAAACCATGTGACCTAGTTTTTAGTGATAAAATGACCAAAATGACCAAAATTATCTTTTATTTACTTTTCTCTTTTCCTCCTTCTCTTGGCATCTTCATGATTTCTCCTCCCTGTGAAAATGGAGCTCCCAAGCTCCTCCTCCCAGGCTTTGCAAAATCTCCCTCATCTGAAGCTTGATTCAAGAACTATCAGTCTCTATGGATTTATATCGATAATATCTCAATTCTGTTTGTATTTTTATTCATTTAATACTCTCTTGAAAAAGTTATTAAGGTACAAGCTTATTTGACCTATTTTCAAGGAAACTGTCTATTTTGTTGATTTCTTCCAAAATTTACCAAATCAGTTCTTAATATTGGATGAGTGATATGTAATAAACATAAGGTAGGTGGTATATAGATTTTTCCTTAATTTTTCTATCATTATATATATAGTACCATTTCAACTCACACTAGCCTTTTTCGTGTATTTCTTTAAAAATGAGTTGTTCATATCAAATTGATCAACACACCTTGATAAACTCCCTATGATCCTTGTTTAGTATATATAGGTTGTCAACCACGATAACAGACACCCCATGGGAATACCATATTATATTTCCCTTATAATTAAAATGTTTAAAATTCCTAGAAAACCTTCTAAGCATTCAGTTTGGAATATAAAATGATATTTCCCTTACAGGTTGGCCCAAATTGTTAATAGAACCTCTTGGGTTCCATGTTGAACTTGTATGAAATGAATTGACATGCTGGTAGTTTTTATTAAATGATTATTTATTAAGAATTGAATTATGAATTTATTATTCGATGCATTTTTATGCTTAAATGAATAGTTTGAAAAAACAATGTCATGTTTTTTTTAATAAAACCCCTTGTATGAGGTGAATTGTCTTCTAAAATTAAAAGTAGTGATTAGATATTTCCAATCATGCTTAGCTCAATTGATGGGGTGTTTATTTATGATTGAATGAGAGTTCTCGATATATGGAATGCTAGTAAATGGACTACTTGATGTTATTAAATGTAATATCCCTCCTTTTTATAAATCTCAAATGAACCAAAGAACATTTTTAGTGCTTAGCCTATTTTGAAAATTGAATAGCTTTCTTAATAGATGGGATTGTCTAAGTAGTTAAATGAAAAATTGACCACAAAAACTCATAAGTTTCTTCTCCTTAAACCATGTAAAACAAATTTCCATGATTGAGTAGATTAAATGGAATTTATTAAATGCAATGAAGATTCATGATGGAATTCCATCCTAGAATGGTTTTATTGGTGCTAATGAAATGACTTGATTATGTTAAATGGTTTATGCATAATGGATTTTTCATGATAGTTTCCATCCTTGATTATTTTAAATGTTTTAAATTCTATGTTTTGATTATATTGAATGGAATGATTCATGATGGTTTGCATGCCTTAAATTAATTAAATGTTATGGATGTGATGGATTTTAATGGATGGAATAACCACTCCATTAAATGCATGCTTAGTACATGCTATAATTAAAATGTGATTCCCTTAACATTAATTAGGATTAATTAAATATAGAGAATGGGAGGTAATGCATCATGGATATGGTTATTATTATTATTATAATTATGGTTTAAGTGATCTATGGAAAATGGTAAGGGATCTGTTGATCATGGTGGAAAATCATGATCCCTTACATTGGGTATTGAGTCATTGAATCTAGCACCACTAATACTATGTAGGATGTTGGGATGAGGCTCCACACTACATATTTAGAGTGATGAAATGATGGATCATTATCCATCCTGAATTTCATGCATGACATCTCACACTCTATTTGGATTTAGGGAATGTACCCTATTTATTAATGTTATAGAATCCTTTAGATTGGTTATGGATGACTGAGTTCTGCCTGATCCAGCCAACACATAGTATTCTAGGTATATGTCCACTTTTGTACATACATACTTGGTTCATATAGGTGGATGAAATATATAACTAAACTATATATATATATATATATATATATATATTTACTGATCGAACATTCATTCTGGCCGTGATCTAAAGTAGGTAGAGTTATCCAGGTGTCCTATTGGAACTTGATCCGACTGGTGTTTATTTATTTATTCATCACTGTTCATTTATTATTATTACCTACACATTACCTTAATTTACATTTACATATTGGATTTAGTTATAGACACTATGGGTGGTAACCTACTAGTATTTATATCTCACACCCTGTTCGGGCCGCCATTGCACTGGGGTAACTGAGTAGACCTTTGTTTGTAAAGACCATGGATAATTTCTTGTTCTTTTTTTATTATGCATGGGAGTTAGGTGTAGAAGACTGAGTTGGAGATTAGGATGATCATGGAGATCTCCCTTTAGAAATTTTGTCTCATTTACTTATTCTTGTATTGTACTATATCACTATCTACCATATGTATTTTGTTTTAGATTATGTATCATCATAATTACATGCATGAATTAGTTTTATATTGGTGTTGGTAATCCTTTGTATTCAGTTTATATTATTCTTCCACTATTCTATATTTCATTTATTAATACTTCTACTATTGGTTGTTGTTTTTCATCTAATATACCATTTTTCTATGCTGATATGAGGGTATAGTCTCCTTGATATCACCTACTTTGACCCTTTTTTCTATCTGACAGCCTTTGGTGTACGAGGAGGAGTGATTGAGGCCATGTGACCCATCGGTCTGGATACCGTCTCAGTGGTCAGTCAGGTCGGGACATTATAGATATTCATATAAAAGAATCCAACAACTGTAAAAAAGAATGTATGAATGATTCTAATTATAAATAAATTATTTTTTTCAATGATGTTATAGGATTATTTTAGGAGATTGATATCATAAGTTATATTGAAACTACTTATGATGAAGTGATATCAATTAGTATATAGGTAAAATATATCTACTTATTAGAAGAGGTATTTCAGAGGATTCAAGAATAAAACCTGAAGCTAATAGAGGAATATAATTATCAAGAGATCCATGATAACCTTTTGAAAATAGAGTTTAATAGATTGAAAATCCTGAAAAAGAGGCTATATTGATATAAAAATAAAGAAGACCCCGTAATTGAAATATGAGGTAATCTCGGTCAAGAAGTAAGTTGAATAATAAAATTCCAAGTTCAAGTCTATTCTTAATTATTATTATTATTTTATATTTTATTATCCTTTATAGAAATAGATGAATAAAAAGTATTCTATATCATATTAGAATAATGAAATAATTGTTATGTTATATTGGTCATGTTCTATGGGAAAATACAGGGTTGTACATAATATAACCCCTTTGAATCAAGAGAAGAAGAGAACTATGGTAATGAACAAAAAAAGGTAAAATAGTGTAGGTGTTGGAAATAGATTCAAGAATATCCTTATAGAGAGTAATGAAAAATATATGAGTTTTATAAAAAGTTAAAAATATGTGATTTTATTTTGGTATGAATGTTTATATTTTTAACTTTTCTATGAATCTTTAGAGAATATATCTTTTTTTGAATTTGTTGTATGTTTTTTAAAATGAAGCTAGAAACCAAAATAAAGGAGGTATGTAAATTATTCCAATAATTCTTACCATGATAATCATTTATCTAGTAAATATAGCAAGAAAATTTCAAGTATAATAGAAGGATAAATCTGGCTTACATTTAATGATAACCCTGTTAATTTAAAAAATAGATTTTATGGGATGGTTTAATAATATAACCATGTTGAATGATGGTTTAAGAGGATTACAAAATCAATTATTAAAAAGAAAAGTTTCTTGGAAATATAAGAAAAATATTTGTAAAATATAAATAAGTTCACATTTTTCTAAAACTAATAAAGATCACATAGAATAAGTATCCCAACTAAAGGTAGGTGTGAATAATCCTAATGATTATTTTAGGAAAAAACATTGTAGTAATAAGGTTTATGAAAGAAAATTAAAAATATCGATGCATTAATATATCATTGTTGGTAAGAGTACCCAAGGAAGAAAATCTTGTGATTTGGGCCCTGAAGAGAAGATAAAGTGCAAGGAATGTAAAGAGAAGTTAGACACTATTAAAAAATTAATATCTCAAGATAGATTCCAAAATAAAGGATAAATAGAAATTGATGGTCCATGGTGACTCACCATCTTTATCAATATAAGGAAATTGAAGTTCACCTTGTCCCATGCATAAAAATTCTCCATCTATTTTCATAAGTGATGTATGTTTTTGGGGGAGATACGATCCATGGAGAAATTGCATCAAAACATAAAACTGGTTTAGAATCATTCTATGAAGTTACAATTAATTATTAAAATTATTATAATGATATATCTCATTTAATATATAATTTAAAAAAAAAATTACAACTAGAGGCACCATAACACACATTATCCAATAAAAATGTGATATCAAACAAGTGGTATTAAGGTCTAATTGAAGTATTGGTGAATATAACACAAATTAATCAAATGATTTTAGATGATTAATGTAGAAAATAATACCTTTATATATAATTAAAAGAAAAATTATTTTCATGTTTTATTTGTCTTGATCTAACATATGATATCATCTGATCTTTTAAGGATATAAAAATATTTTAGGTAGATAAATTTCATGTTGAATGTTTATTAAATATTTAGTAATGAATATGAGATATTCAAGGGGATTTTATAGATGAATATCCAAAGGTGGTATCCCCATCAACCAAGGAAAGACACATGGTGGAAGAAAAAATAAATATGTTTTAACAAGCTATATCTATTTTGTACAAGTGGTATAAATTATATCAACTAGTATCAACATTGGTGTCAAGAGATGATATGTAAAGATTACATATGGTACGAATCACACACTATTTAATTCTTGTTTATTTTCTAATGGTTTTTTAAAGTGTGGATGAGTTCATTCAAAGTGTTCCTTTATAAAATATAAATATTATTACTATTTCTATCTTATGAAAATAGTTGATTGGAATGGAAAAAAATGATTTTTTTAGATTAATATATTGTTTCCTAAATTTATTTTCATCTTATTAGGTTTAGAGGTTTTTTATGGCTCATTATTAAGTGGCAAGATCACTCCCTAGAAATATTTTGGAAATGCATCCACAATTGGAGAAGTTTCTTAAACTAAAATATAAATATGAAATTGTGGCTAAAAAGTGTTCAACCCTTAAATAAATTTATGAAAGTTGTTTGGGTATTTATGTGTATTAAAATATGGGGAACCTAGTATCTCGTATCTAGTGTAGGGACTTTGGATAATTTGGGAGAAGATTTATTGTTATCTCTAAGAATTTAAAAATTTAAATAAAGGATAAGGATTCCATGAAAACAATGAAATTTAAATTAAAAAATGGTGATAACCATGAAAAGGGGAATAATAAAAAGTGATATAGATATTAATGAAGTGGATATTGTGTTGTTTGAAATAAGTAGGATAGGGGAAGCATGATAATGAAACTTAATTTAATAAACCTTTCCTCATAAGGTAAAGTTTTTTTCAAAGATTATACATCTATTACTTATGAAGGATATATTTCTTTGGATTTGATATCAAAAGGGGTGTATGAAGCATTATGAATCCATGAATTTTTCCATATCTCAGAGGGGTAAATTAATTGACATGATTACATGAAGATCCTTTAGATTCATGATAGTTTTTTTCAATAAATACAAAAGTGAAGATTTTTGGAATTTAAGTGGTTAATTTAAAGTGTTGTATTTATTAGAATCCAAAATAATCAAGTTTTTTAGTTTTTTAGTGATTGATTTATTTCATAAATTATATTTTGGAAGAATAATTTGATGTTTTGGAATGTGTTCTATAAGTTTTACAAAGGAGTTGTGGAAGTTTAAAAGTTGTGAAAGGTGGATTATTTGGAAGTTAGGAGATATAATAGTGTTCTATGAGTACCATGAGTTATCAATGATTTTTGAGACATTTTAAAAATAAATTAAAACCATATAAGTTAGTTTGGAAGTTTGTAATTAATTCAAGAGTATTAGAAGGATTATGGAAGGTATTTGTTTTATATATAAGTAATTCATGGGGTTTCACAAAATTTAACAATGTCTTGAAGGTCTCTATGTATTCGTAAGAAATTTTGAAGAGATAGAATTGGAGAATCCATAGATTTCACAGTGGCACATGTGATTTTTAGAGGTTGATGCATAAGGTTTTTTGAAGAGAAGAAAACAATTAAAGGGAAAATATGATCCATATGATGAATATGTTTTTTAGGATCTAATATATGGTTTTTTGAAAAACTCATGTGATTTGTAAAGTTTTTTTTGAAGATAAATAGAAAATGGAAAAGGTAAAATAGGATCCATAAAATTCTTAAAGTTTTTTTGGAGCTAACATGTGATTTTTTAGAAACTTCCATGTGATTACTGAAGTTTTATAGAGAATTAATTAGATTTTAGGGAAAGTAGCAGAATATGGAAAAGGTATAAAGTCTCCCTATGTGCATAATTTTTTTGATTCCTGTGAAATATTTTTGATCTATAAATAAAAATTATAAATAGAGTTTTTGTGTTAATTGCATGGTTTTAAACTTGGGAGAAAATTTACTAAATTATTAGAGTACCAATAATATGTAAGGTTTCATGCATATGTTTTTTGTGTTATATATAGGGTTTTTTCAATCATAAAATGCGATTGATAATATGATGAGTTATAGGTTTATTAAAATATTGCACATTGAATAGGAGGATGGAATTTTATGGAGGTACTCATGAAGGTAAAATCTTGGGTTTAAGATTTCAAAAGGAATGGAAGGTTTTACCTTGATGGTTGTGGTCATTCCATAAAGATGTTGAGTCACTTGTTTCCCTTTTAAATATCCTATCTTCTAGGAAAGAAATTAGGTAATTAAATGAATGAGTTTGAATAAATTTTTATAAAAATGATGGATGGATTTATAGAATATATTCATAGAGGATCATATGTCTTCTATGAGATAAATGTAGAGAATCTCTTATAAACTAGTGAGGAGGATTTCAAGAAGGAAAAAATTATGAAGATATATATCTCCATAAATATAAAAGTATGTTTTTATGTAGAAGGGGGAATACATTATTGATATATATTAATCTACGAGAGAGGTATTCCTGAAATTTTAATAGAAGAGAGAATTTAATATTTATACTAGAATGAAGTTAAGAGAGAATTGGAACTACTTAAAGATTTTTCTAAAGGAGGAGGATGATTTTCCTTGATGAATCATGGAAAAGTGAAGAATTTATTCATAGTGATATTCAAATTAGATCCATTAAGGAGTAACTTGATGATTAAATTATACTAACTTATATTCAGTTCAATAATATCAATGGTGATACTATTTCCATTGTTCTACATGTTAATGGAGTTTTTCTTTCTTGGTGTAGTGATAAAATAGATAGGAGTGAAGAGAGTTTCCCTTGGGAAGAATTGATCTATCCCAAAATATTTCAAGGGTAGTGACCATAATAATAGAAGAGACCTTGACTAAAACCTCCACTAAATAGGTCATTTAGTTAATTTTTGTGCATCGATGCATTGCCAATTTCATGCTCCTTGGATTAGCCATATGTGGGTGAACCAAGTAAAAATCATTATGTATTGTGAGTATGGTTTTTATATTACACATGTCATAATTTGGTGAAATTGGGTTAAATCAATCAATGATTTTATTTTGTATAGGTAAGGATACGAGGAATAATAATCATATCATCATTAAGAGAAGAGTAAAAGGGTGACCATACTAATAATGAGGTCAAGATCATTTAGGGTAGTGATAGTTTAAGAAAAAATCTTTTTTTGGAAAATTTACACGCATTTATTCACCTCCCATATTAGGGTATCTATCACTATAAATACCTATTGTTCTAACAGTAATAATTCACTTGGGAAAATACCATTGATTATAAAGATAACATTATATGAATTATATATTGTTGTTAAAATTATTACTTTTAAATAATGGTATTAATAAAATGTATTGATATAATGAAAGGAATGATTAGTAAAATAAATTAATAAAAATTAAAGAAATAATTAATCATCTATAATTATTATTAATTTTATTACTCATTGCTAAAAATGTTTTGTTTAAAATCATTATTTTTATTATATATTATATGTTTTTATTTAAAAGTTAATTTTCTCATATTTTAAGTATAAAATTTATTGAAATGTATCATTTATATATAAAAAACAATAAAAAATTCATTCGTTTATTATTAATTAGTTATTAATAAGAATTAGGTTTCTATATGTTGTGTATAATTATTTTAAAAAATTAAATAGATATCAATTAAAGAATAATTTTAATGAAATTAATTATATATATATATATATTCAAAAAATTTCCAATATTTCAATGATTACAACATGGTAAGTAATATGAATAAATTCATTTTTCTGGTTAAAATACATTTTTATAAAAATTGTTTTTTATGAATTACACATTCTTATATTAAAATAATTTTTATCACTTTTAGAAATTGAATAAAATAAAACAGATTTTATATTTGTAACTAGCATGTTTTAATTATTTAATAAGGTTAATTTCAATTTAAGATATAAAAATAAGTTACCAAAGTAAAAGTTAGTTACCATTGTAAAGGTAAAATGAGGTAAAAGGGTTAAATTAAGGGGTAAAGTCATAATATATCACAAAATAATATCACTAAATCCATAGATGAGGGAATTATCAACTTTACCTCATCCATTGTGCATTATTTTTCCACTTTGGATTCATTAAACTTGAAAATGAACTTCCTTTTATATTAAGGAATGATTATTTACACAAATACTACCCCTTATAACTTATAAAAGAACCCCTCCTCTCCCCACTTCAACCCACAACATTTTTTATTTTTCCCTTTAATACCTACCTGAATTGTATCCCTAATAAATATATCCCATGTTGGGTAGTTTTTAGTCTTAATTTATTACCTCAATTCCTTAAAAACTAATAAGGATTCTAATAGAATTTATAATTTCTTCTTTGAAGCTGGAGTAAGTCTGAGCAAACTAGAATCCCAGATAAGGGTTTTTTGTTAACTCAACTTCCTTTCATTGAGTTATAATATTTTTCCTTGAAATATATTCTTTTAATTTTGGTATATTGTACCTTATGATTGTTTTATATTTTAATTCCTCTTATATTTCTGGGTATTTTCATTTCTTTCTCACAATTACCCATTTTATTGATTCCTATATCATAAAATAAGACATTGTAATGGATCCTCATCTTAATTTCCTTTCATTGAGATATATTAAGTATTAATTTTTTTTATTTTTTGTGGTGTATATACTTCTCTATACATGTATTTTATCATACTCATTATGTAATTAAAGGGATTTAAAAATACATCTCATTTTCTCTCCTTGAAGGGATTTTGATTCGAAAGTTACCAAATCGATACGTGTCTATTTAAAAATCTCAATATAAAATAATGATTTTCCATGTCTAAAATACTATTTAGAGAGACCGTATGTAATTTTTCTCAAAAAACACATTTATTTTATTCTAATATAGTTATTTCTAGGGTTTACATGTTTTATTTCCATTTCACCTCCTATTTAGTTCATAATTCAGCCAAAATAATTCTTATAAGTGGAACTGACCTTATCTCTTCCTTTTGACTATGAATATTTTTCTTACATGTCCATATTTTTCATATTGTTTAATATATATCCCTATCATTTTATTTATGATTATTTAAGGTCATTTTCTATTGAATTTTACTTTCTTTATAAATGTGTGGAAGGAATCCTTTTTATCATTTTCACACAACCACTTCATCCCATCATTTTATTTGATTTTTTATGAGGATTCCTTTCCAATTTTTAATGATTACTCAAAGTAATTTTTATTTAAATTCCATTATTTTTAAAATCATTTATTTATAAATTATTTATTTAAAAATTTATTAAAAATTAAATGTAATTCTTTCTTATTTCTTAAATTATTTTCTAAGATTCTTATAAAGTGTTTTTCATATAAGAAAACATTCTTTAATGTTTCTTATGTTATATTTCAGATTTTTTTTAATGATACCATACACCTTCTTTCACTAGATGTATTATGTTTATGTTATGTTTAAATTTTAAGTAAACCCATTTCATTATCATGGGTTAATTATGATATGATTGATTTATGAATGATTTTATATTTATGTTGCACACATATGTATGGTTTCCTATTATGTGATAGGTGGGCCTATAATTATATAATCAATTAATACATTAATAAAACTTTATATCTCATGATATGATGTGCATGGGAAATGGGAGTGAACCCAATCCACTATGTTATGAGACTATATCCACTATGCAATGATTGTCTTAACAATACTTGATATAAGAAAATTTTCTTTATGCTTATGTATTTTCCACATTCCTATAAAAAATTATGATGACACATTATTATGCTACATTTTTATGTTATTCCACATTCCAATGTTACATTTACATGTGTTATTATAATTTTCACATGATTTCACATTATTATGACTCATTTATTATGTTTTACCAAAATCCTCATGTCATGATTCTTGATTTGTGGTCAATGTTTTAATGAGTATTATTTCCTTATGTTATATTCATAAAATTTTATTATGTTCTCATACCCATAGGTTTATTTTGTTATCACTTATTTTTTCGATTTATAGCTCTTATGTTTACCCTTATTGAGTGTTTGAGATAACATTTTTATTATGTTTCCATTCTATAGATTATGAAGAGGATTATTATGTATAATATGTTTAAAATGATATAATATGTGTTCAATTTTGTGAGATATATTGAATAACTATTTTAAAATAAGATATTCATGTATCTAATCTTAGAAGAAACTATACCTTTGGGTTATGGGAATTTGTTTTAGTATTGAGATTATATTTATAATAATACAAAATTATGATAGTGTTTTTAGGTCATCTCAGTTGGTATCAAAGTAAGTGTATGGAGTTTATGTTTTACCATAATATATGGTAGTAAAGGTCCAATGGAACTTCACTCCTAACTAATCACACTGAATAATTTCATTCACACAAATATAACTGATAAATTTAGTTGATTTTTTATTATGCATATATATTTAAAAATAAAATTACATAGAATTACACTATTTTAAGTATGAATTTAAAATGGAATTTAAAAGCATCAACTATGTAAGGGTTATGCATAATGTAAAATTAGGGTCTACTTTCCATATTCATAAAATAAAGACTGAACTATTTATCTTCCTTGAGAATAGTTTTTTCCCCTTCTACAATTACAAATTTTGGTCTAATTTTTTTATTTTTTTAAAATTTATTGAGCATAATATAACTTGAAAATAGAATATCACTTTTTTATTAGGCCAATTAATAATAGTGATAAACCATACCATGAATGTTCTAATAAATTTTTTGAATATTCAAACATCATCATCAACAAAGGAAATATGCATCTCATCTCTTAGATCATGATCTACCAGAATCCATACTCCTAAATCCCATATATAAAATGGTTTATTATAAATGGTATCACCTTGAATATTGTACACAACACATCTAGAAAAAATTAAGTGTTTGAGTTCCAATGGATATAATTCACAAATAGTTTCACCCTAAAATATTTCAAAAAAACTAAATAATTAATACTTGTTTATTACACACATATTATATTTTTTAAAAAAAAATAGAACCTATGAAATGTTGGGCCTTTGAGGGAAAAAATAACCTCAATACATAGTGTTTTCAATTATGATAGTGGTGTATATGATGGTTGATTCAATGATTACTGTTGTTTCACTAGAAATGTGTTTTATTTCACGAGTGATGCATTTTTTTCAATTAATACTTCACTTTTTATCTAAGGATTTTTAACTCTTTATATTCCTGTTCAATATGATTATGTATTTTTCCTTTATAAATGTATTCTCTTGGAGAGTCTACAAAACCCAACCCTCCAACCCATACATATTTCCATAGATGATACAAAACCACTAAAAGTAATTCATTTCCATCTTTGGAACATGACTAATCTTGTGTCTTGGATATATGAAGTAAACAAATTGTATATGTTTTTATGATTTAAAATATAAAGTAATAATAAATTTAAATTTTTTTCAAACTTACACATTTAACCCATACTTTTTAGGTGTTTTCATCTATAATTTGTCTCTCTTTATTAACATGGGCGTCCTTCCACATAATATGATGTGGGATTGAAGTAATATAGGGTTTTATTAATAAATATTCATCTCAATATACACATACTAATAATTTTTATACTAACTATTTTATTATAAAATTGAATAAAGAACTAGTTATTTTTTTCAAGTGAATCATACCCCATTCTTGATTTACGATATGGGTATTAGAGATTTTATGCACGTAGCTTATTTCCAACACCACTTTTCTATATTTCTAAAGTACCATATATTTGAATGAATTTATTTAACATGTTATTTAGAATTAATTTAAATCACTTATAATTTACCTTCACACTCTCATCTTCACATTTGGAGATTAATGAATTCCATGTTTCTGGGGATATGAAGCTATCATATAGGGATCATGAGTGAGGATTAATGCTCCCATTAATATTTCACATTTACCTAATAGAAATAATTTAAAAAATATATTTATATTCCTTTCTATAAAGTTCAAAAATAAAATATATTCTTAAATCCTCCAGAATAAATTCACTCTAAAAAAAATAAAAAAATCAACATTTTTTTTTTGATCTAAAATGAATAGAATGGATTGTATAAAATCATGTTACTAAAATTTCCTTCTAAACAATGGTCTTAATTTCTGAAATGACACTATACTAACTAAATTTAGGGATTTACACATTAAATATATTATTAAAACTGATTTAACTATCAAAAATTGATCTATTGGGGTCAATCGGTAGACCACACTCATTCCATTTATTCTATAAGTTTATATCTTCATGTAATGACCAATCCTAGAGTGCATTTATAGAGTTAGAGTAAAAAAGGTTCCAATGAATATAAAACCAAGTTCAATTTCAATTTTTAGAGTTTAGATCAAGAATTGGTGTTGTAAAAAATTTTGAATATTAAATAGGAATTTATTGAGATGGTAGATTAAGTATAGGAGGTCCAAAATGAGTTTTGGGGGTTTAGGAGTTATAAAATACACGCCAATGGCTATAGTGAGTGATCAAATACCATGTTGGGTGGTACCGAGTACCTAGTGGTAGTTCCACGGGAGGTTCCCTCTTGGTTAGGACCACTATATGACTGATGTTGGTGGAATGGGTGACCAATGATACCCAAACTCGTTATAATAAGCGGAATGGAAAATGGGATTTTACCATATTAAAATAAGAAAACCACTCAAGATTATTCTTTTGGGGGTTCTCTAAGTAGGGGGAGGCCAAGAATCTCTCCCCATATTCTTCTCTCCTTGTTCTCCCTTAGTCTAGGGAGATCTGAACTTATTTGTTCATCGATTTTTGTTCTATTCCTATCCTACCTTCCCACTTATTTCTCCCTTATTATTTCCCCTAATTTTGGGTTACTCATTAAGGTGTTTGAGATATTATTCCCCTATATAATGTAGGAAGTATCCCATATCTATGGGTATTTTTTTTCATAGAGTCTAGAAGAGTCTCTAAAAGGATGAACACATAAAGTTTCACATCATTCCATTATCAATAAGTCATTACCCTAATTTAATTTCAATTTTCATCAAATTGGGATGGATCCATTTGATTAATTGATGTTTTTGATTGGGATTTCATTAGTGGTGGACTTGAGGGCATTCCAGGATTAGACTATTGCTTGAGGTTTCAGTGAGGATACATCACCAGATGAGTTTTTCCTCAATCATGCCTAAATTTAAAACAGGGTATTAATTATATTAATGTATTATTTATGATTTTTAATTGATTATAAAGCCTCTTGGGATGGGTTATGGGATCATGGATGATGATGGTATTTGATATTTTCTTAGTCTAGGATGAAGTGGACTTGTATTGAGGGGTTAACTCTATATTTGAGGTTGATGGTAACTAATATTACTTACATATATGCTTGTGCATATACTATGGGGATTGTAAGTGTAGGTAAGTTAGTGTGAGTGACCTAAGATGGAACCATGATTGAGTTTCATTATGTGAGGCATCGCTAGTGAGACTGTTAGACCCTGAGTGATTTTCTCCCAGCTGAGTTATTAGGTGTTGGGGATATATTTTTTAGATTAATGGTTATATTTTCTATGTGTGAGGATTGATTCAATAGGTTTGGAAACCCATGGAGGGTTTCTATTTTGAGTAATAGGTTTATAAACCCATGTAGGTTTGGTTATGGAATGTGATTCTTGGCTTGGGTGATTCTTCATGATGATCCATTTAATGGGCTACGGTTATCTGTATTAAATATTAGGCTAACCCATGTTTTATAGAAATGTGGAAAATTTATCCACACATAGTTTATTTACCCATAGTTTCTACATAACACTGGTAAGTCAATATTTTTAGTACCTCTTGCAGCCCGATAGGCTTAACCGCTACCCCATGATTGACCACACCTGTGATAGCCCTATTCAAACCCACACCTCCACCAATAAAATAAGAAATCCTAAGAAAATTAAGAAGTCCCTCAGAGTCACCCCCTCGATGCCCAGGTAATGAACATGCGGTCAAACCATTACAAAAAACTGATGATATGCTATATTAATATATTATTAGATATTTATATACAAATTAACACACACAAACACACACACATATAATATTAATCTATTAAAATATTAATATGCTAAAATAAATATAATTTAATAATTTGATATTTAATAATTTACTAATATACTAATATATTAACGAACTCATATTTTAATTTTCTAATAATATAATATAATAAAAATATATTATTAAAATAATATAAAATAATAATAAAAAATAACAAAAATAATATATTTTTATATTAATATATTAATATAATAATATATAATAATATACTTATATATTAATTTATATTTTCATGATATTTTTTTTATAATTATGATTTAAATCATAATTAATAATAGTTAATTGTATTAAATAATATATATATATATATATATATCTGTGTGTGTTTTCTTGTGCATGTGTGTGTTTATTAATATTAAATAAATAACATTTTTTCAATATTATGTAATACTAATATATATATACTATATATATACATGCATGCAAACACACACAAACATATATGCATATATTTATATAATATTAAAAATAATAGATATAAATTATACACACACATGAGATAGTATTATATAACATTTAAAATAAAAAATATGAATAATATATATAATATTCATATGTGTTATTTTTAATATTATATGAAATTATTATATAATATATATTTGATATTATATAAGTAATATATATACATATATCTATGTATATGTATGTATGTGTGTATGGATGTATATATTTATATAAGAATATATTTATATGTATGTATGTATGTATGTATTCATGTGTATATATATGTATGTATGTATATATGTGTATGTGTGTGTATATATATTAATTTTATATAAATAAATTTTTTTTGTAACAATTAATAATTTCGTATAGGATATTTTCTTTATAAATATTTATATATTTTTGTTTTGGAATAGAATATAGAATAAAACAAATTCACCACATAATAAAAATAAATCATACTTTATTTCATTAATTTATAAAATTATATTTTTAGAATAAATATACTCTAAAATTTTAAATAGTAAAATGAGTTAATAAACACAAAAAAACTAGAATAGACTAAATTGGATCATTTTGGTTTCTTGGGATTATCACACTAGCAAACAACGCTGTAAAAAAGAAAAAAATAGTAATGTAATCAAAATTTTGAAAAATGAAGAATATAAAACATTAATAGGAATTAGCTTGAATGATGCATGAAGAAAATATGTGGTATTTATAGAAATTATAAAATCAATAATACTGTAGGAACAATAACCAAACCATTAGGAATAGTAACCTAAGTGTTAGAATAGTAATTTGACCATTAGAAAAGTAAATTAACCAATAAAATAATAAAATGAAATAAAAATAATAGTTGCCATGTATAAATTAAGTAAATATAAATATTAAAATTCCCAAAAATAAATATTCAAATTATAAAACTCAAAAGAAAGTCTAAAGTATATTTTAATAAAGTGTATTTTTATGTATTTTACAAAAACATAAATTTAATATTAAATATTAAAATTACCTAACTTAAAAAATTATTTTTATATAATTAATTTCATTTTTGTAATCATCTTGTTGAATTTTTTAAGGGTTAGCTTTGATAATTTTCAAAAAAAAACATGAATTTTCGAGCGATTAGTAATTTTTTTTTGAAAATACTAATGTTTACCCCTGTAATATTTACATAATAATGACTTAATTAATAAAAAATGATATATTTAGACTGAAATATATTTAATAAGTCAAATTATTCATTTAACAATAATAAACTCAATTTTCAAACAAAAAAAGTAATTACCAAAGTCTAAAATGAGAAAGCATACAATTTTTTTTTCATTTATTCCTTTATTTTGTATAAACTAATAAATTTGGTGTTGAAAAGGTTTAAATATTTTAAAATCATTTAATCTTATTAAAATATGATTTATAATTTCCAAAATGATAAGTATTAAAAGTTTTACATTGGAAATAATAATTTATTCAACATTTTAACCCAAAAATACCACTCCCCTTAAGTATAAACACCCCATCTCCCTTTACTTAGAAAATCACTTCCCATAACATTTAAACATTCCAATATCTACCCTATTACATCCTAAAAATTATATATATAACCTTAGGGATTTTATTTTGTCATCTAACCCCAATACCTCAAGACTTTATTTACATATCAAAGGAGTAAATCTTCAATAATGAGGTGACCCCATAATTCCCCTATTTTCATTATTTTTCTTTCTAATATACTAATATCATTTATTTTATATCATACTAGACTATTTAATTCATAATTATATATCATATTACTATTTTTATGATATGATATAAATATTTTAATCCATTTAATGTTTATATACCCTCTCTCCATCTCTTTTTGACATGTCCCATTAATAGCTAGTTTTATCCACCTATGAGGACACTGTCAATGCTTTAATTATCACCACCTAAATTCCTAGTAAATTTAGATTATATATAATATTTATCAATTTATTTTAATTTATTCTAATAATTATAAAGTAATTTTTTAAAAATAAAAAATAAAAATAATCAAAATGATGAAACAAAAATGAAACAAGACAATTCAAAGAAAATATGTCATCAAACCATTTCATATTTACCCAAAAAAGACGAATAAATAAATTATAATAGTAATAATTTATCAATAATATATAAATAAATTAATTACACTTCTTTATTAGTGTTTCAATAAACCTAATATTATTATATAGGATTTTTAACCGTGATGAAAAATTCAGGACATATGGTAAGAGGATTCTCATCTTAATCTCACCTCTTTAGGTTATATCACTTCTTCTTGATCTAAACTCCTTTAGGATGAGTGTATATATCAATTTTTTAATCCTCCTTAATAATTCTACATTTATTTATGTATATTTACATATATATTCTACTTTCTATCCCTAATTGATAAATTCTTCTTCTATTATCATGATCGTAGGGGGATTCTCTCTTTACCATTCACTTTATGATACTCTCTTTTAATTTTATATTCATTAAAATGTTTTCTATGTATGATATAAATTAATTTTCACAATCAATTTATTATTGAACTATTATATAGATTTACATACCTATTTATTGAAATATTAAATAATTATGATCAATTCAAACCTTATAATATTCGTAAGGTGAATCTCAAACCCAACTCTTATATTGGGTTTACCTTATATTATTATATCTTTTAAACATGATTCTTATAAAAATTTATTATAAATTTATTTCAATTTTATTTCCCTTTTTTCTTTTTTGGATATGTGTTTTTATAACTCATTTAAATACATTCTTATCTACCTTAATGGTTTTCAAAAAAGTCCACTTTTTTCAAAATCTCCCATTGATTCTTATTTTTTTTCTATTTTTATCTAAGAAACATGATATCCTATTTTATAGTTCTTCTATTTCATGAACAAAATAACGTTTCCCTTACTCTTTTGGGAACCTAAAAGTATATTCTTTGACATATTCTTTATAACATCACTATAGAACCCATTATTTTATCATGGGTTCATATCATGTTTATGTTTGATGTACATTTTTTTCCATGTAGAATTCATGATTATATGTATATTATGATGTGACGAGTGGACCCATAACTGTATATCTCTCCAATGAAATGGATAATATGATATATCTTATGATATTATGATTATTCAGGATCATGATTCAAGATTTTTTATACTTTATGAAGTGATGATTTATACATATATGTTATGTGTGAACATATTACTATCTTTATTAATAATGTTATTATGTTTCATTCTTATGAATATGCCACATTAAATGAATAATTAAAATTATTTCCTCATTCTTATTATGTTGATTCTATGTTTTTTATATGATTATTATTCTCATCCACTTTCTCAAGTTGTTCCATGCTTCTTGTTCCTCATTATTATTCCTCTACTTACTAGGATTTTTGTTCACGATGTATATCCTCAGGTGATTACGTATACTTAGGAGAATATGAATGTTTTAGGTGAACTATGAATAAGTATTTAAAAAATTATTCAAATTTTAAAGGTTGTATGAACCTAAATTTCCAAAGACACCAAATATTTAGATTCTGGATTGTATTATCATTATGTTATTTATCATAAAAATTATGTAATAATAATATATAAAAGAGGAAGATCAGTATAGTTTGTATCAAAGGAAGTTTTTTTTTAATATTGTAATTAGTTTAGTAAAATATAACCCATGATAAAATTAAGGATCCCATAGGTGAATACTGTAGAATTGATTTACACATGTGAATAAGTTATTTATCTATACTTTATTGACTTATGTTTTATTATAAAATCTTATTCTTAAAATAATTGTGGGAACCTGAATCAATAAAATACAATGATGAAAGGCACACTTAATATTCACTCATATCTACTAAATATTTAATTTAATTAGAGTTCTATTCATTCCTTTATATCTTTTATGTTTTCTAGGACTACTAAATCATCGCCCTGATATATTGAAGAAAATATATTTATGAAAATAAAAAGTGGTGAAATCGTTTCAACCTAAGTGTTGGAATATTACCAAGTTAACATATCTGGGAAGATTATTCTAGTGAATCTTATGATATTTCCTTTTGTAGAATTTAATGCTATACTAGTAATGGATTTAATTTTATTATATAGAGCTCAGATAAAATTTGGATAAAAGAAAACATCTTTTCATATCTTGAATCATCATATACTCCTATATTAATGTTAGGAATATTATTCATCCACTTTAGTGAATCCCTTAATGGTGTGGGTGTTTATACCCAATGAAGAATCATATCTTGCTCAAATAGTTGAGTTAAAGGAAAACATCAATCATGAGGACATTCTCATTGTGAGGGAATATACTTATGTATTCCTCAATGAATTGCATGGGCTTACCCTAGATAATGAGGAAGTATTATCAATAGAAAGTATAATCATATCCACATTGATATACAATAGACCCTATAGGTTTACTCCAATATAATTGAAAGATTTAAAGAAAAAACTACAAGAGAATTTGGAAAAAGTGTTCATATGAACTAGTGCATTACCCTGGGGTACACTAGTGGTCCTTTTAAAGAATAAGGATGGATTTGTACATAATTTCAACAACTACTGATATCTCAAAAGGATCACCATAAAGAACAAGTGTCTACTGCCAAGGATTGATGAATTTTTTGGAAAACTTTGTGGAGCTAAATAATTATCAAAAGTGGATATTCATTTTGTATATCACTAGTTGAATTTGAAGAGAAAATATATTAAAAATAAAACCTTACGTATGAGTTCATAGTGATTCTAATTTTATATAAAAATTCATATACATGATGAATAAAGTCTTTAGAGAATACCTTGGTAAATTTTTGGTGGTCTTTATTTATGAAATTTTTATATAATTAAAGATAAAGTAAATGAGGAGCTTATGAGGATTGTTCTAATAGATCAAGGGAATTATAATTTGTATTATAAGTTTTCAAAGTGTGAATTTAGGATATAGAATGTCAATTTTTTGGGAAATTTGGGAATTATTGAAGTAATTTCTATAGATCCTTTAAATAAAAATGTGATTAAAGAATAGATCATACCAACAAGTTTCAAAAATATATATAGTTTTATTAGATTGTATAGGTATCAATAAAACTTTTTGAGAAACTTATCATGATTTTCTATCCCACTAACTAAGATAACAAGGAATAAGTAATGTTTATTTAGATGTAAGAGTTTTAAGAGACCCTTAAAGAGATCAATAAGAAACTAATCAATGCAACTTTACTCATAATCCTCTTAAGTATAGAAGGGTTCATGATATACAATAATGCTTCAAGGAAAGTCTTGGGTTGATTAGTCATGAAAAATGATAAAGCGATATCCTATTCCCCTTAATGATTTAATATACATTAATAGAACCACTATATATAAGATTTAGAGTTAGGATTTGTGATCACTACATTGAAGATTTGGAGATATTACCTCTAAAAAGAGAAATTTGACATATATGATGATCAAAATAGTTCAAAGTATATATTCACATAAAAGTATTTGAACATACATTAGTATAGATAAATGAAGTTAATCAAGGACTAGGATTACTCAAATCACTACCAACCTGAAATGTAAAATAGGTTAGCTAATACCCTTGCTAGAAATGAATTTACTACTCTATCCATGATGAGGATTGAGAAAGACCCTATATTTATGGATATGTAAAGGATATAGATGAAAATAATATCGGTGGTAAAGACATAATACATTGTGAAAACAATTACCCAAACATCTAACCAAAATAAAATAAAATAGGTATAAAGGGACGATCTGGAGCTTCGAAAGAAATTACGAGAGATAAAGGAGGGAAATATTAATGAACTAAACATTGAAAAATATTGTTTCATTCATTTTGGAAGAATAATTAGTGTTCCATCATAACTAAATAAAAATAAAGATCCATTAGATAATTAAAATAGATCATCATTATCTATCCATACTTGAAGTAACAAGATGTACCAATATCAATAAGAGTAATTTAATTCAGAAAACATTAAGAAGAATATTTATGAGTGCACTTGAAAGTTATTGGTATGTAAAAAAGTTAAGGTAGATCATCATAATTACAATAGAATTATAAAATCATTACCCATACCAAAATAAAAATGAGATAACATCACCATGGAATTTTTAATGAGTATGCAGAATATATATAATGGAAGCAACAGTATATGGGTTTTAGTGGATTGAATCACTAAGACTACTCACCTCACCACCATTCAATAATATTTACCTCTTGAATAAATTTACAAGATACAAGTTAAGTAAGTAGTGAGGCTATATAGGGAATCACTTCCAATCATATTAGATCAATATCCAAGGTTCACCTCTATGTTTTGGAGGATTCATCAACATGAATTAGAGATCATGTTGAACTTCTGTATGACTTATCACCCCCAGAATGATGGAAAATATAAGTATCCCATTCAAGCAATCAAATATATATTGAGATCTTACTTTATGGGATTTAAAGGAGGCGAGTGAAATGAATTGACCTAGGTTTTCATGCATCTTGTTTGATTCAACAATAACCAAAATAAAAATAAACTTGATCTAAGCCCACAGTCCAATTCATGGAACCACTAATTTCTCACCACTTACCAACTCACCCAGCACCAAGCCCAAGATTAAATCACGAGTCCAGCTAGAAACTGAAACCTTCAATATATAGGCATGATCTAAACAGATCAGTAGGTCTCTACTCACAGAATCAATACAATTTATTTCCTTTAGAAATTCATAAATTATAGATTGAAAGTAAAACTAAAAAAATAGCATTTTCAAGTATAAATATGTTAAGAACCAATATCAAATCAATTATCACTTTATAAAAACATTCCTTATTATTTTTCTTAAATAAAAACAACCAGTTTGAAAAAATTTCATTGGCCTAAGACTCCTTTAAGACAAAAAACCCTTTTTAAAATCCACTTTAAAAACCTAAAACAATAGTCTTTAATTAAAAAAAAGTTTTCTAAACATCTTTGAAAACTATTTAAGAAGTAAATGACTAAAAAATATGGGTCAAAAATCTAAAAATTAGGCACCAAAAATATAAACATAGACAATGAAGATAAAAAGGATAATGTTGTTGCATCAATATAATAAAGGGGTAGATATAATCAAGAACATGTTAGAAATCATCTATATAATCCACCAATCAATAAATAAGTGTGTCATGGGATCTAACCTAAGTCATAATGTGAGATGTATCTAAATTTATAGAATTTCCATGGACCAACTACTTATATATTATGAGTCTAAAAATCCCCAACCATCCAATTATCCCATATTAGCATCATTGAAAATAGAACCCCATCACATCCCTAGTTCTTATCATGTTTGGAGGGACACTAACAACATGTGAAACAACTCGTGTAACATAAATATAGATCTCCAACTTAGTACTTGAGTTCCAATGAAAATAAATAAAAGAAGTGGTGAGTGAATAAGAAATCCAATATCAACACATAATACATAATAAATATTTCTCCCTCACACCCAACACCCTCTTGTAGAGTAATCATTTTACACAATAGAAATCCATGGAATAAATACTGAAATTCACTCAAAAGGGTGGAAAAAGTATCACATAGTGATAAAAAATGCACACAAGGGGTACCAAATAATAAAGGGAAGTTAAGAGAGTCTTGAAACTATTAAACAACATGCTTTATAAGGTTTCAACCAGGCCTTTAACATAAAATAATACATAGAATACCAATCCTTTTTCCACTTCATAATAAATCCACTTTAAACATCCTTTATAAATCCATTAAAACAACACACACTATTTACATTTCAAAGGATCCATTTTAAACATGGGATTTACCCTTTAAATTCCAAAATAAGACCAAATAATTTCCATTTCCATTTAAAAAACTTTAAATATCCATTATCAAATTTTTAAAAGGGTAATAAAAAATATTTATTTCAATAAAACATTTTAAATTCATTAACAAACCCCTTTTTAAATTATTTCATGGTCAAAAAATCATTATAAAAAAACATCACTTTAAAATAAAGTTTTCAATATTTAAAAACTAAAAAGAACAAAAACCCAATACAAACCATCAATTTGTTTTTCAAAAAGCCTTATAGGCATTTGAAAAATTCTTTACACATGAAAAAAATCCATTTTAACATGAAAACATGAAATTCATAAGATAAATACATTATTCCAAGCCCAACTTTCATATAAACGATTTATATATAACACATGAATATCGCATATATTCCTAATTTCAATAAATAGAGATTTATAACACTGAAAAACACATTGAATTCCAAAAACAAAGTAATTTCATAGAAACACCTACTTAGAAGAAGAAAAAACTAATCCAAAACGTGTCTCCTTTGATGGATAGCACCCAAATAATGAAGGGGATGGAATCTACAAACCCTAGAAACAAATATCCATAACATTTGGTCTACTCCAAACCCCAAATCAGAAAATGGGACCTCTAGGGTCCATGGGAGGAACCAAAACCAATATAGAAGAAGGGATAAAGTAACAAAATGTAGAAAGAGAAGAGATTTACCTTTAAAACCACTTGAAAATCATAAGGGATGAGCCAAGAGTCAAAGCTGGAGAAAAATAGAACTCCCCCTTTGGATCCTTAAGGTTATAAGAATGAGTAAAGGAGTAGGAGATGTTCAAATGTCTAAAAAATTTATGGGTAAATATGGTAAAATCACTTTTTAAGTTATTCTATGAAGGAAACATGGTTTGGTTGTACTCTTTGGCATACCATGCTCTAACTGTAGGGGAGTGCCCTTAGGCACAAATCATGCTGCATAATTCCTCGTTAATATCCACATGATTTAATAAACTACATAGAGACCATGAAAAATGAATTGTCTCTAATATAACCCCCTTTTCATGGTTTTCACATGGTTAATACGAACCATGAGGGTAAAAAATTAAACACCTAGAAACATAAAAAGAAATAATATTTTATCCTGAAAATTAATAGGACCATAGGTGACCAAAAATTACATAAAATAATACAAGATAACCAACTATGGTGACATCTGGGTGCCAAAATTCTCCCTACCATTCCACTTTTAGTACTAGAATGTCCTTGGTACAAAATAGAAGGTGATAGAAAATAAAAGGTCTCAAGAAGGTGAAACCAATGTGAACCGATCAACATGACATTGATACCAAACATCCATGATCCTCAAAAAGATTAAAACAATCATTTATAAAAATTTCTAGACATCTTCAATAAAAATTGAGAAAGAAACCTCAAATAAGAAGTTATAAAAAGGAAAGGAGACATAGTATGGTCTTCCCATAATTTAGAATTCCTCTAACATGGTGGAACTAAGAGAAACCATAGGGTAAACAACCTAAAAATGAACAAAAAAACAAAAGTGAAACTAATTCCCAAACCATACGAACTTAAAAACAGAAATAATGAAGGAAAAACCACAATATTCCTTAAATAATGACATGATTTCTCACATTGGGCCACAACACACACATAAAACTAAGGACCACTGACCAGATCACCACATCAGGATGAATCTATAATAATGTAATAAAAAACCACCCAGTGAATAATATCAACTAGTGATTCACCAATCCTAATTACCATTTCATGTACCCAAGTACTTTCTTCATGTATAACTAGCACTATAGGAAAATAGTGTCTTAGCAGTGATTTTTTCACGGCAGTTTTCAAAATATCCTTTAAATGTTTTTAAAATATTTTTTATAATTGTTGTTAAATTTTTTCCCAAAAAAATTTATAATTATTTTTAGCAGTGGTTTTTTCAAAACCACATCAAAATTGAAGAAAAAAAGTTTAACACCCCAAGATTTCATAGTATGTTATTTTTTAAAGTAATTCAATAACTTTCACAACACGCAACACTGAGTTCTAGCACACCATGACTTACAAAACAAGCCGTTCAAAAGTGGTTATGAATAATATTAACTGAATTTTGAACTTTATATAATCATTATAATTTTAGAATCCATATTATGAGTTTCTTAGAAATAATGTAAGAACAAATACATTTTATTCAGATAAAAGAAGTATTTTTCAAAAAATGCAATTTTACCGCCTTTTAATGGAAAAGCCTTTTTAAATCCAATATTTGAAACTTTTATATATTCAATTTGAAAAAATAAACTTCTTCTTTAAAATCGGGACATAAGAATTTAGTTTCAATAATGTTTTGGTGTTTTTCTGATAACTTTCATATTTGGGTGAATAGGGAAAAATACTATATTTTAACTGAAAACAACTTTTATAATCAAAATAATTTATATTGTCAAATTATACATTTTAATGTTATGGAAGTATAAATAGATTATATTTTAACCATTTAATCCAATGATGGTCATTTTAAGTAATTTCACTTTGAAATTGTACATAAACAAGTGTCAAACTTTTGATAGTTATTATTTCTTAAAAATATGCCTTTTGGTTTTAATAGCGGGAATTAATTTTAAATTAATAAATAAAACTTTTATGTTTTGAATTTGGTAAAATATAATTAATTTTTGGATTTGAAATATCGAAATTATATTAGGGTGAAATTTTGGTACTTTTCTGATAACTTTCATATTTTGATGAATAGTGAAAATTACTAAATTTTAATTAAAAACAACTTTTTTAATAGAAATAATTAATAGTGATAAATTATGAATTTGAGTGATTTTAAATTATAATTAGATTATAATTTTACCATTTAATCCAATTTTGGTCATTGGACATAATTTCATATTTAAACTGGATATAAGAAACTGTCAATCTTTTGATAGTTTTTATTTGTTAAAAACACGCTTTTTGTTTCGACAATGGGAATTAATTTTAAATTAATTTCTGACACTTATGTGTTTTGAATTTATAAAAATAGATTCCATATTTAGAATCAAGAGGTCCAAATTGTGTAAATAGGTAACTTCTATTTTTAGACATTTTGAATAATTACTTCGGTAAATATTTTATTTACTATGGTTAAAGGGTAAATCCGGTAAATAAGGGTAAAAAAATAATATTATAATAATAATAAATTACCTAAAACGTGTCATAAACTTATTGGTTGATACATGTCCGACCATGGTCATCTTTTAGTCTATTTTGGGACCCCATGGAACCACTTTTAAGTGATAATGACACTTTATATTAATAATGTTAAAGTAAATGCAAAAATGACACAAGCATATATCTTTTAGAAATTTTTTTTAAATAGGGTTATATATGTTAGATTTTAGACTATAAATATTAATTAGAAAGATAAAAAGATTTCCTAAATAATGGTATTTTATTTATAATTTTTAGACATATAATAATTAAATTTATGTATGACACAATAATGATGCAGTATTTTCCATATTAATGAAAAAAATAAAATAATTGGTATTATAAAAGTTAAAATAAATATAATTTGAAAGTTTTTATGCCATAAAAGAATTTTATTGGTTAATATTACATGTTAGTATTGCTTAAATGAATTTTATTAGAATTAATAAAGTTTCTATGACTTTAACAAAAATCAATTATTGAATAGTGTCAAAAATTGACATAAATGAGTTTTTAAAACAAACATTATATTATTAATTGATATTCTATTCCTAAAAATATAGGGTTCGGCCAAAGGACTTATATAATGATAGTTTTATCATTAATGGACCACTTGGGTATCGATTGGATGTATATAGTAACTTTATTAACTATATAATATAAAAATACAAAGTGACATGGTAAATGTCAAACTAATTAACTAAGAGTTAAAACTAAAAGATAAGGTTAATATAATGACCCAAACCTGTCTAAAATATATTGTTTGAAATTATTTAGACCCATACCCACCTTAGACTTTGAATTATCCACTTTGGAGCTATTAGAAACCAAATATGAATTTATTATAAAATAATACTTTAAGTTTTTCCTAAAGAGCCCCTCCTCCCCCTTATAAAAAGACACCAATTATAACCAATTCCTCACACCTCTCAAGCCTTTTGGCTCGTCCAACCTCTGAAAAATTAATCTACCTACATACCTATACTCCTCCTAGAATCCTTACCTTAGGCATAAGGCCCTTCAAGAGTCCTTTTTGGTTCAAACCAAAGGGAGTTACCCAAATTAAAGGTAACGATTTCTCTTAGCTTCTTTTCTTTTATTTTACTTCTCTAACCCTTAAAATCTTCTTATTATTTTCTTTTGTAACAAAAATAGTATCAAAAATATTCTAGGATATTGTTATGAGAATTATTCAAACTACACTTACACACACATCCTTTTAATGGGTGAAGAACATAATGTTTCTATGGATGGCAACCAAACACCTCATAAAACGATGATTGTTTAATTATCTCCTACCACCTCTCATGGTGGAAATTATGATGGAATTGTAATTAAATATGATATTAATGATATTTATTTTATATATAAGCTTCTGTAATTCCATTTTATATCATAACATTATTTGTTTCATGTTGTATATATATATATGATAATTTCACTTGAGGAAGTGCGGACTACCGCCCCCTCAAAGTGATATGACTCGTTCATACCATACATGGAACGTATAAAAGATGGTGTTAATGAACTTAAGTAAAATATATAAGATATTATATTATTCTGGAATAATAATATACCTATGTATAATTTGGTTTTGATTCCTTTTAAAATGAAAAATGAAATGGAAGTAGCATTCGCGCGTACGTACGGATTACCGTCTCCACGAACGCGATGAGATTCATTTACCCATAATATCCATTCAATAATAATTATAATTTGATGATTAAAAGTAATGTTTAAGGACTTGATATAATTCTGGATATGAAAAATATACAACCTATCTATAACAAACACGACTTATGTAACAAAGCAAATAAAGGAAAACGAATCGGTTAACACCCGAAACGACGATAATACTAAAATATTATCAACAAAACAATATTAAAAGATCATATATGATATCATATTTATATATATGATTATTGTATAATTTAATAACAATGATTTAAATATTATACATGAGGTTAACCTACCCTCGACCAAGGAAAAGTACAAGGTAAGGGGTTTTCATCTCACTCCTTATTCCCGTGAGATTCGTGCCATATTGCCACTATTACCTTTTTTGTAGTGTATATACTACCCATAATTGTATTCTTTGTATAATACACTTTAATTTTTGTATATTTACATATTCATTGTATGATACCTCTTTCATGGGGTGTATGTTTCGTAAGTTACCAAATTGGTAAGGGTTAATTTCACAATCTCTTTATTATCCGAGGTTGTTTTTATGCAAGTATCTACTGGGACATAATTATTATCCATGTCCATGTTTCATGAAAGAGTTTTCAAAGGGATTATTTTAAGGAAATTTTTTACAAAAACATCATTTCAAATGATTTAAATATTTATTCTTCTAAATCTTTCTCATTAATATCCATGTCTTCAAAATGGGTTTTAAGGATTTATTTATATGGACATGAATGTTTTTAAAATGTTAATTCCTTTCAAAATATTCAAAGTTGTATGGGAAACTTTGATTAAAAAATGTCTTTAAATGTCTTCCCTTATAAATTGTGTGACTTTTAAATGTTTTTATGAAAAAGGGATATTTCTCTCAAAGAGTTTTACAAATCATTTTCATCTATGTCAACATCCTTTGATGGATTTTAAACTTGTTTGAAGATGATTTGTTATGATACAAATCTTCCATATTGTATTGAAGGTTTTGTGATATGTTTGACAATGGATGTGTTATTTTTATACCATTCATGGTTTAGGTATAAAGTATTGACATTTTGTATGATAGTTTTAATATGAATGTTTATGTTATGTTTAAACCTTTTCATATGAGGAATGCATTGGACATAGTAAGTGATGGGTGGAGCCCGCTATAGCTCGTCGATGTATCGGTAGGTCTCATGAGACAAACTAGTGTCTTGGCATGAGGCCTTGACAAAATCTTATTTGTAGTCTTGACACGAGGCCTTGGCTACATAGTTATGATAGTATGGAATTATGCATTACATCAATATGAAAGTGGTTATTGATATTCCATGTGATTATTCAACTAGTAGAATATCCATGTGAATAAGTAAATGACATTATTTCATTTTATTTTTTCCATATTATGCTGAAGTTCAAGTTTAAAAGGCTTTTGTTTTAGTTATACATTGCCTTAAATGTTTGTGATAATTTATGAAAGTTTCCTCTATATTGTTATCCTTACTAGGCATTTGATCTCACCCCTTTCTATGTTTTATTTTTTCCAGGATGTGAAGAAGTATTTTATGAATGACCTGCAGGGATAGTATAAGGGGATTTGAGTGTGGAGACAAGGTGTTGTTGTAGTTTTCAGTTTATTTTGTAATGTTGACCTTATGAATATATCTAATGATTCCAAGGCTACTAAACTAATCGGTCTTTCGAGACTTATCTTTTGTGATCATGCCAATGTTATGTAATAATGCACCGATGCTGGGTAACTGGGGTCGGGGCATTAAAAAAAGTGTTTAAAAAAATATTTATTAATTATTTATTATTTATTATCATATATAGTTCATTATTTATAATTTTAATTAATTATAATGTGTTAATAAATAAATAATTATAATTATTAGTTAATAATAACGTGAAAGCTAAAACAAATCTACAAAAACCTCAAAACCAGACTTAGACATCAAATGACCACAACTTCTGATCCTGGAGTCCTTTTCTACTCCACAACCAGTCAAATCGAAGCTTATGAACTGATATAAAACCATGTGGGATTTAAATTGTGTGACAATCAAAGGAAAAAATATATTCAAATTTCAAAAAGGTTGAACATCAAACTCATACTTCAAACAACCACAACTTTTAATCCGGGTGTCCGTTTGGGCTCTACCACATATCAAATCGAAGCCTATGATGAGCTATATGACATTTAGATCTAGGACTAGCTCTTTGAGCATTCTCCCACTATTTATTCCACTAGAAAGGCCCATAATTCCTCTAAAACAGATGTTTTAGTCGCGAGCCCTGATTTCTTAAAATTAAAACGACTATAACTTTTGATCCAGGTGTCCGCTCAACCTATACCACATACCATATCAAAGCTCATTTCATGATATTTAATTTGACTAGTTGTGGTGTAGAAAAACGAGTCCCAGATCAGATTTTATGACCATTTTAGTGTTTTTAGGGTTTTAGAGGTTCTTAGCGTTTTATGATTTATTTATTTATTTGTTATTTTTTATTTAATATTTATTTAATAATTAATTAATTAATTATTAATTAATTAATTAATTAATATTTATTTATCTATTATTTACTATTTATTTATTTATTTATCTATTAATTAATTAATTTATTTAATATTTAATATTTATTTATTTATTTATTTATTATTCAGATATAATGTACACAATAATTATTAATTTATTTTATTTTTATTAATTAATTAATAATTAATAATTAATTATTACTTAATTATTAATTTATTATTTATTCTTTATTAATGTTCTATTAATGATTTATTAATTATTAATTAAAAAATTATTAATTAATATTTATTAATTATTAAATATTGAATATTAAATATTGAATATTAAAAATTAAATAATAAATATTGAATATTAATTCATAATTCATAATTATTAATTATCAATTATAAATTATCAATTATTTATAATTATTAATTATTAATTATTAATTATTTATTTATCTATCAATCTATATATTTATTTATTATTTATTATTTATTAATTTATTTTTAATTTATTTAATATTTATTTATTATTAGTTTATTATTCATTTATTATTTATTTATTTATCATCTATTTATTCAATATTCAATATTTATTAATTAATAATTAATAATTTATTAATTTTTAGATATTAAATATTAAATATTAAATATTAATTTTTAATGATCAATTATTAATTATTAGTTATTAGTTATTATTAATTATTAATTATTAATTATTCTTTGTTATTCATTCATTTATTATTTATATTCATTTATTTATTTATTGATTCATTCATTCATTCATTCATTTATTATTTATTTTTTAATTTTTAATTTTTAATATTTATTAATTTATTGTTAATTTATTAATTATTTTTAATTATTACTTTGTTATTCATTTATTATTTTTGTATTTTTGTATTTATTATTTTATCTTTATATTATTAATTTATTATTAATGAATTATTAATGAATTATTTATTATATATTCATTATATATTCATTATATATTTATTCATAGTTTATTATTTATTATTTATCTATTATTTATTCAATATTCAATATTTATTAATTATTATTTAATAATTGATTAATAATTAATTAATTTTTAAATATTAATTATTAATTATGAATTATTAATTCTTAATGATCAATTATTAATTATTAGTTAGTGTTAATTATTAATTATTAATTATTAATTATTATTTGTTATTCATTCATTTATTATTTATTTATTAATTCATTTATTTATTGATTCATTGATTTATTAATTGATTTATTATTTATTATTTATTTTTAATATTTACTAATTTATTGTTAATTTACTAATTATTAATTAATTATTAGTTTTTTATTCATTTATTATTTATTTATGTATTTAGTTATTATTTTATTTTATTTTTATATTATTAATTTATTATTAATGAATTATTAATTAATGAATTATTATATAATTATTATATATTCATTGTTTATTTATTCATAGTTTATTATTTATTATTTATTAATTTATTATTTATTTATCATATATTAATTTATTATTTATACACTAATTATATATTATATGTTATATATTATATATTATATATGATATATTATATATTATATATAATATATAATATATAATATATAATATATTATATATATAAGATATAATATATTATATATCATATATCATATGTGATATATAATATATAATATAATATATATCATATATCATATATCATATATTATATAGTATTTAGTATTTCTTATTTATTATTTACAATTTTCAATTTACTATTTACTATTTACTATTTACTATTTACTATTTATTATTTATTATTTACTATTTATTATTTACTATTTTTTGTTTACCATTTATTTCCATATTATATATTTCTTTATTTATTATTCATTTATATTCTATTTATTAATTAGTAATTTGTAATTAGTAATTATAAAATGTTAATATTTACTTATTAATTATCAATTATTAATTATTGATTATTGATTATTGATTATTCATTATTGATTAATAGTTATTTATTAATAATTAT
The DNA here is from genome assembly GCA_963277665.1 of Viscum album. Lineage (NCBI taxonomy): Eukaryota > Viridiplantae > Streptophyta > Magnoliopsida > Santalales > Viscaceae > Viscum > Viscum album. Next base: position 1,225,164,639 of record OY728142.1, on the reverse strand, counting down.
CTAGTGTGTATCTATTTGTTATATATTAGTTGTTTTTCCAATATATATATATATATATATATATATAAGTATATTAAATTTGATTAATTGACCACATAAAGAGCATGTTGGAGTGGTAAAGTCTTTGGAGAATAAGTAAGAGGTAAGGGGTTCAAATCTCACCCAACGTAGAATTTATATATATGGCATGTGCATGTGCATGGACACGGGCTTGTGCATGGAGATGGGTTTGAGCACGGTAATAATAAACAATAAATAATACACAGTAAATAAATTACGAAAATAAATAAATAAATAAATAAATAAATAAATAAATAAATAAATTATGAAAATAAATAAATAAATAAATAAATAACTAAATTAAGAAATTCAGTAAATAATAAATAATAAATAAATAATAAATAATAAATAAATAAAAAAATTTCAAAAATAGATAAAATTAATTTGTTAACTAATTAATTATGAAAATTAAAAAATTAAAAAATTAAAAAATTAAAAAATTTAAAAATTTAAAAAATTTAAAAAATTTAAAAAATTTAAAAAATTTAAAAAATAAGAAGAAATAAAAAATGATTTAGCGGTGGTTTAAACCACCGCTAAAAAACCACCACTAATCACTAATTAATTACTGACACACAATTTAGCAGTGGTTTTCCAAAACCAACGCATAATGATTTAGCGGCGGTTTAAACCACCGCAGACTGATTTAAGGGTGGTTTAAACCGCCACTAAATGCAAATTTTGGTGTAGTGCAGTGAGAATCCTAGAAGCTCAACACAATAACCAACACAAACTATAGCATTAAAAATAGATCCACCAAAACTATGAGGCACATAAAAAACCAAAACTCACAACCATCCAAAAAAGAATAAGGAATACCTAAAAAATGATATCTATATAAATATATAAAATACATTCTAGAAATAACCACCCATTAGATTTTAAAGAAACAACAACTGAATCCCAAAAGATCAAATGAATTACAAACAACAAATGAGAGGTCCCAAAACAATCAAAAACCATAAACAGTTCAAACATGAGACCTCTTCTGATAACCCAACTTACAACACTTATTGAGATGACCTAAATAGCCATAATAGAGGAAGGATCTAGGAGTTTTAATATAGGAGGTCTTCGAGTTCCCTAGAGCCCCATACTAGAAGCACATGAGAGGTCCCTTGTTTTTATGAAAATTAAACCTCACTTTTAACCCATTCCCATACTATTTATATACCTTACTCACCGAGATACCCCCATTCTCATCAGATAAAACCAAGGCATCAACCAAAACTAGTTTCCTAGACTAGTCATCTTCCACATAAATGGAATCCTTGATGAACTCCGGTAAGGATTCTGGGTTAGTTTCAAGCACAAATAGACCAAAATATAGTTGAATATGCCTCCAATGAAAAGATATTTCTCAGAATCATTGACAACTATACCTAGAGGGACAAAGTCTAACTCTAGAAAGTGACCGTTTTACTCCATTACCGACCAACCACTCCGATTTGTGAGATCAATAGCTCTCTCCATTTTCATTTCCTTTGGATAAAACTAATGGATAAGCACCATCCCAGAAAACTCATAAGACATACTTTGTACAACTGAGAAGGTACCATAGATGGTCATCATACTCAGTTAGATTCAACATGAAAGTAAACTTCAACTCTCACCCATGAAGCTTTAGGTGTTTTGAGATAATTGAGGATCAAGTTAATCCTTTCCAACTATATTACCAATTAGAAGACCCTTTATTACTAAAAAAAGAAGGAAAATTCATATTTAAGAAGTTTGTATTGGGTTTTGAGAGAAAAGAAGGTTCTGTTCCCACCACTCTACTTAGAGTCTTGGTAGATTCTAGAATTGAGGGAACTCCTTTCAAGAAACAAGATTATTCTACAATGTATTATCCATGATAAAAATCCTTCCAATTTTCCTTTTAACCATTCTAGAAGGAATAACATAAATAACACAAAACATGAACAACATTAATTCATGCCTCAAAACTTCTAAAGAAATAATACAATCATAAACTAGAGATCAAATCAAAAAACAAGAATCACCAAGGAAAGTAACATAAAATCCACATCAAGAAAAAAAATTCTTTTAAAACCACAAAATTCCACCAAGGAAATTTGAAAAGATAGTCCACCAAAAAATACACTTGAAAATCAAGACAAAACCATTTTTTAAAAATGATTCAACCTTAGTGAAACATACATCATCCAAACAAAAGATATCATAAACTCACATTATAAAATTTTATCCCATTTTACATTCTAAAAATTATTCAAAAACATCATTATGAAATCAATATTTTTTTTAAATTACCAAATAAACAAATTAAAACATCATACCTACATCAGTATTAATTTTCCAAGCACCATAATGGGAATAAAAATTTATATAACATTTCATGCATACCACAAGAGTTCCCTTTTTCCACAACCCATGAAAACCAAATTTTTCAATTAAGAATTTAAAAAAATTTCCCTATTTCCCAAAACAAGGATTTAAAAATAAGTATCACCAAAACAAAACAAAAAATATCAAACATGATCCATAAGACCCACATTTAAATAGTATCAAAACCCTCCTCAATTCACCTCTAATAAGTGAGAGTCACTTTAGGAGAAATATAGAATAAAGAGGAGCTAGAAAAACTCAATTGGTGAAGAAATAAGGTTGTGCATGGTTTAGACATCTATGTTGGGAAATTATGTGTCAAAAACACAATAGTATCTATGAAGGTGAAAGACCTAAATCACTCAGTAACTACATGGTTATCCAAGACATGCAAGATAATTGTGCAGCTCCATTTATCCTCTATTTTCAAGTAAAACTAAATAAATTTCCTCAAAATCACTTACATACTCAAAGGGGATAAAAAAAATCATCATTTATTATTAAAATCCTTTATATTAAATTAAAATAAAATTTTAATATTCAATTAAAAACCTAACTACCCCTAGTATATTGAGGTTCAAGATGATAAAGAGCCAGCTATACTCTCCCTATTTATAACAGTATATTCCTTCTCAGTCCATTACTTTTTCAGCTTTGTAGTTGGAGGTGTTAAGAGGAGGATTCATTCTAATTATAGCTAAAACTTTATTATAATAAATAGTTCATGATTTTAATATATATACACATCATGAGGAGCTGAATCATGACTAGTTGGATAGAAAATCACAACTTAAGTTTGAATGAGGATTCCAATGATAAATGGAATCATGACATGAAAGGAAGATTCATGAAATAAATTTAATCAAGGATATGATTACATAAAAATTAGTATATGTTCACTATATTTGGAATTAAAAGTATTCATGACATAAATTTGTTTCATGAATTTTATTATAGGGTCTCATGAAAAATCACAATGTGAATAGAGGGTTCACACTGCGAATGTGCTAAAATTAATCTTTCTTATAAATTCTAGGGCCCTTAGTTTTAACCCATTCCTCTCTTATTACTTATTAGTTAGAAAAAAACTAGGTATTATTGGGATATCTTCTAGTTCTCTCCTCTTTCTTTGATCCTTGGATTCCATAGGCTGATCATTAGAAATTTGAGGAGGGTTCTCTTCTTTATTCTCTTATTTCCTTTAATTATTCTTTTTAAGATTCATAATGGTGATGAATTTTTTATCTAGGTGTGTATGGGATTTTATTTTGATGGTCCCATGGTTTTATCTAGGTTCGTTCAAGGTTTCCTTATTCGGTTAAGTTTTTTTTAGTTGTTTATATTTCACCCTATTGTGTGTAATGAATCGAAAATCCTCTTTTAGGAAATAGATCCTCATTATCTCCCTATACATGTTCATATATAGGGATTAAATTCTATCTCCTTCTATTGGGTGGATAGTAAGGTTTGAATTAATAAATATAATAAATTGGATAAATCTAAAATTGATGATATTGGGGATAAATCACATGTTTTACTACTTTTTATGTTATAACTAAGGTGATTATACATTCTTGTTTCCACTGTTGAAAATCATGGCTATTGAGAACCCTAACTATTCTATATTTGGTATATATGTGAGATCCTTGATATATTTATTGTTTAATACCACATTTAATAAAATTATAAGAACTTATTTATTTATAATTAATTAGTTTCCCATGGAAATCTGGAATGTGTGTGGGAATACCCATGCAAAACAATGAAGTAAATTAATGAATGAACTTGAATATAATTTGTGGAAGGTGAAATGTGATGTTATGTGTGGTTATGATTTTTGTGTTTCCTTGTGTGATTAGGGCTGTTGTGTGGTGATATTGGTTACTGGATGGGTTGTGAAATAAGTGGTGCAGTGATTCAATGGTTAGTTGGTATGTGATGAATTGTTGGTAGTTGTGCAACAATGGTTATGTTCGGTGGTGATGATATGTGGAGGTTGATATGTGTGGTTGTTTTAGTGAGATGGATTGGATAATGAGGTGTTGTAGTGAAGCTTTATGTGATATGGAAAAGATATTGTGGGGTGTGTTTGTGTTAGTTTATTGGTTATCCATGGGATAAATTATAATGATGATAATGAAATACCATGGGTTGGTAAATAAATAAGAATATGATGGAACTGATATGTGGTAATTGGATTAAATGAATTGAATGATAAATTAATGGTATGTGTAAATGTGAAATGAAATATATTGGTAAAAAGAAGTTAATGGAAACTCATTAAATCTAAAAGATGATGTAAGTGATAATTGAAAGTGGAATTGTGTAGTTTTTGTGTGGTGGTTTTATGGCTTTATTATCTTCATGGTGGTGAAACTTGTGAAATATATCATGTGGTGCGATAAAGGTGTTGTGGTTTATGATAGTGTCATTGATGTGAACCCATAGGTTGAGTATTTTGTGGTATATATCTATCATTTATTTTTTTTTTCTATAGGCACCCCACCCAGGCTCGATAACCTTACCAATTCATAAAGGTTTTAGGTTTCTGGTGTTTTCCCTAATATCTAGGATGGTAGTGATACGAATGATGGCTACCCATATTCCCCTCTCTTCCTTTAGTATTAATGATACAAGTTGGTGTTAGATATTAGTTAGTGATTATATGGGTTGGTGTTTGAGATTACCCAGTAGTAAAGATTGTGCGATATATGGTGTGGACCATGCATAGTGGGATGAGGGCATGATGATGATGGTATTCATGTTCATGATACCCTACCTCCATGGTTTTGTGATGAGTTTGTGATGTGACAAGTCTATGATGTGATGAGGCTATGATGTGATGATGACTGATCCTAGCATTAAATACTAGACCATATGAGGGTGGGGTAAGTAGGGATGTGTCCTGAACCACATCATAGATGGATGGAAATGTGATTTTATATCTATATAAGGTATGTGAGAACATGATGTTTAATGTTGGGGAATGAGATCATAAAATATGTGGGGAAGAGGTTGATGGGTTCATTTGTTTATGTTCTTGATACTATGTTACAATATTGGATATATGATTTGTTGATTAAGCCATGGTGAGGCTGGGATGAGTTAGTTAATCTGTTCAGGTGCTTATTGGTTCTCTTATTTATTCATTGGATCATCATTATTCTCTTTTCACATGTACAATAGAGACCTTGGGTGAGATCCTACTAAGTGTACATGTTATGCTTACCCTATATATATGTAAACTATTTTTCATGTTTCCAGGAGGAATTTGGAGACCATAAATGACATTACTATCTTGGGTTCTAGAGATTCTATTGAGTCACTACCATAGGACTTGTCTTTTGGTATTTACTTGGAGAATTTTATTTATTTTTTTTGAAATTCACTACAAGAAAACCGCCGCGAAAAGTGTTTTCGGGCCGCCATTTCGCGACGGTTTAAAGAACCTCCGCGAAAAAACCGCCGCTAAACGGCAAAAAAAAAATCATTATTTTTTAACTTTTTTTTATTTTTTTTAATTTTAGCGGCGGTTTTTTAAAAAATCGCCGCGAAATAGCAGCGGTTTCGGTAAAACCGCTGCGAAATGAAATGAAAAAAATAAAAAAATGTGAGAAACCCCGAAATCACTAAAACGACAATAAATTTTGATCCGGGCGTCCGTTGAAGCGCCACGACCAGTCAAATCAAATCTCATGAAGAGATCTAGAGGCACATATAATCAAAACCGTGAGACGGTCTAAGGTGTGGAAGATATTAGAGTTATAAAAAAGTTGAAAAAAGTTCTCCAACTTCAAACGGCCATAACTTTCGCTCCGGGTATCCGTTTGGGCTCTACCACATATCAAATCGAAGCCAGAAAAGAGAGATACTCACAAATTCAACACAAGAAAGCTTTTGTCGTGTTTTTTGACCATAAAAACTCCTCCGAGGGCCTCCAAAACCCCGTTTCCGTCACCGGTGTCCCGTCGAACTTGTCTTCAAACAGACCTAACTTTCGATCCGCGTGTCAGTTCGGCCTCCTCCACCTGCCAGATCATAGATTGTTCCATGAGCTTCATTTTGACTGGTCGCGGTGCCCACATGAACTCCTAGATCATATGTTATGGCCTTTTTAGTGGGTATCGGGTTTGTTATGTTTTTCAATGTCTCGTTTCTAGCTCCCGTTCTCCGTCAGCTTTTTTTAAATGGTCATAAATTCCGATCCGTCTGTCCATTCAGACTCTTTGACCTTTCATGTTGAAGAACGTTTCAGGATCTTTGATTTGACAGGTCACGGATCTAAAACGGACTCTCGGATCATAAGTTATCTCCGTTAATGTGAGTCCAATGTTTTTGTCTCTTTATGACCGTTTTGACGGGTTTTAACGGTAGCTCCATTTATTACTGTTTATTTGGGTTTCCATGACTTGTTTTCTTTATCAATGGATTTTTATGGGTTATTATGATGATTATGTTGAATTATTAAAGGGGTTTTCCAGAGTTGTTACGAGTTTTCATGCGTTCTCATTTTTTCTAATGCCTCATTCTTCATATGCTTCTCCATCCTTTTTCATGTGTTTTCACGATTTTTCATCCCTTATCACGTCTTTTTATACTTTTTCATGTGTTTCCTTTATTATTTATTATTTATTATTTATAATATAATTTAATTTATTTATTATCTATTATTTGTAACTGGTTATTTATTATTTATTATTTATATTTATTTATTAGTTATTATTTATTATTTATTATTTATATTTATTTATTATTTATTATTTATTATTTATTATTTATATTTATTTATTATTTATATTTATTTATTATTTATTATTTATATTTATTTATTATTTATTATTTATATTTATTTATTATTTTTATTTATTTATTATTTATTATTTATTATTTATTATTTATATTTATTTATTATTTATTATTTATTATTTATTATTTATTATTTATTATTTATTATTTATTATTTATTATTTATATTTATTTATTATTTATTTATTATTTATTATTTATATTTATTTATTATTTATTATTTATTGTTTTCTATTTATTATTTATTATTTATATTTATTTATTATTTATTATTTATTATTTATTATTTATATTTATTTATTATTTATATTTATTTATTATTTATTATTTATTTATTATTTATTATTTATTTATTATTTATTATTTATATTTATTTATTATTTATATTTATTTATTATTTATATTTATTTATTATTTATTATTTATATTTATTTATTATTTATTATTTATAATGATTTATTATTTATATTTATTTATTATTTATTATTTATTATTTATTATTTATTATTTATTATTTATGATTTATGATTTATTATTTATTATTTATTATTTATTATTTATTATTTATATTTATTTATATTTATTTATTATTTCTATTTATTTATTATTAATATTTATTTATTATTTATATTTATTTATTATTTATTATCTATATTTATTTATTATTTATTATCTATATTTATTTATTATTTATATTTATTTATTATTAATTATTTATTATTTATTATTTATTATTTATTATTTATTATTTATTATTTATTATTTATATTTATTTATTATTTATTATTTATATTTATTTATTATTTATTATTTATTATTTATATTTATTTATTATTTATATTTATTTATTATTTATTATTTATATTTATTTATTATTTATTATTTTCTATTTATTATTTATTATTTATTATTTATATTTATTTATTATTTATTATTTATTACTTATTATTTATTATTTATTATTTATTATTTATTATTTATTATTTATTATTTATTATTTATTATTTATTATTTATATTTATTTATTAGTTATTATTTATTAGTTATTATTTATTATTTATTATTTATTATTTATATTTATTTAATATTTAATATTTATTATTTATATTTATTTATTATTTATTATTTATATTTATTTATTATTTATTATTTATTTATTATTTATTATTTATTATTTATTATTTATTATTTATATTTATTTATTATTTATTATTTATTATTTATATTTATTTATTATTTAAATTTATTTATTATTTATTATTTTCTATTTATTATTTATTATTTATATTTATTTATTATTTATTATTTATTATTTATTATTTATTATTTATTAGTTATTAGTTATTATTTATTATTTATTATTTATTATTTATTATTTATTATTTATTATTTATTATTTATTATTTATTATTTATTATTTATTATTTATTATTTATTATTTATTATTTATTATTTATATTTATTTATTAGTTATTATTTATTATTTATTAGTTATTATTTATATTTATTTATTATTTATTATTTATATTTATTATTCCTTATTTATTATTTATTATTTATTATTTATTATTTATTATTTATTATTATTGAGTTTATATCTATTATTTATGTATTATTTGTTTTTTCAATTAATATATATAAGTATATTAAATTCTGTTTATTAACGACATGGTGAGCTTACTGGAGTGGTAAAGTCTTTGGAAAATATGCAAGAGGTAGGGGTTCAAATCTCACCAAACGCAGAATTTCTTTATATTGCATGGGTATGCATGTGCATGTGCATGTGCATGGGATGCGCATGCATGGATAAATAAAATAGAGGGTAGTGCCTTTCATTTGTGATATTTTTATACCATTGGTTCTTGTCTCTAACCTAGGGCCTATTGGAGGTGGGTCTCGGGGTTCATTATCCCTATTGATTCATTGATGACCTAGGAGGGGAGCCTTTAGGAGGAGGGGTCAGGACATATTTGTATTAGAGGTTTTGTTTGAGATATAAAATAGAGTGTGGAGTTAGGAACTATGTGGAATTCATTGGTTAGTAGGAAAATAATGCTAATTTATCATGGTACATTACATAATCCAGAGAGACTGTCTAGGAAATAGGATTTTTGGCCCCCAAGATCTGATACAAGGACTCTGAGCTTATTGAATGACCTAGTGAGGTGGAAATATTTTTAGGGTAAAGAACTAGAAGAGGTAAATCCATCATGATTGATTATTATTAGGTCTGAATTTTGTGATTATGGGAAGTTAAAATGAACTTATTAAATAATATTTGATAAAACTCTATGCTACTAGCCTTAGGATTTCTCCTTTATTTTCAAGAATGGATCCTAGTCATCATCCATGAGTAGATCATGCATTAGGGTTTTATTAGTTTGATCTGATTGATAATCAAAGGATCAACCCAACAAAGGAGGATAATGTATGGAAGAGGGATTTACATTACTTTTAGTGGTAGATCTTGGGGAAGTATGAGGAGGGCCGCTTTCATCAGGTGATAGAGCAATGGTTAGAGGAGATTGAGACCCCATTCAGCCTAATTTGATTTCAGTTTGTGTTTTGGGTGTCATTAGTAGTAAGTCATATATGAGGAGCTATACATCAGTAGTGGACATTGTACCTTGGTGACCGAAATGAGGTAGATTTTTTATGGCTACAATTTTAAAATGTGTTCTACTTATAATTCACATTGATGAATATGAAGATGATAAAGAGGAAGGAATTAATCTCCAATAAAAAGGGATCCTGATTGTGCATGAGATTAGGATTAGGTTTAAGGAGATCTTGTACTTTTCTCTTGATGTCATTCTAGATGAGAAGTCTGGAGCATGATGTCTTATGGAGGATTTGTGCTTAGTGATCAGGTATGTGGTCACCTCATTTATGCTTTCGATGTACCTATAGGTGTAGTAGTAAGTGATGTTATTGAGAGGTTTCATTATTTTGGTGGTGATTTTCAAGAGAGATCCCAAAATAGAATCTTGATGATCAGGTATTTAAGAAGTGGGTCACATATGTTTAGGTAGTTGGGGTTTCGACTAGTAGGGAATAATCATGATAGTTCCCTTAAAGTCCTTTTAGGGAAAGTGTCCTTCAATAACCCTCTAGTGGATTCTTTTTTTTGTGCTATTTCTTTAAGGTACATAGACACCAACATGATTAGTTCCCAATTTCTTAGGGATGCTAGTTTCAAATGGGATCTTAGGACTCTTCTGTAAGTAGTAGTAATTTCCTCTATGGAAGTTTTAGTAGTAGGGACCACCAATGCTTGTTCAGAAGGCGAGGGAAGATTGTGTTGGTAGGTGGTAGACTCATTATGGTTCCCATACTCAAGGAACAAGTCTAGAACATAGTCATGGAGGCTGACTATAGAGAGGCAGAGGATATGGTAATGAATATATGTTTTTGATAGAGGTGTAAGTACCATCAAGTCCAAATATTGTCTAAGGCATGACCAGTTTATTGTATTCCCTTATTTGGGCCTTATATGATTCAGGATCCTCACACTCATTTATGTATATTACTTTTTTCTATATTGTGGGACATGATGTGGAGAGTCTTCTAATGCCACTAGTGTTATTTACACGGGTTGGAGGCCAAACTTCTTGGTTTAACGTGTTCTAGGGATATAGGCTGGTGATGAGGAAACACTAGTTAGTGGGGGATTTATTCTTGCTGCATATACAACCATACAATGTTGTCCTTATTATGAATTGAATGTATTCTATTCATTTAGTCATTGAATTTTTTCATATGAGAGTTTAATTTCTATTTTAGAGGTCTAATAGGTGGAATTCATTTGAAATATGGTTTATCAAATGGGTGGTAAGAAAGTTCATCCTCTTTTGTATCATTTATTGGAGTTGTTAGGGAAATATCATGCTATGGATGTTCCTAGGATTATAGAGGAGTTCTTGAATATTTTTTCATATAATGTTATGACAATACCCCTATACGTGGCATCAAGTTTGGGATAGAGTTACAACTAGTTGTGTCTCTAATTTTGATGTATCCTTATCAAATAGTGTATATAGAGCTATGTGAGTTAAGGCTATAGGTTGATGATTTTATGTCGAGGGGTTTCATTTGACACAACATATCTCCTTGGCATCCTACCCTATTTTTTCCAAGAAGGTGAATGGTAGTTTATGGTTTTTCATAGACTACCAAAAATTTAATCAAGTAATAGTCAAAAACTATTACCCTCTTTCTAGGATCAATGATCTATTTGACCAGATGAAGGGATCTAATTGGATTTTAAAGATTTATTTGCAGTATGGATGTCACCAAATGAGGTAGAAATATGAAGATATCTCTAAAAATACATTCATATGCAGGTATGGGAACTTTGAGTTTGTGGTCATTCTATTTGGTGTCACAAATTCATCAACTATGTTCATGGAGATCATTAACTCCATATTACATGAGTTATGCAACATGTTCATCATCATCTTCATCAAAAACATCTTAATATACTCGAAGTTAGAGGGGGGGATGTTAAATATCTTAGGTCTATCTTACAAGTCCTTCAACACCACCAACTATATGTAATGTTTTCCAAGTGAATGTTATGGAAATGAGAGGTGAATTTTCATGGAAATGTGGTGTCTTATAATTTTGGGAATATAGATCCATCAAATATTGAAGTAATTGTTTCTTGGGATTCATCCAAGAACCTGGAAGAGGTTCACAATTTTTTTGGTCATGTAGGCTATTATCGAAGGTTTGTGTCCAATTTTTCTCATACTGTATCCCCATTGGAAACATTAACCAGGAAGGACTAGACTTTTGTTTGGATTTATTAGTTTCAGGTAGTTTTTTGTTACCTAAGAGAGAATTTAATTAGTGATCCAGTGCTTTGGTTTCTTGATGAGGTATTCTATGATGCATAATATTTGGGTTTGGGATGCGTCTTGATGCATCAGTGAGTAGTGATCTATTATGGGTCTATATAGTCATTTCCCCATGAGAATAACTATTCCACCCATGACCTAGAGTTGGAAATAATTGTGTTTCTTAAGCTATGGTGGTATTACCTCATTGTTGAGCACTTTGTGGGTTTCACAGACAACAAGAGTCTTAAATATGTCTCATCTTATAAGTATTTGAATCTATAAAAATGTATGTGGATAGAGTTTCTACAAGATTAAAATTTTTATATCACTTACACCTAGACAAAGGGGAACGATTTTTCCATTGTGCTAAGTCATAAGTACTGAGGAGATGTCACTCATGAGTTTGTAGATTTTTGGAAAGGTATGAAGGAAATTATTGTGACGCATCTCAATGTGGGGTAGAGTAGTGGATATGATTATCTATATGATATAACTTTGGAGTCATCCTTGATACAATAGGTGTAAGTTTCTATTTTTGGAGACTTATAGGTAGAAGTGATATGCGACCGTGTTGGACATGGTGATGCTCTAAAGGGAAGGTCGAAGGATGTTCAGAACCAAATGTTATTACAAGGGAGGATATTTGTTCCATTAGCAGTTCATGAGGGATTTCTCTATGAGTTTCATAGAAAACCATTATCATTACATCCTAGTTCGACTAATATGTACCTTATCTTGAGGGTGTAGCTTTGGTGAAAATGGAAGAAACTATCAATGGTAGGGTTTGTGGAAAATTTTCTGTTTTTTTGTAGGTGAAAGAAGAACACCATTTTCCTAGAGGATTATTATAACCACTTGATAATACTTAGTTCAAATACAATGATATATTTATATATTTATTCATCATGTTACCTCGATATTGGGGAGTATGTGATTTAGTTTGGGTGATTGTGATCCAACTGATAAATTTAGCTCATTTTCTAGTGACCCGTGAATCGAGTTTTGTGGATGTATTAACAAGGAGGTATGTGAATAATGTGGTTAGGATTCATAGGGTAATAAAGATCATAATCTATTATTAGGATCCTCATTTAACCTCATGGGTTGGGAGGTTATTTCATCATTACTTTGTCTTTTATTTGTGCCTTAGCACCACTTTGCACCCTCAAATAGATGTCCAGATGAAGCAAAAAATCAAGATACTGGAGGATATGTTGAAATATTTCATCTTGGATTTTGGTGGATTATGGGTAAATAATCTTCCATTGGTTGAGTTTTCCTATAAAAATATCTAAAAAACATCTATTTCACGGATCTATTTGAGGTTTTTTATGGGTGGTCATTTTTTTATCAATTGTTTTGGACAGATATTGGGGAGTTAGCTATTCTTAATCCTAATTTGGTACAGATAATGATTGAGAAGTTCAAGTTGGTTTGAGAGTAGACAAGGGTGGAAATAGAACATTTTAAGGTCTATGATAATATTATACATAGGACACTAGATTTTTAGGTTTAATACTATGTTTTATTAAGGGTTTACCCTCTATAGGGTCATTAGAGGTTTTGTAGGGGAATAAGTTTCTCCATAATTCATCAGGACTTTTGAGGTTTTGGGGCATATTGGAGAGGTGGTGTATTGTTTTTAAATTCTACCATATATAAATAGGATATGAAAAATATTTCATGTTCCCCATTTTCATTGCAATCCTCATGATTACTCCCAAATCATTGACTGGTTGGAGGTGGATATTGAGAATGATGCGATGTTCGTGGAGGAACCAGAGATCCAAGATCGATGAGAGAAGGTCCTGCATAGAAGAACCATCCCATTGGTTCATGTGACATAGAGGAATGGTGTCCTAGGGGATAATATTTTGTATCATGTCATGAAAAATCAAGCACAATACCCATAGTTTTTTTTTAATTTTTTCCTTGTTCTATTTTTCTTTGAGGATGTAGAGTTTGAACCTTACAATTTTATGTGATATTCCTTTTTTACCTTACTGGTTGAGTGTATTATGGATTAAATTATATGAAAAGGGAAAAAAATTTCTTAGTCAATATATTTTATAGTTTTGATACATTTGAAACCCATATGAGTGATTCAGTGCCACACAAAGCATAGAATATCTTGATATGGAGGGAGGCTTTCCTAGATCTGTGTGCTCGATGTAGTGTTGTGTGAAATTTGAAGTGGTTTTTGGTTTGGGTATTTCACAATTGAAATGGTAGTGTAGGTGGTTATGTGGAAGACAGTTGTTTTTTGGCTAGTATGATATGATGTTATATTGTGCCTTGTGGGGGTTGGTGATGCAGTTGTGTGGGGTGTTTTGTGGATTATTTTTTTGATGTGATTGGTTGGTGGTATTGCTTAGGGTGTAATGAGATCCCTAAGAGGTATCTCATGGGATGGTTTTTAGACCCTCCTATTTATTTTTGAAGATTTGGTTTTGATTCTTTGGGTAAATAATTGTTTGAGAGGTATCCAATGTAATGGACTATTCCTTTTTGGCTCGTTACCTTGTCAGTTTTGTATTTAGAGGTGTTTGAGGGAGGCTCGATGAGGGTTGAATGGAGTTGGGGATACAACTTTGATGCAGTAGGTAGTTCATGACATGAATATGTATTCACATAATGAGAATCTGATTCATGGACATATAGAATGTGATTTATGACTTAAATTTGGATGAGGATTCCTATGTTAAATAAACTCACAACATGAAAGGATATTTCATTATGTGAATTTAATCGAGGTTGAGGTGCCTTGATAATCAGAAGATATTTTTTGAGTTTGGAATTTAAATAAATCATGACCTAAATTTATTTCATGGATTTTATTGGAGGGTCTCAAGAAAACTAATGAAATGAATAGTGGTTTTAAACCATGAATCCCCTGACATCCATCTTGATTATAAATTCTAGAGGACCTAAGTTGTACCCCATTCCTCTATTATTCCTCTAGATTTTGGAAAAAACTTATGTATTTTTAGGATATCTTCTAGGTCATCTCCTCTATATTTGGTCCTTGGTTTCTAGAGGTTTATTATTGGAAATCCAAGGTGGGTTCTTCTTTTTATTCCCTTATTTCCTTTGGTTCTTATTTTGGGGATTTAAAAAGAAGATAATGTTTTGATTAGGGTGATTTTGGGAAGTAATTTTGATGGTTTGTTGGTGTGATACATGTTGATTCAAGGTTTCTTTGTGTGGGTGAGGTATTTTATGTTTTTCTACTTCACCCTATTGTTTTCAGAGAATTAAAAAGATTCTATGAGGTAGGGTATCAATACAATCCACCTATTTATGTTCTTATGGGGTGATTTCATGTTTTTACTTCTATTTGGAGGATAATAAGGCCCCAGTTAATAATTCTAATGAAATGAATACATTTGAAATTAATGGGAATGATTAGAAATCACATATATTTCTTCTTTTGATGTTATTAATAATGTGATTATACACGTTTCTTTCCATTGCTAAAAATCATAGTTATTGGGAGTCTTCACAATGTTGTAGTCGATATGTACGTAAAACCCTTAATGCATTGATTTTTTATATCACCTTGAATAAAAGGATAACAAAATATATATAGAAATTAATTGGTTTCCCTTAGAAATATGGAATTTGTGTGATGATGTAAATTAATTCAATCCCTTGAAAATAATTTGTGAAAGAGAGGGCGTGATGCTATGTGTGGTTGTTCTTGTTATGTGTATGATGTGGGATATTGTGCAAAAATGATATTGGCTGGTTGAGTTGTAAAATTTGTGGGGTAGTGATGTGATGGTTGGTTGTCTTAGTATACTATGTGGGTAGTTATGTGATGGTAGTGATGTGTAGTGGGGCTGGTGTGTGAGGGCTAAGACATATGGTTTTTGTGGTGAGATGGAATGGCTGATGTAGTGATGTAGTGATGGTTAATGTGAGATTAATGAGATGTTGTGTGGTGTGGTTATGTTAGTTTCCCAGTTATCCATGGAATAAATTATGATTCTGAAAATGAAATACCATGGGTTGGTAAATAAATAATAATGGGCTAGAATTGATGTTTTATAATTGGAATAAATGAATTGAATGATAAATTAATGGGATGTTTAAATGTGAAATGAAATGCCCTGGTAAATTAGAGTTAATGGAAACTCATTAAATCTAGAAAATTATGGAACTTGTAATAGAAAGTGGAATTGTCTTGTTTTGTGTGGTGGTTGTGTGGTGTGTTGCATTTAGAGGTGGCCACATTCATAATAGATGTTGTGTGGTACAATGTTAGTGTTGTGGTGTATGCTAGTGTAGTTTATGTGAACCCATATGTTTTGTATTATGTGCCATTTATATATCATATATTTTATGTTATTTCCATATGTTCCCAATCTAAGATAGATAACCTTACCAATTACTAAAGGATTTGGGTTCTATTTTTTCCCCAACATCCATTATGGTGGTGATACAGATGGGTGTCTACCCAACATCCCCAATAATCCTTCAACAATGATGATATGGGTAGGTTTTGAAGATTACCCAGTGATGATATGGGTTGGTATTGGAGATTAACTAGGGGTGATTAGGTTGAGATATGTTTTGGGTCATTCATGGTGGGAGGATGGCACTAGGTTGATGTCCTTTATGTTCTGGATACCCTATTTCCTTGGTTGTGTGATGAGGCTATGATGTGATGAGGTTTGGATGTGACGAGTCTATGATGTGACGGGGATATGATGTGATGAGGCTATTATGTAATGAGGACTGATGCTAGCACCAAATGATAGAAATTATTAGTGTGGGGTTGGTTGGAATGTGTCCTAAACCACATTATATATGTATGGATATGTGATGTGATATGTATGGAATGGATAAGATCATAGGAAATTTGGATTTGGTATGCGAGAGTGGGAAATAAATGGGTAAGGGTCTATGGGGAACCTTTTTTTTACATTATTGATACTATATTACATTATTGGTTGTGTGATTTGGTGATTGAACTATAGCAAGGTAGAGATTAGTTAGTTGACCTATTTATGTGATTATTGGTTCTACTATTTATTCACCAGTACATTAGTATGATATTTTCACATGCTCACTAGAGACCTTGGGTATGATCTTATTGATTATACATGTTATGATCACTATATATATAAAATATTTTTTATATTTCTAGGAGTAATTTGGGGACCGAGCTCAAAATTACCAGTTCTGGTTTCTTAGCTATTATGGAGTCACTACCGTAGGATTTTTATTTTGGTATTCACTTAAAGACTTTTATTTGTATTTGATTACATTGTTCATGTATTGTGGGGTGGTGTTGGGGTTAAATTTATATTATGTTCAATATTTTCTTGGTGGTTGTTTATCCTATATCTTGATCCTATATTATTATAGAGGGTAATGGCTTATATATGTGATATTTTTATATACTCAGTGGTTGTCTCCAACCCAGATCCAACTGAAGGTTGGACTCATGGGTCATTATCTATATTCCTTTATTTCTTTCCCAGGGGTAACTTTTTTGGGAGGGGTCATGAAACTATCCTTACTTATCAAACCCAAATAACCTTAATCTCTTTTATACTATGACACACCCCAAATAACAAGAGGTTTACTCAAGAAACCTTGGCTCCCACCGAAGAACCTAGGCTCTAATATAATTTTTAATGAACTAACCAAGGGATCCATCCATTTGAAACCTGATCTAACCACCACTAGGATTGAAGGGTGTTCCCAATCCCCATAGGATAGAAACTAGTTCCCAGGATTCATAGGAAACATCATTGGGAAAACTTTTACCCTCATATAAGAGTTAAATAGAAATATAACATTTTCTAAAGTTATACATGGACCATATTTACATTAGAAATACATGTAAAATCAAGTATATGTATAACCACATATAAATAGACATGAAAAATGATTCATAACCAAAAAAACTAACAATACTAATTTCTATAAATAAAACAAACAATCCATAAATGATATAATAAAACATGGAATAACTATTTATAAAAAAATTAATTGAAAATAAGCTACAATGGTGGACTTCTTGGAAAATACTATGATAACTAAAAACAAAAGAACTTGAAACATTCCTTAAATCCAATCCATGAAACCTATAGTATCTCACCGCCTCCTAACTCACCCAACATTGACCCCAAGTATAGCATCCCGCCTTTTTATCACATAAACTTTCATTACATTTTACAAAACTGAGGATCTTTAAGGTTTAGTGTCTTGGAAACCAGGAACTTTAAACATGAAAACATAAAAGATTCTTCTGAAACACTTTAAAGCCTTCTCCTCATGTTCATCCTAGGTTCATTACTGCATCTCATAACCTGGGGACATACATCAAAAGAAAGGGTGAGCAGAAGGCCCAGTAAGGGAAACAAGAGAAACATTTTACATGTGAACTTGAGATACTTAAATAAGGTCATGAAAAGAACATTAAGGCATGAGAAAGAAATCACGAGGCATATCATAATAAAAATAACATTTTTCATAACTTGAAGATGTGGCTACAATATTTAATATAGAAAATCATGAACATATCACCAAGGTCCATCCCCAAGGTGTCATTTAAAAATTACCAAGGTTATTCACCAAGATATCGTGAAAATTGTAATCTCTAGTGGTTACATCATTACCCAGTGCATTGGAGCGCTATCAGGGCGCACACTTAAATTTGAATTTATTATCATGTGAGCCACATATATCATCATCAAACATTTCATAAATGACCCATATAGCATAAAATAAATGGGTTTCATTTCATAATCATAACGTTTTAAAAATTGCTTTAAAGACATGATCTTTACGTCACTTTAAACCCACGAAAAGGGAACGCGGGTTTCATGTATGTAAATCCCAGAATTTAAAAAAGAACATATTGGTATATATGTGAATACCCATATAGAAGGTAGATATTTGAGTATTCACTTAATAAAATAAAATATCTTTAGAAAAAAGAGAGAGACGTTTTGAGACGAAAATTTTGCAGCATAACGGCTATGTTACAAGGTTTTTAGAAAACATTGAAAAGAGAGGGGACATGGGTCAAACATTCATAAATGACCCATAAAACAGTAGAGGAACTGAATATAAGGGATTTATGAACATGGTAAAGATATTTTAAAATACACCATATGAAATGAAGAACATGAAAGGAAGACAAAAATAAGATTTCTCTTATGAAAATTTGGCAGCCTAACAGCGTTACATAAACTTCAACCAAAAATGAATTGATGAGATCAAATAGGTTGTCTCATCATATGATCATAAAAGATCAGTATGATAGATATATAGATCATACCCCAACATAATAAAAAGGAACTTTCAAGACTTGACATGGAATTAGAACTTTGAAAAGGGAGAAAGGTGCAAGGACCACTTAAAAATTCAGCAGCCTAACGACGCCACTTAAACTTCAAAATACTGAATTGAAGAGATAAAATGGGGTCTCTAATCATATGGTAATAAAATATCAGTATGAAAGATATAGATATCATACCCCAACATAACAAAAAGGAACTTGAAAGAATTGACATGAAAGTAGAACTTCAAAATGAGAGGGGTGAAGAACCACTTAAAAATTCGGCAGCCTAACGGCGCCACTTAAAACTTCAAAATACTGAATTGAAGAGATAAAATGGGGTCTCTAATCATATGGTCATAAAAGATCAGTATTATAGATATAGAGATCATACCCCAACATAACAAAAAGGAACTGGAATGAATTGACATGAAAGTAGAACTTCAAAATGATAAGGCTGAAGAACTACTTAAAAATTCGGCAGCCTAACAGTGCCACTTAAAACTTCAAAATACTGAATTGAAGAGATCAAATGGGGTCTGTCATCATATGATCATAAAATATCAGTATGATAAATTTAGAGATCATAACCCAACATAATAAAAAGGAACTTAAAATACTTTACATGAAAATAGATCTTGAAAAATGAGAAAGGAGAAAGAATCCGTTACAAAAATTTCGGCAGCCTAACGGCGCCACTTAAAACTTTATAAAACGAAATAATGAGAGTATGAGGGGATATCTCATTATATGAACATGAAAAGGTCAGTAAGAGGAGTATAAAAGATCATACTTTAACATAAGTACATGGAACATAAAAGAAATGACATAAAAGAGATTTCTTGAAAAGAAAGAGAGAGGTCGGATCCCTTACCTTAAAACGTAACTCTTTAAACTCAAAGGTTGGGACCTTGAGGGCTTGGGGGAACCTTCAGAGGACTCATTGGGAGGTAATGAGACCAGAACTTAGTTGGGGGAGAGTAGAGAGTAGAATGGATGAGAGGATGGCTTGGTATTTATAAGGAAAGTGAGGGGACAAGGCATTAATGGCCAAGGGACACCTCATTAGTGGTTTTGAAAAAACCATGGGCTTGCCCATGGTATTTTCCCATGGTATTGGCCACTTGGGACACCTCATACCTTATATTACTATTCATAAGTCGAACATATTGATTACATACTTAATACATCATTTAATGATGTCATTAAACACCCGTAACTTAAAAACTGTATTTTCACTATTCATCGAAAATTCAACTTTCTCAAAAATATCCCAAAATTTTACCTTAACCAAATATCAATACTCTGATTTCAAAAATCAACTCCATTTTATAAAAATAATTTTCTAAATATTTTTAATTTATTTTTTTAAATAAATACACTATTCACCGAAAATTCATTTTTTTAGAAAAAACCCCAAAAATTACCATAACATAATATCGGTGCTCTAAGTTCAAAAATGAAATCCATTTTATAAAAATAATTTTTTAAATAATTTTAATTTAATTTTTAATTAAAAAACACTATTTACTAGAAAAAACTAATACTTGAATAATAATTTACGAAATCGTTATTTAACCATTTTATTGAATCACATTACTTAATCAAGGTGCCTAGATTATATTAATACTTTCTTTAAGTGAGATTACTAATCCATTTGGACACATTACTAATCCTAATCATAAAATCACTATAATATTTTACTATTCATCAAAAATTAATTTGATCTTATTAGACTCTAAATTTCGTACTGAGCATAATTGTATAAGACCATTTTTTGAATATCATTACACATTTTTAATTATTTAAGGTTTACATAAACATTTTTAAAATATCCTTTTTCTAAAATTCATTAAAAATATGCATAGTATATTTATCCGGTCATTTTAAAATTCATAAACTTCATCATAAGAAGAAATCCCAATTTTTATTTAACACAAAGGATTACACAAGGCAGTTACAGTCTCCTTACGTAGCCCCTTATCACACCAGCATAGGACCTAAGTGTAAGGTGTGCTAAGGTGAGAGAATATGAGGGAGGCTCGACTAACATCGCACAAGTAGTAATTTCTATCAGTTTGAACTTCTCGCAAAGGCGATTCCGTTCTAGCTTCACACGATGAAGTTCGGCTTGGGTTTGGTCCAGAGTAAAGCCCAGTGGTGCTACCTCCTTCCCAAGTTCTGTTAGATGGGCTTCGATCAGTCCAAGACTACTGGGTTATGCCATCGAATCTTCTTTCTATAATAATTAACCAAGATTACTTGTATTTAGAGACAATAATCAAAACGTTTAGTTTCCAACGGTCATATTGACCAATGGTCATATAATAGTCAAAACCCAATGGTATCATTTTAATTATACTCATGTTATCAAATGAAATTTTTTTGTTGAGTATAAAAAACCAAATAAAATAACACATAAAATTAGGAAACAAGATTTATTCAAAATTTTGGGTTGTTACAATCTTCCCCCCTTAATAAATTGTGTCCTCGCAATTTTTAAAATTGGGTTTTGAAATTTCATTGAAAGTCCCACATCGGAAAAGGAGTCAGTAAAACTATTACTTTAAAAGAAAAAAGGGAAAGTACAAAGGTCACCCGAGTTAGCCCACACTAGGATTCCATGGACGAAAACATGGACATGGAGGAGAAAGAAAAGGGTCTAGTTCTGAGGGTGAGTGATAGAAAACATGATTAGGAGAAAGTTATCCATAAGAAAATCCCAAACTTATGATGTGTGTAAATGGTCTTTGATTACCCAGTAGGAAACATAAACCAACAATGTTTTTGTTTTATGTTCCTTTTCATAATTTTAAGGAATTCATTTACTACATAGAACAAAAACATAAGAAAATATACCTACCTTCATGTAGAGTTTCATCCATTAATAAGTTTCTACCCAAAACTAATCTTTTCTCCAAACTATGAGCATTCAAAACTACTTGGTCTCATCAAAACACAAGAATCATCTTCTAGAGAATCACATAATCCACAAAAGAATAACTATATATTTCTTCTATCTTTAAACATTATCCCAAAAATAGAAAGGGTAAGGTAAAACAACTCTTCAAAAAGAAATAATCCCATAGGAATGGAAAATACTTTTAAATCTTAAAAGTTCCATGGTACTACACAAAGTTCATCATAGTCCATTCCATAAATAACGGTCCTTAAAATTCATCAAAATAAACCAAACTAAGATTGAAACCCAAATACAAGAAGTAGTTGATAACATAGTCTTCCAAAATAAACTTCATTGTTCATCTCCAAACAACATCAACCACTCCTAACATCTTATAAAAAAAGTATCTAACCTAAACATATTTTACCCAAGATAGGTTAATCATTCCCATAAGTAACCGAAATTACTATAAGTCCACCTTAAATTCATCGATTCTTCAAAATATAAGTCAACCTTACTCCTCAATGAAAACACCGTAGTAATCTATTTACCTTGATCATATAGGGTCCCCAAAATAGTGAACGTCTTCCAAAATAATAATCATATTTTAATCCCCTAATCATCCCTGTCATATTAATATGGTAATCATTGAATTTCCTATCACATTGGTTGTTGGGACATGTCATTCCATTTCCCACCATTAACTAAGAAGATAAAGTATAATTAGGGGCTTAAGTACTTAGCCAATAATCATGAAAAGGAACTGAAAGCATATAAGGATAACTTGTAGAAGAAAATTATACCCTAACTTGTGATCCCATAGGTTCCCATCTAGGTTATCCATGATCATATATTCTTATGTGAATCTTTATTTTATTTTATCTTTGTTCCATTAATAATGGTTCATACTAAGCTTATGAATTTACCAAAGCATATCCCCCGGGAGTGTCGTAACCAAGAGTGCAGCAAGGACCGTTGTCGTGTACCAGTTCCCGTTCGAGTCTAGCTCAAAGCGGTGTTTTCGGGTTTTAACCCTATGTACATCTATGCCAGAGCCACCTCTACCTGCTCGTATCCAGACAGGGATGTATTTTCTTGGCAACCCCTTACTCAATACTCACCAAAATACCAGGAAGATTTCTTATATTTAATCTTTTCTATAGGGTTCTTCCTAGAGTTTTCATATCCTAATTTCCACAAATAACTAAACCATCATTTGATAACAACTATAGCATCCCGACTTTTTATCACATAAACTTTCATTACATTTTACAAAACCGAGGATCTTTAAGGTTTAGTGTCTTGGAAACCAGGAACTTTAAACATGAAAACATAAAAGATTCTTCTTAAACACTTGAAAGGATTCTCCTCATGTTCATCCTAGGTTCATTACTGCATCTCATAACCTAGGGACATACATCAAAAGAAAGGGTGAGCAGAAGGCCCAGTAAGGGAAACAAGAGAAACATTTTACATGTGAACTTGAGATTCTTCAATAAGGTCATGAAAAGAACATTAAGGCATGAGAAAGAAGTCATGAGGCATATCATAATAAAAATAACATTTTTCATAACTTGAAGATGTGGATACAACATTTAATATAGACAATCATGAAAATATCACCAAGGTCCATCCCCAAGGTGTCATTTGAAAATTACCAAGGTTATTCACCAAGATATCGTGAAAATTTTAATCTCTAGTGGTTACATCATTACCCAATGCATTGGAGCGCTATCAGGGCGCACCCTTAAATTTTCCATTATTATCATGTGAGACACATATATCATCATCAAAAATTTCATAAATGACCCATATAGCATAAAATAAATGGGTTTTATTTCATAATCATAACGTTTTAAAAATTTCTTTAAAGACATGATCTTTACGTCACTTTAAACCCACGAAAAGGGAAAGTGGGTTTCATGTATGTAAATCCCATAATTTAAAATAGAACATCTTGGTATATATGTGAATACCCATATATAAGGTAGAGCTTTGAGTATTCACTTAATAAAATAAAATATCTTTAGAAAAAAGAGAGATACATTTTGAGACGAAAATTCTGCAGCATAACGGCTATGTTACAAGGTTTTTAGAAAACATTGAAAAGAGAGGGGACATGGGTCAAACATTCATAAATGACCCATAAAAAAGTATAGGGAATGAATATAAGGGATTTAAGAATATGGTAATGATATTTTAAAATATACCATATGAAATGAAGAACATGAAAGGAAGACAAAAATAAGATTTCTCTTATGAAAATTCGGCAGCCTAACAGCGTTACATAAACTTCAACCAAAAATGAATTGATGAGATCAAATAGGGTCTCTCATAATATTAACATAAAATATCAGTATGATAGATATAGATATCATACCCCAACATAATAAAAAGTAACTTGCAAGACTTGACATGGAATTTGAACTTTGAAAAGGGAGAAAGGTGCAAGGACCACTTAAAAATTCAGCAGCCTAACGACGCCACTTAAACTTCAAAATACTGAATTGAAGAGATCAAATGGGGTATCTCATAATATATCCATAAAAGATTAGTATGATAGATATAGAGATCATACCCCAACATAACAAAAAATAACTTGAAATAATTGACATGAAAGTAGAACTTCAAAATGAGAGGGGTGAAGAACCACTTAAAAATTCGACAGCCTAACGGCGCCACTTAAAACTTCAAAATAATGAATTGAAGAGATCAAATGGGGTCTCTCATCATATTTTAATAAAAGATAAGTATGATAGATATAGATATCATAACCCAACATAACAAAAAGTAATTTGAAACAATTGACATGAAAGTAGAACTTGAAAACGAGAAGGGTGAAGAACCACTTAAAAATTCGGCAGCCTAACGACGCCACTTAAAACTTCAAAATACTGAATTGAAGAGATAAAATGGGGTCTCTAATCATATGATCATAAAATATCAGTACTATAAATTTATATATCACACCCCAAAATAATAAAAAGGAACATGAAATACTTTACATGAAAATAGATCTTGAAAACTGAGAAAGGAGAAAGAATCCATTACAAAAATTTCGGCAGCCTAACAACGCCACTTAAAACTTCATAAAAAGAAATAATGAGAGTAAGAGGGGATCTCTAATTATATTAACATGAAAAGGGAAGTAAGAGGAGTATAAAAGAACATCCTTTAACATAAGTACATGGAACATAAAATAAATGACATAAAAGAGATTTCTTGAAAAGAAAGATAGAGGTCGGATCCCTTACCTTAAAACGTAACTCTTAAAACTCAAAGGTTGGGACCTTGAGGGCTTGGGGGCACCTTGGGAGGACTCCTTGGGAGGTAATGAGACCAGAACTTCGTTGGGGGAGATTGGGGAGTCGAATGGATGAGAGGATGGCTTGGTATTTATAGGGAAAGTGAGGGGAGAAGGCATTAATGGCCATGGGACACCTCATTAGTGGTTTTGGAAAAACCATGGGCTTGCCCATGGTATTTGCCCATGGTATTGGCCACTTGGGACACGTCATACCTTATCTTACTCTTCATAAGTCGAAAATATTGATTACATACTTAATACATCATTTAATGATGTCATTAAACACCCGTAACTTAAAAACTGTATTTTCACTATTCATCAAAAATTCAACTTTCTCAGAAATATCCCAAAATTTCACCTTAACCAAATATCAATACTCTGATTTCAAAAATTAACTCCATTTTATAAAAATAATTTTCTAAATATTTTTATTTTATTTTTTTAAATAAATACACTATTCACCAAAAATTCATTTTTTCAGAAAAAACCCCAAAAATTACCATAACATAATATCGGTGCTCTGAGTTCAAAAATGAAATCCATTTTATAAAAATAATTTTTTAAATATTTTTAATTTAATTTTTAATTAAAAAACACTATTCACTCGAAAAAAACTAATACTTGAATAATAATTTATGAAATCGTTATTTAACCATTTTATTGAATCACATTACTTAATCAAGGTGCCTAGATTATATTAATACTTTCTTTAAGTGAGATTACTAATCCATTTGGACACATTACTAATCCTAATCACAAAATCTATATTCATAATTTACTATTCATCAAAAATTAAGTTGATCTTATTAGACTCTAAATTTCGTACTGAGTATAATTGTAGAAGACCATTTTTTGAATATCATTACACATTTTTAATTATTTAAGGTTTACATAAACATTTTTAAAATATCCTTTTTCTAAAATTCATCAAAAATATGCATACTATATTTATCCGGTCATTTGAAAATTCATAAACTTCATCATAAGAAGAAATCCCAATTTTTATTTAACACAAAGGATTACACAAGGCAGTTACGGTCTCCTTACATAGCCCCTTATCACACCAGTATAGGACCTAAGTGTAAGGTGTGCTAAGGTGAGAGAATCTGAGGGAGGCTCGGCTAACATCGCACGAGTAGTAATTTCTATCAGTTTGAACTTCTCGCAAAGGCCATTCCATTCTAGCTTCACACGATGAAGTTCAGCTTGGGTTTGGTCCAGAGCAAAGCCCAGTGGTGCTACCTCCTTCCCAAGTTCTGTTAGATGGGCTTCGATCGGTCAAAGACTACTGGGTGATGCCATCAAATATTCTTTCTATAATAATTAACCAAGATTACTTGTATTTAGAGAAAATAATCAAAATGTTTAGTTTCCAACGGTTATATTGACCAATGGTCATATAATAGTCAAAACCCAATGGTCTCATTTTAATTATACTCATGTTATCAAATGAAACATTTTTGTTGAGTATAAAAAACAAAACAAAATAACACATAAAATTAAGAAACAAGATATATTCAAAATTTTTGGTTGTTACAATCTTCCCCCCTTAAGGAATTGCGTCCTCGCAATTTTTAAAATTGGGTTTTGAAATTTCCTTGAAAGTCCTACATCGGAAAAGGAGTCAGTAAAACTATTACTTTAAAAGAAAAAAGGGAAAGTACAAAGGTCACCCGAGTTAGCCCACACTAGGATTCCATGTACGAAAACATGGACATGGAGGAGAAAGGAAAGGGTCAAGTTCTGAGGGAGAGTGATAGAAAACATGATTAGGAGAAAGTTAAACATAAGAAAATCCCAAACTTATGATTTGTGTAAATGGTATTTGATTACCCAATAGGAAACGTAAACCAACAACGTTTTTGTTTTACATTCCTTTTCATAATTTTAAGGAATTCATTTACTACATAGAACAAAAACATAAGAAAATATACCTACCTTCATGTAGAGTTTCATCATTTAATAAGTTTCTACCCAAAACTAATCTTTTCTCCAAACTATGAGCATTCAAAACTACTTGGTCTCATCAAAACACAAGAATAATCTTCTAGAGAATCACATAATCCACAAAAGATTAACTATATATTTCTTCTATCTTTAAACATTATCCCAAAAACAGAAAGGGTAAGGTAAAACAACTCTTCAAAAAGAAATAATCCCATAGGAATGGAAACTACTTTTAAATATTTAAAGTTCCATGGTACTACCCAAAGTTCATCATAGTCCATTCCATAAATAACGGTCCTTAAAATTCCTCAAAATAAACCAAACTAAGATTGAAACCCAAATACAAGAAGTATTTGATAACATAGTCTTCCAAAATAAACTTCATTGTTCATCTCCAAACAACATCAACCACTCCTAACATATTATAACAAAAGTATCTAACCTAAACATATTTTACCCAAGATAGGTTAATCATTCCCATAAGTAACCTAAATTACTATAAGTCCACCTTAAATTCATAAATTCTTCAAAATATAATTCAACCTTACTCCTCAATGAAAATACCGTAGTAATCTATTTACCTCGATCATATAAGGTCCCCAAAATAGTGAACGTCTTCCAAAATAATAATCATATTTTAATCCCCTAATCATCCCTGTCATATTAATATGGTAATCGTCACATTTCCTATCACATTGGTTGTTGGGGCATTTTCTTCCATTTCCCACCATTAACTAAGAAGAGAAAGTATAATTAGGGGCTTAAGTACTTAGCCAATAATCATGAAAAGGAACTGAAAGCATATAAGGATAACTTGTAGAAGAAAAGTATACCCTAACTTGTGATCCCATAGGTTCCCATCTAGGTTATCCATGATCATATATTCTTATGTGAATCTTTATTTTATTTTATCTTTGTTCCTTTAAAAATTGTTCATACTAAGCTTATGAATTTACCAAAGCATATCCCCCGGGAGTGTCGTAACCAAGAGTACAGCAATGCCCATTATCGTGTACCAATTCCCGTTCGAGTCTAGATCAAAGTGGTGTTTTTGGGTTTTACCCCTATGTACATCTGTGCCAGAGCCACCTATACCTGCTCGTATCCAGACAGGGATGTATTTGCTTGGCAACCCCTTACTCAATACTCACCAAAATACCAGGAAGATTTCTTATATTTAAACTTTTATATAGGGTTCTTCCTAGAGTTTTCATATCCTAATTTCCACAAATAACTAAACCATCCTTTGATACCAACTATAGCATCCCGCCTTTTTATCACATAAACTTTCATTACATTTTAAAAAACCGAGGATCTTTAAGGTTTAGTGTCTTGGAAACCAGGAACTTTAAACATGAAAACATAAAAGATTCTTCTTAAACACTTGAAAGGCTTCTCCTCATGTTCATCCTAGGTTAATTACTGCATCTCATAACCTGGGGAAATACATCAAAAGAAAGGGTGAGAAGAAGGCCCAATAAGGGAAACAAGAGAAACATTTTACATGTGAACTTGAGATACTTCAATAAGGTCATGAAAAGAACATTAAGGCATGAGAAAGAAATCATGAGGCATATCATAATAAAAATAAATTTTTTCATAACTTGAAGATGTGGCTAAAAAATTTAATATATACAATCATGAAAATATCACCAAGGTCCATCCCTAAGGTGTCATTTGAAAATTACCAAGGTTATTCACCAAGATATCGTGAAAATTGTAATCTCTAGTGGTTACATCATTACCCAATGCATTGGAGCGCTATCAGGGTGCACCCTTAAATTTGCCTTTATTATCATGTGAGCCACATATATCATCATCAAAAATTTCATAAATGACCCATATAGCATAAAATAAATGGGTTTCATTTCATAATCACAACGTTTTAAAAATTGCATTAAAGACATGATCTTTACGTCACTTTAAACCCTCGAAAAGGGAAAGCGGGTTTCATGTATGTAAATCCCAGAATTTAAAATAGAACATCTTGGTATATATGTGAATACCCATATAGAAGGTAGAGATTTGAGTATTCACTTAATAAAATAAAATATCTTTAGAAAAAAGAGAGAGACATTTTGAGACGAAAATTCTGCAGCATAACGACTATGTTACAAGGTTTTTAGAAAACAATGAAAAGAGTGGGGACATGGGTCAAACATTTATAAATGACCCATAAAATAGTAGAGGGACTGAATATAAGGGATTTAAGAACATGGTAATGATATTTGAAAATATACCATATTAAATGAAGAACATGAAAGGAAGACAAAAATAAGATTTCTCTTATGAAAATTCGGCAGCCTAACAGCGTTACATATTCTTCAACCAAAAATGAATTGATGAGATGAAATAGGGTCTCTCATCATATGAACATAAAAGATCAGTATGATAGATATAGAGATCACACCCCAACATAATAAAAAGTAACTTTCAAGACTTGACATGGAATTAGAACTTTGAAAAGGGGGAAAGGTGCAAGGACCACTTAAAAATTCAGCATCCTAACGATGCCACTTAAACTTCGAAATACTGAATTGAAGAGATCAAATGAGGTCTCTCATCATATGGTAATAAAATATCCATATGATAGATATAAAGATAATACCCCAAAATAACAAAAAGTAACTTGAAAGAATTGACATGAAAGTAGAACTTCAAAGTGAGAGGGGTGAAGAACCACTTAAAAATTCGACAGCCTAACGGCGCAACTTAAAACTTCAAAATACTGAATTGAAGAGATAAAATGGGGTATCTCATCATATGGTCATAAAAGATCAGTATGATAGATATAGATATCATACCCTAACATAACAAAAAGGAACTTGAAATAATTGACATGAAAGTAGAACTTCAAAACGAGAAGGGTGAAGAACCACTTAAAAATTCGGCAGCCTAACGGCACCACTTAAAACTTCAAAATACTGAATTGAAGAGATCAAATGGGGTCTCTAATAATATGATCATAAAAGATCAGTATGATAAATTTAGAGATCATAACCCAACATAATAAAAAGTAACTTGAAATACTTTACATGAAAATAGATCTTGAAAAATGAGAAAGGAGAAAGAATCCGTTACAAAAATTTCGGCAGCCTAACGGCGCCACTTAAAACTTCATAAAACGAAATAATGAGAGTAAGAGGGGATCTATAATTATATGAACATGAAAATGTTAGTAAGAGGAGTATAAAGAACATCCTTTAACATAAGTACATGGAACATAAAAGAAATGACATAAAAGAGATTTCTTGAAAAGAAAGAGAGAGGTCAGATCCCTTACCTTAAAATGTAACTCTTAAAACTAAAAGGTTGGGACCTTGAGGGCTTGGGGGAACCTTGGGAGGACTCCTTGGGAGGTAATGAGACCAGAACTTCGTTGGGGGAGAGTGGGGAGTCGAATGGATGAGAGGATGGCTTGGTATTTATAGGGAAAGTGAGGGGACAAGGCATTAATGGCCAAGGGACACCTCATTAGTGGTTTTGGAAAAACCATGGGATTGCCCATGGTATTTGCCCATGGTGTTGGCCACTTGGGACACCTCATACCTTATCTTACTATTCATAAGATGACCATATTGATTACATACTTAATACATCATTTAATGATGTCATTAAACACCCGTAACTTAAAAACTATATTTTCACTATTCATCGAAAATTCAACTTTCTCAGAAATATCCCAAAATTTCACCATAATCAAATATCAATACTCTGATTTCAAAAATTAACTCCATTTTATAAAAATAATTTTCTAAATATTTTTAATTTATTTTTTTAAATAAATACACTATTCACTGAAAATTCATTTTTTCAGAAAAAACCCCAAAAATTACCATAACATAATATCGGTGCTCTGAGTTCAAAAATGAAATCCATTTTTTAAAAATAATTTTTTAAATATTTTTAATTTAATTTTTAATTAAAAACACTATTCACTCGAAAAAACTAATACTTGAATAATAATTTATGAAATCGTTATTTAACCATTTTATTGAATCACATTACTTAATCAAGGTGCCTAGATTATATTAATACTTTCTTTAAGTGAGATTACTAATCCATTTGGACACATTACTAATCCTAATCACAAAATCTATATTCATAATTTACTATTCATCAAAAATTAAGTTGATCTTATTAGACTCTAAATTTCATACTGAGTATAATTGTAGAAGACCATTTTTTGAATATCATTACACATTTTTAATTATTTAAGGTTTACATAAACATTTTTAAAATATCCTTTTTCTAAAATTCATCAAAAATATGCATAGTTTATTTATCCGGTCATTTTAAAATTCATAAACTTCATCATAAGAAGAAATCCCAATTTTCATTTAACACAAAGGATTACACAAGGCAGTTATAGTCTCCTTACATATCCCCTTATCACACCAGCATAGGACCTAAGTGTAAGGTGTGCTAAGGTGAGAGAATCTGAGGGAGGCTCGGTTAACATCGCACGAGTAGTAATTTCTATCTGTTTGAACTTCTCGCAAAGTCGATTCCATTCTATCTTCACACGATGAAGTTAGGCTTGGGTTTGGTCCAGAGCAAAGCCCAGTGGTGCTACCTCCTTCCCAAGTTATGTTAGATGGGCTTCAATTGGTCCAAGACTACTGGGTGATGCCATCGAATCTTCTTTCTATAATAATTAACCAAGATTACTTGTATTTAGAGACAATAATCAAAATGTTTAGTTTCCAATGGTCATATTGACCAATGGTCATATAATAGTCAAAACCCAATGGTCTCATTTTAATTATACTCATGTTATCAAATGAAACATTTTTTTTGAGTATAAAAAACAAAATAAAATAACACATAAAATTAGGAAACAAGATTTATTCAAAATTTTGGGTTGTTACACCAAGATCAAAAAATGTGTCTAGTTAGAACCTAGAACCTACAATATAAAAGCATGAGCTAAATATCTTGTTAGGACACCACCCACTAAATCTATGAAATTTATCTAATAAGGAAATTCATAAATTCTAGTTTGAAAATAAAACTAAAAAATATACTTTTCAAGAATAAACATGTGAATAACCAATATAAAATCCATAATCACTTTGTAAAAAAATTCCTTATTATACTCCATAAATAAAAATAATCACTTTGTAAATGTTTCAATGGCTGAAGCCTTCTTTAGGATAAGGTATCCATGTTCAAATCCACTTTAAAAACCCAACATGTATGTCTTTAATTCAAAACAACATTTCCAAACATCTTTTAAAACCATTTAAAAAGGAAAGGTCCCAAACATAAGGCCACATATATGCAAATATGGATCCACAAGTATAAAGATAAACAATAAAGATAAAAATATACGAGTTCCACATAAATATATACAAGGAAAAGATATAATGAATCACATGATACATATCAACTATATAATGCACTCACCAAGAAATAATAGTTTCATGGGATCTACCCTATGTGAAAAATGATACACATATAACATTATCAAATTTCTAATGACTAGCTACTGGAAAATATTGATTCTAAACATCCATAATCCATCCAAACAACCAAAACTATACTTATAGTAAATGAGAACCCTTATAGTCCCAATTATAACATTCCGGTTCCGAATGCCTCCCAAGGGTGTCCCGTACCCGGTTGGTCACATGAACTCAAGCGCATTTCCCAAAATGATAGAGGATGCTGACTAGCAGCAAGGGCCAAGGTCTAATATTGGGGAAAATATTCCCTCATTGGTAGAGTATACACAACGGAATAACAATAGTAAAGAATAATTAAAGCAGTAATACCATACAACAAAAGTAAACAGGGGAATACTGATTGTAATATAACAACTGGAGGATATATATAAATGATGCATGTCACATGTGTATAGGAAAACAGTAAAAAAAGTCACAATAATGGAAATACAATATTGAAACCAAAGTACAAAAAATCAATAAACTCCAACAGCATAACAATCCTCAACTTGTTCCCATGCTCTCCAGCTACAACAACAATCAAGTACCTGATGAAGAATGGTGACTGCCCCTATCTATACCTTCAACCATATAATATGTTTGAGTCCAAAAGTATGACCCAAATAGGGTGTGAGATGAATCCGAGTAGGCAAACACAAAAATATTTGTGCCTAACTGTTAGTGAATAAATATAGCAGGTAATAAGAAAAAATGAAGTAATAAACTAAAAAGTACTCAAAAGTAAACAATTATACAATTTCTAATTACATTCATTTACATTCATTAATTATTAAATCCATAGAATAATGTAACATCAAGATCTATCATAAGCTCTATATCCCCATGTATAATAGTAACAACAAATGTCTCAAAATACCATCTAATCAAACAAGTAAGACCGAGTCTGATCTTGTGCTTTGTCTTGGAAGACTCGTCACAATAATTCAATTATTCATAAGAAACCCTCTGGTAAAGTTCTAACAACCTAACTCCTATGGTTTAACATATCATCAATTCCATAAATAATTACCCTCTAGGAAAGATCACATAGTCTAACCCCTTTGTTCCCATAAAACACAAATTATTTACATATGACCACCTGAGAAGCTCTCATGGTCAATAACCCATTGGTTTTCATAGAAACAATATAATATAATGACCACCTAGAAGATCTCACAGTCAATGACCTAGGGTCCAACATTTATTTAATAACAACCCTTTGGGTAGCTCTCATGGTTTAACCCCTCTAGTCTATGACCACCCAACAACTCTCACAACCAATGCCTCTAGGTCAACATAACAACAATTTATACATAAATGACCTGACCTCAGGAATCTCTCATAGTCAATTCCCCTTGGTTATACTTTCACAATGAGAATCACATGCATCTCATATACTCACTAACTCCATCATGACAACACAAGGCATAGAAAATGAAACTATTCTAATAGGCATTCTAGTACAAATGGCCATAATCGATCAACAAGGGAAAAACACCCATAATCAAGGTATAAAACCCTATTAATAAGTAATAACCCTTTATCAATAAAAAAAACCATATCAGGTATTAAACAAGGTTAAATTCCGAAACAAACAATACCCTAAACAGGGTATTCAACAATTTTAGCATATGTAATCCAAAGACAATAAAAAAAGTCACAAACCACCTACGTTGATGTTGTACGATCAACAATTTTGAACATCGGCCCTCGAATCGGCCTAGAATGATGTAGATCTACAAAAGGGTAAAAATGATCATCCTTGAAATACCCACAAGAGAGGAGAAATCAGAAAGAAAGACTCTATGGAAAGAGAGAAATCACTGGTGGGAATCCAATGCACCAGACAACATCTCAATCGGAGCTCAGACGAAGAACTAGGAGGAGCTCAATGTTCTTCGACATTCAGTCTCTCTCCTATATGAAATAAAGGGAGAAGAAAGGTGTTATAGATATGAGACGCAACCCCTCAATGACTTATAAAATAAAAAAGAAAAGTACACAACATGTTCATTTAATGTACACACCATGTACTAGCCTCAATCGACCCCCGCTTTAAGCGGTCTTCCAGGTCGCCTATATAGCCATGTACTTGGCCGTTCCATGGATAATAGATGGTTACACATGGAAACTAGGTACACGAAATGTACTCAAAAGTACATAGTGTGTACATAAAAAATTTCACAATTCTTCATTTTTCCTAAAAAAACCCTAAATAAAGATCCAAACATGAAAAGAAGATCCATGTTCTTACAAACTTCCCCCATTAAAACAATTCATCCCCAAATTTCCCTTCCAAGGGTAGTGAAGAAGAAACTTCAAACAACTCTGGACACTATGGTTTTATGATGACTTGCCTCTCCCAAGTCTCATCCTATACTCACCTATTCTTCCATAGCACCCATACCAGAGGAACAGACTAGCCACAGAGAACCTCTGTACTGTGATCCACAATCCTAATATGGTGCTTCTCAAAGGATGAATCCACCTCCAACTCAACCACCTCAGGGTAAACAATGTGAGATGGGTCTGAAAAGTAACTTCGTAGCTAAGAAACATTAAAGACATCATGCATATCCTGATACCTCTAAGGTAACTAAAACCTATAGGCAATCAGACCGAATCTCTCCAAAACCTCAAATGGCCCAACATATCTCGGTGAAAGATTCCCCTATCTCCTAATCCTCATGGGTCCTAGACTAAGTGTGACATGTAAGGAAACCTGATCTCCAACCTCGAACTCCAGAGGTCATCTCTTTCGATCAACATAAGATTTCTACCAAGACTGTGTAGTAGCCATCCTCTTCCAAATCAACTCAACTTTCTCAGTGGTCTCTTGGACAATACAAGGTCCCATCATAGATTCCTCTCTAAACTTTATCCAACATAGGGGTGATCGGCATGGCCTACCATACAAAGCCTCATAAGGCGCCATCTGAATTGTTTCCTGAAAACTATTATTATAGGAAAAATACACTAGGGATATTCATTTCTCCCAAGAGCCCCTAAAATCTAGGATGCATGCTCGTAGCATGTCTTCCAAAACCTGAATCGTGCACTCGGACTGGAAATCTATCTAAGGATGGTAAGCTGTACTCAAAAGTTCCTATGTACCCAAATCCCTCTATAGTCCTCACCAGAAATGAGAAGTAAATCAGTATTCCCTATCTGGAATGATAGAGTGAGTAACCCCATGAAAACATACAACATATTGAATGTACAACCTTCCAAGATCATCAAAACTGATGGTTTCCTTGATTTATAGGAAATGTTCAACCTTCTTGAGTCTATAAACAATGACCCAAATTTCATCATTCCCTCATGGTGACCTCAGTAAACCCGTCACAAAATCCATCATGAAATCATTCCACTCCCACTCAGGAATGGGTAACTACTGTAAAAGCCCTACAGGTCTCGAATGCTCCACCTTCACTGGCTGAAAAGTGGAACATCTAATAAAAAAACCAGCTACATCCATCTTCATACCTAGCCATGAATACTGACAGTGTAGTTCTCAATAAATCTTGGTGACACCAGGATGAACTTCCCAAACTGAGGAATGAAAATATTGAAAAAGCTCATTATGTATGTCTACTGACACCCATACACATCCTGGAAATTTCAAAACCTCATCCTCACCTATGGTCCATCTAGGAGTAGGGTCCTCTCATGACACACTCTCCCTTAGGACTAGGCCTTCAGAATCTGATAGTTGCCTCATTCTCACCCAATCCAAAAGATTAGAGGTAACATATATAGAAGAAATAAATGTATTCCTCTATCCATTGTGAACCTCAAAATGAATCTCATAGAACATAGCCATAAGATACCACTCACTATTGGCCTCTTGAACTTCCTGTATCTGAGTCCTCCTACTCAATGCATCAGCCACTGCGTTGCCTTTCCTATGAGTGTAGGAAAGCTCTAAGTCAAAATACTAAAGGTACTCAACCCACCTTCACTGTCTTAAATTCAGATCACACTGAATAAAGATATAATTGAGACTTTTTATGGTTAATGTATACTAAAAACTGCTCTCCCAAAAGATAATGTCTCCAACAGTTCAAATCAAGTAAAACTATAAACCAACTCAAGATCGTGCATCAGATAATTCATCTCATGTGGTCTCAACTGCTAAAACCCATACGCAATGACTCCTTCCCCTTTAATAATTACTTCTCCCAACCTGATACCTGATGCATCACAATAAATGGTGTAACTCTTTCCAAGATCTGGAAAAATTAGTATCAGTGCTATATTCAACCTCCCTTTAAGATCCTTAAAGGTTGAATCATAGGATTCCATCCACAAGTACTTCACACCCTTCTTAGTTAGGACCATAAGTGGCATTGATAAGAATGAAAAGTCTTATATAAAACCCATGTAGTAACTAGCCAGCCCAATAAAACTCTGTACTTAAAAGACATTCATCGACTGCTCCTAGGAAACTACTGATTTCACTTTCTCTGGGTCTACTAATACTCCTGTCTCTGAGATAACATGACCCAAGAAGTGAATCTGGTCCATCAAAAAATGGCATTTTGAGAGATTAACATATAACTGATGCTCTCTCAGTGTACTAAATATGATCTCAAGATGGGTGGCATGGTCATGTTGAGTGTGAGAGTACACCAAGATATCGTCCACGAATACTACCACAAAATATTCCAAGTAAGGATGGAACATTCGGTTCATTAGTTCCATGAAAACTGTTAGTGTGTTCGTGGGACCAAACGACATAACCAAATACACTTATAGACCATACCTTCTCCAGAATGTTGTAAAAGGTATATCTAATGGTTTAACACACAATTGATGATAACTGGATCTCAAGTCAATCTTTGAGAACACTCGATCTCCTTGAAGCTAATCAAAGAGATCATCGATCCTCAGAAAGGGATATCGGTTCATGAACATCAACTGTTTCATCTTTTGATAATCCACACAAAGTCTAAGGTTGTCATCCACCTTCCTCATAAAAAGGAAAGAAAAACCCCAAGAATAAGTACTGGGTCATATGAAACCCTTTGCCTATAAATCCTCCAACTACTTCTTGAACTCCTGTAACTCTGGTGTATCCATCCTATAAAGAGGAATGTACACCAGTGCCGCTCCTGGCACAAGCTCAATAGAGAAATATAACTCATGATCCAGAGGTAAATCTAAAAAGTTTTTTGGAAAGAAATATCTGAAATGATCAACCAATGGAGGAAATTCCATCTTTGAAGTCCCCTAATCATCCAGTTATAAACTAGAAATATAGGATGTAATTCCTCCCAACCCATGATGCCCAAGTCCTGCTCTGCTCGCTTGGACATCCCATTCACCCTTGTGTATAAAAGACCCACCCTCTAGTGGCATGAAACTCACCCTGTGATGATAGAAGTCAACAAAGTCCTAAAAGAAGATCAACAAGTCCATTCTGAGAATGATATCAAATTCTTTAATCTCTAAGACATAGAGGTCCCATAAGAAGTGACTCCCACCATACTCAAGAGGGAACTTCTTGAACTGATGTACACTAGCCTTCCTAATCCCCAATAGAGTTTCTTGCATCATAACATCATTAGAAATAAAGATACAAAGCCCAAGGATCAACACAATGGAAACATATATAAAACTACAGGAAGCCCCTATATCGAAAAGAGCAGAAGCTAAAACTGAAGAAACTAGAATCATACCTCTAACTGTAGAGTACCCAGGATCTTGATCCTACTGGGTCTGCTCCACTGAAAATGTATGACCTGTACTGTGACCCTGTGACACTTCCTGACTACCCTGAGCTGATCCACCCTACTGTCACTGAAAAGCCATAGCTGTACTACCATGACCATGACCACATCCTCATCCTAAATGGCCTGACAAACTCCAGTTCCCTAATTGATGATAAACTTTTGGTCCTTCTCCCAAACGTGGATTCATATAAGAAACCCTATCACTCACTACTGGTGAGGATATTTGAAAAAATTGTTGAATATGACCCATCTTTCTGCAATATCGGTACTCTAATGGGTCCTTTAGGCAATGTGGTATCATATTACCACTCTTCCCGCATTGGTAGCATACCACCTAGCTACCTACAGAAACATCACACAAAGTATTCCTGTAGTGCTTCCTACTATCTATCGAAGGAGTACCAGCCCTAGATGATAAACATCCATGGATCACAACTCCCAACTCCTTCAGATTGTGCTCGGTAATTAGGTCCTAGTTCACTATAGTTGTCACCACAGTCATCCTGAAAACATTCACCTGTGATCAGATGTCATACCTAAGACCATCCTCAAATCGCCTAGCCAAAGATAACTCATCACCTCCCAGAATAGGTGAGAAGAACTGAAGATCTATAAAATGAGAAGAGTAATCCATCACTGAAATAGCACCCAACTCCAAATGCATGAACTCTCAAGAGAGATCGACCCTCAACATCTTAGGAGAGAAGTAGTAAAAGAAAATCCTCTAAAACTATTCCCAAGACATATCCCAATGATGTACCACCTGTGCGACAATATACCACCATCTCTTGGAGGAATCACGCAACATGTATGTCACGAGCTTCACCCTATTCCCCAAAGGTGTCTCCAGATGCTCGAAAATAGAAAGCATGGCCTCCAACCTTGAATCTGTAGCATGTGGTCCTACATACCCCAAAAATGTGGGAGGATTATATTGATAGAACACCCTTGTCAAATCTTCCATAGTTTGGTCAGGATGTGGTGCAACCTGAAAGGTCTGTAACATCCTCAAAAATCCTTCATGGAACTGTGCATCAGTACCTGCGTCTGGTATAACAGTTGGGGATAAGACAATTATTACGGGAGGATCTACTGGTAGTCCCTAATCAACTATTTCCAGTGTCTAGTTATTTCCATGTACCTGGCATACATCCATAGGATGTCTCGGCGGCATGAATCTGTAAAGTCAAGCACACACATCAGTTCAAGATTATCAAGGATTGAAACATAGAAGTGAAAGAATTAAATAGGGGAAGGAAAACATTCAAGTATTACAAAACAAGGTTATATGGTGTGCATAACTACCACACAATGTGTTCCCTTTAAGACTTAAATTGGCCATGTACCTCTTCCGATCCTGGTTTTGAAACACCCCTTACACACGACGTGTTCCTCCTCAGAAACAACATGTACTTGAATATTCCCTCCTTCCCAAGTTATTCTACAAAACTAAAACTACACTGTTCTCTTCTAGGTAACACTACATGGTGTGTTCAACCTAGACATGACATGTATCACTTAACCTCCAACCACCCATGTCATTAGTCACATGTCCA
Organism: Viscum album; assembly: GCA_963277665.1. NCBI lineage: Eukaryota > Viridiplantae > Streptophyta > Magnoliopsida > Santalales > Viscaceae > Viscum > Viscum album. The sequence continues at coordinate 1,225,124,395 of OY728142.1, read as the reverse complement.
TATACACGGTTGATTTCTACATAGCGTTTACAACCCAAGTTTCATCCAACTGTGTCATTGGTCACACAACTGGATACACGGTTCTTTACAACATGGAGTGTAAAATCTAGACACGGTGTGTTCTAACAAAACTTTTCCAACCCCGTGTCTCTGATCAAACAGTTAGTCACACGGTCAAGGACAAAACGACATGTACATACGGTACATGGAGTGTACTTAAGTAAAGTTGTTTATTCCATAACATAATAACACATGGCGTGTGTTCATAACATCACACGTCATGTTATCTGGGTTTCTGGATAGTAGGCCTCTGAAAATTCTTTAGAACCTTTAAAAAATTAAATTTTTTTCCATGACATGAAAAATTTCGACCTGTGGGAGCCCATACTCCCTGCGAATCAAAGTTTTTCATCCTTTTCATGTCCTATTGAATAAAATATAATTAAAGTTTAAAAATGATCCACCAAATTATGATCCAAGAGGGCCCATAACACCTCAGGGACCAAAGTTTGGTGTCCATATAAATGAAACTTTACATATACCAGTACCCTATCAAAAGTAGTAGGTATTCTATTAAGGAATATATAACAACAACATGTATATTTTTCACAATATCTATCACAACAACATGAAATCAGTGTTGCACTCTAAATGGAATGGTAAGAATGCATGAAATATGATATCTAGAAAGTTACTATATGATGCGTGAGATGGAATACTCTCACATCATCGAGTTTAAATAGAAATAGAACCACAATGATATGAAAGATAATAGCACAATACAAGTGAATCACCCAACGGTGAAATCAAATCAACTATAACAATTGAAAACTAGAAAAACTAAAATATTCAAGGTAAAATGGATTTTCCCTATACACGCGTTAGCTATTCCCATGAATAGCTTATTACCAACTACCTATTACTTTCTATCCCTATCTATAGGATCCAAATAGTAAGGAGAATCCGAAAAGAACTCTTCTGATACCACTTTGTAACATATCGGTTCTAGGTGCCACCCAAGGGTGCCCCGTACTCGGTTGGTCACATGACCTTAAGTGCATTTCCCCAAATTCCAGAGACTGCCAACTAGAAGCGAGAGTTAAGGTATAATAATGGGGAAACTATTCCCTCATTAACAGAGTCTTTACATTATAATAACAATAGTAAAGAATAACAGAAGCACAAATACCATACAAAAAAAGTAAACAATGTAAGACTGATAGTAATATAATAACTGGAGAATATATATAAATCATTAATGTCACATGTGTCTAGGAAAATATCCAAACAATTCACAATTATAGAAATAAAATACTGAAACCAAAGTATAGAAAAGAAGTAAAATCCAACAACATCTCAAGCCTCAACTTGGTTAAATGCTCTCCAGCTACAACATCAATCAAGTACCTGATGAAGAAGGGAAACTAACCATAACTATACCTAAAACCATATAATATATTTGGGTATAAAATCATGAACTAAATAAGGTGTGATACAAATCCCAGTAGGTATTCACCAAAATATCTGGGCCTAACTATTAGTGAATAAATATAGAAGGTAATATGCAGAAATTAAGTAATAAAATAGGAAGAACTCAAATGTAAACCACCCTACAGTTTCCAATTACATTCATTAATTATTAAATCCATAGAATAATGTAACCTCAGGATCTAGCCTGAGATTTTTATCCCCTGTATAATAGTAACAATAGACGTATCAAAAGACTATCTAAACAAACAAGCAAGACCGAGTCCAAGATTGTGATTTGGATTGGAAAACTCATCAAAATAATTAAATTATTCACAAGAAACCCTCTGGGAAAGTTCTCATAGCCTAACCCCTCTGGTTTAACATATCATGAATTCAATAAATAATTACCCACTGGGAAATCTCACACAGTCTAACCCCTTTGGTCCCACATAACACAAATCATTTACAAAAGACCACCTGGGAAGCTCTCATGGTTAATACCCCCTTGGTCTGCATAGAAACAATAAAATATAATAACCACCTCGAAGCTCTCACAATAAATGCCCTAGGGTCCAACATTCATTTATTAACGACCCTCTGGGTAGCTCTCATGGTCTAACCCCTCTGGTCTATGACCACCCAACACTCTCACGGTCAATGCCTCCAGGTCAACATAACAACAATTTATATATAAATGACCCTACCTCATGAATCTCTCATAGTCAATTCCCCTTGGTCATACTTTCACAATACAAATCACATGTATCTCATATAATTAGTAACTTCATACTAATAAAAAAGCATGGAAAATGATACTAGACTAATAGGAATTCTAGAACAAACAACCATAATCAATCAATATGGTAAATGCACCCATAATCCAGGTAAAAAACCCTATTAATAATCAATAAACCTTTCTCAATAAAACAAACCATATCAGGTATTAAATAGGGTTAAATTCCAAAACATGCAATACCCTAAACATGATTATTTGACAATTTTAGCATATGTAATCCAAAGACAATCAACTAAAGGCACAAACCTCCTACCTTGATGTTGTACGATTAACACTCTTGAACGTTGGACCATGAATCGGCCAATAATGACATAGATCTAAAAAATGGTAAAAATAATCATCCTCGAAATACCCACTAGAGAGGTGGAATCAGGAAGAAATACTCTAGGGAAAGAGAGAACTCACCGGTGGGAATCCAACGCACCTGACGATGTCTCAGTCAGAGCTCGGATGAAGAACTGGGAGAAGATCAAAGTTCTTCGGCGTCCTGTCGCTCTTCTATATGAAAAACGGGGAGAATAAGGGTGTTCTAGACGTGATATTTGACCACACACCAATTTATCAAATAAAAATAAAAGTACACGACATGTTCATTTAATGTACACACCGTGTACTAGCCTCAACCAGCCCCTGATTTAGGTGGTCTACCAGGTCACCTACATTACCATGTACTCAGCCGTTACACAACTAGTACACTACTACACGTGAAAACTGGGTACATGAAGTGTACTCAAAAGTACACAAAGTATACTTAGAAAATTTACCAATTCTTCCTTTTTTCTTCAAAAACAACCCTAAATAAAGATACATACCTAAAAATAATATTCGGGTTCTTACACTAGTGGATATCATGGTTGGAGGGATACTAGTTGCACATGAACCAACTATTGTAACATAAATATATATCTACCACTTTGTATTTGGGTTCCCATAATGAAAATTAAATATTAAGTGAAGCATTCGAAGATCAACACACAAGGCACAATAAACAATTCTCTCTCACGTCTAACACCCTCACATAAAAAACCTTCTACACAACATACATCCATGTTATAAATATATAATATCCCATAAAAGTGATAAAAATGGATAAAATAGTGATAAAATACCCACATAAGGGGTAATAAACACCAAGGGAAAATCAATAGGGTTACACAGGCATTAAACAACATGATTTATAAAGTACCAACTGAGCCTTTACCATAAAATATGACTTGAAATTACAATACCTTTTCCACTTTATAAAAAAATTAAACATCCTTTATAAATCTATTAAAACTACACACAACATTTAAATTTCAAATCCACCCTTTTATACATAGGTTTTCCTCTTTTAAATGCAAAACAATACCAATATCCTTCTATTTTAATCAAACACACTTTAAAGAGACATTACTGAATTTTCAAAAGGTGAATAAAAAATATTTTTTTTTCAAAAAAATATTTTTAAATTCATCTAAGAACTATTTTTAAATAATTTCTAGGTCAACAACCCATTATAAAACAAATATATATTTAAAGTATAATTTTAACTCTTTGAAAACCAAAAAAAATAAAAATCCAACAAACCCAATAAAAAACTATTTCAAAAAGCCTTATATGGATTTCTAAAATTTACGAACATAGAAACATTCTATTTCAAAGTGAAAACATGTGATTTATTAGAGAAACCCATTATAACAAGCCCAAATTTCTTAGAAATAATTTTAAACACCACATGAATATAACATATATGCATACTTTAAATAAAAATAGATTCATAACACTCAACCACATTTTGAATTCTAAAATGAACCAATTTAATAGAAACTCTTACTTGGAGGAAGTGGAAACCATGCTGAAACATTTTTAATTCTATGGAGATCACCAAAAAAATGATAGTTATGACACCTATAAACCCTAGAAAATATAATTACCAACATTATGTCTACCCCAAATCCTAAATTAGCCAAAGAGACCTCTATGGTTTATAGAAGGAACCAAATTCAAGATCAAATAGGGGATAAAAGAAAAAAGATGAGAAATAGAGAAGATTTATCTTTAAAACCAATTAAAAATTACAAGTGATAAGGAAATAATCAAGTGGATAAGACTAAAACTCCTCCTTAGGTTCCTTAGGGTACGTCGGATGAATAGGGAGGGAGGAGAGGAGACAAAGGCAGGAAAAATAAAGGGGAAATAAGATAAAATCCCTTTTTAAGTGATTATATGTAGGACATATGGTTTGGAGACACAAGTTCCCAAACCATTCGACATCCTTGAGGGAGTACCCTCACTCACAAATCATGATACATAGTTCACTAGGATGTTCCACATGATTTGAAAAACTATGTAGAGATTGAAAAAACCAGACTATCTCCAAGAAAGACACATCTTTATGGTTTTCATATGGTTACTACTAACCATGTAGGTAAACTATGAAACACCCAAAAACATAAAAAAAAATCAAATTTTCATCCCAAAAATTAAAAGGACTAAAGGTGACCTGAGATAACATAAAATAATACAAAATAACGAACTAAGGTGATATGTGGGTTTCATAAACGAGGTCACCATCATCCATTATCCATGTTCTCATAAAATAATAGTTTCCACTCAAGTATTCAGATGGTCCCACGTGAAGATCAATATGGGAAGAGATGTAGAACTCTAATACAGTAGTATAAAGTTGGTAAACATAAGAAACATGGAACATATGTTGTACTAGAGATGAAAGTGAAGGTTCAAACCATTCAATAACACATTAAATCTTCTTAGAGTTAAAAAAATATCTATACTAACAATCATTATAAATACATGGAGTTTGAAGTTGTAGATAAATTATTCCTTTGAATATCATCTAGAAAAAGAGTCATGGGGTTTAGAAATAAAGGATAGCTTATACTGAGGTACATTGTCCCTGTTTAGATCCTTGATCTCATAGAACTTGAAGCCTGTTGACTAAGGCATCAAACAAACCCATATTAAGTTCATGACATGTTCCATATATCTCTCCTAAGAAATTAAATACCTGATACCTCACATGTACTGAATCCAGATGTGGTAAAAATGGAGCAGAAAATATCTTATAATGAGTAAACGATTAATATCTTGAACTATAGAGACAAATTTCTATACGACAAGATAACAGACCTTGTCAAGTTACTTTAGTGAAACCACAAGTATGATGATGAATTATAGGAACCTAAGTACGAAGTGATATAAAATTACCGAAATCTATTCTCAACCAAGGATATGATTTTAAATTTCAAGGATGAAATTTATAAAGTGGATAAGAATGTAACAACCCAAAATTGAAAATATGACATTTAACTTCTCAATATATATGTTTTTTATATTTACATAAAATATATTTAATAAAAAATACACACTACATAATAAAAACCAATCACATTTTATTTCATCAAATTATAACATTAAAATTGAAGAATATATATAATCTAAAAAATTTGAAATAGTATAATGATACTAATGAGGTTCCTATCATGAGGCTCCTATAAAATAATTTTCAACCTAAGTTTAATGCAGTCATAGTGGGAATTAGGTTATCTCTAGAGAGGTGAGAGTTATGGGTTCATTTTTACTTTGTGATGTGGGTTCAATGTATACTAAAAGAAGTGATGAATATATTTGTTGTAGAAGAAAATTAGGTTGTTTTTGAAATAAAAATTTAAAGATAGTTCTCTAACATTAGATAATACACACACCCTCATGTTGGATTTTTATTCAAATTAATTCCCTTTATATTTACCTTAAACAAAATAAAACCATACTGATCACCCCTACCCATTTTTTCATATTTAATAAGGTAATAACATGATCACTGTATACCCAAATCTCACCTAGACTAGTGATTAGATATCTCCAATAACCCTTGTATTATCCCACTGCTCATTATCATTGGTAGTGAAGACATCCTAAGTGTACAGTATGTGAAAAGCAATGAATAATGGAAGAATAATTTGAATAAAAATACAATGGAAACCTCTTAATATCTAAAATAGTAAACAAACTTATGTAGAAATCAAATAGAATGATATATATCATTAATGAATATAATTAAACATTTGGGGATAAAGATATTATTTTTTATCTAAAAAAATGGTCTAGTTTACCATAACTAGATAAATTATAGAAATTGAGAGAAAGAAATAAAATAATATCAGTAGATCATGCTTGTTCAAGTGATTCAATGATGTCCCCTATTTCAATGAACAACTGTGTTCTTATAGATGTAGTATGCGGTTCCTCCCAAGGTTCACATCCTTATCTCCTACATGAGTAGAACATGATTCTTATTCCTCCTTTAATGATTTCAATACCTTTGAAATATTACCAAAATTCAGTTCTCAACTCCCTATTATTTAATTACCACCACATATATAGATCAAGGGTCATGGTTCTTCAACCAAATTCTCTCAGATATTCTCCTTTCCCATAATTCCCACCCATGATCACTGTCCTTCTTCATTAGTTAGATGAATTCTATGTGGAATATTGAGAGCATCCTTTCTTTATATGGACAAAATAGATGAATGGTATTTTTATTTTAGGTCCAATATTTCTATTTTATGGAACTCTAAATTTTAAATCCATGTGGGTAACCTTAGGTAGCTTCTACACTATCCATGGTTATACCGTTATATAGATTCTGTAGGATGTCCACATAGCTTAGGAACCATATATTCTACCCTTACACACTGTCTCTAGTTACCTTGATGTGAATCCTCTTTTTTATGGTCCATATTTACACTTTGGATAATACCATGACATAGAAACTTTATTACTATAACACAGAAAATGAAATCTATAGTATTTCCATTACATTATGATCACTCACATATGTTATCTTAACTCAATGACCTTGTCTATTGGGATGACTTTTACATAGCCTATGTAGTAAATTTACAGAGTTGAGGGACTAAAAATGCTAACTTTATGAAACATGTTGATACCCTAATGTTGCAGTTGATTACCCTCAAAGATGGATTCTTATGATGACCAATTCATACTATTAATGGTAAGTTAAGTCTTATGATGGAGTCATATGATGAAGTCATATTAAATCTTTAAAGTCATATGCTTGGAAAGAAGTTTGATACTACTGTTAGTTGTACAAAATCATACACTTTATGAATTCATTTGTTCATGCCTTTGTTAATTTCTATCCAACTACAAAGTCACATGAAATCAAAGGAAATTATTATAAAATGACTAAACTTATACATTATGGATAATGAAATCTTATTATAGGATCATTACTTTTCCAATATTCATCCTTGGAACTAAAAACATAAGAAATCATAATCATCGATGTAATCTAGGTTTATATTAATTATAAAAATAAAACAATTATAAATCATGAAAATTAGCCTATTAACAAACTAATCTATTTATTCAAATAAATGTATGGATTTCAATTAATTCATGGAAATAGATAATTTTTTTTTACAAATAATGATTTATTCTATTAATCAATTAAGTTCTAGATTTCTTAAATTAATAGAAGGGAGGTAATTTCCCAGGTTTTAAAGTAATAGTATAATTAATTTCTTATGAAAAACTATTAAAAAGTTTAAAATATCAACTGCCATCACTCCCCCACTCTTATTCTATTTCAATCATCTAAAATAAAATAAATTCCATTTATATAAAAAAATGTTTTCTTACTAGATATAAATACACATAATTGATAAAACAAAATAATAAATTCATTCATAATTTTAATTATTATGCCTCCTATATGAATTTAGGAAACTTCCTTCTCTTAAAATTAAGAAAAAATATGAGTTCTTTGTTTTTAAATAGAACAGGTCATAATAGAATTAATATTTTAACATGTGGAACTTCCCTAAATCCTTCTCCCATAAAGTTACTTATCTAAAGTCCCTTTTATAACTTCCTAGTTACTTTATAAATAATTTTTAGATATATCATCATCCCCTTCTTCATTCAAGTTTAGAATTCCCTTAATATTTCATCCCCATTTTCAAAGAGAAAATATTGAATTTTCACTATCCATGTTTGTGAAATTTACTTATTAGATAAGTGCAGTTAAACCTAGAACTAAACCATACTAAGGCAATAAGTATACCTTGGGACTAATTATAATAGTTTAGACATAAAATAATAAAATTATCAACTATATCCCAAGTCACTCAAACTCTTATTTTATGGTTAACACACACACATGTGATAATGTTGACTTATAAAAACTTCAAGATTATCTCCAATGTACTTTTTTTTACTCTAGTTCATATGATCTGTCCTAATATCTTTTAGAAAGGATCCTTAAGGTGTTAATAAATCACTATAGGTAGGATTTATTTTTTTGAGTTCATTGGTCTATTTTCTTCATGAAATTATTTTTATTCCACTATGTTATTTTCTATTTACATCCCTTTTAGTAGTTCTACAAAAATCCATGAAAACAGTGGTCAAATTAACTCAATAATAATCTAACATCAAAAATTTATAAACCAATGAAATTCATCTACACTAGCATGCTATTTATTTCTTGGAAATATAGTATTGGAGCTCTATTTTTCCTATCTTAAAACAATCTAAAAATATAAAATATAAAATAAAACAAAAAGTATATTTTTTATAGATTCCTAAAAATATATTTATGATTACTTTGATTTATTTTATTTTAGGGAACACAAACATATAAATAGTAAAAGAAAATAAAAAACATGTTTACATTATATAATACTTTTACTCTCCCCCATACGTATCTCATACACCACTTAGAGATAATTTAAGAATAAGTGTTTTCAAGGAATAACATATTAATAGAGATTGTATCTACACTAATATGAAGAAGAGATAAAACCCGAGGTTCATTATTTTGTATAAATAAGGTGGGGTATTTACTCCTCATTGGTTCATTCCAAAATTCTTCATGAAAATGCTTCAACTACTATTTATTTACCTTAAAGGATTTTTATAATTAAACTACTTTTATTTCAACTACACTAAATGGAAATGAATCAGTTAATATAAATGGTCAATTTAATTTAAAATAATTCTTACCTAGAATAATATTTATACAAGAGGAAAATAGTAACAATTTTTTCTCTAACTTGGAAGCATATTTTCTGAATGAGTATTTCATAGAAATTTATGTAATTCTCCTTTTAAAACAAGTAATTAGCATAAAATTCCATTATAAACTCTTTTGGTTCTATAATTTGATGCTTACTTTATTCTAAATCCTTTCCAAACTCTATGTTTACCCCATTAAAATCCCAGTAGGCTTTGTTTTGTTGCTCAATAAGTGGTTTAATTTGTTTCCATAAAAAATTATATAAGGGGACATACCTAGGGGTGTTTTGAAATTAATCTTGTATGATCACAGTGCACCCTCAAGAATTTTAATCCAGTCATTTTGGTTAGGTCTCACCATTAATTACCAAATTATATTGATCTATATATTTGAAACATTAGCCTACCCATTTTTTGTGTATGATAAATAGTAGAGGACTTCTAATGTTATCCATATTTTTTTATGAGATCCTCTAAGATATTGTTACATTTTTTTTTCGTGATCATTGATTATGGATGGAGTCACTACAAAACTTTGAAAAATGTTTGATTTTAGAAACTTAATCACAAATATTTCTATCATTAGTTTGTGTATATGTTTCTTCAATCCATTTGGAAACATAGTCTAATGATAATAAGATCTAGGAAAATAAAAAACATACAATAAATGAACTCATTAAATCTAATGACCATGCATCAAATATTTAATAAAAAATCAAATTTTGTTGGGTAATATCCCATGATTTATAAATTCTACTAATAAATTGGAATTTTTGACATATTTATAAAAATCATGAAAGTATTTAAAAATTGATCGAAAAAATAAACCATATTTTAAATATTTATTTTTTATTCTCTAAGTTCCAAAATTACTTATACATGAATGTTTACAAAAATATGAAATAACATATTTAACATCTTCCTTGAGGATACATGTTATAATTTTTTTTCACTATATATCTTATATAAATAAGGATATTCCCAAATATAAAACTGTAACTCAAATTTCTGTTTAAGAGTTCGATTCTTAGTAAATAAGGAGGGTACCTTTTATGTGACACAAAAATTCTCTAAGATAGTATACTAGGGAACTTGGATAACTCTATAAAACTTCTCACCAAGGAAGGAATCTTCAAAATATATCTATGGAAGTGTTTCTACCTTATCAGTGTGGTTCAACCTACTCATCTAGTAGAAAACTAGATTTTTTCACTTATTATATTTTATATCCAAATTGAATTATTGTAATAGAACAATCCATATCCCTAACATTGGATTTTCTTATTCTTTCTTGATCTAATACCTAAGTAACACATGCTATAAAAAATGGTTACTTTATTTCTTAAAAAATATGAACAAAACTTCTCTAAAGTAACAAAAATAGCTAAAAACTACTTATATGTTGTTTTATTATTGATTTAGGCCATGTACAAGGTATTTAAAGTGTAATAAATCATATGTTAATGTCCATTAATCCTTTCGTACATCACTACTATCATAAATTGGTTTGAGGCATAACATAATTCATAAAACAGTTCACTCTAATTTGGTGGATAGATTATAGAGGTTGTTGTCAGGATTTAATTTATATTTTCAATGGAAATGTTGCATACATAATTAAACAAAAAATCAAATTTATTTTTTTGAGCAGGTTACTCTGGGGAAAAGAAAATTTTCTAAAATATTTGATAAACCTTATATAATATCCAACATGGACAAAAAATGATCTAATATGTATCACAGTGGTGGGGTAAGGCCCTTTATAAATAATTTGAACCTTTTCCTAATCAACTTTAATTCAATACTTGGAAAATATGTGACCCAAACCACTGCCCTTTTCCACCATGAAATGAAATTTTTTAATGTTTAAAACTAGGTTTTTATCAATTCATATCTTTAATTTTATTTTCTATATTTTCAAGATATGACTTAAATAATGTACCATAAAATATAAAATCATTAATAAATACACCCAAGTAACTCTCAGTTTGGTCTAAAATGATACTCACCATAAAAAATTGAAAATTAACTAGGTATTTATTAATAAAAAGGTATACTTTTGTCAGAAATCATACCAAAGGGATAGGTGAATGTTATTTTTTGTCCTCTACGGCTATTGAAGCCTAGAAAAACCCATAAAATCCATCAAGCAAACAATAATTATATTTCCTATCTAGTCTCTCTAACATTTTTTCGATAAAATATGTAATAAAATGTTTCTTTTGGGTTACAGGATTTAATATCCTATAGTTAATGCAAACCCTCCAACTATTTTAAATCGTAATTATAAATAACTCATTATTTTCATTTTTCACAATGGTGAATCCATATTTCTTAGTTACAATATCAATAGAACTCACCTATTTGGAATATAAGATGGGTTATATAATTCTAGCTCCTAAATGTATCTCAATTTTTTAAAACTTCCATATGGGTTAGGTTTAACCTTAATTAGGGAAGTCTCATAGGTTTAAACTCACTTTATAAAAAATCTAGTGCACATATTTTATAGATAAAATCCATGGGATGTCTCATAATGACTAACCTATATCCTTAGTTTTTTTCAGAATTTCTAGAAATTGATGATAATTATAGATTTCCAATTGGTTTCAAATTATAATTGGTAGTTTGTTATTTTCTTTTAGAAAATCATATATAATATTAGAGTGTAATACCCCAAAAACTTGTTTCTCGTGTAATAGTAATATTGAGGTTTTATTTTGTTATCCAAACAAAGTACAAACTTCAATGTAAATATTAGCTCACTTTTTTTAAAGAATAAAAATAACTATTATTTTTAAACATAATTTATTCTTATCAAATAATTATTTAATATAATATTGTAGATAACAACTATAATAATATAACTAATTTTCTTGTTTTCAAAATATGATATATATATATATAAACATATACATACATAAATACACACACACACACATATATATATATGAACATGTAAACAAGTTTTGAATAATAATTATATAAAACTAATATTATAATTTTATATATGGAATTGAAGATTATTACTTTAAAATATTTTAATGCCATTATTTTTTAAAAGTGAAATTTTATAAATATTCGAACAATTACTTTACTAATTACATGGGTTTTATATATTTTCGAAAATAGGATATGTATATATGTACTCTATAATTTGTGGATAATTATTTAATTTAATATATGAATAATTATATGGTATTTATACATAATTATTAGATTATAAATTAACACTTTGAATTTTTCTTAATAAAATTATACATACATACATACATACAGATATATATATATATATATATATATTAATAGAATGATTAAAACAGTACATGTGAACTTTCAATAAAATTATGGTTAATTTAAATCATAACATATTAATGTTTGTTTTAAAAGTTTCAAATTACAAATATATGGTACAAATTAGGATAATTATTATTTTAATATAATTCCAATTATCAATTTAATATATAACATTTTTTTAAGTATATATATAATTTTACTATAAAAAATGGTTTAAATTTATATGCTAAAAAATGGATAAATGAAATTACGTAATTACATGTTATAATATAAAAATTAAATGATTATTTATATAATAAAATTATAAAATTATTGGTGTAAAACAAACAAACGGAAAACATGATTGAAAAAAGTAAATAAAAAAGCAATCCTAAAGAAAAAGGAAAAAAGGTGATTGATTAAATAATTTTAATAAATTATTAGATAATTTTAATGTGTTATTAATTTAATATTTATAACTTTTTGACTTCTTTAAAGAGTTAAGGTAATAATTGAGATATAATAATAATAATAGAGTATTAAAATAACAAAAACTAATAATAATAGGGAGAATCTTATAAGGCATGTGTGATCTGCATAGGAGGGGAAACAGACAAAAGAAGGAAAAAAGGGGAAATCCCGGATTAGGGTTTAGGCACCAAACAGACAAAAAAAAAGAAATAAAAAAATAAAACAAAAATAAAAAATGGGATAATCAGACAAAAGAAAAAAAGAGGAATCCCATAGAGGGTTTCAGGGAGTCCACGTTCGAGTACCGCCACGAATAGAGAGAGAGGGTGGTCGGGCCATCGTGAAGGGTTTTAGCAGGCGCTTCATCAGGGGGTTCTTGAGCAGGCTGGGCGAGCATGAGATGATGCCAAGGGAGGCTAGGCGTGATGCTCAAGTAGGTCCAACAACGGTGTTGAAGCCGGGGTCGTGCGTTCGAGGCTGAGTCTTTGCGATGAGGTCAGAGTTGCTGAGAGGTTTTCTGTCCGGTGTGGTGAGGGACAAGGCTGTTGGTCAGAGATGTTGCACCAAGCACAGATGTGAGTCTGATTGGTTAGGGTTTCAAATTCCTGGACCTAAACTGAGGTATGTCTTTGTAGGATGTTGAACAAAACATTTTTTGGATTTTTTTTTGATTTCCATGTCTCACTGTTTGCCCGTGTAATGGTGAGTTTTATTTTCCAAACTATGGTTGGTCTGCTTGTAGGGTTTCAATCAAAATTTTATAATGTTTTTGACCATTGAATTTCTATGTTTCCTCATGGGTCGGACCTATATTTCACTGATTGAGAGATTTTACAACAATCTTATTTAGGTGCCATTGTTTATACAGTGGGGATTTTGTTTATAAAAACCCTTAACTGGAAACACGAATGAAAAAAAACTTAGCACCCTTAACCTCTCCAGTTTTCTTCCTCTCCAGTGTTCAGCAGGGCTCACCTCAACTCCACCTCTTCCTTATGTGGTAAGGTTTCACTATAATTTGTCTCTAATATTTATTTTATGATCCTATGACTTCTAATGGGATTAATATTTATTTTCATGGTTGAACTTATTTATTTTCATGGTTTAACTTATTCATTTACTCGTTAGTTTGAGTTAAATCTTTCTTTACCCAATTTATAATTTAAGAATTTTGAGTTATAGGGTATTAGTAGACCCAAAGTGTGGATACCTCATGAAAATTTATTTTCTACCTTGAATACATAATCTATTTTATATATTCATATGTGTATATAAATATATAAGTATAATATACACATCCCTCAGACTTGCATAAACTCCATATGCTCAGATTAAAATCTATGTGTTGAAAGGGTTTTAATTGTTAAACCATGCTGTTATTAAATGTTATATGTGTGTATATATATATAAGGAACCATATCTATCTATATAACCTGGAATTTTCTTTAAAAAAGATAATGGTTTTAAATTTTAAGTATTTGTCTCAGAATATTATGGTTTGTGAGGGTGTAATTTGGTCAAATTACAGTTTCTATATGTGTGTATATATATGTACACTAATATAACTTATTATTTTATGTGTACATAAGTTAAGGGTTATTTTAATTTATAATTATCTTCCGTTGTACACTTAGGGTATAATAGGACATAAATGCATAATTCAATCCAATTATATTTTATGATATTAAAGATGATTTACAATCTTTAAATAAAGACTTGGGTGCGACATGTACATATTATATATATATATATATATATATATATATATATGGATATATGTATGCACCTATAAGTTTTAATCATAGTCTAAATTAACTTGGCCTATAAAAAAATTCGGTGGTTAAAGTATGTTTTTGATATGTTTAATTTAATATATAAATTACATAAAACAAATGATGGGATGCAAATTAATTGTCCTTATATACTATGTAACATAATGCATGGCCATTCATTAAGACATGACTGTTCATCAGCGCATGATTTGTGCACAAATGACATCTGTCTTGATTAAAAATTAATCATTTTAAATTATAAATATTCGTCTCCATAAATCTAGGATTTTTAAAATTAAGGAACTATCATTTTATGTGGTAACCCCATCCATTTATTACTTGCGTATTTTGAATTAATATCACATGCGCAAATAATTTTTACTATTTTATGGATGTTTTTGGGAAAATTATCATTTAAATAATAACTGACACATTATATTCTAGTCCAATTTCATTTCTATTTATCAGCACATGAATTGAGCATGAATAATGATCATGCATTTCAATGCATTAAAAGTTTATTACTATAGAAGTGTTGTAAAGTTATTATTTTATGTGATAATCAAACAATCTACTATTAATAATTCACGAGATAAGCATTTAATTATTC
Organism: Viscum album; assembly: GCA_963277665.1. Taxonomy (NCBI): domain Eukaryota; kingdom Viridiplantae; phylum Streptophyta; class Magnoliopsida; order Santalales; family Viscaceae; genus Viscum; species Viscum album. The sequence goes on along the minus strand of OY728142.1, from coordinate 1,225,108,953 downwards.
AAGGTGGTATGGGACACTTTGAATAATGTGAATTAAGAAACTAAGAAATATGTGTACTGGGAATGATAAGTGATTTAATAAATCAATGTGGTATGTGCACTTTGATTTAGAGATACGAGGAAAGCATTGGACCTAGTATGTTCTGAGGTGGGGACCGGTAAAAGTAAGCCCTTTGGGTTAGGGTCCGGTTATAGGAGACCCTCCGAGTTGGTGTCTGGTTATAGAGGCACTCCGGGTTGGAGTCCAGTTATAGAGGATCTCCGGGTTGGGGTCTGATTATAGTTATCCCCTAGGTCTTGGCACTAGGCCTTGACACTGTCCTGCATATGGACTTTCCTCATTATGAGTATGTAAATTAATTAACAAAAGGAATATTCAACTAGTAGAATATTCTTGGTTAAAGAACTTATGATCGTGAGAGTCAGAAGAAGTATAAGTATGGCATATTATTTATGCAATATTATGATATTTTATGGGCATTGTATGCTTTACAATAGTAAATAATGAAACTGAGTTTATTAATTGTGCAACTATAATCTTGCATTACACTTAGTTATTAATTTGGATTTTCATTTTAGCATGAAATGTCCTTTACTTATTATTCTGAAGGAGCATGTATGTAATTGAAACATGATAATATTAGTATATTTTAAATTGTGAATTTATATATCTTAGATAATTTTCATGGTATGTTAAATGTGTTATAACACTTTTAAGAAATTTTTTTATGGAAGGTTTTAAAGTATGTTTTTAAAAGTTATAGTGGTTTATTTTAAAACCCCTTACTGGGCATTCGTATGCTCACCCTACGTTTTTAATTAATTTTTTTTAGGTTTTTCCTTTTACTAAATAAGTTTTCAGAAGTAGTTGGTTTCTCAGAGCCTGAACCGAATTTGATCCTCTGTATGGCACCGGCTCCGGGTACACGGGGGCTGGGGCGTGACATAGAGGGTAGCATCTTCTGTTCCAGTTCAAGGAGTATTCTAAATATGCTTTTAACTCAATATTATCTATGTTATTAACTTTAACATATAAAGAAGAAGTTTCAATTGACTATTTTAGTATATCATCAAAATAACTTTCATCTATTTCCACAAAATATAAAACACACAAAACTATTTATAGTTTTTAGTAATTTTAAAAAATTGATTTATCAGAAAAATAAGGTGATTCCAAGGATTATCCTAGTTAAATTATTTCATAAAATATTTATATTACTTTCTTATAATAGCAATTAATTTTATAATTATTTAGTGTAAAAATAGATTACTCATCATGAGGGTAATTTATTAAATCAAAAAAATAAAGTTCACTATCTATTCACTTAAAATTGTTGAATTTTTTCCCTTATTATTAACATTTTTATGGTTTTTGAAGTCATTATAAATGTCCCACATAAAAATATATAAGAACAAGTTTTATATATTTATGTTTCCATATTTATAATATAAAATTCTGAAATGAATAATAGTCCTTTTACTCTTACCAATATATCTTCCAAGACTCCCACTAGGTAGGTATTGGTTTGGTCAGTAAGATGAACAACCACTCTAGTTGGGTTGAGTCATCCTACCTATAAGGTGGAATAATTAGTTTAATGAATAACATTAATTGTTACTCCTAAATCATATAATTAATTTTTAAAAGTGATCTATGATTTTCTTAAATAGATAGTGAATATAACAAGATCGTGACATTTCTTAGGTAATTATGGGGTTCTAAGAGAAGAGTTATTTCTACCTAAACATACTTTCACATGTACTTGAAGTTTTATCTTATTGGTGAATATTTACTTCCAACAATTTTAATTCCTTCTGGTTTTTTGGACGAAATTTATCAAATGTATGTTGATATTTACTCTCTAGAATGTTTCTAGAACTTATTATTATAAGTCTTATTCACTCGTTTGTTTTTGTGATTTTTTCCTTATAGGTAAGGGAGGTTTTAGATGATTTAGGTCCTATATATTGGATTTTCCTTTTTAATTTCTTCATAGGGGGTGTCTCTATAGACACTTACTCTTATAGTTCCTTTTTAGAAACATATTCTTCATTTTTTTGGGTTATTTACTTTTAGATTTGTTCTTGAGTGGTGATTATTATCTAATTTTCACCTCCTTTATAATACTTAAATAAATAGAACTAGAATTTATTTTGGGGTTAGTAATTTATTAATTACAGAGCTTAATCAATACTAGATTTACCAATTTTTAAGGGTGTAAATACTTTGTATGAGGGTAGATTTTTAGTTCTTCTATGTTTCAAAAGATGTATTAGAAGGTCCTTCATAGAGGGTTCTTGAGGGTTTCCTTTTTAATATCTTATAAAAGTATGAGAACTTCTTATTTAGAAGGGAGGTGGTTGGAAAAGATATTGAAAATACTACTATAAAGGTGGAGTTGAGGGATATTATCTTCAATCTCCAACTAATCAGTAGGGTACTCCTTGAATTATTGGTTGTTGATTGGTTTCTACTGGTACTACCTCAGGCACACAACTTTACAATTTTTAGTTCCATGAAATTGAGGTAAGTAATTTATGAAGTGTTCCAAATAGTATAAAAACTAGAATACTCTTGATTTTATGAAGTTGGATACTTCCAAGAATTTATTAAATGGTAACTATCTCAAAAGATAGTTTAGTTCTACAATTTTTTTTTAAAGTAAAGGAGAGTTAATACTCTTTACATCTTATACTCCCCTAGTTGTTGATCTTATGATAAATTATTCATAATTTTGGAAAATAATATCTATCAACTCTATAATATCATCTTGTGGATTTTCAATTATCCATCCTCCAAAGGAATCATCCAGTAGGTTCCAATCACTATATATCAATCCTTGGTAAAAGAATACTTGGAATTTATGGTCCTAAAAAGGATGATGTGGGCAGGATGATGTCAACCACAAGAATATCTCCAAAAACTCAAATATAGTTTCTATAATTATTTTTTATTCTATATATACCCTTTATAAATTGGTTACTCCTAAAGGTAGGGGAAAACTTCTTGAGAAAGACTCATTATAGTTCACACTGAGTGGTGAATTATGAAGGTTAAGAACTATATGTCTATTTTATCCGTGGAGGGAAAATGAAAAAAATATTATAGCTGATCTATGTTTTTTATAATAATCTAGGTTCTAAATTATAGAAAAGACTACCAAATATCTCAATTATCAGTTAGGATATTCTCCTTCCAAGCCATGAAAATTAGGTTGGTGATGGATCATTCTAGTTTTTAGTTCAAAATCAAATTGATTATTTGGATGTTATATCTTATTGTAATTATTGAACTTAGGATAATATAATTATTTTATTTTATATTAAATTGAGCTAAATTATCTTCCATATTTTCACTACCTATAGTAACTATAGTAAAAAAATAAGATGAGTATATGGGATTTTTCAATGGGACTATGAAAAATATCTTTCCTCTTTATCAATGATACTTAGAGTCTTGAGTCATGAATGTATAGTTATTTAAACCTTTTCATAAAAACCAATTATTTAGTCCAAACTAGATCTATTCATGTATCCATATCATTTCAAATGAAACCAAACAAAATAAAAATAAAAAATTGACCTGCCTCTTCATCAATGAATCCTAATTGATGAGGTAACTTTCATGAGGCTCATATCAAGAAATTCAGAACCTATGTTTAATGTAGTGATATGGAACATAGGATGTATCCTGAGAGGGGAGTATTATGGGTGTTTTTTTCCTTTATGATGCAGGTTCAGTTTATACTCAAATACATGATGACCAGATTTATTGGTGAAAACAATTGGGTTAGTATTAAAATAATCTTTTAAATAAGGTGGTATAAGCCTATATATTCCCCTCACTTTCCCATTTAATAATTATTCAAATTTATTCCCCTTATATTCCCCTCAAATTAAATAAAAACCCCTAATAACCCCCAGTTAGTTGTTTCATCTTGAATATAGTAATACTATGATCACTGTATCCCCAATTGTTTCTATCCTAGTGACTTGATCTATTGAATCACACTTGGATCGTAACACTTCTAACAATAATAGGAATTGAATAATTCCTAAGTATCCTATATTTCTAAAATTGTGAATAAGGGAAGAATACATCAAATGTAAAGACAATAAAAACCTTATACTATCTAAAATAATAAAAAATAACTTTTGGTGAAATCAAGAAGAAATATATATATCATTAATGAATACAATTCAACAACTAGGAATGGGTAGATTATCCTTGTATTTACCACTAATATTATATTGTTCCATCACTATAGACATTACAACATTTTAATGAAAAAAATTAAATAATACCATCATCTCAAGCTCATTTGAGTGATTCAATGATATCCTACTCTTTCCATGAACAATAAAATTATTATTTAAGTGGTATAGGGTTCCTCATATGGTTCATTATATTCATATATCAAATTAGTATCATGGTAATCTTCTTAATCCCAATGTTTATTCTGTACCTTTAAAATATTCCTCATATTTAGTAACCAACTCCCTCTTCTTTAATTTCAACCATGGGTATAGGTTGAGGGATGAGATTCATCACCCAGTTTCTATTAAATAATCTCCTTTATTATAATTCCCTCCCATGATCACTTTCCTTCCTCACCAACTTAGTGAATTTTATATGTCTTCTCAAGAGTTTCCTTTAATGATTTGGGTAGACCAGAGGAATGAGATTTTGATTTTAGGTCAATCCTTTCCATTTTATAGAATTATTACTTTAATATTAACATGGGTACCCATACATAAATTTATAAATTTATACTAGAACACCTCTATATATATCATATAGGACCTTTACATATCATAGGAACCACAACTGCTACCTTTAGGCAATGTCTCTAGTTACCTTGAAAAGGATCTTCTTCTCTATGGTTCACCTTTATGCTGTGGAAATAACATTGATGTAAATGATGTATTACATTGATGTATCTTGTGAAATATATGAAGGTAACATTAAATAGTGATAAAAAAATATGTTACCATGATTTAATTTATTTTTCAATTGGGATGACCTATACACAACCTTTGTAGTACATTTATGTAGATGAGGAGATACAAATATTAGCTTTACACAACACATTGTTATATAGGTCAAATAACCCATTACCCTCAGGGAAAAAGTAATAAGATGATAAAGTGATATAATTTAGATTCACTCAAGTATTACGGTGGAGTTGTATGGTGAATTCATAAGCTTGAAAAGTCTAGAAAAATCTTTAAAGTAATATTCTCAACAAGAAGCCTGATACTGCTACAGACTGTAAAAAGTCACACATTCACCGAATTCATACACTCATGAATTAGCCATTTTTTAGAGAACTCCAAAGTCACATGAAATATAGGTAAATTCATATAAAATGATAAAATTGATATGGTTTTTTGGTGAAGTCTTACAATAGGATCATTCCTCTTTGAATTTTCATCATTGGACCTACAAACATGAAAAATCACAATTCTCAGTGTATTCCATATTATATTAATTATAGAAATAAAAAATTATAAATAATGAAAATTATCCTATTAATAAATTAATATCATTATTAAAATCAATGTATGGATTTCAATTAATTCATAAAAATGAAAAAACATTTAAAACTCATTAGTTAAGCTGTTAAATATTCAAGATCCAGATTTCTAAAAGTAACAAAGGAGAGAGAAATGAAAAGATTTTAATGTAATTTTGGTTTTATATTTGACGGAAAAATAGTTAAAAATTTGAAAATATTTTCTCTCATTAGGGATAAAAAACATAAAATTTAGAATAACTATAATTAATTTTTTTTGATCATTTTGTCTCCCAAAATTATCAAACTCATGAACAATAATATAAAAAAGAAATAAAACATTAGTCTTTCAATCATAATTTTGAAAATTAATAATATATAACATTAATTTTAATTTTATATAATTATGAATGAAGAAAATATAAGGAATTTACAAGATGTATAAAACCAATATAACTATTGGAATAATATCACAACTGATAGGAATAGTAACTTAACTGCTAAAATAGTAATATGACCATTAGAATAGTAAATTAACTAATAAAACAATATAATTACTTTAAATAATATTTAAAACTAATATATTAAGAAAATATAAATACTATAATTTAATAAAATTAATATTCAAATTAAAAAACTCAAAAGAGAGTATAAATTCTATTTTAATAAAGTATATTTTTACATAATTTAAAATAAATGAATTTTTATATTAAATATTAAAATTAAATAATTTATCATTTTATTTTTATAAAATTATTTTCATTTTTATTATCAAAACTTTTAAATTTTCTAAGGGTTAAGTTTTAATAATTTTCTGAAAACATGGATTTTTTAGTGAATAATAAAAATATACTTTAAAAAAATAATGATGTTTTACAATGTAATATTGATGTAATGATGAATTAATTAATCCTAAAATATTTTTTATCCTAAAATATATTTAATATTATAAAATATTCATTTTGAAATAATAAACTTAATTTAAAAACATAAAAAGTAATTTCCAAAATCTAAAAAGATATAGTATACCCTTAAAAAACATGTTTTTTTCTTCATTTTTCTTCCTTTATTTTGTATAAAATAATAAATTCATTTTTTGTGGTTTAAAAGTTCAAAAATCCTTTATTTTTTTTCAAATATGATTCATATTGTAAAATATAACCAATTTTTCATGTTTCATTTAGAAAATTATAATTTATTCAATATTTTAACCTCAAAATACCCCTCCCCACAAGTATAAACACTCCTCCATCTTCCATTGAAAAATAAATTCACATAAAAATCTTAAAGAAAAATATCTACCCAATTAACTGATAATAAGCATCCTTATAACATTTGGGATGTTCAAGTGTAATCAAACCCCAATCCCTCAAGGATTTAGTTCCATAGTAAAGGAGTAAAGATTTAACTAAGAGGTAACCCCATAATCCTTTTATCATCATTATTTTTCATTCAAATATCCTAATATATTTTCTTTCATACCCTACTAGACTATTTAATTAATAAATATATATCATATTATTATTATTATTATATAATATAAATATTTTAATCCATTTAAAGTATATATACTCTCTCTCCCCCACCTTTTGGCATTTCTAGTTAATGGTTTGTTTCATCCATCTATGAGGACGTTGTTAATGCTTTACATATTACCAAATTTATGGACTATTAATGTAGATTATATATTATATTTATAATTAAATTTTAATTTATTATAATCTTACAAATTAATTTTACAAAATATAAATTGTAAATATTCAAAATGACGAAACAAAAATTAAAACAGGATAATTCAAAGAAAACCTATCATCAAACGATTTCATATTTAAACAAAAGGATGAATAAATAAATTATAATGGATATAATAGAAAAAAATAATATAAATAATTGAATTAATTTTTTTATTAGTGATTTAATAAAGAAACTTTTCTTATACAGGAGGTGTAAACATGATGAGACCAAACCTGACATAAGGTAAGGGGATTCTCATCCCAATATCACCTCTTTAGGCCATGTATCTTCCTATAAATCTAACATATTTTATGATGACTTCATACATCCATTTTTTAGTCATGCTTTATAATTTTATATTTATTTTTGGGGATTTATATAAACATTATACTTTATCCCATTGATTGATCAATTATTTTTATATTACCATGATGACAAGGGGATTATCTTATTCCCTTTTTTTACTTTGGGAGTATTTCCCTTTTATATAATATTTTTTCAAATTTATTATTTGTAATATATACCAAAATTATCATAATAACAGTCTTATTGATTTTTTATATGTATTTAAATTCCAATTCATTGAAATCTCAAACAATTATAATCAATTCAAACCATGTGATGTTCACAAGATAATTAAAAAACCGAACTCTTATTTGGGGTTTATCTTGTCTTCTTCAACCATGATTCTTCTAAAAATTTATTCTAAATGTAATTAACTTTTCTTTACATTTTTTTCTTTTAGGGAAATTCATGCTTCTACATCATTGAATTTCATTCTTATCTACCTTCATGATTTTCAATAAAGAATTTTTTTTGAAATCTCCCATTGATTCTTCTTATGTCTATGATTTTCTCTCTCCAGGAAATATGATCTGTTATTTGCTAATTCTACCTTTGGTGACCAAAATAATTTTTTCCCTTCCTCTTTTTGGAATCTAAAAGTTTATTATTTGAAATATTCTTGATGACCTAACTATGGAACTTATTCTTTTCTCATGGGTTTATATAATGTTTATAATTGATGTACATTTTTTTTCTATGTGGGATTGATGATTATGATAATATGATAATGTAAAAAATGGTTCCAAAATTATATATCCCACTAATTAATTAAGTAATTTGATATATCTCATGGGATTATTATTAGACTCGAACATGATGTTAGCTTTGTTCAAATTTTATGAATTTGTAATTTATACTTAAATGTTATGTGTGAACATGATGTTATCTTTACTTAAAATGTTAATATTTTTCATTATTATGGATAATCCACATTCCTTGTATCCTTGAAATGTTTTACTCATCCTTATGATGATTATTCCATGTTTATGATATTATGATTATTCTCACCCACATGTTCTTAAATTGTTTCATGTTTCTTGTTCCCCATTATTATTCATCCTATTAATGGGATTTTAGCTCACCCTTTACTTGATGTATATACTTAAGTTATTAAATATAATAATGAGAATATTAATGATTTTATAATACAATGAATAATGAATTAAATAATGTTTAAAATTTCATATTTAATCATGTTTTGTGAACCTAATTTTCCCAATTCAATTCTATATTATATTACTGTTATGTTATTTATCTTAAAAATAATGAAATAACAATGTATGAAATAAGAGGGTTTCTATATTTTTATTGTTATGAAATACTATATATATATATATTATACACATATTTTATTTTTAATATTATATAATGCTATATATATATAATAAATGTAATTTTTGAATGATATAGCACGCATGTGCACACACACATATTATTTGAATTAACATTTAAATTTATTATGATTATAATATATATATATATATATATTACATAAATAATGTCTTTTAATTTAATTTACCAATGTTTAAAAAAATGGTTAAAATAAAAAAAACTGGTTTCAAAACAAGAACTAAAAAAGCATAATTAAATGTAAATTTAGACAAGTTTTTAAGAAACATAGATAAATGTAAAAATTAATCATGTTTTAAAATAATACTAATTTAGCAACATTTATTAAGAAAATCTAGATAAATTTAAAAAATTGTACATGTTTTTAAGAAAATGTTACTAATTGCCTATTTGTTATAGTGCTAAAGTGGTCTTTCATGTGTTGTAATTACTTTCTATGGTCATTGAAAACCATGTCCCAAAAGTGTTGTCTAAGAGAAATTGTCCTAGAAGCCAAATGGGGTGTTGTTTGAGTGATTTTATGAAGTAGTGGACATTGTTAGGTGACCCTTTCACCCCTTTTAGAAGGGGATGTGTGTATACCGTGGAGGAAATGGAATCAAGTCTTCTCAAGATGTATTTATTAGTGGTATAAAGTTACTTTTGGTTTATTTAAAATATATAAGAGTTGAGTGAACTCCCACTTTAAATTAAGTTATTTTGAGTTGATTATGACATGGGAAAGATATATTAATGGGTTCGGTATGTGGGAAAAAATTTATTGATTACGGGTGCTGTTGGACATTAGTTCACACCTTACTGTAACTAGATATAAACTATTTTGGTAATGTATGGATACCCTAAGGGGTTACGATAATGGGGTCAAGTAACCTTGGTTTAAGGATACTATAGGCATGGTACACTCTTTCTATTGCCTTGACATATTTCTATGATGGTTATTGAGATCACAACAAGATGACACCACAATAAGCATGGGCCAATTTCCCATTTTTCTTTATGTTATATCGATCTAGGATTGATATTCTTTTTATATGGTGTTTTTATAGTCATTGGGACTCTATTACCATTTTATTTACATTTTTTTGATCATGGTTTGATATTCCTAATAGATGAGATCAGTATAAACATGGGATCACATTTCCATTTATCTTATTATTGATATACATGGGTCAAGATTCCTGAGGGATGATATTGGTATAGACCCTGGTGGATTTTATCCTTCATATTATTATTGATATAAAGTGGTAGATATGCTCGATGGATTATATTGCTACCAAAACATGATACCTTTACCATTTATATTATCATTGATATGTAAGGGACATAATGCCTAAGAGTTGAGATCAATATAGTCATGTTAGACCTTTCCCATTCATTTTATTATTGAAATATTGGGTTCAGAATACATGATGGATGAGATCAGTATAGATAGGATACACCATTCCCATTCATCTTATTATTGATATAAATATGCTGAGATGCCCGGGGGATGAGATTGGTATAGACATGGGCCACCTTTTTTATTTTTCTTATTATTAATATAGAAAGTTAGAGATATGTAAGGGATGATATAGGTATAGAAATGTGTCATTATTCCCATTGTGTTTATATTTTTAAGAGTTAGGATAAAGGTGTCTTAAAACTAAGATCAATATAGATTTGGGGCTACCATTACTGTTTTCTTGGTATCATTATGAGTATAGGTTGATATTCCTTTGGGCTGTGATCAATATAGACATATAATGACTTTACCATTTGTCTTATTACATTTTTTATATAGGTTGAGATGCCTTTTGGGGGGTGGTGATTGAGATCATTAAAATCATGGTAATGTTTTACCCATTTGGCCTTATATTATTTTGGTTCAATATTCAGACTTATTCTTGCACTAGAAGAGGTATGTATGAGTTGACAATTAGGATGGATTATTAAGTACCCAATGCTATGAAATGTGTATAACTATGATGAATTATTCAAAAATTACTTTTTTATTTAGTACATTCTTCTACATTTTTTTTCAATCAATACAACATTGGTGGTGGCATACTATGTTTTGTACTCACACCCTACATGAGAAATTTCGTGTGCACATAGATCTTATGGATGAATTTAAGGATTAAAAGATGGACCTATAATAGGTTTTAAAGCTAGTGAATCTTAACTAGGTTGGAGGTATATCTAAGGTGAGGCTAAGTATAGTGGTTTGGTAACCATTTTTTTTATACTATTCATGATTTCCAAAATGGTGTTTTTGGTTGAGATATATGATTCTATGAATTACATGTACATTTGATTATAGTATTTCTATGATATTGTTATGTTTAGACTTCAAATTTAAACCCATTGGTTTTAAATTGATATTATTTTCCTATTTATTAGATATTATTATACTCTATATATTATTTATTATTGTGATATTATGGGGTATAGTCTGTCCATAAGGTTTATTAGACCCTCACTCATAGTTAACAACCTCTGGTATATGGGAAGGTATGCTTGAGGTCTTGTGGAGTTCTGGCTTGGGTTGGTGGTCAGTGACCAAGACAAAGGCATTATAAAGTGGTATCAAATATATATTTTCTTTTTCTTACTATTTTTTATATGGTAGTTGGAGATAGTGTTTTTCAAAACATGGGATTGAGGTCTTGCTTGTACTTGGAAAACACCTATATGAGTTTAGATCCACGTTATGAGGATTATATGATTATTGTTCTTTATTTTTATTATTATAGTCTAATTGTTTCATTGTGTCAAGAATGATGTTTTCATTTATTGGTTAAAGTTTTTTCTTTTGGAATATTGTGGAAAGAGGCTTTTATTCTTATTTTATTTTCAACATATAGGTTCACATGGAATGTGATTTCTTGCATGTGATTGATATGATGAATCATGAAAAGGGGTTCCGGTTCTTTAAAGAATCAATAATACCTTATTAAGTATTTTACCAAATAAATTATTCATGTAACTATAATTAATTGAACAATACAGTTACATTTTCTATAATATGAATCACCGTAGAGATATTTCATCATGATACATTTGGATGTGACCTCGATCCTTGATGGGTGTAGTCTGGTATATAGGTACCTAGTAAGATAACAGTCTTGGAGTGGGTAGTTTGGTTTGGATAAGGAAATACATGATATATATGATAACATTAAAATAGGTATATTGGTTTGTGAGCTTCCTTATGGTATTTGAGACATAAGATTTGTCTCAGGGATGTATGGTATATTGACTAGGTTAGGTATCCTAGTGGTGTTGAGATGTGCCTCAGGATTTTAGTGAGTCCTAGTGTGTTAGAAGAATAACAATGTTCCTTTCTAGTTATTACTCTATATCAGTTATGATGTATGAGGGTAATCCAAGAAAGAGGGGTTATCCTAGAAACATAGATTCATTTTTAGATTGAAAGCATTATTTTTTGATTTTTTATGGAATTGGTACATAATATGTGAGATTAATTTTTTTGTATAGGCATGTGAGGGATTACTTGGTTATATTTTGGGAAAAAATAAAGGATAGTGATTCATGCAAGGTATGAAACTAACATACATGTGAGGAACAATTAACTATTGATTGGGCTAGAAAAACTAGAATTATTAGTATGTGACTCTATGAAATTCATTGATTTATATGATGGGGTAACATTGAGTTTCATACCTGATTAGGTTTTAGAGTCGATTGACAATGTGGGTGATTGCGTACCATAGCGGGTTTTTTTAAAAGGCTGGGGCTGAAGCCTTAATTTATTATTTAAAGTAAGGACCTCTTTATACTGGGTATAGGGTGACCCATTATAGAGCCTGAATTCCCAAGGCCAAGTAGCCTGAATACAAGGATTGAGATCCAATTTTTTGGCCCAAAGGACCCCTAGGTGAACAGTACTGCTACAATACCCATGCAGCTACAATACCTGCTACAGTACAACCGCCGCTACAGTTCCTGCTACAGTCCCTCCACCGCTAGAGTGTCACCGCTGCTACAGTTCCACCACTGCTACAGTGCCCTACTACAGTACTGCTATAGTACCTAGGAAATTTTCCCCTGCCCGGATTTGATCCTAGGTCATTTGGATGCCAAGCAGGAGCCTATACCACTAGGGTACATGCTCGTTGGCAAATACCATAGCGGATTTGTTTTGGTGATGTCTCTATTTTTGTAGTGGTATGAAAGCATATTTTCATAGTATATACTTAGTGGTTTTGATAAAATAGTCTAATATCATCCCAAGGTGGTGTGGTTAGTGGTTATATAGATATGATCAACCTTGTACGACATATGGTGTATGTTAATGAACATATTTTAGAAACATTATATGTTAGGGAGAGTGTGTATGTAGATAATTTATTTCATGGTTTTATTTTTGATGCAAGGTGATTTCATGTGACAACGCCCTAGTGTGTGGGTTACGTTGGTTTAGGACATGTTTATTTTTTACCTTATGATTGTTCCATAACATGCTTGGTTCTCCTTACACAACTCTAGGGATTTACATTTACTTTGATGAGCGGGATATTTAATCACATATGAATCGGATTTTTTCAGTTAAAATATTTAATCATTAAGAATTATGATTTTAATATTTAAAAAATATATAAATAAATTTTATTCTCCTAAAAAACATCAAACACTAATTTTTAAATTATATCCATTCAACATTAAAAAACAGAATAATTATTTAAGCAATTAAACTAACAAATTAGGCATGTTTTACATTAATCTTATTATTCAATTTATAAAAAAAATATTATTTTTATACTATTGTAAAATTATATTTATATTAATTATACAAAATATATACTAAAAATAATGTTAAAATTGGGTCTTGATCACCTCAAGACCCATAATTGGCGTAGGAACCTGAGAGTTTTCTAGTTTTTTTTGGGCATATGACCCCTTAATCTCCCTAAATTCTTGGAGATTGTTCATGGTATGCTGATATTTTTTAAAGTATGGTCATGTTTCATGGTGATATTGGTGTGTTTTGATTGTGGGAATGTGTGAGATACCTAGTTTTTAATCAAAAATGGGAAAAATGGAATTTTCACTTAATATTGCATTATGTGTTTATTGGAGGGAGTGTTACTTTGGGGACGGTTAGGTTTGACGGTGAACTAAGGTATGATTGTAGATTTGGGAACTGATAAGATTTTTAGTCTCTATTAGGGATGATGTGTGGTCATACTATTGTTGAAATGTGCATGTTGTATAGTTTTGAATGTGGTTTTGGACCTTGAGTTTTATCCTTTGAGACTTGGGTTTCATTGTAAAAAAGTATTAATGAATTGTTTAGCAGTAGTGTGGAGCAACATAATGTCAGATATCCTAGATAGGGGATCTTGATATAGGTCTATCAAAATGTAATGAGTATGGTGGGAAACACACCATTGGATGTTTTTGTTACAACCCTTGTTTCAGGTGAGTTTTGGTGAGCATTGGGAATGATGTGTTTGGAGAACCTGTATTGATGATAGTTGAATTTGTATATTGGTTCTTTGATATAAGTGGTTGAAATTTTTTATACTATGTAAGAAATACTCATATTCAAGTATTGGTCCATGTTGATCATGTAGAGCTAGTGAATTTTATTTCTAATGACTGTGAATTTTTGGGAAATGGTCTAGTATGATTATTATGGAATAATTTTAATTGTAGACAATATGTTGAAATAAATAATTAAGTGTAGATTCATGATATAGTTTAGTCTCTATCTTGATACTGTGAGTTAAGGCCCATATTTTTACAGTTATTTAGGTGCAACAAAGAGTGTGTGATGGTTTGATTTTTACTAGTGATATCAACCACTAGTGTATGATGTTAATAATTTTGAAATGAAATAATTTCATAATGAATTAGGGCCTATCATAGAGTTGGTGGCCTGAGTCGGTGCTGCAATGTGTGAGTAGTCATTCTGGAAAGCAATTAGTTTCATAGGTATTCGATGCAATGAGATACCAAATTTTTTGTTTAAAGTGAAATTCAATATGATAACTTAGATTATAATTAAAATACATCATTTGTGTAATGACACTATGTGTGATGGACTAGAGGGAGTGGAATTTTGGGGTTTGGTTATGTCAATATTTTAGTTATGTTTTGAAAATGAACCTAACTAGTATTATATTAGGAATTATAAAGTGCATCATGTCTTAGTGACCAATGAAGATCATGAGGGATTCACAAAGAGTATTTTTTAGGTTGAGATGTGTTATGGTGGGGAGGTTGTAGTGACCCACACTAGATTTTGTTAATTTCAGACAGATAATTTTATTATAGTCACAATTTAAATGTTAAATAAGAAGTTATTAAGTTGTTATATTAGGTATAGGAGAACCTAAATGAGTTTTAGGGGTTTGAGAGTCAGAATAATATAGGCTGGTAGTTGTAGTGACCCACTAGGTACCCAATTGGGTGATACTAGGTACTTGGTGGGGGAACCTGGGGAGGTTCCCTCCTAGATGGGGACACTGGTTGGATATTTTTTGTAGATAGGGTATCTAGTGTTACTCACACTCCTTTTTTAAATGAAGGGTAAAATGGGATTTCCCTTTATAAAAATAATTAACCCACTCAGGGGTTCTGCTTTTGGGGGCTGTCAGATTAGTGGAAGGTTGAGGATATATCCTTCCCTTCTTCCTATTTTATCCCACAATATTGGGAGATTAGAGATTATTTCATTTTTAATTTATGTTTAGTTTCTATCCTCTCTTTCTCCTCATTTCCCCTTTATTGTCTTCCCAATATTTTGGGTTACTCATCAAGGAGCTTGATATACGATTCCATTAATGCATGTAATAATTGTCTCTTATCGATGTGGATTTTAATCATAGAGTCTATAATAGGTTTTTAAGGATTAACTCATGATGTGTTGTATCATTTCATTGTAAGTATATTTCTTCCCAAATTTATTTTTTTATTTTCATAAAATTGGTGTGGATTCAATTGAATAATTGATGCTAGTTGATAGGGATTATATTATTAGTGGACTTGATGGAATCACCAAAGAAGACCACACTCCATTGATCAAGATTTTAGATAGGATACATTATCTAATGAATTTTACATTTATTATTACTAAATGTAAAAATAAGTTTTTAATTATATAAATTGATTATATTTTATTACATAGGGAATGTTCAAAATATATTCAAAGGATTCATTACATAGGGAATGTTCTATCAAAATATTCCTAGTGCATGTTGTATGTGGACAGAAGGTAGTAGTTGAAAAAGGCCCACATTAGAGGAAAAATCACATAGGTATTTCAAGATGAGCATCATATTTTGTGACATGGTGACAGGTATATTGGGTGTTTCAAAAAGGACTATTATACATATATTTTATTTTGAGTATAAGATAGTTATTGAAGAATATTTCTTCTATCTAGAGATTATTAATATTTATAGGGGGTTTACATTTATATATACCCCACTAATAACTTCATTAAAAATCTAGAAGAAAATTAATAAGATCCATAGTTTTATTTGAAAAATAAGATAAGTAAAGTGGTTAACATAGAAAGGACTATCCAAATGGTAATTTTAGACCATTTAGATAGTTAAAATCACTAAATAGGTTCCATATAGTAGTTTATAATGTAGGGTTCCATGATGTCAGTTCATGAAGGAGGAGTCTATGAAGAAGCTTGTGTTGAAGCATTACATGAATTTGTGCTGTGAAGCGAGTTTATGAGGTATAGTAATGGAAAGTTCCAAGACATTCATAAAGAACTCAAGGTATCTCATGAATCCTAATATGAAGTGAAAAGTTTATGACATAGGATTAATGTGTGCGGTATTTTTTAGTGGGGGAATTTATATAGATATTTCTATTGTTTTTTATTATGATCAAGATACACATTATAGCAACATATTTTTGATTTCATTATCAAAAACATCAAAAAAATATTAATGACGAGGGGTATACCATCAAGATAATAAACTAAGTAAGATTTCATCTAGAGTAGTTCCCAAGGAGTCAATAGAACTGCTCTGAGGGAGGTAGTGCACTATCCCTGAACTCACTGTAAAAGAGGTGTGCATGGAACTTAGTGATCATGGATGAAAAATTATAATCCAAAAAATCATGTAAATCTCATTTGATTATTGTATGAACAAAAAATAACCAGTTCATTTCCCTTTGAATAGTCCTTGGAGGTGAACTAAGAAAATTTTTTGTGTTCCTTTTTATTTCTATATTTGTGTTTTTGGTGAATACACATTACAATTAGTCTATTTTAATGAGTTTAAATATGGGAAAAAATTATTTAAATTAAAAGAAAATTTTAATGCTATGATTCAACCCTACCATAATACCTAATGACCTTATGGTTGTGAAAATTTCAAGGGAAATTTAAATCATTAAGTTTGGTGGATGATTCATTTTGAGGAAAGAGATTCTGAATTAAATTACTGGAGTTTAGACACATCAAAAAAATGTTTTTATATGGGGAATGAAGCTTTGTAGGGGTCACAGGGGAACAAGAGATCCCTAGAGAGGCTAGAGTAGTTTCTCCATCCAAGGCTACAACAAACCACATGCTTTCCATTAGCGTATATCTGTAATAACTACTACTTCCAGCAACCACCAACTAGTTGGGGGACTCCACTAGCTTTATGGTGAGATTTTTGAAGTGGTAAATTAAATTTACCCCTTTATGTATTAGAATGGGATATCCCATTCTTCCTTACCCACATTTTTGAGCACGGTAGGGACCAGCCTCCCCCTCTCCTTTTATCTCCCATGTTGTTGGAGGGGTTGTAGACATGTTTTTAGGTTATTTGAGGTATTTATTACCCTTTGTTCGTATCATCATGCCTCTACCTTTGTTCACTGTTTATTTTAGGTTGTTCATATTAGTTTTTCATTTGACATTCCACCATATTGTGGTGAAATCACCCAAATATCCTAGGGATTTCTTTTTTCTTGCAATGAGGGTGTCCTGAGACACCATCTTCACCTAGTTATTCAATGATTCAACAAGGTATGCCACTGTTAAGGATTTTTTAGGGTTTTACCAGTTTTGTATTAAATTATTTTTGGTTTTAGTGTTGCAGGTTATATATTTGACTCAACTTAGTTTTAGGATCATGATGGGGGTAGTTGATACCCCATTTCTTGAAGTTTCAATTGTAAATTAAGGTTTGGTGAGTTATTCATCATTATAATGAGTTTTAATTTAATTAATTAATTAATTATAATGTCATAATTAAATAATTTGGGTGTTATGGTTTGAGATAGGGGACATGGTGGTTGGCACGAGTTTGGATGAGCTTGGATGGACCTCGGTAGGTCTTAGTAGAGCTATCAACCCTTGAAATTAAATGTTAAAAGCTTATTTAAAGGTAGTTAGTCTTGCATATGAGATATTTGGTATTTATCATTTCTGATATATGGCTAGTGAGGTGCAGTATCACCATTATAGGTGATGAATTTTAGATTAATCAATTTTCTTATGTGAAGTTAAAAGTTAATTTAAATTGAAATGATTAATTAATAGAATGCCTTAAGGTAAATGAATAAGAACCTATTCTATGTTATCCCCAGGGTTTTGTCTTGATTCCTCAAAAACTGATGGCCAAGTTCTTGACTTGATATTCTCCTCAATAAATTTGGACCCCCATGAGAGGTGCCCCCCCCCCCGACAAAATTGAACAATAATGGCTTAGTTTCCCATGATTTAGAACCTTATACAGCCATATATGGTGGGTGATGACAGAGACATGCATGGGAAAAAAGATATGTGAGGGACCATTGACCCATTGGATCCTTGGGGATCATTGATCTAACCCAGTGGAAATTAACCCTCCTTATGGAATAACTATATCTAGGTGGATGGTCTTTAATAAGAAAAGGATAGGTTGGGATAATGGACTGACCTAGTGAGACCTTGAAAACTGAGATGGGTCCTGGGACATCCCTCCGATCGCTAAATATGTGGATAACCTCTTATAGCTGGTGAGGTTGTGCTACCCTATTGATGATTCAAAGGAGAGTAATGTACTTTCAGCATCGAGTGTTGACTTGAGAATTTTGTTGGGATTGAGGACCCTTATAAGGGTGCCTCTATTGTACAAAAACCTAGTATACTAGAGCGGGTTCCCTACTAATAGAACAAACCTGAGTGGGAGTGTGTAGAGATGGTTACAAATGGTTGTAGGTGTCTATTTAGAACCCAAAATAGAATTTTATCCAAAAGGGAATGTGATATTAATGACATGTGTAGGAATTCATCCAAACCTAGTTATAGATTATTTTGATAATATATTTGCATTATGATATGTGATTTACCAAGACACATGGGAATTGGTAATTGGTATGGAAATTGTTGTCATTTCCTCAGATTCCTAGGAATTACCTCTTTATATGGATGGGACTATATGATTACTGGTATGTTTTGGATATGATCTCACAATATATTGGGGGTGGAGGCCTAGTATGGAAAACATCCAGTGATAGCATTGATGCAAGAGTGTATTTTTAGAGGTGATACACATGATCCAACATTAGAGAATATGTGTTGATGTTTATATAGGAATACCCAAGATACATTCTATTCCTTTGATACATGGATACCATTATGAATTACTAGGGATCCTATGATTCAAATGGAGATACCATTAGACCATTTTGAACTCCTGAAACCATTAGGATTTTACTGGTGTTATGAGGTTACAGGTGGGAATATATCCCTGAGCATGGATACTAGATATCTTTAAGGTGACTATTGGATCCCCTTGATGGATGCCTAGGATACCAACTAGGAAAAGGTTAAAGAAATAATTATGTTTTAGCTAAGGATCCATGAGTTATTGGATGACCATGTTATTGATGGTGGGATTTAGTAGGGTGTTCCATTTGATTACCTGATTCACCAAGGAATTAGCCACTCATGGATGTATAGAATTTCCTAGGGCCTCTCCCTCTTAGGGACCAGAAACTATCCTGACATTGAGAACCACTAGGTACTACCATGGGGTTCATCCCTTGGGGATTGATGATGAGGGATTCCTAGTTATTTCTTAAGGTCCACTATTCATCACGATAGAATTGTGAGTGTGGGATCCCAATTGGGTGGAAATTGGTTCCCCTAAAGTGATACTCATGCTCTGAGATACTCCAATCTTAGCCAAAATAGGTATGGTAGTTTGGGGTGCTGAACATGAGGATCAATGATATTTATTAGGCATGACCCAGGTTATATGTATATTCCCATGGGGTAATAGTGATACTATGGAGTTTTAGTCATTGTAAAGTGATTAGATACATTTTTTCATTTGGTTGAAGTAGTTATTACAACTGGATTATTTATTTCTTTATTTACTATAGTTTTTTTATTAATTTCAGTGAACGTGTCACTTTAACATATCACTGTGTATATCAACTACTATAGGACCAGGTTGGTGGTACCCTATTAAGTTTTATACTCACACTCTTCTTAGTCCTCCATTGCACATGGGTAATCAAGAAGATCTCAAATGGTTATTGCAGGTACAGGTAGGTATAATTCCTAAAATTAGGTTAGCATGGTTGATTGAGACAAATTATATGAGATCAGAGATCATGATGATGTATGGATCTAAGTTGGAGAAAAGCCTCATGCCTTTTATTATTTTATTTATCTCTTATATATATGATAAAACCAGCAGAAGATTAGTAATGATAAATTATATTCTGAGCATAAAATTTCCTATTTTATGTTGGATTTATGTTTGATATAGCATGCCTTATCTTTATTTCTTCCATTGGACCATTTATTTCTATTGTGTATAATACTGAGTTATTTCTCCTTTGTTCCATCAAAATCCATTTTTTCCATTTTTTGAAATTATTTTTAAGGTTTATTGGTAACCCCACATTCAAAAATTCAAATACATCCACCCCTATTTTCAAAATACAAATTCAAAAAAAAGGTTAACAAAAAATACCACATATTAAAACATAGAAAACCACTCAAATCCATGCATTGATCCCAATATCACTCAACCACATCGATCCATGAGATCCAAAACATTGATCCACCTTGTTTTTCACACCCTAAAAATTGGGATAATTGTTCATCTTTATTCACCAGCATGAACCCATCGACCATCATAACAACACTAAAACTTCAACACACAACATCATCATCATCATCAAGGAAGAAAATTGATAGCCAACACACTTGAGAAATCCAAGACCTTAATAGCACTATCTAAAAACTTCACCTTCAAATGAAATAGACATCATCAAGGCTTACTGGTGATAAACCGATAACGATGGAGAAATCCAAAACATACACTCCCAAATTCACCGAAGCAGAAAACACATTGATCCCATCGCCTGTAAACCAATGAAATCTCAATAGAACATCCCAAAACCCACTTAGATAACACCTCACCAAACCGACTAAGAAAGTGGTGTCATACTATAAATTCAGAGCATAGTTGAGTGACCAAGTGATCGGTAGTGGTCTATTCTTCAAAGAAACTACATACCTCCCCTTGGGGACCCAAATTAATAGCACACCAGAAATTAACATGCTAAATCCAAATTAGCTACAATGAACATCTGACACAGTTTTCCTCTGATAAGAACCACCATGGCTTAGATCAAAGATGATGTTGGATGTACCTCCTAGAGAACCGTCAACCAGACAAACAAAACATTCAAAATCATCATTAAAACTGCCACAATAGACCGAATGAGAGAGTAGAAAATGAAAATGAAGCCATAATAGAGGTTTAAGTGGTTTTCCCTCCACATAAAAGCTCAAAATCACTAAGAACCACCAACCTTGATTATTGAAGCCACCACCTGGAAAATAGCACACTGACAACACACAAAAGAAGAAAGGACTTCCATAGGAGTGAAAAATGAGAAAACATTAGACTGAATAGAAGTCTAGATCCTCTATTTGATATAAGAAACTACAAAATTTAAAATAATATAACTATATAACATATTATATCTCTTAGGATAGAATTTATTTATACTACATTACATGAGATTTAAGTTAGTGATGTGATAGAAAATTCAATGACTGAAGTTGATAGGAAATGGATGGATACAGACACCAAAGCTCAAAATGATTTATTTAGAGCTCTGTTAAATCTGTTCTATATGAAAGTGATGAGCTACACTAGTGGTGAGTATATGTAGGACAAATTTTCCAATATATATAAATGTGATGGTAAAGTGAAATAGTATGTGATACAAATCCTCTATAATAAATTTGATGATTCAAAAATGATTCAATATGAGAATTATAATATATTATTTACCTCAATACTTTAATTTTTTTGGAGTAATTAGAGGATTTAGGGAAGAGATAAAGTATATCAATATTGTTAAGTTTATTTTATGATTGTTTCCATGTTTTTAAAATCCAAAAGTATAGACTCTAGAAGAGAAGGATTTTCCAAGATCTATCTATATGAACTATTAAGTAGTTTGGTTTATTAAAAAATGTGGGTTAAAATTGAAATGGAAATAAAGTTATGAAATTAAAAATATGTCATTAAAATAAATAAAAAATATTTACATATCTAAGGGAATAAATAATTAATAGGATGTGTATTATGAAATTATATCTCTTATGGATAGAAAATTCAAGGAAGGAAATGATAGATTAAAATCCAAATACCCTTATCTTGCTATAAATGTGTTAAAGTTGGGAACATTGTAGCAAGGTTACCAAAAATATTTGACGATGAAGAAAGTGAAGAAGAACTTACAAAAAATCCATAAAGAATCCTCACTTCTAGAAGATACTCCCAAACTAGGAGTTTATTGATAATGAAATTTCATAAAAGTGATTTGTGATAAATGAAGAAAATTATAATGAAGAAACTATGGATTAAGGTGAAATAGAATTTAAATATGATAAATAAGACGCCTTTATTGATAATATTAATAAATAAATACTTAAACTAGAAAAATTCAATGAACCTAAAGGAGATGTTGATATCAAGTTGGAACATGAGAGATATCTCAAGGAGCTTGGTATTCAAATAATGAAAAATTAAAAGATTAATAGACTTATACAATAATCTTATGAATATGAGGATCAAATCAATGTAGATATTGACTGGATATAAGAAGAGTTAGATGTTAAACTTTCTAATTAGATGAATTCAGAATAATTCTTGATTTTCAAGTGAAATATTGAAGAAAAAATTAAGTTTATTGATGACCCTAATGAAATCCTATAGATTAGAGTTAATAAGGTTGAGTTCATTGAATATTATATTGTTTCATTGATAATGGTACTTGAACCAGTTTTTAAATCAATTGATTCATATATGAAGATATACCTTTTGAGGTTAATAAATAGAGAATTAACAGAAAGGTTCGACCTAGGATATGAAGGTATCAATAAAATTATAAATAAATAGAGACCAATATTTGTTGGTAAAAGTGGGATTGACATGGTGTTGGGAAATCAAAAGAAGAAAAAGTGTAAAATATAAACAAGAGAAAGAATAATTTTGTTGATTCTAACATCAAAACTAAGTCATAGAATATTCTAATAATGATCTATATAGACAAAATAAATCATAGGGATGAAAATAATCCATGATCCTTGTATATATTTCATCAACTGAGGTGATATTTGAAGGCTAAGAATATGTTGAGTAAGGAACAAGAAAATATATTTCCACTTACAAAATGATAGTTTTGTGGATACCTTGGCAACACGATGACATACTATAATGAGACAAGAATATATTTGAATGAAAAATTTCCTATCATTCATTAAAGGTGAATAAAGTTATATCCTTTATCAAGAAGAAGAAATAATTTCTATGGATATTGTTTTTTTTGTTCTAACTTTTGGAATAAATTTGTTGACTATTTGAAAAGATAAAGTGGAAACTATAACTATAGATCTGGGAAAAAAATGAATACAGATCAACCAAGTATAATCCCATTGGAAAATATGTACTATCTATTGGAATAAGAAGAAGAGTATGATTTTACCTTATATTACTAGGTAAAATTGTAGGGTCCATATTATGACTTTACTCGATCAAGTATCTCATGGAATGAGAAGTTAAATATTTAAAAGGGAAATATGGTATAAATTACTCTCAATGAAATGAATAACAACAACACATTGATTATCAAAAAATTTGTAAGGCAGAGTTCATGGAACCATTTTTTGGAAATTAAAGATCATTAAAGATAAATGGGAGTAAAAATACCTATTTGGATGACCATGAGTAAAAGAAGACTTAATTTATCATGGTAGATGGGTTATGGAATAACCTTCTAAGTCTGATTTAATTTTGCGATTTTTGTCTTGATGTTAAAATAAATCATAAATGATTTATAATCAAAATCAGACTTATAAACTCTCTTATGGTAGGAATAATAACTAACAACAATATATACCTAGTGGACAATCATACAAATAAACACCTCCTTATCGTGGCAGAAGAAAAAAACTTGGGTAATTAGAAGTTAGGTCACATACACTAATAAATAATGAAAAATATGTTTAATATTAGAGTAGAAATATACATTAAAATTTTTAAGAGAGACCTTGAAATGAAATGTGATGCATGTATATGAGGAAAAATGGTGTGAAATCATTATTGGCCTAAGAACAAGAGGAAATATAATCAACTTGATCTTGTCCACACTAACACATATGGTCTAAAGAATATATGTAGAACATATGAGGAATGATATTTCATTATTTTAATCAATTAATATAGTATAATGTCTCATTCTTTTTTTATTAAAATCAATGGAGAAGTCATTGGATACATGAATAGGTATCTAAGAAGCATCAAAAATGAAATTCAAAACAAAATAAAAAAATTTTGTTTTTAAAATTAAATAATGTATATATGAATTTATTTGGAAAACCATATCAAGAATCATGTAATAAAGTATGAAGTTTAATCTATGAGGAATCAATAAGAAAAAAGATTTATTTAATGAAGAAACCAAACCATGAATTATATAGACAAAACATTTCACACTGAACATGGTATTTACTATCTGTATTTAAAAGTGGGGGTACAAGATGTACTGTACACTCAAAATCAAGAATTTTTAAGCCTTTGGGAAGAGATTTACCTATATGAGTTTTGTTTTAAAAGGAATCCTTCATTGATTTTTTTCAACTTTTTATGTAATTTATACTTCCAAAATAAAGAATAAATTTATAGATATATGGTGATTCTATAAATGAAGGAAAATTTCTAAGAAACTCAACAAAGATTAAGGACTACAAATTGTACAATAATAGGATGAGTAAAATTGTGTAGAGTAGTGAAATAAAAGTCCATGAGGAGTAATACATGAAGAACTATATAGGTGTAAATTCTTATGTTCTCTATGAATAAGAAGAGGATGAAAGTGAAGTCGGTGAAAATCTAGAAGATATAAAAAATTATGTGGATAGTGAATCCATTGAGTCTCAGTTGAAAGAAGAATTAGTTATTGAAAAATATAAATCTTTAATTTATATAATAAATAGGAGTATGGAGGTTGATCCATCCAATATAATTAGAGATATATACACACAAAAACATATAAGGAGAATTAGAAATATATGCCTTATAACTCAATTATCAATAGTAGAACAAACCTCATTTGATGAAGTGGTGAAAGGTGAATCATGGGTTAATACATGAATAAAGAATTAGATCAAAATGATAACAAATAGAATTGGGATCTTATTTAATATATATATTATGAAATTTTTATTAGAACTAAGTTGATATTCAAGGAAAAATTTGATGTGAATGGAAATGTGATCAGAAACAAATTTTTACTAGAGTTTAACGGTTAAAAAATTAATGGTGTGGATGTTCAAGAAATGTTTTACCTTGTATCTAGACTGGATTCAATCAAGTTATTTTTTGGATATTCCAATTCAAATTGGTTATAAAGTTTATCAGATGGATGTAAAAATGGAACTCTTAAATGGTGTTTGTTGGTCGGAGTGGAATCTCAAGAGGGGGGTGAATTGAGTTCCTACATAAAATTTATGTTAAAAAATTTATGACAAAGATCCCTCAATTTGAAACACCCCAATTAATTAAGGTAGTAGAGATATAAATTTTTAGTTTGTCAAAAAGTTTCTCAAAGGGTGATTAGTCCTCATTTGAATCAGTGTAAAACACTTCTTCAACTTTTGGAACAGGTTTATTGAAATAAACATACACACACACTAACCAGAACTAACTATTAGAGTGAATTCAAAATAGTTTTATGTTTTAGAAATTATGAGTAGTGGAAAATAGACAAAATAGAGTATAAAAAAAATATAGTACAAAGTAAAGTTAAACAAGAGGTTCAGTCTCAAGCTGATACTTAATCCTCTCCACTTGGTCATCACCTACCACAAAGCAGTTTATATTAACAATAAACTTGATACATAGCCTATATCGGGTTTACAATAGTTTTCAAAAACTGTCAAGGGTTCACACCCTCTACCACAGTTCTTCATGGAAAAAACAAACAATACATACCACACAAGGTCTCTTCCACAATTATACGTGGGAAACAATATGTAAGTAAAGTTTAATGTGAGGATTTTCAGTATCCTCCAGTTCAAGCACATGATACCGTGTGTGTAACAGACAATCACACACAATTCTCAGAAATGTAAAATAAAAGAACACAATAGATATAATTTTATAATATTGAGTTTAGAAATCTATATGTGATTTCAATTCATCTCTTGACTCCTTGGTGTGAAGAATTTTCGGTTAGAGTATTTCTCTAGAAGTTTTCCTCAAAACAGTGTGTCACAACTCCAGGTTCTAGCTTTCAGAAACTGAGTGTTCTGCATCTTGTGTTGACAGAGAGTTGATTTAGCATAGAAGGAAGCCTTGAAATTGTTATCCCAAAATGATCTTCTTGAGTCTCTTGGGTTCACAGTGTAAGCGTAGAATGGTTATTCTTTGTTATCTTTGATCTAGTGATTAAGTTCTTTCTCATGCATTGCTCTGTCTTTACACACTTCTCACACACACTTCTCTTCTTCCTCGGTCTTCTCTTTTATATTTGAGGTTTGACAATAGGAATGAGTAAACCATGTGTGGTCCTCCTTGTACCTCATACTATCCCCAGATACAGTCTCTTGATATGTCTACAATCAGCATTAATAATGTCAGAAGCATTAAATTTACCAAATATGACCATTATAATAATATTATGAATTTAAAAAAGTATGGAGTAGAAGAGTGAGTATTGATAGATTATTAATGGTAGCTTTCGCAACGGTAGCTTTCAGTGGTAACCTTTTCAATGGTATCCTTCAACAGTAACCTTTTCAATGGTAGCCTTTCAGCAGCAACCTTATCAACGGTAGCCTTCAGTGGTAACCTTCATCGGTGACCTTTCATCGGTAACCTTCATCGGTAACCTTCTATCAGTGACCTTTCTCTTGGTGATATTTTCATCGATGAACTTTGTATCAGTGACCTTTCTATCAGTTACCTTTGCATCGGTGACCTTTACATCGGTGACCTTCATATCAGTGACCTTTGTATCGGTGACCTTTGTATCAGTGACCTTTGCATCAGGGACCTTTCTACTTAGATACATTTTTGCACTATAATCCTAAATAAGAGATAGGTAAGATTAAAAGTACATGGTTATTAATTTATAAAATCTAGGAATATTAATGAAACAAAATTATCATATAAATGAAACATGATTTGGGATTATCAAAACAAGTGAGTCCAATAATCTCCCCCTTTTTGATAATAAAAAATCATGTCAGTGAAAATTTAGATTTACGTATTATTGAATCAGTGTTAAGCACATTTGATAATATCTTTAGAGGTGTATATTTGTAAAATTGAACCATGTTTATTGTGGAAAATATAGATAGCATATATACGAAAATATTCGAATTAACTTAAAAACTTCTCCCCCTTTTAGGCAACTAAAAACTTCTGCCCCTTTGTGATTAACAAAAAGAATAGAAGACAAAAAGTGAAAAAAGAGGATTTTATTATTAATGAGGCAAGAATACAAGATAAAAAAAGTGTAAAAAGATCCCTATCAACTAACACATCCCACATTAAATACAAATTAGAAATTTCCAAGAGAGCTTTGTCTTTAGAAGCTGAGGAGTCAGGTCTTGAAGAAGGAGGGATAGGTCGAGGGATGGTAGTGAGCAGGGTAGGAGGAGCTGCTATAGAGGCATCAGTAGACCTATTGTGAGTAGATATTCGAGGAATCATAGAGGCCAAGCATCTGATGGCCTATGAAGGAGTCATCAATGGGGTAGCACTGGTAGCTCCTGAAGCAGCTGAGGAAGAAGGTAATGCAGGAGGGACAATGATGGGAGTGCAATCCACATGGAGGAAGGGTAAAAGAAGATTTCTAAAATCCATAATAGTGATTCCTCCACTTTATATAGTAGAGATAAAATCTTCCCTATTCTCTATGAATTTATCTAAGGTAGGAGTCAACACTCTAAGCCTGCTAAATTGATCCTTAAATGCTTTAGTGACAGGTGGGATCCTCAAGTTTTGCAACAGCAAATTAAAGTGACCATCCATCTGATGCTTAGTGTACACCCTTTTGTAATAGAAATAAACTTATTCTTTGATTTCCTTATGATCTTGAGAAGCATCCCTTAGATAATATCCCACAAGTTTGTGAATTTCTTTGGTAGTGTGAATGACCTGAGTCATAGATTGAGAGTCTGAGGGACTGGTACCAGAGAAATTCTCTACTTCTTATCTGATAACTAAAATGAAGGCTTCTAGATAAATAGGAGGAGAGGCTGAAGAGGAAGAATATGCACACATAGGTGCCATAGTGAAAGCCACTGTATCCTTAAAAGATTTTGCCAAACCACTGATCATCATCTTCACATCATCATCCTATCCACTCACATGTGTCTCCATAGTATTCTCAAAGTCCTCAAACACAGTGACCAACTGCTGAACAAAACTCTTAACATATTTAAGATCTCCGTCCACTTGATCCCTTGAAGCCATATAAGAGTATAAACTGGAAATATACTATTTCATAGATTCCATAGTCTCTGCCAAGGTTCTGACCTGATTCTGACATTCCTTCACTTCATGTAAGAAATTTGAGTGAGAGGTAGAGATTACTTTTTCTAAAGCATATGTCATAAGTTCTTGATTGTGAGCTACTGATCTTTCTATCCCAATAGATATCTCATCAAAATGTATCTTCAAATCTGACTTTAATGATTCCAAATCATCCTTATTTAAATAGTCTCGAGGTAAAATAACTACTGGATGCACAATAGTAGTCTCTATAACAGAAGGAATTGGAGGACTTCTGATAGGCTGTTCATCATTAGAGTCTCCATAATCTAAGCCCAAGACCATGCATCCAGGGTCTTATGACCAATCTTCTATCCCATGAGAAACAAAAACTAAACCTATAGCAACAGGTTCCTCCCCCTCACTTGGAGAATTCTCATGAACAACCACATTCATCTCTGCCATACCTCCTTGATCAACTACATCAACAGGGGAGTCCACTACCACTTCCTCTACAAAATTTTAAACTACTGCCATTGAAATTCCACCTTCAACAGATTCATAAACCTCTTCATCTACACTTTCTAAAATTTCTGTATAACCTATCAGAGGACTGAGACTTAGACATTCCTTTTCACTTTCATTAGCAGCTGTCTCAAAATCATCATGACTAGATTCAGTTTCATATTCCTCCTCTGAGGTCTCTCTAATGTCTGTTAAGAAATTTTCTTCCCCTTCTTATTCACTAGTTTCCTCATCATCACTGTCCCTTAGGATAGTCTCCCTTCTAGGAAATCTCTTTGGTGGCCTAGGATCACCAAAAGATACAGTATTGGCATAAAGACTAGAGGGAAGGTCAGGATCACTCTTTTCATATATAAGATAATCCTCTCTTTCTTGCATAACATCAACCTATTCTTCTTCATCTAAGTATGAAGGCTCCACTTCATTAGGATTTAGACCAGGGTCTCTCTTATTCTTAGGCCTAGTAGGATGATTAATAAGGTTGAATTCCTCATACAACTTAGCCTCATCATTTACCCATATTCTTTTCCAAGGGTTCCAGCTGATTTTTATAAACATGAAAATCATCTTGGTAATATAGAAGTTGTCTCTTACAACTACAGTTTCCTCCTTATTTATAAAAAATCCTTTCACTTTCAACATTAAGGATATCAATCTGGCATGAAACAAAGCATTGGACTTGGAAATGGGATTTTTAATATCCTCTAATTGAATCATCAACAATCTACACAAATTTATCTTCTATTCATGCTTCAACAAATACAGAAGAAATAAATACTTATATTTCTAGGTATAAAAGTCCCCTCTACCAGGACTCAACACATGTTGAACAAATTTAAATAGAAACCTATTTTATACTTCCATTTCAGTAGCAATCACTTTCCTAGGGATCCCAATCCCTGTCAGTTCAGCCAAGGCTTCTTCATAACAGAAAAACTCACTAGTGTGAGGCACCACTCTTGAGTAGTAATAAAAAATACCTTCATGTGGGACTTTTAAAAAATCATCCCATTCAACAGAGAAGAATCTCAAACTTACTACATTTACCTTAGAAGACAATCGGTTCTCATTCTCAGACTGCTCAAATCTCAGAGACTCATATAACTCCTTCACTAGCTTCAGGTAAAAAGGTCCATTGTTATTTGAAAAGCATTCTACCCAATCTTGAGCGTCAAGTTACCTCAGCACTAAAGACCTACTCGAAAACAGCCATTCAGAACTTAGTTCCTTCTCAACCACAATTTACCACATCAAAAAATGTGGATTGAGAAACTTTTCCACTACCTTGCTTCCACTACTAGACTCAGCTCGAGGTATCATAGGGTTCATCGCATCTCCTTCATCATTGACCATCAGTCACTTCAATCTTTCCATTTCAATCTGGAGCAGTTTGAGGGTTTCATTAGGAGGAGAGGTTCTAAGATTAGGGAGAAATAGGTTTGGGAGAGGTTTAAAGTGGATAAAAATGTGCTTTTTTACTTTAATTTTATCATTTAGGGATCAAGAAAACAAATCAAGTAAAATAAATAAGTAATACTAAAAAACATTTCAGATTCTGGAAGAAAAACACAAAGTTCGAGAAAGGTCAACTATCGGTAAGGTGAAAACGATGAGGTTACAACGGTGAGGTCCCAATGGTGAGGTCCAACAATGATGTTTCTAACGGTGAGGACAACGATGAGGTACAAAGGTGAGGTTCCTAATTGTGATGTCTAACGGTGAGGTCCAACGGTGAGGTCCAATGGTGAGGTTCCTAATGGTGAGGTCCAACAGTGAGGTTCCTAACAGTGAGGTCCAACGGTGAGGTTCTTAATGGAAAGGTCCAATAGTGAGGTTCCTAATGGTGAGGTACAACAGTGAGGTTCCAATGGTGAGGTACCAATGATGTGGTTCCTAACGGTGAGGTTCCTAACCTAAAAGTTTATCATACCTAACTCATGTTTGATGTAATTTAAACTCTCATAACTCAAAGGATTTGTGAATATATCATCCAATTGGTGTTTAGTGCCAATGAATTTAAGAGTGATATCACCTCTTTGATAATGATATCTCAAGAAGTGATGTCTCACATAAATGTGCCTTGTCCTAGCATGAGATACTGAATTTTTAGAGATGTTAATAGCACTTGTATTATCATAGTTTATAGAGACATGTTTGAATTGATATCCATAGCCTAGTAAATTGTGTTTCATGCACAAAATTTGAGCACAATAACTACCAGCAGCTATATATTCAGCTTCGGTAGTAGATAATGAAAAAGAATTATGTTTCATACTAAACCATGATACTAGTGACTTGCCCAAAATGTGACATGTTCTAGAGGTTCTATTTCTATCTAACTTGAAACCAGCAAAGTCAACATCCGAATAACTTATTAAATCAAATTATTTTCCTCTTGGATAAAATAGTCCTAAGTTTGTTGTATACTTGAGATATTTAAAAATCCTTATAATAACAGTTAAATGAGACTCTTTGGGATTGGATTGAAAATGAGAACACATGAATGAAATGAACATAATATCAGGTCTACTGGCAGTAAGATAGAGAAGAATCCCAATCATACCTCTGTAATTGGTTTGATCTACTAATTTACCAGTTTCATTAGCATCCAACTTACAGGTGGTACTCATCGGTGTATCACTACCTTTATTACTATCCAAACCAATATGTTTCAAAATATCCTTAGTATATTTACTTTTATTTAAAAAAAATACCATTTTTATTTTGAAAAATTTGAAATCCAAGGAAAAATTTAAGTTCTTCCATTAAACTCATTTCAAATTCATCTTGCAACATTTTTCAAAAATCAGTACATAAAGAATTTTTAGAGGATCCAAAAATAATATAATCTACATAAATTTGTGCTATTAAAACATATTTTGAAATCATTTTAATAAAAAGAGTAGGATTCACTATTCTTTTAGTAAAACCTTTTTGAAATAATAAAAGAATTAATTCTATCATTCCAAGATCTTGGAGCTTGTTTTAGACTATATAGAGCTTTAGAAAGTTTAAATACATGATTTGAAAAATTGGGATTTGTAAAACTAGGGGGTTGTTTGAAAAATACATCCTCAACTATATACCCATTTAGAAATGAACTTTTGACATCCCTTTGATAATGTTTGAAATTCAGATGAGCTGCATAAGAAAGAAGTATACTAATGGCTTCTATTCTAGCTAGAGGTGAAAAGGTTTCATCATAGTCTATTCCTTCTTCTTGACTATATCCTTGTGCAACTAGTCTAGCCTTATTTCTGACTATGTTTCTAGATTCATAAACTTTATTTCTAAACACCCATTTAGTGCATGTGGTCAAAGTGTCTTTAGGTCTTTCCACTAATTCCAAAAATTTGTTTCTTTCAAACTAATTTAATTCTTTTTCATAGCTATCACCTAAAATTAATCATTGATTGCATCATCAATATTTTTAGGTTCAAGATATGAAATAAAATCTTGGTGTCCAACCTGGTTTCTCAGAGAAGCTCTAGTCTGGGTTCCTCTATTTAGATCACCTAATATAGTATCCAAAGTATGATTCTTGAGAGTTATAATACCTCTGGAAAGAGTTAAACTAGACTCCTCATGGTTGTTTATAGGTTCAGATTCACCATGCATAGACTATGGAAAATTTACAGAACTAGTTGTTTTCACTAAGGGTTCACTATTATTATTATTAAGATCTAAAATTGACATATCTTCCTCAAGATTTTCAATGGAGGTTTTGGTTTCATGTGGATTAGTCTCATCAATTTTTCATGAACTAATTATTCAACACATTTGGTTCTCTTATTGAATACTCTATAATCTTTACTAGAGATTGAGTAACCCAGGAAAATTACTTCATCACTCTTGGAAGAAAACTTATCAAGATTATCCTTAGTGTTAAGAATAAATACTTTGAAACCAAAAAATCTAAAGTAATTAACCTTATTCTTCCTATTATTATAGAGCTCATAAGGGTTATTCTTAAGAACAAGTCTAATTAAGACTCTATTGATAATGTAACAAGATTTATTAACAGCTTCAGCCCACAAATAGATAGGTAGATTATAATCATTTAGCATAGTCCAAGAAATCTCTTGAAGTTTCATATTTCTTCTTTCAAAAACTCTATTTTGTTGAGGTGTTCTAGGAGTAGAGAAATTGTGATTATAGCCATTTTGTGAGAAAAAAATTCAAACTCTCAATTTTTAAACTCACAGCCATGATCACTTCTCAAGGTCTTAATTCTAATTCCACTAAGATTTTCTACAGACTTGGAATACTTAATGAAGTGAGAACATGATTCAATTTCGTGAGCTAGAAAGTATACCCAAGTATATCTATAAAAATCATCTATAAGAACATAAACATAGTGCTTCCCATTTAAACTTGAAACTCTAGATGGTCAACACAAATCCATGTGAACCAACTCAAGTGGTTGAGAGGTAGAAACTTATTTCTTTGGTTTGAAGGAAACTTTGTGTCATTTTCCTTTTTGAAAAGGATTTCAAACATTGTTATGTGGTGATTCCAATTTAGGTAAGTCTCTAACTAAACCTTTCCTAGTTAGTTTCCTAAGTGAGTGCACATTTTAGTGTCCTAATCTTCTGTTCCATGACCAGGATTCCTTATGAAAAGCATTTAAACAAGAAACATTTTCCTTAGCTAAAGAGTTTAAATCAACAACATATACATTTTCATTTCTAAGAGCAATGTATATTAAATCATTCTTATAATTTAAAATATTTCATGCATCATTTTAAAACTTAAAATTGAAACCATCATCACACAACTGATAGATACGTAGTAAATTGTATTTTAACCTATCAACAAAAAGTACTTTTGAAATTAATATAGTATCAGGGTTACCAATTTCTCCTAAGCCGACGATCTTCCATTTGGCATTATCACCAAATGTGACATGTCCACCATCAAATTTAATTAGTCTCTTGAAGCATGAGTTGTCTTCTGTCACATATCTTGAACATCCACTGTCCATGTACCATAGAGTTTTATAGGATCTCTTTAGAAAGTTTTCCTACAAAATAGATTAAGTGTAGGGTAACTTTGGTACCCATATTTTCTTGGGTCCAGAGAGGTTAGCAAGTAAAACTTTCGGAACCCATACTTGTCTCATAGGTTTCCTATAATCAATAGATATGTTTTGAGACATGAAAAATTTGTTAGGTCCTTTATATAATTTTCTTTCAAAATATGGTCCAGAACTTGAACTAGCAGTGAACTGTCCAGATTTTGGAACATATCTATTTTTAAAAATCCTTCTCTATCATGGTTGATATCCTAGACCAGTTGTATATTTTGGAGAAATATTTTTACCTAGAAACTGATTCAAGGTATCTCTACCTGCAGTAAACTTCTGAAGATGTATTTTTAATTGTTCATTTAATAATTTATGTTCAGTATTTTATTTTAACAACTGAGCACATTTTTATTTCTCAATATCTAGATCAATGTTATAATTTTCATTTAAAACATGTTTTCTTTTCAATAATTTATATTTATCCTTGATTTCATTAAAGGTATCCTCAATCATTCCCCAATATTCAAATAGTTCATCCTTAGTCAAATTCTCATCATTATTCAATTCACTTTCATTCCCATAATAATAAGCATTAAGTATAGGAGAATTGGGTATTACCTCAGATGTTTCTGTCATAAAACACAGGTTTGCATGTTTGTTCTTTTCAATATCAGAAGTGTCAGATCCACTTGAGATATCTTCTGAAGCACTCCAAGTGGATTTCATATCCTTTTTATATCCCTTTCCCTTGTCTTCATATTTCTTCTTAAATTTAAGCTTGGGGAAATCATACTTCACATGGAATTTTTGTTTACACTCATAGAAAAATATCTCATTTGTGTTGTCATTCCATTCTTTATCCTTTTTCCACTATACTTTACTATCATACATTCCTTTATAGTTTGAATTTCTAAAGAGCTTCTTCTTATATTAGAAATTTTTGAATCTTCTAACAAGATGAGACATCTCATCATCACTTTCAGAAGTTGATTCTTCAATGGTGGAAGTGTCTACAAAATCTTGAACTTTTTCTTTGCCTTTGATCTTTGATGTATCAATATTGAATGCTATAGATTTCTTTCTAGGTTATTCATCTAGTTCTTGATTTACCTTAAGATGTTCTTAGTACATCATAATTTTTCCAGTTAGTTCATTTACTGGTAGTTTGCCTATGTCACATGATTCTCAAATAGAAATAGAAGTTCCTCTCCATCTGTCAGGTAGGCATCGAAGCAATCTCATAATATGATCCTTGATATCCACTGGTTTCCCATGCAGACTCATAGTACATACTATTTCATTGAACCTGAGATACATTTTAGATATAAGTTCATCAGGGTTCATTTTAAAATTATCATATCTAATAGTATAAGTATTTAATATCATTTCATTAACATTGGTTGTTCACTCATGAGAAACAGCCAAAGTATCCCAAATTTCATAAGCAGTTTTATAGGAAGATATTCTACTGAATTCTTCATCACCTGGAGAACAGTACAATGCGTTCATTACTTTATATTTATTTTTATATGTAGATTTAGTCAACTGAGACCATGTGTCCCTAGCAATAAAAGTCAAATCATGTTGTTCTTCAATTGTGTCCCAGATTTCATGACCCATTATCTCTAGATACATTTTCATTTTTAATTTCCACTGATCATAGTTATTACCATTAAATAAAGGTGGCCTGTTAGTAACAACACCCTCAACTCTTTTATCCATTGTTAATTTAAATTTTAAAGAACTAAAAATTTATATATGAAAAAAATTAAGATCTTTAAGATACAACTAAAATCACAGTTGAAAATAAGAATAGTTCACATATTAGCAATAAAAATTTAATCATTTGATACCAAATGTTGGTCGGAGTGGAATCTCAAGAGGGGCTTAATTAAGTTCCTACTTAATGTTTCTATTAAAAACTTTATGACAGAGATCCCCCAATTTGAAATGGCCCAGTTAATTAAGGAAGTAGAGATATAAATGTTTATTTGGTCAACAGGTTTCTCAAAGGGTGATTAGTCCCCAGTTGAATCAGTGTAAAACACTTCTTCAAATTTTGAAACAAGTTTAATGAAATAAACATATACACACACTAACCAGAACTAACTATCAGAGTGAATGAAAAATAGTTTTATGTATTAGAAATTATGAAGAATGGAAAATAGATAAAACAAAGTATAACAAAAATATAGTACATATTAAAGTTAAACAAGAGTTTTAGTCTCAAGTCAAGACTTAATTCTCTTCACTTGGTGATCACCTTCCACCAAGAAGATTATATTAACAATAAACTTGTTACACAACCTATATCAGGTCTTACAATAGTTTTCACATACTTTCTTGGGTTCACACCCTCTACCATTGTTCTTCGTGGGAAAAACAAACAATACAGACCACACATGGTCTCTTCCACATTTATACGTGAGAAATAATATGTAAATGATGTTTGATGTGAGGATTTTTAGTATCCTCCATTTCAAGCACAAGAGACAATGTGTGTGACAGAAAATCACACACACTTCTCAGAAATGTAAAATAAAAGAACACAGTAGAGCTAATGTTATAAGATTGAGTTTAGAAAGATCTATGTGTTTTCAGTTCAACTCTTGATTCCTTGGTGTGAAGAATTTTTGGTTAGAGTCTTTCTCTGAAAGTTGTCCTCAAAATAGAGTTTCGCAACTCCAGTTTCTAGGTTTCAGGAACTGAGTGTTCTACTTATTGTGTTGACAGAGATTTGATGAAGCATAGAAGGAAGTCTTGAAATTTTTCTCTTGAAATAATCTTCTTGAGGCTCTTGGTTTTACAGTGTAAGTGTCGAATGGTTCTTACTTATTCTCTTTGATCTAGCGAGTAAGTTCTTTCTCATGCATTCCTCTATCTTTACACACTTCTCACACATGCTTCTCTTCTTCCTTAGTCTTCTCTTTTATATTTGAGGTTCGACAATAGGAATGAGTAAGCCACACGCGGTCCTCCTCATAGCGTGTACTGTCCCCAGACAGGGTCTCTTGATATGTCTATAATCAGAATTAATTAATTTCATAAGCATTAAATTTACCAAATATGATCTTTAGAATAATCTTAATAATTTTAAAAAGTATTGAGTAGAAGACTATGTATCGGTAGAATGGTAATGGTAGCCTTCACAATGGTATCCTTAAATGGTAACCTTCTAAATGGTAGCCTTCAGCGGTAACCTTCTCAAGGGAAGCCTTTCAACGGTAACCTTCTCAACGATATCATTCAGTGGTAACCTTAAACGGTGAACTTTAATCGATGACCTTTCATCGGTAACCTTCATCAGTAACCTTCTATCGATGACCTTTCTATCGGTGACCTTTATCTCAGTGATATTTGCTTCGGTGACCTTTGTATCGGTGACCTTTGCATCACTAACCTTTGCATGAATGAACTTTGGATCAGTGACCTTTGCATCGGTGACCTTTGTATCAGTGACCTTTTTATCGGTGACCTTTGCATCGGTGGCCTTTCAACTTAGATAAATTTTTGTACTGTAATCTTAAACAAGAGAGAAGTGAGATTAAAAGTACATGGTTATTACTTGATAAAAACTAGGAATATTAATGAAACACGATTATCATATAAATGAAACATGATTTGGGATTATCAAAACAAGTGAGTCCAACAATGTTCTTCATGAAGAAGTTTACATTGAATAGAAATGGTGATTTTTGATTCAAAATGATGATTTTTTATAGATCAAAGACGAATCAATACAGCTTAAAATAGGAACTATGAGCATAGTATGTCTGGCTAGATTAATATTTTAAGAAGCTACAATTAATAATGGGAATCCTTGAAAATAATATCTATGTGAAAACTTTTAAGGAATACTAGTTTTTGGTGCTTGTGTATGTGGATGATTTCATCTCTGGTGGAAGAAAGTATAAATTCATGGAAGAGTTTACTAACCACAAGAAATTAGAATTTTAAATTTCCATGATTAGTGAAATCACATACTTTCTGGGGATACATGCGATAAAAAATAAGAAGTGATACAATTTTGTCTCACAGAAAAAGTATATGAGGGACCCATTGAAGAAATTTTATATTCATTATTATAAACCAATTTGGACTCCAAAATTAGTCTTAACAAAGATTAAAAACAATATGGATGGAAAGTATATGGTTCCCACTTTGTACTTGATGATTATTGGAAGTTTGTTGTATTTTATAGAAACATGACCATATTTTTTCTTTAAATCTAGTTTAGCAACTTATTTTTAATGTTTTTTAAAGGAATATAATCATGTAGTGGTTAAGAGAATTATGAGGTACATCACAGGTACACTTGATTTTTTTTTACTTTTTAGGAAAGGAAGGATCATTAGTTATTTAATTTTTATGATGTGATTTTGTTAGAGATATGGTGGATCTCAAGTATAAAACTAGTGGTACATGATTTACTGGGAGAAAATGTGTCATCTGGTTGAATAAAAAATAGTAAATAACTTCACTAAGTATGATAAAAGTGGAATAAATTTTATAAACTAAGGTATGAACTCAACTTTTATAGATGAAGTAATAACAAGAGTATATTTGTAAGTAAGTCAAGTAGCCAATGGTGATATTTTGTGACAATAAGAGTGCATTTGAACTGATGAAGAATCTTGTATGACACTCACATACTAAGAATATCAAGATCATATATCACATTATCAAATAAAAGGTGAACTAGGGAATTTTTAAGCTAGTGTATGTTACAACTGATGATAAAGTTAAAGATATCATGACTAAGCCATTGTACTATCCTTTATTTTAGAAGCATCGATTTAATATCAACATTCATCTAAATACCTCCTCTCATGGAGGTTTTAAAATACCCCTATTGACATGAATCTAAATATTTATAAATATTTGTGAAGTGATGAAAGATTAAGGTGGAGATAAAATCCATGGGGTGCATTGTTATGGAATAAAATCATATAAATATTTATCTTTGGGTTTATTATCAAAGGGTGAGAAATGTGATGTCCCAGGCCCCGTTCACTAATAAGTACCTGAACCTAGTTTTCTACATAACTTCAAGAGTTCCTCCCTGTATTCCAGAGTCTGATGAATTTTAGTGAGGGGATTTAGTGGTATGATTAGGAAACTATACACACTTCATTAGAGTAGATCATAGTAGTAGTAATAATAAATAATATAAAAGAAACTATAGAATTGAACAACCTAATAAGATAGAGTAGCAGATGTAAACATCTTGATAATAATAATAGTCAAAATCTATAAGTAGTATCATGTACAAATGATTTCATGTCTCTAAAAAATGAACAATCTTACATAAAAGTAGAAATATAAACAATACATGTATATAAAAAGGAACAAAAGAACAAAAATTATTCCTATAAGCATCCTGAGCACTGGTTCAATTATCTACTACTAACCCCAAAGAGATCAACAATCCATAGATGGGTGCTTCCCCTTATCTCTACATATATCCATGGATTATGTCCGGGTACCCCACAACAACATAAAAATGGCATGAGTAAAACTCAGTAGGTCACCAAAAATGGTGTCTAAAACAAATCCTATATGTGAATATATGCTATAATAGCGTGAAATATACAAATAAGGAATATATATATATGATGAGAGTATAATACAACCCAATACAAGGGTATAAGATGTAATAGTGTGTAATGTCTTATATTTTCCATGTATTATTTTTGGATATTATATGGATTATTTTCAAGACCAAGCACTGAGATATCATCCAATTTTGAGGCCCGATGTTCCCAGAATAAATGTGTAAAATATATTAAATATACTAAATATCATGAGCACACAGTTTTCCTAAAAAAGAGAAATAACTTCTAAACGGGTTCCTAAATCAGAAATCCAAGGGAACCGTTGAGTTTAGAACATGAGTTTTACCATAGGTGTGAATTATCATTAGTCGATGTAGGTTGTTTGCGGGAAAGTCATTGTGGGTGCGGAAATGAATAAAATAATTAAATGAAAGTATTGTATTTCATTTATTTGATGCATTGAACATTTAATAATTAAAAAGACTATTAATATGGAATCTCAAGGTTAGATGCATAACCTTAGAGATGTTGGAGGACCCTTGGAGAGAGCTTTATAGAATTATCTCAACCGATCAGTGAAGGAATTGTGGATCGAAGATCGAAAAACCTCGAATTTGATGGATCTTGCAAAAAAAATGAGGGTGACATGTCATTATTCATTAGATATCAAACCAAATTGAGACAAGGTGTGTTTTTATTTGGATTTATTCCGCATTATTTATTTCCCTGACGAATGTGAATCAATTGATGAACGAATTGATTCACAGATTGTGAATTTTTTTGGATGGGTATGATTGCAAGATTTTCATAGGAGAATTACTAATGTTTATTGATTTATTTTCTTATCATTACAACAGTGATAGATTAAGATCTAAATGAAAATTGATCGAGGTTCTCTTCTAAAATCCATTCTTGTGATTTTCTCCCCTCGTTTATCATTCATCATGGGCATTCTTCGTTTGACCCTCAGATCAAAAAATCCTGACCAATCGATCATTACGCACCCGATTATTGGTGAAACGAACCGATATCATAGATATGGGATCAGTACAACACAAAAGAGGTGCGAAGATGGAGATAGAGTGATTTGGATGACAGGGGATGCCTGATTTCATGTTCTTCAACGCAAAAAAAAATAATGATTCTTTGATTAATTTTATGAATGGGTTTGACACTATAATCTGTTGTTCAAGTGACACCAAGGCTTGAACAAGGTAAATCCATGATTAGTGATGTGATTAAAGGTAAATTCTGAGGTGGTAGTGGTATGGGCATGTGTGGGAGGAAGAACCAGGATTTCTAGAAAAACCCAATTAACACAGCATGTAATATAGGGTTACATAGCTTGTGGGTCCCCCAGAGTGAAGTCTAGGGTTTCTAGTAATAGAATGGTACCACACGACATGTGGCTAGGGCTATATAAAATGTGATCCCTACTGGAAGAACTAGGCATGTACCACGAAGTACATGGACACGGGTTGGAAAATTACATGGGCTGGGCCGTGTACTGGCACACAAGCTAGGCCGTGTAGTAGAACATGGGATGGGCTGTGTAATAGCACACTGGTAGAGTAAAAAGGATGACTACATGACATTTACTACTACATATACACAATTTTAATGACATGGGATATTTTACCGGGCAGGATTCGGGGTCAAGGGGCATAGCATATGACCCCTACTACATGTCGTGTACTCTTCTATACATAGATTTAATCTATTATCCCCTGTATCCTGGACAAGATTCATTAGGGTTCATTCCATTTATCCTTTCCCCAAAGGTTGGTACAGTATAATCTCATAATCCTAGGAATGACCCCTTCAGCAAGTTTTCCTTGATAGAGTCGATAGAATCCCTATGAGAGGCCTAATGTGAGATCCTCTATTCATCTTCATGCCCTAGGTGGAGTTCTTGGTATCGAATTGACCAAAACTAACCAAGAACTGATCCTCTAATTAGTAGGGTTAATCTATATTTAGATGTTGGTATCACCCCATTATCCTAGATGTGATCCTCATATGTGTATCATATTCTACTCATACTATTAGTGTATTCTTTCTCACGATGAGACCTGATGAGAAGTACATCTTAGATAGACTTCATCAGTGCTATCGGACTCAGAAGTATGATCACTAAAATGAGTACTTTATGGAATCTTTGAGATTAAATCCTAGGCTAGTATACTATAGTTTTGGATTAACTTTAGACTGTGTGTCATTGTTGAGTATATCTGGATATTCTTGTCATATGTGTTGTAGACATATACCAGTGTAGATATGAATGTAATTTTCTTGGATGTATACTTTATGGTTTCAGGGTGTCCTACTAAGTATTTTTATACTCTCCCCTACATGAACTTTTCCTGCACGTGTCGTGTCTTATGTAGACAATCAACCTTTTGACTCATTCCTAGGTAGACCAGGACTAGATGATTCTTACTGAGACTAGATAGATTAAGGTGTTTTCCTGCAGCTTTTAGACTGTAGTCCAAGTACCTTTACTTTAAGGTTGGTTTTGTGTTATAGAATCTTTGTGGTTGGATTTTTTTTGGACATGTTTACTTTCCTTTACTTCCTATCATACTCTGGTTGTGGGATATATATTTAGTCATACATTGTTTTTTTTTGTTTTTTCATTTCATCATTTTGTGGGATTAAAGATGTGTGTGTGTGTACAGGTACTTATGCAATGCCTCACATGTTGGTGATATGCCTACTCGGTGCTAGTCACTATCCCTTATCCTATTGGTGGTGGTCTTGGGGAGTCATGGAATGGGCCACATTGGGATGGTTTGTGATAGAGTGGTATCAGAGGCTGATCGGTTCTACTTTAGGATCGAGAGTCTATGAGATTGTTTTGGGGCAATAGTGTTAAGTGTTTTGAGTTGGGATTTCAGTCTAGGGACTCTAGTGTTGGTGTGGAAGCTATCGTATCCATACAGTAGGACTTTTATCACCTACTTTTTGACTCAGTACATGATAAAAATGGTTGTAGGGAAAAAGGGTACATGTATCATATAATAATGGGTTGTGTTTCCTTGTCCTTCTTGAGCAAGCTCTCCAAATATACTCATTGACCTTGTTATATCTTTTTTAATTTCAGGATTCCTCCATGATGTATAACATCTAGGATTTATCATGATGAGCATGAGGATGATCCCTTCAGTGATGAAGCATTGATTTATGGACTAGTTCCTAAGATGTTACCTCCATGTGGTGCACTGTCGATACCAACTATAGAGAAAAATGTGGTAAGTACAGTACTAAATGATGAGGTTTTAATGATGAGAACTCTTCAAGAGTTATAAATATAGAGACCCATCAGGTTTATATGTGATTCCAACCCATAGGTGGCTCAGGACTAGCTTGAGGTGGTGACCCAAGTTTTCTATCTAATTAGGACACCAGCAGATCAGATGGTGGTCCTGATAGTGAGCCTTCTTTATGGATTATTAGGGAGACAATGGGGTTTAGTTACCCAGTATTATGATAAGGAAACTATTTCATGGATAGAATTATAGAACACTTTTTGAGAAGAGTTCTCACTAGCTATGTTGAGAGCTGTACCCATCCAGGAGCTTCTATATCTCCAGCAAGGTACCATGACAGTAGCTGAGTATTCATCAATGTTTACCAACCTCTCCATGTACTCGATGGATATGGTTCAAGATGAGTTATTCAAGGATTGGTCAATGGATATAGGTCTATGTAGAGACATCTAATCTAGAGTTATTATTCTATTCATTCTTACCTATGATGGTGTTATAGAGAGAGCTTTGGTGGTCAAGAGTTTTGTGGCATAACAGTTACAACCGACAGTTGTGAGTGGTGGGTAAGCAGGAGTAATGACCTCAGTATCAGGGATCCAATGTCAGTATCAGGGTCCTAAACATGGGATAAACTTTATGAGGAGTTCCCAGTATAGAGAATCTACAGTTCATGGCTCATATGGTGGGTCTAGTCAGCCCATAGAGACATGGTCCTACTCATGTGATGGTATGGGAAATCTCGCCTAAGATTTTCCAACCCATCTTACAGCTGACATAGAAACTGTAGATGGGCCACTGAGGTAAATATAGTTGCAGAATAAGGTAGGTACATAGGGTGGTGGACATGGAAGAGGAGTTGGGAGAGAAAAATGACGGGTTCAACATTTTGACATGTTACTACAAGCACCCCCATGAAGTCCATTCTTGGCTCAGGGATCTGGGGTATAGGGGAGTTTAAAACTATAGGTGATCAGATCTTATGACCTAGAGGATATAGAAATTATTCAAGGTATGATCTATATCTTTTCTACATTATCTGAATTACTGATAGACATAGGTGATAGTCATTCCTTTCTCACCACATATCTTGTTTGAGACTTATAGATTCCAGTTGAACTGTTGAATTGATCCTTATGCTTGGAGAATTCTACTAAAGAAGAATTGGTGATCACAAAATTATGTTGACAATGTGACCTAACTCTTGGAGGTGAGAGTTTTTGTTGGGATCTATTAGTACCAGCATTGAGGCCTTATAACATCATTATTAGTATAGATTGGTTGTCCACATTTCATGCTCAGATTGACTATTTTAGGTGGAGGGTGCTTTGTGTCCGCAACAATGAAACCAAGTTTTACATTCTTAGTGAAAAGGAAACCCAAGAAGAATATGATGTACTTGTGAATATGATGTTACATCAGATTAATGATCATTTGGCTAGCCTGACACTTAGTGCAGTGGATGTTATGAGTTTTTGGTTACCTTTAGTGGTGGCAGAGTATGAGGACATCTTCCTTAAAGATGTTCCAGGTTTACCTCGCCACCAATATATAGAATTATGTATTTATATACAC
This sequence comes from Viscum album, assembly GCA_963277665.1. Taxonomy (NCBI): domain Eukaryota; kingdom Viridiplantae; phylum Streptophyta; class Magnoliopsida; order Santalales; family Viscaceae; genus Viscum; species Viscum album. The sequence goes on along the minus strand of OY728142.1, from coordinate 1,225,064,083 downwards.
CATGGGATGGAACCGATATATATGATAGAATTTTGGATAGCTCCTACAGAGCTTCATGAGACGAGGGTTTAGTTAGAAGACTTACTGAGGAAGGGATTTGTTTGACCTAGTGTTTCACCCTGGGCAGCCCCAGTTTTGTTTGAAAAGAAGGAAGATGGGTGCTTAAGGTTGTGTGTGGATTACTATTGATTGAACTAAGCGATTGTGAAGATTAATTATCCACTGATGAGGAATGATTACCTCTTTGATCAGTTGATAGGGGAAAAATGATTATTGGAGATTGACCTCAGATCAGGCTATCACCAATTGTGAGTATGGGATGAGAATATACCGAAGATAACATTCATATGTCTCTATAATCACTATGAGTACTTGGTGATTCCATTTGGTGTAAAAAACCCCCATAACATTTCATGGTACTCATGAAATGGATCTTTTATCCTTATTTAGATCGATTCATGATATACTTCATTGATGATATCCATGTGTACTCAGTGTCTAAGGAGGAGTATGTGAGACACTTAAGGATAGTTCTGGACATACTCTAAGAGCACTATCATTAAGGAAATATCTCAAAGTTCCAGTTCTAGATATAGATGCTGCACTTTCTCAATGGATGGAGTGGCGGTGGACTTATCCAAGGTTGAGGTGGTGTAAGTTTGGGATCCACCAAAGAGTGTGACGGATTTGCATAGATTCCTTAGGTTGTTAGGATGTTATCAGAGATTCATTCCTGATTTCTCAAAAATATTTTCACCCATGAAAACTTTGACTTGAAAGGGACAACCTTTTGTGTTGAAAGAGAGGTTCCAGTAGGAATTTTAGTAGTTGATGTAGAGTTTGAATAGCGCTACCATATTGGGATTTCTAGAGGAAGGTGTTGAGTACGTAGTGTTTTACGATGCATCTGGAACTAGGGTTAGTTGTGTTCCAATGTAGAGTCAAGTGGTGATTTCATATGGTTCACACTAGTTGAGACCACATGAGAAGAAATACACAACCCATGATCTTGAATTAGCAGGAGTAGTCTTCTCTTTGATGATGTGGTGACACTACCTGATGGATGACCAATTTATCATCTACTCCAATCACATGAGTCTCAAGTATATATTATCTCAGAAGGATATTAGATTGAGATAGAGAAAACTTCTAGAGTTCCTCCAGGAATATGATTTTTAAATTTTTTATACTCTTAAGAAGGGGAATGGGGTATCATATTCTCTCTGTAGGAGATCTTTTTCACAGTTTCTGAATGAGGAGTCAAAGAAGTTGGCTTCATTGAATTTATCCTTTATGGATAGAGATGAAAAATATTACCCCCAATCTATGGTTGTTACCCCTCTACTTTTGTAGTGAGTCATGGAGGCACAACATGGAGATGTTGACTACGAGACCCTATGTGCTCAGATATCCACTAGACATGCTCCAGATGAATTTTCTAATGTTGGAGAGCTTTTAATTATTTTCATAGAATTCATGATGGTACTAGTGATGTTGTGGGATGAGGTTCTCATAGAGCTTAATATTTCTCGTTTGGTGTTATATCTAGGTGTGGAAAATATGTACTAGGACCTCCGCCATTAGTTTTTGTGGCTAGGGATGAAGAAGGGTGTTGTAATGTTTGTCTCTCAATGTATTATTTGTCAGTAAGTAAAGGCTGATCACCAAGTACAGTGGGTTAGATAAACCCGTTGAGGTTCTATAATGAAAGTGGGATTTTAAATCCATTGACTTCATGAAAGGATTACCATGTACGTCAAGGGGACATGATGAAATCTGTGTGATAATAGACCGACTCACCGAGTTGGCCCACTTTCTAATTATATGAGAGCTGAGTTTAGCAGAGAGCTTGGGAAGACTCTACATTTATAAGATAGTCTAACTATATATAGTTTCATTGATGATTTTATCTGATTGTGATTTCCACTTTACATCACAATTGTAGAAGGGATTACAGGAGGTGTTTGGGACCTAATTATGCCCTATCATAGCATTTCACCCCCAAACTAATGACCAGACTGAGTAAAAAATTTATGTTTTGGTGGACATGATGTAAGCTTTCATGTTGAAATTTGTTCATACTTGGGTGGATTACCTACCACTTATGTAATTTCATACAATAATAGAAACCATTAGACAATTGGTATGACACCATTCAAGGATTTTTATAGGAGACCATTTAGGTCATCACTTTACTGGACTGACCTAGGAAATTCAGTACTCATGAGCCCGAAGCTGGTTCCGAGCTACAATAGAGAAGGTGAAGATCATATAGGAGTGGATAAAGACTGCATAGAGACATCATAAGTCTTATGCTAATAAGTGATGGAGACCTTTGGAGTTTGAGGAAGGAAATCATGTGTTCATATGGGTTTCACCTTAACATGGATTATAGATATTTGGACAGTGCGACAAACTATATACAAGGTTCATCATCCATTTATAGATACTACGTAGAGATGTTGAGGTGACGTACTACTTATATCTACCTCTTAAGTTAGATTGGGTACATGAAATCTTCTATGTGTCGCAGTTGAGGAGGCACGTGTATGAAGCATCACACATTATCGAATAGGGTGAGATGGACAACGAGGATGGAGAAAACTTTTCAAAGTACACAATGGAGATTGGGGATCATAAGGAGAGGATCTTTCAGGGGAAATAAATTCATTTAATGTATCTGGTGGAATCATAGAAATCTCCAGGAGATAAAATGTGAGTGGGAGGCTCAGATTCATTCTTAGTACCCGCATCTTTTTGAGTATCCCTTTTTTTAGCTTTTTTAGGGACATAATTCCCCATTTTGGGGAGAATGTAATGTATCATATTTTCTGTATATTATTTTTGGGTATTTTATGGATTATTTTTTAGACCAGGTATTGAGAGTACGTGCAGTTATGAGTCCCGATGTATCCAAAATAAATGTTTGAAATATGTTAAATATATTAAATAGCATGCATGCACAATTTTTAATGAAAAAGTGGAATAACCTCTAAATGGTTTTCTAGATCAGAAATATGAGGGAACCATTGAGTTCAAAATGTGAGGTTTACCCTAGTCATGAATTAATATTAGTCGGCATGGGTCATTTTTGGGGGAGTCATCACGAGTGTTGAAATGAATAAAATTATTAAATAAAATTCTTTTATTTCATTTTTTAACACAAATACTAAGTATTCTTTAAAAATACTATTATGGTAGAATCCTAGGGTTGGATGCATAACCCTGGAGATACCATAGGACCCTTAAAGAGTGCTTTAGAGAATTATATCAAGTGATCAATGACAGAATTGTGGATCAAAGATCGAAACACCTCGAATTTTATGGATATTTCCAACGATGAAGATGATACATCATTATTCATCATTAATTAAACCAAATCAAGGTAGGTTGTTTGTTTATTTGTATTTCTTCCCTGTTAATTATTTATACAATGAACATGAATAAATTTACGAACTAATTGATTCACTGATCATGCGTATTGTAGGATGGATATGATTGCAGGGTTTTATCAAGAGAATTAATTATATTTACTGATGTATTAACTTTTCATTCTAATGGGTAAAGATCAAGATCGACACAAAAATTGATCAAGGTTCACTCCTCAAATCTATTATTGTGATTTTCTACCCCCATTCATTTTTTATCATGGAAATTCTTCTTCTGGACCATGAATCGATAAATCCAGATCAATTGATCATTATACACCTGATTCTTGGTGATAAAACCTAATATCATAGATTTGTGATCGGTACGACACAATAGAGGTGCGAGGATGGACATGGAGTGATTCAGACAATAGAGGATGCCCGATTTCACATTCTTTGGAATTCTTCAGTGCATAGAAAAGAACAACACATTGATCCATTTCCCAAAATAATCTTATGCTGAAATATATTTTTTGATGAACAAAAAGTCTTTGATGAGGTAGATCCATGATTACCAGTGTGATTGAAGGCATATTCCAAGGCACCGGTGGTGCAGGCATGCATAGGAAGAAGAACTAGGGTTTTTGAAAAAATATTATCAACATAACATGTAATTTGGGATTACAAGGTGTGTGGGTCCCCTTGAGTGGTAGCTATGGTTTTGGGTAAGAGAAAGGTATCACACGATGTGTAGTTAGGCCTACATGATATGTGGTCTCTCCTAGATAAACTCAGTATGCACCCTGGAGTACACAGACACAAGTTAGACAAGGAACACGAGATGAGCCATGTACTGGCACATGGGTAGAGTACATGGGATGACTACATGATGTGTACTAATACAAAAAAATATTTTGAATAACATGGTCCACTTACACGGGTAGGACCCATGGTCAAGAGACATAGTGTGTGACCCCTATTACATGCCATATTCTCTTTTATACTTGTATTGAATCTCTTGTCCTCTGTATCTTATATAAGATTCAATAGGGTTCATTCCCCTTATCCTTTCCTTGAAAGTTGTTATAGTATTATCTCCTACTCCTAAGAAATGATCCCTTCAGTAGGAATTCCTAGAATGAATCATTGAAATCCCTCTGAGAGGCCCGTAATGAGATCATCTATTCATCATTGTACAATAGGTGGAGTTCTTAGTATCGATGTGACCAACAATACCCAGGTGTCAATCCTCTACCTAGCAGGGTTAATCTAGATTGAGTTGTTGGTATTACCCCACTCCCTTGACTGTGATCCTCATCTATGTATCATATCTCTTTATAATATTATCAAATTCTTTTTTATGAGGAGATCCGATGAGCATTATCTCTGGGAGAGACGTCATCAGTGCTATCAGATTCAGAAATGGTTTCTCTCAGATGAGTGCTTTGTGGGTTCTTAGAGCTAAAATCCTAGGACAGTATACTATGGTTGTGTCTTACCTATAGACTATGTGTCTTTTTTGAGTATATCTATATATTCTTGTTATATGTGTTATAGAAATATACCTATGTAGAGCTGACTATACTTTTCTTTGTTGTATTCTTCATGGTTTCAGGGTGTCCTACTGAGTATTTTTATTCTCACCCATGCATGGGATTTTCCCACATGTGTCATGTCTTGTGAATATGATTGAACTTTTTACAGAGTACCAGGTAGACTAGGACTAGACAGTTCTTAATGAGACCAGATAGATCAAGGTTCATTCTTGTGGATTCCAAATAGTAGTCCCAATACCTTTACTTTGAGGTTGAACTTGTGTTATGGACTCTTTATGGTGGGATTTTATTTAGACCTATTTACTTTCCTTTACTTATTATCATACTCTGGTTGTGGGATATAGATGTATGTATTCATTGGTTTTTTAATTGTTTTTACATTTCATCATTTTGTTTTCATGGATATGTGTTTGTGTGTACATGTACTTAGGAAATGCCTCCAATGATGATGACATTCCTACTTGGTTCTAGTCACCAGCCCTTAGACTATTGGAGGTGCTCTTTGGGAGTCACAGCATGGGCCCCACTAGGATAGAAATGACATAGTTATCGATATTTAAATGGGTAAAACTATAAGATGATAGTGAACTAGGTAAAAACCATCAACTTCATATAGTATTAAATATCAAAATTATAAGATCTTTAGTAGAACGGTAACACAAGGCCCATGATCAAGGTGTCCCCATCAAGTATAAAGAAACCATCCAAGGTAAACTCATTATTGACTTGATTGAAGCCTAAGGTGATAATCCAAGGCGTTTCTTGTCCATATACATCAATCCAAATCCAAGGAGATAATCCATGGTATTCTATTTTTCATAGTTTTTAGGTGAATCATCAATGTCATACTAAGGCATTGACATATATAATACATTGAATGAGTCCAATGCTGGTGTGCTAGTTGGAATCCAAATCAATGAATCGACTATCATCTTATGATTTTTCTCAAGGCATTCCAAGTTATAATCCAATCCTTACCCAAGGAAGCAAAAAACTTTAAAGTTATATAAGTCCATAATAATAACCAAGGATTACATTTAATATTTTAAACATGAGTTAAGAAAAATCCATATCTTTTCATAATTTCCATTTAATAAATTACATTATCCTTTTCATTTATAAATGAAAATGGGCCAAGAGTGGTAATCATTATATTTAATAATTCAATTAATTCATTTATGGATTCCACTAGAAAGTGGAAAGATCAACCTAGAAAAGGGGTGGCCTAATTGTGGGTAAAGAATTATAGTTGCTAGAATTTTAATGAAAACCACCCCAAGGGGTTGTTCACAATGAGTACATCAACCTCTAACCATAAAAATGGGATAAGGAACATCAAGGTTCTAATATAAACAACTAATTAAATGTATTACTCATTTTTTATAAAAACGTGATTTTTTTTGCATGTGGAACAAAGTCGACAAATCATAAACATGTAGTAATTTATGAAAAAGGAATATTCTACCTAACTTTACATGGTAGTAGGCTCCCAATATAGTATCAGCCTCAAATTTGGGATGGAATTAGGGAAAATAGAGAAAGTAGGAAAACACCCAAAAAACAGGGTTTATAATCTTTCATGGTAATAACATTCAAGATAGTGAAGAAAATAGAGAAATTAAGAAATTGGAATGATTTAATTACCAAGGGTTATCCAACATGATTGAAAAATTTCAAATTGGAACTTGGATGGAGGATATTTCATAAATCCCAAGAGAAAGGAAGATGGGAGATCTCATGCATGGGGTGATGCTATGTGTTTGAGGGATGAAAAAAGTTGATAAATTTTAAATGAATGAGGGGAAAATAAAAATTTACCACTTTTTAAGTGGGAACATAGCTTAGTCTCATGGGTTTTCTAACAGTGCACCATCCATGAGATAACCACTACTAAAGATCCCACACCTTGCATGGTTTAGGTACATAGTTAGAAAAACCATGTGAAAACCATGCGTGGTTCCTCTATAAATAATTAAAGATTTTACATGGATATGTGAAACATGTTTCATAGTTTTATTAACCATACTCCTTCATTATAGGGTCACATAGCTGTGGGGCATAGTTAGAACTAATAATACACTAATTGTGATCCTCCAAATTTCTTTCAAAAAACAATAATTCTAGGCCTAAACCAATCCCAAACATTCATGATACCTACATAAAATATTTAGAAACTTCCATTAAGGTAAAATAAAGTTTTATACTAAAAATTCATGAATCCATACCTTTATAAAAAAATAGGTATCTTACAACCTCCCATCCTTAAAATATTTCATCCTCAAGTTTCCCTTCTGAGGGTGGCTGAGTAGCATCTAAGAATAAATTTGGACATTTTGAATGAATATCAGACTCCCATTACAAGGTTTCATATTGTACACATCATTGCTTCAACAACACTCAAACTAAAGAAACTATTATTCCTTAAAGGGGATCTATGCTATAGTCAATGATACCAACTGGATACTCCTCTAAAGAATCATCCATCTCCAACTAAAATTTCATAGGATAAAAAACATGAGACATATCAAAATTATAATGTTGAAGTTATGAAATATGAGATACATCATACATATCCCTATATCACTAAGAAATATCTATCCGATAAGCTGCCAGCCCGACCCACTCCAAAATATCAAATGGTCCAATGAATCTAGGGGAAAAAATACCTTTCCTCATAATCATTCAATGCCCTAATATAGGAAAGGCATGTTAGAAGACCCAATATACCACCTAAAACTATAGAGTTTGGTGGTGATGATTGAAAAATGACTTCATCCAAAATTAATTCATAACCATACATTCCTTAATTTTTTTTACTTACTCTGATGTCTCCTAAACAAGACAAGGTCTCAATAGCACTTCCTCCCCTACCTCTAACAACATAGAGGTGAACAAAAAAACCTATCATAGAGTTCCTATTAAGGATATATTTGTATAGTAAATTGAAAAATATAATTATAAGAGAATTATTATAAAAAGTGGTGATGTTACCAAGATCCTATAAAATCAAGAACACATGCACAAAGTATGTCCTTGAGCACCTGTATATTACAATCAGACTGATCATTGGTCTGGGGGTGCTATACTATACTTAGAAGTACCTTTGATCCAAGATCCATAAGTAACCCCTTCTTGGAATGACAAGTAAACTAATACTCCTTGTATAATATGATGGCATATGAAACCCTGTGAAGGTGTATGATCTCTCAAACATAATGTCTACAAAGTTAATCCACTGATATGGTCTCTATGATAGGTAAGAAGTGGGAAACCTTTCCAGCCTATCCATGATCACCTATATAGTATCACTGCCTTGAGGTGACTTTGTAAGTACTATCACAAAATATATGGTGATGCCATCACATTTCCACTATAAAATGGTTAATAGTTGTAAAATACTAGAAAGTTGATGGTGTTCCACATTAACCTGCGGACAAGTGGAACACCAAGTAACAAAACTCACTATTTTCTTCTTCATTCCGGACGACCAATACTAGCAGCATAATTTACATTAAATATTAATGAATGTGGGATATAATTACCACTTGGAAGCATGATATTTTCACATAATCTTCTCTCACATTTCTATAGAAACCCATACACACCTATGGGTATATAGGATTCAATAATTATTAATAACCCAACTACGAAGTGGGTCCTCACCTACAACACCCTCCTTCAGGACTAAGTATTCATGTTTTAAAAATTTCCTCAACTTTACTTGATAAATAAGTAATGATGTCACATATAAGGCCATAAGAAAAGGCTACTCGTGAAACTCCTAAACTTCTAGGTGAATTTTATAAATAATATCCATCAACTTTCATTCACTATTGACTTCACAAACAAGTCACTTTGGAGTTATCTAGATCTAAGAACTAGAAACTATATTAACATAAACAAGAATGTAAGAAACCTTAAAGTTGAAATACTAAATGTATTCATCCAATATTCACTATTTGAGGTTCAAGCCATTTTGAGTGAATATGTATTTGGTGATTTTATGGTATGTGTATACAATGAACCATTACCCCAAAAATTAATGACCCCATTAATGAAATTCATTAATCACATGTACTATCTCGTGGTCATGTGTTGGGTAATTATTCTCATGGGGTCTTAACTATTGAGAGACATACACTATGAATATTACCCCTTATATCAAAATTCCTCTCAACCAAATTTATGATGCATCACAATAAACTGTATAGCCTCTACTAGGATCAAGTAACATCAGGATCATTGCTGAGGTTAACCTTCCTTTTAACTCTTGAAATGACTTATGACAATATTTATACCATTTAAACTATACACCTTTCTTGTTCAAATCTATAAGTGGTTATTAAATATGTGAAAGGTTTTAGAAGAAATGTTAATAGTAACTGGATAGACCTAGGAAACTATGTATATCAAATATGTTATTGGGATGTTCCTAGGAAAAAAAGACTCTAAAATTCTATGGATCCATAGACATTCCTGCTTCTGATATAATGTGAAAAAGGAAGTGAAATTTATCAATCCAAAAGTTTCATTTTATGATCTTGGAATATAAACTATACTCTCTTCATGTACTAAATATGATGTCAAGGTGTTTGGTATTATCGTATTGACTATAAGAATTCACTAACCATACTACCAATAGAGAATCAAGATTCATTACCTCAGAAAAGTACTCAATATAGATCCCAATACATTCCATGATATCCATTTATATAAAATAACATGAATCACCTATGTTAAATAATTTAGACACTAAATTTGAGTAAACTAAGATCATACCTTTCATTGTAGATGGACTGACACTCTACTTCACAGGAATAGTCTACACTACATATAATTGGCCAGATCTATGGCCCCATGATATAGTCTGACCTCCCTAATTATGACCTCTCTTATATTTCTACACATCATAAGTATGTATTACTTGACCTCAACCAAATCCTCGACCTGTACAACCATTGTTACTCCAGCTCCCAACTTGGTGTAGAGATAATGATTTGTCTCCGGATTGTACAGATAGTGCAGATACTCTCCCACTATGAAAAAGTGGAATGTTTTGAAAAGATATCTATAGATTACCCATTCAGCCATAGAATCTACAATCAACTAGGTTTCCATCACATTAAGGCTTCATTTGTCCCTACCTCTCACACCGATGGAATATCACATAACTGGTAGCACATACACTTTGACTACCACTACCCTCATGGGAAATCTCAAAGTGATGCTTCCTTCCACTGGATGATGTAGTACCTATCCTGTAAGATGAAACACCATTCCCTTTACCTTCATATTATCTCAACTTGTGCTCAGAGATAAGGGTCTGATTTACTATTTCAAAGATAATTTTCAATCAAAATATGTTCAACAATGATCGAATGAAATACCTAATCCCATCCTCAAAACATCTCACCCTGGACAGTTCATCACCAACAAGAGTGGGTGTGAATTAATAAAGATCAATGAAATGAGATAATTAATCCATGTTGAACATAACACCCTACTTTGGATGAATGAACTCCCCAGCTTGATCATGTCTCAGTATCTCCAGGAAAAAGTAATCCTAGAAACTAGTTATGAAATACCTCTAGACCATACCCCAACACTAATATTCTAGATTTAGAAAACCAATCAATTGCATGAAATATCAATAAATAATGTAAGATGTAAGATATAACCCCCTCTGAAAACACATCACTAGATGCTCAAATATCGATAAAATTACCTTTATCAGTGACTCAATAGCTTGAGGGATTCCATCCCTAGAGAAAGTATGTGATTTATGCTATTGTAATTCCCTCATCAACTTGACATAGTTGGGGTAGGTCATGCATCTCCCTCCATAGACTGCACTAGGTGTAGAAAACCCTCTTCAAGATGATCATTAGTTCCTAGTCTAGGTATAATAGGTGCTACTATAGTAGGTTACACAGGTGGAACTACAGGTGGTTTAGGTCCCACCACCTAAGGAGTATGGTCATTGCCACCTTCTTGGACCTCAACAAAAGGAAATCATAGAGGAATATAAATATAATACTAGAAACACTATTCAAAACAAGATAAAAGGAAATGAGTATACTATCATGGAATAAAATAGGTACAAGGCATCTTGATCTGAAATAACACTAACCCAACTACTCGCTACTAAGTCCAGGTCATGGGTAAGATTCGAATTTTACACATAGGGGTTATTTTATATAGGGTGCCAATTATTGAGGAAAACACTCATTAAGTTGAAATTTTCATCCCCACTTAACAAAAATTATTTCCTTTAAAAGTTATAATTTAATAAATTAATTTATATAAAGGGTATAGTTAGATATACTTTCATTCCCAAGTTATAAATCCATAAGATTTATAAGATATAATTGGAATTACATATAACTGCAATCTACCTTTACATCTAGTCTCATGATATAACAAGACCATATGATATGGTTCATTTATATGGACAACCATTCCCAATTTATAGTGACACGCACTTTATTAATTGAAATTGGAATCCATTTAATCATAATCTACCAATGTTTCAGCCCAATTAATTAAAGTTCCATTGCTTAAATATGTCATAATTGGTTAGTTAAAGTGCCACCATCAAGATATGTAGTAAAAACACCATTTAGGTTAATGAAAACACTTTAAGAAACCAATTATTTTTCTTTCTTTTCCCACAAGAAATTTTAATAAAAATACAAGTATAGTAATCAAGGCACATAAGATATGAAACAAGGAATAATATAAACCTATCATGGAATATTCATGTTATATTAATTCCTAAGTGCCAATAACGATGCATTAAGAAATGACCCATCACCACACTATATCAAAGTTAAATATCCATAACATAAAATATGTCAAAAATTATATTCATCACCAAATGTTTAAAATAGTAAAAATATAATAGGAAAAATTCAAAACAACAATCCCATACTAGAAACATGTATTTTCCCCCGAACATGTGCTAACTACTCCCATGCACGACTGATTACATATTTCTGACACATCATAATATACAATCTACTATTTAGAAAAATAGTAAGACAATGGAAAAGTAAAATAAAGGATCAAGTATACTTTTTGATTTCCCAGGACCAGTTCACTCATAAGTAATCAAACTTGGTTACGAACAGGGCCTCAAGCACACCTCACTATACACTAAAGACTGCCGACTACCAGTGAGGGTCTTTGGTGGTGCATTGGGGAGACTATAAGATCTTTATTAGAGTAAAGCATAATGGCAGTAATAATAAATAAAATCATGGAAAACATATAATTAAACAATGGAATATGATTGGGAAGGAGAAGTAAACATATAGATAATAATAATAATAGACAAAATCTATAAGTAGTATCATGAACAAGAGATGTCATGTATAAAAAAATAAAGAGGTATATATGGAAGTAGACATAAAAAAATACATTTATAAAAAAAGGAATAAAGGACAAAAACTATCTCCATGAGCATCCTGAGCACTAGCTCAGTAATCTCCTACCAACCCCAAATAAATCAAGCTTATATAGCTTGAAACTTCCCCTTATCTCTACCAACATCCCAAAAGTATATCCAGGTACCTAACAATGACCTAAATATAGTGTGATAAAAACTTAATAAGCCACTAAAAATGGTATCTAATTTTTTTAGTCTATTAATATATGTTGTAATAGTGTGAAATACATAAATATGGAAAATTTGTAAGATGAGGGTCTAATAAAATATAGTATGAGGGTATAATTTGTGACAATGATCATTATATAAATGGGGAAATAAGTAAGATGGAAGTAAACTATGTAAATTCCACCATCTTCATCTTACTCAAAATATCAAAAGTATAATACCTTTAGTAGTACTGCAACCCAAAGTCCAAGACCAAGGAATCCTCATCGAGTACAAAGAACTCATCCAACGTAAAATAAGTATAAACATGATTAGAGCCTATGGAGATAATCCAAGGTGGTCTGTGTCTGAGGAAATCAAGATGAATCGTAGGAGATAATCTAAGGAATTCTATTTTCCAAAGTTTACAAGTGAATCATTAGTGTCAAACCAATTCGTTTACATATCTAATAAATTGACCAAGTCAAAGGATGGTGTTCCACTTAGAAGTCACAAAAATAAATCAGTTGGTGTCCTATGAGTCCAATAAAGGAATTTCAAGTAAGAATTCACACCTTATTCAATTCTATAGAATCCTTTAAATTAATCCAACTCCATAATAATAATAAAGGGTTACTTTTAATTCATTAAAAACTATTAAAGGAAAATCCATCTCATTTCATAGTTTACATTTAATGAAATCCATTAAAATATTCATTTATAAATGAAAAAGTTACAAGAGAGGTATTCATACCATTTAAAAACTAAATTAATTCATTTAAAACTACCAATATCAAGTGAAAATCTCAACACACCCAAGGGGTGGCTTAGTCATGAGTTAAGAATGATAGTCATTGAAATTTAATCAAACCCACCCTAATGGGTGGTTCAGGTTGAGGTCATCAATTTATGACTAAACAATCAATTTAATGTATTAATAATTTTACGATAAATGCTCGGGAAGTATGGCATGGTCCATAATGGAGAAAAATAGTAAACATGTGACGATTTAGGGAAAAGTAATAGACTACCTACCATGACATGGTAGTATACACATAATCCATTATTAGCCATAGATTTGGGCTAGAATGTGAGAAAACAAGGAAACTAGAAAAACTCCATGAAAATAGGGTATACAAGATCTCATGTAAATAACATCCAAGATGGCTGAGAAAATAGATAAATGAATAAAGAGAATGATAGACTTACTGAGTTTAATAAAAAGTGACTGACGATGTTAAAATTAGATCTCAAATGGAAGAGATATAAAAAATACTAGGAGGAGGTAAGAGGGGGGGATCTCATGCATGGGGATATACTATGAATATGAGGGAGGAGAAAAGGCGGATAAAGGTTAAATGTAGGATGGAGAAAATCATAGTTTACCACTTTTTATAGGGGCATATTGGTTTGTCGTGTAGTTTTTCTAACCATATGATAGCCACTATCCAAGATCCCATACTTCACACAATTTAGGCTCCTGTTTAGATAAACCATGTAAAAATCATGCATTGTGAAACTTCAATTAATTTCAATTTTTTTACAGTAGTGCAATACATGTTGTACATTTTTTATAATAATGATCCTCCCTTATAGGGATGCATGGTTGAGGTTCACAGTTATAACTAACTAGGTGATAATCGTATGCCTCCCTATTTCTTTCAAAAAATAAAAAATCAAGGACCCAAACCAAGATTGAATGCTTCTGATACCTCAATGAAATATTTATAAATGTACACTAAGTTAAAATAAATATTAAAACTAAACAAATAAATGATTCAAACCTCTATAAAAATTGGTATCTCACAATACACATTGATGAAATTTAATGGAATTTAGTGGTTTTAAGTTATGTAGTTATCTCATAAAGGAGAGTTTATTATATGTATTTCATGGGGGAGTTTTTTCAATGATGAATGAAATGAGTCAAATAATATTGAATGATATCTTGACCTCCAATTTTATAAAACAAAAATTGATCACATATACTATATAAACAAATGATTTATTTTTATGTTATTAAAATGATAGATGTAATTCAATTTCACTTGGATTTCTAACAAACCCAAAGGTGGAAAATGTTGTAACCAAAGTGATTTAGGTTTGAGTTGGTGTTTTGTTTTTTTGTCAATCTATTTTTCGGTTGATCTTGGAGTTTTAAGTCATTTAGTGGTTGCTTAAACTTTATAAATGCTTTAAAATTAATATAGAGAAGTGTATATGGTGGTTTTATTTCTTATTTACCAATTTTTTGGGTACCAAAATTTATATTTTTTTAGTGAATCTCATAATATATTGAGGAAAATGGATATTTTTTTCATAGAAATTGTGAAAACCACATAAAGAGTATTTAAACATCATAGTGAGTATGTGGAGCCATATAGGAAGTTCATGGGAGATTAAATTTTTCAAAGGGATTGTGTTCACATTGAAATTTAATAATGGAATGGTTTCATTTTTATGGGAAAAGTGTTAATTTTGAGTGATCGGTAAAGGAGGCATCAAATAGAAAAGGTGTTATGTGGACCCTTATAGTGTCTGTTATTTGTGGTTGAAAGGTGATAATCTTAGAAGGAACATGTTTATGGATAGTCCACATAGGAAGTTCATGATGGTCAGTAGCATTGGTAACCTAGTGATGATTTTTTTGGTGGTGAAAATAAAACCATTACATTTATATTTTTTGAGAAGTAGACTATTCATGAAAAGGTTTTCTATAATCCAAATATTAGAAATATTTTCATGATGTATTTAAAAATATATATCCCACTAATCCCTTTATCAGGAATTAAAGAGAAGATTAAGAATATATTTAGATTTACCTAAAAATAAAATAATTAAGGTTGTTAAAATAGAATGTAATGTTCACATATCAAGTTTATACCATGAATTGGGTTTAACTCATGAACACATATTAGGTCACGAAGTAGGCTTCCATGAAGTCAGTTTATGAAGGAGGATTCCAAAAAGAATCTTATAGTGAAACATTATACAAAGGTGTTATGTGATGTGAGTTTATGAGGTAAAATACTAAAAAGTTCTAGGAAATTCATGAAGCACCCAAGGTATCTCATGAAATAAAGATTTTGGTTAATTGTGTACCATATAGGAATTACAATCAAGGAATTTTTTTAGTGATGGAATTTAAATATCTATTTCTAGTAAATTTTTAGGTGATTGAAGAATACTTTATAGAAACACATTCTATATTTCATGATGAAAAAAATCCATGAAACTATTAATTATGAGGGGAAAAAAATTCAAGTTCATAAAATGATGTATATTTAATTCATAGTAGTGCACAATGGGGATTCAATGGAAGTGATATGAGTGAGGTAGTTCTCTATCCCTAATCTCATAGTAAAAGAAGTGTGTCTGGTAGGGAGTGACTATAGACAAACAATTATAATCTACAAAATATTGTGAAGTGTTGCGACCTATGGATTTAAAGGTATTTGTGTTTTAGATAATGTTTGAATTTTGATCCAGATTAGGGGTTTGACCTTGAATTTAAACTCATATTGGAAATATGAGAATTCTAATATCTAAAAAATAATAGTTTTAGATACAGTCTGATGCCTGGTTAGGGGTGCAGGTTCTTAGGTGGACATTTGAGAATGGAAGAGTGGATGAGATGATGTATTTTATTATCATGAATCCATTCATGCTAAAAACAATGTTTTATTCCATGGATGGGGATAAATAATGGGAAAACACCACTACCTAAGTATTTGATAATATTAACCAAGGGTTCACATCCTAAAAAATTTCAGGCTGGGCTTTAGGTACTCTAACTTGAGGATTTTAATGTGTGAACCTGGTTCACATCATGAATTATGTCCAGAATATCTTTTTAAAAAGAACCAACCCATTTTTGGTATAACCCCACCTTCATGATTTACGTTTTATGCACAAATGGAAGAGTTAAATCAGCTAACCCAACCCTACCTTCAACCCCATGCTAGGGGATGATCCTTGGTGGTATCTTGTGAAAATTACATGTATGTCTCTCCCTATATTTCCCTTTGTTTTTGTTTTCCATCACTAGCCTTGATTTAAATAAATATGGCTAGAGTTCTAGAGTTTATTACCCTAGATCATGGTGGAATCATCTAGGAATGATGGGGTATTTATGTGTGGTGGAAAGAAGTGGGCATGGGATAATGTTTTTATGTTATAAATCATCATTTTGGTTGAGGTAAGATGTTGTCCTAATTTAATTTTGGTGTTTGTTCTTAAATTGGATGAAATTTATGTTTGTTCAAGTTCTAGTGGTTATTAATTTTGGTCAAGATGGTTTCAGTGGTGTTCCATGGAGATTTTTTTGGGTGGTTGGTCACAGTTTCTATGTGATGGTGGTGCCTAGTGAGTTTTCCACCATTTACAACTCTTCAATTTAAATTAAATAGTTAATTATAATTATTTATTATTAATTATATATGTTTTTTGATGTGATTCTGGAGCTCAAGAGTTAATATGGTCTCGAAATGAGGCATAAAAGGTCCTAGATGAGGTGATGTAGAGCGTAGATTGGGTCATAAATCCTTGATAGAGGTAGGTGATCTCTTTAATAAGAGCTCATATGTGCACCCCATGTCATGATGTTTTTTACATTGTATTATTTTATCTTATTTTTAGTGGTTTGGAATTATGGTTCTTAGAGGGATGGAATTTCAAGTTCATGAAGGGTTTTGGGGAGGTTCATGGTTATCCCACATAGTTAGTACTAATAGTGTAGAGCTCCCTAGAAGTCATGTTGGTATTTTTGTGTGTCTGAGGTGTGTCACATGACTTGAACATAGTTTTTTAAACCATGAAACAAGTATGTGGTTTGGATATACTTGTTGATAGTTCCAAATGACACAATGGGGGATCAACTTTTCAAACTGTTTTTTGCTCTAAGAGAAAATTTTTGGTCTCTTTGGATTTGGAAGAGGTTGGAACATTGTTGGTACACATTTTGGTAAAACATGAAGGGAAACTACATGGTCTATCTTGGTTTTAATTTTTTTATTTTCCCAAAACACCCCTCTTGAATTTTAAGGGGTTATCACACACATTTCTCTCTACCCACACTGGTTGACCCTTTAGATCCAAGGGGGATATCCACCACCTTCCTTATCTTTATCTTTTCTATTAATTTAGTGATTTATAAGTGTATTCAAGGTATTTATTTACCTCTTTATCTCTTGTTTCATTCTCCCTCACTTATCTCTAGGTCATGGATTCCCCCCATGAACCATAGATATATCATGTTCAATTTTAGTTTTTTGGGTTGATTTAATGTTGGAGTTTCTTGGGTTTAGGGTTGTTAAATACTTTTTATATTCCAATGGGGATGGTCTCTATTGAATTTGATAAATTTAGAAGTGTTTTTGATTGAATCACATTGTTTTGAGGTTGGTGTTTCTATAAAATTGTTTCATTTTGGAATTCAAAGGGTTATTAAGATTTCTAAATTCCTTAAATGAAAGCATGATTATATGTGATAGATTTGTGATTATTGGAAACCATTTAATTGTGTTTTGATATTGGAATAAATGTATTTTCATGTGATTTAAATGTTTTTCATATTAAAAAATGTAATGTTTAAAGGTTTTGAGATTTTATGAAATTCCCATATAGATTTCTTAAACGGTTCTCATGTTCTTTAATGAGTATTGACCAGTTATTTTTTCAATAAGTGAAAATTTTTTAAATGGAATTTGGTTTTGAACCGGGTTCTTGAACTCAACGTATTTTATAAAAGTTTTCTTTTATTGATTTAAAATGGTGATTTAAAACATGTGTGTGATTTTACCCTTTCTAAAATGCCTTAAGGGATTGTTTAAAATGGTTTTATTGAAATAGATGACACTTGGCCTTATTTTGGATTTTCAAATAGGAAGGACCATGTTGGAGGTTGGATTTGAAATATTTTGAATGTGTGGGTGATTTACCCCAATATTAAAATGGTTTTTGGAATGGTGTTTTGTGAAATAATAAATGGACTGGAATTTAAAGACGTGTTTTAATGTTAATGGCTAAGTTGGAACTTTGGTTTTTAAATGGTGGTTGTTAAAGACACCACTTGATTTCATACCCCTTTTGTGGGTTTTATTTATCTATATTATATTCTTGTTCTCCCCTTATGTGGTAATGTTCCTTTTTATTCCATTTTTGCGTTTTATTTGTTGGGGTTATTCATTATTGGGTGTTAGGTGCGATGGTAGCATTGTTATTACCTGGTCTGTTAAACTTGGGTTGTATGTTACTACACCTTAATCAATTTATTGGTCATGGGAAACCAGGTATTAAGTGGGTGATATAATTTGTTCCTCTAGTTGGTTCATAAGTTGTTAGTTTACCTCATTCCATGCTAATAAAATGGGATATGATCAGGTTTTCATTACAACATGGCTTGTGTGGGATAGTAGGATGACTTGTGGTTTGAACTTCAACACATGTTGATAGATGGTTTGTGGGTTGGTATAACCTTATATGGTTGTATTATTTTAATGTTTGGAATCCTAGGGTATATACCATAAAACAATCTATTTCTTATTAAGTTATTGATTGAGGTGAGTTTGATCTGGCGTTTTTTATCATTTACCATGCATTCATTATCATGGAATCTTATTTTTCATTTGAAATCTGCATTGTGATATGTGGTGCCTTATGGTTATTCTTATACCATGTGTGTGTGTGTTGGTTCATTTCCTTTGTAAGAAATGTTTTAAATGATATTTGAACAAACCTGTTTTTAATTTAAAGACTCTTCTATGGGTTCCTTTAGTGGATGTAAAAATGGGTATATTGGTTTAAAGATGGATTTGATCGATGAATTGTTTATAAAGAGACAATTTTTTTAAATAATATTAATGAGTTGTTTTTAAGAAATTTTAATGGTGTGTGTTGTTTCAAAATTGCTGGACCAATGAATTTGTATTCAAAATTCATGTATTCAGTCTTGGATAACAAAGAGATTTTTTTTGAAAGTTTATTATGGAATTATTTTGGTTTTTACAGTAGATATTCATGAAAATATTATTTTTCTAGTTTATTTTAAAACACAGAATGATGAATTTCCTTATGAAACATATTTCATATATTCAGTGGGTTATGGGTACCCACAATGATTTTTAGCTCTTGCATATATATTTTAGGGTCTAGGATCCTAGTTGGTTTCAACTTCATTTTTCACAGCTGACATGGGGTGAGTTGGTTTGTGGTGATTAACTAGAGTTTTCATAGAGATGGTTCATGCTCAACATGAGCTGGTTAGTTGTTTTTTTTATTTAGTGTTTTTTCTATTGCCTTTGTTTATAGATGATACTTATGTATATTAAAGTGGGTTGGATCATAGTAATTTTTTATGACTGAGTTGGTACATTTATTTATTTTGGACCTTACATTATTTATTTTACTTTTGTTTATCTCTGTTTTTGGATAAATCATTCCCAAAGGAATTCCTGTGATTCCCAGGCAGTAGTTTCCAGCCCATGGGGATCAAAAACTCCCTTATGGACTTTTATAGAATCTTTTTAGGTGCTAGGTTTAGTGTTAACCTAGGATGATTCACTACAAAATGGAATCAAATCCCGAGATCTCAGTGGGACCTTAACTTTGAAGTTCCCTTGTTGTGTTGGAAGTTTTTTGGGCTACACAAGAGGCCCTATTTTAATTTGGTAATATCCTGGTATAAAGTAGATTAATGTTGTTGGATCTTAAGAGATAGGTGTGGGTAGAGTCTAACTTTATCTTTCTCTTTCTGAGCCTCAAGATGCTAGGTGGAGTTGGGTTTAAAATTGTGAATTCGAGTTTTTTTGTACCTTTTTATGAGAATTTATATTTGATTACCTTTGAGAATGTATATGATATTGGGGATCACCCTTTCATTTTAGGGTGGAAAGGGAGGAGAACTTGGGTATCATGATTAACACACATATATTGGGAAACCATGCGATTACCATGCAATCAAGTCTATCTCATTATTAGGTGTAATTCTCAGTTGGCACACAGTTTCCCAACCCATGTGGCCAATACATGCAGAACATTGTTTCTCCCTCAATTAAACTTTTTTACTATTGATTGTTGATTTCTACAAAGGTTATTTTAACTTTTTTTTTTGTGGTAGTTTGAGAATTATTTTGATACCCTTTGTGGTTTTGGTTCATGTGAACCTTGTTGGAATGATTATTTAGTGACTTGGAAGTGATTATTTTTAAAACCTTATATCAGAAAATGAATGGATTTTTTTGAATTTATCTATTTCAATATTGGGTTTTTTTAATGATTTTAATTTTTTTTTTTACAATTGAGGATAATTTTTTCAAAAAGGGAAATGGGTTTTGATGATAATTCTTCAGGTGATTGGTTTTCAAAATAAAATGGAAATTTGAAATGGGATTTTACTAGTTTTCCTCATTGGGGTAATGTTTATGTATTCCACCAGGGTTTTTTTAGTTGTGTTGTATAGTTTTCAAGAATACACTTTAGGGGATTTTTATTTCAAAATTTCCTAGTGAAAATGGTGGTTTCAAAAGAAAAGTTCTTTTGGTGTGAATGGTTGTGCCTTGTTTGGGGCTTACTGTTTGGGATTTGATTCTAAACTTGGGGGTGGAATCATTTGAATTTAATTTGAGGAATATATTGATGAAGTTCAGGTCTTGAATTCTTGTTTTTTCCCCATAATGTTCAATAAGGTTTATTCATTTCTTCTGCCTACCCAGACTTCAGGTGGAGTGGTGGATGTAGAAGCTTCATTAACCTCAGACCCCGTCTTAGAATTTTTGAATCAGAATCCGCTTTCATTATGTGGTGATCAAGGTTCAATGGAAGTGGTGAGGGGTTGGAATATATTTATATAATATTAAATTATATTTTAAAACCTGAATATTTTTTAGTGATATTTTTTGAGGGATTTATTTTCATTTTAGATGAGTTTCATGGGAATTGATGGTAACTCCTTTGTTGTGAGAAGGTATGTCTTGGGAGTTTTTTAGGATGTCATTTATTCAACGGTTCTTTCATGAGGTTTTTAAAGTATAGAAAGAACTTGATCTTGTGATATTTCATTAGGTATAATTATTAGGAGAGTAATAAATTGACCACTTCTTGAATTTGGTGTTAATTAAAATTTGGTTTCCAGGGATTCTGATAAAGATCATTTATTTGGAGGTGGTCTTCATCCAAATTCTATTTTGGATATATTGGAATCATGTCCAAAATCTTTTTAGGAGGTTGTAAATGAGTCCATTTGAGTGTAATCTAAGTATTCTAGGAAACCTATGGAAGGTGATTCCTTAGTTCCATATGATGCACAACAGAAGCATGGTTAACGTAAGGATAACTCGATGAGTAAGGATCAAGTGAAGGATGGGATAGAGCATGGGAGAAAGGGTATTTCTTGTGGAAAGTATAGATCCACCATATGCTTATAGTGTGGGTATTTAGGACATGCTAATCTATCCTTTCTCAAGTATCTTATGTTTATCCTCCATTGTGTCCATTTGGGTCATCTTCACAAGTTTTATAAGCTCCATTCCCATAAGAGGTATTGGTCTAATACTTTTATGGATGTTTTTCATTTTGGGAACTTTCATTAATGGTTGTAAATTTTGTTTATTGGAGCTTCAATTTTTTGTGGGAATCTTATAGATGTTTTCTTCGAATAATAATTCTGGTGAAATGGATTTAATTTCATTGATGGAATGGTTTTTTTGTTTGTTTGTGGGATGCTTCACCCCCTATACCACTATCTTGGGTGTTTCTTTTGTGGTTCGATGTGAGTGTCATTTTTGAGCATCATTTATTTGGTAGAAACATATTTTAGATTCATGGTTTCAACTATTCTTGAATTGATCATTCAAGGTTCATATTGTGTGGACATGATAAATACCATAGGTGAATGATTGGGTAACTAGGGTGTGTGTTTTAGCAGTTGAGTTTGGTATACTTGCTGGTGTTTTTCTATGTATAGTTAGATGCACCATGTGAGGCTGATCAAGGTTTTGAAACTATTTTATCTACAAGTATCTTGAACCAATGTGAGATCTCTTTCCATTCATTCGAGGATACTTATGGTTATTCTTCATTCCGTTGGGTTTGGAAGTGCAATTGGTTTGAGATAGAGTTTCTATCACGGTGATCAGTTTTTCAAGGATTCATATATTGGTAATTATATTTGTTGAAATCACTGTAAATAGTGAATAAACTACTTTAGAGGAGCACTAAATGGTGGGGAGACTATCTTAGGTCTCCCGTGCTTCATAGGAATCCTTATTTGAGGTTCATGTTCTAGTAGTGCTTGGGGTTTGGAACATTATGCTCAATAAATTTAATATTTTCAAGGATTTCAATTTTTTTATTTCAAGGTTGAAATGTGTTGAGGGATTGTTTTTGGTTATGTCCCCCATGGATCACCAATAACTTCTTTCCTCTTACTTTTTACCACAGACTTTCTGAGTGAATAAATTAGCATGATGGGGAGTTTACGACACGCTTCATGTCACAATGTTGTTTATTTTGTATTATTTTATCTTGTTTTTAGTAGTTTGGAGTTTCAGTGCTTAGAGGGATTGAAATTCAATTTTTTGAATGGTTTTTTAGAGGATCATGGTTATCTCACATGGTTAGTGATAACCATGTAGTGACCATGTGTGTGGACCTATCATTTTGATAGATATATTTTTTATGGATTCTTTATAGATTTTTCAAACTATATAGATATCCGTAGAATCCATGTGAGGCATTGGGTGTTTTTAGGTGTTTCGAATGAATTTTAAATGGTTTTTGAAACCATATAACAAATTTTCAGTTTCGAACTGGTTTTTGGATATGTGAAGTGACATGGTGGGGGAACAATTTATTAAACTGTTTGGCACCCATGGAGAAACTGTGTAGCCTCTTTGGCTTAGGCAGAGGCTGTTGCACTATTTTCACATGGTTTAGTAAACCGTGAGGCTAAAACATGATTCCTATCCAGGTGTTTAAATTTTGGGTTTTCCCAAAATACCCCTCTTAAATTTTAAGGGGTTTTCACCCTGATTTCTCTCCACCCACATCATCAGACCCTAATGTGCCAAGGAGGAGCTCCACTACCTTCATCTTCTTCATATTTACCCTTGTTTAAGTGATTTGTAATTGGATTCGAGGTATTTAATTACCTCTTCCTATCTCTTCCCTTTTACCTCTCTTTACACTTGGTTTTGGATTCCCCCATGAACCCTACATCTATCATGACTGATTTTAGGGTTCAGGGTGGATCCAATGTTGGGGATTTTAGTGTTTAGGGTTATTAGACACTGTTTCTATTCCCATGGGTGTAGTATCCATTAAAGGTGACATGTTTTGAAGTGTTTCATCTTGAAACTCATCTCTTTGAGGTAGGTATTTCTATGAAATTTATTCATTTTGGAATTCAAATTATGTTGGTTCTTTATAAATTACTTATTAATGAGTCTATGATCATATGTGATGTATTTGTAATGATTTGAGACCATCTCATTTGTTTTTATCTTTTCATAAATTTTTTCATGTGCATTCCATGTTCTCATTTTTGAAATGGAATTTTTAAAGGTGATAAGTTTTTATCATCCATCCAACATTAAGATATTTTATTGAGAATATGGGAAAATCCCAAAAAAGTAAAAGTGGGAAAAAATAGTGAAGTCTAAGAGAATCATCCATTACAATACTTACACATTCTTGGGGAAGAGACCCGGTGGTGGTAAAAATGGTTCATGAATTTACTAGAGTGACATGGGATTCTAGGAATTATGAAACCATATTACCCTCTCGCCATGTGTGGGAAATATCCATGTGACTGGAAATCAGGTTTCTACATCTATGAAAAATACAGATGATTGACCAAGGGATTGGGATAGCCTTTGTGAGAGACCCTTGGAGAATAGAGGAGTCTGTCTTGACTCCTGCAAGCTGAATATTGTGATAAAGACACAGATCCAAACCTTTATTCTTGGCCAATTCTTCAGCATGGAGAGAGTCCCCCAAGCCAAAAGGAACACTAAAGTTAAAGATGATAGAGCTATCCTGGTTACGGACAAACCCTACCCCTCTCATCATGTCGTTGATGCGGGACCTATCAATATTAATTTTGAGACCAGCCACTGGAGGAAACCATTGCACCCATTTTCCCTGAGAATATGATCCCAGAGTAATGTTGGGCAAGGATTTACCCTGCAAGAGCTTATAGAGAGAAGGATAAGTTTTCCATCATTTAAATAGAGGATCAAATTCAATGGCTAAAGTGTGAGCCCGAACAAGAACAACCAGATTTTACATGGTTTTTATTTTCAATAAGTGATACCTATGTTTTAAAGGGAATTTTGTTTAGAAGTGGGTTTTTGAACTTGAAATGGTTTATAAAGGGTTTTATTAATGGATTTAAAATGATGATTTGATACATGTGTATGATTTTTCCCTTGATAAAATTCCTCAACGGCTTCTTTAAAATGGTTTGAGGGAAAGTGATATCCATTGGTCTTTTTTAGTATTTTTAAAGAAGAATATTTACTTTAGTGGGTGGAACTGAAATATTTTCCATATGTGGGTGATTTAAATCAATTTAAAAATGGTGTTTGGAATGGTGTTTTAATAAGTGAGAATGGTATTGGAATTCTGAGCCGTGTTTTAGTGTTAAAGTCCTAGTTGGAACATTGGTTTTTAAATGGTGGTCATAAAAGACACCCCTTGAATACCCATTTTTTATTAAATCTCATCTAGGTTTTCCTTACCTCTATGATATGAGTGTGATCCACTTGGGTGGGAATGTTCTTGTTTAAACTGTGGTTGTATTTTATTTATGGGGTCTATTCATTTTTGTGTGTTAGGGGTGAGGGTAGCTTTGGTTATGTGTTGTGTTTTAGACTTGGATTGTATGCTCCCATGACTCACTTCCATTATTGATTATGGGAAACTAGAAACTAAGTGGTTGATATAATTTGTTCCCCTATTCAGTTCAAACACAACTAGTTTCACTCCAGTTGTTCTTGGAAAAAGGACTATGAGGGGGTTTTTCATTACAATGAGTATTGTGTGGGCTAGTTGGATTACTTTTGATTTGAAATTAAGGACATGTTAATATATATTTTGAAAGTTGTAATACCCTTATAAAATTATATGCTTCACAGTTTAGGAACCCTAGGGTAGATCCCATGAAGGATTCAATTTATTAGTAGTTTTCTGGTTGCAGGGAGTTTGATCTTGTTATTTTTATAACATTTCCCCTTCTTCAATTGTCATGGAACCTTATTTTTTTATTTTTTTTATTCCTTGTGATATGTGTTGTCTTCTTGTTATTATTGAATGATTCATGTGTTTTGGGTTGTTTCCTTTGAAATATATGTTTTCAAAGATTCTTGAAAAAACCTATTTTTAATTTTAAGACTCTTTTGTGTGTGCCTTAAGTGTATTTTAAAATGGGTTTTTTGGTTTAATGATGGATTTTTTCAGTGAATTATTTGTAAAGTGTACATTTCCATTCAAATAAAAAATGAATATTTTTTGAGAAGTGATAATGGTGTGTGTGGTTTAGAAATGTCTTGGATGGTGGATTTGTTTAAAAAAACATAAGTATTTGGTTTCAGAAAACAAATAGATTTTTTTGAATGTGGATTATGGATTTTTTGGGTTTTTTCTACAAGTTATATGAGAAAATATTATTTTCTATTTTATATTGAAACTATCATTGATTAATTTCCTTATGAAACATATTTTATAGTTTCATAATTCCATGGTGACCTACTCATGTTCTTAGCTCAATCCTATATATTTTGTGTTCTAGGTTCCTGGTTGGGTTTAGTTTTGTTCATCATGGATGATGTGGGATGATTTAGTTGGTGGTGAGTAACCAGAGGTTTCATGGATATGGATTGGGATCAAATTGAGTTGGATTTTGGTTATTTTTTTATTTAGTTTTTTTATCTATTACCTTGTTGTTTCATTTCTATTTATGGTTACTATTTATGTATATGAAAATGGGTTGGATCATGCTAATTGGTAATGAATTGTTTGGTATATTTATTTATTTTTTTTTGTTGACTTATTCATTATACTATTTTTTATCTTTGTTTTGGGGTAAATCATTCCCAAATGGATTCCAATAATGCCCACACACTAGTTTACAACCTGTAGGGACTAGGAAATCCCTTTAGGCCTTATCCAAAATCTGGTCGAGTGCTGGGTTCAGTGGCATCCCAAGATGGATCATTACATCATATGACTAATTATTATGGTTTTCCTATATAATTCATGTTAAATGGGTTTATTTTGGTAATATAGGGACCAATATGGACTTGGAAAAAATATATAGTATTGAGTTTGACCTCCTATTCCCAAGATAAGTTCTATTTTACATTTTGAGTATTTTTGGATTACTCAATGACTATGTCACTATGGGAAGACAGTGCCGAGTGATTTGGAGTAAGAAATTGGGTAAGTTTCATGGTTTGATATGTGATGTGGGTAGCCTAGGATGTTTTCACCTAAGTATAGTTAAGTTGGAGAGATATTGATTTAGCTTTCAGATGATGAATGAGATGGATGAACATCTTGTGTGTGATAGGGAAAACCCGTTGAGGGTGGAATGGGATCTTTGAGAGCATCATGGGAAGTATGATTCCTCTAATATTGATGAGGTATGATATAGAGGTATTTTATCTAAGTGAAATGATGATATATATCCCTTAGGGAATGTGAGACAAGATCCAGGTGTGGGTGTTTGGAATTTTTTGAGGCTTAGAACATGGAAACTAGGGGGATTCGTATGGGTTTTGGACCCATACTATTGAGTCATGGGTTGGGTAGAGTATGATGTCTTGGTAAATTCATTAGGAATCAAGACTTGGAGTTTTGAGAATATTGTTGAGGTTAGAATAGAACTTGAGGCGTGTGTCAGGATGAACCTTTAGGCTGTGATGTCACAAATGGGTGATGGGTTTGTGCTAGTATCGATGGGTAGAGTATAAGACTAGTTTGGGGGTCCTAATGGAATCCTTGATGGGTGAGATGTGAATTTTTTGATATAAAGATCTATATCTTGAGTGACTGGTTCCCTATTATTAGATGTTGAGTTTTATAAAGGGCCACATGCCCTACTTGTGATGCATGTGTTGTGTGAGGAAAAAAACTCGGAGGGGGTGTCGGATCAAGATGCCTAACATTTTCTTTATTGAGAAGGTTGGTCATGGATGATCAAAATTTCTTATAATAATTGTGAGTTAAGGTCCATACCATGAGTGAACTAGCTTGTGTGTTGGACTTAACCATGATTTTGTTGGGTGAAGGATCTCCTATGAGAAGGTTGGGTCATGGTATAATTCAGGGTGTGAATATTGGACATGGTCTTATGTAGGATCGGGTTGAGGACCATCCAAGGGGCCATGTCATGTGATAGGTGACCCTTACCTTAGTAGAATTAGTTATAGAACTACCTAGGAAATTATGTTGTGTTCTGGAATTTGGAAATTTCCATGGGAGTCTTGGGTATTGGTGGTGGATCACCCTAAGTGACAAGGGTAGGTTATGATACAATGAGAAAAATGAATGATTGAACCTACCTAGAGTGAGATGGAAGTGGGTATTGGTGCGTACATGTGACCATTACCTATTTCTTTGGGTTCTGGCTTATTTTTTGGATAATTCCACCGTAAGTCTTCAAGTATGGTTGAGCATTGCGTGAAATGGATCAACATGATAACAAGATTATGACTTAGGCGGAAGTAGGTATGGTTAGACATCAGGGTATTCTGGATGCAACATGATGACCTGATGTGTTTATTCATGAGGTGAAGAGGTCTATTCCGATATGGAACTAATGTAGGTATGATCAGGTTCTATGGTTCTTTGATTATCACATCATAACATAATGTGCATAGATTCATAGTGTCCTGGTTAGTACAAAATGCTCGGTGAATTTTAGTAACATGTTTATATTATACCCCATGAATACACTTATATGATGGTGTATACTAAGGGAATTTGGTGAGACCCTACCGAGATGAATTTATCACACCCTTCATATCCATCCTAGTGAACATGAAGACCTTATATTTACTTTCAGGTTCAACATATGACACATAGTGGATCAAGCTATCACACCTCTAGGGTTTTTGGGGAGAGGGCATGTGAGGCTCGAGGATGGTAATAGGTCAAGTTATCATGTGTTGTATTTTTGTGTATTTTTTCTTTATTATATATATGTGATCATCCAAATGGGTGGTCAGTTGTATGTTTTTTATGATCTTGGGCTTGTATGTTGGATTCCATTAATATAATAGTGTGTTTATTTTTTATGCATACTATTATCATGATATGGATTATTTTGATTATTTTAACTATATTTTATGAATATTTTTCCATGACATAGTCTCACCATTTTATGTGTTAAGACCTATATAATAGATAGAATCCCCTAGTGTGCGAGGAGGTGCACATGATGTGGCGGTGTTTTCACACACTTTGCCACATTTTTTTTATATTTTTATTGACTTTTTTGTACCAAAATGATTGTTTTTAGTAAATTTTTGATAAGTGTTGTGTTTTTGAACCTGTCGTGTAAAATAATCAGTTGTTAGATTAAAACATGTGTTTTAATGTACATTAGTGTATTTTTTTAAATAATTATTAAATTAAATTAGTCCCGTGAATTTGACTTTTATTTATTTATTCTTTTATTTTTATTAATTTTCATTCTAGTTAGTTTAGTAATTCATTAATTAAATTAATTAATTTTCTATTCTTTAAATTGTAAATAAATAACTCATTTTGGTTTTTAGTCTTTTAATAATTAAATTAACTTTAACAATTTATGTTTATTCATTATTTTACTTTAATTAATTCTATAATTAGTTAATTAATTTAAGCATGTAATTGTAAATATTTTAATTTTTTCTTTAATTATTCATGTTTATAAATTTTAAACCCAAATAAATTCATTCATTTAAATAAAACACAATTAACTTTATTTCCTAACATTGTTTTATTTATTTAATTCCATTCTATTTAATTTATTTTATTAATTGATTAATCTATTTTTAGTTTTAATAAATTATTTCGTTTTAATTAATTTAATTGTTGTGCTTGTTTTGCAGGTGTCACGATTTCTTCACGGTCACGGTGAGACCGTGAGTAACACCCATAGTGACTTTACCACCGGTTCACAACACTCACGGTGCCTCATGTGATATCTCACAGTAACCGTGAGGGTCCTTTACAGTGCCATCGTAATCTGCCTCCTCCTGCCACCGTTTACTCCTCATGGTCTCACCGTGACACTCACGGTGTCCCAACCACCGCCTTTCCGCTCCTGACTGTCTCACGGTGAGACCGTGACACTCACGGTGCCCACCTCCTACTATCTCACCGTCCCCTATTCCTGTCACCCTTTCACTTCCTCCGGAAGTACCACCTCCCATCCACCTCATCACGGCCTCACATCCATTATCTGCACACACCCCCTACTCGAACTCCGCCACAGTCCGCAGCACCAGCGCCGTCACCCCCATTACTCCTCTGCTCCTTCCTCATCCACGCACAGAATACAAATTTGTATCGATAACACTAAATTCAGCAACAAGAAACAACACCACAGTAGAATCAAACCGAATTCAAGAATAAATCAATTCTAAATTTGAAGTCGGCCTCTATCGTGGTGTAGAATGAAATCTATCTATTGGTCAAGCTCCCCTATGACATCTGAGTCTACTGGCACTGCTCGGACCTCGCTAAAGCTCCCGCCTGCGTTCTCCGAGTTTGAAACCCTCGCCGCACATCTGAGATTTCGGCCTAAGCCACATCACCCTAACCCGATCCATCCTTCATTCTGAATAGGACTCCCCTCGGCTCACCCTTTCTCATGCCGAAGCTGCCAGCGACCCATCCTTCACCGTGCCGTCTTCATACCCAAGCCGCGGCCGATCCCCGCTGGACCTCGCCGACACTGCCTCTAGCTATCGCAACCCCCTCCCTCTACCCAAACACGTCGGAAGCTGAGCCACCACCCACACGAACCCCCGCTCGCCGCTTAAGCTAAGCCCTGCCCTTCTTCCTTAGGTTGTGTTGCCGCCTCTACTGCACCGGCGACTACCGCTAACCCTTCCCCCTCTCTTCCCCTACGCCGAACCCTCCTCCCCCTTTCTCTTTCTCTTTTCTTTTTTATTTTTTTTATTATTTTGTTTTATATTATAATTATAATATATATAATACATTATATACATAACATATAATTAACATACTTATATATATATGATATTGATTGCTTCTGTTTTCTAATAAGTAGATATTAATAAATGAATATAATATATATTAAAGAATATATATTAATAATAATATTAGTTAATATATAAAAATATAGATATATATTAATAGTTATTTTTAAGCTGTGATTTAATATTTTGTATATAATAATTTCATTTTATATTTACTCAACTCACGTGCGTTTTGTTTGGTGTTCCGTGCAGGGGGAGCTACACATTAAAGCTGTGATGAAAGAAGCAGTTAGCAAGAAAGCGCGAGAAGAGTTCACGATTTCGTTGCATGGAGCAGGATGGGATTAAATATAATTCACTTAAAAGATCATGACGTGCACATAAAAGCACACTACGTGGATTGACTGTGTCTAGGGAAGAAATTAGTTCTCCGCGCGCGCATTATTTTTTCATTCGGTTACGAGCAATTGCTCCGGTGAACAGTGCGGGAGGTGCATCATAGTGAAAGCACCACGTGGAGGCCAAGGAACACTTCAGGGGAGATTCCAGAGGCTTCAGTTAGGTGATGAACGCACGAGAGGTAGGAGAGGCATCTCCTGGCGAGTTAAGCAGGAGCAGGATACACTTCCATCGAGAGAGACAGGCATCGGGACTTTTGTTCCAGACCAGGGGAGCAGAGCAGGAGAAACTTTCACCATCTTCCTCAGAGTAGATTGGAGCATAAGATCAGAGAATTTTCACACCTCGATTCCTAGGTTGGAAGATATAGCGCATTCCAGTGTCGCATCCACCATCAAGTGGCAGGAGTTAGAGTTTCCGAGAGCTCGAGCAGGGAGTCGAACATTCTTATTTGACTTGTGCTCTGTTTTTCTGCAACATATTTCAATATGAGTTTCATTGCTCTTAATTCTACTATTGCATTAAAACTGTCCACCATGTCCAGTTAATTTCCTTCGGTGGGGGGGAATAATCTGGTTGATTAGGGTTGTTAGATCTCATTCATGCAACGCGTCACTCAATTGGATTATCTCTCTCTTACTGTTTACTGACAAGCCTTTTTTTTCAAAACAACAAGATCGTGTGAAAACGGATCTTTCTTGTACCATAATTCAAACTGTTTCAAATTTGAGTAATTCACTAACAAGTGAATTACTCTCAAAAGAGAGAGACACACCGAACTCAACTGACAAGTTGAGCTCGGTGACTACTAACTTGATTTAGACATTGGATGGAATAACTCTTACGGTCGAGGGACTGTAAGATCTATTCCATCACAAGCTGACCAGATGACAACTCTGACCGGTTAATCTTAGTCAGATCCATGCTCTTCAATCGCATTGCATGAATAAGGTTAAGCGACATCAAATCGGCCAGTGGACTTCGCCCCCCTTACTCATCTATTGGTTGTTTGCATCACAATTCCTCTTGCTTCTCTGCTCTGTCTACTCCCATGTACTCACTAGATCTCCCTCACTTCTTCACACACTAAATCTCATTCACTTCACTTCACCACCACCATTTTTCCTTGCTCGATATTTTTTTTCATGTGTGTTTTTGTTTAGTCTTTTTTTTAGAACACCAAACACAAAAACAGGCATCCCTGTGGTTCGACCCTATCTTGCCATTGTCCTAAGTGGTAAGTAGGTATAAATTTTAGTTTGGCACCCATGCCCAACGACGTGCGTGCGTGCAAATTTTTGCACCGTTGCCGGGGAGGCTAGGTGCGTTTAAAAAAAACACCAAACAAAAATTGAAATTCAAAAAAAATTTGAAAAAAATCACAAAAAAAAATCACTAAAAAAATCTACAAAAAAAGAAAATTTAAATTCAAAAAAAATTGTGAACTTGCTGTATGCAAACTAGGTCTAAGTCAGAAAACTTAGTACCTGGTAACCCTGAGATTGATAAGCACCTCAAATAAGTGAAAAATAACAAAGACAAGCTCAAATTGGAAGAAAACAGAAATGAAAATCTGAACAATCCAATTCCTGAGAATGTGAACCAACATGGAATGATGAATCAACCTGGGAATGAGATAGCTACGAGGAACAGTTTGAGATATTTATTTCTACCATCAGTGTCTATAAACCCTTCATGTATTAGACTCTCTCCTAGGTCTAGAAATTATGAGATCAAACAATCCATGCTTAGTCAGCTGCCTACCTTCAATGGAATGCCTAGTGAAGACTCTCTTGACTTCATTAGAGCCTTCTATTGTAGTGTTCAATAGCTGCCACTTAGGGGTCTCACTGAGGAAGAGCTTAAATTGAGAGTGTTCCCATTCTGCCTCAAGGGCAATGCTAGGTCTTGGTTCCAACAGTTAGAGGAAGAGATCTTTGTCACCTGGGATCAAGTTTACAATGCCCTCACAATGAAATTTTATCCTAGGAGGCTGACATCTGAAATTAGGCATAAAATCACTGGATTCCTTCAGGATGAAGGAGAACTATTTCATGAAGCTTAGGATAGGTTTAGAGGGTTGCTCAGGCAGTGTCCAAACCATCAATTTACACCTCAATTCCTCATGGACACCTTTTACAATAGTCTTAACCCTTACCACCAAACCTTGGTGGATCAGTCTTCTGGAAGAGACTTTAGTGATAGGACTGCTGAGGAGTTCAAACAGATCTTTATCACATTAGCTCAGAATTCCCAGCACAAATGTTCTAGGAGGAGAACCATTGTTAGAAAAAAAAACCTCCCCTGCTCCTCAAGCTGAAGTACAAGCTGCTGGGTTCTTCAATGAGAACCCACATCAAATTCTTAAGGAGTAGTGTCACCACTGTGGCATGTATGGCCATTCTCAAACCTGTTTTCTAAACTTTGATATGCCTGTCCAGCCTCATGAGAGTGCCAGCTTTGCTGGCTATGGACCTCGGATGCAGCCTAGGGATGATCCTTTTTTCAGAACCTACAATCAGGGGTATAGGAACCATCCGAACCTTTCATGGAGGGAGCAGGGAGTCCTCCGACCTTCTGCACCTCCTGAATTCCAGCAGCCTCCTAGGCAGCAATTCCAACCCCAATCCCAACCAAATGCTGAGTCATCCAACTCAAAAGATGAAGTGAGAGATACGTTCCATCAGTTGATATGGAGGTTTGATGAAAAAAAGACCAAAAATGATTTTGATAAAGTTCAAATGGATGCTAGAATGAAGAACTTGGAAATTCAAATGGGGCAGTTAGCTAGGGATGCTAGCAATAGAGAAAAGGGTAGGCTACCCAGCACCACTGAAGCCAATACTAGGGAGAATTCCGTGGATGTGACCACCAGAAGTGGTCTCCAAAACCACCAAGAGCCTAGGAAAGAACCCCAAAATGATAAAATTGAGAAACTGGATGAAACTGGAAACTCAAATCTGAAAGAACCTGAATCTGGAAAACTGGACAGCACCATTGGAATCTCTCCAGTTCTGGCTATTCCAACTCAAAACTTCAAAGAAAATGTCTTAAAAACAAAGACATTAAAGGGAAGAAAATTGTTGAAGAAGAAGCTGTAGAGATGCCTCCAATTGTGAGAAAATTTTCCCCTACAATCCCATTTCCTCAATGAATTAAGAAACCAATTCATGATTCTGAACTGTTGAATTTTTTGAAAGTGGTTAAAAAGCTGAAGAGTGATATTCCATTCCTGGAAGCATTGATTCAAAGCCCATAATATCTGAAATCACTCAAGAATTTTTTTTCAAATAAAAAGACTTTGGAATAATTTTCCACCTATAGCTTAAAAGAGGATTGTAGTGCAGTCTTGCAGAATAGGATACCTCTTAAGCTTCAGGACCCTAGAATCTTTTTCATCCCTTGCACATTTGGGGATAGAGGTGGTAAGTTCAACTGTTTGTGTGATCTAGGTGCTAGTATTAATCTGATTCCACTGTCACTTTTTCAGCACCTAAGATTAGTAGTTCCCCAACCCACTACTGTGGTGTTACAGCTTGCTGATAGGTCTATTACTCATCCAGTAAGTAGGGTCGATGATTTGTTAGTGGGAGTAGGAAAACTCTTTTTTCCTGCTGACTTTATTATCCTTGACATGGAGTGTGACCAGGAGGTTCCTATCATTCTTGGTAGGCCCTTCTTGGCCACAGGGGGAGCTGTGATAAATGTGTCTAAGGGGAAACTGATTTTCAATTTGGGTGAACAGAAAGAAGAATTCAACGTGATTAAGAAAATCCAAGAAATCACCCACCAAATTTTCCCAAAAGATGAGATGTTAGCTGCTGAGAGTAGTGTTGATATGGAGGAAGAAGAGATTCTGAGAATGATAGATGAAATCAATAGTGAACCTGAAGTCCCTACTGCCTCTTTCATGGGGATCAGCTCAAGTAAGGAGAGGGAATTTGTTGATGAGTATGAGGGAGGATTTTTGGAGAACCTAGATGAGTTTGTCTTAGAGCATATTCTTACCCCGAGAGAGGAGTCTGAGTAAATGGAGATATCTTTTGGAACCTCTTGTACTGAGGAAAAATCCTTGTCTACTTCCTACTTCAAGAGGCAGCCTGAAGAACTTGGGCCACCCAGGCCCAAGTGTCTTCCCTCAAGTCAGTCACCACCCACCCTTGAACTCAAGCCCCTTCCAGTCCATCTCAAATATTCATTTTTAGGATACAATTACACCCTTCCTGTAATCATTTCATCAAATCTAGAGGTGAGTCAAGAGCACAACCTGCTCTCTATTTTGAAGAAGTACAAGTCTGTTATAGGCTGGTCAATTGCTGATATCAAAAGGATAAGTCCAGATTTCTGTATGCATAAAATTCTAATGGAACCTGAGTGTAATCCTAGAGTAGAAGCCCAAAGAAGACTCAACCCCAACATGAAGGAAGTTGTGAGAGAAGGAGTGATTATGTTTCTGGATGCTGGAATAATTTTTCCAATTTCTGATAGCCCCTGGGTCAGTCCTGTCCAGGTGGTTCCCAAAAAGAGTGGAGTGACAGTGGTCACTAATGAAAGGAATGTGCAAATCCAGACAAGAGCAGTGAATAAATGGAGAGTTTTTATAGACTACAGAAAGTTGAATGATGCCATAAGAAAGGATCACTTTCCTATGCCATTTTTTGATCAAATGTTAGAGAGGTTGGAAGGTAATGAATTCTTCTGCTTTCTTGATGGCTATTCTGGTTATAACCAGATTGCCATTGCACCTGAGGACCAAGAGAAAACCACCTTCACCTGTCCATTTGGGACATTTGCCTACCGGCGGATGCCCTTTGGCTTGTGTGGTGCTCCTGCCACTCTTCAGAGATGTATGATGACAATCTTTTCAGACATGATTGAGAGGATTATTGAAGTGTTCATGGATGATTTTTCTGTTGTGGGAGATACCTTTGAGAACTGTCTGAAAAACATGGAATTGGTGTTAGAAAGATTCCAAGAGACCAACTTAGTCTAAAACTGGGAAAAGTGCCAATTTATGGCCACTGAAGGCATAGTTTTGGGAAATAAGGTTTCTAAGAAGGGGCTAGAGGTCGATAATGCTAAAATTGAGGTCATACAAAAGTTTCCCCCACCTGAAAATGTCAAAGGAATTAGATTTTTTTTGGGTCATGCTGGGTTCTATTGGAGGTTCATTAAGGATTTTTCTAAGATTACTAGACCCCTGTGCTCCCTTCTGGTTAAGGACACACCCTTTGTCTTTGATGACAGTTGTCTAGATGCCTTTAATTTTCTCAAGGAGAAATTAACTACTTCACATGTAATCACTTCTCCTGACTGGCAACTTCCCTTTGAGGTTATGTGTGATGCTAGTGATTTTGCAGTAGGAGCTGTGTTAGGGCAGAGTAAGGATAGGAAACTTCATGTTATTTACTATGCAAGCAAGCTCCTAGATGATGCCCAGAAGAATTATTCCACCACTGAAAAAGAGCTGGCTGCTGTGATGTTTGCTTTGGAAAAGTTCAGGCAGTATTTGATAGGATCAAGGATCATACTTTTCATAGATCATTCAGCCCTTAAGTATTTGTTGGCTAAAAAGGACTCAAATCCCAGACTCATGAGGTGGACCTTGTGGTTACAGGAGTTTGATTTAGTTATTAAGGATAAGAAAGGGGCTGAGAATGTAGTTGCAGATCATTTGTCCAGATTTCCCAATTCCCCAAGTAAGGAACCAAAAGAGATCAACACTTCCTTCCCTGATGAACAACTGTTTGCTGCTTCTGTGCAGCAGTATGCTTGGTTTTTAGACTATACCAAATTTCTGGCAGCTGGAGTCATGCCCAAGGATCTCTCACACAACCAAAGGAAGCGGTTTATATCTAAACTGAAATACTATTTTGGGATGACCCTCTTCTCTTTAGGAGGTGTGTTGATGGGATTCTGAGAAGATGTGTGGTTGAGGATGAGATTTTTTCCATACTTGAGAGCTGCCACTCATCACCTTGGGGTGGCCACCATGGAGGAGAAATGACTGCTCAGAAGGTCCTACAGGCTGGTTTCTACTGGCCAACACTGTTCAAGGATGCTAGGAGTCTGGTCATTGGCTGTTCAAAATGTCAAATGTTGGGAAATGTTGGAAGAAGGCAGGAATTACCTCAAAAAGGTATTCTAGAAGTTGAAATATTTGATGTATGGGGATTGGAATTCATGGTACCATTTCCATATTCTTATGGGAATGAGTATATTTTGGTTACTGTGGACTATGTGTCCAAGTGGGTTGAGGCAGTAGCTCTGCCTGATAATTCAGTTGCTAGTGTTGTGAAAATCATTAAGAAAAACATTTTTTACAGATTTGGTGTGCCTCGAGCTTTCATCACTGATAATGGGGATCACATCTAGAATTATAAGTTCAAAATTTTGATGGAGAAGTATGGGTGCTCACATAGGACAGACACTACTTACCACCCACAGTTCAGTGGGCAAGCAGAAGTTTCAAACAGAGAGCTCAAACAGATTTTAGAGAAAACAATGTCTAGCTCTAGGAAAGACTGGTTAAGGAAATTGGATGAGGCCCTTTGGGCCTACAGAACTGCTTATAAGACTCTTATAGGGATGTCACCATATAGGCTACTCTTTGGGAAAGCATGCCATCTACCTATTGAGTTACAGCAGAGATCTTATTGGGCAGTGAAGGCTCTTAACTTTGACACTAAGTCTGCTGGAGAGAGGAGGCTGCTAGATCTGAGTGAGTTGGAAGAGATCCGAAGAGAGTCTTATGAGAATGCTGAAATTTACAAAGAAAGAACAAAGGCTTTTCATGACTCAATCATTCAAAACATGAATTTCATGGTTGGTGAGTGGTTTCTTCTTTTCAATTAAAGATTGAAGGTGTTTCCAGGGAAGTTGAAGTCCAAGTGGTCAGGACCCTTTACCATTGTTAGAGTTCTGGTTAATGGAGCTGTTGATCTAGTTGGAGATGAGAATAGAACCTTCTTAGTCAATGGACAAAGAATAAATCACTTCTTTGAAGGGAATCCAAAGAGCTTGGCTGCCATATCTCTGTTGGAAGAATGAGCTGATTCAAGTCTAACTGAGGACTATAAACTCAGTGTTGCATGGGAACTAACCCATGGTTTATTAGTAGTTTATTTTTTATTTTTTTATTTTATGTTAATCAATAAAGTTCATCCCTACTGCTTGTTCTCTGGCTCAATTGCTTGACTGCTAATGGTGCCTCATGATCTGTTGTTGTTTTAGAGAGAGTTGTTGCTGCCAGAAACTTGGCTAGAAAACCCAAGGGAGCAATCCACTGCATTATATGGATAAAATTTATCTCTACTCACTCACTTGGGGATACTTTTCTTGAACTTTAAACTCTGAAGTCTTATTTTACTTATTTGAACCTGCAGGTTACTGAAGAGGAGTAACAACCCAGTGATGCTAAAGAGGACCTGTTGATGAAAACCACTGCTAAAGGGACAATAATTCAGGGAAGTGTTGTTCTCCCTTTTTCACTTTCAATTAATTGTTACTCTCTGCTGTGAACTAATTGTGGGGGACTTCTTGCCAATCTGTGAGTAATGACTGTATTTTCTTTCTTGGGTGTTATCTGCTAATATCTACTTTGTTGAGAATGCTCTTGAGTTGATTTGATGAAACATGCTTGCACCCATTTTTATTATTCTCATTATGCTGATGTTTCACATCATTGCTAAACATGCTAATTTTTGAAGTAAATTATTAAAATCTTTTGTCTGCTCAAAATGATTCAAAGCATGTACATTTTCAGAATAGAAATACACTTGGTTGCTGGTGATGATTGGTGGGGTCGAGTTCTTATGTTTTTCTTTTGTTTTTGTTTTTATTTTCTTTTACTTTTTGTGTGGCAAAGACAATTTTTGAACTTCATTGATACCCCTCCATATCCTTTTTCAACTGAAATTTCCATCTGTTTTGAACATTAACTGTCTTCCACCTTGAGAGTCAACATTGGGGACAATTTTGGGTTTTAAGTGTGGGGGAGAGGGGTCATTCTAGTGTCATGTCGAATTCCCCCTTCTTGAACCCAAGTTTGTGTCTGTTTTAAAAAAAATGGTCAAATTTTTCCAAAAAAATTGGTTCAAAATTCCTTCAAAAATTTTCAAATTTTTTCATCATATGATGGTCATTGGATGTCCACTGGTACTTCAATTATGTCTTGTTTAGTGGATAATTGTTGCTGGAACTTGAGAGTGACACATAGTCAGAAACTGTTAAGTATGAATGACTGCTGAGTGCAATTTTTCACTGTCTCCATGGATCTGTCTATTTAGGAACTAAGGATGAGAGTGTGTTAGGATAGTTTTTGTGGAGTAAGGATCATGAATTAGAGTAACTTGATGTTCTCACTGGAACCCAGGGGACTCAATTTTTTATAATATAATATTCAATCACTTTAGGAATTCAATCCAAATGATTATTAATTTAGTCCTTTGTAACTGGAGTAAAATTGGAAAATGGGATCCCACGGTGAGTATCTGAGACAAGATGCATTGGGTACGTTTCTGTGAATAAATAAAGCCAATTTCAATCTTAATAAGTGCTATTCACAGTGCTCTGCACATGGAATATGGCTGGGAAAAAAAGTAAAATAAAGTGCCCTTGTCAAAAATGAACTCATTAAGGTGAGGGGAATTTTGAACCCAGATGAAGAAGGGAGCAATTGACTTGGTTAATTTTCATTTGAGTTTAATCAAGAAAGTGATCAATTTAATGGATTTTAATTCTTGGAACCTGGGGTAAGGTGAGAATAGAATGTGCCCTTGGTTAAGTTTTTGAAATCCACTTCTTCTAACCTATCATCACTCCTTGAATCAGTACTTCAATTGGATAGTAAAGTAGGATAGTTAATGAAAACACATAGGAGGCATGACATAATTGATAGTGTATAAATTTGTGATGCTCTTGACTTCCAGTGAGTATTTGAATCTAGGCAGGACATCATTTTTTATTACCTTTAAGAAAAACTGTCTCATTGTTTGGTCGTGTTCCTCTGGTTATTTAAGTTTAAACATGCACGTTTTGAACTGAATTTCAAAAATCATCTTTCTATTTTAATGTCAAATGAATGTACTTGTTTGAGAACAAAAAAGGCTTTAAGTGTAGGGGAGTTTGATGTGGTGGTGTTTTCACACACTTTGCCACATTCTTTTTATATTTTTATAGACGTTTTTTGTACCAAAATGATTGTTTTTAGTAAATATTTGATAAGTGTTGTGTTTTTGAACCTGCCGTGTAAAATAATCAGTTGTTAGCTTAAAACATGTGTTTTAATGTACATTAGTGTCTTTTTTTAAATAATTCGTAAATTAAATTAGTCCTGTGAATTTGACTTTTATTTATTTATTCTTTTATTTTTATTAATTTTCAGTCTAGTTAGTTTAGTAATTCATTAATTAAATTAATTAATTTTCTATTCTTTAAATTGTAAATAAATAACTCATTTTGGTTTTTAGCCTTTTAATAATTAAATTAATTTTAACAATTTGTGTTTATTCATTCTGTTACTTTAATTAATTCTTTAATTGGTTGATTAATTTAAGCATGTAATTGTAAATATTTTCATTTTTTCTTTAATTATGCATGTTTATAAAATTTAATCCCAAATAAATTCATTCATTTAAATAAAAAAAAATTAATTTTATTTCCTAACTTTGTTTTATTTATTTAATTCCATTCTATTTAATTTAATTTATTAATTGATTAATCTATTTTTAGTTTTAATAAATTATTTCGTTTTAATTAATTTAATTGTTGTATTTGTTTTGCAGGTGTCGTTATTTCTTCACGGTCACGGTGAGACCATGAGCAACACCCATGGTGACTTTACCACCGGTTCACAAACACTCACGGTGCCTCACGTGATATCTCACAGTAACCGTGAGGGTCCTTTACGGTGCCACCGTAATCTGCCTCCTCCTGCCACCGTTTCCTCCTCACAGTCTCACCGTGACACTCACGGTGTCTCAACCACCTCCTTTACCCTCCTGACTGTCTCATGGTGAGACTGTGACACTCACGGTGCCCACCTCCTACTATCTAACCGTCCCCCATTCCTTCCACCCTTTCACTTCCTCCGGATGTACCACCTCCCATCCACCTCGTCGCGACCTCACATCCCTTATCTACACACACCACCTACTCGAACTCTGTCACAGTCCGCAGAACCAGCGCCGTCACCCCCATTACTCCTCTGCTCCTTCCTCATCCACGCACAATCCACACCCAATAGTAGAAAATCGACCACAGAACAACTTTGAAGCAATAGCAGAATACAAATTTGTATCGATAACACCAAATTCAGCAACAAGAAACAACACCACAATAGAATCAAACCAAATTCAAGAATAAATCAATTCTGAATTTGAATTCGGCCTCCATCATGGTGAAGAATGAAATATATCTACTGGTCAAGCTCCCCTATGACATCTGAGTCCGCTGGCACTGCTCGGACCTCGCTAAAGCACCCGCCTGCGTGCTCCGAGTTCGAAACCCTCGCCGCACATCTGAGATTTCGGCCTAAGCCGCATCACCCTAACCCGATCCATCCTTCATCCTGAATAGGACTCCCCTCAGCTCACCCTTTCTCACGCCGAAGCTACCGGTGACCCATCCTTCACCGTTCCGTCTTCATACCCAAGCCGCGGTCGAACCCCGCTGGACCTCGCCGACACTACCTCTAGCTGTCGCAACCCCCTCCCTCTACCCGAACACGTCGGAAGCTGAGCCACCACCCGCACGAACCCCCGCTCGCCGCTTAAGCTGAGCCCTTCCCTTCTTCCTCAGGTTGTACTGCTGCCTCTACTGCGCCAGCGACTACCGCTAACCCTGCCCCCTCTCTTCCCCTACACCGAACCCTCCCCCCTTTCTCTCTCTTTTTTTTATTTTGTTTTATATTATAATTATAATATATATAATACATTATATACATAACATATAATTAACATACTTATATATATATGATATTGATTGCTTCTGTTTTATAATAAGTAGATATTAATAAATAAATATAATAGATATTAAAGAAAATATATTAATAATAATATTAGTTAATATATAAAAATATAGATATATATTAATAGGTATTTTTAAGATGTGATTTAATATTTGGTATATAATAATTTCATTTTATATTTACTCAACTCACGTGCGTTTTGTTTGGTGTTCCGTGCAGGGGGAGCTACACATTGAAGCTGTGATGAAAGAAGCAGTTAGAGGGAAAGTGCGAGAAGAGTTCACGATTTCGTTGCAGGGAGCAGGATGAAATTACATAGAATTCACTTAAAAGATCGTGACGTGCACATAAAAGCACGCCACATGGATTGACTGTGTCCAGGGAAGGAATTAGTTCTCTGCGCGCACATTATTTTTCCATTCAGTTAGGAGCAATTGCTCCGGTGTACAGCGCGGGAGGATCATCACAGTGAAAGCGTCACGTGGAGGCCAAGGAACACTTCAGGGGAGATTCTAGAGGCTTTGGTTAGGTGATGAACGCACGGGAGATGGGAGAGGCATCTCCTGGCGAGCTAAGCAGGAGAAGGATACACTTCCATCGAGAGAGACAGGCAGCGGGACTTTTGTTCCAGACCAGGGGAGTGGAGCAGGAGCAACTTTCACCATATTCCTCAAAGTAGATTGGAGCAGGAGATCAGAGCATTTTCAAACCTCGATTCCCAGGGCGGGAGATCGAGCGCATTCCAGCGTCGCATCCACCATCAAGCGGCAGGAGTTAGAGTTTCCGAGAGCTCGAGCAGGGAGTCGAACATTCTTATTTTACTTGTGCTCTGTTTTTCTGCAACATATTTCAATATGAGTTTCATTGCTCTTAATTCTACTATTTCATTAAAACTGTCCACCATGTCCGGCTAATTTCCTTCAGTGGGGAATAAGCTAGTTTATTAGGGTTGTTTGATCTCATTCATGCACCGCATCACTCAATTGGATTATCTCTCTCTTACTGTTTACTAACAAGCCTTTTTTTTCAAAACAACAAGATCGTGTGAAAACCGATCTTGCTTGAACCATAATTCAAACTGTTTCAAATTTGAGTAATTCACTGACAAGTGAATTACTCTCGAAAGAGAGAGACACACCGAACTCAACTGACAAGTTGAGCTCGGTGACTACTGACTTTATTTAGCCATTGGATGGAATGACTCTTACAGTCG
This sequence comes from Viscum album, assembly GCA_963277665.1. NCBI lineage: Eukaryota > Viridiplantae > Streptophyta > Magnoliopsida > Santalales > Viscaceae > Viscum > Viscum album. The sequence continues at coordinate 1,225,020,775 of OY728142.1, read as the reverse complement.
AGGGACTGTAAGATCTATTCCATCACAAGCTGACGAGATGACAACTCTGGCCGGTTACTCTTAGTCAGATCCATTCTCTTCAATCGCATTGCATGAATAAGGTTAAGAAACATCAAATCGGCCAATGGACTTAGCCCCCCTTACTCATCTATTGGTTGTTTGCATCACAATTCCTCTTGCTGCTCTGCTCTTTCTTCTCCCGTTCACTCACTAGCTCTCCCTCACTTCTTCACACACTAAATCTCATTCACTTCACTTCACCACCACCATTTGTCCTTGCTCGATTTTTTTTGCATGTGTGTTTTTGTTTAGTCTTTTTTTAGAACACCAAACACAACAACATGCCTCCCTGTGGTTCGACCCTGTCTTGCCACTGTCCTAAGTAGTAAGTAGGTATAAATTTTAGTTTGTCGCCCGTGCCAAACGACGCACGTGCGTGCAGTGCACATGAGGCTAAGCAGCACTCTAGCTCGGATGGTGGTTCTGGGCCAGGGCGGCACAATGTTATATCTGAGATTTTTTTGTCTTATTATTTTGGGAGATAGTAGATAGGTGGTTTAGTAATGTTTTAGATCTTGTGATGGAAATCAAACTTTCTATTCATGAACACATTTTTGGTGGGACATTTTGGTCACCAGGTGTACAAGATTTTTGTTCTTGGTTTGTTCTATTATGATTTTTTCTGTTTCATTGAATATGATGAGTGAAATAGAGTTTTTATTTATGGTTTTTTCTCTTATACTATTGGAAAATGTTCTATGTTCTTTCATAATATTTGTTATTTAGGCCTCACATGACATAAAATTTCACGTGTTTGGTTGATTATCAAACAATAGGGATTGGTTGTTTAAAGTTTCAACAACAACCTATATGGAATTTTACTCTATAAATTGTTAGTGGAATTCTAATTGGATTAACTATGATATTCTCTATGATGGTAGGTCATGTGGATCCTGGTGTAGGACATTATCTAGTAGAGGGTATGAATTACCTTCACTAAGGGATGTATAGATACCATTAGTGGTCCAATTTAGGCATTTTATGCCTTGGTAATAGAGCTATGATGGGTTTAGTATAGGCACTATATTCTTGATAAATGGTTTGAGGATGGGAACTAGATTCCATAAAGATAAATTTTCAATTACATAAAGTGTCATCAATAACCTATATGGTGTTTTCATATATAAATTCTTGCTGGAATTCTACATAACCAAAATAGTTAGTCGAGTAAAGGAATAAAGATGCCTCATGCTTTTGGGATGTGAAGCACTTAGAGAGTTTCTAACATTGAGGATTGTTTCAAAGGGTGAGATTGACTTGATTCCCAGCCTTATGGTTCTCAAGATGTGCTTTTGAGTGGCACAGTGGGAGTGTGGGTAGACTCTTGTGGTTTTTAATGACACCCTTGTGATGGGTTATTGTGTGGTTGTATATGGATTGAGTGAGGTCCCATGGGATATTGGGAATGTCTGGCATGTAGTGGGTAATGGTTATAAGATTAAGTATGTGGGTTTGAGTTATATGGGATGAAAATAATGGGAGCCTGAGTCTAGTTATGGGATCATGTTATATGATAGCATCTAGCCATTAGTTTTGGGTGATACTATGTTGGAAAATGAGTGAGAACCTAAGAGATGGTTCTCCATTGATCACTCTTCCTTGGAGAAGAATATTGAGAATTGGTATATATTTTTGAGGAAAATTATCAATATGAGAGGGAAGGTGTTTGATGGGTACACACAGTGCTCGGTTGAGTTAAAATCTAGTAAATGGGTTGTGTGTAGTTTCATTGAGAATGGTTTGGGATTTGGGTGAACCCTAGTGGTGCTATAGTGAAACTTCATTGGTGAGACAATCATGGGCATGGAGGCCCGTGGTTTGGTGAGCTGGGTGATGACACTCAAAGGGGAGAGATAAGATTAGAAAAATATCAAGGTACCATGGTATGGTCAGTCCAAATTAATTCCTTGGAATGAATTGCTAGGAATGTGAGATTTTGGGACCCATTTTTACGATGATTTATGAGTATTAATGGAAGCCATATGGTGAATAGAATACCATTTTTGGATGGTGTTTCGTTTTAGTGGTTGAGTATGAGTGGGGTGACCACGTCCAAACGTTATGTTTGGTAATGGATGATGTAGGACATGGATATTAGGTTTTTACATATCGTGGGTGATAATAATTATACTCCCATATTAGGTATCTTTGTAATGGCCATGGGTAAATGACCCTCATTCTAGATGGATGTTTGGTGCAACAAGACTGGTTGGTGGTTGGTTGAGGTGTAGTGGTGATGTCTATGAATAATAAGATCCAATTTTATATGGTTCCTTGAGTATTAACAGATTTTAATTTTGGTTTCAGCATTGGATGGATTTTGTGTGTCATCATTGGGCTTTGGGTGGAGTTTTTGTTATTTGAGATTGAGTCATATTAGAGGTGTCTAAGTGCTAGGGGTGATATCACGATGACTAGTGTGGGTGGTTGGTAATCTAATAATAAAATTAATCTAAGATTTAGGCCATAAATTTGGTGTGGGAGTTGAACAATCTTGTGTTTCCTCTGGAGTTAAGGAATCATGATTGAGCATTGAGATGATGAATTTTTAGGTGAAACCAATTTTTTTGGGAGAAGTTGGAGAGTGGTGGTTTAACTGGTGATCTTGTGTGGAATTTGATATAGTGTGGTGAAAACCACATCAGGAGAATTATTTTGGGTATGGATGAGGTGGTTAGGGGATTGGAATGGTTATTTCAAATAAAAGTCCTTTAATCTAGGCCAGATTATTGGAGTTTAATAATGGAAGTGCATTTGGCATTCTGAGGTGGAACATGGTGGGTTCTTGGTGAATTGGCATCTGAGATGGTTCTAGAGATGTTGTTTGAGGATTATAATGACTTCTTAAGAATGAGAATAATTATAGTGTGGATTTTTTATTTCCCTATGGATATTTAGGATATTATGTTTTTGAGAATGTTTTAATTTTTATTTAGAGCAGTATCAAGATATTTAATTGAGACTTGGATTGGAAATATGATTATTTTTATGTCTCAAAATGATGGGTTTGGATGTGGTTTGTGGCATCATTGTGGGTGTGGGTTCTCTGGTGGATGTTGAAGAAGGTTCTAAGAGGATCAAAGGATTAAATTTAGTATCCTTTCTTTATTCATTTCATGAATAATGGTTCATTATTTGAATGGGGATCATTAAGGGGATAACCCCATTCCCTGATTATTTCACCCCATGAACCAAGGCTTCACTTAATGAAAATGTTGTGATGGGTTTTAGATCTTTTTACCATGAGAATTTCATATAATAAACTAGGTTCCCAGTATGATTTTTTATTGGAATAATTTTTAAAAAATGGATGAACCATTTGGGGGCTATCCCCCCATTCAAAAATTAGATTAGATGTGTACATAAGAGATAGGAATCAATTGACTCTCCCCTCCATTCGATCCTCCATACTAAGAGATGATTCTTGCTGTATTTTTTTTGGAGATTCTAGGAAATTATCCTTTCTAATTTCCCTTTTTCTGATTTCTATTTCAATCCAATTATTTTTATGAATTTTTTAGGGTTTGAGTGTTAATTCCACACAAGGATGGTGGAATTGAATGACAATGATGGGGCTTTCTTGTGTGTTGGCTATAGGAGGACACAAGGCAATGTACACATTCTATATTTAATCATTTCAATTGAGGTAATATACTAACAAAATTTATTTAGTGTTTTTTGGAAAAAAATTAATTAAATTGATGGTTTTCTAGGTACCTCTGGTTGGGACTTCTGGTTATGACAATGCTGGGGGTGTTCCACAAACCTTATATGGGTGGTTGGAAACAGTTTTGATGAAACAAAAGTTCCTAATGATTTTTATGCGATTTTTACTATTTGGTTTAAAACAAATATTTAAATATATATTTTTTATAATTAAATATTTATGTCTTGTGATGTGATATTGGAGCTTGAGAGTAGATATGTGTTGGAATAAAGCATGAACATGCATAGATGAGGTGATATGAAGCTTGGATTATTAAGTAACTCCTTGATGGAGTTAGGTAGTCCCTTTAATATAAGATCATATTTTTTTATTAATGATTTAATATTGGATTATTGTTTCATGGGTTTGGGTAGTTTGGATAGGGGAGGATAGGGCCTTGGGAAAAAGATACAGGATGTCGTTAAGATTGTTTTTCTTGAGATATGTTCTCTTTAACCCTTTGAGTGTTCTGTGATTTATCAGAGACTATATCTCCAAGGGGAGAGAATGATGAGTAAGTTAACATAAGGATTTTGGTAGACCTTTTGGTTCAACAAATTATATAGGTATCCTAGGATGGTTTTCTATATGGATAGTTGAGTAGGTGAGAGATGAATTAGGCTCTGAGATGATGAATGAATTGGCTGAATGTCTCATATGTGATAAGTAACACACCTTGATGGTGGAGTGAATTATTGGTGAGATTTATGAGTGGTATGAGTCCTTAAAAATTAGATGAGTTATGGTGGATAGGTATTTACTCAGAGTGAAGAGTTGAGAGATCTACCTTAGGAGAAATGAGATGGGACCCGTACAAAAGTCATGATAATTGTTTGGGGATTGGCACTAGGATGCCCTAAGGGAAGGGTTTCATTGGTTTTGGACCTTTTATATTAAGTAATTTGTTGGTTAGATCATGATTTCATAAAACTATCCCTAGGTAGTGGTACTAGGAGTGTTGAGGGGATTGAAAATGTTAGACCATAACTTAAGGTATGGGATAGGATAAAACTTCTGGATATGATGTCACTGATGGATGATGCGATTGAGATTGTATCTATGGGTGGAGATTTTAATGGTTATGGAAGACCTAGTGGTTTACCTAATAGACGTTATGTCCCTTATTTGATATTAGGGTCTATGTCTCAAGTCACTTGCACCCTGAGATTAACAGGTGAGTTATGTCAGGGGTTGTGTTCCCTACTTGGGATGTACATGTTATTCTAGGTGATGAACATAATGGGGGAGTGGGATCTTGAGGCATAACCATGAATTGAATTAGAAGGATGGTCATGGATGATGGAACTTTCTTAGATTATTCTTGGGTTTATGACCATTCCTTGAGTGGATTATGTTGTGTGTTGGATCTTACCATCAGTGGATTGGGTCAAGGGAGACATTTTAGAGGTATGAACTATGATATGATTTATGATGTGGATATTGGAACTTACCTTGATTAGGATTGGATTGAGTACCACCCAGGGGGCTAGGTCATGTTCTTGAATTTGGACCTTTCCCTAAGAGTAATGGGACATGGAAATAGACCACCCTCAGCAAGAGGGATGGGTCATGATGCGATGATAGACATGATCAATGGATCCTTCCTTGAGTGATATGGAAGTGGGTTAAGATATTGATGTATGAATATTCCCCATTACTTTAGGTAGTGGGTAGAGGTATGAATGAACCCTTCCCTAAGTATTTGGGTATATCTAAGAATCAATTAAGATGGAATGAGATGAATATGGGATCCATACATAGGAAAAAGAAGGTATTTTTGGGCATTGGGGTGTCACAAATAATACACTATGACCCAATGGGTTTATGCATGACTTGATGAGGTAGATTCTATCATGCCATCAAAGTAGGTTTTATTAGGTTCCATGGTACCCTGGTAAACACATGTTGACCTTATGTATAAAGTGTCACGATTTCCTAATTAACACATGATGTTTGGATTTTTTTATTTTCTTAATCAAGTATACATTTATATAATAAAATATGCTAGGTAATCATGGTGAGACCTTGCTAAGATGCATTTATGATACACAACATGAGCACACTGGTTCTGGTGAAAACCTTTGGTCTACTTTTATGTTAAACACTAGAAATATTGTGGGTCATACTGATGCATCTCAAGTGTCCTTAGAGATAGGGTTTATGGGTCCAAGGGATGGCAGTAGGGATAGTGTGTGTGTTCTGTAATAATGTTTGGCATCATTGGTTTTTTATATATTTGGTATTGGATCAGTAGGTGATCAGTTGCATAATCTTTGTGATCATGAGTATGCATGAAACATTCCATTTATGTGTAATTATGTTTAATTATTTACACTTACTTTACTTTTTCTAGGGACAATATCAATTATTTATGTTATATTGTATGAATCTGATTCAAGGTCATGTTCACATCAATATATGGATTAGGCCCTCCTCTCTAGTTGGTAACCATTGGAATACATAGAGACATGCCTGAGGCCATAAATAACTCTATATTGGATGGTGGTTCTAGGCCAGGATGTCACATGAAGCTTAGTACATTATGGTAAAACTAATATATCATTATTTTATGCTCCTTGGACTAGAATTTAGTATTTAAAAATGTAAAATTGTTGTGTTCCATTTTATTTTTTTCATTTGTGTTTTTGGGGAAAGAGTGTTAAAATCAGTTAGTTTTAACAAGTTACTTCTAATGTGGGAATGAGATATTTTATATCAAAAGAAAATTTAGACACCCTAATTCACCCCTCCCTTATCATAGAATAACAGGGCCCAAAAATTATATTCATAAAATTACCTTTATATTTCTTTATTATCTTTTTAAGATGGGGATCAAGATGCTTGTGAGATGATACTACTATTATAATGGGTTTATTTCCCATTTTACTTTACATTATATCAATCCAGGATTGAGAATCCATTGATCTAAAATTATAATAGAACTAGGGATGGTATTCCCATTATCTTTATATTGTTATGAGAAGGGGTCAATATGACTGAGGGCTATGATAGATATATACATGGAATATCATTTCCATTTTTCATATTATTGATATGTAGGGGTCAAGATGCTTAAGGGATGAGATCGATATAGTCATGGGATGCCTTTCCCATTCATATTACTATTTATATACAACTTTTGAGATGCCTGAGGTCTAATATCAGTATATACATGGGATTACTCTTCCATTTATTTTATTATTTATATAGAGGGGTTGATATGACCATGGTACAAGATCAATATAGACATGGGATGCATTTCCCAATCATTTTATTATTAATATACATGGGTCGATATGACCAAGGGTAGTGATCAGTATAGATGTGCTCTTCTATTCCCAATATATTTATATCTTTTAGAGTTTTTATCAAGATGAATTAGGGTTTATATATTTATAGGCATGGGTAATCTATTTCAAATGTCTTTATATATTTCATAGTAAGTTCTGATCTTTATTTGAGATGTGGTTAGAATAAACATGCCCCACCTTTACTATTTTACTTATTCCTAATTTTTATAGTAGAAAAAAAAGATTTTTTAGGGGGGTAATATCATTACATGATTGGAGGAATTATGATTATTTAACCTTATATTATTATTGTTCTATTTTTATAATTATTTTAACACTAGTCTAGGTATGTATGATTCAACAATTAGGGTGGATTCTCAAGTACCCAATAGCGTGAAAAGTGTATGAATGTGTTGTATTATTCACGAATTCCTTTTTTATCCAATAGATGAATGCACATATATGCAATTTTCTATTTGGGATACTATTGGTGGTGGATTATTGAGCTTTGTGCTCACACCCTCAATTGGATTTTTTTGCGCATGACGATCTTATGGTTGATATATAGGCATAGGATATGGCCTTAATATATGTGGTGGGGCTAGTAGAGATTATTTGGGTCAGATAATGTTGTCAAGAAATGAGAAGATAGTTGTTGGATCTCTGCATCTTTTATATTTTTAGTTTATCATGTAATTTTTATGATCATCCCATTGGGTTATCTGGATGGGATGTTTGACTGTATGAATCACATGAATATTATTTTTATCACGTATATGTTATTTTTATGGTTATCCTTATACTATAAACCTATTGGTTTACTCTGATATTTAATTATGATAACCTGATATTCCTATTATCTATCTGTTATTGATTATGATGACAATAGAAGGTGTAGTTTATCTATATGATTTATTAGACCCTCACCACTAGTTTACATCCTTTGGCATAAAGGGATATGTTTTTGAGGTAATGTGGTGCTCTATATTAGGTTGGTACATGTGTTTTTGATCAAAATGGGGACATTACATTTTCGTATTACTTTAATTAATTTTTTTAAAACCTTCATATGATGATTCTATTTTTTAATGTTTTTGATCTAGTGTAATTTATTCCTCACCCTCGAGATCAGTAAATGTTTTTCATTAGGGTGAGTAGGATCTTGAGTAAGAGATTGAATTATATACATCACATGTTCGATAAATAAATTATAATACATAATCTTCTATTTATTATCCAAATTCTCTTTATATGATCACCTATAACATACGATACATGACTTCTACTAGGTCCAAAAAAATATTGTGACTTCCCAAAGAAAATATACCCCTTTAATGAATTTACACTCAATAATAAATTTATTTTCATGGTATAATGAACAATGATAAAAATATATTTACAATAGTCATTATCATCGATGAAATATATTCAAGGTTATACATTTATTTTCATTATTAATAAATACTATGTCAAAGATATTTTTTCATACAAAAAGGAAGTCAAGTAACTTGGTATAATTTCTAGAATTCATAAAATATTCCAAAATGCTATTTTCAATTTGATATCATCACCATACAAATACCCACTTTTAGTAAACCATTTTATTTAAATTATTTAATGATTTTAATATTCTAGGTTTTCAAAAAATATTTTTGTGATGAATATATGTATTATAAGGATAAAATACTCTTTGATTCATATTAGATATTTATTTATCTAATTTCTTCACTTATTTTAATAGATGATATATATTATAAGTCTAAGATATACATTGAAAAATCATAGCCCAGTACTACTCACTTAGTTCCATCAATAAAGCTAAACTGGATTTTCACTTAGCCCATGGAATCATTCACTGAGACATAGAGGGAAATGAAAACATAAAAAACCAAAAACCATAACTAATATGTTACAACTCACACTTCCAATTTCATTTACACAAAATGAGCATTATAGTGGAATACAATACCAATAATCATAAAATAAATTCACCAAAATAAAAATACATCCATGATCTAAAATAAAAATAAAAATAAATGGAATCAATAACCAACTCCACTTTTCTTTTCTAAACTATGGGTCCCTTTCTGATGCAAGAAAAGTATTTAAATCCTGTCTTGAAATTTCATTAGTAGAGCATCATGTTCACTAAGATGAACATATATGGGGTGAGTAATCATAACCAATATTATTTCTATGGAATTATCTACACACTCCAAACAAACAAAAACACATTAGCTAAAAATTTTATATGAAATAAAGTAAAATATACTGAGTAAAATTTGTGCAGTGTAAATGTAACGTCCCATGAATTTTTGGGTTTTTATTTTGAGAGGGAATTTGAATTTTTTTCCCAAATAAAGTGGGGTGGGGGGGGTAAATTCAATGAATAGGATTCAGATAGAGAGTACTATACTTATAACATCTCAAGGAATTTTTTTGGATAAATAATAAGGATCAGAATAAGTTTTGAGAGCATAAGATGGTATCAGAAGAGGCTTGGAGGCCCAATAGAAATGATGCTCTTATAGTAGTTTGCACTGCAACCCATAGGTCACACCATGAAGGAATAAATTAGGGGATTCACACCATATAGGGGATTTATGAAACATAAGGGAATCATGTTTTATATATATGAGGAATATTTTTTCATAAAGGATAGAGGTAGTTCCTCCACCTCTGTTTTGGAGTGCTTCATTCCATGAACCTTGATTATGTAATAAAGATGTCCGGAATATGTGTGCTTCGCACTGTAACCCCTATTCATGCAATAATTTTTTTTATTGAATTAACTTTTCAAGCCTTCATCCTTATTTTTTCCCATTAATTAGGCCTATGTGCTTTTAATTAAGTTCAGACCCATATTTTTTGGTCACCCCTCTTAGTTTTATGTCAAACTAGGAGTGTGGTAAGGTCCATTTAGCCAGTTCATCCCCTATTCTTCCTCCCTTTAAACACCCATGGTATGAAATGGATTTTGGTTTTTTACTAGATATTTTTTTAATCCTCTCATATCCATTCATTTCATTTTACTTTTATTTCTCACTAATTTGGTATGAATTGGGAGAGGTTTTTTAGGATGATTTCATAAGATCAGAGTGAAATCATCCAAGTTAAATGGAAATTTTATGTGCAATAGAAAGTGGACTTCCAAAGAAGATGGTTGAATAATGTTTATCATGATTTAAACTATATTAATTCACTTCCATAATTTACTAATATTTTATATTAAAATAGAAGAAATTAATTTTTGGTCAGATTCACGGTGATATGGATTTTTCTCATGATGTTGTCTGGGATGTTCCATAGACCTTTTGTGGGTGGTTAGCCAATGTTTTTGTGTGATTATGATTTTCTTAATTTTTTTCAATGATTATACCTCTTTGGTTTAAGATAAATAAATAATTATAATTGTTTATAATTAATTATTTATTTTTTATAGAATGATATAAGATCTTAGGTGGTAGTGAGATCTTAGAAGATGCATTGATAGGCTTGGCGAGGATCTAAAAAGCTTTGTAAGGATGGTACCTCCATAAAGAAGGTAGGAAATACATTTAATATGAATTCATATTCTAGTTTATGAATGATTTTGTTTTATTTCATATATTTCATTGGTTACATTATAAGGATTGGGATTGAGAGAGTTCCTAGGGCAGATGAAATAGGATTAAATTGGGCCTCCTATGCTTAGAATACATTCTCTTTAACACTTATGTGAATTATGACCACTTGATGAATATGTATCCAAGGGGAGTGGGGGTTAAATAAGTTGATGTGATACATTAGGTGGGTCTCATGGTAAGAGACATGATATGGGGATCCTAGTATGGTTTCCCTAGGGATAGTTGAGAATATGGAAGAGGCTTAGGAATAGTGGAGATAGGTGGGATGGTCATACTTCATAATGTTGGTGAGTGACACCCTACCGAGGGTGGATGAGGCTTGGTGAGCACTGTGATCAAGAATAGTCCTTATAGAATACATGTATAGTTATGGAAATGGGTTTTCTCTAGGTGATAGGATGGGATATCTCCCTTAGGAGATGTGATATGGGACCCAAGTATGGGTAGTGGGAAATGTTTGGGACTTGGAATTTTGTTTCAAAGGGGATTAGAGTAGTATATAATGGTTTGTTCCTTGGGTAGTGGGAACATAAATAATGCTGGGGTTTTGAAAAGTATGTGGCCCAAACTCTTGAGGTCTTGGTCAGTGGGAGACTATTGGAAGTGAGGTCACTAATGGGTAACAGGCACGAGCTAGTAATAATGAGTAGACTAAGATGGGTCTAGAGGAACCTAGTGCATGACCTGAAATGTGAGAGGAGACATCCTATAATTTGAGAGGCTAGATGAGTGATAATGCTGAATTTTATGAGTTGTGTAATGGGTTGTGTAACTTTTTGGGATTTCTTTTGTGTGTGAAGTGTTAAGCGATGGATCTTAGTGTGTGTGTTAGGGGGTGTATCCTTAGGACTTTCTCTACTACTAGTGAGATAGTGTGGGTGTAACTTCCATGATTATGAAGATTCATTAATATATATTTGAATCATAGTCTAACCATGAGTGATTGGATATGGTTTAGAACTGGTTTGGGCCTTAATATTAGTGATATTTCTTTGGTGGGATAACCATGACTGATATGAAGTCCCTGTCACGGGTGTTCTGGTGTGAGATAAAAAGAGTGGAATTAAATGGGTGAGATAGAGTCTAGGATGAAATGATATGATATATTGGATTATATAAATTCCAAGATTGGATGGTGTTTGAGAAGTAATGTGATCATAGATATGGCATCCCACATTTTTATTACATAACTTTTCATTAAATTTTACAAACAGAGGATCTTTAAAGTCTAGTGTCTTGGAAATCAGGAAAAACTTACATGAAAAAATTAAATATTATTATAATTCACTTTTAGAGCTTCATAAAAGCTTCATCCTAAGTACAATTACTACATCTCATAACCTGGATACATACATCAAAGGAAAGGTTGAGTAGAAGGCCCAGTAAGGAAATTAAGGGAATCAATTTACTTGTGATATCAATAAGAACTTGATGAAAAATATAAGGACATGAGAAATATAAGTAGAGGAATATCATAATGAAAATAAATTGAATAATAAATTTAATATGTGGATAAATCATTTAATTTAGACATTCATGAACATATCACCAAGGTTCATCCCTAAGGCGTCTTAAAAATTACCAAAGATATTCACCAAGGTATCATGAAACTTGTCATCTCTAGAGATTAAATTATTTACCCAATGAATTGGAACACTATCAAGGAGCACCCTTAATATGTATTTATTTTCATGTGATCCACATAGATTAAAATCACACATTTCATAAATAACCCATAGTGAGTAAAATAAATGGGTTTCACTTCAAAATAATTAATTTTTTTAAAAGTGCTTAAAAATAAGATCATTATGTCATCTATAACCCATGGAAAGGGAGTGAGGGTTATATTTATGTAAATTAAAAAATAAAATATATTAATTTTATATATCAATGAATACCCCTATAAATGAAATCATATTTGGGTATTCACATATACAAAACAATATAATTTTTTGAGAAAAAGAGAGAGATTTTGAGATGAAAATTCTACAGCATAACAACTACATAACATGTTTTTAGAAAACATTAAAAAGAGATGGGACAAGGGTAACCCACTCATAAATGAATCATAACATAGTATGGGTACAAAATAGAGAAGAAAAAATATCATAGTATGGATCTTTGAATGACATACCCCCTGAAAAGGAAACATGAAATAAAGAGAAAAATGCCATTTTTTTTGAAAATTCGGCAGCCTAACGACGTCACTTAAAATTTCAGAAAACCATTTGATGAGAGAATAAAGGGGTTATCATAATTTGGATATAAAATGGACATAAATATAGATATATAATAACACACCCCAATAGAATGAAATAGAAACTAGAAGACATAATATAATGGAAGTCATGACTTAAAAGAGGAGGGTGAAAGGTTCCCTTACCTTAAAGAGTGACTTTGAAAGATCAAAGGTTGGGACCTTGGGGACTTGAGGGAAACTTGGGAGGACTCCTTGGGAGGTAAAATGCTATAGATTCGTGTAGGAGGATTTTGGAATGAAAGGAATGAGGGAATGGCTTGGTATTTATAGCAAAAGTGAGAGAATATTTTATTAATTTCCAAGGGACACCTCATCGGTGGTATTTGAAAAACCATGGGCTTGACCATGGTATTGGCCACTTGGGACACCTAATAACATATATTACTATTCACAAGTCGACCAGAATTATTACATCATGATTACATCATTAATGATGTCATTAAACACCTCGAAACTCAAAACTGTATTTTCACTATTCACAGAAAAACAAAACATTTTTTTTAAAAATCTCATAAATTCACCCTAACTTAATATTGATGATCTGAATTCAAAAATGAACTCCATTTTATGAAGATAATTTTATAAATATTTATAATTTAATTTTTAAATAAAGTCATTATTTATTAAAAAAATAACTCTAATACTATAACTTGTTTTGTAACACCATGAAAAAGTAATCAAGGTCCCATAAAATTATTTTATAACCATAAGAAAATAAATTAAAAATTTATGATTATATTTTATGAAAATAAATTTTCATTTTAAATTAATAAATTAATTATAAAATTGTAAATAAATTATTTATGACATTCAAAAATACAAAAACTTATTTAACCTCATTTTTCACCATGATTTCAACCATGTATGATGGATTTTTGAAAATAATTTCATAGAAAAAGTTATTTAATAATAAAATATTTTTATAATATTCATAAAAAAACAATTCATAAAACACTATTTATCAAATTGAAACTTCTTAGAAAATTTCTAAAAATTCATCCTTGGTTAATTTTGACATTCGAAATTCAATAATGATCTTTATTTGACCATAATAATTCTCTATGTATGAGAAATATTATAAGAGTACAATTTTTACTTCTAAAATAAATTTATCAAATTTATCTTTATTAAACATATACTTTATTAAGAAAATTTATTCCAAAAATAGGAATGATGAAATAAAAATTTTATTTATACAAAGGATTACACAAAGTAACTAAGGTCTCATTACATAGCCCCTTATAAGACCTACATAAGAGCTAAGTGTAAGATGTGCTATGGTGATAGAATCTTGGGGTGGCTCGAACAACATTTCCCATGTAGTGGTTTCTATCAGCTTGAACTTATCCCATAACCAATTCCGTTCAAGCTTCACATGTTGAATCTCTGCTTGGGCTTCGTCCAGAGCAAAGCCTAGTGATGCAAATTCCTTCCCAATCTCCGACATATGGGATTCTTATGACCCAAGTCTACTGGATGATGCCATCGACTGTTCTTTCTGTACTAATTAACCAATATCCCTTATATTTACAAACAATAATTTTAATGTTAAGAGTTTAGTTTCCAATGGTCATATTGAACAAAAATTATATAAAAGTCTAAAACCAACGATATAATTTCAATTATACTCACTTCATTAATTAAAGAATATCGTTTTGTTGAGTATAAACTTAAATAACACACAAATTTAGGAAAAAAATATTATTCAAAAGTTTGGGTCATTACATTCTTATAACACTCCAAGTTTTTCTAAAAATAAATAGAAATGCATGGAACTTTGTTTTAAGTAGATATTTTTAAATAGCCTTTAAAACACAACTTTTCCACTTCTATGTTTTGAATTTCAAGAAACTATCATCTACAATTTTGTTCAGTATGTTATTTGGATTCTACTGGAACCAACTTGTTTTTTTTGGTGAATAGTAACATACATTTATGAATAGTAATATGACCCTAATGAATAGTAAATTTTATTATTATTTTATTTTCTTAAGGCTTTAGGATAATGACATCTTAGTCAATTTTTCATCTTGATATAGAAGTAATTATAGAATTAGAATTGTTAATTTTTGAATTAAGTATGGTTTTATTTAAAAATTAAATTAATAATATTTAGAAAATTCTTTTCAAAAAATGGACTTTGTTCTTGAATTCTAAACATCGAAAAATGGTTAGGGTAAATTTTTGGGTTTTTTCTGAAATTCTTGATTTTTCGGTGAATAGTGAAATACGATAAAATACCGTATAATCAAATTATCAGTAAAATACACTATTTATGACATCATAAGTGATGAAAGGCCACATGTTTCGAACTCACATGACATTATTACTATTTTAAGTCACATGAACTAAGACTATTCATAATCTTGGGCCAAAATATTATAATAATGATTAAAATAATGAAAAATACCCCCTCTCCTCTACTATAAATACAACCCTCATTCCCCTCTTCTTCCCACACCTCTAAAGCCTTGATCCATGCCTAGGTTCTGCCCAATACTCCTCCAAAGGCTCTTCCCCACGTCCTAGATTTTCTGGTCTCACCAAAATACCGAAACCAAATCCCTTCATAAGGATCTCAAGGAGAAGAGATCGAGTGGTAAACATCCTCTTTTATTTTATTTATTTTCTTTCATTTTATGTTATTCTCTTCCTATCCATTTGGATTATGTTGGGATATTTAACTCCATATCCCCATTATTTCATGATTCCTTTTTCTTCTATCCTCACACCCTCTTATACAAGAGTCATGAAATCTCCAGATTCATTTATATTATGGATGTTCTCATGTTCATGGAAAATTCATCATCATTGTTATTCTCCTCTCCCACTTATTCAACGAATTAAAAACATTGTCCATGATGTGTCAAATTACCAACATCATGGATGATGTGATTTAATTTTTCTTTAAATCCTTCAAGTATGGTCATGAAACCATTTTTATGGTTGAAACATGTTATAATATATGTATTATGTCTCACCAATGGTTCTGGAATTCATTTTAACACATGGTTTTAATTTATAAAATGAAATGAGGTCATTATTATCAAAGAACCACTAAAATGATCTAAACGAACAACATTAATGTTTTAACTTATGAATCATACTCATATAAAACATCAAAATGTTAATGGTATAAATTATGGTACTGGAAATTTTTAAATACTTTTCCATTCCAATTCTGGAATTTCACTTCCAATCAATAATAACATCCACCATGAACCAATCATGGAAATCATGTTAAGAACTCACCCAAAAACAGTGCAAGGAGAAAAATACTAACAATTAAAGGGTGAAATGATGTTATGAAATGATAATATAAAATGTTATAAACATGAAAATGTTTCTGTAAACTACTAATAACACTCTTTTAACCATTAAACAGGAATTTTAAACAAGTTTTAAGTAAGACAGACCCGAGGTAAGGGAATTCTTAAACTGATTTCCATTCTTTGGGTTAACCTTCTACTTCATTATTTATATTCTATTTAAATTGTTTGTGTGATGATTTATTTTTATATTATGTTTTATTATGTGTATTTACAGTATATATACATACTCCATACACTCTATTAAATCTCTCTTTAATTTTATGATATTTATAAGCCACTTTTCTTTAAAAATCCTCTTTTTAAATTCGGTTTTACAAAATTCCAAAGCAATGTTTTTATATAATTATTCATGTTGTATGATTATGTTTCAGTTCTTGGGAATTATTTATGATGAAGGGTGGGACCTATATCTCCCTCCATTGCATTGGGTATGGGTAATTTGGAGGTCGTCTGTATGGTTACTCCAAGTGTAACTGTGATGGTTACACCAAGTGAGGTAGCTGTAAGGGTTACAGATTATAAGGTAGCCAAGAATTGTTACAAGATTATGTAAGTAATGCCCCGAGATACCTTTATGATTATATTTATATTATCATGTTTTTTGTGGATGTTTTCTAAATCTCATGTTACACAAAGTAAGTATATATGGGTGACAATAATGTCTTTTGAAAATGATTTCATACGTCAAGAGTATTCATGGACTAATGTGATATTTCCTTATTTTCCATCCCTTACTAAGCTTTTGTGGTCATCCCAAGTTTTTAAATTATTTTCATAGGTTAATGGATTTGTAAGACAAGGAAGGAATCCATGTTAAACGTTGGAGAATTGTCAAGGAGTATTGTTTTAAGTTTTAATGTTTTATATTTTGAAAAAAATGGAAACTATTTTTATGGTATCCACTATGTAATAATGTGTAATGTTATGAATGTATTGTCCAAATTCTCTAAAGATCTTAACTTGAAAAGATCTTCAATGTAAAAGGACATGTTTACTTGACTTAATTCAAAATTATGTATGTAATACGACCGAGTCCTTATAGTTGGTATCAGAGGATGGTTTAGATAACTTTAGGGGTTAGGGTGATATTAATAGAATACCATAAATTATTTTCACACTATGTTTAATTTGAAATGTTTTAGAATTTAATTATTACCATGTTGATTCATATAAGACATGGTTTCTCAGAATGGTTATCCGTATAAGGAATAGGGATGTTGAAGAGGAGAGGCACCAAAATAATGACATCCTTTCGGAACTACAACGCGAAATGGTAGGGATTGGAACCGAGCAGTTTGTGACAGTAATGGCTCAGCTAACGCATGAAATAAATGGTGGTAGAATCCATCCAATAGAACCAATAGAGGTACCACAATAGAACATGACAGTAGGGGAACATTTTTTGAGGCAACATCCTCCTGCATTCAATGGATCTTCTGACCCAGTAGCAGTTGAAGGATTGATCAAACCCTTGAAAAGATATTCGATGTTATGGGATATTCAGACAATAAAAATGTAAGTCTTTCCATTTATCATTTTGAATGGGGAAGATGATTAGTAGTAGTGAATGGTAAGGAATATTAGGGGTAGAGAGGATTTTGATGCCTTAGAGTGGGATGAATTTAGAAGTCTTTTCCTTGAAAAATATTTTCCTAAGGTGGTGCGACTTAGAATGGAGAAGAAATTACTTGAATTGAAATTGAAGGAGAAAGATTCAGTGGCTGTGTATGAAGCGAACCTCACCCAACTGGAGAGGTATGGCCCAAATCTTATTCTGTATCCTGATAAAAAAATGAAAAACTTTTAATCAGGATTGAAGCTAAGGTATCGAAGGGTGTTGGCCTCCCGTGAATTCAAAAATTATGAGAAACTTGTCTGATGTGCTGGGAGGGTAGATATGGAGTTTACAGATGATCACGTGCATTTTGGAAACAAAGAGAAGAAGCGGTCCAGTTGGCAAGAAATGAGTAAAAATCAACCAAATAAATCTGATGGTATGAAAATCCAATTTCTAGTTTGTGAAAAGTTTGTCAAGAAACACCCTGGGGAATATCTTACCAAAACTGGGAAGTGTTTTAAATTTGGTAAGTTTGTACATATGGCCTGAGATTGCAATGAAAATGATCCTAAGACTAATCCTGAAAGTAGACTGTAAAGTGTTTTAAATGTGGTGAGATGGGTCATTATGCAAATGCCTTCCCAAAGAGAGATCCGAATGATGCAGAGAAGCTATAGTACAAGCACAAAGGTGTAGTGAGATCCTTTGAGACTACGTTAGCATAAGTCAGGCCATCCAATGAAGTTGTATCAGGTACATTGTTTGTTCACTAAGATTTTTCTAAAGTTTTTTTGATACAGGGTCTACACATTCCTTTATCTCTGAGAAATTTTCTGGTAAATTGGAAATATCACCTCAAAAAATGAGACCTCAACTTGTTGTTAAAACAACAGGAGGGAAATTTTATGGAAAATAGGAATTATAAGAATCTTTCTATTGTGGTATGTGGAAAGACTTTACCTTAAAACCTTGTTGTTTTACCCTTAGTCGAGTATAATGTTATTCTGGGGATGGACTAGCTCTCTAATTATAATTCTAAGATTGATTGTAGAAATAAAGAAGTTTTATTTTTCAGAAATAGTTTCAATTTGTATACAATAATGAACCCATACAATTGATAACATATCCGGAAGCTGAGAAACTATTGATAGATGGAAATGAAAGTTATCTTGCTCATATTGATGAAAACAAGGGAACTATTGAAATTAATGATGTTCCAGTGGTAAATGAATACCTTGATGTTTTTCCTGATGAGTTACCCAGTGTCATACCTAATCGAGAAGTCGAATTCACAATTGACTTAGTTTTTAATGCTAAGACAATTTCAAAACCCCCTTATCGTATGGCTATAATAGAACATATTGAATTGAAAAACCAGTTGCAGGATTTGCTTGAAAAAGGCTTCATTCGTCCTACCACTTCACCATGAGGATCCCTAGTTTTTTTGTTAAAAAGAAAGATGGTTCCATGAGACTTTTCATTGACTATTGAGCTTTGAATAACATCACTATTAAAAACAAGTATCCTTTTCCTCATATATATGACTTGTTTATCAGCTACAGGTACCTCAGTACTTTTCCAATATTGATTTGAGATCCGGATACCATCAGCTGAAGGTGAAGGAGGATGACATCCTAAAAACAACCTTTCGTACTAGATATGGGCATTATGAATTTGTTGTTATTTCATTCGGATTAACTAATGCACCTGCTGTATTCATGAATCTTATAAATAGAGTATTTCATGAGTTCTTGGATAAATTTGTGGATGTATTTATTGATGAAATTATTTTATTTTCTAAAAATAAATAGGAGCATGAAAAACATCTTAGGGTTGTTTTAAAAACATTAAAAGAAAAGAAACTATAAGGAAAATTCAGAAAGTGTGATTTTTGGTTTCAACAGATTTCTTTTCTGGGGCACATTTTAAATAAAGATGGAATAACAGTTGATCCTACCAAAACAAAAGTAGTTTATGAATGGCCAAGACCCACAAATCTTATAGAGATTTTTTAGTTTTCTTGGGTTAGCAGGTTATTATAGATAGTTTGTTAAGAACTTTGCATGGTTATCTAGATCAATAACTAAGTTAACACGAAAAGGGGTTAAATTTGTTTGGACAGAGGAATGTGTTGTTTGTTTTCAAGAACTGAAGAAGAGATTGGTGAATGATCTAGTTTTGTCCTTACCTTCCCTAAATGGTGAGTTTGTCATCTATAGTGATGCTTCTTTGAAGGGACTTGGTTGTTTTTTGATGAAGAATGATCAGGTAATTGCCGATGCTACAAGAAAACTTAAACCTCATGAGCTAAATTATCCCATACATTATTTGGAATTGGAAGTTGTGGTTTTTGCTTTGAAAATTTGGAGGCATCATCTATATGGAACCAAATGCCAAATATATACTGACCATAAAAGTCTAATGTATATATTCACTCAGAAGGAATTAAACACGAGGCAAATAATATGGCTTGAATTGATAAAGGATTTTGACTGCATGATCAATTATCATCTTGAAAAGCAAATAAAGTAAAGGACGCCTTGATTCAGAAACATCATGCATCATTAACCATGTTACATTTGGAACATTATCCCTTGATTAATGATTTGATGAATTTTGGATTAGAATTTGTTTGTGCCGGGAATATTTCTATTTTGTTTCAAGTTTTAGTGCAGTCTTCATTGTCAAACAGAATTAAGAAAGCACAGAAGGAAGACCGTGAGCTTCAGAAAAAGGTAGAATTGGTTAAAATGGGTATGTTTCCAAAATTTAACCTTGACAAAGATTGTGTTTTAAGATTTGGAAAAAGGTTGTGTGTGCCTAGTGATTCTTAGTTGAAGAAATACTTGTTGTGTGAAGCTCATAATTCTCCATTTTCTGTTCATCCTGGCAGTACAAATATGTACATAGACTTTCAGAAGTATTATTGGCGGGATGGAATGAAAAGAGATATTGCTGATTTTACCATGAAATGTTTGACGTGTCAATAGGTTAAAGCAGAGCGGCAGTTACCGAAGCGGATGCTTCAGCCTTTTCCAATGCCAGAGTTGTAGAGACCCAAATCTTGATGTACATGTACATTACATTACTTTTGCAGAATACTTAATACATAACAAGAACCAACACTCAAGGACCGTAATAGTTTAGTGTCTTTGGAAACTCGGATCATAATCTTCTTATCATGGTGAAATATCTTCAAAATCTCCCATAAAGATCTCCCCCTTTTTGTTTTCTTACCTAAAACCTTTCTTTAAATCCTGGGGAAAACAAAACATAAAAAGGGTGAGCTCAAATTCTCAGTAAGGGTAAGCATGGATAAAATAAAACAAACCACATACATTTGAACTTCAAAACATGAACATAATGTTTAAACAACAAAATCTTGAGAAATAAATCTTAGTAGTACATAAGGAATATATCATAAAGGAACATTAATCATGATAAAATTGCATGGGAATAAAACATATAATTGTGGAAAACCATTAAGCACATGATATTATTTCCATAGTAGCCCAGGCATTTCTACCAAGACCATCTTAGTGGACAAAGTCCCTTTCTGAATCGAGTTCACTCCTCATTTCAGTCCTGTATCACTAAACCAGATTAACTTGCCGTTCCAGCCATGTCTATCTCATGAGATATAAATCTTTTCCCAATGCATTGGAGGGAGATATAGGTCCCACCCATCTCATAATTAAATCATTCTTACGTGTGCCACAACATAAACAAAAATCATTCATCATAACCCAAAGAATAAAATGGGTTTCATAAACATCATCCCATCCTAACATAATTAATATAAAACAAATGGACATCATTTCATCATAAGAAAATCGAAACCATGTAAATCATAGAGACATTATACTTGGAACATACACATATGAAATAATGTCATCTTATATGGAAATTGGTTTTGATAAAACACTTGTAATGAATTCTTGATGAAAATATCCTTTCTTCTTCAAAATCATTTTATTTTTACAAAATGCCATGAAATTTTAAAAGAAAATTATTTTGTTGAAAATATTCATGAAATATTGTAGAGTAAGCTTCATGAAAATAAGGCGTTATAAAACTGTAAAAATCAGTTCATGCCGTATAAGTTAAAAAACATTATTCTCGTACTTTTGCGGAAAAGTCAAAAAGTACTTCGTATGGTAAAAAAAAGAAAGATTCCTTAAATACCATGTAGTAAAAGTCAAAAATGGGTAAAAATGAATTTAAAAATACACGAAACCTTTTTTAGAAAATAGAGACATGAATGATAAATATAACCCCAGTAAATACTTACGAATAAACAATCTCGGATAAAAAAGAGATTGGAAAAGTTATCCATTAACTTAGGTCTGATATGCTTCGTACATATCCGAACCTCCTGTATAATAAATTAAATAATGTCATTGACTTACTAGAGAATCATATTCATTGTTATGATATCATATATGGTTCATTTATGACTTTATATTACCCGTTGTTTTGTAAATTCCTTGGTAAAGCAGTGTTTTAGGTAAAATTGTTTTATTTATCGTACGTGTTTGGACTTGTTGTTATTTATATTATTATTATTTATATCCTTATTTACTTACTTCCATAATGTAAATAATGATTTATATATCATATATATTCAGTATATATATATATATAATAGATAGATAAATGAAATGAAATACACCGTTCATGGAGACGGTAGGCCGTACGTACGCATGAACGCTGTTTTCCTTTCCTTATTGACTTGAATAGAAGTAATTAGATGAAATATATACATAAATAAAGTAGATTTATCATGTCATATATTTCATTATTATTCATTATATATACTTTATAATCATTCTTGAATGGTTAACATGGATAATGAATCTCATCGTGTCGTGGAGACTGTAATCCGTATGTACGCACGAGTGATGATATTGTTCACATAATTACTGAATTGAATTGGAGTGGACGATATAACATCTCAGAATAAGTATGATGTTATAATAAATATATATATTTATTATTTACACCATTATACCCATCTAAGTAAGGTGGTGGTGGAAAAATAGATTACACCACGGCGTGGAGACGGTATTCCGTACGTACGCACGCGCGGTGATTTCGTTTTCTTTAGGATGGATAGAAGGTGAAATGGGGTTGTTTCATATTTATAATAACATATAATAATATTAGTGATACTTATGTTATTACTTTATAATGAAACAACTAAATAATAAGAAGTTTAAGAAGAAATAAACTTGAAAGAATCGGTAGAAGAAATTACCTCTTCTTCGACGCACCTCTTTTAAGCTTTCTCTTAAGGAACTAGAGTTGGTCTTTTTAGGAGACCAGAACCTCTATAATGTTTCTAGGGAAGTTGGGAAGGGAAATGGGAAGGGTTTTTCTGATCTTGAAGGCTCAATTTTGTGTAAAGAGAAGAGGGATGAGGTGCCCTTTTATAAGGGAGGAGAGGGACACTTTAGGAAAAACTTAAATATTATTTTATAATAAGATCATATTGGGTTTATAATGGCTAAAATGTGACTTATTTCAAATATAATGTAGGTATGGGTAGAAATAGTCTCAAACAATAGGTTTTAGACAAGTTTAGGTTACTATTTTAACATTATCATTTATATTTAACTCTAAGTTAAATAATTTAACTTTTACCATATCTTCTTGTTTTCTTACACTATATGGTTAATAAACTTACTATAACAAGAAAAAAGAACCCCAAGTGGTTCATTATTAATATATATAATCTTACATAAGTCATTTGGCCGAACCATAGATTTTTTAGGAATATAATAACAATTAATAATATAATATTTGTTTTAAAAACTATTTTATGTCAATTTTGACACTATTTGGTAATTGATTTTTGTGAAAATCATAACAACATTATTAGTTAGAAAAAGTTACTTGAATGAATAATAACATGCCATATTAACCTATAAAATTAGTTTAATTCATAAAAAGTCTCAAATTACATTTATTTGGGTATTTATAACATCATTTATGTTAATATTTCATTAATAAGGTAATTACTTCATCATCATTGTGTAATAAATAAATTAAATCATTTAATGTATAAAAATTATAAATAAAATACCATTATGTAGGAAATATTTGTATCCTTCTAATGAATATTTATAGTCTAATTTATCTTATCTATAACCCTATATTAAAAATGTTTTAGTTATTAAACTTTGATTTTAACTATTTTAACTCTTCTTTAAATAAAATAATAATAAATGTCCTAATCTAATCCAAGTGGACCTAGATGATAATATTTTATTTCTAAGGTTATTTTTGGTCTAATTACACTTATCCAATAGAATTTGGATATGTGTTAGGGTAATAATAATATCATTTTTACCCTTAATTACCCTATTTACTTTTAACCGTGGTAAATAAAAGTAAAAAGTTACTATTCACCAAAAATTATTTTTATCTTATTGAACCAAATTTTACTCCTTTATATTAACCGTGTCTCTCATATTTTCGAAATTCCACTCACAGAAGCGGTAAAATTAAGTTTTATGTAAATTTTCAAATTCTCCTAGGAGGTGGGTAAAAGACGGTGAAAAGTTCAATAAAATTTTTATATATCTAAAATTATTATAAAATGACTCAAATGAATTACATTGAACTTATATAGGTATTATGTATAAATTTTGAACTAAAATAAATTTAAATAAAATAAATAATTATTTAAATAAAAAGTCGGTTTTTAAATAGTAACCCAGTGTTTTCACTATTCATCAAAAAATGAAAGTTTTCAGAAAAATACAAAAAAATCACCCTTGGCTAATTTCGATATTCTGAATCCAAAAATGAAGTCCATTTTGAAAGATAAAATTTATAAAATTTCAAAAAGTGGGTATTACTATTCATAATGGCTAGTTCATAATAATATTGTAATAATATCTCGTTTAGTGAAACTTGGTATTGCGTACTACACACGCTATCAAAGAAGGTCTTGATTGCGTGCAATTCAAGCCAAGTCAAGGCTGCATGTAGTGAAATCTTCGTTTGGTGTTGCATATAACATAATAAAAACTTATTTCATTTAAACATTATACAGAATCTATACATAATGTTGTGTAGAATAATTTCCACAAAACAAACTTGAAATTGTGTGTAACACGAGCCAAGAATAGTGTTGCGTATACTGTAAGCTAATACGGTGTTGCATATAATACAAGATAATCTTGGTGTAGTGTATAATAGAAGACATCAAAATAATATATCTCATAAAATCTCGGGGTGTTACAAGAGTGGAAATAGGATAATGTATCCATGGACTTTGTGGTGGGACTACCAAAGACTTCTTGAGGTAACAATGTGATTTTAGATTTTGTTGATCAGCTAACAAAGTCTGCACATTTTCTTTCTATTCAAGATACAATGACTTTGGATCAGATTTCTCGATTGTACCTCAAGGAGATTTTCAGGTTACATGGAGTTCCTCTTTCCATTGTATCTGACTAAGATCCCAGGTTCACTTCTATCTTTTGGAAGGGACTTCAGAAGTCATTGGGCACAAAGTTAAATTTCAATACAAATTTTCATCCTCAATCAGATGGGCAGTCTGAACGAACGATTCAAACTTTTGAAGATATGCTTCGATCTTTTTCAATGGACTATCAGAGAAGTTGGGATCATCATCCTTCTTTAGTTGAGTTTTCTTATAATAATATTTTTCATTCCAGTATTCAGATGACACCTTTTGAGGCCTTGTATGGGAAGCGGTGTTGGACTCCAGCGTTTTGGGATGAAGTCTGTGAAAAAAGTTGATTGGGCCAGAATTTGTAGAAGAAGTGGCTGAGAATGTGAGGATGATCCAACATCACATAAGGACAACTCGGAGCTAGCTGAAAGGTTATGCAGATAATAGAAGGAAAGTCTTATCTTTCGAGGTAGGTGACCATGTTTTCCTTAAAATATCTCATTGGAAAAGTGTGATGCGTTTCAGTAAGAAAGGGAAGCTAAGTCCACAGTTCATCAGTTCTTTTGAAATTTTGGAGAAATCTGGAACAGTTGCATACCGCGTAGCTTTGACTCCGAGTTTGTTTCAGCTACACAATGATTTTTATGTTTCGATGTTGAGAAAGTTTGTGCCAGATTCATCACATGTCTTGATCCCAGAAGCAGTTCAACTAGAAGAGAACCTTTCTTATAAAGAGAAACCAGTTCATATTCTTGATCAAAGGGAATAGGTATTGTGGAATAAGGTAATCCACCAGGTAAAGGTTTTGTAGAGAAACCACATGGTTGAAGAAGCAACATGGGAGTCTGAAAATGCTATGAGGTAAAAGTACCCTTAGTTGTTTAATAAGTAAATAAAATTGCAAGGACACAATTTACAGAAGGTGGGGATAATGTAACACCCCAAGTTTTTCTAAAAATAAATAGAAATGCATGGAACTTTGTTTTAAGTAGATATTTTTAACTAGCCTTTAAAACATAACTTTTCCACTTATATGTTTTGAATTTCAAGAAACTGTCATCTTTAATTGTGTTCAGTATGTTATTTGGAGTCTACTGGATCCAACTTGTTTTTTGGTGAAAAGTAACATACCCTTATGAATAGTAATATGAATAGTAATATGACCCTAATGAATAATAAATTTTATTATTATTTTATTTTCTTAAGGATTTAAGATAATAACATCTTGGTCAATTTTTCATCATGATATAGAAGTAGTTATAGAATTATAATTGTTAATTTTTGAATTAGGTATGATTTTATTTAAAAATTAAATTAATAATATTTAGAAAATTATTTTCAGAAAATGGACTTCATTTTTGAATTCTACTCATCAAAAAATGATTAGGGTAAATTTTTGGGTTTTTTCTGAAATTCTTTATTTTTCGGTGAATAGTGAAATACGATAAAATACCGTATAATTAAATTATAAGTAAAATACACTTTTTATGACATAATAAGTGATGCAAGGTAACTTGGTTAGAAATAACATTCCATTATTACTATTTGAGGTCACATGAACTAAGACTATTCAAAATCTTGGTCAAAAATATTATAATAATGATTAAAATAATGAAAAGTACCCCCTCCCCACTACAGGAAAATGGGTGTTTTGTGGCGGTTTTAAAAACTGCCGTGAAATGTGTAAATTTTTTTTTATTTTTTTTATTTTTTCGAGGATTAGCGGCGGTTTTTTAAAGAACTGCCATGAAATAGCGGCGGTTTGGGTAAAATCGCCGCGAAATGAAAAGAAAAAAATAAAAAAACAGGAGAAATCCCGAAATCACTAAAACGACCATAACTTTTGATCCGAACGTCTATTGAAGCACCAAAACCAGTCAAATCGAAGATCAAGAAGAGATCTAGAGGCACATATAATCAAAACAATGAGACGGTCTAAGTTGCGGAAAATATGAGAATTTTAAGAAAGTTGAAAAAAGTTATCCAACTTCAAACAGTCATAACTTTCGCTCCGGGTGTCCATTTGGGCTCTACCACATATCAAATCGAAGCCAGCGAAGAGAGATACACACCAGTTCTATTAAAACAAGATTTTTGTTTTGTATTTTTCAACCCCAAAACCCTCTGAATTCCTCTAAAACCCTGTTTCCTTCACCGATGTCCCATCGAACTTGTCTTCAAACGGACCTAACTTTCGATCTGCATGTCAGTTCAGACTCCTCCACCTACCAGATCGTAGTTCGTTCTATGAGCTTCAGTTTGACTAGTCGCGGCACCCACATGGACTCATGGATCATAAGTTATGGCCTTTTTAGTGGGTATCAGGTTTGTTATGTTTTTCGATGCCTTGTTTCTAGCACCCATTCCCCGTTAGTTTTTTTAAATGGTCGTAACTTCCGATCCGCCGGTCCATTCGACCTCTTTCACCTATCAGATTGAAGATCGTTTTAGGATCTTTGATTTGACTGGTCGCGGATCTGGAACTGACTCTTGGATCATAAGTTATCTTCGTTATTGTGAGTCCAATGTTTTTGTCACTTTATGACCGTTTTGACGGGTTTTAACGGTTGCTCCTTTTATTATTGTTTATTTGGGTTTCCATAACTTTTTATCTTTATCAATGGTTTTTTTTGCATTATTATGATGATTATGTTGAATTCTTAAGGGGGTTTCTAGAGTTTTCATGAGTTTTCATGCGTTTTCATGCTTTGTAATGCTTCCTTCATCATGATTCTCCATCTGTTTTCATGCGTTTTCATAATTTTTCATCCCTTATCATGCCTTTTCGTACTTTTTCGTGTGTTTAATTTATTATTTATTATTTATTGTTTATAATATAATATAATTTATTTATTATCTATTATTTGTTAATGGTTATTTATTATTTATTATTTATATTTATTTATTATTTATAATTATTTATTATTTATTATTTATTATTTATTATTTATTATTTAGTATTTAGTATTTATTATTTACTATTTACTATTTATTATTATTAATAATAATATTTGTTACTCGTTATTTATTATTTATTATATATTATTTATTATTATTAATAATAATATATAATATATAATATATTATATATTATATGATATATAATATATATTATTATTTATTTATTATATATTATATATTATTATTTATTTATTATTATTTATTATTTATTATTTATTAAATATTAAATATTAAATATTAAATATTATTTATTTATTTATAATTATTAATTATGTGTTTATTATTATTATTATTATTTAATATTTAATATTTAATATTATTATTTAATATTATTATTTAATATTATTATTTAATATTATTATTTATTATTTATTATTTATTAGTTATTAGTTTTTAGTTATTAGTTATTAGTTATTATTTATTATATATGTATTATTATCTATTATTAATTGTTGTTTATTATTTATTATTTATTAATATTTAATTAATTAATTATAATTATTAACTGTGTGTTATTTATTATTATTCTTATTTATTATTTATTAATTATTTTTTATTATAATTTTTTATTATTATTATTTATTATTATTATTCATTATTTATTATTTATTAGTTATTAGTTATTATTTATTATTTATTATTTATTATTTATTATTTATTATTTATTATTTACTATTTATTTATATGTATTATTATCTATTATTAATTGTTGTTTATTATTTATTATTTATTATTATTTATTATTTTTTATTTATTATTTTTTATTGTTTATTATTTATTATTTATTATTTAATATTTAATATTTAATATTTAATATTTTTTTATTATTTATTATTTATTATTATTTATTATTTGTTATTTATTATTTATTATTTATTATTATTTATTTGTTATTTGTTATTTATTACTTGTTATTTATTATTTATTATTTATTATTTATTATTTATTACTATTTGTTATTTGTTATTTATTATTTGTTATTTGGTATTTGGTATTTGTTATTTGTTATTATTTATTATTTATTATTTATTATTATTTATTATTATTTATTATTTATTATTTATTATTTATTATTTATTATTTATTATTTATTATTTATTATTTATTATTTATTATTTATTATTTATTATTATTTATTATTATTTATTATTATTTATTGTTTCTTATTTATTATTATTTATTATTTATTATTTATTATTTATTACTTATTACTTATTATTTATTATTTATTATTTATTATTTATTCTTTTAAATTCGTAATTTTATTCTTTTATTATTTTATTTTCATAATTTTATAATTTATATAAATATTACTATATTTTATTTGTTATTTATTATAATAAACATGAAATAATAATAAATAACTTAATAAATAACTAATAAATCAATAATTATTAATTATTAATTATTGGTTATTAATTATTGATTATTGCTTATTGTTTAATTATTATTGAGTTTATATCTATTAGCTATGTATTATTTGTTTTTTCAATTAGTATATATAAGTATATTAAATTCTGTTTATTAACCACATGACGAGCTTGCTAGAGTGGTAAAGTCTTTGGAAAATATGCAAAAGGTTAGGGGTTCAAATCTCACCAAACGCAGTATTTCTTTATATTTCATGGACATGTGCATGGGGATGAACATGTATGCATGAATAAAGCAAATAAAGTAATGCGAATTAAATGATATAAATAAATAAAAATGAAATAATTAAATAAAATACGAAATAAATAAATAAAATACGAAAAAAATAAAAAAAATAAATACGAATAAATAAATAAAATACGAAATAAATAAATAAAATAAATACAAAAAATAAATACGAAAATAAATAAAATAAATAAAATAAATAAAATAAAATAAAATAAATAAATAAAAAATAAATAAAAAATAAATAAAAAATAAATTAAAAATAAATTAAAAAAATAAAAAATATAAAAAAATTGCCGCTAAAAAACCAACGCGAAATGTTCTACGGCAGTTTTCAAAACCGCTACGAATAGTTTCCTGATGCACGATTTTGCGGCGGTTTTTGAAAACCGCCACCAATCGATTTAGCGGCGGTTTAAACCGTCGCGAAACGAAAAATAAACCGCCGCTAAATCATGATTTTGCCGTAGTGCCCCTCCACTATAAATACCACCCTCAATCCCCTCTTCTTCCCACACCTCTCAAGCCTTGAGCCATGCCTATGTTCTGCCCAATAATCCTCCCAAGGCTCTTCCTCACGTCCTAGAGCTTTTGGTCTCACCAAAAGACCAAAACCAAAGCCTTTAAGAATGATCTTAAGGAGAAGAGATCAAGAGGTAAAAATCCTCTTTTATTTTCTTTGTTTTCTTTCATTTTATGTTATTCTATTCCTTTACCTTTGGATTATGTTGGGATATTTCATTCGATATCCCCACTTACTGTCCATATTATGTATGAGTGATGAGATATTCCCTTTCTCTCATCAAACTTTTTTTTATAAAATTTTAAGAGATGTCATTAGGCTGCCGAGTTTTCATGAGAAATTTCTCAAGTTTTCTTTTATTTCATGATTACTTTTTCTTCTTTCCTCACCCCCTCTTATCCAAGAGGCATGAAATCTCCAGAATCATGTATGTTCTGGAAGCTCTCATGTTCATGGAAAATCCATCATCATTGTTCTCCTCCTCTCCCACTTATTGAAAGAATTAAAAACATTGTCCATGATGTGTCGAATTACCGACATTGTGGACGATGTGATTTATTTTTTATTTAAATCCTTGATGTATGGTCTTGAAACCATTTTTATGGTTGAACCAAGTTATAATATATTTATTATGTCTCATCAATGGTTCTGGAATTTGTTTTAACACATGGTTTGAATTTATAAAATGAAATGAGGTAGTTATTATCAAAGAACCACTAAAATGATCTAAACAGACATCATTAATGTTTTAACTTATAAATCATCCTCATATAAAACATCAAAATGTTAATTGTATAAATTATGGTACTGGAAATATGTAAATACCTTTCCATTACAATTCTGGAATTTCACTTCCAATCGACAAGAACATCCACCATGAACCAATCATGGAAATCTTGTTAAGAACTCACCCAAAAACAGTGCAAGGAGCAAAATACTAATAATTAAAGGGTGAAATGATGTTATGAAATGATAATATAAGATGTTATAAACATGAAAATATTTTTTTAAACTACTAATAACACTCTTTTAACCATTATACAGGAATTATAAACAAGTTTGAAGTAAGACAGACCCGAGGTAAAGGAATTCTTAACCCGATTACCATTCTTTGGGTTAACCTTCTACTTTATTATTTATGTTCTATTTAAATTGTTTGTGTGATGGGTTCAGTTTATATTATGTTTTATTATGTGTATTTATAGTATATATACATACTCCATCCACTCTATTAAGTCTCTCTTCAATTGTATGGTATTTATAAGGGGCTTTTTTTTTTTAAAATCATCTTTTTAAATTCAGTTTTACAAAACTCCAAAGCAATGTTTTTATGGAATTATTCATGTTGTATGATTATGTTTTGGTTCTTTGGAAATATTTATGATTAAGGGTTGGACCTATATCTCCCTCCAATGCATTGGGTATGAGTAAGTTGTAGGTCGGCCTTATGGTCACTCCAAGTGTAACTACGATGGTTACACAAAGTTAGGTAGCCGTGAGGGTTACAGATTATAAGGAAGCGAAGAATAGTTAAAAGATTATGTAAGTAATGCCCCAAGATACCTTTATGATTATATATATGTTCTCATGTTTTGGGTGGATCTTGTGTAAATCTCATGTTACACAAAGTAAGTATATATTGGTGATCAGAATGTCTTTTGAAAATTCTTTCATACATTACGAGTATTCATAGACTAATGTGATCTTTCCTTATTTTCCATCCCCTACTGAGATTTTGTGCTCATCCCAAGTTTTTAAATTATTTTCACAGGTTAATGGATGTGTAATACAAGGAATAAATCCATGTTAATTGTTGAATAATTTTCAAGGAGTCTTGTTTTAAGTTTTAATGTTTTATATTTTGAAAAAAATGGAAACTGTTTTTATGGTAACCACTCTGTAATAATGTGTAATGTTATGAATGTATTGTACTAATTCTCTAAAGTATTAAACTTGAAAAGATCATCAATGTAAAATGAAGTGTTTTTTTGACTAAATTCAAGATTATGTATGTAATAAGGCCGACTATTTATAATTCTTCCCCCTTTAAGAAACTTCATCCCCATAATTTTAACTCATACCCTCATAAGAGAAATGATGTGAGTATTTCTACCTTATAGTCTCCTCTAGTTCCCATGTGGCTTCTTCACATTTGTGGTTCCTCCACAACACCTTAACAAGGTGGGTAGTCTTGTTGTGTATAACCTTGTCTCTACGATCCTAGATCTCCACTAGATACTCCTCATAAGAGAGGTCATATTCTAGTTTGACCACCTCTGGATTTAGTACATGTGAAGGGTCAGGCATGTAATTCCTTAAGAGTGATACATGGAAAATATCATGAACTTGTGCTATATTTGGAGGAATTGAAAGATGATATGCCACCGCTCCTACGTGATCAAGGATTTGATAAGGGACAATGTACCTAGGGATGAGATTCCCTTTCTTCCCAAACCTCATGACTCTCTTCTAAGGTGAAATTCGAAGAAAGAATTTGTCACCAACATCAAACTCCAAGTCCCTTCGATGGTTGTCGGCATAGCTCTTTTGTTGAATCTGAGCAACCTTAATGTTTTTCTGGATGGCATGGAATTTTTCTGTAATCTCTTGCACAAGATCAGGCCCAAGAAGCTTTCTCTCACCAACTTCATCCCAACAAGTAGATGTTCTACATCACTTCCCATATAGACCATTATAGGGTTCCATTTGAATGCTCGAGTGGAATCTGTTGTTGTAAGAGAAATCAACTAAAGGTAGATGTTGATCCTATCATCCTTTAAAATCCATTGAGCATGTTCTTAGCATATAATCAAGTGTTTGAAGAGTATTTATAGATTGGACATCAGTTTGGGGGTGATAGGCTGTACTAAAATTTAATTCATTTCTCAGAGCATGTTGAAGACTTCTCCAAAATATTTATGTGAACCTTGGATCACAATAAGATACGATAGAAATTGGAACTCCATGCATCCTTACCACTTTCTACACATAAATCCTGGCAAGTTGATCAAGAGAAAAATCTTCTCGAATAGAGATAAAATTGGAAGTCTTGGTGAGACCATCCACAATAACCCATATCGCATTATTTCCTTTGGAAGTTCTTGTGAGACCAGTGATGAAGTCCAAAGTGACATTGTCCCACTTCCATGCAGGTATGGGTAATGGTTGCAATACCTCTTTAGGAATTTTTCACTCTGCCTTCACTTGTTGACATACCAGGCACCTTCAATTGTAGTAAAAAATATCCCCTTTCATATTACCCCACCAATAATTTTCACGAATGTCCCTATAAATTTTTGTGCTTCCTGGATGTATAGAGAAAGTTGAGCTATGAGCTTCATCCATCAGCTCCTTATTTATTTCCAAAATAGATGGAACACATAGTCTTGTATGATATTTTAGTACTCCTTCTTAATCAATATTGAACTTAAGAAACATCCCATCCTTCACAGCCTCAAACTTCTCCTGTAACAAAGGATATTATTTCTAAGCTTTCTTGATCTTCTCTAGTAAAAACAGCTGTGAAGTCATTTTGGTTTGGGTTGATGATGTCCCTTCCATTATAATTCCCATGTCTAGTTTTACTAGGTCATTGATCAAATGATATCTTTGAATCCTCATCATGTAAAGAACAAATAGGCCTTTCCCGCTTAATGCATCAATGAATTTGTTTGATCTTCCGGAATGATAATGAATTTAATAATCATAGTCTTTGAGAAGTTCCAACAATATCCTATGTCTCATGTTCAATTCCTT
The DNA here is from genome assembly GCA_963277665.1 of Viscum album. Lineage (NCBI taxonomy): Eukaryota > Viridiplantae > Streptophyta > Magnoliopsida > Santalales > Viscaceae > Viscum > Viscum album. Next base: position 1,224,986,621 of record OY728142.1, on the reverse strand, counting down.
GGGTGTGAAAATATACTTCAAACTTTTATGGTCTGTGTATAAATCACATTTCTCCCCATAAAGATAGTTCCTCTATATATTCAGAGCAAAAACGACCATAGACAACTCTAGATCATGCTTAGGATAGTTCTTCTCATGATTCTTCAACTGTCGAGATGCTTAAGCAGTTAATTTGTTATTTTACATTAGGACACACCCAAGACCTTTCAAAGATGAATCACTAAAAATAACAAATCCTTCTTCACTTGAGGGTAGAGTCAGCATGGGTGAGGTAACCAATCTCTTCTTCATCTCTTGGAAACTTTCCTCACACTCCTTTGTACAAATGAAGTTGACCCCTTTTTGAGTCAACTTGGTTAATGGATTAGAAAGTCACGATTTGTTTTCACAAACCTCCTATAATATCCTACTAATCCAAGGAAACTATGAATCTAGGTTATTTTTGTAGTATGAGGCCACTCCTCTACAAATTTTCTCTTTACAGGGTCAACTATGATTCCTTAATTGGTAACAATGTTCCCTAAGAAAGAAACTTTTTGTAACCAGAATTCACATTTGTTGAAATTTTCAAAAATCCCCTCCATACATAGACTTTTCAAAATAACCCTTATATAATCCTCATTTTCCTCACAACGTTTTTAATATATCTTAATATCATAAATAAAAACTACCACAAAGTTATCAGGGTAGTCCTTAAAGACTCTATTCATCAAATCCATAAAAATAGCTGGTGCATTAGTCATTCTGAAGGGCATAAAAACAAAATCATAATGCCCATATCTTGATGAGAAGGCAGTTTTTGGAATATCTTCTTTCTTCACCCTTAATTGACGATAAACAGAACGAAGATCAATCTTAGCGAAGAATTTATCCACATGAAGTCGGTCCAATAAGTCATCAATTCTTGGTAGAGGGTATTTGTTCTTCACTATGATCCCATCCGGTTCTCTATAATCAATGCATAACTGCATTGATCCATCCTTCTTCTTCACAAAGAGAACATGTGATCCTCATGGATACACACTCGGTCGGATAAAACAATTCTCGAAAAGATCTTGGAGTTTCATATTTATTTCCTCCAAATCCACATTTTCCATTCTATATGGGGTCTTTAATATCAGATGAGATCCAAGTACGAGTTCAATGGAAAACTCTGCCTCTCTTTCTGGGGGAGGTCCGGGTAACTCCACAGGAAATACGTCAACGTATTCCTGGATGATGGGGACATTTTCTATCCTTAAACTCTCATTTCCTTCTTCTTCTTCACCGATCAAATCCATAAAGAAGGATATAAGATGTTCTTCTAGACAAAGATCAGGTTGAGATATATCTCCATGGAAGATAAATGTTAGTTTTCTATTCAAGACTACTAAGATTTCCTTGCTTCTGCATTTTATCTTAGCATTATACTTTGAGAGACAATCCATCCCTAGTATAATGTCGAATTCCAACATGGGAATGAATACTATATTTGCGATAAAATTATGCTCACTAAAGTAAATACAAGAGTTTCTAAAAACTGACGATGCTTGGATAATCACACCAGGAGTTTTGGCTGATAATTCTACTTTTAGAAAATCGAGGGTTGATTTTAAATTCTTTGAAAATTTGGAGGAAATAAAGGAATGCGTATAAATAGAATCTAACAAAGTACTTGCTAGCTTTGAGAGAACAACAAGAGTACCTACCACCACATAATTTGGTGCTTCAACTTCAGCCATAATGATTTCAAAAGTATGACATTGTTCCCTTGGTTGTTGCTGAGGCTAATAGTGATTCCCCTCCCCTGCCCTCAAATTTGGGCAGTGATTGGCAAAGTTCCCAAGTTATCCGAACTTAAAACATTAGAAATCCGGAGGGCCTGCACCATCTACCCCTTGTATTTAGTGTTTTGGAGATGATTATTCACCTCACTATGACAATTTCATGTGATATGGCCATCATTTCTACACTTTTAGCACTTCCTGCTCCCGAGAAGGTAGTTCCCCAAATGCTTCTTCCCACATTTTATTACACGTGGTACATTGCAATTTCTTGCCTACTATTCCATGATCGAAGATCCTCCCTAAGCTTGGCTCCATCAATATCTTCTTTTTATTGGATTTATGAGACCACTGCATCTCATCAAACTCTAGTTCAACTTTCATCACACTCTGCATGATCTACTCATAGCTATCATAGTCTCAGTTAGCTAGATTCTTCCGTAGATGAGGTCTCAGTCCACCGAAGAATCTATCAACATTACCATTTGGATCCATGACAAAACTAGAGCTGTAACATGAAAGCCTTGTCAAGTTCATATATTATCTTCCCATAGATTCATTCTCCTTATACTTTATCTCGAGAAACTCCTTCTCCAATCTTGTTCTCATGGAATGAGGGAAATACTTACTGAAGAAGATCCATATGAACTCTTCCCACTACAAAGCTTCAACCTCCACTCTTGTCCTCGTGTTTTTAATTAGTTCCCACCACTGATCAACTTATCCCTCTATGTGATAGGCAGCCATGGTTACCTTTGTTTTCTCTGAACAGCGAAGCACAAAAAAGATATTCTCTATAGAGCTGATCCACTATTTAGCAATAAATGGGTCAGTCATTCCACTGAATTTTGGTGGTCGTTGATTCATAAAGGACTCAATAAAATGTTGTTCCCTTCGTGGTGATATCGGTCTCTCATCTTGATTCAAGTTATTTCCTACAACTTCAGTTAGTTGGTTCATCATTCACATGAAAGTGTCCATTCCAATTTCCATCAGAGGGCTGTCAGCCCATTGTCCATTATGGTCGCTATTTGCACTGTTCCTCCTATTTCCCGCCATTTTCTAAAAGAATAAAACCTTAGTGAGAAGCTTATTTTATTTATGAATATTTTAACTACAAAATACTTTTATTTCTTAAAACTTAATTCTTAAGAAATTACATTTATCTATAAATCCTTTATAATGATTCATAAAAAGCTTGTGATTGACCAAACATATCCCCCGGGAGTTTCAAAAAAGGAGTGCAGCAAGGCCCATTGTCATGTACCAGGATAACTCGGGTCAATCCCGAAACACCTTGTCAGAGTTTTCAAACCTAGGTACATATGTGTTAGATCCACATCCACTTTTTTTTATCGAGACATGGATTTATTTGTTCCGAAACCACTTACTTAATATTTCACCAAAATACCATAAAGTTTTACTATATTTAAAATTTTCTATAGGGTTATTCCTAAAGTTTTAATATGCTAATTTCCATAAATATCTAAACTATCATTTGATATGAACTATGGAATCCCTCTTTTTTATTACATAACTTTTCATTACATTTTACAAATAGAGGATCCTTAAAGTCTAGTGTCTTGGAAATCAGAAACAATATACATGAAAAAATTAAATATTATTCTAATACACTGGTAAGGATTCATAAATGGTTAATCCTAAGTACAATTACTATATCTCATAACCTGGAGACATACATCAAAGGAAAGGGTGAGCAGAAGGCCTAGCAAGGAAAGCAAGGGAATCAGTTTAATTGTGATATCAATAAGAACCTGATGAAAAAAATAAAGAAACATGAAATTTAAGTAGAGGAATATCATAATTAAAATAAACTGAATCATAACTTGAATATGTGTCTAAAACATCTAATTTATACATTCATGAACATATCACCAAGTTTCATCCTCAAGGTGTCATAAAAATTACCAAGGTTATTCACCAAGGTATCATGAAACTTGTCATCTCTAGAGATTAAATTCCTTACCCAATGCATTATAGAAATATCAAGTTGAACCATAAATATGTATTTATCTTCATGTGATCCACAAAGATCATAATCATACATTTCATAAATAACCCATACAGAGTAAATGAAATGGGTTTCACTTCAAAATCCTGACATTTTTTAAAAGTGCTTAAAAATAAGATCATTATGTCATATATAACCCATGGAAAGGGAGTGAGAGTTATATGTATGTCAATTACAATATAAAATAGATCAATTTTATGTCTCAATGAATACCCCTATAAATTAAAATATATTTGGGTATTCACATAAATAAAACAACATAATTTCTTGAGAAATTGAGAGTGATTTTGAGACGAAAATTCTACAGCATAACGGCTACATAACATGTTTTTAGAAAACATTAAATAGAGAGGGGGCAAGGGTCAACCACTCATAAAAGAATCATAACACTGTATGGGTGTATAATAGAGATGAAATAAGATCATATTATGTATCTTTGAATGACATACGACATGAAAAGGAAACATGAAAGAAAAGAGAAAAATGAGATTTCTTTTATGAAAATTCGGCTGCCTAACGACATCACTTAAAATTTCAGAAAACTAGTTGATGAGAGAGTAAAGGGTCTCTAATAATTTGGACATCAAATGGAAATAAATATGGATATATAAGAACACATTAGAAAATAATGAAATAGAAACTAGAATACATAACATAATGGAAGTCATGACTTAAAAGAAGAGGCTGAAAGGTTCCCTTACCTTGAAGAGTGACTTCGAAAGCTTGAAGGTTGGGACCTTGGGGGTTTGAGGGAACCTTGGGTGGACTCCTTGGGATGTAAAAAATACCAGATATTATTTTAGAATGATTTTGGAATGAAAGTAATGTGGTAATGTCTTGGTATTTATAACAAAAGTGAGGGAATAATTTGTTAATTTCTCGGGGACAACTCATCAATGGTATTTGCAAAACCATGGGCTTGCCCATGGTATTTTCCAATGGAATTTTCCACTTGGTACACCTCATAAAATATATTATTATTCAAAATTCTACCATAATTATGACATCATTATTGCATCATTAATGATGTCATTAAACACACTGAAACTCAAAACTCTATTTTCACTATTCAATGAAAAATAAAACATTTTATAAAAATCTCATAATTTCACCCTAAGATAATATTGATGCTATGAATTCCAAAATGATCTCCATTTTATGAAAATAATTTTCTAAATATTTTTAATTTAATTTTTACATAAAATCATTATTTATTAAAAAAAACAACTCTAAAACTATAACTTGTTTTGTAACACCTTGAAAAGGCAATCAAGGTCCCATAAAATAATTTTATAACCATAAGATAATAAACTAAAAATTTATGATTAAATTTTATGAAAATAAATTTTCATTTTAAATTATTAAATTAATTATAAAATTGTAAATAAAATATTAATGACATAAAAAAAATACTAAAACTTACCCTATGATCGTATTTTCACTTTTAAGATGTTTAAATTGTATTTATACATTAATGGGTGAATTTTATATTTTTTGGCGGATTTTGAATTCATAACTATTCATAAGGGTATGTTACTATTCACCAAAAAAATTATTTTGATATTATTTAACCAAATTTTCACCCTAATTTCAACCATGTATAACGGTTTTTTGAAAATCATTTCACATAAAAAGTTATTTATTAATAAAATATTTTTATATTATTCATAAAAAAACTATTCATAAAAACTATTCATCAAACTAAAACTTATGAGAAAATTTCTAAAAAATCAACCTAGGTTAATTTTGATATTTGAAATTCAATAATGATATTTATTTTACCATAATAATTCTCTATGTATGAGAAATGTTTGAAGAGTACAATTTTTACTTATAAAATAAATTTATCAAATTTCTCTTAATTAAACATTACTTTATTAAGAAAAGCTATTCCAAAAATAGGAATGATGGAATAAAAATTTTATTTATACAAAAGTATTACCCAAAGTAACTAAGGTATCATTATATAGCCCCTTATAACACCTGCATAGGAGCTAAATGTAAGGTGTGCTATGGTGATAGAATCTTGGGGTGGCTCAGACAACATTTCCCAAGTGGTGACTTCTATCATATTGAAATTATCCCTTAAGAGATTCAATTCAACCTTCACATGTTGAAGCTCAGCTTGGGCTTGGTCCCGAGAAAAGCCTAGTAATGAAACTTTCTTCCCAAGCTTTGACATATGGGATTCTTATGACCCGAGTCTACTGGATGAGGCCATCGACTCTTCTTTCTATATTAATTAACCAATATCACTTGTGTTTATAAACAATAATCATAATGTTAAGAGTTTAGTTTCCAATGTTCATATTGACCAACATTCATATAATAGTCCAAACCCAACGGTATCATTTCAATTATACTCACTTCATTAATTAAAGGATATCGTTTTGTTGAGTATAAAATAAAATAACACACAAATTTATGAAACAAATATTATTTAAATGTTTGGGTTGTTATAATAGATATGGATGAGACATATATTGAGTTAGGAGCTAGATGTTGATCATTGGATTTATGACCTCCCAATGTGAGGGGTTGATTATGATTCTTGATATGGGACCTTTCTTTTAGGGTGTAGTGGTTGATAATTTTACAAAGATAGCCCAATGTCTTTGGGTATAGACTAGGTTATGTGGGTGATGGCATGAGGCGACGGGGTCAATTATGGTATAGTGTCAATGAAGGCATGGTCAGGTGATATGGTGGTCTAGTTATCACAAGGTGACTGAATGTATAAGGATTCATGGTGGCCTAGTTAGCATATGTTGTCCACATGCTTGTGTGACATGTTTACTTTTCCTCATGCATACCCATATATAATGGTGTATACAGAGGGAACTTGGTGAGACCCAACTGGGATGTATTTCACACACCCTGAATGGGAACTTGAATGTGTGTGTGTAGGAATTATGTCTTCTTTTAGGTAGATTACAAGATGTGCAGTGGATTATGATGGAGTACCTTGACAGGTTGTAGATATTCGGTTGTGTTGTGTCCTAATTAGGGTAATGGAGATGGTTTGTTAATTTTTGGGTATTTTATTTATTTTTCATATGAGATTCGCCCACCGGGTGATCATTGCTGCATTCTAGAATTATAATGTGTCTGCATACTTCCATATGTTACATTTTGATATAATATTTTATTTATTTTTTAAATACACTATTTTTTTTGTTATTTTCAATTATTTTTTTCACTCTTATTAGAGGGAATAATCTCTCCATTGTATGGATTGGAACCTTTCTACTATTTAGAAGTCTCATTGACATGGAGAGGCTCACCTGTGGTCACACGAAAATCCGACATAAATGTGAGTTCTAGGATGGGGTGTTATAAAGTGGTATCATAGCCTTTGTTTTGTCTTACTATTTTTGGGGATAGTACACATGTGGTTTAGTAATGCATCCATTTTTTAATGAACCTTGGATAGGTGAATCATGAACACTATTCCAGTGGAAAGTGCTTATTACCATAGTGATGGGAATATTGTTCTTTTTTTATGATATAGATTAGATTTTTATTAAATATAATTGGTTTAACGTAGATGTTATTTATGGTATTGAATATTGGTACTATATAAAAATTCCCATGGGAATGCATCATATTTAGAACCTAGGATTCACATGATATATTCCTACTATGTGTGACTGGATTTTCTAAAAGTTGTTCAAATTTTCACAGTGTAAAAAACTTTTTATGGAATTTTCTTATAAAACCAATTGGTAAAATTCTAATCAACTAAACTAATTTCATGTTATGTAGATTTGGTTATAGGATGTTGCTCAATGGTTTCTATATGGTACCTTTGTGAAATGAATGTATAAGGACCCTTATTGGGATAATACAAGCATTGGATGCCTAAGTAATAGTCTAAGGATTGGATTGGGCTTCCTTGAGGATGGAGTTCAGTTAGTTAAACTATTAACACAAAACTGTATTGTTTTTTCTTATATAGATTCTTGGTGGGACTCTTCTTAACTAAACCAGATAGTTGTGCAGACACCCTGAGTAGGTTGGGAAAAGGAATTTTAATTCCGTGTTATTTGGCACATGAAGCACTCTATGTGATTCTAGTATATAATTTATGTTTTATAGGACAAAATTGGATAGATTCATGGCCTTATTAGTTTTGGTGGTTCATTTTGGTAGCATGATGAGATCATAGGTAGACTCTCATGGTTTCGAGATGAATACTACGTGGTAGGTGATCATGTTCTTATCCTTGAAATGAGTTACATTCCTTGGTATTTTTTATTTGAAAAAAATGATTGTGGGAAATAGACATTGGGTTGGACATGATACCCTAGGTTTTGTGGGATGTGACCCATGGGAGCATGAATTAGGTTTTGTGGTCTTATTATGCGAGAGTGTGTAAAAGTTGATTTTAAGTTAGACTTAGTAGGATCAGAAGTGAGGAACTATGAGAGGGTTCTTAAGGGATCACTCTAGTATGGTAGAGAAGAGTGAGAAATGGTGTGTAATTTTGGGAAAGGTCTCCATGTTAGAGTGTAGGTATTCACTAGTTATGCATGGTGTTTGATTGTGTTGTGGGTTAGTGTGATTTTCTCTATGTGGATTTGTTGAGAATTTGTTGTGTTGTGGATGAACTTTATGTTGTGATTGGGTTCCTCATACCCAAATAATGTATTCAATTTGATTACTTTTACATGTATATAGTTTCATATATACACGTGTCTATCTTACCATAATAGTATTGATACTTCTTCATCCACTATATTTATATAGTAATGTCTTTAGATTACACGCCATATAAAAAAGATATAATAGTTCCCAAGAAAAAATGATAACTAAGAGATTCCATGATAGTACCCTTAAATAAATGACCAATGGTATATATACATCATGCTGGAAAGAAATAGATGACGTGTTACTATCAGGTTCTAGGGGATCATAAGCATTCAAACTTATTCTCATTAATTCCACACATGGTGATTTTTAGTAGATGATATCATGAGGACTAACACACCAATAGGAACACCACACGTTTCGGGTGTCATTAGTAATTCTTATCTGTAAACATGTGTAATGTTATCTTGACTTGATAATATTATCAATTCATGAAATTTTATTATATACTTTTATGCAAGATGAAAACCATGAAACTTATGCCAGGGAGAGGTAGCTTGTTTTGGTGAAACATTGGTGGTATGAAATTGATTGAAATATCAAGACAAAATTTCTCACTTCCGAATGGAAGTTATATATCTGGACTAGTTGATCATGAAGGTAGTACCTTCACTAAATCCATGATCATGGAAGAAGGAGGTAAGCCAATCCAGTCAGGTCAATGAGAAGCAGAGAAATAAAGGATGATTAAAAAAAGTGTGAATCTTTCATTATGAGATATCATATGAAAATATATTATATTACATGGAATTTTTTTGAAGTAAATGTTTCCATTGTTTTGATAATACCTTATCTCATTAGGGGACTTGATGGGTTGATATAATGCACTTTTTCTCTCTGAATAGTGTTCACTACTATCGAGATAAGGTCCTAGAGTGTCGTAGACGTAGCGTATTCAATATTGTGGAAAAATCTAATGAAGAGGAGTACAGAAAATGGTGTAACCCACCATAGGGTTTGAGAGATATACCATAATAAATGATAAAAAATTAATAAATAAATTCATTATTATTGAAGTATATAACAATTGGAATTCAATTTATTTATTTAATGTATTTATTAGTATTTATGAAAATGAAAGGAAAAATATTTAATTAAATAATATTATTTTAATAATCAATGTTCAATTAATATTTGTGGGATTAACAGTCCAATTAATTACAAAATTTCATCATGTCATAAATTTATGATATTACAAGTAACTGATAAAAATATAAATTAAATTAATGACATAGTTACTTGGTCATAACGTGTCATTTATATCTTATTTAATGATCAATACTTATACAGGGGTCATAAATCCTTTTTACAGTATTTAATATCCACTATATAAGAAAGTGGGTACTTTTCTATGGGACTATTCCTCGAGTCAAATTTGAGATATCCTCCCTCATCCATCCCGCATCATTTAGAGAGAAGCGTCTGTTCCCAAAAATTGATCCTTGATATCCATAATGGATTAAAAGAATGATGTATAGGTGATGACTAGGACATTGAAGGCTTCATCATACCTCCACACTAGCACCTGGATATCAACGATGGAAATTCCTATAGATTTTAGAAGAATGTGTGGATTATCTAGATTAATCCTACCTGAGTTCCTTTGAGCAATATTCACTAGTGAAAATATGTAGTCAAAACTGAATTCAAATCAAATGAGGTAATTTTTTGTTATAATTTTTATGATTAAATAAATTCATCTAATATCCTTATACTTTTACATGGGTTCAAATCAATGAATATGATGTTTTTATATAATTCCAATGATTAAAATTTTTAAATCCTTAGCCAATATCCTTCCTATGTGTGCCCCTATACCATTAATTTGTATTAGATAAATTGTATGATGATTTAAGCCAATGTAAAATTAAATTTTTATTAAATTTTTCTAAAGGGCATCATCATATTCCCATCAAACCAAATCATGATTCAATATAACCTTGAATGACCAAGCTGGGGACAAACACATTTTTAAATTAGACCAAAAAAGTTTTTGTGGGTTTCAAACAAATAATATATATATATATATATATATATATATATATCTCTGTGTGTGTGTTTTAAATTTATTGGGAGGCAGTGGCTGGTTTGATTCAATAATAGTCCCATTATTTCAATCAGATTCCAATGGAAGGAACAATACTTGTTGGGTGCATAATAAATTCCAAATAATTATGAAATTTATTAAAAAATTTCCAAGGACTATTAATAAGTTCTTAAAATTTATTATAATTTTAAAAAATAAAAAATGGGAAAGGGGTCACTGGGAACTTAACTTGATAAATAAAAAAATAGAAAAGGGAGGGGGTATATTCACTGGACCTAGCACAAGTCAAGTAAATAAAATAATAATAATAATTATGATTATAGTAATAAAAATAATAATAATACCTATGGGTGGGGGGTTGAATTTCTAAAAAAAATCTGTTGGGGTGACTAAGCCATCTTCTTTGAAGAAAATTGAGCTGCCCCATTTGAGGGGAGGTGGTTGTTGATGACCCATTCCACATATACTCGAGTTTTATTTATAAAAAATTTATTATTATTTGTTAGAGGGATGACATATCTACCCTCTCCTATTACCCATACAACACATTGGGGAGATGCCTTCAGTCAATCTAGTGATCGGGTCGGGTCAACCCGAGTCGTGCATTTCATTCCTAGAAATGGCCCATAAACCCATTTTAGGGGTTTTTAGGCCACCCATGGGTCCAAAAAATAAAATAAAAAATAAAATTAAAAAAACAACATTTTTTTGGAATGATTTTATTTTTTTGGGAAAATGGGATTATTTATTTATGAATTGAAATTAGAAACATTTATTTTAATTCACTTAATTTCTCTCAAGTTGAATTTATTGAAATATTAATTTTATATCACATTTGTATTAGTTATTGAATGATATTGAGCATCAAGTTTCCAATGTACGTACGAGATTATATTTATTTATATAATTATTTAAATTCTTGTGATATATGTAATAATTAATTTATTTTTTATTGTTTGTGCATCGTACTTCCCTGCTTTATATATTTAAGGGCCTACATTTCAATGTTTAATTTTTTTTCATGATTTTTGTAATTTCTTGAATTTTTATTTATAAATTAAAGGACATTATAAGATGTGGACCAACCTAAGAGATGGAAGTATTCTTGACAAAGAATGGTTCCATTAGATACGGGTGTAAGGTATGATACGAGTCAAACACGACTTAGGACCTCAACCCCTAGGGTCATAGTTTATCCATTTATAATCATTGGATCAACCAATAGTAAATGTTTATGATCATTTGGGTATATTATTTAATTTATTTATGGTTTATTATTGTTTTGTGAATATGAATGGTTACACGATCACATAAAAAATAAACTAAAATATATCGATAAAAATAGATAAATATTTCATTATTGTTTTATATTTATTAAATTGTTCAGTTGTGGGAATGATCATATAGTATAAGATTATAAAAAAGAAAATTAATTCATTCATCAAGTAAAAATATAATCCATAAATAAATATTAAGTTGTATCACCTTTTTTCGGTTGCATTTGAACAAAACCCGGTGTATGAGGTGCTTGTTAGCCCTAGTTGAGGGTGTCTCCTACTACTGAGGTTTTCTTATGAGAGTAATAGATTGAATTACATAAATATGAAAAGAAATAAGTATCCATATCGACATGTTTTCTAATTTTGAGGTGAAGTGTTGAGTAAATCAAGGTTATGATTTCTAGAAGCTAGGACCTTACTAAGTAGTTTAAGGAGTCATGATTCGATGTGGTTAGTTAGTCTAGTTCTTACCTTGAAAATCTCTACGTAGTTGTTTAGCCATTAATTGGATTATGAGGAGAGGTTTCAATAATACTTGACAACAGAATACTCATGTGATAGAGTATTCAAAATATAGTAGTGAGGGATACTAGGGTTATATAAAATAATGAGATACATTTAATGATTTAATCAATAATGTCTAAAAATTAATCAAGATAAATTACAAGAATATATGATTATTTATTATAGATAAAATAGAAAACAACACTATAAATTCTTTACCACCATGATCTATACTGGATAAATAGAATTTCTTGAATGGAAATACTATCCAAGAGTGGTACAAGCATTTGAAAATAGTACTATACCAAGAGAGGAAGATTTATGTATTGGAGTTCCATATTCATTCTAAGCCTCAGTAGGAAGAAATAAAGGTGGATAAATAAAAATATAAGAAGAATGTAGATGACTAACTAGATGTACCATGTATCATTTTTTCATCTATGTATCGAAAATTTCCAAAAAATGAATGAGGAAAAATATTCCTACAATATATTATTTGACCTCCAAGATTTATATCACGAGAGTGGAAGATAAGAAATATATGAGATATAGAGTGCACTGTATAGGTGTAGGATAACATAAGGAAATCAAGAAAGACCTCATGTACTCAAGATGATTGGGTGTATCAAGGGACTTAAACCTAATGGGTTCAATTTGAACCAAGAATTAGTGACTGATATCATCCTTTCCTCTTTAATTCAAAGCTTCAAAAATTTTATTTTTAATTTTTACATGAATAACATAAAAGGTGTCTCTAAGACCAATTATATTTAGTTCTCCAAGATGATACATATATGAATAATGTTAACTCTTCAGTCCTTACGGAGGGAATTTGGAGGAAGGGAAAGGCTATGGGGTCCATGGAAAATCCCAAGATGAAGATATTGATGCATCTTACTCCCAAGAATACAATGATACCATGGGAGGGAAATTATAAGGAGACTATCTTCTTTTCATGTGGAAAGAAAGGAAACTAGAAGAAGAATTTCATGGATTGTAAAAAAGGTGATGCTTCTACCTCAGGGATATTTTTCAATGAATGCAATCAATATTTATATACAAGTTGGGTATTGGTTACAACATGTGGAACAAAAATTTTTATTCACATACATTAAATAAGTAGATTATAGAAGCTTTCAAAGGGATATGTGGATCTCTAAGTCATAATTGGGGAGAGACTATCAAACATGATATATGAGATATTATCACCTAACCTTGCCTAGTTGTTTAGTTATTGTATTAAATAATATTTATTTTGTTCCTTCAATTACTAGAAACATAATCTTAGTGTTGATTTTAGAATATATGGGATTTTATTTCATGTTTGGAAATAAATATTGCCTCTTTTTTACGGATAACATATTTTATGGTATGATGAATCATAATAAAAGAATTTATATACTTGAACTAGAAAACCCTATAAAGGTAATCAATGAAAAAATCAGTGAAAATGACTCATATATCACCCACCTATGGAACTTTTATCTTTGTCATGTAAATGAGAATCACTTACATAAATTACATCAAGAAGGGTATTTAGAATTTACTTAGTTAAAACCTATATATGCATGAAACACTTTTTTTACAAGGGAAAATGACTAAATAAACCTTCATTGGGAAAAGAGTAAGGTCCAAAAAAGTATTTAATTGAATTCATTCTGATTTATGTGGTTAATTTCCAGTAGAGGAAAGGGGCGGGATTTCATACTTCATTACATTAACCGATGAATATGGTAGGTATGGATATATCAAATTAATGTGGTATAGGTCAGATTCATTTCATATGTTTAGGTAATACTAGAATAAATCATAAAATCATATTGGTAATAATATTAAGGAACTCTGCTCAGATCAAGGAAGATAATATCCAAACAAATCATTCATTAACCACTTAAAGAAGCATGGGGTAGTATCAACAATCACTACTCATCATACACATAATTGGAATGATTTTAGTAAATGGAGGAATAAGAAATTTTTAGACATAGTCAGATTAATGATGAGTCAAGAAACTCTTCTATTGTCATTTTGGGGATACATGTTATAGAAAATAACATATACACTTAACTAAGGTACCAACTAAAGAAAAAATTGTGATTATTTATGAGTTATGGTATTGAATGAAACCCAGTATGTCAAGAAAACACAAGTGCATATATGAGGTTTTTATTAATATAATACATATTCAAAAATTAACATCCTAAAGAACAATGTGAATATTTATTATTTATCCAAAAGAAGATAAAAGATTTTTCCTATATAACTCTTCATAGAAAAGTGATTATGTAAATACATCCAATATATCTTTAAATGTAACACATTTATAATGAAATTGTGGGAGTACGATTGAATTTGATGATTTCAATGATCTAGATGTATAATATTTTGTATGGGAACAATATTCACAATAATTAGTGGGAGATGAAGATGTTCCTAATACATAATTAGAGCAAAGGTCTACTTGAAAAGTTAATGAACTAGAAAAGTTTAGTTTTCTTATCATGGAGTAAAAAGACACATTTCTCTTAGATAATGATGAATGTATAATCTACAAGGAAGTATTATAAGTCAAGGATTATAGTAAATGGTTAGATTCTATGAATTTTTTGATGTATTCTATATATGAAAACTGAATTTTAATTCTGGTATACCCTCTATCAAATGTAAAACCCATTGGGTGTAAATGGTCATTCATGAAAAACATATACATGGATGGTAAAGTAAATACCTATAAGGCATGACTAGTTGTGAAGGGTTTTAGGAAACATCATGGAATATACTATGATGAAACCTTAGCACCAGTCACGATTGTAAAATTCATCAGAATATTACTTGAAATATCATCCTTAAATGATTATTAAATTTATAAAATGAGTTTAAAACTTTGTTTTCTAAATGTGATGTTCATTGGAGATGTATATATGACTCACCCTAAATGTTTCATTTAGTTAATGAGTTTCAATAAATTACATAATCTATAGAGATACATATATGGGTTGAATTAGGCATCATGCTTATGGAATGTTCATTTTTATGAGGCTATAAGAGAATTTGGTTTAATCAAGAAAAAAATTGAGCCATGTGTTTATAATAAGGTTAGTGGGAATTACATCATTTTCCTAATATTATATGTTAATGACATGTTAATTATGGGAAATGATTTCAAATCCTTACATTGTGTTAAGAATTAGTTAAATGAATTATTCTCCATGAAAGGAATTGGTGAAGTAACCTACTTCATAGTGATTAAGATCTATCAATATAGATATCAAAAGATTTTTAGGCTAAGTCAAGGTTCATATATTGATAAGGTACTTAAAAGTTATAATATGGAACAATCTAATAATGGGTTGTTTCTAATGTCAAATGGTATCAGTATGTCCAAGAAAATGTGCCAAAAAATAGGAGGATATTGAAATAATGAGTAGGATCCTTTACGATTCAGTAGTGGGATCTATAATGTATTCCCTATTATATATAATGTTTTAAGTTTTCTTTTTATTAATCATATTTTTCCTATACCATGTTAAGACATGAGAGCTATATTGGGAAGCTGTAAAAACTATCTTAAAGAACATGTGACATATAAAGGATATGTTCATACTATATGGAGGATATAAGGAACTAGAATAGAGGGTATAAACCGATGCTAGTTTCTAGATAGATCATGTTGATCCAAAATCATATTCAGGATATGTATCTTTCCTGAATGGTAGTTCATTACTGTGGATAAATATGAAGAAACTTGTTGTTTCCAACTCTACAGTAGAATATAATTATATAATAGCTTCTAAATTTTCTAAGGAGGAAGTATGGATAAGTATATTTATCTTAGATTTGGGTGTTGTTCCTAGTCATGAAAACCCTGTTCCAATTTATTATGATAATACTACAACATTAGTGATTTCCAAGGAGACCAAGTCACACTAGTGAACAAAGCATTTACTTCAAAGATTATTATCTTGAGGGGTTTTACTTAGAGTTGTGAATTTGAATTTAATAGAGTAGCCATAGTAAATAACATGGAATAACCCTGAATAAAGACATATCTTAGAAGAAGCATGATACTCTGGTGAGCGCTAGTGGGTTGATACTTGTTAGTAGTCGGCTCTAGTTCAAGTGGGAGTATTGTGAGTGGCTGACCTAGAACTAACTCATGTATATAATTTGATTACAATTAAATATATATATACTTATATATAAATTTATTTATCTTACTATAATTGGGTTGATACTTCTACATACACTATATCTATATATTAATTTCCTTAGATTACATAACACATCAAAAGGTTATAACAGTTCTTGGGATATAATGATAACCAACAAATACCATGACCATTTTCATAAATATATTTCCAATGACCCAGATACATTATGATGATAGGAAATAAATTATGTTTGACTGTCAAGTGTTAGGGGCTTATAAGCACTGTGACTTCTTCTCATGAAATTTGTAGTTGGTGATCACGAGTAGTTGAGATCATGAGGATTGAACTGCCAATAGAAACACAACATGTTTTAAAATTTATTGGTAGTTCCTATTTGGTAACACATGTAATGGTATCTTGACTTGAGATTATTATAGATGTGTACTATTTCATCACATAATATAATGAATGATGAAATCCATGACTTTCTTTTCAAGGATATGTATCTTTCTTTGTGTGTTTCATTAGTGGTATGACATTGATTGAAGAATCAAGATATAATTTTTCCATTACAAAAGTGATATATGAATCCAAGTTTATTAGGAGGGTAGTAACTTCAAGAATTCATTTCTATAGTATAAGGAGGTAAATATACAAAGTTAGGTCATATAATAATAAATTAAGAAAGGATGATGATAAAATAATTTCATCCTACTTTATGATATGTCATGCAGATATTATATTACATGACATGTGTTCATAGGACATGTTTTCATTACTAGGATTGTACCTTATCTCCATAGGGGCTTTAATGGGTTTCTAGAAACAATTCCTGGTACATGAATAGTATTTTATGCTATTGAGATAAGGTCCTAGAGGGTAATACACAAAATTATGGCATATTCTAATGAATAGAATTATAGAACATGGTGGAACCCACCACGGGGTCTTACAGATGTCCAAGAATAAGTGATCACCAATAAATAATTAAATTCATTATTATTAAAGTATAAAATAATTTTAATTGAATTAATTTATTTAATGTATTTCCTAGTACTTATTTAAATACATTGCATAATATTTACCGAATGAATATTATTTTAATATTCAAGATATTTTATTATTTTTTGTAATAAAGAGTCAAGTTAATGATTTAATTTTATCATGTAATATATTTATTATATTATAATTAATTGATAAAAATATAAATTATGTTTATGAAATAGTTATTTGGTCATAACATTACATTTATGGATTATTTAGTTGGCATTAATTATACAAGGACATGGATCCCTTTCTAGTTGTTTAATGTCCACAATATAAGCAAGAGAGTTATCATTTCTGGGGGACGATTCATCCAATCAAATTTTAGAGACCCTCTATCACCCCTCCCATATCCTAAAGAGACAATTTCTCATTATAATAAATCTATCCAAGATATACTTCAAGGATCAAAGGAATGGCATAGTGGTGATTATCGGGGCATCGAAGGATTTGTCAGATATCCGTGATAACACCCAGATATCGAGTATTGACATTCCTATAAAATTTATAAGAATTTTTGGATGATATTAATGGATCCAACCTCATTTCCATTGATAAACGATCATTGATGATGTGTGGTAATCAAATTAAACATTAAATCGAATGAAGTTGTTTTTCATTTTAATTTTTGTGGTTAAATAAATTCATGAGGGATCCATGACCCTTTAATGGGGTTCTAATTGTATGAGAAGACGTTTTTATGTCAATATGATGATAATAATTTTTAAATCCCCAACTCATTTACTTGCATCAATCACACTTATACCTTCAATTGAGCAGTAATGTAGCAGTAGTGTAGGGATAAGACTCTTGAGGGCATGAAAACCCAAGCTTTGGTGAGTTAAGAGATGTCCCTTAGTTGTAGGAGGTGACATTAGAAATGGATTGGGGTATTGGGGTATGAATTAACTAAGGGGGATTTTTAGAATTAATTATCAAGGAGGAATGTTTTGGGATATTTTTTGGTATGTACTTGTGGAACATGATAAGCGAAGCTATATGGCGTAGCTCACTATTACCTATATTGGATGGAATTTCTGGGGAGGCATGACTTGTTAGAAGTTGGAATTTCATGTTATCTTTTTTCTATTATTTGGAAATTTTTATTTAGTCATTACATATAGTAATGGATGTATCATGGGGTTTAAATATCTTGTGGTTGGTTTGGTAGGTGAAAATTATGATACTCCTATAGTGGGGAACATTGCATCAGTAATTGGTTAATGGACCTCATATCGGATGGGTCATGAGTGTGGTGATAATTTTTGGTGGAAGATATAGGTATTCATAGGATTTAATTGGGTTGTAAGATATATTGGTACTTGGTTCTATAGGTAATACCAAATTCATAGTTCATATGTGGTGGCAGGTGAATTCCATGCATTAGTATCAATCTCAGGGGGGGAGTTGGTGTGATTTGAGAGTGAATTAAATTGGTTGTTCATCCATTCTTGTGGGTGGGGAATGAAATATTAAGTGGTTGGTTGGTGAATCAACTATGGAATTACACTAAGACTCAAGTTCATAAATCATTGTGGATTCTTACATGATGTTACAATGCCTCTATATATGAAGGTATAGTAATAGCGCTCAATGGTGTGCTAGTGAATCAGTGAGTGTGGAAGGTTGTTTTTGAGAAAAGTTGGCCAGTGAAGAATTAGTAACATGTTTGAATATAACTAGACATGGCTACAATGGTTTAAGGATAAGATTGGAGTTTTTTTGGGGAAGTCATGGGATCTAATCTTAGTGGTTGTGTTTTCATAGTGAAAGAATGTTGGAAATTTAGAGGTGTAACATGATGGTTTGATATTAAATTAATGGTCATGGTATATCTAGGTTGTATATGGAGGACTACTAGAGGCTTCTTGGGGTTTATTATCCATATGGTAGGGAGATTTTAAAGAACCATTGATTTTTGGGTTGTTATTTTGAGAGGGAATTGGAATTTTCATTATAGAGAGGTGGGACAGTTCAGTGAATCAGGATTTAGATAAATAATATGAGGCTTGGAAAATCTTAAGGAGTTATTTTTAGATAATGAAAAGGGCCCAAAATAAGCTCCAAGCCCTTGGGCGGGCATTGTGCAAGGCCTAGTGTCCATTTGAAAATGTGGCTGTTATACTAGTTCACATTGTAACCCATGGGTCATGTCACAAAGTACCCACAGTAATAGATTCATGTCATGTAGGCATGAGGAATCCCATCAAAAAGAAAATAGGTAGTCTATACTCTCCTATAAAGGAGTGATTCATACTATGATGATGTTGAGTGTTGGTGTGCTTCACCCCACAAACCATAATCATGATGTGAATTTTTCTGGTGAAGATAATATTATTTCCATGATACTCCTGGTCATTTTGTGAATTAGAATTGGTTTTTTTAATCAGTTTAATATATATCCTTTTTATTGTTAGACCCCTCTTCATTTTAGGTTAAACTAATAGTGCGAGGAAAGCAATTCAGATGATGCCTCCCCCTCTTCCTCCTTCCTTTAATCCTCCATGGAGAGGGATGGATTTTGGTGCATTATAGTGGTTGTTTTTGGTGATTTTTTCCTCTCGTCACCTTAAATTTTGGTTTCCCTTTCTTTTCTCACTAAATTGATGGGATTTGGGATATGTTTTTTTAGGATTATTTCACCAAATCATGGGGAAATACGCTGAGTTTGATGGGCCTTTTGTGAGGTATGGAGATATGAGATCCTGAGAGTTTGGTCACAACCCATTTTTCATCATTTCAATTTTGATGAGTTACTTCCCAAATTTAATTAATTTTTTGGTAAAATTGTATGAAATTGATAGTTTTCAGGGATCAAGGGATATGTATTTTTCCTATGATGGTGTCAAGGATGTGCTATGGACCTTCCTTAAGTGGTTGGTCAATGTTTTTATGCAATGAGGATGCCTTTTGAGTTTTTTGATGGCTATGGATACTTGGTTTAAAAAAGGGATTTACTAAATTTTTTTTATAATTAATTATTTGTGTGATATATTAAGAGATATGATCTTAGGTGGTGGTATTTGATAGGTAAAGGCATATAAGGACTTATAAAGTTTCATCAAATCATAAAGAGGATGGTATCTCCTTGTAAGTGGTAGTTGGTCCCTTTAATATAAAGGTATAATCTTGTTTATTAATGGGTGTGATTTTTTTTCATGAATTTTATGGGACTATGTAGAAAGATATAGGGTGAGAGGGTTCCCTAGGTAGATTAGGTAGGATATAATTGATCCTTATTTTCTTGTAATTAGCGATATTAAGCAATTAATAGAATTGGAATCACTTGATGAATATATTGACAATGGGGTATGGTGTCAACTAAACTAATGTGTGGCCTTGGGTGGGTCTTAAGGTATGATAAGTGATGTGGGTATATAAGGATGGTTTTTATGGGGAAATTCAGACATGTATGAGTGACTTAGTCCTAATGATAACCTATGAAATGGCCATACATCTTATCCTTAGTGAGAAACACCCTCCTAAGTATGGTTAATCCTTCCCGAGCACTATGAGTGAGGTGAGTTTTTTAGAAAATATGGGGTGTGATGGAGAGTGGTTTCCTCTGGGTAATGGGTTGAGAGATCTCCCTTTGGATATGTGATATGAGAACCATGTGTGGGTCATGTAAACTATTCATTACTTTTCATAATGTTATCAAGGGGATTAGTGTTGGGTAGCTTGGGATGATCCCTAGGTAGAAGGACCAAGAATAATGACGTGGGTTTGATGAGGTTTTGGACCAAACTCTCAAGTCATGGGTCAATGGGAAACATTGGGAATTGAATTCACTAATAAGTGATGAGCACAAGCAGGGATCAATGAGTAGAGACCAAGAGAGGTCTATAGGACCCTAGGGGGTTCCCTGATGGGTGAGATGATATGCGCTGAAATGTGGGAGGCAAGCTAAGGGAAATGAAAAGATGTGATGAGTTTTATGATGGGACATAGATCTATTTATGATTTCTTGTAGGTGTGTTTTTTCATGTGACAAATTTCTATGTGGAGGGTGGATCCTAAGGCCAAGACCCATTATGAGTGAGATAATGTAAGTGTGACTTCCCTAGTTAGGTAGAGTATTTAATACTTATACAAATATTTGGACAACCATGAGTGAGATGGTGTGTCTTGGGACTAGTTTTAGTATCACTAGGAGTGAGATAGTGTTTTCAGGACTTCCATGAGTGAGATAGAGTTCTTAGAATGAGAGTAATGGTGCGAGGTTGGATGAGGGAATTTCCTTGAGTGAGATAACATCTGAGAAGAGATGAGATGTGTATATGGATAATGGGACCTCCATGAAGGATATGGGGGATGCGATATAATATGATATAGGATATGGATGGAACACAAATTTAGTTAGATGGTAGAGGTCAAGCATTGGATGTGAAACCTTCCCAATAGAGGGGTTAGTATAGATTCTAGGTATAAGACATTTCTCTAAGGGAGTAGCCATTGGGAATTGAACAAAGCTGACCCTAAGTCTTTGGGTACGGGCTTGGTTATATGGGAGATAACATGAGGTGATGATGTGGATTCTATAATGGTTTTAAATTAGATATGGTTAGGTTTTGTGGGTTCCTATTTAGAAAATGATTACCCAATGCGCAATGAGTCATAGTATATTGGTTAACACATGATATCCATGTGCTTGTGTGACTTGTTTAGTTTTCATAATTAATACCCATATATGAAGGAGTATACTAGGGGAACATGGTGAAGAATTACTAATATATTTTTAAAAAACACAACATTGGCACCCCAGTGTAATTACCTAACCTAGAAGCCACTAAATCAGAACCCCAGGATAGTTCACCACATGTAATTATAGTCACCTCCCCATATTCTAGATGCCTATGACAAGAAGTGTAGGTCAAAGTTGGTATAGTGGGGAGACTATGAACACATATTGGAGTAGAATAATTATAATAAATAAATAAAATCACATAAACCATCTAGATAAATAGGTAATAAGACATATGGGAATGTTCCAAATAATTATCAACATAACTCTTACTGTTATAAAATGAACCATACACAATGTCAGACATTAATAGATCACCACAACATATATAAAATCCAAAAATAAAATAAATTAAAATGAGAAAAACACTAGAAAATTTTCTGATTCTGAGCACATTCTCAAACTCCATGTTTTATCCTAGAAACCAAGCAATCACCAAACATCAGGAACTTTCCCAAACCCACACTTGCAATGAAATAGTGATAACTTCTCAGGTAACCAATGGAAACATGAGTAGGCTGTGAGTACAACCCAGTAGGACACCACAAAAAATGTAACTAATAGAACTAGTTAATAATAAATTTCATGTTGGAGAGATATAAATACACATTTATATAGTCTACCAATTTATGAATTTAATATATAACTGATTAAAAATGTATATACAAACAAGTAAAACAACCACCAATTCCCAAGCTTAATGGTGATTCTTGACATCACTATTTACCTACCTCAACTAGTGAAAGTGAGTCTCTAATCATGGTATACATAAGGGATCAATTTGTTCTAAAGTATACTATTGATGAAACCACCATCATAACAACCTAAGGGAATCCAAATGGCTTAACTAGACATTCCCCATCAACAAAATCTCATAAGGAATCCATAGGGGTGACCCTTGGAATTCTAGTAACCCATTCCACCAGTCTTAACTAAGGAAAATTCATTGAAATTCAGAAGAATGAATTTTATGGAATTCATAAATTACTCCCAAGGACTTCCATGCAATGAGATCAAGTCGAATTTGAGAGACCATCCTTTGGAATTCAACTAGGGTTCATACTAGAAAATACAACTTTAATATATGTAAAGAGATAAATATAGAAATTACCCAAATCCTTGGGAGATCATCCACAAGGAAACTACAATAATGAATCTAAAAGGAATATAGTGGGATTCATAAGGAATTATATAGCATTATCCCTCAATGAATCTGAGGGTGTCATTACATGCCAACATTTATCCAAGTCCCCAACTAGAATTCTAGGATATATCATGGAATTACACACTAATAAAATATATATATAATCCATAGAATTTATCCAAGTCATTCAAATTAAAATAATAATAAATAAAAGGATGTTCATTCCACTCAAACACTAAATTATTCCATTAAAATACATTTGAACACCTCTTTAACTCGCCACATTCCCATTTATAACATTTCATTCATTAAGAAATAAAGTCTTATTGTTACCATTGGAAAAGAAATATCAAGATAAACACATCTTATCATTATTCATTTAACTCGGGCTACCTCGATCCTACAGGTTCACATTAAATGAAAATATTTCTAGGAAGTCCCCTCTTTACCAATAAAAATTATCATTCGTAATCACATAACCTACGGTCCCCTTCATGGAAAATTCTTAATTTTTTTTAAAATTGGCCAACATCAACATATAAATTCCATATTTAATTTCAATACCCAATTCAGGACTAAATTTTAATACAAGTTCATTGATTATTTTGAAATTCCATTTCACAATTGTTGATATAAAATGCGATTTCAGAAGATACCAACTTATGTGTATTGTATTTATTTTGAATTGTGTTTAACGGTTGCCAATGAATTAGAAGAATTATATTTATTTCAATCTGTAGATGTGTTAGTAAAGAAGAGGCTACATGGAAGTAATTTTGGTTAATGTATCCATTCATGTTAGAGAAGAAAATAAATTTCCCAAGTCTTGTTATCTTGGTAGTAGATAAGTCACGTTCTTACCTTTAGAATACTTAGAGTATATTCATTACTCAATATACTCACTACATGAATTATGGAGATTATTTTAATATTTGAATTACTTATAGAGATTTATGAACTTATCTTAATGTCAAAAACATGGTTCTTGGAAGTAGGAGAAGCACATTTTTTATCAACATTAAGAAGCTTACTTAAGGATTTTTCTTACGAAGTTTCTAGGAAGAACCTATTAGATAAAGACAATTGGATAGAGAAATATGAGATGAATAGATAAAGAAAGGTGAGTCAAATGGAAATAGGAAACCACATATAGGATATAATAATGAGTCTATTAGAATTAGGTTCAAATAGATTGATGCTCGAATAGACCGAGGTGGTGATAAAATGAAGTATGTAGGATAGAATGATTTTTTTGATAGGGCTGATTGGAACATCAACCAATGGAGAACATACCAATTCCAATATTATGAATTAATTACATGAAGTATGGAATTAAATTTTTATTTGATTATTTTCATACGTTCTAATGGATTATGATGTTTGATAAAGAATTTTAATTGATTCTTAGTGATGTATTCGTTATTTTTTAAACATTACACTTCCTTGTGGTTGTGATTCCAGATAAATGATGGAAGAAGAAATTTATTTTTGAAAGTGATCTAAATCAGGTGGTGATTTTCTAATATTAAATGTATAAAAATTAATTATAGTTTTAAAAAACTCAGGATTCTTGATAAATCTGGTCAAAGGAAAAAGTTAGGGGAACTTGATGGAACTGTGGTTCCCCAACAAAGAGAAAATATGTACAAGTCTATTAGAAAATATTGTAAAAATATCAAGATGAAAAGTTAAGAAGTTTTAGATAATAAATAAATAAAGTATATTGGAATAAGGTTTCTAGGATAATGGACTGAGTGTGCCAGGTGAAGGTATCAAATAATATTTTCTAAGGAAAGGAATCATATAAAGGTTTCTAAAATAAGGTAATAGAAAAATGTGTTTGATAAGTGAAATCAGACATAATTTTATGAATGAATCTATATTAGATATAATTATCCATATAAAGTAATTGAATTGAGGTATATAAGTGACATTAATCTATAATTGATTTACTAAAAAAGTCATTGAAAATAGGAAAGGCATGAAAATCATCAGA
Source organism: Viscum album (assembly GCA_963277665.1). Lineage (NCBI taxonomy): Eukaryota > Viridiplantae > Streptophyta > Magnoliopsida > Santalales > Viscaceae > Viscum > Viscum album. The sequence goes on along the minus strand of OY728142.1, from coordinate 1,224,961,266 downwards.
AAAAGAAGTTTTTGTGGAAGCTCAAGATGAAAGGGAGTTCAAGGAAGTATATCAGAAATATGTTTTCTAAATAAAATCCTTAGATAATGGATTCTAGAAAAATTAAACCAGATAAAGAGTGTATGGAAGCAAGAGACAAAGGGTTCCTAGTATATCCATATATTAGAGAAAATCAATGATGTTCGAGTAGAGGGAACATAAGAATTTTTCCATATAAAAAATATGAAGTCTACCCGATTGAGGGAGAAAAAAAAGTAGATCCTCTCAAGGTTAACAAAAAGAGAAGATATTATAAAGATGAACTAGTTGAAGTTTTTTCGATCTTTGAAAAGTCTATTTCAAATACATTAAATGTTGTTATTCTTTGATAAATGTTAAATGCTTTAATAATCACTAATGTAAGAATTGTTTTTTCCCCGAGATTACTAGAACATTATAGAAGATAGTTAATGTTAGGATATGAGGAGAGTTACTTTGAAGATCATTGAATTTTATACTCGTGTAATTTTAAATGAGGTTAAATAAAGAAATCATTAATAAGGATATTCAAATTTATAAGTAGGAAATTAAAATTTTAGTTTTCCCTTATCCTTATGTTTTCAAAGAAACTATACCTATATAACAAGGAGCCGGTGTACTATAGAAAGATCTCCCAAGAGTTTTGGTTCCAATTATTATTGATGAAGTGAAGTTCCATAGTGAGGTTCTATCCATGAAGCATGAGAGTAATTATCATTTGGATAAAATTATTGGATGAAGAGGTTTCAAACAGTGAGGCAAAATATAGAATGGAATCATATAGAGAGAAAGAAATAGATAATGAATAAAAGAACTGAATGAAGTAGTGAAGTAATGAGAAGAATAAGATGTGATTGGATGAACTGGTATTAGAAAAAATGATATCATAAAACTATTATCTAAAAGATATCATCATAAAAATGTACTCATAAAAATAGTATTAGATGGAAAAGATTAGACAGATAAAGTTCATATGAATAGGTATTGGATAGCTAAGTTAAGAATTAGATGGAAATATTTTCTTGTAGAGGAATAAGAGAAGGAAAGGGAAGCATTCAAGTTTCCACTATGAAGTGAATGAAATTTATATACATAAATTTTCATACAAGAGAGCAATAGAAAGAGTTTCTTATATGCTGCTATCAATGTAAGAGAAGAGGAAGAAGAAAAAATTAGCATTGATAGATTCCATTGAATTCACAATTGTAGCAATACTTTTTGGTGTTGAAAAGTACTTTAATAAGTTAAATACTATCTACATAGTTAGTATAGAGATCCATAAAGGCACTGTATTTCTACTTCGCATTCACAAGTCCAAGTAATTAATATTATTTCCACCCCTTATAAATTATAGGAAGCCACACTATGACATAAGATTATTTTTGGGACAACCATTGTACATGATATCTCATTACATTTTATAATCCATTCACTATTCATTAACATACATGAAAAGGACTAGATACTTATATTGAGTAGTGAACCTTGTAAAAATATCATGTACAATTATTTACTTTATTTCTTATACTTTCATACTATAATGAAGTGATAAAATGGACATTGAGATCCTAATAGGTTTAATAGGTAAATGGATAAAAAATTTATAATTTATGTAGAAATTACACAATGCTAATTCACCCCCACTAAGTGTTTATAATATACTGAAGTAGAACTCTCAAGTGGTATTAGAGGGTTGGTTCAGCTATACTAGATTATCTACTTTGAATTTTTTTCTCTTTTAAAGATATGTGTTTCCTCACTTTATTTACAATTATGTTTATTTAAATATTCATTTTTCTTAGTGAATAATTCTCTTTCTACGAAGACCATGATAAACATGATAATGAAAGAGAGAAGAAATTTGAATAAGATGTCCCATTAAATCCAAGAGGAATAAGGATGTTTAGTTTCTACATTCCATGATAACAAATAATATGAGATTAGCTTGTAAATTAGAGAACACATGGATCAAATTATCACTAAGGATTATGAAAACATTACTATCTCAGGTGATCATGTGGTATGGGAAGACTCTTGTACAAACTGTCCTCAAGAAGAATATCCGAGTATATGTTGTGATGATGATCTATCTATAAAATCTCAAGATATATTTTTGATTAGATTAAAAGATATTATAAATTAATTTCCCAAAGAAATAGTATTTCTTGTTTGTGGAGTCTATCAAAACATGTTGGAATATATCACCTAATATAAAGAGGAAGTAGAAAATATGGATAAGGATTTACAAGAAAAATTTATATAATTTTAAATATCTCCAAGTAGTTTGAATCCTTTAAAAGAAAAAAGGTGTATCTTCAAATAAGTTCCTAAAAATTTGAAAACAAATGGCTCAAAGAAGTTGAATAGAAAATTTGAGTTAAAAAAATATTGAAGAAAACATACATGGACTTGAAGAAAAGTTAGAAAGAAGAATTGAGGTCAAGGATTCACAATTGGAAGGAAATCTAAGAAGTATAAGGAACATGGATCATTATTAGAAGACAAGGTTAGGATCAATGATAAATAGGTTGAAAAAATAAAGAATATTTGTGAATAAAATGTGATGATGATTGAATATTAGAAAAAAATCCCAAGCATGAAATGTCTATAATTTTAATTTAAGCTAACCAGTCTAGAAAATCAACATATCGAGTTTTCCAAAAATACAGAGAAAGTTACTACTATTATATAACAATTAATAGAGTAATTTAATGTGATAATAATATCATGAAATCATTTAATGATCTATATCATGTAGATGTGAATAAAGAGGTACCATCCAAACCTTTTTATAATGATTTTTCTAAATCTATTTACATGAAATGTACATGTATCAAAAAAATCTATACATGTATCAATGAAAACGATTAATGATAATACTAACACCATGTTCATAGTGAATATAATAATAAGTGTGGAATATGGTTCCCCACTAAGAGCATAATAAGTTGTAAATAAATCTCAAAATCAATATGCACATTTTACTAATTATTCTAAACATCATGTAATAGATATGAGAAGATCAAGAATTGTGGGTAAATTTTTGTGTTAGAAAATGTTTGAGTATTTTTCATTTGAATGTCAGTACAAAACTATAAATAAATAATCATAATTTATTCCCATGTCAAGGGTGAGTGAGTAAGAGATATAGAACCAAAATCCATAGATTAAGAAAAATATCTATACTTCAAATGGAATTGGAAAGCCTGAAAGCATCTATGATGTATAAATGATGGTGGAATTTTTTTTATTCTCTTACCTACATGTATCAAAATCAAATAAGAAAAAAATATCTCAAAATTTAGAGAATAATGAATAAGAATCCATGGGATGTAAGCATAATAATATCAGAAACACAAAATCTTCCAAGAAGATATCAAGAATGAAAGGTGAAAGATACATAGATTCCAAATACAAAAAGTTAAAGAGGAGTGAATAATCTAAGTGAAATGATAAGAGTAATGGAACTGAAAATAATCCACATAGAGACTCCTTGAATTATACTAATTAATCGAAATATATATTTGTTATTTATCTAGTAGATCCTAATAAGGAAATGAATATAGAAGAAGCACAAGTAAAATACAGTTCCAAATGAAAAGAAAACATCCTTAACGATTTCCAAATATTCATGAGACGTTATCAAAAAAATAAAACTCTTTTATTATAGAAGTTTTTATTTTTAGGTGAAACATGGATGGGCACAATCCTAGAGATTTCACTATAATAATTCTAGAAAAAGAAGAGTTCTTAAAGTAGTTAAAAGTTTCTCCTGGTGAAAAAATTTTGTTAAAAGATTTTGAGAATAGAATGTTCACAGAAAAATAAATTAAATAAGTAAAAATAACAAAGAATCATTAATCATTATTGAATTTTATATGTTCTAACATGAATAATTGAAGAAATAGAGAAACTCATTTGATAAAATCATCTCAACCTTGTTATTCATACAAAGAATCAAGGAAGATCCATCGTACTACCATAACCTTTATAAATTATATTTTGGATTTCAATATATTTAATTCAAGGAGAGGCATGATATCAAGGGGATAACTTGAGGAATCAGACAGGATATCAATGTCGGACATCACTCTACAAATATGTATATATCCTAAAGTGATTCCTATATTGGTTCACTAAAAAATATTATGATAGGATCATACTTGATAAAGTTTAGATATATTCTTTCAACAAATGATAAAAATTTGCAAAAGATACAATCTTAGTACGATTTTAATTTCTATATTCTAAAGGAATATATTGAAGAAGAGAACACTTGGTGAGGTTGTAGGAATTTTCAAAATCATTACAACCACCATTAAAAAGATATATTTTGTTTCATTATCAACATATAGATCTTGATTCATATCCATTGAAGAGACTAATATTTTTGAAGATCATGAGAAATATATCTTTGAAGGAGTGTTATTGAAAAATAAGCAAATATTTCTTATTATATCATCCTTTATTACTAAAAATAAAGATATTAACACAAAGGGGGAGAAATTGAATTAATCAATGACATGAGAAAAGTATACGAATGTATGTATTATAGTTATTATTATCTTGTGTTTTGTATTTGAATCTTTTTTTATCTATTTATTGAAATGAGTGAAGGAGTTTTATGTTGTTTTATTCTATAAATTTTTTATATCACAAATGGAGTTTTATCCTTGAATAAAAGTGCATAACCCTGGAATAAAAGATTGATAGTTATAATTTTATATGGTATCAATATAAAATGGTAAAGGATAACAATATGGTATAAAAAAAATCTTTTTTTTGCTACACTGATCATAGATCACATTGACTTAGAGTGAGATGGTTCATGAAACACAACTTCAAAAAATAATTTATACCCTTTTTCTTAGGTTTTTTTGTATTTATTATCAATAATGATGTGATAAAGTGAAAGGAAGGTTTGGAAATAAATTTAGAAAATAAGATAAAGATTCATATATCTAAGTATTCATTCTAAAGTTATTTTTAAGGTATTTACAACAAATAACAAAGGGGAGATTAAATATCCCACCTTATGTGTATTATAATTTTTTCAATGGTGGTTAATGGTATTAAATTAATTAGAAGTAATTCATTAATGTTAAAATGTTGAAAAGGATGAAAAGAAGAATCTATATAGAAGTATTTTGGGTTTAATTAGCCATTATTGTTGAATAATAAAAGGAAGTTCCTAATTCTTGATATCTCTAAAGTAGATAAGTTGAGTTCTTACCTTTGTATATCTTGGAGTAAATTCATTACTTGATATTTTCACTAGTTAAATGAGGAATATTTTTTTGAATATTTGGATAACTATTTTTAATTGATTAATTGCTCTTAATTTCTATAACATGTACCTTAATGGTTAGAGAAGTACATTTATTATTGACATTATGAAGTTTTCTAATGGATTTTCCTTTTGAAGTTTCCATAGAGAACATGATGTATCGTGATGAAAATATGAATAAATATGTGATGAACAAGAAGAGAAAGATGAATCAAATAGATAGAGGAAACTAAAAAGATGATAGAGAACTAAGGCTATTAGTCTAAGGATTGAATGGACTAAGTTTTGAATAGACTATGGTAGTGATTGGAAGAATTATAACAGAAACATTATTCGTCTAATAGTTCATACAAGGACATAAGACCATGATGAATGAACTAAAGTAATCAAAAAAAGTATAAAAATAAATTTTTATCTAATTATTTTCATAAGTTATATCAAATATAGATGTTTGATAAATTAAGTTAGTCAATTCTTGGTGATGTATTTATCATTTATTAAACATCACAATGCCTTGTGTTTGTGATTCAATATGAACATTGGAAGAATAAAAGCCTCTATGATAGAGAGATAAATTAGGCGATACTTTCCTGATATTTAAAGTATAAAAATTCACAATTATTATAAAGAATTAATGATTCAAGATAATTTTGGTTGATAGAATAAGTTAGTGTAAATTGATTGAAGTATGGTTCCCAAGTAATGATAAGATCCATATTAATAATATCAAACTAACTTGATCAAGATATGAGGTGAAGACGATATAGAAAATGAATGAAGAAAGTCTATGGGAATGACGTTTCCAAGATAAAAGATAGTGGGCGTAGAGTGAAGGTATCAGAAAAAGGTTGCTGAGTAAAGGCATAAGAGGGAGGTTTTTAAGAAAAGTCATCAGTTAGAGGCTTCTAGGAAGTGGAATTAGACAGCAGTGTCTAAACATTTTAATATTATGAGTGATGTTCTTAGGAAAAATGTTTTCTAACAAAGTCAATGGACCTGGGGAACACATGGAGTTCATTATTAAATGAATTTATTTTGGAAATAATAGATGAAAGGGAGTTTAGATAAGTTTATCTGATTTTTTTTCAAAATGAATCTATCATATAGAGGCTTTTGGACACATTCTACTAGACGAAGAGTGTATAGAGTCATCTAACAAAGGGTTCCAAGAAGATCCATCAATCAGAGAAACTCAAAGAGATCTAAGTAGAAGAGACATGTGAATTCATATGAATATGAAAATATGAAATCTACAAAATAGAGGGAACCTAGACAAAGGAGAACCTTACAAGGTTACTAGATAGATAATTTTCTACAAAGATGAACCATATGAATTTTTGGGGATCCTTCAAAATTATTTTACGAATACATTAAATGTGATGACTCTGAGATAGATGTTTAGTGATTTAATAATCATAAAGGGAAGAATTTTGATTTTATCCATGATTATAGGAATATTGAGTAAGATAATTTGATATCAAGATCTAAGAAGAGTGCCTATAAAGATAATTGAATCATATATTTTTGGAAGTTTAATGGTTTTCAAATGAGGAAAGAATCAAGTAGGGTATTCCAGTTTGGAATTGGGAAATGAAAATTTGTTTTATCACTTCTCCTTGAGTTTTTCTAAAAACTATACTTATATAAAGGAAAGGAGGTGAACTTTGGAACGATTGGTTGAGGGTTCCACCCATTATTATTATTGAATAAGAAAACTTTAGTAGAGAAGTTCTGGTGATAGATCTTGATATAAATTCTCATTTGTGTTATTTTTTTGGATAAATATGTTCAAGATGTTCTGGTACAAATTTTAGGGAACCATATGGGATAAAAGTACCAAACAAAGCATTAATAAATCATAAAAAGAAGTGAAGGAACAAAGAGAAGAATAAGTAATCATATGATATTTCATTAGATGAACTTATATTATATATAAATCATTAATTAGACAATATCAGATGGATTGGATTAGAAAGAGCATGTTTGAAAAAATATGTACCAGATAGTGAAGTGAAGAATCAGATAAGAAGGTTCTGTATGGGGGAAGAAATAAAGAAAGAGCAACATTAAATACGATAATGGGAGGAGGATAAAATTTTTCTTCATAAATTTGTATATAAGAGATTAAGAAGAAGAGTTTGTTGTACACTATTATGCATGTAAGAAAATAAGAATAAGTAAAAATAAATTCTATAATATTCAATATAAGTCTCAATTAGTAGAATCCATTCTGAGTGCTTCAAATAATTTAATGATGTTAAAGACTATATACAAAAATAGTATAAACATCTAGTAAGGTGATATAGTTGGACATGTAATTAACTAGTCTAGGGAATTGGGACTATTTCAATCCCCCTACTAAAGTGTAGGGTACTACAACCAGTCACAGGACTAGTTCCAGGACAACCACTATACATAGTATCACATTATAGTAGAGAATCCATGTAATGGTCATCACTATACAAGACAAGGACCAGAAACTCTAATTGATTAGGGAAACTTATAAATATATTATGTGAAATTCATTACATACTTTCAAATAATTTCATGTGATACTAAAAATAGAACACGATAATCGAAATCCTAAAAGGTATATGAGGTAAAGTGATTAAAAAAATCAATAATTGATGTATAAATTCCCCAAAACTGATTCAACCCCTCTTAGTGTTGAGTATATCCCAAATAGATCATCTCATTTTTCTTTTCAACCATTTAAACAGGGTTTAACCATTTAAAAAATATATGAAAAGGTATTAAATATTTTCAAATTTCCATTATTATAATCTATAGAATTTCATTGGAAAAAAATAAGGTCAAGTTCCAAGTAGAGTTTCCAATTGGAACCTCCCCACATAATGGGTCCCTAATAAATTTTTGGTGTCTTATAACCAAAGTAAATACATAATAGAAGCATCTAAAAAATTTATATGTTGTCACCTAAAAATCCAGTGAATCCACACAATGATTCAATTTAAAATTAAGGAAAACTATAGATTAATTTGAGGGAACACCTACCTCATTTGAATCATCTTCCCTTTAATTCCCAGCTCGAAAACCCACTGCCAAATCTTGTTTGTGACCAATAAAAAACACTAAAACCACCCATAATCCTGTCATTCATATATAAAACTAAATGAATTTTATTTCAATAACATTTTAATGAACTAAAAATTTAAAACTAATTAACAATTGTTTTTACTTATCCATAAAATGAAATTCACTCATCGACTACTTTGGCCACAAATTAACCAAGACAAACCCTCCACTAGAGGACTATGATATGATTATGACACCAAACTTGTAAAAATACATATAAACTAATACCATGTCCATATGAAAAGACATTTAATTTAACTCAAAACCCTAGAAAACTCAAATGATGAAATAACTCCATCAAAATGATGGGTAATGACATGAAGTTGTTGTCTCAAGACATTTTAAATATAGGCTTTATAGATGCCCCAAAATCATGGAATGATCTCACTATTATCGAGGGGAGCGTCACTCAAATCACTAACTAATAGATACAAAAATAAGAGTGAGTGGGGTAGGAGAGGAAATGAGACCAACATAAGATTAAAATTACCAATAATTACAAAAAAACTACACCTAAAACCACCCGATCATGAAGTAGTAACCAAGAGAGGGGAGGGAGATCCACTAATAGTCTACACAATCTAAAGAGAGGGATAAAAGAGGTCTTATCCCTATAAAAAATATAGGGGAAATAATTTTAATCATGCACCCTAAAACCACACCAGTGAGATAGGGGAAGAAAATGGATTTATAATGGCAATTGATAGTAGATCATGCCATTTACAAACTCCACTTGCAAGACAGTATAGGGACACTATCCATCTGAAGGACCCTGTAGACCTATAAGGTCCATAGGACTAGACTCCTAACCTTCCTCTAGTGCTTTACCACTACCCTCAGGCACCATATGACCTTATTACTTGTTCAAAAAACCCATTTTAGGTCTCCAAAACTTTGTAATACCCTTCCAAACTGAGGTTCTTAAATCAACTCATCCACTAAGTGAATGTTAAAATTTATTCTTGAAATTCAAACAATCTTTACACATGAGATATTATAAACTCCTCATCATAACACCTATCATCCATGATAAGTCTTTGTGGTCACCCAAATAGAAATTTATACCTATTTTGGTCACCAAATCACATTCAACATCCACGTTCCAATCCAGAATTCTCAACAATCTTCTAGAGTATATATTTGAATTTAAGTTTCCTATACAACTAAATCATATTCCACCGCTTAATTTCATCCCTGCAACACTGAGATGATTATTTACCATTACCATATATCTTTGGGCCCTATTATTTACTCAACTAATTGATTAACCATATTATGGTTCTCCCCCTATAGGTATTAGCCCATAATGGCCATTTTAGGTGCCATGGTGTTAGCCACCTCTAGAAATGTCCAAAAAAACTCACATCCTGGGTTCATATGATGTTCTAGGTGTGGCACCCACTCACCACATCATATCATTAACTAAACACTGATCAAATATTGGTCTATCTACTCTTTTCAAATTCTGAAAAAAATTGACGACTCCTAGTCATTAAACACATACACACAAATACACTAGTTTATTATAAAAAAACCATGAAATTCCCAGAACATACCTATCATTTTAATATGACATGATTGATACAGTTATCAACCCACCACATCCAACTTCATGTGACAACACAAGAAGAACCTCCTATAGATGAACTTTCACAAAAACTCTTAGCTTCAACTACTAATTATCCATTAACCTACCCAACCACGATGTTGTAAACCCCAGATGAATTTTATGATAATCCTAGAGCACCCATTTAATCTTTATCCCCACTATTTTTTTGAACACTCAACCAGGAATATCCACCACCATGCCATACCACAAGCATTAAATACCTGATGATCTAAAGAACCTTTGAAATACCACAAAACTGTCCTGAGGATAATTACACAACCCAAATCCCATATAATATCACATATGAGTCTATCCCTTTCATTAAATAAGAAATAAATTGAATTAAATTTTATTTATCCACTTAAATAAAAATTTCACAATCATCATTAATCGAATAATCTTACAGCCCCCCTAATCCCCCTCACGTGATGGTCATATCTTTATGATCGATATCCCACTCCCCGCTATAGGATAATCCATTTTGTCACATCACTGAACAATTTTCTATTCTCTATATCCTATGATTCATTTATCACTAAACATTATGGTTAGAAAGTTCCATGAATATTCATCCTTAAGTATCATTATGAAAGTTAATTAATTACCTTCTCCCTTATTATAAGAATGTTAAACAAATATCGCACTAAAAAACCCTCCAATAATGAGGGAAAACATTTAAATGACCAATGGTGTACTCTACAAAATCTGGATAATACCATACCAATACTAGAGAAGCAACCCAAATAGGTCTCATTAGAACCACACAAGTGTCTCTCTTTATGAGATACACTCCCGTATATGGCATGTCAACCTATGATTCTTCTATCGAGGTTCAACCCTATAATAGCCAATTCATCACACCTGATACATACACAATTATATCACCTATAACAAGGACACCATGAATCTCAACCAAGCCCCCAGGACACCACGCTCTCAATCCCCTCATTGAACCCATTTCAAATAAAGACCTAGTATTTACATTCATTAACATTACATATCCTTTTAGTAATACTTAAAACATTATACAAACAGACACCCAAAGACTGTACTAGTCTAGTTTCTTTGGAAATATGGAATCATAAACACTGATACAAAACTGAACTACATTATCTCCCATTAGGTTCTTCTTGAATATAACCCTTCTTAAACACATCAAACATAATTCATATATTCATAACTTGGGGAAGGAAACATAAAAAGGGTTTAGATCAGATGCTCAGTAAGGGTAAACAAGGGAGATATGTAAGCATAATCATAATCACAAGGGTATGAGAACATGAACATGAAAATATAATATCACACCCATCATATCAAAGATCATATGTATGAAACATGACATAAATCATGGAATTTCATAAGACATGAATCATAAGGAAATAAAGAACATAATCCATGAAATCATAAAATTGGAGTAAAACATGTGTTTATGTTAAAAACATAAGCATATAATATTATTTTTATACTAGCCAAGACATCACTGCTAAGACCATCTTTGTAGTATGGGTTCACTCCCCATTCTATTTTAATAGATATGGTTCACTACCATGGCCATATTAGTAGCATGAGTGCACTCATCATTCCATCTTGGTAGTCATGGTTCACTCTCATGGCCATATTAGTATCCAAAGTTCATTCCCAATACCATATCAGTCTATCTCCTATGATATAAATCTTTTCCTAATGCATTTGAAGAAGATATAGGTCCCACCCATCTCATAGGGAAATCATTCATACATGTACCACAAGATAAAAAATAATCATATAATAAACCCTGAAATGAAATGGGTATTATAAAAATGTAATCATATCACAACCTATGTAAAAATAGGTTTCATAATCATTTCATCATAAACATAACTCATTAAAAGAAGTGGGTCTCAAAACCATATAACCTGTGAAAGAGAAACATTTTTCATAAAAATCATACCATCAAAACTCAATCCATTTCAGAGAAATAATATGAATGAAATAATTGAATAATTTCCCTATAAAGTCATGATTAACACACACAGATGTTATCTTAGATGGGATTTTTTTGAAATATATTTTAAAAACATTTCTTGAGGAAAATATCTTTATTAGTTAAAAAATTATTTTGGAAACATAAAAGCTTTTGAAAACCATTTTATTGGAAAATAGATTTTAAAACTTATTAGTGACACTTTTGAAAAAAATAAAACATTTATAAAATCATTTCTCCTTGAAAATTATCTTCAAGGGTAATTTTGAAACATTTTCTAAAACATTTTTGAAAACCTTGTTTTTTAAAATAAAACATATTTCTAAATGAAGAGAGAAATATAGTCAGATATTCTAAAAACTTTTTTCTTAATTATATTAAGTACTAAAGAGTGAAAAAATATTACTAAAATATTTATATATCTTTAATTAACATAGGATAAGTAAATTCATGGGTTTTATTGAGAGATATATCATAATATTTCATCAATGAATAATAATAATGGACAATATCCAAAAGCGATTAGATTCTTTCAATAAACTCTTATCACTTGGAAACATGTGATCATACTATCCATGTAAGGAAATGAGATTAAATGAATATTAAATTAAAATTATGATATTAATTATATAACATGTTAGATGTAATTATATGCACCTCAAATAAGAATGTAGGTACATAACAAAACATGTGTCTCAAAGAAGGAAAATTGAGACAAAACTATATCGTTTATTTTGTAACATTTGAAACAATAACCCCATGAAATAAGGATCATAGAATGGATATGTAAATACCCATAAATTTAATTATAAGAATCATTTAATACATACATGGGTAGTATACACACCACACAAAAATAATGGATGGTAAATAAAGCACGTGTCTCACAAAAATAAAAATTGAGATGAAATCCTCTTACCTTGCGTCCTCACTCTCACCGTACTTATTCAAAACACCATTATAATATATATAAATTTTCTATAAATATATTACAGAACCATATTATTATATCTGATATCATATATGGTTTTATAATGACCCTATATTACCCTATTTATAACAATCATATGTTAAGGTTTCACTTCAGGTAATATTCTCTTCATTCTTCACATGTGTCTAAATTTGTTATATCTTAGGTCCTCATACTTATATAAGGATTATAGAATTTAAAACATGATATAAATATAATTTATATTTAGTATATATTTATTATAATAATCTAAGGAATATATAACTATGAAATGGAATACACCATTCATGAAGACGGTAAGCCATATTTACACATGAACGTTGTTTTCATTTTTATTGTCATATTGAAAGAAATAAAGAAAATTAAATATAAGTATATATGTGTATAATATAATTAAATCAGAATTATAATGTTATATATATCATATAACTTCACTAAACCCATTCTTAATACATTCCATGTAGTGTATGAATGAATCACATTACTTCGAGTGGGGGGTAGTCCACACTTCCCCAAATGAAATTATCATATTTACATTAAATAGAAAGTAAATATATACGTGTTTTAAAAGGAATAAAAAATATTAAATATATTAAATATATAAAAAATATAATATATGTCATATATAAACATATTTTACATTCTAATTTTCACCATGAGAGGCAGTAAAGGAAAAATGAATGATCATCATTTAGTGAGGCTGTAGTTCCCCATACACATAAATAGTTTATTCGTTACCTACTAGATGGAGGTATGTATAAGTTTAGGTTTAACCCTTAACATAAAAAAATATTATTTTATTTAGTATAATGGTGTTGTTATACAATTATGTAAGAAATAGAGTTGAGTGGGTGGAAAAAGAAAATAAATAAATGATCTTGAGAGAAGATGTTACCTCTTAATCAGGTAACTCTTTTGGGTTTGTGCCAAAAGGATTCCTTGAGATGATTTATATATAAGGGGATTCTTATAAGAGGAATATAGAGATGTTGGTATGTTTATTTGAAAAATATTGGGCAAACATAAGTGGTTTTAGAGGTATGAAGTAGATGGAGAGGTTGTGGCAATTTATAATAAAGGAGGAGCAGCACTCTTGTAAATATTTGAAGAGAGAATTACATCCATGTTTTCATGTTTCAAGTGGATCCAATAATGATAAAAAGTATAGAAAACGGAGTATATGTTAGAAATATGGATATACAATTGATTTTGGACAAGTTTATAGGCCTTTTTGGGCCTTAATGTTATGGTTTAGTCCCTCATTAAGCTTAATTTAACCTTAATCGTTGTAATTAATTTTAATCACTTTCACTAAATTTTTTAGTAAAAAACCAATTTAACCTTATTAGATATTATAAATTTTTCTGATTAAAAATATGGAATCCATTTTTCATTATTATAATCATATAATTTTTATAAATTAATTTAAAATTAATCCCATAGCAGGGTCGACAATGTGGGGTTTTAAAGTAAAAAAATTTAAAAGTTTGCTATGTTTTTATACCCAAGTTCAAAGTGAAATTGATCTCAATGACCTAAATTGCACTAATTGATAATTTTTTTTATCTAATTACACTTTTAATCAAAGTTAAAATATAATTTAACATTATAAATAAATTATATGAAAAATTTGTTTTGAATTAAAATCTGGTATTTTTCACTATTCATTCATAAATGAGTTTTCTTAGAAAAATACCAAAATTATCCCAAATATAATTTCAACATTTTAAATTAAAAAATGAATTTTATTTTATCAAATTAAATTTCTAGATATGTCTAAAATTAATTTTATTTTTTTTAATAAAACATTAAAAGCAGTTCATTTGAGAAAATAGAATCTTTAAACATATAAGGACTTTACCAAAAATTATATATTTTATTATCAATATGTTTTTTTATATAAAGAAATTATAGATAATATTTTAAAATTAGTTATTACTATTCATATAACTACTTTTAATGGCTAGGTTATAATTATCTCATTTGAATAATTATAACAGTAAAATAATGTTTCATAGTATGATTGATGTTTTTTTTAATGTACGACAAGTCGGTGTTGTGTGTAACATACACCAAGTAGATGATCCATGTAGCATATGCCAATTTGATGTTACATGTAATTTACGCCAAGTTAGTTCCTTTTGAAATGATTGTTTTACTTTGTGCATTTCAAGAAATTAATGAAAATTTAATTTATTCAAGAAAACAATTATCCATGAAAACTTGGGGTGTTATATTTTACCCCCGTTAAAATGAATTTCACCCTCAAAATTCATCAATTGAGTAAAAAAATGAGGATAATTCATCATCATAATATCATCAAGTTCCCACATAGATTCCTATAACTAGTTATTTCTCTACAAAACATTAACTAGGTGACTGGTCTTCTTTCGTAGAAATTTCTCCGTGCAATCTATAATTTCAACTAGCAGTTACTTGTAAGAAAGATCCTACTCCAACAATATTACCTCTGAGTTTAGTACATGTGAAGGTCTAGGTATGTACCTCCTCAGGGGAGATACATGGAACACATAATGGGATTGATACAAACTTGGTGGATGTGATTGGCGATAAGATACCATCCTGATAAAATCAATAATATCAAAGGGACTGATATACATAAGGATTAGTTTCCCTTTCATCCCAAATCTCATAACTTTATTCTAGGGTGAGATTAGTAGAAATTTTTTTTCAACAACTTCAAATTATTTATCATAATGGCGGTAATCAACAAACGTTTCTAACAATTTTTAGCTGCCTTGATATGATTCTTAATAGTTCTAACCTTATCAACCATTTCTTTAGAAATCTCAGGTCCCAATAGCTTTATTTTTCCAACCTCATCCCATCATTTTGGGGATTTATATTTCATTTCATAGAGGGATTCATAAAGTTTCATTTGAATTCTTGAGTGAATGATATTTTTGTAGGAAAACTCAATTAGAGGAAGGTGTTGATCCCAACCACCTCAGAAATCCAAAGAACAAGATCTCAACATATCCTCTATGGTTTAATTGTTCTTTCAGACTGACCATTTTATGAGGATGATAAGAAGTTTTGAAACTAAATTATCAATCAGGTGCTTGCTATAAAATTCTATAGAACATTTAGGTGAATCTTTGATCCTGATCTGATACAATAGAATGTGGTAATCCATGCAACCTTACCACTTCCTTAATGTATATCCCGAAAAGGTGATTCGGAGAGAAATATTATCTGATAGCAATGAAGTGTGATGACTTGGTAAGGAGATCAACTACCACCCATATATAATTATACCCTTTAGAGGTTTTGGGTAGTCCAATGACAAAATACATAGTGATTTTCTCCCATTTCCATTCTGTTATGGGTAATGGATGAAACATCCCCTTTGGATTATGTCTTAAACATTAACTTGATGGAATACGAAGCACCGAGATAAAAAATATATGATATATCTCTTAATCTCATCCCACTAGAAGTATTATTTCAAGTCCCTATACATCTTCCTAATTCCAATATGAATAGTGAATGAAGAACTATGAGCTTCCTCTAATATATTTTTATTCAAATTTTATATGTAAGGAACACAAACACGGTTCTTAAACATTATCATTACTTCCTCATCAAGGTTAAACTCAGGAACATTTCTAACTTCATTTTTATATCTCTACATATTTATTCTATGACTACTTAATATTCAAATAGATATAGGTTTGAACATTCATTTGATAAAGATAATATTTTACCCTCACTTTAGGATTTCTAGATCCATACTTTTCAAATATAGAAATATTGGATCTTTTTTGATCCACATCATGGATAAGCTAGCATGATCCTTCTGACTCAAAGCATCATCCACATTATTCTCTTTCCCAGGGTGGTAATGTGTTGAGCAGTAATAATACTTTTTCAACTCTAACCATCTTCTATGGTACATTTTCAACTCCTTCTATGTGAATATAGATTTTATACTTTTATAATCGATATATATATCACACTTTTCTCTATAAAGATAATTCCTCTATATCTTTAATGAAAAATTTACCAGTGCCCAATCCAAATCATTAGTTGGGTATCTTTTCTCATGAATCTTTAAATTTCACGAGGGATAAGAAATAACCATGTTATTATACATAATAACACATCCCAATCACTTATTGGATGGATTTTTAAATATTACAAAACCTTCTCCACTATAGGGTAATGTAAACAGATGGAAACTGTATAACCTTCTCTTCAATTCCTTTAAATTTTCCTCATATTCATCTATCCAGAAAAACTTTACTGTAATTTCCCTGAATTTATGTATAATTTTTTAATTATATTTAATTATTTTGAGACTGCTAAATCTGACGGCACGTAATTCCGAGGCCCAGAGTGCCCGGAATGAACCGTCAAAGTTTTGTTAAGCTTTAATTAATGCGCATAAGTAGTTTTCCTGAAAAAGTAGAATAACTCTTAAAAGGTTTCCCAGATAAAAAATCCAAGGGAATTTCTAGGCTCTGGATGGTAGGTTTACCATAGGCATGAGTTAAGTTTAGTCAGGATGGGCCTCATCTGAGAAAACCCAAAAATGGCATAACCGTAAATAAAATAATAAAATAATGTTATTTTATTATTCAAAATATTATAACTCACAAATGGTAACTCATATTAAAGATCTGATACCACCATTGAAATCATGAGGGTATTATTTATTTAGGTAGATACTAACATTGGTCGGCGCGAGCCACCAGTGAAAGTTAGTTTTTGGCTGTAAATAAAATAATTAAGTGACAATTATTTTATTGTAAAATCCATAACTTTTAAACGGTAACTTGAATTGGAATTCTGAGAGTACCGTTTGGTTCGTTGGGGGAGTTTTTCCCTTAGTCGGAGCCTAAACTTGACCGGAGCAAGTCGAGGGTGATTGATAATAATTTTCTAAACATTTTTTTGGTTATGTTCAGTATACGCGCGAGCAACGTTTTGTTACTTTTGAACTGGTGCTCAGAATTGAAATCTGCGGACACCATTGAACTTTCAACACCTATATTCGATTAAAAAGACCTTCACCCCGACTGTAGTAGGTCGAGGGTAGAAGTTGGTTTTTTGGGTTTTTGTGGGAGAATAAAAATAAAATAAAATAAAACAACTTCTTTTTTATTTTGTTTGAAACCTCCATTTTCGAGTTTAGTGGTGGGGACCACCCGACCCTTGAACTCCTTCTTATTTATGGGGTGAATATTGGTTTCTCCCCCAAACTAAATGTGACAAATTTGATCAATTACTAAACTTAAGCTTATTAATTTGGAACCACACCTCTCGCAGGAAAAGGATTGGAAAAGGAGGGGAGAGCATTAGAGAGTTGGGAAGATCTTTCTCAAACAAGGGAGATCCTCCAACGAAGAACGACTTCCAGAATTGAAGAACGAGGAACCAAACTTCGAGCATCTTGCGGGGGTGATGAACGCCAATGTCAATTTTAAACTACTTCATCATCTTCCTCGCTCCACCTTGATTGAAAAAATGAGGAAGCGGTTTGTTGTTAATATGTTTGAATTTAGTTATCAATTCTTAATATTCTGGTTTTCAAATGACAATGGCCAAACTAACATGGCCATCATCCCACGCATATACCTTCCAAATTATCCTTGATTCTCGGTGTGTTCTTCATGCGTTCCTCAACACAAAATATTTAATGATGCTGGAAACGTAATATTTTGTTGAGTGTCACATATGGACGTCGAGCCCTCGACCCAAGGATTACGAATATGTGATCGTTTTATTTTTCGGGCTTCGAATGAAGCCACGATGACTCATGGTAGAAAGCAGTGGTTGGCACTCGACCGACCACGAGGAAGGTGGGGTGGAGTGTGTCCATGCCTCCGGTTGAGAAGGAGGCTATGACCCATATGTTGCGGTGGAGTAGGGTGGCGGCTGACATCCGGACGACCACATAGCGAAGCGGCGGCGCGTGTCCGCGCCAATGGAGAAGGAAGCCACTGTCGCTTGTCTGCGGTGGAGGCTAGATGGTAGCCGGCAGCCAGAAAGCCATAGGTGGACAACGGCGTACATCTACACCACTGGGAGGAGAATTGGTCGGTCGTTCCGGCCGGTCGCGACACGCCAAACGGGACCGCCGAGCGGTCCCACCTTCCAGTAGGGTGACGAAACAACCATCGATAAGTTCAGAATATTAGGGGATGCCTCCCTCTATGTTGTGGCTAGGGTGGACCCCACCACACGGCGGACCACTGATCGCAGGCCGCACCGCGGGCCGCCCTAGCGGGCTGTACCGCCGGGCTGTGCTGCAGCGAGCCGCGCCCAGAGGGAAGCACCTAGCAATCCGGGCCAGACTGCGGTCCAGCAGACTGGGCCGATCAAGGGCCAGCCCATCCGGGCTGGACATGGACCAGGTTGGGTCAACCCCAACCGGGTCGGTCCAGGTCGGTCTGATCGGGTCGGACCGGACCCGGGCCCATTAAGGACCCATATACACCTTTCTGGCCATATCTTGAGAACCGAGCATCAGTTTGACGAACCGTCTACTGCGCCAGAATCCTTGTAATGAGAGGATCATTTTGGTATAATACACCTGAGTTTTGGATAAGTTTTTAGTACAGCTGGGTTGGATTGGACCCCGAATCCAACCCGGCCCTCAGAACAAAAACGCTAATAACTTATAGATCGGGAATCGGATTGACGTGACGTCTTTTGCATTAGGTCCCTTATGACATGATGAAACTTTGGGATACTTATTCATGGGACTTCAGAGTGGATGAGGTATGACCAATGTCTTGGGGAGAGGTTCTCCCAAGTTTTCTACGTACGAAAACCTACGACTGGCTGAGACTTGACGACTGCTGACCATTTTGACTTGGAGTGACTCGACAGGCCCAGTGGGGAGTCCCTCTATAGGATGCGGTAGAAACATGATATGGAGCACCTATGTGTGACATGACAGACCCACGGTACTCAACAGGAGGAGTACCTTAGCATGCCATGAGGGGGAGCGCCTCTGTGTGACGTGGTGGACCTACAGTGGGGAGTGCCTCTGTGTGACATGGCAGACCCACGTTACTCGACATGAGGAGTACCTTAGTAGTCCAAGGTTAGTGGGAAGTGCCTCTGTGTGATACGACAGACCCATTGTACTTCACAGAGGAGGATTTCTCTAGCATCTGAGATGTTCGATGTTTTGACTAGGGATGTTACTTGTTGTTATCCTTAGAGAATCCTATGGCTGGATATCAGCATTAATAGAGATCCAGTGTGGGTTAGCATCAAAATCCCATTTCTTAGAGTTTTATACCTGGTGTGAGTTGAGTCCTTTACCTTCATGGTACTATCTTCATGGTGATACCTATGTGGTAATTTTACCTACGTGGTTCTATATTCGTGGTGATACCTATGTGGTACTTTTACCTTCGTGGTACTATCTTCCTGGTGATACCTCTGTGGTACTTTTACCTTCGTGGTACTGTCTTCATGGTGATACCTGTGTGGTACTTTTAACTTCATGATACTATCTTCGTGGTGATACCTCTTTGGTAATTTTACCTTTGTGGTAATATCTTCATTGTGATACCTCTGTGGTACTTTTACCTACGTGGTACTATCTTCGTGGTGATACCTGTATGGTAGTTTTACCTTCGTGGTACTCCCTTCATGGTGATACCTATGTGGTACTTTTACCTGTGTTGTACTTCTATCTTCGTGGCGTTACCTGTGTAGCACTTCTACCTTCACGGTGTTACCTTTGTGGTATACTTACCTCATGTATGAGATGGGTATATCTCAATAACATAGGTATATGTATGGGTATATACCTAAGTAGAGTTGATATATTACTTTTTGGTTTTTACATTGGGGAACTTTAGGAGACATACGAGGTCTTAGGGTCCCTACTGAGTATCATTATACTCACCCCTACACAGGCTTTGCCCACACCTTGTTGTGTCTTGTGTAGAAAACGTACAACATTTATCAAGGTTGAGAGAGCCAGGACTAAATAGTGCTCAGAGGCGGGCCATTTGGTGTGATGCGACATAGAGACTACTGATCATGAGTTGTACCTACCCTTCAGGTAGGATCCGGGGTGGACCGTGTGGTGTGACATGACACATAGACTACTGATCGTGAGCTATACCTACCATTCAGGTAGGAATAACGGGGACGATCCATGAGTTACTTTTCACCTTTCAGCTATTTTTTACTTTTCAATTGTACTTTTACTTTTCCATTTAGTCTTGTATACCGACCCCTTTACTTTCAGTACACTTTTATAATAACACTTTACTTCACTATTGCTTCTTGTTGTGTTCTCGGACCGTCTGTTTATACATGTTTAAAGGAACTGCCTTCCCATTTTAAAGAATACGCCTTTCATTGCTAGTCTCCAACCCCTGGCCTATGGTAGGTTGGCTTGGGGTAGTCACGACATAGGCCCCGGGGGATGGTTCATGACATTGAAACCCTTCCGAGTTAACTTGGTCATAGGATTAGATAGTTGCGAAATGTTTTCCACAAACTGTCGATAATATCAAGCTAAACCAAGAAATCTATGGATCTCAGATTCCATTTTTGGTCTAGACTAGGATTAAATATCCTCCTCTCTAATGGATCTACTGCTACACCATCCCTTGAGATTATATGACCCAAAAATGAAACCTTTTTCTTCCAAAATTCACAATTTGTAAATTTTTCATATATTTTAGCCTTACTTAGGGTATTTAGTACTATTATTATGTGATATTAATTATCTTACTTTATCTTGGAATATATAATAACATCTTCTATAAATACTACCACAAACCAATCGAGATAATCTCTCAATACCCTATTCATTAAATCCATAAAGAGATAAGGGGAATTAGTAAGATGAAAAGGCATCAAAATATATTCATAGTGTCCATACCTTATATGGAATGTCATCTTGTGTATATACTCCTTCTTGATCCTCAATTATTTATATCAACAATGAAGTTAAATCTTGGAAAATTATTGAGATCCTCATAGTTGATCAAACAATTCATCGATATGGGGGAGATGATACTTGTTCTTGATTGTGAACTTATTCAAATAATGATAATAAATGAAGAGTTTCATTTATTCATATTTCTTTTTCACAAAAATAATGGGTGCACCCCAATGTGACACACTTGGATGAATGAATCCCTTATCATGGTTTTATTTGAGTTTCTTCTTCAATTATTACAACTAAATCATATAAATTCTATAAGGAGTCTTTGAAATTAGAGTGGAACCAAGTATGAGTTCTATTGAGAACTCAACTTAATGTTTTGGTGGAAGGCCAGGCAAATATTCTATAAAGACATCCCGAAAATCCCAAACAATATGAATATCATCTATTTCAATTTTATCCCCAACCATTTGAGATAAACAACCATTTTTAATGGGCATTATGACCCATACACTGGATGTAATCTTGACAGGATGTTCATAATTATGATAATATTTATGGATGATCAAAGTAGGGTTTGAAATATCAAATGTAACTTCCTTTCATTGAAATTTGATGTGGGATTTATGCATATAAATTCAATCCATTCCAAAGAAGACATAAAATTCAACCAATGGAAGAATTCCAAGATTTCCAGGAAGCACATTCCCACAAATTTCAACCAGAGAGGAGTCATAGACTTGAGATGAAATCATCATACCATTAGGGGTTTGAACTACTAATTCCACATCTATTTGTTTTTGGTGGAATCTTAACACCCTTATAAAATTCTTTAGATATGAAAGAGTGAGTATATATAGAATAAAATATGACATTAACAATTCTAGAGTGGATGGTATCTGTACCTTTCATCATTTCATTATCACACACCTTATTAGAAATAGTGATTTCATGATATTTCCCCTTTCCACTAGCTTATGAGGTTATTGATGCCGATCATCATCACCAGCCTTTGGGTTTGGGAATTGGTTAGCATAATTCCTGTTCTCCATACACATGTATCACTGAATCATGGGTGGTGAATTTTATGCCAATTTCCCCATTCACAACAATATCTATATTATTCCCATATATTCGACAATCAAATGCTCTATGGCCTTCCATTTCACACTTAAAACATTTATTATACCACTTAAAGAAATTTACTCCATGATTTTTCCCACACTTAGAGAATAAAGGAAATATCATCTTCTTTTCTTCATGGTTTTTAGATTTTATTTGAAATTCCATCTTGCTCTTGTCAAAACCATGAGATTGATATGTGAATCCAACCTGCATTTCATCCTTGATTTCAGAACAAAAAATATATTCATAGAAACTAAAGTATCTTATATCCAATGCCATTATTAGGCATGTATTTAAGACATTGAATAACCTATAAACTATACTTTCAGGTTGGATGATAATTCCTGAATCATACCTCACAAGTCTCACGAAATTAGCCTCATTGGTACCAATAGATTCATCATCCATTTTCTTTAACTCAAGGAACACTTTCTCCATATTGGTATGAAGAATCTGAGGAAATTAAATTTTGAAAAATACGTTCTTGAACTCATTTCAATACATGGATTCAATATCATCTTGCTACCTTATATTCTTGATTAGAGTCCACCACTGGTCTTCTTTTCCTTCTAACCAAGAGGAAATTAGAATGAATTTATCATGATCTGAATAGTGGATAATATAGAATATATTTTCATTAGTACTGGTCCTTTGTTCAACAAAAATTGTATTAGAAGACCCTTTGAAAGAAGGTGGATGTTTCCTCATGAATTACTAAACAAAATGATGTTCCCTCATTTTCTATGTTTGAAGTCCACCATGATTTAAATCATGAGAAAGCTATGTGAGCATAAAAAAGAGGTTTTTCATTCCATATCCCATAGATATATGTTTCTTAAGAGGAAAATAATTTCATTATATATCACAATCACCATTAACATGGTTCATTTGGGTTCCAACCATTGACTAAAACCAAAAAGCATAGGGTGAGAAACAATTTTCATATCGAGGAACCACACAATCATAAAAATTCACTTATAAGATGTATAAATTATGACACCTTCCTTAATATATGACACCTTAGGTGTATCCTTTATTATTCATAGGAAAATTCTCTTTAAATCCTTTATGACTATTCATGAATAGTTTTTGAATTCCCAAATCATATCCCCCGAAATTTTCAAACAATGTGTACAACATGAACTGTTATCATGTACCATATTATCCTAAGATAGGCTCGAAACACCTTATCAGATTTTTTACCCCTAGTTACATCTGTACCAAAGACACATCCAATTGCAGTATCTAGATAGTGAAGTATTTCTAAGAATCTAATCACTCTATCCTTTACCAAAAATCCTAGAAATTTTCTTATATGTTACCTTATCCTTAGACTTATCCCTAAACATGTCCTTAGGTTTCTCACTAAGGTTTTATCATCCTATATTACAATGGTTTAATAAACCTTTTCTCTAATACCAGCTACAAAGACCTAGTATTGAACTAAATTAACATTACATAACTTTTGTGGAATACTTACAAAATTATACAAACAAATTTCAAAATACTGCACTAGTCTTGTTCCTTTTAAAACATGGAAACATAAACACTGATACATAATTGAGCTATATCATCTCCCACTAGGTTCTTCCTTACTAACACCCTTATTAGACACATAAAACATAATACATATCTTCATAACCTAGGGAAGGAAACATAAAAAGGGGTGATCTAAGTTTCTCAGTAAGGGTAAAAAATGGAGATATATAAGAATAATCATGATCATAAGGTTATGGGAACATGAACATGAAAATAGAATATCATACCCTATATATTAATGATCATATGATTGAAACATGGAATAATTATTCACAGTTCATAAGATATGAATCATAATAAATAAATAACATAATCCAAAAAAGCATAATATAGGAATAAAACATGTAATTATTACAAACATGTTATAAAAAATATGATTTCCATAGTATCCAATGCATCGTTGACCATGCCATTTAGTAGTATGGGTTCACTCCCCATAAAATCTTGGTAGTCATAGTTCACTCCCATGGCCATATTACTAGCATGAGTTCAGTCCTCATACCATCTTGGTAGTCATGGTTCACTCTTATAAACATCCTAGTAGTCAAGGTTCATTCCCAAAACCATCATAGTCTGTCTATTATGTTATAAATCTTTACCCAATACATTGGAGATGGATATAGGTCCCACAAATATCATAGTGAAATCATGTATACATGTTCCACAAGATCATAAATAATCATATCATAACCGATGAAATGAAATGGTATTATAAACATGTAACCATATCATAACCTCTGGAAAAAATAATGGTTTCATAATCATTTCATCATAAATATAACCCAATTAAAGAAGTGGGTTTCCAAAGTATATAACTTGTGAAAGAGAAACCTATTTCATAAACATAATTATATCAAAACATAATCCATTAAGAGAAAGAATATGAATGAAAAAATTGAATAATTTCCCTATAAATTACTGAGTAACACCAATTGATGTTACCATATATTGGAAATAATTTTTAAATATCATTTAAAAACATTTCACGAGTAAACATCTTTTCTTCTGTGAAAAATGATTTTTTAAACATAAAAAATTTTGAAAACCTTTTTATATGAAAATAAATTTGAAAACATATGAAGGAAGCTTTAAAAATAATAAAACATTTCTAAATTTATTTTTACTTGAAAATTATCCCCAAGGGTCATTTGAAAACATTTTTACAACATGTTTGAAGGCATGATTTTTGAAATAAAATAGATTTCTGACCAAAGAGAGAAATACAATCAGATATTCTTATAAACATTTTATTAAGTATATTAAGTAAAAAATAGTGAAAAATGGTACAAATACATGTATATAACTTTAATAAAAATTGGATAAGGAAACTCATGAGTTTTTTTGGGATATGGTTCATAATATTTCATCAAAGAAGCATGATCATTGACAATCTCGAAAAGTGATGAGATTGTTTTAATAAAATCTTATGACTTGGTAACTTGTGATCACACTATCCATGTAAGAAAATGAGATTACAGGAATATTAAATGAAAAAAATTATATTCATTATATAACATGTGAAATTAAAGTATAAACACCCCAAAAAATAATGTATATGCATAACAAAACATGTGTCTCAAAGAAGGAAAATTGAGACAAAACTATCTTACCGATTTGGTAACATTTGAAACATTAACCCCAAGAAATAAATATAATAGAATGGATATATAAATACCCATAAATCTTAATATAATAATCATTGAATACATACATGGGAAGTATACACACCACACAAAAGGAATGTGTGGTGAATAAATCTTTTGTCTCACAAAAATAAAAAGTGAGATGAAATCCCCTTAACTTGTGTCTTGAATCTCACAGTACTTATTCAAAACAACAATATAATAAATATAAATTTAATCTTTTAAAAAACCATATTATTATATATAATACCATATATGGTTTTATTATGACCTTATATTACCCACTTGATAACAATCATATGCTAAGGTTTCATTTCAGGTAATATCCGCTTTGTTCTTCACATGTGTGTAAATTTGTTATTTCTTAGGTATTTATACTTATATCATGATTCTATAATATAAAAACGATATAAATATCATTTATATTCAGTAAATATTTTATATAATAATCTATATAATATAGAATTGTGAAATGGTATACAACATTCATGAATACGGTATGCCGTACGTATGCATGAACATTGTTTTCATTTTTATTATCATATTGAAAGAAAGAAAGAAAATGAATTATATTTATATGCATGTAAAATATCATTAAAGAACCATTATAATGTAATATATATCATATAAATTCACTAAATACATCCTTAATACATTCCATGTATTGTATGAACGAATCACATAACTTTGAGTGGGCAGTAGTTCACACTTCCTTAAATGAAATTATCATATTACATTAAATAGAAAGTTAAAATATATGTTCTATAAAAGGAATAAAAAATAATAATACATATTAAATATAATTAATGACATATAAAAACATATTTTCCATCATAATGTCCACCATGAGAGGTAGTAAAGGAAAAACGAACAATCATCATTTAGTAAGGCGATAGTTGATCATACACATAAATAGTATGTTCGTTGCCTATTAGATGGAGGTGTGTATAAGTTTAGGTTGAAACCATAACATAAAAATTCATATTATATTGATGATACTGGTGTTTGTAAAGACCCGTAAAATTCAAGGGAAATTTTTTCTTAATTTTCTTTGGAATTTTACAAGAACGCGGTTTTTGACGGCACCTGATTCCGAGGCCCGGTGTGCCCGGAATCA
Source organism: Viscum album (assembly GCA_963277665.1). Lineage (NCBI taxonomy): Eukaryota > Viridiplantae > Streptophyta > Magnoliopsida > Santalales > Viscaceae > Viscum > Viscum album. The sequence goes on along the minus strand of OY728142.1, from coordinate 1,224,934,012 downwards.
ATTTCTGAAGTTTGGCTCGGGTACGTTCAGTGAACGAACGAGCGGGGATTCCTAACTTTTGATCCGGTGCTCGGAATTGAAATCTGAGGGCACCGATGAACTCGCAGCGCCGATATTCGCTTAAGGAGACCTTTTCCGAGGTTGCGTTTATTACGGGTTGAAAGTTAGTTTTTGGGTTTTTAGATTAAGTTAAATAAAATTTGTGAAATACAAATTTTATTTTAACTTGATGTTTTTTTATAAATCCTTCCAAAGGGAGTTGGGAGTGGGACCCACATCCACTTAACCTCCCTTGGGAGGATTAAGTGAGGTGGGGCCCACACGAAACCCAACCTTCAACCTCCCTTTAACTTTCCTTTTAATTAATGTTTGACAACTTAAAGTATTAATTGAGGTGAGTTGTTCAAATTCAAACCTTTGAAATTCATGTGGTAAAGTTGTGTAATAATATAATCTTAAAGCTTATTTTATTCTAGGATAATTCTTTTACCACCTTGAGAGGAATTTTGAGAGCTTTTCTTTCTTCTTCAAACTTTGACGAAGAACGCTCAAGCTCCGACGAAGAACGCTCAAACTCCGACGAAGAACGCCACTCCTCTCTTCTTCGTATTCCGTGTCAACGAGAGGGAACACCGCTTCCTCCTTGGACTCCCTTCATCGACATAAGAAGATTCGCCAACGACGTACCTCTTCGTCGTCGGATTTGACGAACGATTACCGTGACGCCAACCTCCGCGACGTTGTCTTCCGCGGGACGTTGACAAATCGTCGAACTTATACCCAAGGTAGGGGTTTTTGATTTTTGTTTAATTATTATTCTTGTTCGTGGTTCTAGTATGATTAACGAAAGGATATTTAAGTTGTGTTATCATTTAACGTGAGGGGGCCGGACCGCATGAACATGGCCGAACCCCCTCCATCGTTCTTGTTGATTTACCTTGCGGGTGGAAACAAGGTGGCGTGGTGCCGTCGCACCACGCGGTTAATCGTGCGATTTTATTACGCGACGCCGTCGTGCCGCGCCATGGAAGAATCATCAAGAACGCGACGCCGTCGCGCCGCGTTGAAGGAAATCAAAGGCGCGACGGAGGGGCGCGGTGCCGTCGCACCACGCCGGACGATGAACACCGCGGACGGTTCCGGGCCGCGGCGGGACGAGAAGACAGGCGGCCGGGCCGCCGGCGTCGGAAGCCGGAAAGGGGACCGGATTTTCCGGTCCCGTTGGAGAAAACCGGCCGGCAGTTGGCCGGCCGGAAGGTCAAAGGCCGAGGTAAAATTAATCCCCCGACCAGCTTCTAAAACCCCCCCTCATTTATGAGGGGGGCAGTTTCCTTGAGGGGGGGCAGGAGGCCCCCCGGTTCCCTTCAAAGCAGGCCCCCCACGAAGGGGGGGGGGGTTTCCAAAAGGGGCGCGACATAATGCCGCACCGCCTTTCCAAGAAGCGGGGGGCTTTGCTCCCCCCGTGCGCTGCCTCCGTGCGGCGCCAGGCCGCCGCGCCGCCAGGCTGCCGCGCCGCCACCGCGCCGCCGGCCGGCCGGGCCGGGTCGGACCCGGGTCGGGTCGACCCGGTTCGGGTCGACCCGGTTCGGGCCGACCCAGGGGGGGGGGGGGGGGTCGGGCCAGGTCGGCCCGGACCCGGACCCCCCCGTTTCAAATCAGTTTCAGTCTTTTGGCCATATCTTGAGCCACAATCCTCCGATTGACGAACCGTCTGCGGAAACGTGATCCTTGGATCGAGAAGGTCGTTTTGGTATATCACACTCAAGGTTTGAGAATACTTTGAGTTCGGACGGGTTGGTTCGTTCACGAAACCAACCGGGCCTTTGGAGCGGAAACGCTCATATCTTGAGCTACGGACGTCCGATTGACATGCCGTTAGCTTTGTTGTGTTTCTCTTAGTGAGACGGATCTTTTGGCATACTACGCCCAAGGTTTGGACGCAGGTGGAGTACGGTCGGGTTGGTTTTGCCTTAAAAACCAACCGGGCCCCGGGGACGAAAATGCCAATAACTCTCAGACCGGGCGTCTGATCGACGCACCGTCTGTTGCGTTGAGTTCCTATTGTCGATACGGAACTTTTGGATACATCAACTCTGGACTTTGTGACTGTTGATGTATCAGCCTCTCGGCTCGTGGAGCGGACCCTTCGAACGAGCTTGCTGTGTGCGGGAACCCTAGTGCTGGCTGCGACTGTTACTGTGTCTACTACTGCTACTACTGCTACTGTGACTGCGACGGCGACAGTACATAGATCCTGTGTGGATTTGACGACGACGACTTCAGCACTCAACGATCCTACGTGGATCAGTGCTACAGGTCCTGTGTGGGCCCGATCCTGTGTGGGTCCGATCCTGTGTGGGTCTTTGCGCTCAGCGGTCCTGTGTGAACCAGCGCCTACAGGTCCTACGTGGGCTCGATCCTGTGTGGGTCTTTTGCGGGGGTTAGTTACCTATCGATCCTTCGTGGGTCCGACGACTTAGATGGATCAGAGATCATCTTTATCGTCTTTCGAAGAAGTATACCTGTGTGAGCTGAATCCTGTTGTTTTCCTGTGTGGATTGTGTTGTGCAATCTTGTGTGGATTACGTTTTGCTTTCCTGTGTGGAATACGTTTACTTTCCTATGTGGACTGAGTTGTACTTGGGCTCGGAGGTTGGTGCGTATTTGAAATTGATGACTTAGGTATATGTATGGGCATATACCTAAGCAGTGTCGGTTGTTACTTCGTGATTGTACCTTTCTTCGTGGTTTATCCTTTGTGGATTTGAGAGACCTTCAGGGGTCTCGGGGTCCCTACTGAGTAGCTTATACTCACCCCTGCACGGGCTTTGCCCGCACTACGCTGTGTTGGTTGCAGACGACGGACAGCGTTGATCTTAGCTGAGGCTTGCAGAGCAGGACGGTACCTGGAGGTGGACCACTGGGCGGGACGTACTCGGAGCGGACGGCGGGACCCGTGGAGCAGTGGAGCTATCTGTACCCACCCATCAGGTGGGATTTCCAGTGGACAGCTCGGTGTAGCGGCTTTTACTTTTCAGTTGCTGTTTTCCCTTTCGAGTTGTACTTTACTTTCAGTTTGGGTTTGTATACTGGCCCATTTACTTTTCCGCAATTTCAGTTGTACTCTGCTTTTGCTTAGTGTTTACTTTCCGCTTGCTTACTCTGAGGTGTTTGTTTACTTTACAAAGGCAATGCCTTTCCAGTTTACCGGGATTTACGCCTTGGTGCTAGTCGCCATCCCCTGGCCTATGGAAGGCGGGCTTGGGGTAGTCACAACACGGACCCCGAGGGCGGGTCGTGACAAATTGGTATCAGAGGAGTTCGGTTCTACCGCGAACTCTGATCTTTTCTATGTGAAGCAATAATGTTTAGCGTATTGAGTGTGGTTATCAGTCCAGGGAGTCCAGTGTTGGTGCGGCGGCCGACGTATCCGTACACCAGGACCCTGACTTCTGATTTCCGACTTAATGCACGAAAACATTGATTGCGTGTGTGTTTCAAAGTTTTCTTTGTGATTACTTATATCAGCTCACCATGTATACTGTTCTGACCGTGGCGCACCTGTTTCCTTTTCATGATGGCCCCACGACGGCAGCCAACTAGGGTTCCGAGAGTCGAGCGTGATGACAGCCCACCGAGCGACGAGGCCTCGGTGCAGGGCCCTTTTTCAGCAGTGACACCGGCGGTAGCTCTACCCACCGAGCCCCCGATGCTTCCAGCAGCAGCCGCTGACGATGCACGTCGCATCAGCGCACTGCATGAGTTTCAGCGCCAGCGACCGCCCAGGTTTCGCGGGGAGACGGATCCCCAGGCAGCAGAGGACTGGCTGGAGGCAGTGGTACGAGTGTTTAGGCTAGTGAGGACACCAGCAGACCTCATGGTGATCCTCGCTGCGAGCCTACTACACGCAGCAGCAGGACGATGGTGGATCTTGATTCTCCCGGTGCACGATGAGGCATCTCTTCTTTGGATGGACTTTGAGAGCCTCTTCCGCTCAGAGTTCGTCCCAGCCACCCTTCGTGCGGTGCGCATCCAGGAGATTCTTCAGCTGCGGCAGGGCAGCATGACGGTCGCTCAGTACTCAGCGAGATTTACCGATCTCTCGCGCTACTCGACTGACATGGTACGGGACCCATTCTTCTGGGCCCGGACCTTCAAGAAGGGTTTGAGACACGAGATCAGGGCATCGCTGATCTCCCTCAGCATACCGACTCAGACAGGAGTACTGGAGCGGGCCCTTCTGATCGAGAGCTTCCTTGCTGAGTCTACACCAGCGCAGCGACCCACCGCAGGGCGGCACGTGGCAGAGTCATCTGCAGCAGGCAGTCGACAGATGACTCAGGGGTCCAAACAGACCAGACCTTCGGGCAGACGACCTCAGGACACTGGCTCAGCAGTGCGGGGCACACAACGAGGAGCCAGTATTTCGAGAGGCAGACAGTGCTACTCGTGCGGCGGGCAGGGCCACATGGCTCGTGACTTCCCGACCCGCCGTGCCGAGGAGCAGCAGACGGTTGAGGGACCACCGAGGCAGAGGCAGAGAGTCGATCGTGGCGGTCCGCAGGGAGGAGGCAGACGAGGCAGAGGAGCTGGACGAGCAGCCGGTGGTGGGCGACGCTTTGAGGCTCTGCCACCACCACCACCAGGAGGTCCACCCCGACCACAGGGAGCTGGCGGGAAGAGACAGGCACAACTCCAGGCAGCAGAGGCCTACGACCACGGCACACCCGAGATGATTCGAGGTACTATCTGTGTCTATTCCACCCTTTCTGCAGTTCTTATAGACACAGGAGCGAGTCACTCTTTCATAGCCGCTGCCCTTGTTCGGAGCTCGGAGATTCCGACAGAGCTGTTGGCTCGATCCTTACGGCTAGAGACTCCTACGGGAGCATACTCGACGATTACGCACTGGTGCCGGCAGTGTGAGCTTACTCTAGGAGGAGAGAGCTTCAGCTGGGATCTTCTTGTAGCAGCGTCGAGGCCTTACGACGTCATCTTGGGCATGGATTGGCTATCTACGGTCCATGCACAGATTGACTGTTTTAGGCGCAAGGTGCGATGTGTACGCAACGACGGAAGCAGGTTCACCTTCACCGGCGAGAAGGGAGCCTTAGCAGCACAGGATGGACTTCCGTGTAGGAGAGGACAGCCCATTACTCATCAGTTAGCTAGCCTCATCCTTGGAGCAGTTGACGTGCGGAGTCCTGGTTTTCCTGCAGTGGTGGATCAGTTTGCGGACGTTTTTCCCGACGACGTTCCAGGACTACCTCCTCGCAGAGAGGTAGAATTTTATATTGACTTGTACCCCGGGACAACCCCGATATCCACTCCAGCATATCGGATGGCCCCCGCCGAGCTTCGAGAGCTACGGGTACAGTTGGAGGACTTGCAGGGCAAGGGGTTCATCCGACCCAGTGTTTCACCCTGGGCTTCCCCGATTTTGTTCGCCAAGAAGGCGGACGGGAGCTTGCGACTTTGTGTTGACTATCGTCGCCTGAACCAGGTGAAAGTGAGGAACAAGTATCCGCTACCAAGGATTGATGACCTCTTTGATCAGCTCAAGGGAGCACGGTGGTTCTCGAAGATAGACCTCAGGTCAGGCTATCATCAGCTCAGAGTCAGAGATGAGGATGTGCAGAAGACGGATTTCAGATGTCGGTATGGCCACTATGAGTTCTTGGTTATGCCTTTCGGTGTAACCAATGCTCCAGCAGTGTTCATGGCTCTCATGAACAGGATCTTTCAGCCATACCTCGATCGGTTTGTCATGGTCTTCATTGACGACATTCTGATTTACTCTACGACAGAGGAGGAGCACGCCTATCACTTGCGAGTTGTACTAGACACACTCCGAGAGCACCAGATTTATGGTAAGCTCTCGAAGTGCCAGTTATGGATACGTGAGGTCCACTTCTTGGGACACGTTATCTCTGAGGCGGGAGTTGCAGTGGATCCCGCGAAGATTGAGGCTGTGTTAGCATGGGAGCCACCCAGGAGCGTGACTGAGGTTCGGAGTTTCTTGGGACTAGCTGGATACTATAGGAGATTCGTTCCAGACTTATCTAGAGTTGCGGCACCACTCACAGCTTTGACGAAGAAGGGGAAACCCTTCGTGTGGTCAGACAGATGTCAGCAGAGCTTCCAGGAGCCGAGACAGAGATTGACTAGCACACCTATCTTGAGATTTCCTGAGGAGGGAGTAGGGTACGTAGTTTACTGCGATGCATCAGGGACCGGACTCAGATGTGTTATGATGCAGGAGCGGGCAGTGATCGCCTATGGATCACGTCAGTTGAGGCCGCATGAGCAGAAATATGCTACCCATGACCTGGAGTTAGCAGCAGTGGTCTTCGCTCTGAAGACATGGCGACACTATCTGATGGGCGAGCGCTTTACAGTCTTTTCCGATCATCAGAGTCTCAGGTATATCTTCTCGCAGAAGGACCTGAACCTGAGACAGCTGCGATGGCTCGAGTTCCTCTAGGACTATGACTTTGAGATAGTCTATACTCCTGGGAAGGGGAACGTAGTAGTCGATGCCCTCAGCAGGAGGACGTGCATTCAGCTACTTGAGGAGGCGACGGATCAGCTAGCCTCTTTACAGATATCCTTCATAGATAGAGATGGAGTAGCCTTCCTCCAGTCTCTCACAATCACCCCTCCACTACTGCAGCGGGTCAGAGAGGCACAACGTGAGGACACTGACTGTGAGACACGGCGTGCACAGATATCCTCGGGACAGGCACCTGATGGTTTCTCCCTTGGAGCAGAGCATGACATCCTTTTCAGAGGACGTACCATGGTACCAGTCGCTTTGCGAGAGGAAGTGCTGAGAGAGTTTCACAATTCTCCTTTGGCGGTACATCCTGGAGTGGCAAAGATGTACCAGGACCTCAGACGACAGCACTGGTGGCCGGGCATGAAGAAGGCAGTAGCAGAGTTCGTTTCTCGATGCCTCACCTGCCAACAAGTGAAGGCAGAGCATCAGGTACTAGCAGGCTTGGTACAACCCTTGGAGGTTCCGGAGTGGAAGTGGGACGGCATATCTATGGACTTCGTGACTGGACTTCCACGCACTTCCAGAGGTCACGACTCCATCTGGGTGATTGTTGACCGACTCACCAAGTCGGCACACTTCTTACCCATCATAGAGCAGGGCTCAGTGGAGAGCTTGGGATGTCTCTACGTTCAGGAGATTGTGCGGCTCCACGGCGTTCCATCATCTATCATCTTCGATCGAGATGCTCTCTTTACTTCCCGGATTTGGAAGGGGTTACAGGAGGCGTTCGGGACACAGCTACGTCTGAGAACAACCTTGCACCCTCAGACGGATGGTCAGATGGAGAGGACCATTCAGACTCTCGAGGACATGCTCCGCGCATGTGTTCTCGACTTTGGTCGTAGCTGGGAGGACCACCTACCCTTGGTGGAGTTTGCGTACAACAATAGCTACCACTCCACCATCGGGATGGCACCGTACGAGGCATTGTACGACCGACCTTGTAGATCTCCTTTGTGCTGGACAGACCTTGGAGAGTCAGCACTGGTGGGACCGGAGATGGTCCAGGCCACGACAGAGAAGGTCCAGGTCATCCAGGAGCGGATGAGGACAGCTCAGAGCCGGCAGAAGTCATATGCTGACAGGAGACGGAGGCCACTAGAGTTCGAGGATGGCGACCACGTCTTCTTGCGGGTATCACCTCGACGTGGTATTCGGAGATTTGGCCGAGGCGGCAAGTTATCTCCGCGCTTCATCGGACCCTTCCAGGTCCTCAGCAGGATTGGTGAGGTGGCATATCGCCTGGCTCTACCACCTCAGTTGCATCGGGTGCACGACGTCTTCCACGTGTCTCAGCTGAGGAGATACGTGCACGACCCGACACAAATCATTGACCATGGGGAGCTTGACGTTGACGATGGGGTGACTTTTACGGAAGTCCCGGTGGAGATAGAGGATCGACAGGAGCGGGTCCTGCGTGGGCAATCGATTCCTCTTGTGCGCATCAGATGGCATCACGGGAATCTCCAGGAGAGCACATGGGAGCGGGAGGCTCAGATGTGTGCTCAATACCCACATTTGTTTCCCTAGTTTTTTGATGTATCTTTACGGGGACGTAAAGTCCTGAGGTGGGAGTAATGTAAAGACCCGTAAAATTCAAGGGAAATTTTTTCTTAATTTTCTTTGGAATTTTACAAGAACGCGGTTTCTGACGGCACCTGATTCCGAGGCCCGGTGTGCCCGGAATCAATTTCTGAAGTTTGGCTCGGGTACGTTCAGTGAACGAACGAGCGGGGATTCCTAACTTTTGATCCGGTGCTCGGAATTGAAATCCGAGGGCACCGATGAACTCGCAGCGCCGATATTCGCTTAAGGAGACCTTTTTCGAGGTTGCGTTTATTACGGGTTGAAAGTTAGTTTTTGGGTTTTTAGATTAAGTTAAATAAAATTTGTGAAATACAAATTTTATTTTAACTTGATGTTTTTTTATAAATCCTTCCAAAGGGAGTTGGGAGTGGGACCCACATCCACTTAACCTCCCTTGGGAGGATTAAGTGAGGTGGGGCCCACACGAAACCCAACCTTCCACCTCCCTTTAACTCTCCTTTTAATTAATGTTTGACAACATAAAGTATTAATTGAGGTGAGTTGTTCAAATTCAAACCTTTGAAATTCATGTGGTAAAGTTGTGTAATAATATAAGCTTAAAGCTTATTTTATTCTAGGATAATTCTTTTACCACCTTGAGAGGAATTTTGAGAGCTTTTCTTTCTTCTTCAAACTTTGATGAAGAACGCTCAAGCTCCGACGAAGAACGCTCAAACTCCGACGAAGAATGCCGCTCCTCTCTTCTTCGTCTTCCGTGTCAACGAGAGGGAATGCCGCTTCCTCCTCGGACTCCCTTCGTCGACATAAGAAGATTCGCCAATGACGTACTTCTTCGTCGTCGGATTTGACGAACGATTACCGTGACGCAAACCTCCGCGACGTTGTCTTCCGCGGGACGTTGACAAATCGTCGAACTTATACCCAAGGTAGGGGTTGTTGATTTTTGTTTAATTATTATTCTTGTTCGTGGTTCTAGTATGATTAACGAAAGGATATTTAAGTTGTGTTATCATTTAACGTGAGGGGGCCGGACCGCATGAACACGGCCGAACCCCCTCCATCGTTCTTGTTGATTTACCTTGCGGGTGGAAACAAGGTGGCGGGGTGCCGTCGCACCACGCGGTTAATCGTGCGATTTTATTACGCGACGCCGTCGCGCCGCGCCATGGAAGAATCATCAAGAACGCGACGCCGTCGCGCCGCGTTGAAGGAAATCAAAGGTACGACGGAGGGGCGCGGTGCCGTCGCACCGCGCCGGACGACGAACACCGCGGCCGGTTCCGGGCCGCGGCGGGACAAGAAGACCGGCGGCCGGGCCGCCGGCTTCGGAAGCCGGAAAGGGGACCGGATTTTCCGGTCCCGTTGGAGAAAACCGGCCGGCAGTTGGCCGGCCGGAAGGTCAAAGGCCAGGGGAAAATTAATCCCCCGGCCAGCTTCTAAAACCCCCCCTCATTTATGAGGGGGGCGTTTTCCTTGAGGGGGGGCAGGAGGCCCCCAGGTTCCCTTCAAAGCAGGCCCCCCACGAAGGGGGGGGGGGGTTTCCAAAAGGGGCGCGACATAATGCCGCGCCGCCTTTCCAAGAAGCGGGGGGCTTTGCTCCCCCCGCGCGCTGCCTCCGTGCGGCGCCAGGCCGCCGCGCCGCCAGGCCGCCGCGCCGCCGCCGCCAGGCCGCCGCGCCGCCGCACCGCCGGCCGGCCGGGCCGGGTCGGGTCGACCCGGTTCGGGCCGACCCAGGGGGGGTCGGGCCGGGTCGGCCCGGACCCGGACCCCCCTGTTTCAAATCAGTTTCAGTCTTTTCGCCATATTTTGAGCCACGGACCTCCGATTGACGAACCGTCTGCGGCAACGTGATCCTTGGATCAAGGCGGTCGTTTCGGTAAATCGCACTCAAGGTTTCGGAATACTTTGAGTTCGGCCGGGTTGGTTCGTTCACGAAACCAACCGGGCCTTCGGAGCGGAAACGCTCATATCTTGAGCAACGAATGTCCGATTGACGTGCCGTCAGCTTTTTTGTGTTCCTATTAGTGAGACGGATCTTTTGGCATACTCCGCCCGAGGTTTGGACACAGGTGGAGTACGGTCGGGTTGGTTTTGCCGTAAAAACCAACCGGGCCCCGGGGACGAAAATGCCAATAACTCTCAGACCGGGCGTCCGATCGACGCGCCGTTTGTTGCGTTGAGTTCCTATTGTCGATACGGAACTTTTGGATACATCAACTCTGGACTTTGTGACTGTTGATGTATCAGCATCTCGGCTCGTGGAGCGGACCCTTCGAACGAGCTTGCTGTGTGCGGGAACCCTAGTGCTGGCTGCGACTGTTACTGTGTCTACTACTGCTACTACTGCTACTGTGACTGCGACGACGACAGTACAGAGATCCTTTGTGGATTCGACGATGACGACTTCAGCACTCAGCGATCCTACGTGGATCAGTGCTACAGGTCCTGTGTGGGCCCGATCCTGTGTGGGTCCGATCTTGTGTGGGTCTTTGCGCTCAGCGGTCCTGTGTGAACCAGCGCCTACAGGTCCTACGTGGGCCCGATCCTGTGTGGGTCTTTTGCGGGGGTTAGTTACCTATCGATCCTTCGTGGGTCCGACGACTTAGATGGATCAGAGATCATCTTTATCGTCTTTCGAAGAAGTATACCTGTGTGAGCTGAATCCTGTTGTTTTCCTGTGTGGATTGTGTTGTGCAATCCTGTGTGGATTACGTTTTGCTTTCCTGTGTGGAATACGTTTACTTTCCTGTGTGGACTGAGTTGTACTTGGGCTCGGAGGTTGGTGCGTATTTGAAATTGATGACTTAGGTATATGTATGGGCATATACCTAAGCAGTGTCGGTTGTTACTTCGTGATTGTACCTTTCTTCGTGGTTTATCCTTTGTGGATTTGAGAGACCTTCAGGGGTCTCGGGGTCCCTACTGAGTAGCTTATACTCACCCCTGCACGGGCTTTGCCCGCACTACGTTGTGTTGGTTGCAGACGACGGACAGCGTTGATCTTAGCTGAGGCTTGCAGAGCAGGATGGTACCTGGAGGTGGACCACTGGGCGGGACGTACTCGGAGCGGACGGCGGGACCCATGGAGCAGTGGAGCTATCTGTACCCACCCTTCAGGTGGGATTTCCAGTGGACAGCTCGGTGTAGCGGCTTTTACTTTTCAGTTGCTGTTTTCCCTTTCGAGTTGTACTTTACTTTCAGTTTGGGTTTGTATACTGGGCCATTTACTTTTCCGCACTTTCAGTTGTACTCTGCTTTTGCTTAGTGTTTACTTTCCGCTTGCTTACTCTGAGGTGTTTGTTTACTTTACAAAGGCAATGCCTTCCCATTTTACCGGGATTTACGCCTTGGTGCTAGTCGCCAGCCCCTGGCCTATGGAAGGCGGGCTCGGGGTAGTCACGGTACGGACCCCGAGGGCGGGTCGTGACAGTGTTTTTATAAAATCATGGAATAAATAGTTTTGAGGGTGTGGGTAAGAAAATAAAATAAAAGATCTTGAGAGAAGATGTTGCCTCTCAATCGGGTAACTACTTTTGGTTTGTGCCAAAAAGCTTCCATGGGTTTATTTATATCAAAGGGAAGGATTCTAGGATGAATGGAGGAATTTTTTTAAGTGTAATGGGTAAATATTAGCCAAAACATAGTGGTTTTAGAGGTGTGAATAAGAGGGATAGGTGGTGGCCTTTTATAATAAAGGAGGAGTGACACTCTTGTAAATATTTGAAGAGACAATTCCATCCACGTTTTTCATGTTGCAAGTGGATCCAATAATGATAAAAATTAGATAAAAGTGAGTATAGGGTTTAAATTTAGTCATAAAATGGATTTTGGACAAGTGTATAGGTCTTTTGGGACTTAAGGTTATGGTTTAGTCCCACATTAAGTTGAATTTAACCTTAATTATTGTAATTAATTTTAATCACTTTCACTAATATTTTTGGTAAAAAACCAATCTGAACTTATTAGATGTTATAAGTTATTCTGATTAAAAATATGGAATCCATTTTTCCATATTCAAATCACATAATTGGATGAAATTAATTTAAAATTAATTCTATAGTCAAGTTGACAATACATGTTTTTAAAGTAAAAACATTTAAAAAATTTCTACCTTTTTATACCCAAGTTCAAAGTGAAATTGATCTCAATGACCTAAAATGTACTAATTGATAATATTTTTATCAAATTAAAATTTTAAACCAATTTAAAATATAATTTAACCTTATAAATAAATTTGATAAAAAAGTAGTTTTGAATTAAAATCCGATATTTTTCACTATTCATCCAAATATGAAGTTTCTTACCAAATTTTTTTCCTAAGATAATTTTAACATTATAAATTAAAAAATGGATGTTATTTTATTAAATTAAATTTATAGATATTTATAACATTAATTTTATTGTTTTTCGGAGGACATCAAAAGTAGTTCATTTTAGAAAATGGTATTTTTAGACATATAATGACTTTACCAACAATTATATATTTCATTATTAATATATTTTGTTTATATAAATAAATTATAAAAAATATTTGAAAAATATTTAGTAAGTTTCATATAAATAAGTTTAAAAACTAGGTTTTAATTATTTAATTTTAATAATTATAACAGTAAATTTATGTTTTGTAGAAACATCGGTGTTGTGTCTAATGTATGCCAAGTTGGTGTTGTGTGTAACATACACTAAGTCAATGTTACATGTAGCATATGCTGATTAGATGTTCTATGTAATGTATTCCATGTTAGTGACATGTGAAAGGAATGTTTGACTTAGTTCATTTCAAGACATAAATAAAAATTTAATTTATTCAATAAAATAAATGGTCCATAATAACTCAGGGTGTTACATTCTACCCCCCTTAAAATTAATTTCTCCCTTAAAATTCACCAATCACGTGAAAAAATGAGGATAATTTTGCATCATCATATTTGTAATTTCCTATATAGCTTCCTATAATTGTTGATTTATCTACAAAAATTTAACTATGTGTGTGGTCTTATTTCATAGAACTTTATCCATACAATCTATAATTTCAATTAGATATTCCCCTTAAGAAAGATCCTACTCCAACAATATGGCCTCTGAGTTTAGTGTATTTGAAGGTTCATTTATTTAATTCATCAGGGGATATACATGGAACACATCACGTACTTGATAGATACTTAGAGTATGTTCCAATGGAGAAGTTAATGCCCCAATACGATCAAGAATATCAAAGGGACTGATATACCTAGGGCATAGTATCCCTTTCTTCTTAAATCTCATAACTTTCTTCCAAGGTGAGATTCAGTGAAAAAAATCTCACCAACTTCAAATTGTAGATCATGATGACAGGTATTAAGATAACTTTTCTTCCAACTTTGAGCATCCTTGATATGCTTCCTAATGGTTCTAACCTTTTCAAACCATTTATTCATCAATCTCAAGTCCCAATATCTTTCTTTCTCCAACCTCATCCCATAATTGTGGGGATCTAGATTTATTCACATAATGGGATTCGTATGGTTCCATTTAAATGTTTTATTAAAAGTTATTGTTGTAATAAAACTCAACTAGAAGAAGGTATTAATCCCAACGACCTTATAAATCTAGGGAACAAGATCTCAAAATATCCTCTAGGGTTTGAATTTTTATTTTAGACAAACCATTTGTATGAGGATGATAAGAAGTTATGAAACTAAATTATGTATCAGGTTCTCACTGTATAATTCTCCAGAACATTGAGGTGAATGTTATATCTTGATATGATACAATATAATGTGGTACTCCATGAAACCTTACCAATTCCTTAATGTATATCATGGAAAGCCGATCCAGATAGAAATATTATTTGATAGCAATGAAGTGTGATGACTTAGTAAGGTGATCGACTACCACCCATATAGAATTAAACCCTTTATAGGTTTCGGTTATTCCAACAAAAAAATACGTAGTGATGTTCTCCCATTTCCATTCTGGTATGGGTAATGAATGCAATATCCCCTTTGAATTTTTTCTTTCTACATTAACTTGATGGCATACCAAGAACCTGGATACAATCTCTGTGATATATATCTTCATTTCAACCTAATAGAAGTATTATTTCAATTCCCTATACATCTTCATACTTCCTAGATGAATAGATAATGATGAACTATTCGCTTACTCTAACAACTACTTATTCAAATATGGTATGTAAGGAACACATGCAAGGTTCCTAAAACTTATTATTACATCCTGATCAAGGTTAAACTCAGGAACATTTTTGACTTTATTTTTTCTACTCTACATCTTCCTTATGCAACTCTTTAATCTTCACTTGTATTGAGAGTTGAAAATTCATTTGAGAAAGATATGTTTTTCTGCTTACTTTAGGATTTATAGATCTATCCTTTGAAAATCTTGAAATATTTGACATTTTTTTATCCTCATCATGGATATGCTAGAAATATCCTTCCGACTCAAAGCTTCAGCCACCTTGATCACTTTCTCAGGGTGGAAATGTGTATATCAGTCATAATCCTTTATCAAATCCGACCATCTTCTCTAGCATATGCTCAAATCATTCTGTGTGAATATATATTTCAGAATTTTATGATTGGTATTTATATCACACTTTTCTCTATAAAGGTAATTCCTCCATATCTTTAATGCAAAAATTATCGCTACAAACTTCAAATCATGAGTTGGGTAATTTTTATCAAGAATCATCAAATTCCACGAGGAATAAGAGATAACCATGTTATTATACATAAGAATTCATCACAATTATATCTTGGATGCATCTCTACAGATTACAAAACCTTATCCGCTATAGGGTAATGTAAGCATAGGTGCATTGACTAACCTTCTCTTCAGTTCCTTTAAATTTTCCTAAAATTCATCTATCTAGAGGAACTTGACTCCCTTATGAGTTAACTTGGTCAAAGGATTAGGGAGTTGTGAGAAATTTTCCACAAACGTTCGATAATATATAACTAAACAAAGAATGTTAAGGATTTAAAACTCTGTGTTAGGTCTAGGTCAGTATTCAATAGCCTCTATATTTTATGGATCTACTGCCATACCATATCTTGAGATTATGTGACCCAAAAATGAAACCTTTTTTAGCTAAAATTTAGAATTTTAGAAATTTTCATATAGCTTCTCCTTCCTTAGGGTCATTAGTCTTATTCTTAAGTGATCTTCATGATCTTCCTTTCTCTTTGAATATATAAGAATATCTTCTATAAAGACTACCACAAACGGATCAGGGTAATATCTAAAGAATCTATTCATTAAATCCATGAATATAACAGGGGAATTAGTAAAACCAAAAGGCATCACTATATATTTATTGTATCCATACCTTTTACGGAATGTTTCCTTGGGTATATCCTCCTTCTTGACCCTCAATTGATTATATATAGAATGAAGCTCAATCTAGAAAAATTATTTCTCTTCTCATAGTTGATCAAACAAGTCATCAATATGAGGAAGAGGACACTTGTTATTGATTCAGATTTGGTTCAAATCCTAATAATCAATTCAGAGTCATATTTAACCATATTTGTTTTCACAAAAAGAATGGGCTCACCTCAAGGTGACACAATTGGCCCAATTAATCCCTTATTAAGGTTTTCATGGAGTTTATTATTCAATTCCTACAATTCAATTGGAGACATTCTATAAGGAGTCACTAAAATTAGTGTGGGACCAAGTATGAGTTCTATTGAGTACTCAACTTCATGTTTTGGTGGAAGGCTAGGAAAATATTGCAGAAATACATCCAAAAAATCCCAAAAAATAGGCATAAAATCGATGTCAATTTTCTCCCCAACCAGTTGAGATAAACAACCATTTTGAATGGGAATTATGAACCATACACTGGATGTAATCTCAATTGGAATTTCATAATTATCATTATATTTATGTATGATCATATTATGGGTTTTAATATGAAACTTAACCTCCCTTAATTGAAAATTGATGTGGTATTTAATTAGAGAACTCCAATACATGCCTCAAATGACATCAAATTCAACCAAAGGGAGAATGAAAAGATTTTCCAAAAGCACAATCCTAAAATATTCAATCAGATAGGAATAATAGACTTGATATAAAATCATCGTACCATTATGGATTTTCACTACTAATTCCACATCTAATTTATTGGGTGTAATATTAACACCCTAAGAAAATTGTTTAGATATGAAAGAGTGGGTATATCCAAAATCAAATATGACATTAGCAGTTCTAGAGTGGATGGTAAGTGTACCTTTCATCACTTCATTATCACAACCCTTATTATAAAGAGCGATTGAATGATATTTATCCTCATACATAGGCTTAAGAGGTTGTTTACTTCGATCATCATCACTAGACTTTTGGTTTTGGAAGGGGTTCGCATAATGCTCGTTCTCTTTACACATGTAGCAATGAATCATGAGAGATTTATTTTATGCCATTTCTACCATTCTCAATGTTTTCTAACTTCTCCCCATCACTTTGGAAATAAAATGCTCTAGGGGCTTCCCTTCCACACTTAAAACATTTGTTAGACCCCTTAAGGAAATTTCCTCCATGTTTGTTCCCAAAATAGAGAATAAAGGATATATCATCTTCTTTTCTTCATGGTTTTTAGAATTTCCTTTAAACTCCTTCTTCTTCTTCATGTAAAAATCATGAGATTTATTCATGAATCCAACCTCGATTTCATCCTTGATTTCCCAATTCACAGTCTCTTCGTAGCTACTAATGTATCTTATATCCAAATCCCTTATAAGACTTGGCTTTAAGCCACTAAAGAACCATTCATATTTACTTTCAAGTTGGATGATTATTCCTGAAACTTACCTCCAAAGTCTCATGAAATTATCCATGTTGGTACTAATAGAATCATCATCCCTTTGGTTAAAATCAAGGAACTATTTATCCATCTTGGTATAATGAATCCAATGAAATTACACATCTAAAAATAATTTCATCAACTCATTCCAATCTTGGAATTCAATCTCATATTTCTACATCATATTATTGATTAGAGTCCACCACTGGTCTGATTTTCTTTCTAACTGATAGCCAGATGGAATGAATTTCTCATGCTCTTAATAGTGGATAAAAACAACATATTTTTAGTAGTACTGATCCTTTCTTCAGCAACAAGTGGATTAGAAGACCCTCAGAAAGAAGATGGATGTTTCCAAATGAAAGAATCAACAGAATGATATTCCCTCTTTCACACAGTTGGAAGCACACCAAGATTCAAATACTGAAAAAGCAATGTGAGCATAGAAACTTTGTTTTTAATTACATCTCCCATAACATTAAGATTATTAAGAGGAAAATATTTTCATTGTCCATAACAATAACCATTAATGCGGTTACTTCAGCTTCGAGCCATTGACTAAAACCAGAAATCATAGAGTGAGAAACATTTATCATATCAAGGAACCAAATAATCCTAAAAAGTCACTTATAGGATGCCTAAATTATTACACCTTATTTAATCTATGAAACCTTACATTTATCCTACAATATTAATAGGAAAATTATATTATATCTTTTATGATGGTTCAGGAAGAGTTTGTAAATTCCCAAAGCATATCCCAATAGAGTGTTAGATCAGGTGTACAACAAGGCCTATTGTCATGTACCAGATTACCCCGAGTCAAGACCGGAACATCTGGTCTGGTTTTTTTAACACTAGGTACATATGTACCAGATCCACATCCACATGTAGTATCCAAACATGGATTTATTTCTAAGAAACCAGTTAATATATCCTTTCCCAAAATTCCAGGACATTTTCCTATATGTTTGCTTATCCTTAGAATTATCCCTAGACACGTCCTTAGAGTTATCACTAAGGTTTTATCATTATATATTCTTATGGTTGACTAAACCTTTTCTCTGATTCCATTATAATAACTTTGTATTGAACTAAATTATCATTACATAAGTTTTGTGTAATACTTACACCATTATACAAATATATTCCCAAATACCATACCATTATAGATCCTTTTGAAACATGGAAACATAAACATTGATACATAATTGATCTACATCATCTCCTACTAGGTTCTTCTTGACCAAAACCGTTATTAGACACATCAAACATAATATATATCTTCATATCCGAGGGATGGAAACATCAAAAGGGGCAATCTCAAATTCTCAATAAGGTTAAACAAGGGATATATGTAAGTATAATCCTGATAATAAGGGTATGAGAACATGAACATGAAAATAGATGATCATACCCTGCATATCAAATATCATATGCATGAAACATAGAATAAATATTGGTAGTTCATGAGACATTAATCATAAGGAAATAAATAACATAATCCATGAAAGAATAAAATAAGAATAAAACAAGGAATTGTTGCAGACACATAATCATAAAATATGATTTCCATAGTAGACAAGGCATCACGACCAAGACCATCTTGGTAGTACGGGTTTACTCCACATACCATCTTGGTAGTCATGGTTCACTCCCATGGCCATAATAGTAGCATGAGTTCACTCTTCATACCATATTGGTAGTCATGGTTCACTCCCATGTCTATTATAGTAGTCAAGGTTTATTCTCAAGACCATTTTAGTCTATCTCATGAGATAGTAATCTTTACCCAATGCATTAGAGGGAGATATAGGTCCCACCCATCTTATAGTTAAATCACACATACATGTGCCACAAGATCATAAATAATAATATCACACCCCATGACATGAAACAGGTATTATAAACATGTAATCATACCATAACATTTGAAAAAATATAGGTTTCATAATCATTTCACCATAAACATAAACCGTGAAAAGAAGCGGGTTTCAAAAGCATATAACCCGTGAAAGAGAAATGGGTTTCATAAAAATCATGCCATCAAAACATAGTCCTTCCAGATAAACAATATGAATGGAATAATTGAATAATTTCCCTATAAATTCAAGAGTAACCCCAACTAATGTTATCTTATATGGGAAATAATTTTGAAAAGTCTTTTAAAAATATTTATTGAGGAAAATATCCTTTCTTCTTTGAAAAATTATGTTTAAAACATAAAACCATTTGAAAACCTTTTTCATTGTCAATGGATTTCAAAAATTATAAACGATGTTTTGAAACAATAAAACATTTTAAAAATCTTTCTTCCTTGAACATTATCTTTAATGGTCATCTAAAAAAAATTAATACATTTTTGAAAACATGGTTTCTGAAATAAAATAGATTTTTGACTGAAGATAGAAACACAACTAGATTTTATTAATTTTTTTCTTAATTATATTAAGTACCAAAGAGTGGAAAAATGGTAATAATACATGGATATATTATGAATAAATAGTGGATAAGTAAAATCATGAGTGTTCTTGAGATATGGATCCTAAGATATCATCAAAGAATCATGATCATTGACAATCCCAAAAATCGAAGAGTTTTTTTAATAAACTTTTATCACTTGGTAATATGTGATAATACCCACCATGTAAAAAAGGTAAATTACATGAATATTAAATTAAAATAATTAGTTTAATATTATAATAAGCTAAATGGAAGTATACACTCCTAAAAAACGAATGTAAGTGCATAACAAAACATGTGTCTCAAAGAAGGAAAATTGAGACAAAACTATCTTACTGATTTGGTACAATTTGAAACATTAACCCCATGAAATAAAGATCATAGAATGGATATGTGAATACCAATAAATTGAAATATATTGATCATTTAATACATTCATGGGATTTATACACACCACACAAAGGGAATGTGTAGTGAATAAAGCATGTGTCTCATGGAAATAAAAAGTGAGATTAAATACCCTTACCTTATGTCTTGAATCTCATCATACTCATTAAAACCACCTGTATAATAAATATAAATTTATTATAAATATTTCAAAGAACCAAATTATTATATCTAATACCACGTATGGTTTTATTATGAACTTATATTAACCTATTGTTAACAACCCTATGTTAAGGTTTTACATCGGGTAATATCTTTTTTTTTTTTACATGTGTCTTAATTTTTTATATCTTCATTCATTATACTTATATAATGATTTCAGAATGTAAACCATGATATAAATATCGAATATATTATTTATATGTGTATTATAATTATAGAGACCTTGTTTTTTCTTAGATTACAATTACATTATTTTAAATATGAACAATATAAAATCATTACACAAAGTGGATCCAAAAGTTTAGTTTCTTGGGAAAACTAGGACCATATATAACTTTTACATATAAACATAAACATTTATTTATTTAATTCTTCAATATCATCTTATTGGACCTTGAATTATACTTAGTAAAAGTAGTCACCTGACGATATACATCAAAAAGGGGTGATCTGAAGGCCCAAT
Source organism: Viscum album (assembly GCA_963277665.1). Lineage (NCBI taxonomy): Eukaryota > Viridiplantae > Streptophyta > Magnoliopsida > Santalales > Viscaceae > Viscum > Viscum album. The sequence continues at coordinate 1,224,913,564 of OY728142.1, read as the reverse complement.
AAGATGATAGATAAGAACATGAAACAATATAAAATTGGGTTATCATAATCATTATCATCATAACATATGCATATGATCAGAATCATGAGAGAAAGCATTAGGAGAAGACATAGAATGTGGAAATTCATAAAAATGAAATGTCAAGTCTTAGTGGTAAACTACCACATATTATTTTGAGAAAATCTATCATCATTTTCCCACATATTTCACTTTACTCGTGAGATTCTTCACATTACCCAATTCATTAGAGTGATATATAATTTTGGGTGCACACGTCACTTCATAAAATTTACATTTTCATGTATGCCACATAGAACATATATCAATATTGAAAATATAATAATACATGGAAATAAATGGCTTTAATTTTATAATCATACATTCATAAGCTTGGGGTTCCCAAATGAAAGAGGGAATAACATATAGGAATCATCACCCTTGAGTGAAGGAGACAATCTTGAGAAGTAAACAATGTTTTTTTTGAAAGAAGGGTTCTTTTGGAAGACAATGTATTTGTAATAAACTCAATTAGAAAACATTTATATCCTATAAAAGGTAAGATAATAATTAATATTATATGTTTAAGCAATAACCATACTAAAAATGGAGTGAAAGATGGAAAACCCAAAGAAAGAGAGTAAGGTTCAAGAATTCCCATTTCCTTTTGTTCAAAAGCTTCCTTCATGTTAATATCCTATATAATCACATTATATTCATTAATGAAAAATTAAAGAACCTTTTATACATGAATATGATCCTTTATGGTGTTATTATGTTCTTTTATATTCCTTTTGATTCGTTATAAAATTTAAATTCATTGTTCAGGATTGTTCTTTTTCTTAGTTTTCATGAACGGTTCACTTGTACACATGAATGGAAGTCCATGTAGAACATGGATAAAAGTATTGAATTGATATTACATGTTATCAAAGATATTCCAGGATTTTAAGTGATCTTATAATGAATTTGGTTATATACCATGAGGATGAATCATTATATAAAATTTAATGATGATCGTTTTCAGTTTATTTGGGCGGTTTTTGGATCACAACGAACATGTTTTGTTATATCATTCAGTATTATGTATAATAGTTGTTTATAGAACATAAAATGGGTTATAAAATCATATTAAAATCTTTTTTCACCCATGTAATAATTTTATTTACATATTTGAAGGCATTGAAGGAAAATAAAGGTGTATCACCCATGATGATGGTAAATTGACACATTATAGGAAATGATTTCATTTTTAAAAAATTAAAGAGAGATATGGATGGGTTTAATGAATAATATTCCATTAACATGATATAATACCAATATATCAATAATAATGGAGTTATAATGAAATTTTGATAAGATAATTTTATGATAAGAGAAAGAAGGAATGAAATTTGAAGGGAAATTGAAAGAAAAGAGAGATGAATTACCTCTTGAATTATCCTCTTGAGATCCTCCTCAAGTAACCAAGGATTAGCCATTTTATGGGTCCAAGATCCCCTGGAAAGGGGTGGGGGTATAGGTAAGAATTTTGGGAAGATTTTGGACAAGTATTTAATCTTGATAGGTGTGAGGAAATGGGGTTGTGAGGGGTGGTATTTATAGTGGAGAGGAGGGGTGTTTTCTCAACATTTAATTCATTAGTTTATTAATTTCCCTTAAGATAAGAAATAGTGATGATTCCATGACTAAATACAGTAAATAGGGTATTTGAGGTCTAGATTTGGGTTCTTACATAACTCATGATGTCAATAATACTGGATTTAACTTATAATTATTAATTCTGTAAATTACCATATTTTACTATTCACCAAATATTCAAGTATTTTTTAAAAATATCAAAAATTCACACTAACTATTTTTTACATGTAGAATTAAAAAATGAAATCCATTTTACGAAAATAATTTTCTAATTGTTATTAAATTATTTTTTAATTAAAATCATAATTTTATTGAAAAATATAATTTTTAAAACTAAAACTCTGCTTCTAACACTTTAAAAAATTAATTAAGGTCTCATAAAATTATCATATAATCATAATACATAAAAATAAAAGTCTATTAATAAATTTTTGGAAAATAAATTTTCTTTTAAATTATTAAATAAATAATTAAATATTCATGAATTATAAAAATAAAAACACTATAATATTATTATATCATATTGGCACTTATAGAACAGATAAATTGTATTTATACTATCAATGGTAAGTTACCTATTCACATGGATGATTTACTATTCATAAGGGTTATATAACTATTCATAAGGGTAAAATTACAATTCATAAGGGTATTTTACTATTCACTAAAAATTAAGTTTTTCCTATCAGACTCCAAACATCTTACTGATCGCAACCGTGTATGTCGGATTTTCTAAATTCAAATCACATAAGTGGAAAAATTATGTTTAACACCTAGGCTATAAAGGTAACATAGTATTTAGTAGTTCATTTAAGAATAATGTGTCATTGTGTTTCCTATTGTGATTTTATGTGACAAAATTATAAGAAATGAATTTATATTGATAAAACTTTGGGTCATTATATTCTTCCCCCCTTTTGAAATTCCTCCCTTGAAATTTCATTTTACAAAAATAGGTGAGGGAACTTCTTCTTCATCGCCTCTTCTGGTTCCCTAGTTTCTTCTCCATACTTATGGGGTCCTCCACTACACTTTTACATTTTATTTTGCCTTATTATGTAGAATGTTATCTCTCTAGTCAAGAATCTTTTCTAGCTGCTCCTCATAATAGAGATCATCTTCCACCTATACCACCTTTGAGTTCTATACATGTGAGGAATCTCGTATGTACTTCCTTAGGAGTTATACATAAAACACATCATGAAATTGATCCATATTTAGTGGAAGTGAAATCCGATAGTCCATGACTCTTATGCGGTCAAGGAACTCAAAGGGGCCAAAGTACCTTGGGCTTATCTTACCTTTTATTCCAAACGACATGACTCTCTTCTATAGTGATATTTGAAGGAATAATTTATATCCAGCATCAAACTCCAAGTCCCTTCGATTGTTTTTAACATATCTCTTTTGCCGACTCTAAGAATATTTGATGTGTTTATAGATGTCTTGAACCATTTCTATCATATCTTGTACAATATCAGGTATAAGTATCTTTCTTTCCCCAATTTAATCCCAACAAGTTAGAGTTCTACATATCTTTTCATAAAAAGATTAACATGGAGCCATCCGAATACTCGAGTGCAACATATTTTTATATGTGAACTCAACCAATGGGATATTATGATCCCATCCACCCTTGAATTATAGTGATCAAGCTCTTATAATATCTTCAAGCATCTATATAGTCCTTTTAGATTGGCCCTCAGTTTGGGGGTGATAGGTTATGATGAAATTCAATTCAGGACCCAAGTCATGTTGAAGACTCCTCTAGGATTTAGATGTGAACGTTGGATCATGATCATAGATAATTGAGAGAGGAACCAAATGCTGTCTCACCACTGCTATCACATATACCATTTCAAGTTGTTCAAGTGAGAGATCTTCCCAAATAGTGATAAAGTGGTAAGTCTTGGTGAGTAGGTCCACCACAACCTATATCACACTATTTCCTTTGGATTTCATAAGAAGACCCCTGATAAATTCCATAATGACATTATCCCATTTACACATGGGTATAGAAAATGGTTTCATCATCTATTTGGACTTCTTCTCCTCGTCTTTTACCTTCTGACATATCTAGTACCTTAAGATATACTCAACAATATCCTTCATCAAGTTGTACCACCAGAAGTGTTCTTGGATATTACGATACATCTTGGTGATACCAGGATGGATAGAGATGGGTGAGCAATGTGCATTATAAAATAGGTCCTTCTTTATCCCAGGTGATGAAGGCACACAAGGCCGCATTCTAAACCAAATAACACCGTCATCATCGATATGGAACTCTTGAAGCTTCCCTTATTTTACTATGTTCACCTTCTTTTGAAACTCTAGATCATCCCTTTGTCCATCCTTAATATTCTATTGGATAGATGGTTGGGAAATAATTTGGGAAAGGTAGGATGTATTCCCTACCATTATGATTTCAAAATATATCATTTTCATATCTATGATGATAGGTCCTTTCTCAATCTGCAACATGGATAGAGTTGTAGGTTCTTTTCTACTTTGATCATCAACTACCTTATTTGTCTTACCAAGATTATAGTGAATAGGGAAATCATAGTCTTTTATTAGCTCTAACCATATCCTTTAATTCATGTTGAGATACTTTTGTGTGAATATATACTTTAGACTCTTGTGATCAGTATCTATGTCACACTTCTCACCATAGAGGTAGTGTTTCTAGATTTTAAAGGAAAAAATCATAACTACTAGATACATATGATGAATCTGGTTTTTCTTCTCATGTATCCTCAACTGACGTGAGGCATAGAATATCACATTATCATTTTTCATCATTACAAAACCCAATACATTCATGGAATCATCAATGTATATCACAAATCTTTCTCCAATTTTAGGTATTGTGAGTACAACTGTAGTGATCAACCTTCTCTTTAGCTCTATAAAGCTTCCCTTACATTCTTCCATGTAGAAATACTTTACCCATTTCTTTGTTAACTTAGATAGTGGGCTTGAAAATCATGAGAAATTTCTCAAAAAACATCAGTAGTACCCAACAAATCATTGAAAAATATTGATTTCAGTGACACTAGCGGGCTAGGCCATTCCTTAATTGACTTTGTTTTTTAAGTGTCCATAGAAATTACCTAACTTGTGATCACATGTCCCAAGAACATGACTTACTTCATCCAAAATTATCACTTGGTGAACTTGGAATAAAAATTATCATTCCTTAATTTCACCAACACAAGCCTTAGATGTTCATCATGTTCCTCCTTGCTCTTGGAGTAGATAATAATATCATCAATAGAAACTACCAAATTTTTTTCGAGGTAATGTCTAAAGACTACATTCATAAAATCCTTGAACTTTTAAAGGTAATTATTATGTCCTATGGGAATCACCAGAAACTCATAGTGCCCATACATTGTTTGGAAAGTAGTCTTCTAAATATCTTCCTTCTTCACCTTAAGCTGATGGTATCCAAAACAAAGATCCACCTTTGAGAAGTATTGAGCTCCTCACAACAAATAAAACAAGTCATAAATCCTTGGAATAGGATAGTTGTTATTTATTGTGATCTTCTTGAGTTCCTGATAATCGATATACAGCCACATTGATCCATACATCTTCTTGGAAAAGAGCTTTAGCACACCCTAAGGTGATGCACTAGGGTATATGAACCCTTTGTCCAAATGATTTTTCATCTGATTATTTAACTCTTATACTTTAATAGGATCCATCCTATAAGGAAACTTTGAGATACAAGTATCTCCTGGTCTGAGTTCTATTGAGAACTCTACCTCATGATCCGGTAGAAGTTCAGGTAACCCTTTAGGAAATACACACTGTATTACCTCATGATGAGAATTTCTACAAGGTTGACACTTTCATTTGACTCAACCATTTGAGTGGAGTATGCTTCTTCACAGGGAACAAACAACTACACTATTGAAGGATTTTCTAAATAAGATTTATGGTTTTACTTTTATTTGTATAGGATCATGGGATGTTATGGAAAATGAAAATAAATTTCGTTTTCCTAACATTTGATACGTTCTCTATATAATGAGATTTAATCCATTCCCATTAGCATCAAATTCCACCAAGGTAAGTATCATGAGTTTTTATGAAAGAATCTTCCCTCATACGCCAATAAGATATGATTCTAACACTTAGGTTTCAATGATTTAATAACTTGGTGTTTTTATAGATATCTCTACTTCAATGTTTTAGGAATTCTATTCAAAATTTCTAGAAGACATTCATGATATAAAGAAATGCGTTGAACTAGAATTGAATAAGACATTTTCCATTGTCGATTTAATAGTAAGTGTACCTTGTATGTCTTCATTTTCTTTCTCCACTTCCATAGTAGTTATGGACTAATCCTTCTCTTGTTCCTTTTGGATTTGGTGGATTCTAAGTCTAATTACCCTCAAGTACTTTAGGTTTAGTGAACTGGCTTGCATATTTCCCTTTCTCCCTATATTTTTAGCATTGGACCATGGGTGGTGCTCTCTTATATTACACCACATTCTCCTTCCTTCTCATGTATTTTCAACACTCTTGGGATTGGTGGAATTCTTTCCCACACTTAAAGAATTTCTATGTCCCTTTGAGGATGTTTCTATGATTCTTCTTCCCACATTTTTGACATGTGGGTGGTTGATTTTTCTTTCCACCTTTCTCATTTGATCCTCTGGAATGAAACACCATTTTTTATTTATTATCAATATAGCCATGGGACCATTCTCCAGACACCATATTCACCTTTAGATCACATCAAACAACTTATTAATAACTTCCAAAGTCATGAATTACAAGATCCTTTCCAAGGTATTGTTTTAATCCACTAAAGAATTTATTAATTTTTCTATCATTGTTGATAACAAATCCTAAAGTGTACCTTAAAATACTTGTGAAATTCGATTTTTATGCCCTGATTAATTCTACATCCTTTTTATTTAGCTCCATGAATTATATCTCCATCTTCATATGAATATTTTATGAGAAATAGTTTTTAAGAAACATTATCATAAAGTCTTACAAATCCATGTATTCAATTTCATCCCTCAGCTTGGTGTTCTTAATCAAATACCACAATTGGTTGGCCTCTCCATTTAGAAGATTAATGGGCAGAGTCAACTTTTCTATATCAGAATAGTGAAGCACATAAAATATATTCTCTATTGAGTTTAACCACTGTTCCATAACAAGTGGATCAGAAGATCCACTAAACTTCGGTGGTCATTGTCGCATAAGACACTCAACAACAAGTTTCTCCCTCTTAGGTGAAGGAGGAAATTCCAAATTTTTCTGGTTATTATTCATAACTTGTGATAACTGGGTAAGAATCACCATGAAGTTTTGAACTCCTCCACCCAAAGAGTTGGGGATGTTGTTTGGTAAATCGTTGTGTTGTCCCTTGCATGGGTTGTTGGCCTGGTTTCTCCTAGTTCCCACTATTTTCTAAAATAGAAAAGGTTAGAAGAAAACATAAGTCAACAAGTCATGAATAATTTATTCCTTTGGTAAATTAACACTAAAATCATACATTATGGGATCCCTATATTTAGAAAATCTTCTAGGGTGATTGCTTATTCTTAGTCTCATACTAAGGGTTTTCACTTAGGTTCTCTAATCCAAGTTCCCAAATTAACTAGACCATCCTTTTATACCAATTATAGTGACCCATATTCTTCATATATAACTATTACATCATTTTAAAGATGAACAACAAAAAATAATTACCAAAATAAGATCAAAAGTTTTAATGACTTTTGAAAACTAGGACCATACATAACTGTTACAATATAAAAATAAATATTTATTTAATTCCTTCTTCTTTATATTCTTATTGGCCCTTGAATTCTCCTTAGCACAAGTTGTCACCTGAGGATATACATCAAAAAGGGGTGACCCAAAATCCTAGTAAGAGTATAGATAAGAACATGAAACAACATAACATGGGGTGAGAATAATCATTATCAGCATTACATAGGCATAAGATCACAATCATGAGAGGAAGCATTAAGAGAAGACTTGGAATGTGGTAGTGCATAAAAATAAAAAATCATGTCTTAGTGGTAAACTAAAAAACATTTTTTGGGAAAAACTAGCATCATGTTCAAACATATTTCACATTACTCATGGGGTTCTTCCCATTACCCAGTGGTTTTACTAACGTGATCCTCTAGGGTCATCATTTGAGGAGCATATTCCCTCCCACTCACAACAGCTATGGTTTCCCTTCAGAATCCTTTCCCTTCCTCCTCCGGTGTGTCTCAGTCTTGATGTCAGATTCCAATGGATATACTCGGTGTCGACATGGTATAGTGACAGTGTGACACAATGAATCTCCAGTGTGGCTCGGTGTTATCTGTGGCTCTCGATATCTATGTTGATGTGGCTCAGTGGAGATATAGCTTCTCAGCTCAGATTGGTGTGGGTCAGCTCTTTCGGCGATGATATGGCTTGACATGGATCTAGAATCTTGGCCCAGATCAACTCGAATTGGTAATTTCTGTGACAATGTGGCCCATCAGGGATTTGAATTCTCAGATTGGACCAGTGCGGCCTAGAAACGTCTCTAACATAGATTTTTATGTGGCTCGAAGACACATGTAGAGTATCTCAGAGGGGGGGGGGGGGTTCTGGGTTTTGGTGATTTTATGGTATTTTGTTGGTTTTATGGTTCAGTGATGCTCATGATTTGTTTGGATGGTGGTGAAATAGGATATATTTTGGTGGTTTTGGGTTGACATCATCAGTACTCCCTACCCGTCCCCACTGGTCCTCTTGCATTCTTCCCATGGATGGCTTGTTTCAGAACCCAGTGAGGGCGCATTCACGGTTATGATCTGAGAAAATCTATTCCCATAGTGGAATTTCAAGTTAAAAGCTACCTGAAGCCCCTCATCAACAATGTTCCCTTACTGTAGTGTTGGGTCATCTAGTCCTTGGTGATGATGGATTAGCTTCATGTCACTTGGATCATCTTCCAGGATTCTATGGATGCAATGGCGGTGGGAGTCATGTGGAGCATGACAAGGTTCATTCGGGATGGTCTTTTTTGGAGGTGAAATTGACTCATGAATGATTCATTATGTAGATTTTGTGTTTGTGAAGGTTTTTGGTGTGATGTTTCTATTTTTTTCTTTGTATATAGAATTTTTTTGTGGTGTTTTCTTTGATGCCATACGGTTCAAGGTTTGAGGGTCTTGGAGAGAATTTCTCCTATAAGGGGATTCTCTAGATGAGGTTTAGAGTGTGGATTTTCACTAGGTCATTGATATTCATATTTGGAAGTTTAAGAGGGTATGGAATTTCCATCGGTACTAGGACCATTTTTCCTATACGAGACAACTAGCAGAGCATTTATGAGAAGGTGAAATATGGTATTAGTGTTTTTAATGCTAGGTAGGGGCTTTTCTTTATATTATTGAATAGTTTTTTTCCTTCAAATATTGGACCATAGAGGCATGTTTGGTCTTTATGTATTTGATGAAATGTTGGTATTTCCCTTTTCCCTTAAAAGGGGGGGTTTATGCTAATAAAAAATTAATTTTCAGTCACATTACCCAATGCATTGGAGCAATATATAACTCTGGGCACACCTGTCACATGATAACATTTACATTATCATGAATGCAATATATAACATATATCAATATTAAACATATAATAACCCATGTAAATGAATGGGTTTTGTTTCATAATCATACATTCATAAACACTGGGTTCCCAAATGAAAGAGGGAATAACATATAAGAATCATCACCCTTGAGTGAAGGAAACAATCTTGAGAAGTAAAAGGTGTGTTTTTTGAAACAAGAGTAATTTTGGAAGATAATGTGTTTGTCATAAACTCAATTATAAAACATATATATCCTAGAAAAGGTAATATAATGATGAATAATGGATTTTTAAAGAATAACCATATTGAAAAAGGAGTTAAAATGGGAAAACCCAAAGAAATAGGGTTGGGTTCAAGAATTCCTCTTACCTTTTGTTCGAAAGCTTCCTTCATGTTAATATCTTAGATAATCAAAGTAATTAACAATTATATAACCTTTTATAAATGAATATTATTAATTGTGGTGTTATTATGTTATTTTATGGTCCTTTTTATGAGTTATAGAGTTTAAATTCATTGGTTGGGAGTGTTCTTTTTCTTAGTTTTCATGAACGGTTCACTTTTACACATGAATGAAAGCTCGTGTAGAATAGGGATAAACATCTAGAATTTATATTACATGTTTTAAAGATATTATAGGAGTTTATATTATCTTATAATGATGTTGGTTATATACCATGAGAATAAATCATTATAGAAAATTTATTGATGATCGTTTTAGGTTAATTTGAGTGGTTTTTAGATCACAACAAACATGTTTTGTTGTATCATTTAGTATTATTTATAAAAGTTTTTTATATAACATAAATGAGATTAAAAAATAAATATTATAATATGTTTTCAACCATTTAATTCTTTTATTGACATCCTTGAATTGATTGAATGAAAATGAAGGTGCATCGCCCACAATGATGGTAAATTGACACATCACGAGCAATGATTTCATTTTAAAAAAATAAAAGAGAGAGATAGGGAGGCGTTTAATGAAAAATATTCCACTAACATTATAGAATACTATTATATAAATCACAATAGAGTTATCATGAAATTTGGATAAGATAATTTGAGGATAATAGAAGAAAAGAAATGAGATTTGAAAGGAAATTGAAAGAAAATAGAGAGAGGAATTACCTCTTGAATTCTCCTCTTGAGTTCCTCCTCAAGGAACCTAGGATCGGTCTTTTAATGGGACCAGTATATCCTTGACATGGGGGAGGGTCTAGAGAAGTGTTTTGGGTAGAATTTTTGACAAGGATTGAAGCTTGAGAGGTGTGCGGAAATTAGGCTGTGAGGGGTGGTATTTATAGCCGAGGGGTGAGTGTTTTCTCAATATTTAATTCATTAGTTAATTAATTTCATTAAATACAATCAATATTTAGGATTATATGACAAAATAAAGTAAATAGGGAATGCGATTTTGATATTTGGGTGCTTACATAACTAATGATGTCATAAATAGTAGATTTAACTTATAATGTATTAATACTGTAAATTACCGTATTTTACTATTCAAAATAATTCAAGTATTTCAGAAAAATATCAAAAATTAACCCTAACCATTTTTTGATTATAGAATTAAAAACTAAAATCCATTTTATGAAAATAATTTTTTAAATATTAGTAATTTAATTTTTAATTAAAATCAAAATTTACTTGAAAAATACAAATTTTAAAATTAAAACTGCCTTTCTAACACTTTGAAAAATTAATTAAGGTATCATAAAATTAGCAGATAATCATAAGACATAAAAATACTAGTTTATGAATACATTTTATGAAAATGAATTTTCTATTAAATTTTTAAATTAATCATTAAATATTCATCACATAAAAAAATACCAACACTATAATATAATTATATCATTTTTTCACTTATAGGATGGATAAATTTTATTTATACCATCTTTGGTAAGGTTCCTATTCACTTGGCCTATTTACTATTCATAAGTGTCATATTACTATTCATAAGGGTAACACTACTATTCATAAGTGCATGTTACTATTCACCAAAAATTAAGTTTATCATATCGGAATCCAAACATCTTACTGATCACAACCGTGTATGTCATATTTTCAAAATTCAAAATCATAGAAGTGGAAAAATTATATTTAACGACTAGGATATAATGGTCACATTGTATTTAATATTTTATTTAAGCATGGTGTGGAATTGTGTTTCCTAATGTGATTTTATGTGACATAATTATAATAAGGGAATTTCCATTGATAAAACTTTGGGTCAATACAATAATAATATATAGAATATAAAAGTACAAAATGAAATGCACCATTCTTGGAGATGGTAAGCCGTACGTACGCATGAATGTTGTTTCTATTTTTTTATTATCATATTGAAATAAAGAAAGAAAATTACATATTTGTATATATGTATATAATATCATTATAGTAGTATTAAAATCCTATATATATCATATATGTACACTAAACCTATCCTTAATACATTTCACGTAGTGTTTGAATGAGTCACATCATTTTGAGGGGGCGGTGGTCCACACTTCCTTAAACGAAATTATCCAATTCATACCAAATGGATAGTAAAAAGATATGTGTTAAAAAATTAATAAAAAATCTTAAAGGTATAATAAATATAATATATTAAATATATAAATATAGTTTCAATCATAATTTCTAAAATGATATGAGGTAAAGGAAAAATGAACAATCATCGTTTAGTGAGGTGGTAGTTTTCCATACACGTAAATAGTATGTTCATTACGTATTATATGGATGTGTGTGTAAATGTAAGTCAAACCCTTATAATAACAACATAATAGTATATCGATGATATTGATGTTTTTATACAATCATTTAATAAAGGGAGTTTATGGGATGTATAAAGAAAATTAATGGAAGAAGCTTGAGAGAAGACATTACCTCTTAATCAGGTAACTCCTTTTTCTTTGTTCCAAAAGGCTTCCATGGTTGATTTATGAATAAGGGGAGGATTATAGGATTAGTGGAGGTATTTTGGTAAGTTTATTTTTTAAATATTGGCTGAATCTATGTGGTTTAAATGTGTGAAGAAGAGGGACACGTGGTGGACTTTTATAATGAAAGAGGGGCAACACTCTTGTAAATATTTGAAGAGAGAATTGCACCCATGTTTTTCATGTTTTAAGTTGATCCAATAATGATAAAAAGTAGATAAAAAGGAGTATAACATCAAAATATTTCCATAAAATTGATTTTGGAAAAGTTTATAGGTCGTTTTGTGCCTTAAGGTTATGGTTTAATCCCTCATTAAGCTTAATTTAACCTTAATCTTTGTAATTAATTATAATCACTTTCTCTAATATTTTTCATCAAAAATTAAGTTGACCTTATAAGAAATTATAAATTATTTTAATTACAAATATGAAATCCATTTTTCCAAATTCTAATAACAAAAGTGGTATAAATTAATTTAAAATTAATATTGTAGTCGAGTCGACAATGTAGGTTTTTAAATTAAAAACATTCAAAAGTTTGCTAAGTTTTTATACCCAAGTTCAATGTGAAATTGATATAAATGACATAAATTGTAATAATTTATAAAAATTTTATTTAATTAATCTTTCAAACCAATTTAAAATATAATTTAACCTTATAAAAAAATTAAATGAATAAACAATTTTGATTTAAAATCCGGTATTTTTCACTATTCATCCAAAAATGATGTTTCTCATAAAAATCCAAAAAATTATCCCTAATATAATTTTGATATTATAAATTAAAAAATGATTCCCATTTTATCAAATTCAATTTCTATATGTTTCTAAAATTAATTTTATTATTTTTCATAGAAGGATATTAAAAGGAGTTCATTTGTGAAAATGATATTTTTAAACATATAAGGACTTTACCAAAAATTATATCTTTTATTATGAATATGATTTATTTATATAAAAAAATTATAAGCAATATTTTAAAAGTTGATATTACTATTCATATAACTAAGTTTATCTTCTTTGTTATAATTATCTCATTTAAAAAATTATCTCATTTAAATAATTATAAAAGTAAAATGATGTTTCATAGAAACATCAGTGTTGCATGTAACATACTCCAAGTCGGTGTTGCGTGTAACATAGGAAAAGTCAATGTTCGATGTAACATATACTGATTCGATGTTTCATATAATGTACATTGAGTCGGTGCCATATGAAATGAATTTCTGACTTAGTGCATTGAAAAACATAAATGAAAATTTAATTTATTTGAGAAAAAAAGGTTCATAAAAACATGGGGTGTTACACATCTATCCACATACCACAGATGGACACATTCTCATTTAGGAATTAAGGTCATATGATTCCATACCACCCAAACCACAATAAAAACATCATAGTGCGTCCCTAATAAAATATTTCCTCCAAATTAAATCAAAGACCATTGGATAAACTCTCTTTCTTCACCAAAACACAATGTCCTGACTCAACTTATAATGAACCAAGCCTTTTATACATATTATTACATGATTTAAAAAATAATTTTCTATGACATACAAACCAAGCAGAAAAAATTATAGCATCTTTTAAAGACTAGGTACATAATTAGAAAACATGAAGCTAGAATAAAAAAAAGTTTTATTAATCTTCATATTGAGCTTATAACTCCCTTTGAGATCCATAAACTACATAGGATAACCTGGGGAATACATATACAATATGAATGATCTAAAAACACTAGTAAGAGAATAAACATGGCAATGAAGCATCACAAATGAGTTTGAAGTCATATCATGTTGACATAAAAGGAATGTACTATGAATGACCATATGGATCCATAACATATAGAACATGGAATAATATGATCATGGAAATATAGTAAAGTGGAAGAAACATATGACATGACATAAAAATGAGTCACAGGTAACTGCTAAGACTATATCACATGGTGGATAGAGACCCATAATATATTATATTTACTCCCTAATCCCATATATAATGTTTCATGAGACTAAAACATTACCTAATGTATTGGATAACTATTTATAAACACCCATCATAACATGTACATGTATATGTTTTACATATAATGAATCAAACATAAGGAATAAACCTAAGGGTTACCCATGTAAATAAATTAGTGTCATAATCACATCATAAGGAAAAACCAGATGAAGTATAAAAATTATTCCATGAAATAGGGGATTTAAATCTTTATTGGACATCCATAATGTGATAATATGAATATATAAATAATAATTATGTCTAACTGAATTTAAAATATGAAAAGTGTGGTTAGGTAAATTAGAAATGTTCTACTTAAGGGTAGTTTTAGGGAAAAGAATAAAGTGTCTTTATGGAGGATAAGGAAGATTTTTTTCATAAAATTATAAATTAACGAAAATCGTTTTTTCATGATCAATTTAGTTATTTTAGTAAAATATTGGAGTCTTAAATAATTTTATGGTGTTTACTTGAAATGGGTAAGAAAACTAGAATTTTGCGTTAATTAGGTTTTCTTATCAAGAGGAATTGAGAAGGGGAACCTTTTAAAAATGTAATTCCCTATAAAATAAATATTAATTGAGGTATATTAACATGTTTGGTACATATAAACAGATTATAGGATAATTTTATAATAATAATTAAGTGATAAAGTAAGGTATAGAGAGAGAGAGAATGTGTAACCCAAAGGAAATATGGAGGTTCGAAGGGATCTGTTACCTTATATATGAATGTGTTATATAATTTCTTTAATTTACAATAGAATAAAATTAATTAATTAATTAATTAATTAATAACCTATTAAACATGTATTTTATTTATTATAATTTCATTAAGTTCATTTATGGAAATTATTTTGAGTTATAAGGTTCCATTTTGTTGTTCCGAGAGTGTTTGTTTTAGGGTTTCATGATCGGTTCATTTCTGTATAATTATGAAAGTTATATATCAATGGAAATTCTGTGCCATAAGTGGAATAGAATGGTATTAATACAAATAAATAAGTTTAAATTTTTCCATATATAATTTTTTTTCTGACATGTGGATGATTAATTTGAAAAAACATTAATGATAAATGTTTAGTTTATTTTGGATGTTTTTCCAACCATCACACAATAGTTTAATTTTATTAAATATAATGTTTATATATTAGTTAAAAACATGAAATAAGTTATACTATATATATTAAAATATTATTTAACCATAATAATAGTTTTATGACTAGCCTTGAAATCGGTAATGGAAAACAAAAATCTATTATCCATGGAGATGGTGAACTTCCAGAATTTGGACAATGGGTTCTATTATTTAAATTAGAGGAGATGATAAAAAGAGAAAGGATATAAAAATATTTTTTATCCATATAAAATTTTGGTATAAAAATTATATTGTATTTATTATTCTTTAATGGATGAAATAAGTGAGGAGATGGTAGAATAAAAAAAGAAATTAAAAGAGGTAGTTTGTGATTGTTACCTCTTTAATATAACCTCATTGAAGGACCCCTTTAGGAACTTGGAATTGGTCTTTTGGTGATACTAATAGAACTTGAACATGGGTAAAGTGGGAATACGAGTTTTTTTATATATTTTTAAAATCTTAAAATCTTGGATTGTGTGAGGAGAAGGGGTTGTGAGGGGTGGTATTTAGAAGGGGAGGAGAGGGGTGTTTTGGGATTTCTAAGAATATTAAATTATAATAAATTAAATTTCTATCCAAATACCACCAAATAGAAATTTATTTTAAGATAATATAATATAATTTGGTAATCTCATCAACAAATAGAATTTATACTTGTTTTGGTTTTATTTTAAGCCTTCTCATTTTGATTAACCCTTAGTTAACCTAATTCAATTTTAACTATGGTAACAAAATTTTCAATATTAAAAGGTTGTATGTATTAATTATATGGTGTAAATTTGAAAAAAATTGTACTATTTATGATTTTTTATATCATATATTAATCCATTTTTATTTATTAATTTTTTTAAAATAATTTTATAAAATATTAATCCCATAAAATATTATTATTGTCAATTTTGTTTCTATTCATTACTTTGAAATTTAAAAACATTAAGAAAACAGGTAAAATTTGAAATAAATATTTAATTATATCATGAAAATTTCATGATAATCTAGATAATTATTTTTTTCACCTTAAATACCTCAAATTATTTTATTTTTATAATTTTTATGATTTGTTTATTTCATTTTAGGCTAATTGGATAATTACTGCACCAATTTTTTGTAAGAATACATGGTAATTATTTAATACCTAAAAACATTAATTAAATTACCATAATGAAAATAAATCCTTTATATTTTGAAATAATATATATAGTTTAGTATATTTTTTTAAACACATATTAAAATTATTAGGCCTATTAAAAATACGAGTGTGATATTTTTTTCACTTTCTTTGACGTTAATAATATCTATTTCATTTTCATAGAAGAGTATCTATTAAATAACTAAATTTAGAACCTTAACTATTAATATTACAGTTTAATTAATCCATTTTGACTTTTATGAAAACTTATGGTCTTATAGCTTATTTATTATCTACAACAACATTATTTACCCTTTAACGAGATGGTAAATTTTACCACGGTTACTCTTCATATTGACCAGAAATAAAATGATCCAATTTACTAAATTTGGACCTCCTGATTCAAAATATGGAATAAATTTTTTAAAATTAAAAACACATAAGTTTCATAACTAGATTTAAAATTAACTAGAAAAATAAAATAGAAAACAATTTTTCCTAAAAATGTCCTTTTTTAAAATGTTATTATACAAAATTCATGTATAAAATTAATTTTAAAACCAAAATTAACTAATTCATAATTAATATGAACTAATTAAATTTTAAAATTAATCTTGAAAATAAATTTTATTTGTAAATTTTTTAAACAAATATATTGTTTTCAATGTAAATAAATATTTTTAAACATTTATTAAAATCTCATTATTTTTAGAAAATTACCAAAAATTAATTCCAAGATAATTTTGACATGATGAATTTTGGAATGAAGTTTATTTTGTAAAATATTTTTTTTTAAAATTTTCAAAATTAAATATATTTTTTTCTCATAGAAATCACTAAAATTGTTTTATTAAAAAAATATATTTTTAAAGAATAGAATGAGTTCACTGAGAAAATTAAGTATTAATTTCTGAAGAATTAATATGTTTGATAATATGGTTATTTCGATTAATTATCTCCAATTCAAGGTCTAGGTTATAACATTCATGTTAAAATAATAATAATTAAATATTATATCATGATTCATTTAAACTCAATGTAGCGTGAAACAAAATCTATAGAAGAAAAAAAATTATTTAAAGAGAAATATTTCATAAAATTTATGTGGTGTAACATTATTCCCCCCTCATGAAATTTTACCCTTGAAATTTCATTTTATATACAAATGTGAAAACATGAGAGGGTACTTTTCTGTCATTTATTCCTCTAATTCCCATGTCACCTATTCATATTTGCAGTTCCTCTATAGTACATTAACCAGGTGAGTGGTCTTTTTGCGTAGAAAATTGTCTCTATGGTCTATGATCTTCACTGGATTCTCCTCATAATATGTATCATTTTCCAACTATACCACCTTTAGATTTAGTAGATGTGATGGATCTGGTATGTACTTCCACATGAGGGATACATGGAATACATCTTGTACTTGAGCCAAGGTCGGTGGAAGTGCTAGTCGATCTGCCATAGGTCAGAAGTGTTCTATAATCTCAAAGGGGATGATTTACCTTGGACATAGATTTCCCTTATTTTGAATTATCATGACTCTTCCATGGGGATACGTATTAGAATACCTTATATCAAACCACAATCTCTAGGTCTTGTTGATTATTTCCTATGTAGCTCTTTTTTTTGACTTTGTGTAGCTCAGATATGGTGCTTGAAGGTTTTCACCATTTCTTCCATTTCCTTGACCATTTCCGATCCAATCATCTTACATTCTCCAACTTCATCCTATCATGCTGGTGTTATACATATCTTCATAGAAAGGTTTCTTATGTGTCCATTTGGATGCTCTTGTAGAAACTATTTTTGCAAGTGAACTCAACTAGTAAAAGAATCTAATCCCATATTTTTTTGACGTTTAATGAGTTGGATCTCAACATGTCTTCTAGTTTTTGAACGATATTCTCAGACTAGACATCAATTTGGGAGTGATAAGTCATACTTAAGTTTAGCTCAGTTTTTAGTGCATATTGGAGAATTTTCACGAATGTGGGGGTAAATATCAGATCTTGATTAGATATAATTGATAATGGAACTCAATGAATCCTCAAAAATTATTTTATGTATATTCATGCAATTTTATTGAGTGATAATTCATTTATAATTGAAATTAAGTGATATATATTTGTAAGATGATCCACAACAACCCATATAGCATTATTTCCTCTAGATGTGTTTAGAAGTCTGTTGATAAAGTCCATGGCGATGTTTTCCCATTTCCATGTAGGTATATGTAATAGTTACACTATCCCACTAGAATTTTTCTTTTCATCCTTCACTTTCTAACATACCATGAACTTTTATGTATATTCAGTGACCTCCTTCTTTATATTGTCCCACCAATAGTTCTCTCAGAGATCTCAATACATATTTGTGATCCTTGGGTGGATGGATAAGGTCTAACTATGTGCATCATTCAAAATTATACACTTTATCTTAGTATCTGATGGTACACACATTTTTAAACCAAATATTAAAACTATGTCCTCAAATTTTTTTAATTTTATGGATTTATGATTTCTAATAGATCCACATTCTTCCAAATTCCCACACCATTTCTTTGAGATAAATTTATATTCTCTATAATAGATGGCTGAGAAATCATTTAATAAAGGAATGATAATGTTCATTATCTTATTATTCACATTTTCATCTTTTATAAGTCTAATAATATTGGATCCTACTCAATTATCATTATTGGAAAAATTGTAGGATCCCTTTTACTTGGAGCATCTATCACATTATTTTCATTACTAGGATTGTAGAGTATTGATCAGTAATAATCCTTTATCATCTCTAACCATATTAGCTGGTTCATATTATGCACCTTCTATGTGAATATACATTTTAGGATCTTATGATTAGTATATATCTCAAACATATCCTTACAAAGATAAATGCCACCAGATTTTCAATGAAAAGATCACAACCACCAACTCTAGATCATGTGTGGGATATTTTTTCTCATGAACATTCAACTTCCATGAGGTGAAGGCCATAACATTATCTTTTTTTATTAGTAAATATCCTAATCCATTTTTGGATGCATCTTTTTATTCCATAAATAGCTCCCAACTTGTGGGTCGTTTAAGTACTAGTGTAGCGGTAAGACTCTTTTTCAACTCTTTGAAGAAGATTCCACATTCACTAGTATAGAAAGAATTTACTCCTTTATGGGTAATATTGTTTAGTGGTTTTGATAATAATTATATGTTACTTAAAAACCATCGGTAATACCCATCTAGGCCAAAGAAACTTCATATCTCCATTACAGATGCTGGTATGAGTGACTCCTCAATTGTATTTTTCTATGAATGGTTTACAGATATCACTTTGTTAGTGATAACATGTCCCAATAATAATACATCCTCTATAGAGAAATCATATTTATTATAAGTTTCATATAGTTTCCCCCTTCTCATTGTCTTTAGGAAAAATATTAAAAAATGAACTTCATGCTCCTCCCCTCTCTTGGTGTATATTATAATATCATCTATAAAGACTACCATTTTTCTGTGATAATCACTAAAGAATCAATTCATTAAGTCCATCAATATATTTGGATCATTAGAGAGTCCAAATGGAATCACTTTGAACTCACATTGTCTATATGTCATTCGAAAGGAAGTGTTTGGAATATCTTCCTTCTCCACCACTAATCGGTGATATCCCCACCGAAGGTCCACCTTAGATAAATACTTGTCCATATGTAGTTGACCAGAGAAGTCATCTATTTGTGTGGGGGATAATTTTTCTTCATCATGTTTTTTTGATCTTATGATAATCAATTTATAGGAACATTGATCCATCATTCTTCTTGATGAAGAGGACTGGAAGACCCCATAGTGAAGCACTCGGGTGTATACAATCCTTATCCATATTCTCTTATAGTTTCTTCTTCAGTTCTTCAAACTCAATGGTGACCATCCTATAAAGAGTATTTTATGTCATAGGGATATAGATATAAGTTCAATTGAGAACTCAACCTCTTGGTTTTGAGGAAGGCTATACAATTATTCATGGAACACATTGGTGTAGTTGCTCATAATTGGCATGTATTCAAGCATAATGATATCATTTTTATCAATCATTTGAGCTAGATATTATTTTTTATAAGGAAATAATATCCATACTATAGTTGATTATTTTTAAGGAGATTCATCTTCATACTTACACTTCTATAGAATTGGAGCATTCCTTGGGATCTGAAGGGTGATCTCCCTCTCTCGATAATTGATGTTGGCTTTGGATAAAGGTATTCAATCCATGCCCAATATAGCATAAAATTTCACCAAATGAAGTAATATGAGTTGGGTGGGGGGGGGGTGTTTAGTCAACAAATATTAATTGGGGATGATATATAAACTTTTTATGAAATAATTTCCTCATTTGATGTTCTCACAGATTACTCAACTTACATATTTTGATGTGGTGTTTGAATAGTTCTTCTAAACATTCAAGATATGAAATAATTCATAGAACTAGAATCAAATATTACTTTCACTATTAGTGAATGAATAATAAACACACCTATCAATTCATCATTGTTGGTTTTCTCCTTAGAAGCACTGATAGCATATTCCCTTCCTTGTTTACTTTGATATTGTTTTAATTGATTGTCTCTGGAAACCCTTGGCTTAGGGAATTGTCTCACATAATTCCCATGTTCCTCATAGTTGAAACAATATAATACATACTAAGATTTTATCTAATGATTACTTTATTCTTCTATAGTAGTGGGATTCATAAAATCCCTTTGGAAATGATTATCCTCATACCCCTCTTTCCATATTCGAAGCATATCCTGGTTCCTTTTAGATAATGCCTATAATGCTTCTTCCTAAACTTTTGACATGTGAGTTTTTGGGTTTTCTTTCCTCCATGATATTTTCCCATTGATCTACCCATATTAAACTCTATCTTCCCTTTTTATCTCTGAGGTCATGAGACTATTGAGAGTCCCCAATCTCCATATCAACCTTAAGGAAACAACTAACAATCTTCTCATAGATTTAAATGTCTCGAATTGAAAAATATTTTGATAGACATAGATTTAATACACTAAAGTAGTGATCCATATTAATTTTTGTTTTCATGAAAAAGAAAGATAAGTATCGTACAAGACTTTTAATATTTTCCTTGTATGCTCTGATATACTAATAATCTTTTTTATTCAGTTTGAGTAACTCCCTCTTTAATTTAAGATGAAGAGTTATGGGAATATATTTATAGAAAAATATTATCTTGAATCCTTCCCATTCAAAAAAATCAATTTAGTCTTTATAATTTGTGTTCTTCATTAGTTTCCACCACTAATCATCTTACCTATCAAAACAATAGACATCCGTCATGACATTCTCTTCTTTTGAGAAATGAAGGATATAAAATATATTATCAATGGAGTTAATTCATTGTTACACAATCATGGGAACATAAGTGAAACTAACGATAGAAGGCGTTTTTTATATAAAGGATTAAACTGCTACTTGATATTTTATAGGATAAATAGGTCATTCCACATAATTTATATTATTATTCATAACATGGGGAAATTAATCCAATACTTTCATAAAGTTATGAGATCCCATTACCATAAGTTTTGGCATCTCATTCATGAAATCATTACATTGTATATCACATGGTTATTGGAACAGTTTATCCTATTTCCATTCATTAACTAGAAAACAAAAATAATATTTGGGTGATTTAATACTTAGTTAATAATAACATAAAAGGAAGCATTGAACATAAAAGGATAAGCTTATAAATAAAAAATGGATCCCAACTTATGATTACCTAAGATTTAATATTGGATATCCATGGTGGTAGAATTATCCCTTTGGTTAAAACTAATTTTTTATAGTCATAATCCCTATAAATAACTAGACTATTCCCTGATACTAACAAAAACAACCCAAGATTTTCCACATATTATTACATGATTTTAAGCATAATTATCTATGAAGTAAAAACTGAGGATCAAATAGTATAACATATTAGGAAGAATAGGTACATAATTAAGAAACATGAAACAAGAATAAAAAAATAATTTTCTTAATCTTCATAATGATATCCTAACTCCCTTTGACCTCCTACAACTTCATAGGATAACCTGGGGAATATGTAGGAAAAATGGATGAGCTAAAAATATTTGTAAGGGAATAAACGTGGAAATGAAGCATAACACATGAGTTATAAGGAATATCACGAAGAAATGAAATTTATGGCTCATTAATAAACATATGGAATTATAACATATAGAACTTTAAATAATATGATCCTGGAAACATAATAAAGTGGCCACAATATATAATATTATAGAAACATGAGTCAAGGAAACTTGCAAGACTATATCACATGGTGGATAGAGTACCATAATGGATTAGTTTTACTACTTAATACCATACATAAATTATTATGAGACTAAAAAATTACCCAATTAATTGAAGTACTTTGTGGGTACCCCCATCATAACATGTTCATACATATCTGTGCCACATAAAGAATCAAACATAATGAATAAACGTAAGGGTTACCCATGGAAAGAAATGAGTATCATAATCATGTCACAAGGATTAACCAAATGGAATATAAAAATGGTATCCATGAAATAAGGTATTTGAATCATTCTTAGTCATCCATAAATGAAAAATACTAATATATCAAAATAATGTTGTCCAATTGAATTGAAATCCTGAATAAGTGTGGTTAGGTAACATTAGAAACGTGACACCTTAAGTGATATTTTAAGAAAAAGAATAAATATTATTAAAGAGGATAAGGAATAATTATTTTCATTAAACCAAAACTTATATAAATTAGTTTTTTCATGATAAATAGTGTTATTTTAGAAAAAAAATTAAAGGCCTAAAGCATTTTATGGAGTGTCCTTGAAAATAGATAAGAAAATGAGAAGTTCCCTTTAAAAGGGTTTTCATATTGAGGGTAATTGAGCATGGGAACCTTTTAAAACATTTAATTCCCCATAAAATAAATATTAATTGAGATACATATATATGTGTGGTATATAGAGACTAAATATATGAGAATTATATAAGAATAATGAATAGATAAATTGAGCCGAAGAGAGAGAAAGTGTAATTTCATGGAATTCCACTTGAAATTGATGTCATGGATAATACAATAATATTCATTAATTTTTTAATTAATAACATATTACACATTTAAATTATTTATTATAATTTTTTTGAATCTATTTATGGCCATTTCAATGAGTTATAAGGTTCAATTTCATTATTTCAGGAGTGTTCATTTTATGGTTTCATGGTCAGTTCACTTGTGTATAATTATAAAAGATCTTATTGAATGTAAATTATATTATATACTTAGAATAATATGGTATTAGTACACTTAACTATGTTTAAGTGGTCCCATATACCATTTTTTTCTAACATTATGATGATTCAATTGATAAAACTTTTACGATAAATGTTTAGTTTATATTGGTAGTTTTTCAGACCATCACACATTAGTTTAATTTTATATAATATTATGTCTATATATAATTACATAAAATGAAAAAATTTATAATATACTTATTAAAATCTTATTTAATAATAATATTAATTTTATGACTGGCCTTTAAGGTGGTAATGAAGACGAAAACTCATTATTCATAATGACGGTTAACCGCCATAATTTGGACAATGGTTTCATTTATTTGAATAATAGGAGATGAGAAAAAATGGATTGATATAAAATATTTCACTAGAAATATAACATCCATTCATAAACATGATATGATATTTATTATTATTTTATGGATTAAAGAGGTGAGGATAAGGTATAAGAAGAAAATAAATTAAAAGAGGTAGTTTGAGATTGTGACCTCTGGAATATTAGCTCCTTGAAAGACCCCTTGGGGAACTTGGAAGTGGTATTTTTGTGAGACCATAAGCACTTTAATGTGGGGAGAGTGGGGAGTATATTGTTTTTTAGAGATTTTGAAAGCTTAAAGGCTTGGAATGTGTGAGGATAAGGGGTTGTGAGAGATTTTATTTATAAGGGGAGGAGATTGGTGTTTTGGAATTTCTCAAAAGATTAAATTCTAATAAATTATTTTTTTTATAAAAATACCACCAAATGGATATGTATTATAACATCCTGAGATATTTAGAATTAATTTTTTTGAATTAATTAAACCTTTTTTATATTTTTCATTTCATGTATAACTAAAAATAGTTTATTTTATATTAAATCACTATGTTTGGATTGTGTTATATGAAACACCGAGTTAATAATGCACCACACACAACATAAATTTTATCATTATCTAAACCAAACACCAAGGTTATATTGTGTTATGTATAATAATGACTTCCATCATATGCATGCATAACATGCAAGACTGAGTTTTACCGAACAATAATATATTATTAAAATGTTATTATTTAATAAAATAATATATAACCTAGCTATTAAATTAGAAGTTATGAATGATATTAATTTATATATAAAAATATATGGTTAAAAAAAATATACTATGAATTCATATGTTTCCAATTAATTAGAAATGAATATGAAAACTAATTGAATAAAAAGGGAAATATTATTATTTTTGTGAACACAAAGATGTTTTACCCTAACAAATTAAATTAATTACAATTAGTGAGTGATATTAAAATAATATATATGATATATATTAAATAAAATATTTGTTATATTAATTAAATATATTTTATGGACATAATATAAGAGAAAATCTAATTTTATGGTTAAAAACCTATATTTTGTTATTAAGGCATTTTTACCACATTTTAATGGAGAACCCATTTTAAATCCAAATTTTGGAATTTTTTTATTTTAATTTGTCAAAAGAAACTTCATATTTGAAATATAAACATAAAAAACCATAGAGGATAAATTTTTGGTATTTTCCTGTAAGGTTTCATTTTTTAATGAATAGTTAAAAACACATAATTTTAATTCCAAATTAACATTTCATTCTAATTAATTTGTGAAGATAAATTATATATTAAATTTGTTTAAAGGTATAATTAGATAATATATTTATCAATTTATCCATTTTATGTTATTATAAAAAATTTTACTTTGAAATTGGATATAAAAACTTACCAAACTTTTGATCTTTTTTACTTTAAAAACCCGAAGTGTCGTCCCGTAAGCATGATTAATTTTAAATTAATTTATTCAAATTATATAGTTGGAATTTAAAAATGGGGATTAAATATTTGAAATAATCATAATTTATAATTCATAATAAGGGAAATATATTTTTTGACCAAAAATAATAGTGAAAGTAATTAAAATTAATTACATCAATTAAGATAAAACTATGCTTAATTAAGGACAAAACCTTAAAGTTAAGACCCAAAATGAACTAGAAAATTTCCTAAGAGACATTGTATGGAAATATTTATAACTGCAAATATCTTGGATATAACTTGGTCTGTTACTTTATTTAATTGACATGTGAAAAATGTGTATGGAATTCCTTTTTCAAAATATTACAGGAGTGTCACTCTTCCTCCACTATAAAAATGCATCATCTCCTCCCACTTATTAATATCTATAAAAACAATTATTTTTGGACAATATCTACTAAAATATGATACCAAAAACCTGAATTATATCTTTAATACTACCTTTGGGTATAAATCCTTCCAAGGAATCCATTTGGTGAAAACTAAAAGGATCTACCAGATTAGGAGGCAACACCCTCCCTCAAGCTCCTTTAGTTTTATTTCAATTCTTCACTCCCTAAAATATTATTATTTAATGATTGTATAAGAAAAATAATACCATAAATATAATATTATGTTGTTATTATAAGTTTTATACCTGCACATAAACACACTTCCATCTAATGGGTAATGAACATACTGTTTACGTGTTTGACGAACTACCCCCTCATAAAAGGATGATTGCTCATTTTTCTTTTACCACATCTCATCGTGGAAATTTTGATGGAAAATATATTTATATTTTTATATATGATATATATTATATTTATAATTCATTTACTCTTCTTTAATTTTTATTTAGAACATACTTTTATTCTTTCCATATTGTGTAAATATGATAATTTTTCTTGAGGAAGTGTGGACTATGGCCACCTCAAAGCGATGTGATTCGTTCAAACATTACATGGAATGTATTAAGGATTTTTTATTAAATTTATATGATATATAATAAATAATAATTCCATTTTAATGATTTTATATACAAATAAAAATATATTCTATTTCCTTTTCTTCTTTCTATAAAAAAATTAAACTATAACGACATTCATGCGTACGTACATCCTACCGTTTCCATGAACGGTGTATTCCATATCATAATTCTATATTTAATATATTATTATAAAAAATATATACTGAATATAAATGATATATATATATCATTTTTTACATGTTTTAAATCATGATATATGTATAAGGACCAAACATATAACAAATTATGACCCAAGAGAAAAACAAAGTGAATATTAGCCGAAGCGTAACCTTAACTTGAAATTGTTAACAAGAGGGTAATATAAAGTCATAGTAAAACCATATATGGTATTATATATAAGAATATGTTTCTTTAAAAGATTCATAATAATCTTACATTTATTATACATGTGGTTTGAATGAGTACGATGAGGGTCAAGACACAAGGTAATGGAATTTCATCTCACTTTTTATTTTCTTGAGATACATGATTTATTCACCACCCATTAATTTTGTGTGGGTGTATAATTAACATGGATTTATTCTAAGATTATTATACATAAATTTATGTGTATTTAAAGGTGAATTTTAATATATTTCTTTCATGGGTACTATGTTTTAAAAGCTACCAAATCGGTGAAATGATTTATTCTCAATTTTCCTTCTTTTAGACACATGCCATGTTATATGACTATATTTTTCCATGAGGTGTATATAATTCCTCTTAAATGTTATATAATGAATATATTTCTATTAATGATATTTTAAGATTAATTTAATTTAATTTTATTAAATGAGGAGCATGGTTTAAACTTACCAATGGTAAGAGTTTATTGAAACAATCTCATCACTTTTTGAGATTGTTTATGATTATAATTATTTTGATGAAATATTAGGATCTATATCTCATGAAAACTAATTAATTTTTTATCCCTTGGTTATTCATGATATATTCATATATTGGAACCATTTTGTACTCTTTGGTACATAAGATAGTCAAGAAAGTGTTTTTAAGAAAGTCTGAATTTCCCTCTCTCTTCGGTCAGAAATTTATGTTCCTTCAAATCCATGTTTTCTAAAAAGGGTTTCCAATAATATGGTACTATTTTCCTATAATATTTAAAAAAACATTTTTAACATTTTATTTGTCTTTTACCAATGTTTTCAATTTAATATTATTTTCAGTTTCTGAATAAGTCATTTTTCTTACCTTTTTACTGAGAAAAAGGAATATTACATTTAACTCATACGATATGTTTGGATTTAACCACTATCATTTATATGAAATTAATTTACATGTTTAAAAATTTTAGTTTTTAGGAAAAATGTTTTCAAAATGTTTTCAAGCTTCTTTCATAAGTTTTCATGTAAAAGGTTTTCAAAACATTTTCTAGATTTCTTTATATTTTTTCAAATTTATTTTCAAATAAATGGTTATAAAAAGTATAGAATCTTTATTTACAAGTTTTCAAATTATTTTCAATGAAATAATTTTCAAAACACTTTTGAACTTTCTATTAATGTTTTCAAAGTGTTTCCAAAGAAAAATGTTTTTACAATGTTTTGAATCTTATTATATAATATTTTAAGGGAAAATGTTTTTAAAATTATTTAAATTATTATTTATAATTTTTCAAGGTATATTCTTAGAAAATTATTTTAAAATGGTTTTATGAATTAAGATCCTTTTTCCACATAAGAAAGGATATTTTTTTCAGGAAAAGGTTTTGAAAGAAATTTCAAAATTATTTTCCATCTAAGATGACATTTGTTGAGGTTACTCATGCCATTTTAGGAAATGATCTAAAGGTTACATTCATATTCTTTATTTTAATGGGTTATTCTTAATTTTATTATCTTTATGAATCACATTTATCTTTCATGGTTTATGTTTTTAGGAAATCCATTTCTATTCAATGGGTTATATTCTTTGAACCCCGCTTATTTTCAGAGGTTATAATTTAACGAAATGATTAGGAAACCTATATATTTTCCATAGGTTATGATGTGATGAAATTTTAATGAAACCCATTTCATTTCATGGGTTATGATTGTGGTTTATAAAACCTATCACTTTTTATAGGTCATGAAAATATGTAGTTTTATTATCTTGTGTCACATGTATGTATGATTTTTTTGTTATGGGTGGGTATTGTATCTCCATTTAATGCATTGGGTAATGATTAATGGTATATGAGACCAGAGGGTACACATGTTGTATCGCATGTACAAAAATATAAAAGAACATGTGTTGTATCATAGGCCTGAAAATAAGGAGGTGCATAAGTTATTGCCCAAGCCTAAAAATAAGTAGGTGCATGAGTTTTATCCCAAGCCTAAAAGTAATATGATTCATAGTTTGTAGCCCAATACAAATTATAAGAGGGTATACAGGTTGTTAACCCAAGTCTGAAGGAGGTACATGTGTCATAGACCAAGCCTAACATGTTTTGAAGGTCCTCATAGGAAGCGTTAACATAGGATATTTCATGTTTATGTGTATTCCACAATTAAATATTTTATTCCTATCTTATTATTTCATGGATTATTCTTTTTATTTACTTATGATTATTGTCTTATAAAATTTCATGATTTATTCCATGATTAATATTTATTATCTTTGATATACAGGGTATGATCTTCTAATTTTATGATCATGTTTTCACGACCCTATGCTCATGTGTATGCTTACATGTCTCCTTTGTTTACCCTTACTAAGAATCTAAGATCACCCATTTTTATGTTACCTTACCTAGGTAATGAAGATATGTATTATGTATTATGTATCTAAAAAGGATTATATTCATAAAGAACTTAGTGGGAGATAACATAGCTCACTCATGTACCAGTGTTTATGTTTCATTATTTCCAAAGGAACTGAACTAATATGGTGTTTGGGTGTCTATTTGTATAATGTTTTAAATATTCTGAAAAAGTGATGTAATGTTAAAGTATGAAAAGATAGGGTTGGTATAGTTGGTATTATAGAAAAGGTTTA
The DNA here is from genome assembly GCA_963277665.1 of Viscum album. NCBI lineage: Eukaryota > Viridiplantae > Streptophyta > Magnoliopsida > Santalales > Viscaceae > Viscum > Viscum album. The sequence goes on along the minus strand of OY728142.1, from coordinate 1,224,883,902 downwards.
TCTAACCTATGAAAACTTGGACAAGAACACTTTTATGAGATCCCTTAGTATATTTCTGAGGATATATTTAGGGATGTCTCTAAGGATAAGTATAAGGACGAGTTAACATTTAGGAAAATATACTGGAATTTTTGAAAAGGATAGAGTGAGTGGTTTCTTATTAATAAATCCTTATTTGGATACAATAAGTGGACGTGGCTCTGGCACAGATGTACCTAGGGTTAACAACTCTGATGAGGTACATCAAGCCTCACTTGGCATAACATGGTATATGACAACGAGCCTTGCTGTAAGCCTATTTTGACACTCCTGGGGGATATGATTTGGGAATTCACAATCTATGTACAAACCATCATGAAGGATTTAAATAGAGGATTATTATTAATAACATAGGATAAACCTAATGTTTCATTGTTTAAAGATGTAGGAGCCACAATTTAGGCACCCTAAATGAATTTTTCATGATTATATGGTATCCCAATATAAATTTATCTCACACTATGATTTATGGGTTTAGTCAATGGAGAGAACTAGAAGAAACATGTTTAACATTTAATGTTTCAGATATTGAATGTATATGCATTATGAGAATTTATTTCCCACATCAAAATCTTATAAAGAATATCAGGAATGTGGTATGAGTACTGGTTATACTTCTGAATACAAAGAGACCACAAATGACATGTGAAAGGTATGCGACATACTATAATTATTATTTAGAGTAAACATATGAAGTATGATTAGATTGATCTTGAGGAACCTTAATAAATGATTAATATTTCACATTCTAGGAAATAGGTATTAAATAATAAGTTTATGAAGTCTGAGTAATGGATTTATAATAAAGTTGGATGAATTTAGTATTTATGTTTTGGCATTAAAATATTATATTATATGAATCATGAAATATATAACTATATTTAGTATAATTTTTCATTGATGAATAAAAATGATATTTTGAATGGTGATGAAGATGTAGAAAAGTTATATATTTATTAAGGGAAGGTAACCCTTAATGTTATCAAGATGTTTAGAAAATTATGTTTATCTTGGATAAAGAGATTATTGATATGGAAAAAGTAAACTTTATAACACTGATTACCTTGGATCTAATTAAGTATTTTTTGAAAAATAATTCTATATCATCATGGATGAAGTTTATAACTTCTTAGATTTAATGAATATATCCAGTAATCTTTGAAATAAGGAAGCATTCATGTTTTTAGAAAGGATTTATGGTAATTTAGGTCATTACCCAATTTCAAGAGAATACTTGGTGAAGGTTCACATCTTTGGAGTGTAAAAATATAGAGCTACTTTTTTGTATTTTGGGGGATCAATTTTAAGATTATTTCGTGACCTTATTTCTAAATTTTTGGATGTTAATATTTCAAAAGCTTTATAAGGTTACCAATTCAATAAATGTTTAAGTTAAACATCAAAGGAATTATTTATTTATAGAGATTGTATTGGAAACATTTTTTAAAAGAATATGTAGTGATTAACCTTATTTAAAGGATTTCCATATTATTTATTTTGGAAATTATATTAGTGTGGTTTTAGAAAAGAATTTCATTTATGTCGGGTCACAAGAAATCTTGGTAGACAAGGCCCCAGGTCATGAACCCATTACCAAAGCACAACACAGGCTTCACACCTACCACTGCCTATGCGATGTCCTGGTTAACGTATAATTATTTTTGATGAGTAAAAATTTATGACGAAACAATATTGTTACTTTTAATGTTTTGAGGTTAATATATTAACCATATTGATTTTTAAGGATAGTTAGAGATAAATATTGATAGTTTTCATTATTTTATGGGACTTAAGAACTTCTAAAAGTTTATTTTAGTGCTTCAGGCATAAAAGTTAATTTATAGACATCAGTTTCTTGAAGTAATGAAATAGATAAAAAATCACAAATAAAGAATGATTTTTTGTTTATAAAAATATATCAGGTTAGTATATTTCTTTATATTATTGGTTAGTAAAATAATTAGTCAATTTTATGACAATGATAAAAAAGTGTTTTCCTAATACCATAATTTTTGTTGAACCGATGGACTTTTAAATAATCACAGATTTATGAATTTGAGGCCATCAAATTTTTATTGATCATACACTTTTTTGTGATTGATGACCTGAATCACTCCCTATAAATATTCAAACATTTTCTCCATGTCCAATATTCACTGCCAACCTATGTTCTCCAACATGGAAACCTAGATATATGTAACTTCGGGTAATAGTTATGGTTCATACATTCCCTTTTTATGGGACGTTCTAATATACATTTTTATGATACAAGTTTCTATGAATGGAACATTCAAGTATTAATAATTTTATAACCTAGATGAATTTTGAGGGATAAATTCATTTTAAAGGGGGGTAGAATTTAACACTATTATATTTTTTCAATTTTTTTTTTCGAATTAATTTAACCATTTCGATATTTTTCATTTCAAGCAACTTTGAAAATAGTTTATTTTATATTAAACCAATATGTTTGGATTGTGTGACATGAAAAACCAAGTTAATCATGAACTAGAATAAAATAAATTTTAGATTTCTCTACATGGAAAACCATGGTTAGCTTTCATTATACGCAACAATGACCTTCTTTGATGGCTTTCGTAACACAGAAGACCATGTTTTACCGAACAATAATATATTATTGAAATGTTATTATTTAATATAGTAAGATATAAACTTGCTGTTAAATTAGTGGTTATGAATAATATTAACTAATTTATGAAAATATATGGTTTTCAAAAATATAATATTAATTCATAGGTTACCAATTAATTATAAATGAACATGAAAACCGATTGAATATAAAGGGAAGTATTATTATTTTTATGGTTACAAAGATATTTTACCCTAATAAATTAAATTTATTACAATTATTTAGTGATATTAATATAATATATATGTTATATATTCAATAAAATATTTTTTATATTAATTAAATAGATTTTATAGACATAAGATAAAAGAAAACCCAATTTTATTCTTAAAAACCTATATTTTTTTGTTAAGGCATTTTTACCACGTTTTAATGGAGAACCCATTTTAAATAAAAATTTTGGAACTTTTATAGAATTAATATGTAAAAATAAAATTAATATTTTAATTAAAAAAATAAAAATTAGTTTAGGATACTTTTTTGGTATTTTTCTGTAAGGTTTTATTTTGTAATTAATAGTTAAACAACTGAATTTTAATTCGAAATTTCTTTTTCATCTAATACATTTTTATGGTTAAATTATATTTTAAATTGGTTTTAAAATTTAATTATATAATTTTTTTTAATTTAATCCAATTTAGGTTATTGTAACCAATTTCACATTGAAATTTTATATAAAAACATAGCAAACTTTTCATCTTTTGTTTACTTTAAAAACCCGCAGTGTTGTCCCGTTGGTGGGATTAGTTTTAAAATAATTTCTGCCACTTATGTGGTTTTAATTATAAAAATGGATTTCATATTCAGAATAAAAATAATTTATAATTTATAATAAGACCAAATTAGTTTTTTTAACAAAACTATTATTGAATGTAATTAAAATTAATCGCATTAATTAAGGTAATATTAAGATTAACTAAGGACTAAACCATAAATTTAAGTCCCAAAACGGCCTAGATACATTCCAAAGAGCCATTAAATGGAAATATTTCAACCCTATCCTACCTTTTATCTAATTTTTCAATAATTTTGTCAACTTGGCATGTGAAAAATGTGTATGGAATTTCTTTGTCCAGATATTTCAAGAGTTCCACTCCTCCTCCACTATAAATAGAGTCATCTCCTCCCACTTTTTCACACCTCTAAAACCACTTAGGTTTGGAAAATATACAATCAAATATCCTCCAAAAAAACCTCCCATACTCCATGAATCCTTCCATTGTGTATAAATTCTCCCAAGGAAGCCCTTTGGTGAAAACCAAATGGATCTACCTGATTAAGAGGTACACCCTCCCTCCAGCACCATTAGTTTTATTTCCATTATCCACTACCTAAAATATACTTATTAAATGATTGTATAACAACACCAGTATAATCAATATACTAGTATTTTTATATGATTAGGGTTATACATACACATATATACACTTCCATTTAATGGGTAACAGACATACTATTTATGTGTACGGTGAACTACCGCCTCACGAAACGATGATTGATCATTTTTCCTTTACCACCTATCATGGTGGATATTATGATGGATACTATATTTATATATGATATATATGATATTTATAATTTCTTTATGCTTATGTTATTTTTATTTAGAACATACCTTTATTCTTTCTATGTTGTGTAAATACGATAATTTCGTTTGTGGAAGTGTGGACTTCCTCCCACTCAAAGTGATGTGATTTGTTCACACACTACATGGAATGTACTAAGGAAATGTTTAGTGATCTTAAATGATATATGTGGTATAATAATTCAACTATAATTATATTATAAAAATATAAACATATATTGAATCTATTTTTCTTATTTTAATACAACAATAAAATAGAAACAACGTTCATGCGTACGTACGACCTACCGTCTCAATGAATGGTGTATTCCATTTCATAATTATATATTATGTAGATGATTATATTAAAAATATAATGCATATACATGATATTTATATCAGGTTTTACATTCTGGAAATCATTATATATATATAATTACCAACCATATAACAAATTATGACACAAGAAAAAAAAGTTAATATTACCTGAAGCGTAACCTTAACATGTAATTTTCAACAAGAGGGTAATATAAAGTAACAATAAAACCATATATGGTATTAGATATAAGAATATGGTTATTTAAATTTTTTATAATAAACTTATATTTATTATAAATGAGGTCTTAATGAGTATGATGAGAGTCAAGACACAAGATAAGGGAATTTCATCTCATTTTTTATTTTCGTGAGATACATGCTTTATTCACCACAAATTAATTTTTTGTGGTGTGTGTACTAATAATAGATGTATTATATGATTATTATACTCAATTTTTGGGTATTTAAATATCCATTTTATTATATTTCTTTCACAGTTACTATGTTTCTAATGTTACCAAATCAGTGAAATGATTTTGTCTTAATCAGCCATCTTTGAGACACATGCCATGTTATGCACCTATATTTTTTTCCTTGTGGTGTATATAATGAATTTGACATGTTATATCATGAATATATGTATATTCATGATATTTTATGCTTTATGTAATTTCATTTTCTTAAATAGAGAGTATGGCTCAAACTACCACGTGGTAAGAGTGTATTGAAACAATTTCATCGCTTTTCTGAGATTGTTCATGATTATGATTCCTTAGATGAAATATTAGGACCCATATCTCCTGAAAACTCATGAATTTTCTTATACACTATTTATTAATGATATATTCATATATTTTAACCATTTTCTACTCTTTTGTAGATAATAAAGTTAATGATTTTTTTAATAAATTACTATTTTTTCCTCTCACTTCGGTCAGAAATCTATGTTCTTTAAGAACCATTATTTATAAAAAAGGTTTCTAGGAATATTATCCTATTATCCTATAATATTTAAAATAATTTTTTACCCTTTTTTCTTTTACTAACGTTTTAATGGAATATTCTTGTCTCTTTATAAATAAAGATTTTTTTTAACTTTTTACGATGCAAAAGGAATATTATTTTTAAACCATACGACATTCACATATTTACCCACCGTCATTTCAGTGAAATTTATATCTATGTTTACAAAGGTTAATTTTTATGAAAATTATTTTAAAATTATTTTTCATGGAATTTTTTTTTCAAAATGTTTTTCATATATTTTCAAGAAAAAATGTTTTCAAAATATTTTAAGCTTTATTTATAAGTTTTCAAAGTTATTTTCAAAGAAATGGGTTTCACAATGTTTTTAATAATTATTCGTAATGTTTCAATGTATTTTTAATGAAATGGTTTTCAAAACATTTTCAATATTTATTTTAAAATTTTCAATGTTTTTCTAAATAAAAATGTTTATAAAACGTTTTGATTCATATTCTATATGTTTTCAGGGAAAAAGGTTTTCATAATGATTTGAGGCCATATTTATATGTTTTCAAGGCATTTTATAACAAAGTTATTTTAAAATATTTTTATTCATTAAAAATAACTTTTCAAATAAGAAATGATATTTTCTTTAAGAAAAGGGTTTTAAAGGTATTTCAAAATTATTTTCCACCTAAGATGACATCTGTTGATGTTTCTCATTCCTTTCTGTGAAACGATATAAATGTTACATTCATATTATTTCTATGAATAGTTTATACATAATGTCCTTGTCTTTATGTGTCACTTTTCTCTTTTATAGGTTATATCTCTATGAAATTCATTTATATTACACGGGTTATAATAATTGAATCCCAATTATTTTCAGAGGTTATTATTTAATGAAATGATTAGGAATAATTTCTATTTTGCATTATTTATGATGTGATGAAATGATAATGATACCCATTTTATTTTATGGGTTATGATTTTTTATGAGACCCATCTATTTTTATGGGTCATGATAGGATGAAAGTTTTATTATCCTATGGAACATGTATCCATGATTTGTTATGTGATGGGTATGATCTATATCTCCTTACAATGCATTGGGTATTGGTAAATAGTATATTATCTCAAAGGGTACACGGGTTTTAGCCCAAGCCCAAAGACAAGGAGGTATATGGGTTGTTTCCCAAGCCTGAAAATAACCCAGTTCATGGATTGTATTCCACACCTAAAAATAACCAATTTCATAGTTTATAGCCCACGCCTGAATGTAATAAAGTGCATAGGTTGTAGCATAATATCCAAAATAAAAGGGTATGCAGGTTGTTAGGAAAATACCACAGTACATAAATGAGTCATGTCCCAAGTATGACATGTTTTTAATGTCTTGGTAAGTAGCCATGACACAGGATTTTCTATGTGTATGTGTATGCCATGATTACATATTTTATTACCTTTTTATGATTTCATGGATTATGTTTTTTATTTCCTTATGATTCATGTACTATGAACTGACAATATTTATGCCACGATTGATGTTTATGATCTTTGATATGTAGGGTGTGATATTAAAATGTTATGATCACGTTATCAGGCCCCTATGCTCATGTTTATGCTTACATGTCTCCCTTGTTTATAGTTACTAAGAATATGAGGTCACCCATTTTATGTTTCCTTCCCCCGATTATAAAGATATATGTTAAGTATGGTGTGTATAAAAAGGGGGATATTTATGATGAACCTAGTGGATGATAATGTATTTCCCTCATGTACTATTGATTATGTTTTCATGTTTCTAAAGGAACTAAACTAATACGGTCTTTGGGCATCCATTTGTATAATATTTTAAGTATTCCAGCAAAGTGATGAAATGTTAATGTATGAAAAGAGAGGGTCTATATATATAATATAATATAATATAATATAATATAATATTATATAATCTATGGTTTTACTATCATAAACCAATATAATTTATACATGTTTTTATTTTATTTTAAACCTTATCATTTTTATTAACCCTTAATTAACCAATTTCAATTTTAACTATGGTAACAACTTTTTTAATATTAAAAGGTTGTATTTTTTACTTTTAAGGTGTAAATTTGGCCATAAATGAAAAATTTATGATATTTAATATAATATAATAACCAATTTGTATTTTCTAAATATTTTTATGATATTTAAATAATTTCATAAAATATTAATCCAAAAAATTATCATTATTGTCAATTTTGATACTATTCACTACATGAAAATTTACAAACCTCAAGAAAATAGATAAAATTTGAAAACAAATATTTTATTATATCCTAAATATGTCATGGTAATATATTTATGTTTTGGATTATCATAAATATCTCAAATTATATTACTTTTAATATTAATATTATTATTTATTATGATTTTTATATTAGTTGAATAATTACTACATCCGCACTGTGTAAGCATTTAGAAAAACTATTTAATTCCAATTTTTTTAAATAAATTAACATGATGATTATAAATATTTTATATTTCCAAATAATATTTATATTAGAGTATATATTCTGGTTAATCCCAAATTAAAAATATTATACTTATTAAAAACAAGAGTTTGACATTTTCCCCCTTTCTTTACTTTCAATAATGTTTAAGTCATTTTCATGGAAAATTGTCTATTAAATAACTAAACTTTTAACCTTAGGTGTTAAGGTTAGCATTTAACTCATCAAATAATAATTTTGATTAAAATCCATGGCCTTATCACTTATTTTTAATCTAGATTAACCGGATTTACCCCTTACCGAGATGATAAATTTTACCACAGTTACTTTTCATATTGCCAAAAATAAAAGAGGACTATTTACTAAATTTGGAACTAATGATTTCATATAATAAATACATTTTCGAAATTAATCATACTTAATTGGAATTATTTAATTTATAATTAACTGGTGAAATAAAATGAAAAACAATATTTCTAAAAAATTCCCTCTTTCAAATGTTTTTAAACAAAATTCATTAAATAAATTAAATTCAAAGACCAAAATTAATTAATTTTTGACAATAATAAACTAAATAAATTTTAAAACTACTCTAAAATATAATTTCACTTTATAAATTATTTATAAGAAAATATATTTTTCATTATAAATCAGTATTTTTCAATATTCATTAAAATTTCAAACTTTTAGAAAATTATAATTTTTTTACTAATATAATTTTGACATGATAAATTCTAAAATAAATTTTATTTTTCTAAAATAATTTTTTTAAACGTTTTAAAATTAAACATATTTATTTGCACATAGAATATAATTTATTCTTTTAAATAACATATTTTTGAATAATCGAATGAATTTATTAAAAAGAATTAACTGTTTATTTACTAATAATTAATAAGTTTCATAAAATGGTTATTACAATTCATACCCTCTAATTCAACCACTAGGTTATAATGTTCATTTTAAAATAATTATATTTTTATAGTATATCACAGTTCGTTTAAAATTGTTGTTGCATGCAACACGAGTTATCAAAGAAATCAAATTATTTAAAGAGAAATATTTCATAAAAAATTTGGGGTGTTACACAAATCCAGCAATCCACATCCCATCAAAACTTGACTGACACATCTAAGACATAGGTTATACCTATCATGCATTCCAATATAACTAAGCATAGAGGATTCTCAGTTCTTTTTGGGAGAAGAGACGTCTCACGGAGAAAAAACCATTCATATGAAAACTCATGACATGAGTGTCACCCTGAAATAGAAGAATCCAACCATGCTCTACTACACTCTAAAGTCGGTACCAAGCACTGATATGTACACAAAAACTAATGTTTATGACCTTAAAGTATGAATACAACATTGAAACACCAATAATTTGGGTGATTTTTATTTCAAGAGTATAATTCATTTTCATAAGGTTTTCACCAAACCTATATAAGGATAATCTATTATTAGATCACCTTTCACTAGATCTAGCTCATAAAAACCAAGCCTATTCCACCTATACTAATATTCCCAAGGCACCTCACATGCCTAAAGACATATCCCAAAGCATCTTCCAAGATTCGATTTTTAATAGAGAATTTAACCAAACCTTAATTGGTATAGGTCCACCATGAACAATTTTCATTGAAAAACCCATTGAAACCCACACATTTGAGTTAACAGGGATAGAAATCCAAAAAATTATACCCTCCCAAAACCTTACTCAATAATGAAAGAACTTACACACATGTTCTTATCCTATAATTTTGAATGCATCTAACTTGACTAAATAACATGCCTAGTAGAACCTCTCATATACCGATGGAATAATCCAAATATTTTATCCATGATTTATGGGTCTAAAAGTATCCACAATAATAATTGAACTCCTCTCAGGTGTCACCCTTTATGGTCAGAATACACTAACTCCCAAATCTATACTTAATCCCAAGAAGGTCACTAGGCTCTCCCACATAGCATACACTTCCTATCTCACATAAGTCACAACCCAATTTATCACTGTAAAGACCCCAACCCTAGTAGTGTAGAATTAGTGGTTACTTTATTACATTGGAATAAGATATAAGTGATAACCTACCAATGGATTTAATAGTTTAGTAGTCTTGGTAAACTAGATATATACTTGAATATCACATTAAAATTGAAATCTTAAAATACAACATAGTATTTTATTTGATAACACAATTATTACCTTTATAATATCTTTTCACAACGGTCATAATAATTTTCCTAATATCCTAGGAAAAGGACAAACAAGAAATTAGTGATCTCATATGACCAGTAAGAGTATTTATATAGTGAAATATATCGGGAATAAATAAATCCTAATAAATATAGAAAGGTAAATATATGAATAAAATTCAATTTAATTAATAGATTAAGCATAAATAATAATATTGAAGGAATAAATGATTATTAAATAATTCCATATAAAATAATCACAAGATATTGAAACTTATCCATTGATATCATAACTAATCAATTGGTCACATGGAAATAAATAACTAATCTCATAACGAGGGATTGTATAATTCTAAACATCATAAAAATAACATCAAGACCTCATGCAATGAAGTATTATATAAATGGGTAAGGAAACACCAAAATACCCAATATATTTTGTCTCATGAGATCTACTAATGCATATAGGGGATATAATAGGCACGAACCTTCACTTACTAAGTCCAATGCATTCTTCATATAAAAGAGGTGAAACATAATCAATGTAAACATTTATATTCAAAACTAGAATACAAAATGTTAATACTTTTTGCACTAAATAAACATAATCATGGACCATCTAGAGTAATATAGAGAATGATTTCAAAATAATACATCCCCAGAAATTCACAATATTCACCAAAGAATTTTGACATAGATGAATATAATTTAAAAGGTTCAATATAATATTTTTTAGGAAAATACCATTTTCATTTTGAAACAAGTTGTTGAATATCTATAATTTTATAAATTATTAGGGGATAAATTTTAATTTAAAGGAACTTTTGACAATTTTAAAGGAATATTTAATGTAATGAGTGGTCTTGAAGGTGGAAAAATCTATTTTTTCCATATAAGTTTAAAAAAACATTCCCTTCACAATTTTCTAAAAAATCAAAAAACACCTCATTTAGAAAATGATGGGAATATTACTTTTAATATTTTTTTTCTAAAAAACATGTGTATAAATTTATTTAATAAATTATTAGATAAAATAAAAAATATTCTTTAATACATTTGATGGAAAATATGGATATTAATGAAAAATATTCCTAATCGACTAGAAAAACAATATTCGTTTTCCTTAAAAACATGATTTCAGTATCTTGAGTGATTAAGGAGTGAATAATGAAGTAAAACTTTTATTTTTAAAAAATAAATAGAGAAGAATAATATATATTGGTTTTAAGATATAAATATAAAAATATCCCCCCAATGGAGACTTAAACATAAACAATCCATAGAAATAAAGTGTTGGTAAAATAAATTCTCACCTTAGGCCTGACTTACTTATTACATGTAATAATCTACTGTATTATACATAAATACTTATTATAAAACTATTTAAAAACCATAATCATATATATCATAACTTATATGATTTACTTATATTCTATAATCACTTGTTTATTGATAATTATTTGTTAAAGTCGTTGTTCCATGTAATAATTGCGTCGTTTTTCTTGTATGTTTTGATTTAGTAGTTTTGGTCCGTGTACTTTTATCTTGGTACCATTATTTCTATACTTTTAATAATTAATTAATTAACATATATATTCATTATATACATATTTATAATCATATATAAAATCTATAGATATAAAAATTAATTACACTGTTCATAGAGATGGTAGGCCATATGTGATCATGAATATCGTTTCCATTTATTGATGGACAGAATGAATGAAAGATAAATAAAAATAAAACTTCATAGGATAATAATTATATTATATATATCATATATATTCATTAAATATATCCTTATTACCATATATGTCAAAATAAAATGGAAAACGTATCACATCGCTGTTTTGAAATGGTAGTCCACATGTGTGCACAAGAGTCGTTATCATTTTCCAACTGGTTGGAAGGTAAGAAGGTATATGTGATGTTATAATTAAATAAATATAATTAGTTCATAAATATAATATATATTCATAAACTAAATCATTATATCCATCTGTGATAGATGGTGATGGAAAACGAATTATATCAGTTCATAAGGTGCTAGTTCACCATACACATGATCAGGGGTTTTATTTCCCATTTGATGGAAAAGGGTATGAATATAGGTTATGAAAATTAAATAATAAAATATAAATATATGTATGATAATAATTATATTATTTTATCATAGTTGGATAAGATTTTTAAGGGGTATATAAGGATATAAAACAAAGACGCACGGTTAAGAACTATACCTCTTCTTGAGAGAACCTATTTAGGTTTATATCTAAATCCTTCCTAGGATAGATTTTTAATCGAAAAAGGGATTATAGATAATTGTGAGGGATGTTAGGAGTTTATTTGGGAAATTATTGACTAAACTAAAATTCCATTGAGATGTGGAGAGGAGAGGAGAGGTGGTGTCCTTTTATAAGTGGGGTATGAGCCCTACATGGAAATTTCCTAAAAGAATAAAAAATTATAAAGAAATTACAAAAACAAAAATATTCCAGATAGACATATATTTGAATTTGGGATATTATAAGGTTGAAATATTTCCATAAAATAGTATTTTTAAGAGTTTTAGTGGAAAACATACCCTTATCTTTTAGTTTAACCCCATGGGAAACCAGTTTTAACCTTAATCATGGTAATTAATTTTTTAATATTTTCCCTATAAATTTAGACTAAAAATTAAGTTAAACTTATTAAATAATATTAATTATCATTATTTCAAATATTTTATAATTGTTTTGAAATTCAATTCAAATTTTTGGAATAATTTAATTTAATATTAAACCCACAAGTGTGATGAAAATATGTTTTTCAAAAATATTTTTTCTTAAATACACAATGTTTTTATATTGATGTTCAATATAAAATATATTAATATGAAATAAACTGTATTTAAAATGGTATAATTGATCTATTTTTTATTTTGAAACCATTTTAAATCAAAATGGAACTTCGTATATGATTAAAAAAGTAGTTTTCATTAAGAATGCGTATTTTTTAACTATTTATTGCAAAATTAATATTTTCTAAAAATTATAAAAAATTAACTCTATGAAAAAATTAGACATGATAATTTAAAAAAATTATATATATTTTTTGCTAAATTATCTAAAATTGATAAAAATCAATTTTAAAATATGTGCAGAAAATGCGATGACACCAGTTTTTCGAAAATTAATGTTTTTAAACATAAAAATAGATTTATTATTATCCATTGAATTGAAAAAATGTTAGATGAATGACAAAAATATTATTCAATTCATAATATATAAATTTAAATAATATAATTCACCAATAGTGATTAGTTTATTTAATAAGATTAAAATAACCTACTTGCATAAAAAATTATTTCAAAAAAAAATTATTTTACTTTAAAAAGTTTTTTATTTTTATTTATAATAAATTGAAAACCAATTAATTTATTTTATACATATATAAAACATATAATTTTCATGATTTAGTTGGTCCTATTCATACCCACTAATTTAACAACTATGTTGTAATGGTATAAAATTCATTTATGATTAAGGTTTCATGTATCAAAAGCTACCAAAAAGATTAATTTTATTTAAAAAGGAATTAATAGTAAAATATTATGATGTTACATCATTCCCTCCTTTAAAAAAATTTATCCTCAAAAGTTCTATAATTTCACTATATGAACTGATCTTGGTAGCTCTTCATCATAATTTCTTCTGGTTCCAATGTCACCTATTTTATCTTTTAATTTCTCCAAAGTACCTTTACCAGCCGAGTCATATAATTCCTCAACACTTGTTCTAAACCTTATAACACCCTTCCATGGATATACTTTCATGAAATCAAGATCTTCAACTTTAAATTCCAAATCTTTCCTATTATTATTGGTATAGATCTTTTTCATTATTTATCTACTTTGATATTGGTTTAAATAGTATTTAACATTTTTCATTTAATCCTCCACAATTTCTAGACCTAAAAGATTCCTTTCAACAACTTTATCTCAAAAATTTGGAGTATGAAACCTCTTGTTATATAATGCATCATATGAAATTATCCAAATATTTGAATATAATATATTGTTATAAGAAAAATATAACAAATATCAATATTAATTCATCATACCTTGAATGTCAACAAATCATGATCTCAACTTTTATTCTAATGCTTGTATAGTCCTTTTAGGCTATCCATTTGTATGAGGGTAATAATTTATGCTCAAATGATGCTTGGTATCAAGATCCTTATGAATAATTTTCTAGAATTTTTATGGAAATCATGGATCATGATCATAGATAATTGAAATTGGTGTTACATGAAGTTTTATACATTTATTAATATAGAGACATTGAAGGTAATTAAGAGGTAAATATTATCTTATAGAAAGAAAACGTGCACATTTGGTAAGGTGATCAATAATAACCCATATCACATCATTCTTTCTAGGAGTCTATGGTAATCCAATGAAAATGTACATAGTAATGTCATCCCATTTCCATATAGGAATAGAAAATGTTTGCATGAATCCTATAGGATACTACCTCTCAGACATAACCTATTATAAAACCAAACTTATTGAAACATTATCAACAATTTCAAAATTCATATAATCCCATAAAAAATGTTCCATGAAATCTATGTACATATTAGTTCTATAATGGTTTATAAATAAACTTGATCTATGAGAATCATAAAAAAATTCACTTTTCAAATTAGGTAAAGACGAAACACATAGTCTCATTCCAAATTTTAGAACACTATCTTCATAAATTAAGTCTTCCCATTTTTAATAAATCAAGTATTTACTTCTCATTTAAAAATTATGATCATCAGGTTGTGAACTTTTTATCTTTTCCAAGAAAATATGGTTTTAAAATCATTTAAAAGATTATTGATGTATCCCATTACTTAATAATACCCATAACCATATTTAATAGATCCATAAACATAGAATCCCTATAAATCATTATCATTGTCAGAACCCTATGATATTTCCTACTTAATGTATCCACTACCTTATTTTTCTTCCTTGGGTTGTAGTGTTTTGAGAAATCATAATCATTGAGTAGCTTAAGTCATCACACTTGACACATATTAATCTCTTTATATGAGAAGATGTGTTTCGGAATTTTATGATCCATGTACATCTCACAACTTTCACCATATAGATACTATATCAATATCTTCAAATAAAATATTATGGATTCCAACCCAAAATCATGGGTCAGATGGTTGGGTACGTGAATATTTAACTGTGTTGATGTATATGACATAACTTTATCATTTGACATTAGTAAAAAAGCAAGTCCCTCCATTGATGCATCACTATATACAAAAAATCCATCATTTCCTGATGGTAGAGTTAAAATTATTGAATTCAAGAATCTCATCTTCAATTCATAAAAACCTTATTCACATTAATGTGTCCATATAAATTTAACCCCTTTATGGGTAATGTTGGTTAACATGTTGTATAATAATTAATTTTTTTAACAAGTCACTAACAATAACCTTCCAAACCAACAAAACTATATACTTAAGTAATGTTTTTTGTGTAAGACATTATTGGAATACCTTTATCTTTGTGGGATCGACCACCATTCCATATTTAGAGATTATATGGCCAATAAAATAAACATCCTGAATCCATAATTCACACTTTCTAAATTTCACATATAACAATTTTATATTAAGAGTCTCAATAATTATTTGTAGGTGATTCTCAATATCCTCACATATTTAAGAATACACCAAGATATTACCAATAAATACCACAAAAAATCATCAAGATATTCATTGAATACTCTGTTCATTAGATCTATCAAATCAAATTGTATATTAGCTAATAAAAATGGAATTACTATAAAATCATAATGTCTATACCTCGTCCAAATTTTTGTCTTTGGAATATCTTCCTTATTTACATTTAATTTATGATACCCAATATAAAGGTTAATCATTGAAAATTATTTATATCCATGAATTTGATTGAATAATTCATCAATTCATGTTAAAAGATAACTATTATTTATCTTAATATAATTTATTTTTATATATTTCTTATTAACAAAAAGAACAAGGGTTCCTCATGAAAAAATCACTAGGTCATATAAAACCTTTACAACAAAACACCTATAGTTTTTTCTTAAACTATACAAATTCCACAGTGGATATTATGTAGTGAGTATTTGATATGGGTATTTCATTAGGAATTAAATCAATGTAAAGCTCAACTTTATGCTCTATTTTATGTCTATATAATTCCTTATGAAATAAATAAATGTATTCTTATAAAATAGGTACATACTCAGTTTAATGATTACCTTTTACATATGTAGCTTGTTTATAATATTATTTCCTAAAAATAATATTCATAAGGGCTATTGGGGGTACATCTAGAAATGAATCAGATGATTAAGTCCCCTCTCTTATGATAAGTAATTCCACATCTTCATCAAAAATTATAAATTTATTCTCTTTGAAATAAAATTTTGCACCATATTATGAAAGGAATTCCATACCAAGGATTATTTCAAAATAACCATACTTATAATAATAACAATAGAAAATAAGACACATTTATGTTCCATAATGGGATCCAACTAAAAAATCCTTTTTACAATGATACTTTCATTAATAGTATTAACTGATAACTCCCTTATTAAGGTATAGGGAAATATATAATTTTCTTTTAAAACATAGAAGAAATAAAATAGTCCAATGATCCGGAATAATATAAAGAATTATCTAAATCTGAGAATATAATTAAATTACCTTCCACCACATATTTTGTAACTTGAAACTCAGTTGTTTTGATCACATAATCTTGGTATTTATCCCTTGTAAATATCTAGGGAAAATTCCCTTTATGTATGGGATAATCATTTTCATAGTTCCCCATATTCTTATAGTTTAAAAATTACACTTTGGAATTTATTTATTTCTCTTAAAATCAGTATAATTAGATCCTTACTGTCCACACATATAGAAAACTGTCATTCCTAGAGCAAGACTAATCACAATATTTCTTTCCACATTTATTACATGTTTTAAATTTTACCCTTCCCTTTTTACCTTTTTCCATATTTCCTTTTATATAGTTCTCAACCATCCTCTTATTATAATTATTTCATTTTAAGTCATAATACATTGAGAATTATTTCCCTATCTTGATATGACATGATACTATATTATCGTATGATGAGAATTTTTAGGAGACTAGTTACCTTTGAATTATTGGATTAATCCCATCAATGAAATGGTCAATATCTCTCTTTGGGTTTCATATATAGTCCAAAATATTCCTTGATAACCTTCTCAAGTTTTCTTTATACTTAGAAACATTTTTATCTTTATTTTTTCATAAACTCATGAACTGGATCTCCATATTCATTCATTGACCATGAGGAAAATATTTTTTTAAGAAGTGTACCTTAAAATCCTTCCATTACATGCATTTTATTTCTTCTTCACCCCTTTTTTTAATCAATGACTACTATTTATCTGCATCTCCTGATAGATGATAAAATACCTTTAAAACATTCTCTCTTTCATTACTTCTAAGAGAAAGATATATCTTCTCTAAGGAACTTATCCATTTCTTGGCTAAAAATGAAATTTTAGTCCTGTTAAATAATAGTGGTTCCTAACACATAATGTATTGTAACATTTTTATATCGCATTATAGATTAGTAGGATTCTCCATTATGGAGAGGTTCTTGGTCATAACAGGATTCAATTTCCCCAATATAGTTATTTTTTGTTCAATATTAACTACTGCTCCATCTACAACCTCATTATCATTCCTATGAGAGAAATCCCTACATGGATTACATTTATTGATATAGTTCCCATACCTTTCACTATTTTCAATTTTTAAATAATATAATACACAATATTAGATCATAAAATTATATATAAAAATGCATAATTTCAAAAATAGTGAAACACCTAACATAAATTTAAAAATTATTCATATCTAATATTAAAATAATAAACTTGGTTTCGTTGGGAATGTTCTAAAATCATAAAAATATTTTCAAATCATTCATAATTATTGTTTAAGAAATGCGAAGTATCCTAATCACGTCCCTTTTGAGTGTAAACTAGGTTTACAGTAAGGGTTGTTGTTGTCCACCAGGTGATAATCAAGTCAAACCAAATGCACCTTTTCAGATATATTACCAATAGGTACAAATATTCTAGAGCCACATTTACATTTAGTATACAAAAAATTATTTTTTTAAATCCACATAATCTCTACCTTAATAAAACTTTAGGATAACATCGTATACTTAGACTTGTCATTTACTTCAGTCATACGGTTATATTAACTAATCTATTTTTCCTAAATCTAATTTCCATATTTTCTAGTAAACTTGATCTAATATCAAGAGTAAGGAACTTGATCATATTATCCTATAATTGGTGGAAACTTTATTACATTATCATAAGATACAAGTGATCACATCCTAAACGATTGAATAGTTTAGTAGTCTTGGAAAAATTGGGGCATACTTGAATATCACATTATAATTTAAAACATAAAAATACAACATTGTATTTTATTTTGGAACACCATTATTACCTTTATCATATATATATATATCAATCATAATAACCTTCTTGGAATCCTAAAGAAAGGAAACATAAGAAAGGGGAGAGATCTGATGTTGGGTAAGAGTTTGCATACAGTGGAAGCTATTATGAATAAATAAGGAATAATCAATATGGAAAGGTAAATATTTGAAAACAAATTCCATTTAACAAATTACTTGATCATAAAAAATAATATGGAAGGAATAAATTATTATCAAATAATTCTATATAAATAATTTCATGATCATGAAACTTATCCATGGATATCATAACTAATCAAATAATTACATGGATATCAATAACTAATCTCATAATGAGGGAATTCATAATACAAGATATCATAAAAATACCATGAAGAACTCATAAAAATACATATTAAATAAATGGGTAAGGCCTCATCCAAATAACTAAGCTAGTTTTTCTCCTGAGTCCTACGGTGTAACAACCTAGACCCAAACAGCTACCCGAATAGTGCTAAATGGTTCAGGTGTTACTACCTCAGGCACACCTCCTAGAATGAAAAATGACGCTGACTAGAAGTGAGTGTCTCATAGGTATAGTGGGGAGACTATAACCTCTCGAAAGATAATAATGGTACTGGTCTAAGTATAATAATAAAGATGCAGAGGAATAAACGACTCAGAAGACTCGAACCAGACCCACAGAGTGGAAGCACATTCATTATTGATAAACATCTGAAGAAATAAATATAAACAACAGTAGTGGAAATAAACACAATATCATGATGATCACATGTAACTACTACTAAACAACAAAACATGCATCCAAATCAGGTCATACATATCCATAAGTAAAGGCTCAAATGGGTAACCAACTGTAGCTACAAAACAAGTAAGCATGCTAATACAAGAAAAAAATAAACATAGACTAAACTATATCTAGGTAAGACCTAAAGCTCTATACCATCTCCATGAAACAACTAATGCAGCCCAACTCCTAAATCTAGCCTCTTTCCTGCACGTAAATCCATAAAGTCTACACGTGTGATGAAGGGCCCATGCAGGGTGTGAGATGAATCTCACTAGGATACCACCAAACAGTGTGTACCTAATATAAGTTTTTAAGATGGAAAGATGTTATAAGAAAAATAGTAAACAATACGATGCACAAATAACATAAACTCTAATGGTGATCAGAAACCACCATGAAGTGTCACCAAGTTCATCCAATATTAGAATATTTGTCATGTAACCCGACACCATGTGCCCCCTGACACCGTGTGTCTCAAGTACCGACATCCCGAAGGAATGACCAATAGTAGTAACCCAGAGGAAAAATGATGTCTGTCTTCAAATAAGTAACTGGAGGGATAATGATGTATGCCCTCAAATAAAGTAATTGTTGGGACAATGATGTCTTCCCTTAAATAAAGTAACCAGAGGGACAATGATGACTTCCCTCAAATCAGGGCGAGCCTCTTCCCTCAACCCAATAGCCTCAATGCTATCCCCTGAAGGCTCCTCACCTTCCACATGGTTTCCTATGGCAAGCACCCCCAAACCAATTATACCTAAAACTCAACTAATGGGGGCCTCTACCCACATGAGTGGTCAAACCACCTCATCACGGAGTCTCTCTGTGTATACACTACTCAATGATCCAAGTGAGTGGTAATCACAAAAATATTCCCCAAGCCACAACACCTCTGACACATCTGTTGTACCTCTCGTATCCCCTCGTGGTTTAATTTTCATGATCACAATCACTTTCATGTTTATCTAATTGTGTTTTAAGTGTTTTTGTTGATAGGCAATTGATTGCCAAAGGATTGGCCCAAGAAAGAACATCAAGTGGACTGAAACTCAGTCCACCGGCCAACCGGTGTGATAGCACCGGCCAGCCGGTGGACCTGGCAGAGGCATTTCCCACTGCCAGGTTCCACCGGTCAGCCGGTGGCTCTGTCACCGGCCAGCCGGTGGCAATCTGTCTCAATAGTGAGACCTACTGTCTCACCACCGGCCAGCCGGTGGCCTTCTCACCGGCCAGCCGGTGGCTCCTGGGCAGAAGCACTCTCCACATTCCAAGGCACCGGCCAGCCGGTGGAGCTGTACCGGCCAGCCGGTAGACCAGTCAAACTAGCCGTTGGCTTTGACCAGTCAACTCCCATTTGGTCTCCAACGGCTCCGAGGCCCTTTCCAACGGCTCCGAAGACTCCCCAAGGGTTCCATGCCTATAAATAAAGGCCAAGGAAGCCCCGGACACCAACCGTAACTATACGGAAGCCCACAGACACCTTGTTGATCATTTGGCGTACCTCCGGCGCATTCCTCCAAGGGAACCCCAATAGCTCCAACACTTTTCCACATCCAAGGAGCTCCATTAAAGAAGTTTGGGAGTGCACGTATTAAACTCCAATCATCCATTGGCGCCCAAGACTTCTCCAAATACGGTTTTTCATTGTTTTATTTATTTTGAGCTTAAATTTGGGTTTGTGCCTACAAACCCCAAACTCTTTCTTCATCCCTCTTTCTTTTGGGTTTCACATCACCACTAAGGTGTGAAGAGTTTGTCAAGCTTTCCTTTAAATAGCTTGAGACATAGGTGAGATATCCTTCACCTGTAAGAAGGATAGTGGGTTCTTGCTAAACCATTAAAAGCAAGTGGGTTCTTGCTAAACCATTTCAAAAGCAAGCTGTAATAGGTCCTAGTGCTACCTCCAAGCCTAGTGGGTTTCTTGCTAAAACCATTGAAAAGCAAGCGGTAGGAATCTCTCAACGGTTGAGTTGGGAGCGGAGACGTAGGCCGGGTTTTGGCCGAACTCCGTTAACAATTTCTTGTGTGATTGCCTCTTTTATTTTCCGCTGCATTCTTTACTTTGATTTTAATTTGTTAATCTTTTTTTTAAAAGGCAATTCACCCCCCCTCTTTCCATCCTTCCCGTTTTTCTCCGACCTAACAATTGGTATCAAAGGAGGTTTTTAATAATTCCTTAACCGGTTTCAAATTAAAGATCCTATTTTTTTTTGATGGCTTCTACCGCTTCAACCTCTTACGCCCCCGAAGGATTTTCTTTGGATCGTGCTCCATTCTTGGATGGAACCGATTATAGTTTTTGGAAAACCCGCATGACTACTTTTTTAAAAAGTATTGGTTATCCAATTTATAAAATTGTTATGCAAGGATTTTCCCTCTCCTCTCCCGATGAGTCTAAATGGACCCCCACCGACATTGCAAATTTCGAGCTTGATGGCAAAGCCATGAATGCTCTTCATTGTGGCTTAGACCGTAATATTTTTAATTGCATTTCTACTTGCTCTACTTCACATGATATTTGGAAATATTTAGAGCTAACCTATGAAGGTACTAGCGAGGCTCCAAAGCAAGAATCCGATCAAAAGCAAGAACCCGACGAAAAGATCAAGCCCGTTTGCCCACCTCACAAGAAAAGGGCCAAGAAGAAGAAGAAGAAGGCTTTAAAGAAAACTTGGAGTGATAGCTCCTCCTTCTCTTCTTTCTCCTCGAGCGACAATGGTAATAATTGCCTAATGGCAAAACATGAGGTATCTTCCTCCTCTTCCTCCTCTTCCTCCTCTAGTTCTTCTAATTCATTTAATCATCTATCTTATGAATAACTCTCACACGCTAGAGACCATCTAGAAAAAGGTTTTCATGAATTATCGTCAAAATTTGTTGCTTTGAAAAAGAATTTCAAAAAGCTTTCCTCCGAAAAAGACCAACTTCTCAAAGAGAAGGAGGAACTCTCCCTAAAAATCCAAAATTTCCCCGATGTTGATTCTTTGGAATCAACCATCAAGGACCTTAGAGAAACTCTAGCCAAGTTCACCCAAGGTGAACAAAATTTGTCCAAACTCTTAGGTTCTCAACGAGTATCTAGAACCACCAATGGACTTGGCTACACCAATATAGCTTCCTCCTCCCATGCACCCACTGTTTTTGTAAGGGGGAGCTCTAGTTTTAAATTTTGTAATTATTGTAAGAAACCCGGGCACCTCATTTATGAGTGTGATTGCAAAAATGCCCGGTACGGTCAACCCAAATCTATTTTTTATTCGGACGAGTTTTATAGGAGAAGACCCGCCATGAAACAAATTTGGATTGAAAAATCCCTCTTAGCGAGTCTCTCCGGGCCTAAAATTGTCTCTTTTCAAAATCCCTCTCCCCGGTGACTTTTTGTTTTTATTTAGGGGGGGTTAGGTTTGTTTAAGCTTTTTGTTTCAGTTCAAACTTTTGATTCAAAACTTTCAATTCAAATTTCAAATTTCAATTGGTTTTTGATTCAAAACTTTCAATTCAAACTGTTATTCAAATTTTTCAATTTAATTTTCAAAAATTCCAATTGATTTAAAAATCTTGATTTTCAATATTTCCCTCAATCAAGTTTTATGCCCCACGCTATTTTGATAATCACAAAGGGGGAGAAATTTCTTGATTGATTGGGGGAGAAACCTTTTTGATCATGCTTTGCTTTACACTTCATTTTATTCATTAAAGCATGCCTTTAATTTAAGTTTTTACATTGATTGTTTTGGTGATTGTGATCATCAAAATAGGGGGAGATTGTTGTACCTCTCGTATCCCCTCGTGGTTTAATTTTCATGATCACAATCACTTTCATGTTTATCTAATTGTGTTTTAAGTGTTTTTGTTGATAGGCAATTGATTGCCAAAGGATTGGCCCAAGAAAGAACATCAAGTGGACTGAAACTCAGTCCACCGGCCAACCGGTGTGATAGCACCGGCCAGCCGGTGGACCTGGCAGAGGCATTGCCCACTGCCAGGTTCCACCGGTCAGCCGGTGGCTCTGTCAACGGCCAGCCGGTGGCAATATGTCTCAATAGTGAGACCTACTGTCTCACCACCGGCCAGCCGGTGGCCTTCTCACCGGCCAGCCGGTGGCTCCTGGGCAGAAGCACTCTCCACATTCCAAGGCACCGGCCAGCCGGTGGAGCTGTACCGGCCAGCCGGTAGACCAGTCAAACTAGCCGTTGGCTTTGACCAGTCAACTCCCATTTGGTCTCCAACGGCTCCGAGGCCCTTTCCAATGGCTCCGAAGACTCCCCAAGGGTTCCATGCCTATAAATAAAGGCCAAGGAAGCCCCAGACACCAACCGGAACTATACGGAAGCCCACAGACACCTTGTTGATCATTTGGCGTACCTCCGGCGCATTCCTCCAAGGGAACCCCAATAGCTCCAACACTTTTCTACATCCAAGGAGCTCCATTAAAGAAGCTTGGGAGTGCACGTCTTCAACTCCAATCATCCATTGGCACCCAAGGCTTCTCCAAATACAGTTTTTCATTGTTTTATTTATTTTGAGCTTAAATTTGGGTTTGTGCCTACAAACCCCAAACTCTTTCTTCATCCCTCTTTCTTTTGGGTTTCACATCACCACTAAGGTGTGAAGAGGTTGTCGAGATTTCCTTTAAATAGCTTGAGACATAGGTGAGCTTTCCTTCACCTGTAAGAAGGATAGTGGGTTCTTGCTAAACCATTAAAAGCAAGTGGGTTCTTGCTAAACCATTTCAAAAGCAAGCTGTAATAGGTCCTAGTGCTACCTCAAAGCCTAGTGGGTTTCTTGCTAAAACCATTGAAAAGCAAGCGGTAGGAATATCTCAACGGTTGAGTTGGGAGCGGAGACGTAGGCCGGGTTTTGGCCGAACTCCGTTAACAATTTCTTGTGTGATTGCCTCTTTTATTTTCCGCTGCATTCTTTACTTTGATTTTAATTTGTTAATCTTTTTTTTAAAAGGCATTTCACCCCCCCTCTTGCCATCCTTCCCGTTTTTCTCCGACCTAACAACATCGTGTCCCTACGACCATGCCGCTCAAGTCCGACGACCTCCCCATCCAAGTAAAACGAGCCATGACCAACCTGACAGTCACCCTTCCTCAAGATGATGTCCTGGATGCCCAATCATGTGGTCAGAACCACCCAATGTTACCTAGGCCAAACCCAACCTATGATCATCATCACTCAACAATACCCAAGCCATGCCTATCATAACCCGAAGGTTCCGACATATGCAATATCACACATCAAACACACACACACACACAGATATATATATATATATATATAATCAAAATAAATACTTTAAATAGGCAAAGAAAACTAAATAGTTGAATTGCACTAACTATGTGTTGTCCCAAACCAGCAACAAGGTCTTGAAAGCCTCTAACAAATCCTATAATGACTTAACCAATTAACTCAACATTTTAACGAAATAATTCAACTTATACCATTTTTTCACCACTGACCAAAATGGCGCAAATAAGAAAACACCCCTCGCCCAGTCTCGCTGAAGAAGAATAGGACAAAGGAAACACCCAAAGACATTTAGTAGGTCTAATAAGTAATTGAATATAAAATAGAAGATAAAACATGGTCTCTCTCAAAATACTCAAATACACACTTTAAGCCACGCCACCCAAAAGTCTGTGAAATTACAAAAGAAGGTATGCACCACCTAACTAAGACTTGTAGACATAGGTACATCTAATATCGAGCTCCAATTCAAAGTCCATATTTGTAGATTTAAATTTCATAAAAATCCCAGAAATTCCAATCGGATGGAAACTACGATGTGTGAGGAAAAGAATCAAGAATAGAACATGGTGCATGGGTTTAGCCTCACTGTTGTGATCATGCATCCACTAACGGATTGAAGAATGGATATAGGATAAAGAATCTAGGGAAATAAACCTTTTCAGCCTTCCGGAGTGTCAAGGTCCAAAAATGGGGAAGAGGAAGGTATTTCTGGAAAAGAGACGCAACACTCTTTCATTTTAGAGAATAAAAATAAAAGTAAACGACATGTATAAAGGACTACACGCTATGTACTTTCCTTTTCCATACTCTGACTTAACCAGAGGTATCCAAAGAGATTAGACGCACCACATGGGTTGACACACAGCTTGAAATCAGCTGGTACACAGAAAGGGGGATACACGACGTGTCGAGAAACACTACACGACGTGTAGTAGGAAATTACTACATGGTAATCACACAACATGTACTCGGCGTGCACATGGCCGGTAAGTGCCTAACCCATACACGGTGTATACTTTTAGAGTACACGGCGTATAGTCTGGAAATTTCCAGAACCTCCCAGATTTTCCCAGTTTTCTTAGAAACAAGAAAACAATTCAAACAGGGTCAGGATTTTGACCCGTTCTAAAAACCCGGGTTCTTAAAATCTCCCCACATTAACATAGCTCATCCCTGAGTTATCAAACAAAACCTGAATATGGTGCGAACATACCACCCCGATCAAGGTAACTGTAACTCCCCCGGTCTTAGAGGTTCTGGCTAATTTTCTTAAGGGACTCCCCACCTTAGGAATTGCCTAACTTGTTCTCAACCCTAAAAAATCAACAAAGAAAGGGTTTACTAACCTTTTTCCGGACTCATGGTCCTCTCATGACGCATCATCACCCCTGTGCCTCATTTGTGCTTCTGTGTCGTTTCCGACACCCAATTTATTCTGCACTTCATCAGTGTCCGCCTCCACGAGTTCCTGCATCCCATGGATGCTCTAAATGAACCTGGTGCCTAACAACTAATGTAACCTATGTCTTCGATTCCCCGATACCCACGAAACCTCAAGTAACCCGCATCCTCAATGCCCTGAATCTCAAGGCACCTCAAGTAACCCACATCCTCGATGCCCCGATACCACACATCTCATACATATACATATACATATACATATACATATACATATACATATAAATATACATATACATATACATATACATATATATATATATATATATATATATATATATCACACACAATATGGTGCCAATCCCACTGACCAACATCTAGTCAGTCCACAAGAATCCTTTTCACCTCGTCCACTCAAAATGGATAAACCCTAGCAAGCCATTCCAAAGAAAGTAAAAACAAAACAGATCACGGGCACACCCGTGCTGTAACTCTAACCGTCGTCGACTCACAAGCCTACTCATCCACTGGAAGCTCCACAGTAAGAACCTGGATGGAAGTATAACTACCTGATGCCTAACCTCCTAACAGTTCTGCTCCAGTCACCAGCCACTGACCCCTCAACTGGGTTCTGCTGTCTCTGTCACTTCCTCTGTGTGCAGATGAAACTTGGCTACCCTCTCTTGGTACCAAACCTGAACCAACTCCAGATATCACAGTCTGTCCTGGTCCCTGCCTGCCAGCTGTCTGAGAAGGATTTCTGAAGAACCTCTCTAGATGACCGACCTTTTCACATGCCCAACACTCCTTTGGAGACCCATCAAACTGATTTTTAACATGTCCTGGCATCCCACACTGAAATAAATCCATTGTTGAAATGATAAGAGGTGGTCTAGGTGATTCCTTATACTAACTTCCCAACTATAACTCATCCATTCCTCACTTCCTAATATCCGAACCATCACCTGATGCCATCGCCCGACCAATCTGGGTCATATCCCTCTGGTTACCCTCTGCTATGAGTGCCTGGTTCGCCGCCTCATCGAATGAACCATGCCTGAAGATATTCACCTGGATGTGAATGGCATGTCTTAAGCCATCCATGAAGTGCCTCATCCTTGTTGCGTCATCACTTATCATACTAGGTGAAAAGCAAGACATATCAGTGAAAGTAAATGCATAGTCCTTGACAGACATGTCTCCCTACTGAAGGATCAAGAAATTATGAGCTCTCTCTACTCTCAGTGTCTCTGGGTAAAAGTGATCGAAGAACCAGTCCTTGAAGTCTTTCCATGCTAGTCCCTCATGCCTCCATGCCTGAACCTGCACATCCCACCAGCACTTTTCCGGTCCTCACAGCATATACGTCGCCAGCTTGACCCTATGACCTGGAGGCATCTTGAGCTACTCAAAGACCATCTGCATGCTCTCTATCCAGTTTTCATCTGCCTGCGGACCACCCTCACCCTAAAATAGCAGCAAGTGCTGCGAATAGAACTCCCACGTCAGATATGCCATATATGGCTCTATACCCTGCGCACCTCTGTCGATCCCCCGTAAGACACGTAGAAGGCTTGCTCGAAGGTGCTCATCGAGCCATGGTCTAAACACTGCCAAACCAGGCTACTGTTTTGACTACACTAGATCCTGGACCTATTCCTATCCCTGATCTAGTACATGAGGCTTATGATCTGCTTGCACCAGATCCTGAACCCGATCCTGCTCCTATGACATTGCACCATCTCCCACCTGATGCTCCATTTCAGTCGACTAAATGGAACTCGTTGAATACCATAAATGTTCTGATAGCCTCTATATATATAACAATATATATTCAACACAGATAAGGAAAGTAGTAAAGAGGAAGCATAAAACAGCTACCCATACTCTCCCCTATCACAACCCATGCCCCTGACATCTTGAACTCATGGCCTCCTTACACGCCCTCAATAGAGCCAAGTATCAAAAGTACCTCGGGCTATACTCGTCCTAACAACCACTGTTGCCTCAAACTAATGACCAAGTCACCCAATCCGGGTGATCAAAATCACCTCATCCACAACACATACCTGCTCATACAAGAGCCAGGACCAAATATCCCACCACATGAGAATTCTACAAATATATAAAGCATGGCGTAACACATTGAAATAAATAAGAAATTCTATCAGGAATTTCACTTATTCACAATTCAAAGCATACATGGAATGGAAGTATATATTATTCACATGGAATTATCACTTCACAAAGTATACGTGCAATTATGAAATTGAAATACCGTAAAAATGTGCCTATCAAAAGCCTAACAATCAGGCCTTACCATATAGAGCCAAGGTCTAATTTTACCATACCGCACCAGGTCAAGGGTTACATATAACAATCAATAATATCACACACCAAGTGAGCCACCGAGGTGGAAATAATATAAACTGTAATTTGAGAAAAAGAAAACAAAAATTACCAACCATGGAAACTTGGTTTATCTCTCGTACCTGGGGCTGCAAGCACCCAAGAACAAGCTAGAAACCCGATTCAAGTAACAACATATCTCCAATCTACCATATTCCAAATAGTAAAACCAGCAGAAATAAAAAAGAGAAGTCTCAATCTCATTTGTAGCTAGCAAAAAAATAATACTAAAACACTGTCAAGAACTCATCTGATACAACTTTGTAATGAATCAGAATCGAATAGCCACCCGAACAGTGCTAAACAGGTCAGGTGTAACTACATCAGGCGCAACTCCTCGAATGCCAAAGGCTTCTAACTAGTAGCGAGGGTCTCATAGGTATAGTGGGGAGGCTATAACCTCTCAGAGGATAATAATGGCACTGTTCCGAGTATAATAATAATGATGTAGTAGAATAAACGACTCAGTAGACTCGAACCAGACCCACATAGCGGAATCACATTCAATATCGATAAATAGCGGAAGCAATAAATATAAACAATGGTAGTGGAAATAAAAACAAGAGCATGCTGATCACTTGTAACTACTACTTAACAACAAAACATGAATCCAAAGCAGGTCATACATATCCATAGGTAAAGGTGCCAATGGATAACTAACTATAGCTATAAAAAAAGTAAGCATGCTGATACAGGAAAGAATTCAACACAAAGTAAACTCCAGATAGGCAAGACCTAAAGGTCCATACCATCTCCATGCAATAGCTAATGTAGCCCAGATCCGGAATCCAACCTCTTTCCTGCATGTAAGTCCAAAAAGTCTACATGCGTCCCGAAGGGCCTATACTAGGTGTGAGACGAATCATAGTAGGATACCACGCAACAGTGCGTACCTAATATAAGTGTTTAAGTAGGTATGAAGTTATAAGAAAAAAATTAAACAATACGATGCAAAAATAATATAAAATCCATTGGTGCTCAGCAGCCACCATGAAGTGTCACCAGCTTTAGCCAATGCCAGAATCTATGTCACGTAACCTGACACCATGTTCCCCCTAACACCAGGTGTCTCAAGTACCGATGTCCCAAAGGCACTCCCAATAGTATTAACCTGGAGGAACAATGATGCCGGTAGTAAAACAAGTAACCATAGGGACAACGATGTTTGCCCTTAAATAATTTAGCTACTGGGACAACAGTGTCTTCCCTCAAATAAA
This sequence comes from Viscum album, assembly GCA_963277665.1. Lineage (NCBI taxonomy): Eukaryota > Viridiplantae > Streptophyta > Magnoliopsida > Santalales > Viscaceae > Viscum > Viscum album. Next base: position 1,224,854,038 of record OY728142.1, on the reverse strand, counting down.
GTAACCGGAGGGACAATGATGTCTACCCCCAAATCACGGTGAGCCTCTTCCCCCAACCCGATAGCCTCAATGTTATACCCATAAGGCTCCTCAGCTTCCACGTGGATTCCAATGACAATAAACACCAAACCAATTGTACCTAAACCGCAACTAACAAGGGCCTCTACCCACATGAATGGTCAAAACCACCTCATCACTGAGTCTTTCTGTGTGCACACTACTCAAAGTTCTGGGTGAGCTGTAGTCACCAAAATAGTACCCAAGCCACAACACCTATGACACCTCATGTCCCAGAGACCATTCCGCTCAAGTCCGACGACCTCTCCATCCATGTAAACCAGGCCATACCCAGCCTCACAGTCACCCTGACTCAAGCCGATATCCATGACGCCCAATACTATGGTTAGAACCACCCAATGTAACCCGGGCTAAACCCAACCTGTGGTCATCATCACTCAACAATACCTAGGCCATGCCCAGTACAACCCAAAGTTTCCAACATATGCAATATCACACATAAAATATATATATAATCAAAATAAATACTTTAAACAGGAAAAAAACTAAACCGTTGAATTTCACTCTGTGTTGTCCCAAACTAGCACCATGGCCTTGAAAGCCTCTAACAAATCATATCATGACTTAACCAGTTAACTCAGAAGTTTACCCAAATAATTCAACTTATACCATTTTGGAACCCCCAAGAAAAATTCCTCAAATGAGAAACTTCCCCTTGCCCAACCCCACTCAAGGAAAACAAGACATAGGAAACACCCAAAGGCATTACATAGGTCTAATAAGCAACTGAATATAAAATAGTAGATAAAACATGGTCTCTCTCAAAATACTAGAACAAAAAATTTATGTCACGCCATCCAAAAGTATATGAAAACACAAAAGAAGGTATCCACCACCTACCTGAGACTTGTAGACGTAGGAACGTCTGATATCGAGCTCCAATTAGAAGTCGATCTTTGTAGATTTTTGTTTCTGAAAAATCCTAGCAATTCCACTCAGATGGAAAGTATGACGCATGAGGAAAAGGATTAAGAACTGAACAGGGTGCATGGGTTTAGCCTCGCTGTTGTGATAACACAACCACCAACAGATTGAATAATGAATTTTAGATGAAAAATCTAGGGAAAGAAACGTTTTCGGTCTCCCGGAGCATCAAGGTCCGAAAACAGGGAAGAAGAAGGTATTTTTGGAAAAGAGATGCAAAACTCTTTCATTAAAGTGAATAAAAATAAAATTACATGACATGTATAAAGGACTAAACATTCTGTAGTTTCCTTTTCTGTACTCTAACTTAAGAGGATGTAGCCACATGGCTTAGACACACCACACGGGTTGACACATGACTTGAAATCATCTGGTACACGGAAAGGAGGATACATGGCGTATTGAGAAACACTACACGTCGTGTAGTAGGAAATTCCTACATGGTAATCAGAAAAAATGTACTCGGCCTGCACATGGCTAGTAATAGCCTAACCCATACACAACATGTACTTTTAGAGTACACCGCGTGTAGTCTATAAATTTCTAGAACTTCCCAGATTTTTCCAGTTTTCTCTCAAACAAGTCAAAAATAAAAACAGGGTCGGGATTTTGACCCATTTAAAAACTTAGGTTCTTACATACGGATGCATCAAGGGGCTATAGTGGAAAACACCCATCACTTAATAATCCCAATTCATTCCTCTTATGAAAGGGGTGGAACATATTTAATGTAAATATTTATTTTGAAAAACTAGAATATGCAATGTTAATAATTTCGACAACCAATAAAAATAATCATAAACAATCAAAATAGTAAATCCTATTAAATAATAATATCCATAATTTTTTGACATAGATGAATATACTTTATAAATATCCCTGGAATATTTTTTGAGGCAAAAACCCTTTTTATTTTGAAAAACATTATTCAAAATCTAAAAATTTCCCAATTATCAACGAAGAAATTATCATTGGAAGGATCCTTTGAAACATTTAAAGTAATATTTAAAGTAATGAGCAGTCATGAAAGTAAAAATTTATTTTTATGCCGTACGATTTAAAAACCATTGTCTTCACACTTTTTTAAAATGTTGAAAAGTGACTCATTCAAAAAATGATATGAAGAATATTTTGGAATTTTTTTATAAAAACAATTTGTTCAAAATTTCATTTAATAAATAATTGGATGAATTTAAAAATATTCATTAAATATTTTTAGTGAAAACATGGATATGTAAGAGAATGAATATCGATAGAGTAGATAAACAAAGTCAGTTTTCCTTAAAACATGGCTTTGGTATCTTGAGTAATAAAAGAGGGAAAAATGAAGTAGAAAATTTAATTTCTATAAATAAAAATATTAGAAGAAAATATATTGTGTTTAAGATATAAAGGTCAAATAATTATCCCAATGGTTACTTATACTTAAACAATCCCAAATAATGATGATATTGTGAAATAAACCCTTACCTCAAGTCTGACTTCCTTCGTATGTTTGAAAAAATATTATTTAATAAATATATATTTATTATATATATATATTAGAAAATAATACTCACAAATTTCATAACTTATGATTTACTTATGAAGTTAGGGTCTTACCTGAGTGGTAAAGGCATCCCATAATCCTACATAAAACCCGAGTTCAAATCTGGGTGGGAACGAATTTCTACCGGAAGGTAGTGATGTAAGCCTAGTGAGTCATGTATTATAATGCAGACATGATGTTTCACTAGGACTTTGGGTTATGTAATGTGATTCATTCCCACTGGGCCTTCAATCCATGTATTAAATAAATAATGTTTGATGGGTGGCCTATCCCTTGGGGGGGGGGGCTATGACCTGCCTTTCCATCCTATTTGTGAAGTGTGTGTGTTTTTAAGGTGATTTCCCCCCAAGAACCTGATATATATATATATATGATTTAATTATTTTATTTTATCACCTATTTATTATCAATTCTTTGTTAAAATCACTATTTAGGATAATAATTTCTTCGTTTTCATGTATGTTTTGGTTTAGTAGTATGGATCCATGAAATTGAATTATGGTTCCATAATATAAATAATTTTAGTCATAATTTATAAAAAACATAAAAAATTTAGATTCATCCATAAAAGTGAGAGATAGAAAAATGATTTACATCGTTCATGGAGATGGTTGGTCGTACGTAGTGAACTCTATTTGCATTTTTTTAATGGATGAAACAATAGAAATGTAAATAATAATGAAACATTCCATAATAATTTTTATATAATAAATATAATATATATTAATTAAATCTATCCTTATTATCATCCATTTCAAAATAAAATGAAAAATGTATCACATCGTTTTGTGGAGGCAGGAGTCCAGATATATGCAGAAGTGACATTATCATTTTCATTGGATTTGAAAGTAAGATGGTAGATGTGATATTATATTTTAAGAAATATAATTATTTAATAAATATAATATATATACATTATATTTTTCATTATTTCTATCATTGAGTAGTGGTGATAGAAAATGAATTACATCGTTTCATGAGGCAGTAGTCCGCAGTACACCTTATCGATGAATCCATTTCACATTTGATGGAAGAGGGGATGTATATTGGTTATGAAATTAAATTAATAAAATATAATTATATGTAAGATAATTTATTAATTATTTTATCATAGTTTTATAATATTTTAATGCGGTAGAGGAATAAATAAAATAAATATGCATTGTTAAGAACTATACATATTCTTCAAAGAACCTTTTTAGTGTTGTACCAAAATCATTCCAAAGATGGTTTTATGATAAAAAAATGAATCTAGGTCATGGTTAGGGATTTAATAAATGTATTTGGTTAATTATTTTGAAAAATATTCCTTTTATGTTTTATAGGGGAGGATAGAGGGTTTCCTTTTATAAATGGGGGAGGAGACCTACTTGGAAATCTTCTAAAAGAATACAAAATGATATAGTAAATATCTATAAATATTACAAAAAATAGAAATATATTAAAATGTGGGATAATATAATGTCAAAATATGTTCATAAAATAGGATTTATAGGATTTTAATTAGAAAAAATACCCTTATCATTTGGTTTATCCCTTGGTAAAACCATTTTAACCTTAATGAGGTAATTATTTTTTACTGTTATCACTATTCATTATGACAAAAAACTAAGTTAAACTTATTAATTAATATTTATTTTTATTATTCTAAATGTGGAATCCATTTTTAAATGTATAATTCATAGAAGTGGCATAATTTAATTTAAAATTAAACTCACAAGGGTGATGAAAATACAGTTTTCCAAAGAAACCTTTTCACAAATATTAAAACATTTTTGTATCAAAATTCAACATAAAATAGATTAAAATGACATAAATTGGATTAATAATGATATAAATGAACTAATTTTACTTCTATAACAATTTTAACATAAAACGGAACTTTATAAATTCTTTAAATGAAAAGGCAGTTTTCATTAAAGACGAGTATTTTTCACTATTCATCGAAAAAATTAGCCTCTTTAGAATATTATAAAAAAACCACTGTAAGATAATTATAATATGATTATTTAAAAAATTAATTAATTTTTTAAATTAATTTTTTAAAACTGATTAAAATTAATTTGTAAATTAGAGCACAAAATGCAACCAACTTTCTTTTTAGAAAAATATATTTTTTAAGCATTAAAATGAATTTATAATTATTCCATATATAATAAGAATATGAGATGAATGAGAATTTTTTTATTGAATACATAATATATAAATTTCATTAAAATCATTCAACAATAGTGATTAATTAATTTTATTAAGATAAAAATACATTTCATGCATAAAATTTTTTTTGCAGGAAAAAATTTCTTTTAATTTCAAATAATTTATTTAATTATTTATAATCAATTTATTATGAATGAGTTTATTTTATACATGTGTAAAAAACTATAGTTTTTATAATTTAATGAGTCATATTCACACCCCCTAATTTAACGACTATCTTATAATGATAAATAGTTCAATTAGACTCATGATTACATTTATGACAAGCTATCGAAGACATTAAATTTATTTTAAAATATATATATTATAAAATATCAAGTCATTGAATTAAATATATCATATATCATGGAAAAACAACACTTAATGTGCCAAAAACCCACTATAGGGTCTTATACACAAGCTGGAATCTAACCCATCTTACTCGTTCCCAGGTTAGGTGCACACTATAAAGGTCACAAGTAGTCATACCACACCACAACTCAAATCTAAACCATAAAATATTGAAATTATATTATCATTCACACGTACACACAAACACACACACATACACCAAATCATAATCTATCAAAACACTAGATCTATCTACAAACCCATTTACCCATCTCATGGTCAAGTTATACACACTACGACCAGAATCAAACTATATCTATGCTCTAGGGCCTCAACATTATAAGGATACATCATAACTAGAGAATTATAAATATCCCCAACCACCTCTAATTAGGGAAAACCACCAAAAAATCACTTATCACCAATAATATATATATATATATATAGAGTTAATAACTTTCTAATATTTTTCATTTTTATTTAACCAAAATTCCATAATAGGAGATCAGTTAGATGTAGTGTAAAGTAAAAGTTATAGAGAACTCATTATATGTTGTTCTTGAAATTCTATTTAGCTGTAATTTCATAATAATGAATGTAAAGAATCACATAATATACTTTTAACCATTTAATTTAACCCAATATTTTAGCATATGAGGATCAGTTAAATAAGATGTTAATTATATGTTATTAGGAAACACTCTTTAACATGAATTTGAATTTTTATTTAGCTAGAACCTCATAAAAATTAAACCAAGTGGTGACAATACATGTATCTTATTCATTTAAGGGATGATTAAAGTTGTATGACACCATACAGTTATATAGAAAACATATATAATTGTCTGTAAACACATTAAATAAATTACCCATGTCACCATCTAGGTAATCAAATAATCAATCATAGAAAAAAATGAAAATGACATGTGAATAATAAATTCATTATTTGATACATGAACACACACCCTTTTTATACCATCCAAGAGATAAAACCCCATAAACCGTCACTTTATAAATGAAGTGGATAACTCAAGGTAAAGTTAGATCAATAGTGAAAGTGAATAGTATGAACCAAATTACCATCCATAGAAACATGGTCTTCCCCCGTACATTGGGTGTCTAGTCCAAGGAATAAGCTCCATACCTATTCCTAAAAACATCTTATCACCTATCCATCATGCCTAAATAGTATTAAAAAAATAAAAACACCTTTGATACCACTTTGTAACACCCTAACTCGGATTTGAATGAACTGATGTGTAGGATCGGTCTGCCACATGGCGCCAAGAATGCCTCCTGATACTCCAGAGGCTACCAAATTGAATCATGGGTCTAATTTTCTATAGTGGGGAGACTATACACACATATCATAGTAAAAAAATCATTATAAATAAAGTCAATCAGATTCACCATCTATATAAAGTTGTAAGTAGGCATATAGGAATGTTCCAAATAATTATCAACACAACTTATGCTATAATAAAATTAACCACATAAAATGTCTAGAAGACATACATCAATAGACCATATACAAGATCACAACAGACCAAAAATACAGATTGGAAAAGGCCTGAAAAAGGATCCATGTCTGATTCCATTCGCAAACTCCATGATCTGTCCTAGAAAACAAGCAATGACCAAACACAACCAACATTTCCAAACCTACACCTGTAATGTAATGGTGATAGCCAATCAGGTACCCAAGTACTATAGCGACTTGAAAAGGGTGTGTGAAAAAAACCATCTTTCTACCAAAAAGGTATTCAATAAAATAACTATTTAATAATAAAGTGAATCAAGTAGTTCTATAAATACGATTTTATTGAATTTTAAAATCTATCATTTTAACTGTTAATAAATTAATAATTTAAATAAAAATAATAATAAAAACTATGGATTACCATTATCTATGGGAACACATGACATCAGTATATACCTACCTTATATAATACTAGTGAGTGGATGATAATGCTATACATCCTGGATCAACTGATTCAAAGGTATTCTATTGGGGAAAATATAGTTGTAATAACCCAAGGGAGTTCACATGGCTCAACTAGACATTCCCACTAAATAAAATCCAATAGGAAACCCAAGTCAATGAACCTTGAAATTCCTCTAATCAAGTCCAATATTCTAAACTCAAGGACTTATCCTTGAAATTAAATATTAATAATTGATTATAATCTAGGGTTTACTCTTGAGGCATTATACCCAAAGAGATCAATCCAAATTTAGGGAGATCATCACATGGAATTCAACCAAGGTTCCCTAGAAGAATCCATATCATTATGTAAATATAGATATTACCTGAATCCAAATGGGATAAATCCTATTAAATTCATGATTATGAATCTAATTAAAATCCAATGGTGTTCACAAGGAATTCCATATCATTGGAAGTTAATGGGAATGTGGGTTTCATCACACCCCAACATTCATCAATGTACACTTTTGGAATCTAACACTTACTCATGCCATTCCACCCCAACAATGTAAAAACAAATTCATAGAATTTTTCAATGCCATTCCTAGAATGATTAAAATAAACACAAGGAATTTTATTCTACTCAAAAACGAAATTTTTCCATGACTTTCCAATCTTACAATTATTTAATTCCCCACATTCTCATTCATAACATTACATTTATTAAGAAACTAACTCCCTTTATTATTCTTAAATAAATCCATACCAAGATCATGACATGGCCTGATCCATTATTTAATATGGGATACCACAATCCTACATGTTCACATTCACTAGAATATTACCATGTAATAACCTCTTTATTATTCAGAATTATCATTCTTAATCATATCACTTATGCTAACCTTTATGGTTTATTCTATCATTTATTTAAAACAAGAAAAAATCAACTTATAAATTCCACATTTCATTTCAAGAACCATATTAAGACTAAAATATAATCCAAGTTCATTGATGATTTCGAAATTCTACCTCACAATTTTTGATCTAAAAGATGATTTTAATTTCAAAAATTTAAACATAGATTTCCTATTTTACAATAATATGAAAATGAATACTATATTTCCACATTTACATTGCTAGAAACTATGGAATCTAATTAGGCCAAATTATCACCAAGTTTCATAATGATTATAACATTGTATTCTTCCTATATAAGGGTTCTTTAATATATTTAAATAGGCATGTAACTAAGCAAAATAGATAATGGTAGAATCTAAATAATTGTGTGTTTATCACCAAAAAATAGGTAGGATCACACAATGGATGCACATTAAATTAATCAAGAATATAAGATATTTTTAGGGCCCACATACCTCATTTTATCTATCTCCCCTTTAATTCTTATCCAGACTATCTAGTGACCGAGCTTTTCTAAGACCAATGACCAACCCTTAAAACACTCATAGTCTTATCTCACATCCAAAAAACCAAATTAATTTATTATAATGAAATTATAATTACCTAACAACTCAGAACTAATTATCTATATTCGTTTAATTAGGAATAAATGACAATCGATCCACCTAACACTTACATTATACCTAAAATGAGACCAACCCTCTTCTAGAGGTTTATTCCAATATTCCATCACTAACCCATAGCAAATACTTATCAAAAAGGTCTGACACCATATTTTAATACGTTTAATATATCTCAAAATAATTAAAAACTCACATGGAAACATAACTCCACCAAAATGATGGGTGAGGGGATGTAGGTGTTTTTTCAGGACATCCTAATGCTAGGATGCATGGAAACTCCACCATCACATGATGATTGCACTACTCTTTGGTGGAGTCATCACTTAAATCACTAACTAGGTGAAAAAAATTTGAGTGAGAGGGGGAAAAGAGGAAAGAATACCTTATAGAAGAGAAACTTACCAGGAATCACCAATAAACGATATCCAAAATAACCCCAACATGAATGGGTTACCAAGATAGGGGGATGCATGGATAGACTACATAATCCAAAGAGAGGGATAAAAGAGTGACTAGCCCACTAAAAATGCGAGGGGGAAGAATTATAAATCTACCCCATAAAACCCCACTAGGGAGCTAGTGGAGGTCATAGGTTGGTCAGTGGATACAAGAAATTGATCCTACCACAGATATACTCTTTCATATATCTAGTATAGGTCCATATGATATACGATATCCTACTAGTGGTGAGATGGTGGAAACATCCTTGACCACTTGACCTTCTTCGAATGCTTTCCCACTTCTCCTAGCCACCGCCTGAACTTGATTCATAATCCAAAAAGTCCCTTTGAGATTTTTAAGCATCCAAAATACCCTTATGAACCCCAATTCTTAAATGGCCCATACAGTAAATGAAAGTTCAAATTTCCCCTTGAAATTCAAAATTGTTCACACACATAGGATACTATATCCTAATGCATATTCAATCCTTATGTCTACTTTTAGGTTAAGTAGAAGACATATGGTATATTAGTCTATATATTCTCAATGGTTTGGGGATATTTGGTTGTGTTGAGGCACACAGGTTTTAATAGGGCTTGTGTTTTTATTTTTGTTTATTTTTATTATTTTTTATATGAGATTACCCCGGTGAGTGATCAGTGTTGTATTATAGAATGAAAATGAGTTTATATTTTTATACATTGTATATTTTAATATAGAATCATGTTTATTTATATTAATACTATAATGGTTTATATGGATGATTTTTGGTAGTCTTTCTATTCTAGTTGGCTCTGATTAGAGGTCATAATCTCCAAACTATATAGGTTTATCCCTCACTGCTAGTTTATAGCCTTTGGAATATGTAGAGGTGCAACTAAGGTCCTGTGAAACTCCAAAACAAATGAAGGTTTTAGGCCAGGGAATCCCTAAAAACACACATACATAATTCACTCCAAGAATTCTTTAAAAAAAGTTCTTTTTAAAAAAAAAAACCACTGAACACACTCGCACCCATGCCCAACCCATGCTAATATCCAACCTTTCCAAAAGAGATCCATTCCATGGTAAGACAAATGAAACCCCCATCTTAATGGGACTAACTAAATGGTCCAGGATCATGAGTTGAGTCCAATCCCCCTAACCTAGGTCATAATATAGTGAAAATAACATTATACCCCAATAAACACTGGTATCATTGATTATCTTGATAAGACTACACACATATACATCATGAACTCATGTACCAACTCATGAAAATTCCATGTCAAAAAACACTATAATTTCCTAATTTTAAAAGAATCATAGTCAGAAAAAAATTTCATGAAATACTTTTTTACATCATATACCCCATGATTTCAATGTAATTATAACAACTGCCACCATTTCACTATTTTTAAAGAAAAATAATCATATTCTCATTTCATCAAAAACTTAGTGTGTGGCTTACACACTCCATTTTCAAATCCCATTTTCAACTAAAAATACATTCTCAAAAAAAATCCAAATATAATAGAAAAATTTTAAAAAAATAATCATTTTAATTGAATTGGAGATATCTCATTTTTTCTTCACAAATAGAGTGGATTAAAAACCACCTACCTCAGACCATTTATCTTAGTTGAGATTAAGAATAAGGATGTAAGTTGGAAGCCTCATTTCACTCTAACAGTTCCCATAAATAAAATCCTCAAAAGTTCATAAACCTAAACCTAGATTTGATTAAGAAAAATCCTTAGTTTGGTTTCTCTAAGAAGATAATGAGTGGAGATTAGAAGAAGAAAATGGGAGATATTTCTACATTGGATGTGTACAAGAAGTGGTAATAAAGTTTTCTCTCATGGTCTCTCGATGAAATAAATTGAGAGAGAGACCCTATGTGTTATAAGCCTTGATTAGAGAGGGAAAGAGGTGGAATGATGGTCAAAATTAGATAAAATCAAGTTATAAATTATACCTATACAATATACAATGTTTTGGTGCACTGTATTACAAAACATGTACAAACTATTCCATCCATACCTACTCTAGAATTTATAGAATGCATGGTTTTTAAAAAACCATGAAAAAAATATGTTGAAACCATGCATGCTCTAAACCCCGAAAAATCACTTCTAAGGGCTAAAAGCTCCCCAAACACAACCAATCTTATCCATGGACTTTACCAAGGTTAACCCCCATAATTTTAGGTACTAAAATCATTTAAATTTATAATAAAAGAATGAAAAAAACGAATAATGATACATTTTACACCATTAAACATTCTCCATCCTAAAATGACTAATCATAATATAATCAATAATCTTTAATTAGAAGGGTGTGAATTACATACATGAATAAAACATGGTTTTGAAGAATTTTAGAGTTATACAGTGCATATATATATATATATATATTATAAATGTGATATATATTTATATATATGCATAAACATAAATGAAATTATATATTATATATATAAAATATGTTATATATATATATATAAACATAAATTTCATATATTTACATATAAATTATAAATACAATATACAATTACAATTACATATATATATAATATATACAAAAATATTTTATAAAAAATGTAAACACCTTAAAAATATAAACACACACACACAAATATATAATGTTTAAAACATATATATCCATATTCAATGTAAAATACTTATATAAATATAAATATAAATATAAATATATAAGTATTATCCATAATAATATTTTATAAACCCATTATGAAATCAAGTATGTATGTATGTATGCATGTATGAATTTATGTATGTGAAGTTTTTCTAAGGATCAAACAAAACTCATTAAAGGAAGAAGAGGAAATTTGATACCTAATCCCCAAGATTATCCATAAATTAAACCTAAACCATGTTGAAATGGGAAATTAAGAAACTATATACTTTTGACCAAAGATAAATGACTATAATATTCAACCATTTTGATTTTATAAATATCCCTTAAAGGAATCTAATAAACTCCCTACTCTACTATTTATCCATGGGTTGATATCAATCACATGATGATTGAGTGGGATTCTTAGAACTCCCATGGTATGCTAGTATATATTGATTGAAAATAATAGAGGTTTAATGTGATTAGTTGTGAGGGAATTGATAGAAGACTCCAATCACTCATAAAACCAACCTGATGGCAGCGACCTCATTTTATATCCCTTAGGGAAAATTCTAAAGAATATATAGAATTAACAAGAACATTATGAAATATACCTGCAGTGCTATGGTTAATATTCATTTTTAACCTTTAAAATATCCAAATCTCCTATGTTTTCATATTATGAAACATCAATGATATCCTACATGGTGTAGATTTGATTTTTAACTATTAGATTTTTATTTACATTATTAATCATAGACATAATATGATTTTTACTATACAAATCACTATACCATATGATATTCTCTTATCATACTCTATGATAGGCCAAGGTAGTGGCATGATATCAGTATTTTCTTGTATTTTGAAATCTATAAATCATATTGGATGATATACCTTAAGAAATTAAAAAATGACTTAAATTCCATGGATATCATACCATGTGACATCATCATAACTTATACTACAATATATATTGAAACACATTATATATATAATGACTTTACCTAATATATTCTTCAAATTACCACTTTCACTGAAGATTTATATATTTTGTTCCATTTCACCTAATATTATATCATATAAGATAAATTTTGAAAAATAGCCAAAATTCCTTATGTATATAAATAAAAAACTTTTTGATAAACTAAAAAAAACTTTTGACGAATCTATCCATGTTTCATAAAATCAATCTCCATTAAATCAACCACAAGCTGTGACCCCATGGAAATTTTTATCATTGAATGAAAATATAATTCCTAAATAAATTAATTTAATTGAAGAGTGACCACAAGAAATGTAATAGTGTTACTTAGGTTATAAAGGGATCCTATATAATCTCTATAAAATGAATATATATTAGAAGTTGTGTCTAATAGTTATATCTTATACTAGAATTCATATTTATATAATATCTTTGTCCAAGATATTGAGTAAACATGAGTTATAATGTATTTAAATCCCATATAACTAATCATATGTTTTGATTCTATAAGTATAGGGTTACTGGGTTGAGGAATTCATCACATTCCATTCGTCCATATGGATGAGTACATCACATTCCCCTCCTTAGATAGATAAAGTGATCATATGTATTATCTAGTTATGATCATAAAATTCCTTAGTCTACCTCAATAGAGGACCCTAATTTCATGATCTTCATATTTATAGACATATCCCATCTTGGCCAGGCTTTGAAATACATCATGTCCATATGGGTGTTTTATTTTCAAGAGAATTTGGAATTTTTAGATTATTGGATGATATGTATATTTAATAAGGATTTGGAATTGAATTTAAATTTATGAAACCACTTAAGGTAGGTATTTTGGACATGGAATAAAGGTTTTCTGGTGGGATAAATTAGTGGGTGTGAATCAGAGGGAATCTAGTCTAGCTGGGTTGTGGTCTACAGCCATCGACTATTTGGTACCATTCCACCATCTATTCAGTGAGGTGGAAAGTTTCTTAGTACCACTAACCAAAATCTGTCCCTATATTGAAAATTTGGTTGGAATATTAAGGGGGTAAATTAAATATTTACTCCTCATGTTTTTAGGTGGAAGAAAATTCTTCATCCTATCATTTTAGTGCATGGATAGGGGTGGGACTTCTTCCTTTATCCACCCATCCAACATCACTTTGGGTGAGATTTTTGTGGGTATACCACCGATTTGGGGTGTGTACATGACTCCAGTGACCTAAGATTATCCACCCACACTCATTTTTAACTAATTATATTTTCTTTTAGTTAAGGATTCAATGTTAATTACCTCAAATCAAGGTAGAATTATCCAAGGGTGATGTAGCTTCCATTAAACATAGTAAAAGGGAATCCCGAGTTTCCATATACAGGTGGTCTCTAAGGGATTTGATGGCGGTATACCATAATTGATATTTCATTTGGGTTGTATTTAAAATTATAGTTAAATTATTATGGAATTGGTGATTAATGATTATTATTTTGCCTTGGGTAATATCAGGGGTCTGTTGCGAACCTCTCGTGGTTATTTGGTCATAGTTCCAGTGTGATGAGGCATTCTGGTCTAGTTTTAGAGAATATAACTAGTTTAAATTAAGTTTTTAAATTATTTACAGATGATATAATTAATTTTTTTAGATCATGTAGCTTGATATAGGTCCTCACATGGGTTGGCAGTGACCAGATAAGTTTGTACAAGCTTGGTTAAGCTTGTATGGGTCTCAATGATCGAAGGAAGAGTATCCATATTAGGAATTTAAAAAGGTTTTTGGCTCTACTGTGTGGTAAGTGGTCTAGGTAATAGTCATATGACCTTATAAATGATGTTATAAATATACCGGCTCATAATTTTTATACATAGATATTACATATTATCAGATGAATATTTATTACATAGAATAACATTCTAGACAATAATCATATTTTTTTATCATATTTGGAAACATAGATACATAAAAAACTAGTTAATAAGATATAAACATCATCTCGCACTTATTTATTCATAACTAGAACCCTTCTTAGACCCATCATAGCTTAAATATTTCTTCATAACCCGGGGAAAGGAAACATAAGAAAGGGTGAGCTCAGATGCTCAATAAGAGAAAACAAGAGAGATATCAATGATCACATAAACATCAAATTAGAATAAGGGTTTGAGAAAATGAGAATAAAATTTGGAAAACCATAAAATACATATCATAGATCATAATAATTAATTATGACATAAATCTTTATAGTTTATAATACATGAATCATAAAAGGAGTCATAGAACATGAACTATTCGAGAATAATATTAGCATAAGACACAAGTTTATGGAATATAAATAAGAATATAAAATCATTTCATTAATAGTAAAGTATCACTACCAAGACTATAATTGTGGATTGGGTTCACTCCCCAAACAATAATAGTACTTTGGGATCCCTCCCAAGTATATAATATTGGAAAACATCCCTTACTTAACTGGGTTCACTCCCCATTCCAATCCTATTTATCTTATGATATATCAATCATTACCTAATGTATTATAGGAATATATAATTATTGTACCAAAAATCACAAAATTAAACCATACATATTTGTTCCACATGATCATAAAACATTCATCATATCATAACATTTTAAAAAGAAATTAGTTTCATAAACATTTCATCATAACATAATTTGTGGAAATGAAACGGGTTTTATAAACAAATTATCATCATAATCATAAACCATCAATAAAATATTAAGTACAATATCATTATATCATATCCCTAGTAAATCATAATTAACATCAAGGATGATATTATAGAATAAAATTTCTTTTCTAGATAACTTGAAAAATTTGTTGAGTGAAATATCGTTCTTACTTTATAACCACTTATATAAAATCTAAAGAATTTCCAAATATTAATTTTTTTCCTAAAAATAACCTTAGAATATTTAAAATTAAAATTAAACTAATTTATTTTTCATGATGGTGTTAATATTATTTCACATCATATAGGTTAAAATAAAATATTTATTTCATAATTTTGTAAAATTGTCAAAAAGTAACTCATTCCAAAAAACAACAAGAAGTATATTTTTAATTTTTTAAAAAAATTCAATCATGGGTCAAAATTAATTTAAAAAATAATAATATAGTATTAAAAAATTCATGGAAATATTTTTTTGAAAAATGGATATGGAATAAAAAAGATTTTCGGCAGTAGATATGAATAAAGTATTTTTCCCTTAAAAATATTCTTTTGGTATCTTGAGTACTTGTAGAGAGGAAAATGAAACGAAAAAATATAATTTATTGAAATAAATAGGTGATAATAAATCCATGATATTCTTGGGATGTATAACATACTATTTAATCATCGAAACTTAATTATAAACAATCCCGATAAATAATGAGATTGTAATATAAAACCATTACCTCTAGTCCAGTATCCTACATATGTGTTGGAAACACCTTTATAATAAATATATATTTATTTTATAATATATTCCAGGAACATACTCATATATATCATATAATATATGGTTTATTTGTAACTTTTTATCATAGTTCTGTTTATAATTCTTTATCAAAACCACTATTTCAGTTGATAAATGGTTTGTTTTTCATGTATGTTTAGGTTTGGTAGTTTTGGACCTTTCACATTGGCCACAGTTCAATCATATTCAAAATGTTAACAATGATATAAATTTAATATATATTCAAGATATATACATTTATATTCATTAATAAAATTATATATAGAAAGATTAATTACATCATTCATAGAGATGGTAAATCATACTTATGCATGAACGTTGTTCTCAATTTTCTGTGCATGTAATGAAAAAAGGTAAATAATAATTCACATTTACTAAATTATTATTATGTCATATACATAATAAAAATTCATTTAATTGATCCTTATTACCATTCATGTAATGTGGAAATGAAAAATTAATCAGATTGCTTCATGGAGGTCATAGTCCACACGTACACATGATCGATGTTATGATTTTCCAAAAGATTGGAAGGTAATAATATAGATATGATATTACCATTAAAGAAGGATATTTATGTCATAAATATCGTATATAAACATTGAACCATGATAATACCCTTCTATAAAATTTGGTTATGAAAATTTAATTGTATCACTACTTAGAGATGGTAAGTCGTACATACACATGAGCAATATTTTAACTTCCAATTTAATGGTAAAGAGGGAGAATAATGATTGTATAATAATCATAATAAAATTTAAATATATTCAAAATAACTAATTAACTATTTTATGATAAATACCATATATTTTGATGAGGCAAAAGAATAATTAAAAATTAAGTGATCGGTTAAAGTGATTACCTTTTCTTTAAAAGAACTCAATTAGATATCCCCTTAAAGATACTAGGGTTGATATTTTAGGAACACCATAGAATATTTAATATGACCATATAAGTTATAAGGGATTTTTTCCTATTTTTTTCAATCTATATGGCTCAAAGTGGTTTAAATAAGAGAAGTAAGGGTGTTTTTTTATAAGGGAGGGAGAGGACACAGTTGGAATTTCTTAAAATAATAAAATATAATAGAATCATTCTCAAGTTAAATTCTTCAAAATGACCATGATTTTGAATAAAAAGGAGAATAGTTCAAACCAAAATCCAAAAATGATATTTAAATATGTTTTTCTATCATTATAAACCTTATCTTTTTTATCAACCCCTTCATTAACCATTTTTTACCTTAACCATGGTAACAAATATTTCAATTTTAAAAAGTCACAAATGATACCATAAATGGGAAGGTGACTCATAAATGGACCAATGATGATATTTTAAACCACATTACAATAATGTTTTTAAAATATTTTACTTTTATACGTTGTAAATGATTTTTTAAAATATTATTTATTCTAAAATACATTATTGTCAATTTTGAAAGTATTTATTTAATTTGACATTAAATACAAAAAATAGAAAGACTTAATTTAAATATAATACAAAGAAAAATTATTAATATGTTATATTTATCTACTAAATTTCTGGGACAAAAATATTTATCCAAATTTTATAACTTTTAATATTTTTAAAATAAATTGTTTTATTTTTCTGTTAATTGAATAAATAATATGTAAGTGTTTCATACGTGTATAAGGTAATTATTCAATCACTAAAAATTAGAAATAAATTACTATGATAAAAATAATAATATATATTTTGAATATATATTTTTAAGTAAACTTATTCTATTTTTATCATTATGTTATAATTTTTTAATTATTAAAGTCAAGATAGTGACATTTTGTATTTTTTTTAAATTAATATAAATGTTTCAATCAATGAAATGTGGAACCAAGTTACAATAAATTATACAAATTTTTGTAAATTTCCATATTCCACTCATAAAATAGGGTAAATTCATGTTTTATAGAAAGTTTAAAGCTTTATCCCAATGTTTAAACCCTATTTTACCCAGTTCACCATCACTAGGGTGACACAAATTTAGTATAATTACTATTCATATTGATAAGAAATAAAAGGAAAATATTTAGAAATTTTTTAAAACTATTTATTCCAAATATGGTATCCATTTTTTATGATTCCATCTCTATAAGTTAGAGAAATAAATTTAAGATAGAAACACAAAACAGAACAAATAATAGTTTTTCATAAAAATGTATTTTTTATGTATAAAAATGTTTTAATACAAAATTCAACCGTTAAATTGATTCGAATGACCTTAACTGGATTAATAATAATAATACTGAAATAATATTAATTTTAAACCATTAAAAGAATGTAAATTTCTTAAGTGCTTTAAAAAAAAATACATTTTTCAATAAAAATCACTATTTATCACCATTCACTAGAAAATAATTTTTTTTACAAAAATAAAAAAATTTCACACTAAGATAATTTTGATATTATAATTTGAAAAAATTAAATTTTCTAAATGTGTAAAAATTAAATAAAATATTTTTTCATAAGAAGAAATAAAAATCAATTTTTGAAGGTCGTGTATTTTTTAAATGTAATATAACTTTACTAAAAATTTAATACTGGTTTCCTAAGAATTAATCACTAAATTATTATTGAGTATGACCTTTGTATATATATATATAGTAATGTGGTTATTCCTATACACACCCACACAATGAATGAATAGTTTCTAATGGTATACTATATTTCTTTTTATTTAGATTCTGGGTTTCATGTGTCATCAGATTTTAAAAATAAATTATTTAAATAGAAATATACTTTAAAATCTCACAGTTTTACATTATACCCCACTTAAAATTTATTTTAACATTTAAATTTTATCACTTTGAAACCAAAAAAATGTTGATATATCTGTTTCATTACATATTTTGGCTTCTAAGTAGCTTCTTTAAATCTATAATTCATCCAAAGAACATTAACAAGGTGAGTAATATTGTTCCATAGGAGTTTATTTATATGGTCCAAGATTTATACTATGTTTTCTTTATAGGAAAGAATTAATGACCTCGAACCTAGTATCACAGATCCAGTGTATCACTTTATCAAATTGGCATAGATACAAGACTTGAATCATAATGGACTGACCAATTTAAAAGTTCTTGAAGCCAAATTACATACATGAACCATACATTACATTTTAAAACAAAAAATACACAATGAATTTCATTGATTATACTATT
This sequence comes from Viscum album, assembly GCA_963277665.1. Taxonomy (NCBI): domain Eukaryota; kingdom Viridiplantae; phylum Streptophyta; class Magnoliopsida; order Santalales; family Viscaceae; genus Viscum; species Viscum album. The sequence continues at coordinate 1,224,834,775 of OY728142.1, read as the reverse complement.
ATTCTTCCTTTGTGTAACCCTAAATATCAGTCATAATATACTTATTGTAATCCCAAGGAAAGATGAAATATAAGAAAGGGGTGAGATCAGATAGTCATAAAGGGTTTATATATATTGAAATATATCATAAAAAAGTATTACTGATTATTTTAAGGCGATTAACTAAAACATATGTCATTTGAAAAAACAAGAGAATAATATGGAATGAATTAATGATGATAAAATAATTCCATATATATAAACACATTGGAATGAAACTTAACGATGGATATTATAATATTTGAATAATCACATGAAATACCAATAACTAATCTCATAATGAGGGAATTCATAATTCTAGACATCATAAACACATCATCAATGCTTTGACCAAGACCCCACACATAAAATGTAAAGGCCTCAACCAATAACCATACTAGTTTGTCCCATGACACTGAAAGATACATCTAGGGGCTATAGAAAGCCCCAACCATCACATACTAAGTCCAATACATTTCTCATATGAAAAGGTTTAACAAAAACAAAATTAACATTATTATTGAAAAAATAGAATATGAAATATGAATACTTCAACTATAAACCATGAACGGTATCAAAATAGCACATCCACTATCAAACTGATCATAAAACCTTCAATAAAATATCATATTATATCAAAATAAACCAATAATAATATCAAAAAAAATTATTTGTACATAGATGAAAATAGTATAATAAAATCATTAATTTTTTTTGGGAGAAATACCCATTTTTAATTTGAAATCATTTATTTAAATGGATGAATTTTTTTAAAATCAAACATTTTAATTTAAAATAATATTTTAAAATTTTAAATTCAGCTTAAATACATTAAGGTGACCTTATGGAATAGAAATCCAATCATACCATGATAGATAAAAAAACATTCCTTCCATATTTTTTTCGAAAAGTTCGTAAAGTACCTTGTTTGGAAAATGATAAAAAGATTCCTTTCAAACCGTTTTATAAAAAATCAGAACATGGTTAATTTTTTAAACATTTGTATTATAATATTAAAATTATTTTTGAAAATATTTTTTCAAAACATGGAAATTGTTGATAAGTATTCCCCAACAGATACTTACGTATAAATAACCCCAAATAAGAATGAGATTTTGAAATTAACAATTACTACTTTATAATCAGTAGATAGTATGCCCCATGATAAACTTAAAATTATATGGATATTAAAATATCATAATATCTAGAATAATATTTATAAAATAAAATCATGATTAGTATATACACCACAAAAATTAAATTAGTAGTGTATAAGACATGTGTCCTATAGAAATAAAAGTGAGACAAAAAACCCTTAACTTGTACTTTTCTTCAAATGAATGTGCTTCAACATCATGTTTAATTATTAAAAACATGTTATTAATTTATAATATAACCATATATTTATTGATTATATCATATATGATCTTTTTATATAATTTTGTTAATAATATTCTGTAATTACCCATGTTTCCAGTGTTATCTGCCTCAATTTCCTTTTCATGTTTTATCATGGAAGTCCTATTTATTTTAAATAGGATATATATATTTCATATAAAAAATGATATTAAGTTCATAGATATCATATTTAATCATTTATAAATTTCTATAATCATTATTGAATGGATAATATGGAAAATGTATCTCATCGCATTGTGGAGATGGTAGGTCGTATGTACGCACGAGCGACGATATGATTCCCTTAATGGTGAAAGTGTAAGGAATTGTATGGTATATTAATTACACATAATCAATATATTGTCTTATTTATTACTTATATCCATTATAAAAATCATTATACCCATCCAAAAAATTGGTGAACATATTACAACACGGCATGGATATGGTAAGCCGTATGTACGCACATGCAGTGCTTTTGTTTCCTATAGGATGGATAAAAGGTGGAATATGGTTATGTCATATTCACAAAAAATATCACAAAAAATATTACACTAAATTTATTGTGTTATCTTGTAAGAAACTTATGAAGATGAATTAATATAATAAATAAACTTGAATGAGTTGATAAAACAATTACATCTTTTTGGGTGGAATTCCTTTAGATCTCTTCTAAAGGGATATATAGTTGGTCTTATTAGAAGAATAAGACCTCAATAATATGGATAAAGAAGTTATTGGGAGAAATTGGAAGTGTTTGGTTGAGCTAAATGGCTCAAAATGTTTTGAAGAAGTGAGGGAGGAGCTATCATTTTATAATTGAGGTGGGGGATCTTTTGGAAACTATCAAAATATTAAATTAATATAAATTATCTTTTAATTACATATAGATAAAAAGTTATTTATTTCAAATATTAAATTATAATGAGTCAAAATATTCTCAACCAATAATTTTTATACAAGTTTAGGTCACATTATTACCCTTATAGTTATTCATTAACCCTTATTTAACCTCTGTAACTCTTACCATGACAACATGTGTTTTAAATACTTAAGGGTTAATATAGTTACTATAAAATTAAAAAAGAACCTAAAATGGTTCATGTATGATATTATTAACTTTATAAAAATACTTTTTTTTGGATTTAATATTTCTATGAACTTTATATCATTAAATAAAATATTATTTATTTTAATATAAATTTAATGTCAATTTTTATACTATTCATTACTTGACTTTTCTAAAATATCATAAAAACATTATATCATGGAAAAAAACCTTTAATATATCCCTAATATGACTAGGTAATCTATAAAATTCAGGGAAGATATTAATTTTATGAAATTGTATTTATTTTAATATTTTTAATATCATTTATTTGATATTTCCATTAATTAAACAATTACTCCATTATCATTGTATAAATATTTATGGTAATTATTTATTCTTAAAAATAAAAAATTATAATAATGAAGTTAAAAATTCTATAATTCAATTTAATATTTATAGTTGAATTTACCTTCTTCATAAAACGATATAAAAATTTATATATTTATTAAAAATATGAGTATTACATCTTTAACTTCTAAAGTTTTTTGAAATTTATTTTAGAAGAGTGCACCTATCTTAGGATATGTTTTAGACTGATTTTAAAATAGTAGTACATGATTTCTTATGAGTTAAGGCCCCATTTATATGAACATAAAATTAATGTTAAGTGTTAAACTTTTAGAATGACCCCATAAAATTTTATAAATACAATATGTGGTTGTTTTTGTTAGTAAATCCCTATTTTATATTGATTTTATTGTAATTTTTTTGTGATATTATAGATTGCTTTAACCACAATCTTAGATCTAGTGTCTAAAACACATAATTTATAAACTCACTTTCATACTAACTATATATTCCTAGACATAACTATTTCATAATTAAATGAATTAATGAAAATATTATATTATATACATTCTCGAGACCTTTTGGGTTTAGTGATTTAAATAATTGGGATAAAATATTAACTAAAAAATCTTAGTTATTTCTCAAATAAAAGATATTTCCCACTATATAAGATACTACTTAATTTGTAATAAGTATTCAACTTCTCTCATAAATTCTACACACAAACTATCCTCTTAGAAATATCATCTGTAATACTTTTCATCATAACCTCAAGAAAATTGAAATAAAAGAATGGGATAGATCAAGTGCTCAGTAAGGGTAAATATAACTGAAAACAATCAAATATCATAAGTGAGTATAAGATGAGTTTAAATAATATGTTAGGAATCGATTACTAAAAATAATTCCATAATAGAATAAAAATGAAAGAATAATACATCCATGAGTAATAATGGGAATGAAAAGATATAATGGAAAATAATAATTGGTCTCTTATATATGAAATTCATAATTCTAGATAGATAATTATATTCCCTAAGTCTGGGAATTTTCATCATAGACATCATTATCTTACCATCAAGGCCCTACGTTTAGGAAATATTTTGTTTGAGGATGTCATACACCAAAATACCGAATATTTTTAGTCTCATGATACTTATCACTATATCGGGGTTTATCAACAACTTTTTTCCAACTATAACTAATTAACTCCAATTCATTAATCATAAAAATTAATGAATAAACAATAAAATACATAACCAATATTCCTTAATTATCAATAAAAATATGTATTCAAATAATAAGTATATCTATTTTCAATAATTCTCCAAAAAATAAATTAAATATATTTATATATAATAATCCCTCAAAAATAAATCCATATATGAAGAGTTGTATTTGGTAAATTCAATAATTTAACCAATAAATTAATGTATGACATCTAGGTGAACACCCTTTAATCAAAGGATGGAAATATGGAGTGTTCAAATAGGAAAGGCATTAGAAGAAAAAATATTCTTGCAACCGAGGTTGGTTTGGAAAGTAAAAGGTAGTGATGGATTTATGAGAGATTAATAACCCAATTGAAAATATTATGATATAATTTAAAAATTAATTCATGTGGAATATATAAAAATCATTAAACAAGTAGTTAATAAAAATGATATCTCAATGAAGAAACATTGTGATGCAAACACCCTTAAAATAATGGTAATTTAATAATGAAAAAAAACATTAGGGATAAAATGAAATTCAAATATTATGAAATGAATGATATTAATTATACTTCAAGGAAATAGGGAAGCTAATACACCATATAAAATAAAAAATGGTTCATTATATCAAACATTTCACATGGAATTGAAAATAGAGAAAAATAACAATTACAACTTTATAAACATTCAAATAGAAACCACTTGAAGGATATATATTCAAATGAAATATTAACTTGCTTGAATAATGAGACTATCATGATACAAAATAATAAAGTGTTAGTAGATATACATTTCTAATGGAAACATGGTGTATAATAAGGAATTTTTTTTTCATGGGGTAAAAATATGAGATAAGAAACCCTCACATTAATTTATGACCCCCACTAAAGAGATTAAATATGATGTATAAAAAAATTAAATTTTTATTAATTTATTTCATAAATTATTTCATATCTATAAATTTTTACAAATTTTAATTATAATTTTTATTTACATGTATATTAGTTATTTATTATCATTATTAAAATTGGGTGTGAGTAATCTTGACCGCCTTGAACTAGTTCAAAAATAGTGGGTTTGTTCTTCATTCTTATACCAAATTCCACCATTCATAAATAATGCAAGGTAATTAAATTAATATTTTATAAATATTTAAAAGGTTATAATTTAATTCTATGTTAGTTTTGGTTATGGTTCTGGAAGATGAAATTGGTGACATTCTTGTTAATGTGGTTTTTAACAAATGAACAGTTGTGTCTTATTTAAGGAGTTTAATATTAATGATACCATTAAAAAACCACTATTTTCATATTTATATCAAATTTTATCATTAATTATGTTCTCATATTCATCCATGATATTATTTTATATCATCATTCAAATAGGTGGTTAGACCAATGTAAACATGAACAAACCATAATTAATGGATAATTACATATATGAAAGTTCTTATTTTGGGAATAATATCACTATTAAAGAAGAATGATGATACTATTTATATACTGTTAAGGTGTTTAATCTTATTTTAAAAGTTTTTAATAAATAAAAAATAAATTAAATGAAAAATGAGATATTTTACTTCGTGGAGGCGGTGGTCCGGACAACACACAATTACCATTTTCATTTCTCAAAAAATGAGAGGGATATTCGGTTGATTAATATTGTTATATTTATAATTATTATTATATTATGTATTAAATATTTATTCTTAAATTTAATTATTATGAATATCAAATATATGTGTAGGTAAAAAATGAAATTCATTGATTTGTGGAGGTGGTAGTCCGTACAATGCATGAATGAAAGTTTCGTTTTTATTTATAGAAAAGTGGAAATGTGGTCAACTGTTTTCACTTAGAAAATAAAATTTATTATATAAAAAATAATTATGTAATTATATATTAAATATAAATTATATTTTGTACATTAATTTATGATGTAAATTAAGTTAGAAAAAGCAATGAAAACTCACGCTTAAATATATACATTTTCCTTAGAGGATTCACCATAAATAAAGGTTTTAGGTAATTATATTATGATAATAGGCACAATTAAAATTAATAAGATTATATAAGAGGGTAAATTAAATTTTTTTAGTAGGAAGTATAATTTTGGTTGTGGTCTAGAATGGGTACTGAGAGCTCTCTTTTATAAGTGGTGGGAATGATATATTTTTGAAAATATTTCAATTTAATATAAAGAGAGAACATTTTTCACTTGTCAAGAAGGCACAAAAATTATTAATAATAGATTTTTTGGTGATATATTGTCAATAATACCTAGAAATTTCATTTCAATTTTTTTAAAACATGTTTTAATGTCCTCTACTCTAAGAATTTTCACTTTTATAATTTAAAGTTTTATCATAGTAACTAGTTTTTACCTAAGTAAATCATTTTTGTGTGACTAATAATAAAATGAAATTAATTAAATATTTTGTACCTATTGATTCTAAATGTTAAATATATCTTATTAGATAAAATTTATATGTGTATGAAAACTGAATTTTAACATTTTCACATATAACGAGGAAATACCTATTTTTAGAAAAGGTGTATTTTTAATCTTAAAATTTATGTGTAGGATTAAATTATAAATGTATTGGATTTCATTATATGAATTGTTTTATTATAAAAAATAATATTCATTATTATTTTATTGATATTTAAACCCAAATTCTACCAAAATAATATTTAACTAAAAATGTCTAAGATCAATATTTATTATAAAATATTACATTAATGTATAAAAAATTAAAGTAGGTTTTCTAAATTTATAATGGTTCTTAAAATATATAGTTTTACTCATTAACCAAATATTTGATTAACTAAAAGGTTTCATAAACCTGTAGATCATTATTATATAATTATAAAGTAATAAAATATATTGATTTGTTAAAAATGGAATTTTTCAACATTCACATAAAAATCAACTATTTATAAAAAATAAAAAAATAATCTTGAAGTAATATTAACATTATCAATATAAATATGAAGTTTATTTTTTCAAATTAAAATTTTAAAAGTTTTTTAATTTTTATTTTAGATAAAAACATAAATATGTACTGAAAACATTTTTCATAGAAAAACTAATTTTTAATACAATAACTATTATTATTTATATTTCCAATTAATTTCTAATAAATTTTGGTGTAAAAATATTATTCATATCAATAATATTTTTTATCCACAATATATTTATTAACCTATAAAACAAAATATTCGAAGGTTACATTTTAATGGATAAATCACACTTAATAGTTATTTAACTATAGTAATTCAATTTTTATCAATTCTATAGTATTAATAATGGAATTACTTTTTATAAAAATATTTCATAATTCTATTATCTTTATTTTTACCCCAATTATACATCAACACTTTAATAATTTAATATTTTTATGCACTTATTTTTGGATTAATGTCTCATGTGAAGTACGATATTGGGAATATTAATTTTTAATAGAAAACATATTATTTAAATTCTCATGGTGTTACATTCCCCCCATCATAAATATATTAAATCATCAAAATTTTAATTAACACTCACTAATGAAATTAATTAAGGGTATTTAAAAGATAATCATGACATAAGATATAATTTTAAATGATGTATCTTCCTTAATATCTTAGGTATGACTCGATGATACATTTTTTCACTCCATTGTGTTAGCCAATTACTTTATCTATCTTTTACTAACATGATTATTTTTCTCAAATTTTTTACATGTAAGAAATTGAATATTTGTTACATAATTATCATTTTCATCCAAACTTCCATGAGACTCCATAATTCTTCTACTTGATACTTTTGGGAACTCAACTGTATTATCATTGATAATAATAATCCTTTATCATAGGTTTATCATAATAAAAATGTTTATAACATTTTTTCTTATCCTAATATGATTCTCATTGAGGAAATATCTGCATTTTTGATAACATTTGTTAAATTTGTTCCTTTGGGTTTCGGTTATTACTAAAAACCAAAAGGTTTTAACATGAGTTATGAACACAAGAAAATAATTTTTCTATGTTAATTATATGAACAATTAAACCTTAAAATATTTTATTCTTCGAAATTATTACATTAACATTCATTTTAACCTATGTCACTCTTAATTCAATCTGGGATTCTTTAGGATGAGTTTTCTCAAATTCCTAAACCCACTTCATTAACATGATAAATCCTTCATAATTTCCTATATTGAAAATGTGACTAACCAAAGAATATCCACAATGTTTTTTATATAGGTGTGTGGTCTTAATATCACTCATCTTAATCTAGAGTGAAGACTGATTTGATACCCAACCAGTATTTTTAGGGTTATTACCCTTAAGTGTATTCATTCCATAGATAAATGTACATTATAGTATCTAGATAGGGATATAATTTCTATGAGAAAAAATCTATATTTTATCAAAACTTTGGGATCTTTTCATATACTTAGACATACCTGTTAGACATATCCACAGGGTTTCTAATAATATTATCATTTAATAATCCCTAAAATACTCAAAATTACCCAATTATCATAAAGGGTAATCTATAACTTTCAAATTATGATCAACCTTAACTTAGAAACCTCAAATTATTCTTATTTAGGATCGTAACCTATAATTTTTTCTAAACCATACTCTTATACCAACTATTGTTCCCTAAACCCAAACCCTCATATTTTTTTTGACAAAAACACATACATTACATACTATATTTGATACCATGTGTATATTCCCAGATATAACTATCCCATAATCAAATGTGTTGAATAAAATATTGCATTACACAGATTCCCTAGACCTTTTAGGTTTATAGAATTATTGAATAAAAAAATAATAATAATAAAAACTATACATTTGTTAACTAAAATAAATTTTACCACTGTATAAGAAACTACTTAATCTATATTAATTCTTAAATATCTCCCATAAATTCTCCACAAAACCTATCATATTAGAAATACCATTTATAGTAATTTTCTTCATAACCTTGTTAAATGGAAACAAAATAAGGGGAGAGATCAATTTATCAGTAAGAGTAAACATAAGTAATAACCATAAAAGATCACAAGTGAGAATAAGGTGAGGATAAATAATATTATAGGAATGAATAAAATAAAATAATTCTATTCTATAATGAATCCAAAATCATAATATATTCACAAAAAATATTTTTAGTGAAATGATTGCATGGATAACAATAATTGGGTCCATAATGATGAAATTTATAATGCTGGATAAATAATTTCATGTATAAATCCAAATCATATTGATCTTAGACATTGTGATATACTCTTAAAGCCTTATGGTAGAGAAATATATTATTCTATTCAAGCATACACCAAATTACCCAAGATAGTTTATTTCATGAGGCCTATTAATGAATCGAGCTGTTATCTATAATTAGGCCCCACACATCACTAATTAATTTCAATTCATTATTTATATTAAGGAATGAATAAACCATAATATAAATAACCTATATTCCAATAATCGATAAACATCCGTATGAAAATAAGAATAATACTAATTTTCAATATTTACCCAATCATTAAATGTAATAGATTTCTATGTATACATCGCTCAGAATAACAACATTTAGCGAAAGGTGTATATAGTTCAGTCATTAATTTATCCAATCAATTAAAGTGTTACATTTTTTGAACAGTTTTCAATCAATGTAACTAAATATAGAGTTTTTATAAAGGAATGACATTGGGGGAAATATTATTCGTATAAAAAATGATGATTTAGTAGGAAAAAGGAATTGATGGATTTTTATGAGTTTAATAAAAAAGGAAAATATTTTGAGATGATTTATAAAGTAATTTAAGACAAAGATATACATCATAAAAATGAAAAAAGTTGTGAATATTATTCATATGTCAATAAAGAAAAATTGAGATGAAAACACCCTTACGACAATGTTAACATAAGAATCAAAAGAACATGAGAGTGAAAACATGAAATTAAAATATAATGAAATGATATATATTAATTATAGTTTAATTAAATATGGTGGTGAATACATTACATAAAAGATAATATTATCCACAATGAAAAACATCTCTCATTGAATTGAAAATGGTGACAAATAACACATAGAACTTTAAAAACCTTCTAATCAAAACCCCATTAAGGATATAATTTAAAATAAGACATCAAATAAAATAAAAAATAGTAGGATAATTAGAAAAAAAATTAAATGGGAATTATATACACCATTCCAATGAAAAGATGGTTTATAATAAGGAATATGTCTCAAGGGGTGAAAATTTGAGATCAGAAACCATTACCTTAATTTCATATTTCCATTAAAGCGCTTGAATCTCATGTAAAAATAAATAATTTTTTTAATCATCTATTTTATATATTTTTTCATATCTATAATATTTATATATACATCATTTATAATTTTTATCTACATGTATATTATTTAGTTATTATCCACATTCAATTTCATGTGTGGGTAATCTTGATCATTTTGATCTAGTTTTGTAATAATGGTGTTTTAATTAATTATCCTGTAAAATTTAATCATTATAACATTATAAAATGTAAAATAATTTTTTTTTATAAATATATATAATTAAATAATTTTTTTCTATGCCATTCTTTTTATGATTTTTGTACAACAAGTATATGAGAATCAGGTTTCAGTATTTTTTAACAAACAAACAATAGTATCTCAATTAATGAGCATAATTTTAAGGTTAACATTATAGAACCAAAATCAAAAAATTATTTTCTTATTTATATAATATTTTATTATAAATTAATTTATCATATTCATCCATGATTTTAATTTATATCACAGTTAATGTATGTTTTTAGACCGACCTAAACATGAACATTCGATAATTAATGGATGATTATTATTATGAAAGTGGTAATTTTGGGCATAATATCATTCTTAAATAACTGTAATGGTATTATTTTTATAATTTTAAGGTATTTAATCATATTTTAATATGTTTTGATAAATAATAATGAAACTAAATGAAAAATATGATTTTTAACTTTGTGGAGGAAGTAGTCTGCACAGCACATGGTTACCATTTTAATTTCACAAGTAATGAGAGGGAATGAAGTTGCATAAAATTTGTATCATTATAATTATAATTACATTATATATATTAGATTTATTCTAAAATTTCACCCTTATAACCAGTGAAGAGAGGAATTGGTGAAAATAAAAAGTGATCGCTTTGTAGAGGCAGTAGTACGCACAATGAATGAATGGTGGTTTCATTTTTCCTAAAAGAAAATGTGAAATATAGAATCCCACCTTTTTATTACATAAATTTTCATTAAAAAGTACAAAATAGTGGATCTTTTCAAGTTTAGTTTCTTTGACATTATGTATATAATACATGAAAACTATAAACATTGTTATAAATCCACTTGAAAGATGTATTGATGGTTTCACCCTATGTTATATTTACTACATCTCATAACCTGGGGACATACATCAAAGGAATGTGGTTATCATAAAGCCCAATGAGGGGAAAAATAGAGAAATATAACATATGATCTTGAGACATATTAATTGGTACATAAGGAATAATGATAAGGAAAGTTAAAAAAGAATACCATAATAAAAAGAGCAAGAATAATAACATAGAAATGTGACTACAACATTATAATCAGTCATTCATAATTATATCACCAAGGTTTATCATCAAGGTTTCATACATTAAAATTAACAAGGTTGTTCACTAAGGTATCATAAAACATGTCATCTGTGGATATTAAATTCTTTACCCAATGCATTAGATTTCTATCAGGTGCACCATTCATTTTTATTAGTTTCATGTGAAATAAATGGATTATAATAAATCATTTCATTAATAACCTGTGGAGAATAAAGAACAGGTTTCTTATTAAATGTATTGGAATACAAAAGAGCTTAATGAAATAACCATTATGTCCATTTTAACCCATGAAAGGAAATGTGAGTTTCATATATGTAAATACTTGAATAAAAAAATAATTTTTAAATTTAGTTTAATTTCAATTGAAAATAATAGAGGTTTGGGTATTCAAATAAAATGGAAATGATAATTTCAAATATAAAAGAGGAAAAATAGAGAAGAAAACTCAGCATCATGATGGGTATAAAACATTATTTTAGAAAAGTGAAAAATTAGAGGTCGAAAGGGTCTCTCATTCATAAAATACTATTTGTATAGTAGTGTGATAATAAAAAGTGGACCAAAAAGTAATTTTATTAATTGTTGGAAGACATGCCAATATAAGGACTCTTGAATAGAAAAGGTAAGGGGAGATTTCACTTACATTGTAGAGTTGTTTTGAAAACATGAGGATGGAACATTAGGGGATTTATAAAATATTGGGGGACTTATTGGGTGAAAAAATAACTAGAACCTAGTTGATGATGGATTGGGAGTGAATATAAATGGGGAAATGGGTGGGTATTTATAAGAGAAGTGGAGGAATTGTTAAATAATTCTCAAATATAGTTATTAGAAAACATGGTTAAGGAAATTGAAAATACAATGGCTTACCCTAAGTTTTTGTTCATGGTTTTAGAAAATTGGGTAATTTTTTATGATTCTTTAATCCAACAGAAAAAAATATATTTAATTCTTCTTTTGGTATGGAAAAGTAATGATTCAAAAAATAATGTTTTTGAAAAGAAAAATTTTCTTTTTTTGACTTTGGAAAGTAAAATATAGTTTTAAAAATTAAATAAAATCTATTAAAATAATTAATATTAATAAAATAAAATATTTTCCACCATTTATTGTGATTAATTAATTATTACATCATTATGAAATAAATATAATGTCATAAAATGTATTGAAACCCTAAACTATGTTTTTTAATTTTCATTGGAAATAATTAATTTAGAAAACTCTAATAAATTCACCCTAAACTAATTTTGATGTGCTAATTTCAAAATTGGTGTTTATTTTATTAGAAAAAATCCGTAAATATTAGGATTTTAGTTTTTGAATATAAAATCATTATTTAATAAAAATAGTAGTTTTTAAGGCATAAACACATTTCTGACATCTATAAAAATTGTCCTAGGCCTTTATAAAATTATTTAATCATTTTTTATTTAAATAAAAGTGTTTTAATATAATATTTACTTTAAAAAATTCAACTCAGAATACCTTGGATTTATATAAAAATTGTATGTAGTTTCTCGAAAAATAAAATTACGTTTTATTTGTGTCCAAAAATAAAATTATCAAATTAATATCAATTAAACATATATTTTATTAAGAGAAAATATTATTAAGAGGAATTTATGGAATAATAAATTTATTTATACAAAGGAAATAAAACCTCAAGTAACAAAGTCCCAAACAAGTAACCCCTTTTTACACTTGCATATGCCTTAAGAGTAAGGTGTGTGATGGTGTTAGTTTCTTGGGGTGCCTCAACTAACATCGAACGAGTGATAATCTCTTCCAACTTGAACTTATCCAGTAGGTTATTTATTTCATGCTTCACATACTTAACCTCATCTTAGGTTTCATCAAGGGGGAACCAAAGTGATGATACTATCCTCCCGTGTGCTAAAAAAATGGGTTTCCAATGACGCAACTCTACTAGTTGAGACCATCAATTCTCCTTTAGATATCAATTCTCCTTTCTCATTGATACTTATAACCACTAATTATTAAGGTAAAACTATCAACTAAGGGTATAGTTTCTGATGGTCATATTGAAAAATTTTCATATGGACCAATGGTCATATAAAAGTTGAATACCAATGGTCACATTCCCCTTTATAAAATATAAATACCACATTTTCATTCACTCAAAATTCAATAAAATTTCCATTAACGTTATATTTTCATTTAATAATCTTTGGATTGGTTTACTAATATTTTTTTATTTCTATATCATTTATAGTGGGGGTGATTAATATAGTATATTGGGGCGATCCAAACTTTTCAATTTTTGATGTTATATTTTATATTTTTTATCCATTTGTAATTTTTGGAAATTTAATTGATTTTATAGATGACTAATGTAAATATCATTGTTATGGATAAATTTTTTTGTTAGTTACTCTATATTTTTCCCAAAATAAATTTATATAATATGAAAAAAAATTATTTAGGAAAAAAATATCTTTTTGAAATTATGGGGTTTCACATTATTACCCCTTCATAAATTTCATCCCCTAAATTTCTACTCATTTTCTCAGTTGAGAAAAGGTGAGGGTACTTCTATCTCATTATCACTTAAGGATCCCAAATTATTTCATCATATTTATGGTTCATCCACAACACTTTGACTATGTGGGTAGTCTTATTGTGTAGAACCATATCTATATAGTCCAAGATCCCCACCGGATGCTCCTCATACGAGAGGTCATATTGTACTTGTACCAAGTCTGGATTCAAAAAATGCAAGGGATTATTTATGTACACCCTAAATAGAGATATGTGGAATACTTCCTGAATATGAGACAGATTTGGTGGAAGTGATAGCTGATAGGACACTACTCTTATGCAATCAAGGATCTCAAAGGGGCTAATGTACCTAGGGCTAAGCCTCCCTTTCTTTCCAAATTGCATTACTCTATTCCATGGTGATATTTGAAAGAAATATTTGTCTCCAACTTAAAAATAAAAGTCCCTTAAATGATTTTAATAATATCTCATCAACTGAATCTAATAATACTTTAAATGTTTTTGGATGGCATGAACCTTATCTGACATCTCTTGCATGAGATCAGGCCCAAGCAATTTCCTCACACCAACATCATTCCAACAAGAAGGAGTTCTACAAAACTTTCTATATAGAGCCTCATATGGAACCATTTGAGTACTCCAGTGGAAACAAATGTTGTATAAGAAATTAACTAATGGTAGATATTGATTTCATATACCATTAAATTCAATTTCCCAAGTTCTCATCATGTTGTTGAGTGTTTGAATAGTCCTTTTAGGTTGGACATCGGTTTGGGGGTGATAAGACATACTGAAAATAAATTCAGTACTCAGATCTTATTGAATAATTCTTTATAATTGAGTTGTGAACCTTGGATCATAATAACAAATGATATAAAGTGAAACCCCATGAAACCTCACCACATCCTTTACATATATATTGGAAATTTGGTAAAGAATGAAGTCTTCCTTAATAGTGATGAATTGGGAAGTCTTGTTGAGATGATACACTATAACCCATTTTGCATTGTTTCCTTTGGATGGTATTGGGAGACCATTGATGAATTACGTAATGATATTTTCCCACTTCCATGTTGGTATGGGTAGTGGTTTCAACACACCTTTAGGAAGTTTCTTACTCCTCCTTCACTTGATGACACACTATGCACCTTCCAAAGTAGTAGGATATATCCCTTTTTATATTATCCCACCAATAATGATCATAAAAGTCCTTATACATTTTATTACTTCTAGGATGTATAGAGAATTTAGATCTATGAGCTTCATCCATCAACCCCTTATTTATCTATGGTATATATGAAACACCTAGCCTTGTATGAAATTTCAATACACCTTCTTGATCAATATTTAACTTAGGAAAATTCCCATTCCTCACACACACTATCTTATTTTCTAATAAAGAATATTCTATTTTATATTTATTTATATTATCTAGTAATTATTGTTGATAAATCATTTGGGATAGGGTTGGAAATGTCCCTTACCTAACAATTCCCATGTCTAATTTTACTCGGTCCTTGATCAAAGGATCTCCTTGAATACTCATCATTGGCTACACATCAAGGTTTTTCCTACATAATGCATCAGAGAATTTGTTTTCTCTTCTAGGGTGATAATGAATTGAATAGTCTTAGTATTTAATTAGATCCAACTATATAATTTTTCTCATATTCAATTCATTTTCCATTAAAATAACTTTCAAACATTGGTGGTCTGTGTATATATCATATTTCTCCCAATAAAGATATTGTAACCATATTTTCAAATAAAAAAGAACCACAACTATATATAGGCCATTCATAGGATAATTATTCTCATGAGGCTTTAATTTTTTATATGAATAAGAAATCACCTCTTTATTTTTCATTAGGACACACCCAAGACATTTCATATTTGCAATACTATAAATAATGAATCCTTCTCTGATAGAGAGAATATTTAACATAGGTTTAGTAACCAATCTCTTAATTAGATCTTGGAAGTGTTATTAACACTCATTTTTCTATATTAAATTATCCCCCTTTTAAGATAACTTGGTTAGTGGATTATAAATTCATGAAATGCTTTTCACAAACTTCATATAATATCCTAGCCAAGGAAACTAAGACTCTTAGTTACTATTGTAGGATGAAACCACTACTCTATAACCATTACCTTTATAGGGTAAAATAATATTCCTTAATTGGTTATAATTTTCCCCAACAGAGAAACATTATTTAACTAGAAATCACATTTTCTGAACTATCCAAAAATCTTTTTCTTCCTCATAGTTCACAAGATAACCCTTATATGATCCTCATTATCCTCAAGACTTTTGGACTATATCAGAAAATCATCGATAAAAACATCAAAAAATTTATCAAGGTAGTACATAACAATTCTATTAATAAAATATATAAATATATTAGACGAATTAGCCAAGCATAAGGAAAAAAAAAAAATTCATAATGACCATATCTTTCTTGGAAGGCATTCATTGTAATATCTTGTTTCTTCACCCTCAATTGGTGACACCCAGATTAGAGGTCAATCTTGGAGAATAATTGATCTCCACAAAGCTAGTAAAATAAATCATCAATATTTCATGGAGGGTAGTTGTTCTTCACTATTATCTAATTAAGTTATCTATAATCAATTCATATCCACATTGATCCATCCATAATATTCACCAAGAGAATAGGTTCTCCCAAAATAGAAACACTTGGTCTGATAAATCCCTTCAACAGAATATCTTGATGTTGTTTCTTTAATTCCATTAACTCAATATTTTCTTTTCAATATGGGATCTTTGACATAATCTTGGATCCATGTATGAGTTTAACAAAGAACTCTACCTCTATTTCTGGGGGAATTTCATGTAACTCTTTAGGAAATACATCAATGTATACCTGAATGATAGAGACATTATAAATCTTTATAATTTGATTTAATTATCCCTATTCACTTATTATCACCAAGAAACTGCTACCAGAGGTGCATCTAGGAAAATCATAGGCTGAGATATATCTCCTTTGAAAATTACTATGGGTTGTGAGTTTAAGAATAATATAATTTTCTTGCTTCTGGGGTTGATCTAAGAATTAGACGTTGAGATGAAGTCTATCCCTACTATAGTTTAAAATTCTAACATGGGAATGACTACTAGATTTGCGATGAAATTGAACTCTCCAATGTAAATACTAGAGATTATTAACACTACTAGTTCTAGGATAATTCCTGTAGAAGTGTTTATTTATAACTATACTTATAGCAGTTCAGGGATTGATTCTATATTCATGGAAAAGTTGGATCAAATAAAGGAATGTGTAGAACCGGAATAAAAAAGGTACTTTTTAGATTTGAGAGAACAATGAGTGTACCTAGCACAACATCATTCAGAGTAACCTATTAAGTCATTACGATAGGAAATTCATGACCATTCTTCTTTGGCCTTAGTCTAGGTTCGTGGTGGTTCCCCTCCATTATATTATAATTTTTACATTGATTGGAAAAGAGTCCAAGTTATCCACACTTAAAGAATTGAACATCTGAATGGTTCTAAACCATATTACCTTTCCCATTAGTGTTGAGATGTTGATGATTCACCTCACCATGAATGTTTTGAGCTATATGGCCATGTATTTTGTACTGGTAGAACATTCCACTCCCAAGTAAGAAGTTTGTGAATTATTATAAACACATTTTATGCATGTGGTAAGTTTCACTTTCTTTCCTCCTCTTCGAGGACCAATGTTACTCCCTGAGTTTGGATCCATATATCTATTATTTTCATTCGATCTATGTGACAATTGTATCTTTCTGAAAAACTATTCAACCTTCATATCACTCCTCACAATCTCCTCATTTCTTTCATAGTCTCAATTTTTTATATTCCTCTATAGATGGGGTTATAGTCCACCAAAGAATCTATCAACCTTTACCTTAGGATCCATAATGAAGATAGAGGTGTATCAAGAAAGTCTTGTATTTTTTATTTCATAGACTTCCATCAATTAATTTTCCTTCTCCTTCAGTTCAAGGAATTCCTTATACATTTTAATTCACATCGAATGGGGAAAGTATTTGTTGAAAAATATTCACCTAAACTCTTCCCACTAAATATAATTGATACCCCTTTTTAGCTTCATTATTTTAATCAATATCCACCACTGACCCACTTCTCCTTGTAAGTGGTATTTTAACAAGGTCACTTTATCTTACTAGAAATGACTGAGTATAAATTTTTTGTTTTCTATAGAGCTTATGAAATGTTCTATAATCAATGGGTTGGTAGATCCACTGAAGGAAGGTGGTCCATAATGCATGAAGGATTAAATGGAAACTTGTTCCTTTCGAGGTGAATCCTGCCTCAAAACTTGATTCAAGTTAATATTCATAACTTGAATTAGTTGATTCATCATCTTCATGAAGTTCTCCATTCTATCTTCCATTGGTATGTTGTCAATGTGTCATCCATTGCACTTATCATTTACATGGTTCCTCTTATTTACTACCAATTTTCTAAAATAAGAAAATCTTAGTGAGAAACATGTTACTTTTATGAATCTTAAAATTATAAATTGAATTATATCTCAAAACATCATGATTAAATATGTTATTAACCTCCTCCAATGTAATTACATTTTCTATATATCCTTTATAAAGGATCATAAAAATCTTATTATTAACCAAATGTATCCCCAAAGAGTTTTAAACTAGGAGCGTAGCAAGGCCTATTGTCATGAAAACATTCCCATTTAATTTTATCTCAGAGAAATGATTTTAGATGTTACCCCTAGATCTATTTGTGCCAGAGTCACATTAACTTTTTTGTATCTAGATTGGTATTTCTTTTCTCAAAAACCCCTTACTTAATACTCACCCAAATACGAGAATGTTTTCCAACATTTTGAATTTTACCTAGGGTTCTTACTAAAGATTTAAAATCCTCAATTACACAAATAACTAAACTTTTCTTTGATACTAATTACGATATCCTTCCTTTTAATAACATAACTTTTCATTACATATTAAAAAATAGGGGTTATTTTCATGTTTAGTTTCTTGGAAATAAGGTACATAATACATAGAAACATAAAAAATTATTCTTAATTCAGTTGAAATACTTTTTCATGTGTTAATACTATGTTATACTTACTGCATATCATAACATGGGGACATACATCAAAGGAAAGGGGTGAGCATGAATCCCAGTAAGGGTAAAAACAAGAGAGACATATAACATGTGATATTAAGTCATATAAATAAGGACATAAGGCATAATGATAATTCATGAGAAAGAAACATATAAAAATAAAAATAACATGAATAATAACATTGAAATGTGGTTACAATATTTAAATGATATATTCATAATCATATCACCAAGGTTTATCACTAGGGTGTGGTAAATGAATATTACCAAGGTTATTCAACAAGGTATCATAAAACATGTCATCTCTAGAGATAATTTTTTTTACCTAAGGTATTAAAAAACTAAAAAGTATCACCCTTATATGTATTAATTTATTAAATTCCACACAGATCATAATATATCATTTCATTAATAACCCATTTAGAATAAATAACATGTTTCTTATAAAAAATCATAGCAAACAAAGGACCTTAAAGACTTGATCATTACATCAATTTTAACCCAAAAAAGAATATGTAAGTTACATATATGTAAATAATCAAATAATAAAGTCATTCTTAAATCTATTTGAATAAATTTTTAAAAAAGAGTGGTTTTGGTATTCAAATGAAGATGAAAATAGAATTTTTCATATAAAAGAGGAAAATTTGAGAAATTTTTTTGGCAACATGACACGTTTAAAACATTTCTTTAGAAATGGAAAATTGAGAGCATACAAGGGTATTCTATTCATAAAAGACTATTAATACATTATTTGTATAATATAAATTGATCTAAAATGGAATTTTCTTGTAAATTGGAATTCATAACACAAAAAAGTGCTATAGAATGGAAATGAAAATTTAAGATTTACCTTACCTTGAAGATTTGGTCCTAAAACATGAGGATGGAACCGTGTGGGATAAAGGAAACCTTGGGGAACTCCTTCTGAAGAAAAATCACCAGAACATCATGGATGATGGATTGGGAGTGAATGGAAATGGATAAATGGGTGGGTATTTAGAGAAGCGGGGGAATTGTTTAATAATTTCCAAATATAGGTCTTGGAAAACTAGGATGTGGAAATTGAAATACCATTATCTTAACCACGGGATTGGAAATTTTTGTCAAATTTTAATGTAAATTAATCCTCCAAAACCGAACAACATTATTTAATACCACTTTTGTAAAGGAAATGTAATATTTCTTAAAGTAATGTTTTTAAAAACCATGTTTTACTTTTTTTGACTTTGGAAAGTAACATATAGTTTAAAAAATTGAATAAAATTTATTTAAATACATAATATTAATGAAATAAAATATTTTTGGTTATGGACTGTGTTTAATAAATTATTACATCACTATGACATAAATATAATTTCATAAATTATAATAGAACCCTAAAACTATATTTTTTATTATTCATGAAAAAGAGTTTTAAAAAATAATAATAAATCCACCCTAACCTAATTTTGATGTTATGATATCAAAAATGATGTTTAATTTATCAAAAAAATTCTATATAAGTATAATAATTTTAAATTTTAAAAATAAAAAGCAATATTCTTTAAAAATTTCAGTTTTAAGGTATAATAACATTTCTAACATTTATTAAAAATTTCCTAGGACTTTATAATTTTTTTTAATACTTTATTACTTAAATAACCTTTTTTTAAAATAATATTTCATTAAAACAAATATTAATCATAATTACTTGGTTATATATTAAAAATTTATATATTTTCTTGAAAATTAAAATTATATTTTATTTATGCCCAAAAATAAATTCATAAAATTCATTTCAAATAAACATATAGTTTATTAATAAAAAATATTCTTAAGAGGAATTAATGAAATAAGAAAATTATTTATAAAAAGGAAATTACACTTCATGTAACTAAGTGTTGTACACGTAACACCTTATTACACAGACATACACTTTAAGAGTAAGGTGTGTGATGTGGATAGTTTCGTGGGGTGCATAGGCTAACATCCACCAAGAGGTAATATCTAATATTATGAAATTATATTTTAGTTGATATTTTTCATGATTGACTTTATGAATACTGGTTTGAGCTTGGATAAGGGTGAACCCCAGTGACAATACCTTCCTCCCATGTTCTGAAAAATAGGACCCAAACAACAAGACTCCACTGGTTAAGGAAATATATTCTCCTTTCTGTTTCAATTATCCTTTATCATTAATAATCATAAACACTAATTATAATGGTAAAATTTTCAAACAAGGGTATAATTCCAAATGGAAATAATAAAGAAAAATCATATAATTGTTAAATACCAATAATCACATTTCCCTTTATACCCTATAAATACCACTTAGTTCTTTCACTCAAAATTCACTATAATTTCCCTTAAGGTTAGATTTTTATTTCATAATATTTTGATTTTTTACTAAATTTTTTTTATTTCTAATTAATTTTCATTGGGGGGTCTATTCTAGTATATTGGAGTGATCTATACTTTCAAATTTTAACTATTATATATTGTATTATTTGTCCAGTTGTAATGGTTTCAATTTTAATTGGATCTATAATAGACTAATGTAAAAATCATTTTTCAGGAGATAAAATTGTGTTATTTTATCTTTATTTGTTAATTTATTAATTTATATAATATAAAACTGACATTTATTCAGGAAACAAATATCATTTAGAATGTATGGGTAGTTACAGGAAATGTGGGGAATAATTATTAACTTAGAATAATAAATCTATTTTTAATAACAATAATGATTTAATTTTATAGTAATTAGAAAATTTTATTTTGGGAAAGTATGATATAGTGGAAAATAAGTTAGGAAAATAATGAGTACTCATGTTGAAATAATTGAATTTTTCTTGGTGAATTCCTTATAAATTCAGGTCTTAAGACAATATATTAATACTAGAGGCTTGAGGAAAAGTTATATGATTATGTGTAAAGGAAAAATGGAAGGTTTTCAAGTGTAAATTTATTTATTAGTGTTCTTGAATGGGTGGTGAGGGACCCCTTTTATAAGTGGTGAGAATGAAAATATTGAAAATATTTTAACATAATTTAAATAGGGAACACATATTACGTTTAAATAAGGCTCCAGAATGGGAAATAATAGAGTAAGATATTATATGAGGTTTATAATACCTCAAAAGATCATTTTTAAATAGCTTTTAAACATTTTTCTATGTACTTTACTCTTATAATTTTCACTGTTACCATTTTTAGCTTTAACATGTTAACAAGTTTTTTATTAAGTAAATAATGTTTATTACTAAAAATAAAATGAACCATATTTCATAATTTAGGCCTACTGATTAAAAAAATTAAATGAATTTTGCCAAATAAAATAAATCTTTTTATGAAAAATCAATTTTATCATTAGCCCATATAACACCTAAAAACCAATTTTTAGAAAAGAATATTTTTTATATTAAAATTTTTTATAGGGTCAAAATTATCATTGTATTTTATTTTTAGAACAAATTTTTTTTTAAAAAAAAATTTATGCATCTTTAAAAGAAATACAATACAAAATTTTACCAAAATAATATTTAATTAAAATAAAATATCAAAAATAGTTTTTATTAGAAAATAGTACTTTAGTTCATAAAATGTTAAACATAGGTTTTATAAATTTATAATAGTTCTCAAAATGTGTGTTTTCACTCATTAAATAGAAAAATATTATCAATTAAAATGTTTTAAAAGTCTCTAAGTATTTATTTTATATACATAATGTCATATAATTTATATTTTTTGGTAAAAAAAATATTTTTCACCATGAAACAAAAAATTTACTTTTTTATAAAATCCCAACAATTCATCCCAGGATAATTTCAACATTATGAATATAAACATTAAGATTGTTTTATGAAATTATATTTCTAAATGTTTATAATTTAACTTCTAAATAAAATTATAAATATATAATGAATATAGTTGTAATTGGAAAATTACTTTTTAAATATATTAACTACTCTTATTCTTATTTATTATCAATTAGTAATCAAATTATTTACAAAAATATTATTAAAATTAATCATATATTTTATATATATAAAATTTTATATCTTATAAAATATAATTTTAGGATCGAGACATTTTAAAATATAAATCAATCTTATTAGTTATTTATCTATACTAATAGAATTTCTATCAAAGCCTTAGTATTAATAATAAACATTATTTTTTTCTTTATATACAATTCAAAATATGATTAGTTATATATTTTTAATTTATATCTATATGGATAAAACTTAATTATTATATAATATTACTTGGTTTCATTGGATTCATGTTGCTTATCAAAAATGATATTGAGAGAATTAGGTTTTAAAGGAAAATATATAATTTAAATTTTCATAGAGTTACAAATATTGGTGTTCTGATTATATTATTAATGTTTTCTTTGATATCTAAAACTAGTGATTTTTTTAGTGTAACATTTATTATTTAACATTTTGAAAGTGTTATTTTTTGATGTTATTTGATATAATATTTTTATTATTTATGTCTTAATGATGGTATAAAATTAATTTTATAGGGTTATCCATATGTTTTTTTAGATTAATTATAAAATTTAGTTTTGAAAGGAATAATATAGTTTATAAAAAATGGAGTCCAATTTGATTAGATAAACAAATTATTTTAATTATGTTTTTTTATTTTTTTATTTTTTTAGATATGATGAAATAATCATTTGGATTTTTATTTGTGGATAATATTTATGGTTTATGGTTTTTTTTTATGTTTAATTTCAAGTTGAATATAGTTTTTAAATAATGTTTATGGGTAATATATTGTTCCTAAAATTTTAGAGACTTAAGAGAAGTAGATAGATGTTGACGATTAGGGAAGAAATATATATTTATAAAATTGAGTTTTTTTAAATTCCTTTGTTTTAAAAGAGACTTTTTATTAAAGAATAAATACATCTTTTATGATTTCATAGGATATATTTGACTTTGATTTAAAAAAATTCATTTTAATTTTTTTCTCTTATAAATTGACGTATTATAATAAAATAGTAAATGATATATGTTCAAAAGTGTTTTATTTATATCACTATTCCTTTTTTATATTAACTTGAATGACTAAAATCATTATTAAATGTATGTTCCTATATGAAGTGATTTTTCAAATATGTTAATTTTTGAGATTGATTAATTGAATTATATATTTTTTTAATGAATATATTGATGTTCCTATGATTGAAATATTTATGAGTGTGTATAAAATAGATTTAAATTTTAATATGTGTAAAACATGATTATGTTTTGAAGTGGTTTAATAAAAATGTTTCTTGATTTTATTTTTCATTTTATTATTCTAAACATGAAATTAATAAATTTTATTTTTTACATTATTAATGTATATTGATATAGAAAATTGAATGTTGATTTAGTTTAATTTTAGTGGGTTTTGTAATTTATTATAGGAATTCTTATGGTGGGTATTATGATGAGGGTCAAATTTTTTTTTGCGAAATAGGGAAGACTGAATTACAATTTTAGATGATGAGAGAATTTGGTTTAATTTTATTTGGGTTTGTATGAGATAAGTTTTAATTTTTTTTGGTATGTAAATTTGGTTCCATGATTTGAGGTTCTTCTCAAGGATAGAATCCTTTTGGTGGGGTGATTGGAATAATTTGTGTTTTTAAATATATATATATATATTATTATTATTATTTAAAACTTTAAAATGTGAAGAAATTCAAATTTTATGAACATTTTAAAATTTATTTTAAATTATTAAACGTATTTGTGTAATGTATTTATTTATTTGAATTATTTTCTCTGATATGAAATAAATGATAATACTTTTTTATTTATATTCTTTTTGATAACATTTTTTAAAGGATTGAATTTATTTAATTATAAATTTTATTACATATTTAAATAAATTTATATTATTTTATATGTATTAGTATTCTTAATATCATAATTCAATTATTATGGTGTCATTTTTTTTTTAAAATTATGAGGTTTATTATTATTATTAATTTTTGCATACGAATTGTTTTTATCATCAGTTTTTTTGATGATTTAAAATGAAGTATTCTGAAATTCATGGACATATATAGGTGTGTGTGTATAATATTAATGATTTAAATTTTACTATTTTTTCTTTTTTATTAAATAGGTGGGGATGTTTTTCATGTGGTAGATGCGACATTCATGATCTGGATGGAGTGTTGAGGAATTTGTGAGTTTATAAAAAAGGGAATTTTTTGGTAAAGATATAAAAGGGATAGGGCCCCACTCCCATTACCTCTTTCATTAATAAGGGCCCAAAAATCATTTATTTGATGGAGTGTTGAGGCATTTGGACCGTTTTTCTATATCATTGGAAATTTATTTGATGTATTTAAAGAGATATATGTCATAATTTTTGATTTCATGTTTCATTATAATTTTGGACTATTAGGATATTACAATTAATTTTCTCTATTTTTTAAAGGTTTTGTAGTATTATTGATTTCCAACATAATTCAAGGTATGATATTTGTGAGAAATTATTGATTAATTTTTTAGGAATGTGACATTGGTATTTTCCAAGGAATTGTTTGTGTGTGTGGGTATGTTTGGGGAGTTGCGTGCATACTACCCCACTAAGAATCTAATGAATCTAAAAATTAAATAAAAATATATATTATGATAAATTAAATTATGGTTTTTTACATGACGTAAAATGTGTAACCAATTATGAATTTTTAATGTAATACATTAAAAAGTGGCTATTATGTGATTTTTCATAACTATTTAATTATAATAAAGGAGTTTAAGGAAAATATGTTGTTATTGTTAAATATTTTGTTAATAGATGACCTTAAATAATTAAATATTTCATCAATTATCATTTTTTGTTAATTTTATGACATTAAGTAAACAAAAATGATATTTTGATAATTTTTTTGTTATATATTACATGAAAAATAGATACCATGATGGTTTGATAAGTTTTATTATTCTATTAACAAATTATAATAAATAAGTTAAAATGATAATTAGTGTATATTACTTGTTAATTTTCATATTTTTATTTTTTAGAAACATATTATATGATTAAAGATATATGGTGGTCGTTTTCATTACCCACCTTATAACAACCGAAATATTTCCATATGATTTCTTTATGTGATTAAAGTATTGTAAGTGTAGTGAGAATGTTTGAGGGAGAAATGTGGAGGTCTTAAATGATTTATGGGAGGAAGTCTCGTCACAAAATGACATTATTGGTGACAACATGGAGGGATTCATAGAGGATTTTGGTAAATTATAAATCCTTACATTTTATATATAACCCACATATAAGTTTATTTTTATACTATTTTAACATCCCTGGTAAATGAAGAATAAGACATATTTCATATTTAATTAGTGAAATAAATATTAATTTTACTTTAAAAGGGCTTCTATGTTCGATAGCGTACCCGATATGCAACAACAGGTTTCTTTGGAATCTTACATCGCACACTAATAATATAATATTATTATTTTAAACGGTAATCAACTCCTAGAAGTTGTATTGGATGGAATGAACAAAAATAAGTACAATATGATTATACATGTTTGTTAAATGTATTTACAATTATTCAATAATAGTTAGAGGCTTAAAATGTGAATGAAAGTAATTTTAAGCATAATTTATATTAAAAGGCCGATTTATCGCATGTTAGTGGAGAAACCTCTTTAAATACAATTTTGGTTACTTTAATACATTCTATATGACCAAATAAAATCCTTCTTTATAATGGGGACATCAAAATTTACTTTGTTTAAATTTTTGGAATTTTTCTGATAAAGTTCATTTTTTAATGAATAGTGAAAAATATTGTATGTTATTTCAAAAGTGACTTTTAATCTAATTTATTTATATGGTTTTATTATCTTTTTAATTGGTTTTAAAGTGAAATTAAAATATATTTTTACCATTAAAACAATATTGGTCATTGGAATTAATTTCACTTTGATATTGGATATAAACAAGTATCAATCTTTTGAAAGTTATTGTTTCTTAAAAACACGCTATTTGTTTTAACCAGGGGAATTAATTTTAAAATTAATTAATTCCACCTCTATGTTTGTAATCTGAAAAAATAGACATAAATTTTGAATTCGTAATATCAAATAATTCTTAGGCGGAATTTTTGGTATTTTTCTGAAAAACTTCAATTTTTGATGAATAGTGAAACCACTTAGTGTTAGTTAAAAAAACAGAATTTTTCATTTAAATGAAAATTTACAACTTCTGTGAATTGAATTTCAAAAATCCGACATACATGGTTGTTATCAAGAAGTAAAATGTGGTTCAATAAGATGAAAATAATTTTTGGTGAACCGTAACTTTTGACTTTTATTTACCGCGGTTAAAGGTAAATAGGTTAATTCAAGGTAAAAAGAATATTATAATAATTCAAAATTACCTTAACACTTGTCCAAACCTTATTGGTTGAGTCATTTAATACCATGGGTATCTTTGGGTCGATTTTGGGACCCCATTGATCCACTTGGGAGTGATAATGACAATTTAGACTAATTAATTTAATGTGAAGAAAAAATTGACATTAAAAAAAATCTTTTAGTAATTAATTTTTACATGGTGTTATATAAGTCATATTTTCGACTATAAATATTCATTGGAACGATAAAAATATTTTCTACATCATGGTATTTGTTTTATAAATTGTAGACAACAAATAAATTAAATTATTTATGACATAATAATTTTGCAGTATTTACCTCATTAATAAATAATTTAAATAAATAAGATTATAATGATTATAATAAAATCAAAAACATGTCAAATTATGATTGGATGATTTTATTTCGACCATGAGTTATCTTATATTCATATTTAATGATTTTAGGACCATTATAAACCGAATATAATTAGATAATAAAATAATAGTTTCACACTTTCCTAAAGATCCCCTCCCCCCTTATAAAAGGAGACCACTTATAACCAATTCCTCACACCTCTCAAGCCATTTGGATCGTCCAAACTCTGCACAATTAAGCTCCCTAAATCCCTCTACTCCCCCTAGAAGCCTTACCTTATGAAGAAGGCACTTCAAGAAGTCCTTTTGGTTCAAACCAAAGGAAGTTACCCAAATTAAAGTTAACAATTTCTCTTAAATTGTTATCTTTTATTTTACTTCTCCAACCCCTAAACTCTTTTTATTCTTTTATTTTGTAACATAACCAGTATCCTCAATATACTAGGATGTTTTTATAAGAATTATTCTAACTACACATACACATACCTCCATATAATGGGTGAGGAACATAATGTTTCTGTGGATGGAAAACTCACGCCTCACGAAACGATGATTGTTCGATTATCTAATACCGCCTACCATGGTGGCCATTATGATGGAACTATATTTATATATGATATATATTATGTTTATGTTTTCTTTATGCTTCTGTATTTTCTATTTACATCACACCTTTATGGTTTCCATAGTGGGTAAATACGATAATCTCATTTGAGGAAGTGCGGAATACCGTCCCCTCAAAGTGATGTGACTCATTAATACCTTATGTGGGATGTATAAAGTATAGAGTTAATGATATTATATATGATATTATACTGTGATTATAATATAACTATGTATCATTATGTTTAAATTCCATTAAAATAAGAAATAGAAATGAAAGTAGCGTTCATGCGTACGTACGACTTACCGTCTCCATGAATGGTGCATTTCATTTCTTACCTCCATGTACTATTATAAATACATGTATATTCTGGATATATATGATATATATGATATATAAATCATGAATATCATTCTGGATATAATGAAACTTTGACCACATGAACAACATGTAATTATAAGAAGTCCATTTTTGACTCAAGTACCAAATATCCACAAAACAGACGTTATTAACTTAAATAGTTAAATAATGCTTATAACATGGTAATAAGTGATATAAAAGGAATAATAAACATGAAAAAGTTTCTTAAGCAAGTATAAATTAACTTTAGTTTATTATTTAGAAGATTAAAGAATGATCGAGTCAAGTCAGACAAGAGGTAAGAGACTTCATCTCAATATCCTTTCATTGAGGTATATTTTCATTTATACAAAACTATCTTTTATATGGTTTATAAACCCCTTTGACTTTTACTTTTATTCAAAAGGAATCTTTTCCTATGAAGCGTTTTACCAAATGAAAAAAAATAATGTTCCTTTTAACTTAAGCGGTGACAACGATCTTTTCCACCACCGTGAGTATTATTTGATCTTTGGCATCCTCAACAAGCCATAATGTTTTTAAAAGAAAATAAATACCATGTACTCTTTTATGTATTTTGGTATTGAAAATAGTTTTGATAATGGATTTGTTATGTCAATATATTTAAGTGATATATTGTGATTGAAATGTGGAAATTTTTTCTTAGGTTTATATTTGTTTTCATTATTATGATTTTATAATGGTACTTGGACATTTGACGGGTGGTTACATGATAAACCAAATGAAGGGTGGTTCTGTGAATACCAGGATGGGTGCTTACATTATAACCTCCAATGCTTTGGGTATGGAAGTCAGCCATATGGCTATTCCATTTAGTGATATGTGTGGAAGTCGGCTATATGGTTATTCCATTTAAGTATGTTTATGTCCCAAGTTACCTTTATATGTTATGTGTTCTTTATATGGGTTTATCGTAATCTTTTGGCTAAAAAAGGGTAAGTAATGATCTTTTCGTCAGTGAAGAGTATCTACTACTTCATAAATGTGAAAATTATTACTTATGTTAAAGTATTCATCTTTTACTTGTTGTTTTTAAAAAATAACTATTTTCCATCCTTGTGTATCCCTTACTTAGCGTTGTATGCTCATCCAAAGTTTTTGAAATGTTTTTCATTCGACATAATGTGGAACAGGGTCAAGGATGGGATCAAGGAAAAGTCATGTTGTCTTAAACATGAAACTAGACATGACTCCTTTTTTCAAGAGTTCATGTTTTGTAAAAAAATGGAAACCGTGTAGAAGTGTCTACTTTGTAATCTTTTGAGATGTATTAGTGATGTCCTAATTCTCTAAAACACTATACCTGAAAAGATCCTTAATGTGAATTATTCATTTAATTCAATTTTATGTAATGTTTAAGGCCGGGTCAATTATATTTGGTATCAGAGGTCGGTTTAGACAACTTTTGTAGTTAGGGTATTGTTAAATTAATATCCATAAAGTAATTTATGTTAATATTGAAATAATATAGCATTTACAGATTACCATGTTGCTTAGCCTAAGATATTTCTGTGTTCAGAATGGTTTTACACAGAGGAAACAAGGCTTCTATGTTGGGACGACATCAGGAGGTAGACAACCTTCCAAATCAGCAACCTAAGATGGTCAGAATCAGAACTGAATAGTTTGTTGCAGTTATGGAACAGTTGACTCAGGATATAAATGGTTGTGGTATCCATGTACGAGATCATCCAGATCAACCGCAAAGGAACATGTCAGTAGTGGATTATTTCATGACGCAACATCCCCCATCATTCAGAGGATCATCTGATCTAGTGCTAGAAAAAGGGTGAATTAAAGCACTGGAAATGATTTTTGATGTCATGGGTTGTTCAGAACATCAAAAGGTTAGCCTCGCTGTTTACCATTTTGAAGGTGAAGCTGATCAGTGGTGGTCGATGGTGAAAAATATTAGGGATATTTATGCTCTTGTTTTTGAAGAATTCAAAGGTATGCTTCTTGAAAAATATTTTCCTAAGGTGGTTCTTCTTAGGATGGAGAATCAATTCCTGGAATTGAGGTAAGAGGATAACTCAGTGGCCTCTTATGAAGAAAATTTTACTCTACTGGAAAAGTATGCAGCAAATTTCATCTGAGACCTTGATAGTAAGATAAAATGATTTTACTCAGGACAAAAACCACGATATCGAAGAGAATTATCCTCTCTTGAGTTCAAAAGTTATGAAAAACATATTCGATGTGTGGAGAAGGTGGAAATGGAGTTTTCCGATGATCAGGTATTTGTTGAAAAACCACAGAATAAGAGGTCTAGTTGGTAGGCAAAGGGAAAGAGTTCATCAAAGAAGCTTGGAGGTATGAAAATTAAATATCCAACTTGTGATAAATGTAGTAAAAATCATCCTAGAGAATGTTTATCGAAGTTGGGAAAGTGCTTCCGGTGTGGTAAGTCTGGTCATATTTCTGGTAACTGTAAGGAATATGATCAAGAAAGTGATGAAAAACCATCGGTAAGATGTTTTAAGTGTAATGAAATGGTTCATTATGCAAATGAGTGTCCAGTAAAGAACTCAACCAAGGGAAAGCATCCGGACTACAAGAAGAAAGGCGTGGTGAAATCCTTTGCAACTACTTCAGTAGATGTTAGGCCATCAAACGAAGTAGTATCTGGTACACTGTTTGTTTGTTCAGATTATTCCAGTGTTTTGTTTGATTCAGGGTCAACACACTCTTTCATTTCTGAGAAGGTTTCGAGTAAATTGGGAATTCCATCTCATGATATGAATATTGAACTTACGGTAAAAACACCTGGAGAAAATTTTGAGACAAGAAGACAACATAAGAACATTCCCGTCCATGTGTGTGGAAAGAACCTACCTGAAAACCTTATTATTTTACCTCTAGTAGGGTTTGATGTTATTTTGGCCATGGATTGGATGTCTTTTTATCATGCTAATGTTGACTGCGGAGCTAAAGAGGTTTCTTTTCAGAAAGATTTTCATTTTGTGTACAAAAATGAACCCTTGCTTTTGATAACATATCAGGAAGCTGAGAAACTAGTAAAAAAATGGAAATGAATGTTACCTTACACATATTGTTGAAAAAAAAGGAACTGTTCAGATTAATGATGTGCCAGTGGTAAATGAGTACGTTGATGTTTTTTATGATGAGTTTCCTAGTATTATACCTGACCGGGAAGTTGAATTTACCTTTGACTTAGTTCATGATGCTAAGCCAATTTCAAAACCCCCTTATCGAATGGCTCAAATTGAAAATTTATAGTTAAAGAATCAATTGTAGGAGTTATTAGATAATGGTTTCATTCGACCTAGCACATCACCATAGGGTGCTCCTGTCTTTTTAGTTAAAAAAAGATGGTTCAATGGGGCTTTTCATTGATTATAGAGCATTGAATAACATCACTATTAAGAATAAGTATCCTTTTCCTCATATCGATTATTTTTTTGATCAGCTCTAGTGAGCTCAGTATTTTTCTAAGATTGAATTGAGGTCGAGGTACCATCAATTGAAAGTAATAAAATCAGACATTCTGAAGACCGTGTTTCTTACTAGATATGGCCATTATGAATTTGTAGTTATGCCTTTTTGTTTAACTAATGCACCTGCTGTATTCATGGATCTTATGAATAGAATTTTCCTTGAGTTCTTGGATAAGTTAGTGGTTGTTTTCATTGATGATATTTTTGTTTATTCAAAAAGTAAATAAAAGCATGAAATTCATTTAAGGGTTGTCCTGCAGACCTTAAAAGAAAAGAAACTTTATGGGAAATTCAACAAGTGTGAGTTTTGGTTACAAAAAATTTCTTTCCTTGGTCAAATTGTTTAAAAAAATGGCATAACTGTTGATCATGATAAAACCAAAGTTGTTGAAGAATGTCCAAGACCCACAAATATAATCGAGATTTGTAGTTTTCTTGGTTTGGCATGTTATTACTGGAGGTTTGTTAAAAAAAATTCCCGGTTATCTAGTCTAATGACTAAATTAACTCGAAAAGGTGTTAAGTTCATCTGGACAAAAGAATGTGATGACTGTTTTCAGGAATTGAAAAGAAGATTGGTGAATGCTCCTGTTTTGGCACTACCATCCAGAAATAGTGAGTTTGTTATCTACAATGATTTTTTATTGAAAGGACTGGGTTGTGTCCTAATTCAGAATGATCAGGTAATTTCTTATGCTTCACGTTAGTTGGAACCTCATGAGTTAAATTACCCTACACATGATTTAGAATTAGCTCCTATTGTGTTTGCTTTAAAAATTTGGAGGCATCATTTGTATGGAGTGAAGTGTGAAATATATACTGACCACAAAAGTTCAAAGTACATATTCACTCAAAAAGAATTGAACATGAGACAGAGGAGATGGTTGGAATTAATCAAGGATTATTATTTCCTGATCCTTTACCATCCGGGGAAATCAAATAAAGTGGCTGATGCTTTGATTAGAAAAAGTAATGTCTCATTAGCCATGATACGTTTGGAATGAGATCCTTTGGTTTTTGATTTGCTGAACTTTGGAATAGTAGTTGTTGTTGCAAGAAATTCTTCTGTTTTGTTTCAGGTGTCAGTGAAATCATCTATATCAGACATAATTAAGCAAGAACAGAAGGAAGACAGTGAGTTGCAGAAAAAGGTTGTGTTGGTTCAGAAGGGTAAGTTGCCTGATTTTAACATTGACCATGTTTGTGTTTTGAGAGTTGGAAAGAGTTTATGTGTACCTTATGATTCAGATTTTAAGAATGAGTTGTTATGTGAAGCTCATAGTTCTCCATTTTCAGTTCATCCTGGCAGTACTAAGATGTACAGAGATCATCGGGAGTATTACTGGTGGGATGGAATGAAAAGAGATATTTCTGATTTTACTGTGAAGTGTTTGACTTGTCAGCAGGTTAAAGTAGAGCAACAGTTATCGAAAGGAATGCTTCAGCCTCTACTAGTGCCAGAGTGGAAATGGGAAAATATATCCATGGAATTTTTTGTGGGATTACCAAATACATCTCGAGGTAAAAATGAAATCTGGGTTCTAGTTGAATGATTGACTAAATCTACTCATTTCCTTCCTATTAGAGATACTTTGTCTCTAGATCAACATTATCGGTTTTATGTTAAAGAGATAGTCAGGTTGCATGGAGTTCCCCTCTACATTGTATCTGATCGTGATCTCAGGTTTACTTCTATCTTTTGTAAAAGCCTTAAGAAGTCATTGGGTACTGAATTAAACTTTAGTACAGCTTTTCGTCCTCAATCAGATGGGCAGTCAGAATGAACAACTCAGACCTTGGAGGATTTGTTACGTGCTTGCTCGATGGATTATCAGGGAAGTTGGGAATAACATCTTTATTTGGTTGAATTTTCATATAATAACAATTTTCATTCTAGTATACAGATGGATTCATTTGAGGCATTATATGGAAATCATTGTCGAACTCCAAATTTTTGGGATGAAGTAGGTGAGAGGAAGCTGATGGGACCCGAATTGGTAGAAGAGATGGCAGAGAAATTTCAGTTGATTTAGAAGCACATGAGAACAGCTCAGAGTAGACATAAAAGTTATGCTGACAACTGGAGGAAGGATATTTCCTTTGAGGTAGGTGATCATGTATTTCTAAAAGATTCTCCCTGGAAAAGTGTGATGTGTTTTGTTAAGAAGGGAAAGTTGAGTCTGAGGTTCATTAGACCTTATGAAATTCTGGAGAAAGATTGATCAGGTGCGTATAGAGTGGCTTTACCTCCAAGTTTATCCTAGGTACACAATGTTTTTCACATTTTGATGTTGAGAAAGTATATACTAGATTCATCTCATGTTTTGAGCCCAGAGGTAGTTCAGTTGGAATAGAATCTCCCTTATGAAGAACAACCAGTCCAAATTCTTGACCATAGAGAGAAAGTGTTGTCGAATAAGGTAATTCACCATATAGAGGTTTTTTGGAAGAACCATACGGTTTAAGTGGTAACGTGGGAATCTGAAAATGCTATGAGGGATAAATACCCCCACTTATTTTGACAAGTGAGTAAAAATTGCGAGGACACAATTTCCAAAAGGGGGGAAGGATGCAACATCCTAGGTAAATGAAGAATACTACATATTTCATATTTAATTTGTGAATTAAATATTAATTTTACTTTAAAAGGGTTGATATGTTCGATAGTGTACCAGATACGCAACAACAGGTTTCTTTAGAATCTTACGTTGCACACTAATAATATAATATTATTATTTTAAACGGTAGTTAACTCCTAGCCGTTGTATTGGCGGTAAGGAACAAAACTAAACTGCAATATGATTATACATGTTTGTTAAATATATTTACATTTATCCAATAAAAGTTAGAGGCTTGAAATTTGAATGAAACTAATTTTAAGCATAATTTATATTAAAAGGCCGATTTATCGCCTGTTAGTGGAGAACCCTCATTAAATATAGATTTGGTTACTTTAGTACATTCTATATGACCAAATAAAGTCCTTCTTTAGAATGGGGACCTCAAAATTTACTTTGTGTAAATTTTTGGAATTTTTTCTATAAAGTTCATTTTTTAATGAATAGTGATAAATATTTTATTTTATTTCAAAAGTGCCTTTTAATCTAATTTATTTATATAGTTATATTATCTTTTTAATTGGTTTTAACGTAAAATTAAAATATATTTATACCATTTAATACAATTTTGGTTATTGGAATTAATTTCACTTTGAAATTGGACATAAACAAGTATCAATCTTTTGATAGTTATTGTTTCTTAAAAACACACTATTTGTTTTAACAACAGGAATTAATTTTCAAATTAATTAATTCCACTTCTATGTTTTGAATTTGAAAAAATATACATCAATTTTGAATTCGAAATATCAAATAATTCTTAGGCTGATTTTTTGATATTTTTCTGAAAAACTTCAATTTTTGATGAATACTGAAACCACTTAGTGGTAGTTAAAAAAACTGACTTTTTCATTTAAATGAAATTTTACTTCTTCTGTAAATTAAATTTTAAAAATCTGACATACAAGGTTGTTATCAAGATGTAAAATGTGGTTCAATAAGATGAAAATAATTTTTGGTGAATAGTAAATTTTGACTTTTATTTACCGCGGTTAAAGGTAAATAGGTTAATTCAAGGTAAAAAAAATATTATAATAATTAAAAATTATCTTAACACTTGTCCAAACCTTATTGGTTGAGTCATTTACGACCATGGGCATCTTTGGGTCAATTTTTGGACCCCATTGAGCCACTTGGGAGTGATAATGACAATTTAGATTAATTAATTTAATGTGAAGACAAAAATTGACATTAACAAAACTATTTTAGTAATTAATTTTTATATGGTGTTATATAAGTCATATGTTCGACTATAAATATTCATTGGAAAGATAAAAATATTTACTACATCATCGTATTTTTTTTTATAATTTTTAGACAACAAATAAATTAAATTATTTATGGAATAATAATGATGCAGTATTTACCTCATTAATTAATCATTTAAATAAATAAGATTATAATAATTAGAATAATATAAAGAAAATGTAAAATTCTGATTTTATGAATTTAGTTCGACCATGAATCATCTTATATTCATATTTAATTATTTTTGGACCATTATAAACTGAATATATTTATATAATAAAAAAATAGTTTCACACTTTCCTAAAGATCCCTCCTCCCCCTTATAAAAGGAGACCACTTCTTACCAATTCCTCAGACCTCTCAAGCCATTTGGATCTTCCAACCTCTACCCAATTAAGCTCCCTACATATTCCTCCTCCCTTTAGAAGCCTTACCTTAGGCATAAGGCACTTCAAGAAGTCCTTTTGGGTCAAACCAAATAAAGTTACCCAAATTAAAGGTAACAATTTCTCTTCAATTGTTATCTTTTATTTTACTTCTCCAACCCCTAAACTATTTTTATTCCTTTATTTTGTAACAACACCAGTATCCTCAATATACTAGGATTTTTTTATGAGAAGGATTTGAACAACACATACACACACCTCCATCTAATGGGTGATGAACATAATGTTTCTGTGGAAGGAAAACTAACGCCTCACGAAACGATGATTGTTCGATTATCTCCTACCCCCTCTCATGGTGGCCATTATGATGGAACTGTTTTTATATATGATATATATTATGTTTTTTATTTCTTTATTCTTCTGTATTTTCAATTTATAGCTTGCCTTTATGGTTTCCATGGTGGGTAAATATGATAATCTCATTTGAGGAAGTACGGACTACCGCCCCCTCAAAGTGATGTGACTCATTAATGCCTTATGTGGGATGTATAAAGGATAGAGTTAAAAATATTATATATGATATTATATTGTGATTATAATATAACTACATATCATTATGTTTAAATTCCATTAAAATAATAAATATAAATGAAAGTAGCGTTCGTGCGTACGTACAACTTACCGTCTCCATGAACAGTGCATTTCATTTATTACCTCCATGTACTATTATAAATACATGTATATTCTAGATATATATGATATATATGATATATAAATCATGAATATCATTCTGGATATAATGATCCTCTTACCACATGAACAACATGTAATTATAAGCAGTCCATTTTTGACTCGAGTACCAAATATCGACAAAACAAACATTATTAACTTAAATGGTTAAATAATGTTTATAACATGGTAATAAGTGATATAAAAGGAATAATAGACATGAAAAAGGTTCTTAAGGAATTAGAAATTAACTCTAGTTTATTATTCAGGAGATTAAAGAATGATCTAGTTAAGTCGGACACGAGGTAAGGGACTTTATCTCAATCTCCTTTCATTGAGGCATATTTTCATTTATACACAACTTTCTTTTATATGGTGCATAAACCCCTTTGACTTTTACTTTTATTCAAAAGGAATATTTTTCTAAGAAGGATTTTACTAAATGAAAAAAATAATGTTCCTTTTAACATAAGCGGTGACAACGACATTTTCCGCCGCCGTGAGTATTATTTGATCTTTGGCTTCCTCAATAAGCCGTAATGTTTTTAAATGAAAATAAATACCATATACTCTTATATTTAATTTGGTATTGAAAGTAGTTTTGATAATGTATTTTTTATGTCAATATATTTAAGTGATATATTGTGATTGAAATGTGGAAATTTTTTCTTTCCTTTATATTTGTTTTCATTCCTGTGATTTTATAATGGTACATGGACATTTGACGGGTGGTTATGTGATAAACCAAATGTCGGGTGGTGCCTTGAATACCAGGAAGGGTGGTTAGGTTATAACCTCCAATGCATTGGGTATATAATTAGGCCATATGGATATTCCATTAAGTGATATGTGGGGAAGTCGACGGTATGGTTATTCTATTTAAGTATATTTATGTCCCATGTTACCATTATATGTTATGTGTTCTTTATATGGGTTTATGGTTATATTTTGGTTACAAAAGGGTAAGTAATGATCTTTTTTTCAGTGAAGAGTATTTAAAACTTCATAAAGGTGAAAATTATTACTTATGTTAACGTATTCATGGTTTACTTGTTGTTTTGAAAAACTAACTGTTTTCCTTCTTTATGTATCTCTTACTGAGCTTTTTATGCTCATCCCAAGTTTTTGAAATGTTTTTCACAGGACATAATATGGAATAGGGTCAAGGATGGGATCAAGGAAGAGTCATGATGTCTTAAACATGGAACTAGACATCACTCTTTTTTTCAAGAGTTTATGTTTTTTTAAAAAATAGAAACTGTGTAGAAGTTTCTACTTTGTAATATTTTGAGATGTAATAGTCTTGTCCTAATTATCTAAAACTCTAAACCTGAAAAGATACTAAATATGAATTATTCATTTAATTCAATTTTATGTAAGGTTTAAGGTCAGTTCCTTATAACTATATTTTTCCTTTTTATTATTTCTAGTAATGAAATGAAGGATTTAGTTATGAAATTAATGTATTTTTGGAGATTATTTTATTTTTCGGTGAATGGACTATTTTTCATGGCCATAATAAGATTGAAATGATGCCCTAGGGAGCTGATTTTTAGGTTTCTACCAATTTGGAGTTGTGGTTTGGTTATAGTATCCTCACCATGACCTTCTTACTTTTTATTGATTTAAAGGTTGTTAGTTCTGAATAAATGTGGAAGATAAGGGGATTCATGACATGGTTTCTAAAGCTTTGATGGAATTAGGTCTTTAATGGAATGATCATTCTTTTTCACACCACGACACCTTAAAATTATATTAATAGTATAAATTATAAATAAAATTTCAATTTAATCTCTTAATATTGATTCTTTTAACCCTTGGGAGTGAATAATTTTAGTTTTAGAGACCTTACAGTATGCTTTTTCTTAGAGCTGATCATTGGATTCCAGAGATCCCATTTTCATGATATGGGGTGAGTTTTATCTCTATTCATGGTTCAAATCTAATTTTTATTCTTGGAGGTTGATTAAGTGGTGTTGAACTTGGTTATATTGGTTTTTAGTTTCAATTTTTTTTAAATTTGTGTGATATAGGTTGATTGAAATTTCCCACTTGTGGGATTAGTTTTGCAATTATCTCTTTCCCCATGTTCTTGCGCAATGATTATCGAAGCATTGGTTACTGTAGAAGATTCATGAAATCTCTTTTATTTTGAGTATAATGTGTAAGTAATATTTTTTTTACTTTGGGTGGATGGTAAGAATTAATCTAATGAAATTAATAAATTAGGGAAAGAAAATTGAAGGGGAAGGGTAATTCACATGTTTTTATATTCTTCCATGAAATTTCTTATGTGATTTTTGGATATTCATTATAATTTATGAAAATATGTTATAGAATTTATTTATATTTTTTTTCTCTCTGTGATTGAATTAATGGAATTAAATTTCATAAAGGGTTAATTTTCTAGATACAGTAATTAACCATTTGTGAGTTATTTAGAATTATATTGTTTTCACTCATGAAAGAAGTGTTAAAAAATATGATTTCATGTTATAAGGGGGGGGGTGGAATTGTTTCATAACTAGAATTGTATATTATTTGATTCTATATTTCATATTATATTATTATTACTGGTGTAGCCTCATCTAGAAGATTGTGTGGCTAGTTTTGGGTGATGATATTTTTTGTTCAACAAGTGATGTGGTTTACTTTACATGATTGTAAAGAAGATATGTAGTTGTTGATGTGGAACAATGATATTTCTGGTTTTGTGGAAATTTTAAGTGTTGTGTGGATATTTTGGGGTTGTTTTCTAATATTACGAGATAATTTAGCTCTGGTTTGTTGATCGATATAGTGATTTTTTATGTTTTCCCAATAGTAACCAAATAGGATTGGTAGTGATTAACTCAATAATGGGGGTATAAAATAATTGAATAAACTATCGGTTTTTATTGGAATGTTAATAAATTAAATGGATGAGTAATTGATGGAATAAAACAATGTGAATTTGTAAGGAATTTTTTACTATTAAATATGTAATTGAATGAAATAATGAATGTGATATAACTAATAAATAGTAAAACAATAATTTGTTAAATAATATGATAAAATATCAAATTGTAAATTGTTATTATAGTTGTTTCACATGGAAAATGGGGTTGGTTTTCTATATAGGAATTAATTATGATGGTAGTGTGTGGCAGTGATTTTGTTGTGGCTGTGATGATATGGAAGTGATATTTAGTATTTTCTCTTTAGGTTGGGCTTGTGTGTGGATGTATTATATTTGTATTTTCTTATGATTTTATATTCACCACACCTAAGTTGGATAAACTCACAAATTCCAAAATGTATTGGGTTTTGGTGTTTTTTCCCGACATCAAGGTATGTGAGGGAATATATGACTTACTAATCCATCTACCCCATTCCCCCTTATTAGTGTGTTACATGCTGTGATGTCTCATAGTAGGTATAATAATTTAATATAAAAGGTATTAATGAAAAAGTATTTTATATATTGAGGAACTAAGTTAAGTGACATTAATGATAACCTACTGGGAATGATATATGTGATGAGGTTGTGATGTGTAGATAAGATATAGTATGTGGTGGAAAATATGTGGTTGTGATATGTGGTGGTTGATATGTGATGATGATGATGTGAATGTGGAATATAATATTATTATGATATGAGATATCATGTTATGCATCATGTCTATTGAAGGTGTTGGGAGAATTTTGATGTTTTTAGTTGGGTAATGAGAGTGAAACACTATTGGGGAAGTGGTCAAACGGTTCTTCATCATATGTTATTTTAATATAATGTTATTATATACTGATTTTATTTTGGGAAGGTGATCCGTAATGAGGTTGGGTGACAATTAACTTATAAGTGTGTGTTGATTCTCTTGTTTATTCACTAAAGAATTAGTGTGATTCTTAAAAATTTTAATGAGTGGATGATGAGATGTGTAGAATTGGGATTCCATCATACATAATTTAAAAGTCCTGGAATACAACCTAGTAGATGACAAGGGAAAACTCTGAAGGAGATGGACATAAATATTTACTATCCATTCACTCATTATATATTTTTAGTTTGTTTCCAATGTTTTTAAATCATAGATATGTGGGGGATGGCTCACTCAATAAAAAGGAAATGTAAATGTTTAATATAATTAATTAAATGAATGAGACACCACTAGATTCTACCATTTTTATCCTTCAAATTCTCACAACATAGACACTATATTCTACCCTATGTGTGTTCTAATTTGAAATAAACACAACTGTGAGTCTATCCACTACCCAAACCACTAATACCAATCATACATAAGTGATTTGAATAGTATAAGAGGAAAAAAAATTTAGTAGTGTGAAAGAAAATCAGAAAGAGAGATGATTGAGATACATTTTTCACCTTATCCCATCACTCTTTTGAGATCTTTAGAATAAAATAAATAGAAAAAATCAGGTACATGAACTTTGGTTCACTAGATTTCAACAAATAGGTGATCCTCTAGCTATCCTATTATCTTGGAAGATATATTGGGAATCACTATAAACATGTAGTGGGGTAAACATGAATAAAAGGGGAATATGATATTAACACAAAAAAATAGTAAATGGAATGGATTTGAATTAAAAACATAGAAAACATAAGAAGTTATATTCTAATATAATCCATACTTAATATCCATGGACTCTAATCCTTAAAAAAGGGAATAGGATACTATATTATGATCAAAACACCTTATTCCTTCATTCTTTTGAAATGAAGTGATGAGTGATCCCATGATCCCTTCTTTAGGATGTATCTACATGTATAGTTCAAAGTGTGTATATTTATTCTATAAGTTACATCATGAATATTTCCCCTGAAACATTCCATTATCAATATTTTCATTTTATTTCATTTATGGATGTATGCCACATGGATCAACAGAGGAGTTCTTCTCGATATATCCAAAAAAGGAAAGTAATTTGTTTTTCGGAAATGGATATTAACTATTTTGGGAGTTATGATATGATTTCAGGAAGGTAACCTTAAAAAATTCCAATGATTAATTTTATGTGAGTTTTTAAGGGGTGAACTTGACATATACCTTGTAATATATGAATTTCCTTTACAAAGTGTTCCTACAATTCCCTGTACACTTTTGTAGTCCCTTTTTTACCCATACATTGCATGTATTATCCTTGGAAGTACCTTTAGATAGAACTCGCCCACAGAGGTTACCATGGAACATAGGATATATGACCTTTATATAGAATAGGTACTGTAGTGATACTTTTATGTATCTCATCTATTTCCTTGAAATAGCCTGCTGGCATTCCTGTTACCCTTACACACCTCTAAAAATGCTCCTTACACCTTTACAAATCACCTTATAGTTCCCTTACATAGCGATTAGTCCAATATATCTACCCTTATTAGAGTAATTTTACCTTTACACAATAACTTATATACCCTTACATAGCTTGTATAATCCCTGGGATACCATTATGCAGCTCTGGATAAGTAGATAGGGTTCCTCCATTACATTGCTTGTGGCATGAGCACTTA
Source organism: Viscum album (assembly GCA_963277665.1). Lineage (NCBI taxonomy): Eukaryota > Viridiplantae > Streptophyta > Magnoliopsida > Santalales > Viscaceae > Viscum > Viscum album. Next base: position 1,224,791,741 of record OY728142.1, on the reverse strand, counting down.
GAATCTGTATATTCCACTATAGTCTGAAAATAATTGATAATGTAATGCATTTGAAAATAAATTAATATGATTGGACTAATTAACTCTTATAATTAGGATAAGGAAAAGTCGTATAGTGGGAACTAATTTTATTTTTCCTTAGTTATTTTTAGACTCAAAATAGTCTAAATGAAAAAAAATAAATGTATATTTTATTCAAATAAAAATAAAAATTATTTAAAATAATGAAAAATCTTCATTAAATATTTTTAAATAATTATATTAAAAATTCCAAGATTGATTTATATCTTCTCAATTAAATACAAATAAGAAAAAACCACGAAAAATTAACATTAACCTATTTACCATTTAAATTGATGATTTTTAAAATTGAAAAAATGAACTAATTATCCAAGTTTTTTCTATATTAGGGGGTTAATTTACAATGAAAAATAGTTCAAAATATGGTAAATATGGTCCCACATCAAAGGCTATAAAGAGTATCCTACTAATTTTATATGTATCATCCCCCAACATATATAAAACTATTTTTTAGGTTTCCAATAGGGATTTTGAGATTGAGATGGACATTCCAATATTAGATATTAAAGATTTTATTGGGTTATTTCCTTAGGTATACATCTATTTTATTATTATTTTGGAGGTTATGTTTCATTTTGTATGACAGTTCAATGTATTGAAATTTATTATCTGATATTTTTTATTTTTTATTACATTGTTGATTAGTGGTTTTCTTATCATGTTCCTGGGATTTATGGGGGTAATGACAATCATTTTTATATTTTATAACCTTAGTTATTGTCTCCAACCAAGACCCTATTGGAAGCAGGCCTTGAGGGTCAATCTCATCTTCACATTTGGCCCAGGAAGTGTTCCCAATAGGTGAGGTTTCATGAACCCCTCCCCTAGTGGTACACCTCCAAGGATGGCTATAAGGGAAGAGAGATAATGATGCCTAATGGCTACCTCCAATATGATACACATTGGTGAAAATCATTAAGGTTATATTAGACACACAAATGCGAGGCATTACCCACAATGATTTGAGAAAATAGGATAAGATAAAACCACCATACATCACCTTCTGAAGATAAATGTAAATGATCCCAAATACATGTATGTAATGATGTATGAATGAACAAATGTAAGAAAAATACATGTACCAAAAGATTATCCTCGACAATGGACACAAAATTCCAAATAGATCCTGAACAACCCACACTATAGTAATATCCAACCCAATCACCAACCATATCATGTGTACCTAAAAATAGTTTATATATGAATAGGGTAAGCATAATATGTATACACAGTTGGATTATCCTCAGAGCCTCTCATAAAAAAGTTAAAGAAAACATGTTAAATCCTAGTGAACGATAAGTGAAGTTGACTCATCACCTAAATAGGTGTTTTAGTTTATCATCCTTACCACATATATCTATCAACAAGTATCACATACAAGTGAACATATAATTTTAATATCAAAATAAGGTAACCTGCTACCACTTCCCCACCGGTTTTCTACTCTCACCCAATGTCTGATGTCTTGAGCCATCTCTATCCAAAAGTATGCTAGTCTGAAAACATATGGTATAAGTATAATCTCAAACATATCAAACATCATATTATCTCATCACATACCATGAATATCAGGAATCACGTCACCTCATCACATCTCAAAATAGTAGAAAATTCGTTGTTGAGATCCACCACATCCTGTATATCATGTATTATACCTAAAGGCATCATAACCCATACCCTTCATACCTATAATAATCCAAAGGATACTATATCTAAAGATGATTGTGTTTGAAAAATAAACACATCCCATTACTTCCCTCTACAGACATATACAGGAAATGATAACCATAATTCATACTAGCTCATATTACTACCAGGAGAAGAGGGCATGTATAGTTAGCCATTTTTTCCTCACCAACATAGATATTATGGAATAAACCATCCTAGATTGCACTGGGTGTCTATTACCCTACCGACACGGGTAGGGTAGAACATAAAATAAAAATACGTAATGTATATATATATACACACACACATATATATCACAACCACGCTATGGGATTAATACTATCTTGAACAAAACTATGACAATCACCTATAAAAAAACTACCACTGTCATGGACTAGACATCATATAAGAACAAAATCATAATAAAAATTCATTTATTTAATACATTCATTATAGCATTTCACTTTAGAAGAATAGTGAATATTTTATTAATAATTTGGTTGTACAAAAACAAGAAATAAATAAAAAGGATAAAAAAAGGGAAATGCTGGGGATTCATGGAGGTCTGGAGTAGTGGATACCACGAGTATATACTCTGATGAGATTCACACCATCGAACAAAAAAGACACAATACCTAAAAAAAGGGATTTACTTATCATGGTATTCCTTGGAGGAAAGAAAATCTAAAACAATATTCCCTTATTACCACATATTAAGAACCTCCATATAATTAGTCGCAATCCCCTTGCACCTATTAATAGTGTACATAATAGACAATGGTTCATGTCTAAAGCCAAGAGTGGAATTATAGATAGTGATCGAGTCTATTTCAACAACCCCAAGATGGATGTTCTTCTATCTATATAACAGGAGGTCAGTTATCGTAAATTGAGCCTCTAATTTAAGGTAGTCACCTCTTCCAAAATACATTGAGAATTTTATAACCACAGAGCCACTAGTATCACATAAAACCCTCCTTCCCTGCATGTTACCCATATTGAATGAAACATCAATGTCCAGTTTCAGTCCCAATCAGTGAGGGAACCAATGGACCCATTGCCTTTAAATGGAAGTGGGATCTCTGTTAGATGTTATAATTATCAACATAAGTGGTTTCAAATAGGGAGTATAAGACCAATTCTTAGATAAGTTGACCGGATCAATCATGGTGCTCTTAAAATTGAAAACAAGGTCATTTATTGTTCCTTGGAGACCCTTATGGTGAGCATCGTTCCACATTTTCTAGAGACAACAACTACCCACTAAGAGAATTAGTGCAAAAAAATTATTATCCGAGCCAAAATTTCAAGATACCTAAAACCATAGATTGAGAAAGGATGTACTCGAGACCTATTAAGTCTATAATCCAGTAAAGCCTTCAAACAATCACTGCAACATGCATACCCACTCACCTTCAATAAATTAGTGATCAGAGGATTATTATCACAGATACCTAAAACAGTAGCATTGAGGGTCCATACTCAAACCTAGGAACATGATATTATTCTAATTATTAATTTCATGATTCCAAACCCTCCACACTATAAGACTAGACTTTGATGAAATCTAATTTCACCATAGATGTTCAACCCAAAAATTTATTTCATTGGACACTATTTACACTATAGGAATGTATTTAATAGAGATAGATCCCATGGTAGAGCCCTTAGAATCAAATGGTCCTATTATGAATTAAAGTCAATGTTTTCAATGAAATCCTATTGATTCTCATCTAAGATCATGTGAGTGAATTTTAGGTAATTGAATGCTTTACTAAAAGTGATATCAGGGTTAGGAAATCTAGAGGATCTCATATATCATCAAACATCCATCATCCCAAGATGAAATCACATCACATAAAAAGAATAAAATCCAAGTAAAACAAAAAAGTCATCAATTAACTATCACATTTAATAGGAAATCGAGGTCTGAAAAACAAGGCACACAACCTTCACATGAAAATGGGAATGCTCAGAATAAAAAATTTATCTTTATTGAAAAACAATTTTGATTATTATATTGGATTAAATAACTAATTTATCACATGTTACTACTATGGGTAACCTAAGGAATCTATTATTAAAATCTATAAATTATTTAATCAATATTTACAGAATACAATATGATCTCATCAACTTTAACCAATAATAATTCCATTAACATGCTTCTTTATTATTATCAAAAATATTATGTATATTTTCATGTTATCTATCCAATTCTATTAATATATCTAATAAAAATTCAACTAAACCTAATATAGGAATAAATTTATTTCCATTATATTATCAAAATCAAAAATTTCAATAAAAATGACTCTTTAATTCTTTATCCATTGAATCATTAACATATTTACATTTTATTACAATTTCATCAAATTAAACATGCTAAAAAAAGCATTAATTTTTTTTAATAATATAGATTCATAGATAAAACACTATCTAGTAAAATATGAGGCTAACCATTATCATAGTGGAAACACATATGATCACTACAACCATAAATCATTTATTTTCGTTAATCCTATTTAATATTCATTATGGTCAAATTCCATCATCACCCAAAGAGATAAAGCATGTTTAATTTATAATTACACATAAAAACAAGTAGAAATAGTGAATCTCCTAACTTAAGGATTTCAATGATCTTTAAACAAGAATGGAATAAAAATGATGACCTTTGATTACTTACCCTATAAGAAAACTATATTCCTTTAAGAATACTGCACCACAACTATACAAAAAAACATAAAAATAAATCTATAAGAAAAAATGAGAAGAAATATATATACTGGGAAGATAAAATAGGAGGAAACATTACCAATTTGATAAGAAAACACAAGAAAAAGAGGGAAAACTCACTCATATAACCATTGATTAAACACTGGAAGCTGAGAATCAATTACTTTCAAAAGGTATTTCAATGAATTAAGAGAACTCATTTGGTTTCCATGGTTTGGGAGAGAATATTAGGTTTTAATATAAACTAAGGGCATTGATATATATATAGTAATTATTTTTAAGAGACTTTCATGACACGAATGGGTTGTTCCTGTTATGAATTCCCTGAATTTAATCCCCATAAAAAATGCATCACCCAGATCCATCGAAACTGGGATTAATTCATGTTCTGAACTAAACATTCAAATGATGAGGATTCAGATACAAATTTAGTAAATATAAATCCTTACCCTTTCACATCTTAAATATAAAATATACGTAATGAATAAAACCCCATAAAATTCTCTACCAAGGCCGCATATTCCTCCTTTGGCTGAAAAATGAACTCTCATGTTGTGAATTTACAATTCCAATCATGAACTTATTGTACTCCCAAATTACATATCCCAAACTCCATTGATCATTATCTAATCTTCCATCATATATCTTAGACCATAGAAACATAAAAATTAACCTGATAGAAGGATATAGGACTTTACATCATATTCCTCTCCAAAACATCTCATAAAAAACAATTTAAATAAATACAAAATAGAAGGAATTTAAAAGGGGTAATCTAAAAAGACATCCCATGTAATAAATCTAAAGAATATCACTGGAATAGGAGATCAACCACCGCATTTAGAGGATCAAAGTGTACAACTATGGAATTCCAACAACAAGATCCTAAACACTCTATTGGGGGTGATACCTTTCAAAAAAGATCAACAACATAAGAAAAAAAATAAATAAAGAGAAAAACGATTTCATATTATAGATAAAGGTAAAAAACCACAGGGTAACCATCTCTATAAGAGAAGAGATAAACATAAAAAATTGGAATATTGGGAAAAAAATATGAATGGTATTTCTGGGTGCTCTCCTCCACACCACTATGTCACCAAAGTACATGAATCAACAGAATAATCTGATTACACCCCTCCTTCACTTGATGATAATAGTTCATTACATGATATTTTTTAAAGGTCTCACCATCACCAACATCTATCACTCACTAATTTATTATTTGAGAGTCATTATGATGATATTGATGATGTTATGACACATGGAATACATCATGTATCCAGTTCATTTATAGGGGAAGTGATATCTATACACAATAGATCCAAAATAAGGCAAAAACATAAAAGGGTCAACAAATTTGTGAGAAATCTAAATTATATTTCTAAACATTTTATTACCATGAGGATGTGAAACCTTCCAAAAAACATGATCTCCAACCTCACACTCCAAAAGTCTCCTCCCTTGATTGGTATAAGAATTCATATGATCTTGTACTACCTTCATCCTCTCATGAATAATCTAAACCATATTTTATGGTCTCTTCACTAGTTCTAGCATAAGAGTTCTCAACTCTCAGACAGTAGTCCAACACAATAGATAATTGAAATTTCAAATGTATAGTATTTAAATGATTCTATACCAATGGTAGAGTGAAAACTATTATTTTATAAAAAATAGACCTACGGTTGGTGTGTCATCCATTAAACCCCAAATTTAGAGACACAAGATCACAATATCTGTTTAAGAGTTTGGATAGTGTGATCTATTTGACCATACTTATATGGATGAAAATTATTTTTATGGTATAAAGGTGATCAAAATAAATATTGGTGACCTATCCATGCCTTGGAGGTAAAATTTGGATCATGACCAATGATTATAAAAATCATGATGTCATGGAGTCTAACCACCACCTTTAAATATTTACTAAAAAAATTCAATGATGTTAAATACATGATCATTATAATGTGTGATGATTTGGTAAAATGTTTTACTTTTACCCGTATATCATAAAAACCTCATTAAGATCATGTAAAACTAGGGAAAAAGTCTATCAAGTTTTCCTCCCACTTCCATTAATGAATTTCTAATTCATGAAGAAAACCACTGAAATATTATTGCATGAACTTCACCTTCTAGTTGAACAAACATCAAGAAAAAAACTCTGTAACTAAATACTTCTACCAAGGTGACCAAAAATGGCCTCTCAAATCTCAGTATATTTTTTCATTCCAGGATATACTACCAATGGTGAGATATGGAACTCATAGAGAACCACCTAATATTTCTCTCTATAAATGAAAAAAAATCCCCTTAAAAACACTATATTTTTTACATCATTAGACAAACTATTATGGTTGGAATAAAAAATAAATTAGTCAGACCAAATATCCACCTTAGATTTCTCTAGTATGAACTATGCCACCTTTTATACCAAAAAATAAAGGAATGTCATTTATAAAAGTTGTCCTCTTTAACTAACCTCTCATATTTCAAGATATATCCTTGAGATATTTTCCATTACTCTCTAAGAATCTCCATATTCATGTACAAAATCACAATGTGACTTCCTTCTTAGCACATCAGCAAAAAATTTACCTTTTTTACTATATATTAAATCTCTAAGTAGTAATATTATATTAATTCTATGCACCTTTACTGATTTAAGTTTAGGTCATGTTAAAGGAAGATATACCTTATCCCATTTCAATTAGTAAAAACCAAAAAACACTCATTGATGAGTTAATGTCTCAACAAATTCATGGAAAAAATGACTGCTACCAACCTAAGATCCTGAGTGGCATAACTATGCACAAGGGAAAATAACTACCAAGACCCATAAGAAATAACTTATCTAAACTGCATCTAAAAAAACCTAGGCTAATAAGTGAAGGTTCATGGAAAAACTCAAACTAAACTGCACTTTCTCAAAATTGATGAACTAGAGTGCTGACCAACATCTCCTTTGGGTACTCAAAATCTACCTAACACTAATCAGTCTAAAACAATGAATGATTATTTTGGGTCAAGGCCATTAGAGGAGTAGTAACCTAAGATTAATATGCTCAAACCTTTTATAATATCCGATAAAACAATAGAAACTCTGCACTAATGTAGCTATCTAAGGGGTTTACCATTAAAATATTTCCTCAATCTTCAAAGGATCCACAACCACACCTCATAGGGACACAACATTCCCTAAAAAAACATCAAAATAATTTAAATAATAGTTATAAAGACCCCTAAATAGCTTTTAATGATGGAGAAATCCCAAAATGGAAGACATATGTTATGTGTTCTCCTACGTATATGTGATGTACACAAGGATGATGTTGATAAAAATGACCATGAACCAGCTATGAAATCCTTGAACACTATGTTCAACAATCCCATAAACATTAATAGAAAATATATCACACTAGAAAAACCAAAATGAAATAATAGTTCCCATAATTACATCATAAAGTGGATTTCAAAATATCTTCATCCTTCACCCGAAAATGATGATATCATTACCATATATCGATCTTCAAGAACTGACAGGATCCTTTTAATTGATCAAATAAATCATCAATCTTAGGAAGAGTATACTAGTTATTCATTATCATATTTTTGAAGTGATGATTATTGATACAAAAATACAAACATCCATTTTGCTTCTTCATAAACATGACTGGAATACCCTAATGTTACAAATTTGGATGAATAAAACTTCACTGTAAAAGATCATTGACCTATACCCATAGCTCCCATAACATAGAATGTTCTATAATCTATAGAGACATCAATATTGGAGAAGAACCTAGCTATAGATCTATGCCTAACTCAATCTCCAATTGAGGGTGTAATGTCACAACATCCTTAGGAAAGATATCAGGGTACTCTTATACAACCCTGGGAAACACTATTGGTTAAACATTTAATAAAATACATATCCACTTGACCATAAAGAAAGAAAAGGACTCAACCTACCACTTTTTCATCCAAGAGCCTCATTTTGCAATGAATTTCATAGGCTCTCTATCTACATTATGGAATACAATCTTGACTCATTATAAAATCCACAATATACTTCAATTAATATATCCAAACTATGTTAAGGATAATTTTTTAAGGATGTATCCATAAATATAAGAAGTCTCCCCCTGGTAAGTTACACCCCATCACTATCTAAAAATATCTACATACTTTATATAAGTAATCTTGACCTTCAACTAGTGTATTTGGTGTTGAGGGAACTAGAATCCTCTCCACCTATTTCCCTAAAGCATTGATTTGGGTGGGTAATATTAAGGAGGGTGTACCTTCTGAATAAAACAAAGAATACAACCAAGTAAAAAAGGAAAAGAGTACCTCGAATTATGAATATATCACTTTCTGTTGTCAACTCCAAGGCATGTATCTAACCTTGACCTACTCCCTAGACTCTCTGACCTGAATAGTGACCACCACCATGGTTTCACTTAGCATTATGAGGATGAGGGGAATATCAAGGATGTCCACTTCCAAAAACATCTTATTGATACTAATCCAGAGTTGGACACAATTCTTATAATGACTTGACTAAAATTTCCTCAATGGAGGAAGCTAAAGTGAAACACCTACTATATATTTCCTTCTCATAAAGGATGGGAAATCTAATTAGTTATGACCCTTTTATCCAAAAAAAATCCATATGATCACTTAGAAGGTCCATAAGAGCCACCAACCCTAGAGAAACAAGATATTGAGGACTATGACCTACCCATAGCTATCCAGAATCTATTTTCTCCAATAAACCGGTAACCCCATACCACAAATTTATTATATCTATAATCTTGATGACTCCCATATCACGATGACATGCAACTGGACAACATCCTCTGAACAACCTCTTCTCTCATCAATAAACTAAGATACATTGACGACATAAATAGGTTCGCATGAAATTTGATCTCTAGAAGAAAATACACCTAAAAATCCCTCACCCTAGACACCTCATTTATATATAGGATCTATACATATTGAGGAATGGTCTAGAAACATATCCTGAACTCCCAAATTCTCTATATCCTCAGTCAAAGGGTAATTAGTTCCTGGTGACTTGAAATTTTTGTTGTCATTGAATGAAACATAGCTCAAAACTAGTCTTAGAAATTATCCCATGATATAGATGAAACCTGAAAATCCTAGATGAATAAGAACCACTGATGTTTCGCTACTCCTCATAGAATATTCAAACACCAACAAATCCTAGGTATCCTTCCTACAATAGATCGAATGAAAGGCTCTCTCCACCACTCCAACCAGTTATCTATCACTAATTCTAAAATGAATCCCTTATAATTATGTAGAAATTGGTTCTAAAACTATCCACGTGTCATCCTCCAGGTGACTTTTTTGTGGACCTCTACTCTACGGGGATCAAATGACACATACTACTGAAAATATATAGTGTGAACATGAATATGTTGTTGATCTAGAGCCATTCCTTTAAAATAAAAATCTATTAATGAATCCTAAAACTAGAATATATACTATTTAAGGCTTATTTAATTAAATAATTATTTATTTATATTTTATCATAATCCCATGGTCTTTCCATTTCAAGTAGAGGTGTAAAGAAGAATAATTCTTGGCCCCTTCCTATGTCTCCACCCTAAAATTGGTGTCACTTCACTTAGTAGTCTTAGTGAACTTAAAGGCCCACATAATGGATCACATGGGTCCCTAAATACCAATATTTAAGAAAAAAATACCTTGATAACATATGTAACTATGTTTAGTATACATCATTTCCCAAACAAACAATGTAGTTATAACCCATTTCAACCTTTTAACTCCATCATATCCAGTCATATGGGCCTTTGATACAACTCTGTAACGTATTGTGTTATGATATGGTTAAAAATTTCTAAATATTTTTTAGATTTAGTTTAGTAGATGGGACAAATATTGAACAAATATTGGGAATCTAATTTCAAATTTGGAACACTTAAAATTGTAATATTTGGATGATTTTTAAGGCTAGAGATGTGTCTCTGTATTTAAGAAGAGTTTCAAGAGCATCAGGATTCAATGAATTGATTTTTGGAATGGAAAGGAAAGGGGAACCATTTTCACATGGTTAGTGAAAACTATGAACCCAAACCACATATACCAATACAGGTGTCACATGGTTTTCTAATCCATATACATGAGGCTGTATGACCATTCAAAAAAAATGTAGAGGAACCAAAAAGGGGACTCACATAGGCTATACATAGTTTTTTAAACCATGCACCTAGCCATGTGATGTTGTACAAATGTTTATAATATTACTTAGGAACTACATATGGCACCGAAACAAGATAGACATGGTATTCCAAATTTTACACCCAGCTATGTGAGTCCATGTGCCTTTAAACAGTGGGTGCACACAGTTGGCACTTGACATTGAAAACCAGGCATCCAAACAACTCAACCATTTTAAAAGTGTCAAATATCTATTTTTCTCCTAACTTTTTAAGTTTATTTCCTCACATTATCTTTCTTACAAATTCGCAACATCTCCCTGTTCATATAATATTCTCCCTCAAGCTAGGTATTTATAGTTCTCCTTCATTCAGACTCTGAATCGAGTGACTTTATGTTTGTTGGAAGAATAATGGTTATTATATGATTCTCCATTCCTATGTAATCTATTTATATCACTGTACAGAATGCTAAATCCATGTGAGATAATATGCCCTATTTTTAGGTTATTCATGTATGTCTCTATATTATTTCATTAGATCCAGAGTTAGAAGATGATAATGGATAAGAAGTCTGCTCCCCATATAATGTAGGTGTTCTATGAATTTTCCTATAATGTCTTGATGTTTATATATTATATCATAGTGACACACGTCTGACCCTCTTTGAATTTATTTTTTAAATGAGAAATTCCTTTGTTTAAATTTTGTTATGTAAGTTTTTATATACCTTATCCCTTGATGTGGTTGGAGGTTTCTAAGATCAACCTGAACCACCCATTGAGGAGATTTCATAAACATTCCATGACTATTCCACCCCATTGGTTGATGTGATATTTCCACCCATGGGTGGAAGTTGATTATGAATTTAAAATAAATTGAAAAAGGTTAAACACATCTTATGAAAACTTATCATTTATAAATGAAAGGGGTGATGAAATGGATAAATTGGGAATTATGAAATGAGATGGATTAATTATGACATATGAAATGAGTTATAATATCTTTTGAAGGTGCACTATAATGTAAATTGATGATAAAGGGAATGGAAACTAACTGAGAGTGAATGGATCAAAATAATAAATTTGATGAACTAATTGATAAAGGTAATGCACAATGACATTAAAAATTCTTTTTATCACATGGAAGTGAATGATTAATGAAATGAATGTGTTGAATTATATTGATAAAAAAATGGACACTATTATAGACCGTTAATCCTTTAAATTAACTATTAATTGATGGATACTTTTCTATGTCACTAAAATTGTGGAATGGAATGAGATTATATGATGGATTCAATGAATCATTTATATTGGATCACTTGGATTATTAACTTGGATCTGAATTTCTTGGACCACCTTGTATTTACTCCTTCGTATCCTCTGAATTCTATACTGAGTTTTCTATAAATGATATCCATAAACTTGAAGAGGACACCCTGGCCAATGGACTTGGGTCCTAGCCCATGTAGGATAACTTATTCAGAGTCTTCTATATATGAGATACATGTACTTGAAGAGGTAAAAATGGTCCATAACTTTGGTTCATGATCCATTTAGTTTTGTATTTTGTCGAGTTTTCTATTGATGAACTCTGTAGACACGAAGAGGATTCCCTAGTCAAAGGAATTTGGTCCTACCCTCTGTAGGTTTGATACATTATTCATCCATCGCATGTTGTGGCCGATTCATTACATTGATATAAAATTAATTTTCATTCATATACTACTATTTACATAGTTACTGCAGGTTGACCATGATTATTTAAATTATAATTTACGACATTGCAAATTTTATACTTGCGCACTACTATAGATTATATTAACTAACTGGATTTGTTATAGACACCGTTGGTACTGGATTATATAGTTTATCTCACAACTTTTTATTTCCACTGAGTGGTATCCATATAGACCTCCTATTACAATATAGGATTTGAACTATTATGTACCCTATTTTTCATGATGGACTGAGACGTTATATGAGATATTTGGAGTAGCGGCAAAGAAAGTACCCAAGCTACCTTCTAGAGTCAGAGTATATTATTTATTTACTCTTATAAGTACAATCTACGTTATTTTATTACCTCTTTCATGTCTACTACTTGTGCATTGTATCATGCCAATGCTTGATTATTCAATCATTATTTATTGTTTTTCACTATTATCATTTGATACTATGTTATTCAACTACTTATATTGTGTCTTTAATTTCTATACCATTGTGCTAATCTGATCATGAGGGAATAGTATCCCTCATACCACCATTAGACCCTTTATACTATTATTTAGCCTTTTTAATATTAGGAGGTTCACTTGAGGCCATGTGATAGACTGGATCCGGGAACCAGATTACTAGATCCCAGATCTGGACATTTCAATGTGGGATTAGAGAACAATTTCCCTTTATTCTGTTTTGTGATGGTGGAAAAGAGACTAGGAATGTGTCAACACTTGGTAAATTACTCATGTACGAGTCCAGCCTAACCCACATATGAGGCGAAGATCATGTTTTTAGGTAAGGGACTATTTTTCATGTTGCTTGTTATTATTGATTATTATTTCACCATGAGTGATTTGGAGTATTTCCACTGCTTACTACTTTATGTATTTTTACCCTTGGGATGATATTGAAATGGGATACTATTATATGAATCATCATAGACATTAATATATTCACATTCCATACATATTCCATTCCATGAAGATTTAGTTACTTGATCGGATGATATAATATAGATGTTTCTTGTGTGATTTATCAACATGTTTATCCACATTCCATGTTTACATGATTTTATGATTACATTACTTGTTATAGTTATGATATATGATAGGTTATTAATGTGTCAACATCAACCTAAATTGGTTTTTACCATATATCTCAATGGTGGAACCTTACTTAATCAATTATGACATGTTTGAAATAGGTAAAACTAGTTGCATGGGCAAAAATATTCATGGTTGTGATTAAATGGGTTCCCATGAAAATTAATAAAATGTATGCCACTTTATAAATTTTCAAGGGAAACATGTATAATAAAACCATCATATATGAACTTGACATTCTGAAACTGAATGTGATAACCCATTGTTGACAAAAGAATGACAATTGTAACTTATAAAGTCAAGTACCATTATATTTTGGGAATGGAAATGCATATAACTAAACTATAGTATATATATAAAGGTTTTTATATCTATGATTTTGGAATGATGATCCTAATAATGATATTTCTAAATGTGCAACTGGACCAAAGTAGTTCAGTTAGGGAATGTTTCTTATAAGGTAAACCCATAAAGGGTGTGTTAAACCTTAATTGAAACAACTATTATGGGTTTCATTTAATTGGATGCTAATTTTAATTTATAGAGTATAGAATCAATAAACTGGGAATGGATTCCCATATAATTGGACCCATATTAACTTGAGGGACCCCTATAGGTAACTTTATTCTTTATATTCCATGGTAATTAGACCCATGGGGACATGCTCATGCTAAAAGATATGGTTATTTAAAAATTCATTATCGTCTTATATGACATTACATAAAAATTTATGCTGGCATATTACTTGAAAATTTCCATATAAATAATAATAATAAATAATTCGTGATATTCATTTATGCTTTATTATTATGAGGTATCAATTAATTAAAATACTAATTACAACCTAACGGGGTTTTTCCACTATATTTTGGAATTGAACTTTTGTTTATTTGATTCCAATTGTAACAAAATTGTATAAATAGTTTTTGAATGAAAATTTTGACATAATTTTCCTAATGCAGTGTAGAATCATCTAGATAAAGTGACTAGTATAGTTTTTCTTGTTAACTGGTACTTTATATTCCTTATATATGAGTTACTTTAAATATTGTAAGAAATGATCATAGATTAAATTCCTTAAAATAAACCTTTTAAAGGTGTTTATTGTTTGAACCATTGTGTATGTTTTAGAATTAAAAATTTCCTTGGGAGATGTGTCAAATTGGAACATGAGTATTGACCACAGGTATTAGTTGGAATATTTCCTATTGTTTCATGAATATAATTGATTGTAGGTATAGTCTAGTGACCTTTTAAGTGAGAATATTATTTAATGTTTGAAACATTATGTTAAAATGGGAGGTTATCCCATTTATAGTAGCAACCTTAATAATGAGAAACTGGTAGTATTTTGATTTGAGCTTCAATGCATGGTAATTTGTATCCATTTGAACATTTAGGTTAGGTATAACTCGTAATTAAAAAATGCAACCCCGAGAAGACAATTGTTTGTATGGTAAGTTGGACCTTGAGGTGGTGTTACCATATACAAATACTCGATGAGTTTCAACTATATATCCTTTTATAAATTGGCATTGTGACCCTACTAAGAGACCTCCCTTATGAGGATACTCAGAGAGTATCAATACGTTGTAGCTAGATGCTTAGTAGGTGATGTCGTTGTGCTTATGATGATAATTAGAACCATGTAGGTTGATGGTCTCTTTATCTTTCTTATAGTTTCACCTATTAGAGAGATTTTATAGGCAAGTCAGATTCTATGTAATAAAAATCCCCATGTGGGGAATGGTCCTCATGTAAGAGAGCTTAGGGATTGGTTGACTAAACTTGCAACCATGTTTTGAGATATGATTAGTAGGGATGTTTGGGAGACCTATACACATTTTTTTGGAAATGGACACTAGTGGGTCAGTGAAAACTGGCTTGTTTTGGGGAAACATGTGGGAGATGTTGGAACATGTTTAATGGATACATTTTTATGTTGTGATCTTGGTTATATGATTGATTTGGGACCAACATCTCCCACAAGTTTCCATACTTTTGGTTATGTGTGAAGATGATTCGAGAATGGGAGGTCATAACCAGAATTTCCATTCATCGGTACAATGACTTGATTTCTTATAAAGTGGAATGTGTGGTGTTGGATTATAGTTTAAAATTATCCTGTTATAATTTTTATATGGTCTTGAGACTTATCATTGGATGTTCGGTTTGAATCATGTATAACATTGAATAAGTGAAGAAATGTGTGCCTAGATTTCTCAGTAACCACCATGTAATATACTAGTCATTTTATTCTTGATTAAAATCATGAAATTGAATCAATTTATAGTCATGGTTTATCTAAGTGATACCTGCGATCCTAGGTCGTAACACCTTGGAATCCATTATTTGATACTGAGTTTACCTTGAACTTATGGTAAGGCTAGGTTGATAGTTACCTTATGAAGATCCATGGATGCTAGGACAAGAATGTGATCATGTAGGGTTATATCATGAAAAATGTTTTATGAAAGAATTTTTTTGATCAAGATACACCACTAGAATTTATTTATGGCCTTCAATGAGCGTTCTTAGAATGATCTCAGTACGCCTTGGGATAAAGGGATCAAAATCTATTTTGGTGACAAGTCGGTTGTCGAAGTTGAGAATTTCAAAAATATTTAAATAGAATAAATTTGGATTGAATTTTCTATAATAGTTTGATGTGGTCAGTGAGGAAATGTATTGTTCAAACAATTGATAAGAAATATGTGTAATTTTAAGGTCAACTGTGGATTTTGATGGAAATTCTAGAGCAACCAGAGTGAGTTTGGTCGAGGGAAGTTCAACTGTTTTAACCAAATCAAGGACTAAGAGTAATATACTCTTTTTATTATTTTAAACCTCCTTTTATCATCTTCAAGAAGATTATTTCTTACATAGATATGAAATTTTTACTTTGGGAGATCTATGGCTCAGAATTTGTTGTTCAAGGATAGAACTTATAGTGGGGAGAACCATAGGTCAGTTGATGGTAAGAGATAATGATGTGATCATGTATATGGTTAAAACATCTGGATAAAGTGACATATTAGTATTTAATTGATATTTATGAGTGTCCTATATGGTTTTAAAGTCTTATGTATCATGTGTTTTAATGTGATTCTTGGTGGCACATTAGGCATTTGGAAACACAACACGACCATTCGTGCAGAAGATTGCAACCCTGATTGGTCGGCCAATGATTTCATTGCTCCAAAAGGATTACCAAGTATGAGAAGTATTAAGGTGGGGATATTTTAACATACCATGTTTTTAGATGGTAGAAAATTTCTAAATGAATTTTAGATTTTATTTGGTGGATGGTCCAAATCTTCAACCGAGCTTTAGAATGTAATTCTGAGTTTTGGAACACATAAAACAGTTTTTTATTTTGATATGTCTTAGGGAACATGATGTGTCTTAGATTTTTGGAGGTGTTTTGGGTGAATAATTCTTTTCAAACATGGTTTTTTGGAAAATAAAGGGGAGGGACATGATTTTCAAATAGTTAATGCAAACCATGCAGCCAAACTTTGCAGCCCAGTAAGTTTGTCACACAGTTTGTTAAACTGTGCACCCAAGATCACACAACTATGTAGAAAATTATATAGAAAATAAATCTGGGAACCACATAGGCTATTTGTGGTTTTTTCAAATAGTTCACCCATCCATGAGAGGATGTGGGGCTTGGAAAATTGGGTTCACATGGTTGGTGAAAATTTAGGAAAACTATACAACCCAACCATGCAACACTTTAAAAAGTGTGAAATATCAATTTTCCCACACCTTATTTAAGGTTATTTCCTCCATTTTTCTACTCACCCATGCAAGGAACTACCCTTGGATATCCTCTTCTCCCTCAAGCTATTAATTTATGGTTCTCCTTTGTTTGGAATCAAAATAGAGCATACATTGGGTGCATTGGAAGCATAAATGTTAGTCTAAAATCCCCCTACCCCTTTATATATTTATCTACTCATATGGAATGATAAATACATGTCAGAAAATATGATATATTTTTAATGAATTTTTAAATTTATTATTTTCATTTCATTCAATTCTGAGTTAGAGGTTAATAATAGATAAGGATTCTAGTTCCCGTATAAGGTAGGTGGTTTACACCTTTTCCCTTAATGTCTCGATGTTTATAGATTTTATCATAGTTTCGCAAACTAGAACCTCCATGAATTGCTTTTAAAATTATTAATTACATATATTAAATGTTTTAAAACATTTTTTAGGTAAATTATCCATTTATATGGTCATAGGTTGTTGATGTTAACCAAAACCACTCCTCTAGGTGGGTTCATTCAAATTCTATGTCTATGCTACCCCATTTAGTGATAAGATCTTTACACCAATGAGAAGAAGATGATTGTGAGTTAAAATGAATTTTTAGAGGTTAAAAAACTTTTATTGAACCCTATCATTTTTAAATGATAAGGATGATAAAATGGTTAAATTGTGAATTATGAAATGAAATTGATTAATTATAACCAATAAAATGAGATGGATGATATATTGTCTTGTACTTTGTAATGTAAGTGGATGATAAATGTAATGGACACAAACAAATCCCCTCACTATTTATCACTTGAGAGTGAGTTAATTAATATAATGAATGTGATAAATTAATTGAAAAAGATCATGGCCACTAACATGGACCCTCAATTTTATAAATTGGAGGTGATTTATTAATGAAATGATTATGTTGAATTAAATGGAAAAAATGGAATTGAAACTATCATGGATCCTTGATCACTTAACTTAATTATTAATTTATGGATAATTTAGATTGGAACTAACATCATGGTGTGGTACTGACATCATGGCATGACACCAGTGACTCTTTAACATTGGATTCCTTGGATTATTACATTGGATACAGCTTCCTTGGACCGCCTTGGATTCACTCCTTTGGAAACTCACAATTCTTTATCATGTTTTCTATGGATTAGATCCATGTAATCAAAGATTAATCCCTAGTCTATAGTCTTGGGTCCTAGCCCATGTAGGTCTATATATACTAATTTTTATATGGATAAGATTTATTGAATTGATGAGGATTCCCTAGTTATTGTCCTCCAGTCATCACCATATAGGTTTACATTATATCATGTTTTCTATGGATGATATCTATGGAATCAAAGAGGATTACCTAGTCAATGACCTAGATTCTTGTCCCTCATAGACTGAATACTTGATACATTCATCTCATTCCATGGGTAATTCTTTACTTTGATATATAATTAATTTTCATTAATATACTAATTTTGACATAGCTAGTTCATCTTGACCATTAATATTAAAATTATCATTTACAACATTACTTTTTCTATCCCTACACAATTTTATAACTTATATGCACTAACTGTATTTTTTATAGATACCATTGGTGGTGATATACTAAGTTTTTCTTAGACCCTATTCATGCCACCGAGTGACACCCTAACAGAACTCTTATTGCATCATGGATTAGACTATTCCATTTGTTCTTTTAATTATGGAATAGGATTGGACATGGGATCTTGGGAGTAAGGTCTAACAAAATACTAATTCTACCCTCTATATTTAGAGTCATTTATTTATTTATGATTTTTACTATAGTCCTACTTATTATATCACTAGATACACATTTGATGCATGTACATTATAGTTTTTTCATTTATGATTATTCATTCATTATTTATTGATTTTCATTATTATCTTTAATTTACATACTATTCATCTTTTTCCATTTTTTCTTTCATTTTTATATCATTATGATGCTCAGATCATGAGGCTATAGTCTCTAAACTGTCCCACTATTAGACCATCACCAGTAGTCAGCATCCTCTATCATATGGGATGGTGTTATTGATTCCATGTGGTGAACCGGATTAGGGAACCAGTTTAGTGGATCCTATGTTGGGAAATTACAAACTATGTCTAGAACCCTCCCTCTAAAGGTACCCCTCCTGGGCCATCAATGATGGAAGGGAGATAATGATGCCCAAAGCCTTCCTCTAATAGGCCATGAGTTGGAAACAACCACTGAGGGTATATCATAAACACATATGAGAGGAATTACCCTTAAATATTTATTAAATAAGATATTAGATAAAAACACCATACAAATACTGCTTAAGATAAAAGTAAAACATCCTAAATACATGCGTGTAACATCATACAACTGAAAAACTATATGAAAAATAAAGTACCAATATTTAATCCTAAAAAAACCATGAAATCCCAGACATTTCTTGAACAACCCACGAGCTAGTAATGTCTATATCATTCATCAAATTACTCTTAAAGACATTAAAAATAGTTTATATATATGTAGGGTGAGCATAACATGTACACATAATAGGACCCTGTCATGGAAAAGTTCAAAAAATAATGTTTAATCCAAGTAAACAACAAGTGAAGCTAGCCCATTACTTAAATAGGCATGCTAATTTCCTAGGATCACCATGGATATATCTATCCATGTATCACATACAAGTGAAAATGTAATATAATCTCAAAATAATGACACTGTTACCAATTCCCCACTGGTTTGCTGCTCTTCCTTAACATAACACATCATGATCCATATCTCTCCAAAATTAATCCTCCTAGAAAACACCTGGGATAAATATCAAATCATGTATGCCATGCATCATATCATATCCTCACATACCATACAAATTATACATCACATCTCCAAATATTAATCGAGTAGTTTCCAGGAGACACCAGAGATCATATTTATTTTATAGTACCTCAAGACGACAAAGACCATAAATGTCATTGCTATAATATTCCATGGGATACCATATCTAAGATAAATATTTTTAAAAATAAACACAGTCCATTAAAACCCTCTACACATATATATGGAAAAAGATAACCATCATGCATACGAGCACTTAATACTACCAAGATAAAAGAGTGGGGATAAAGGGGGTATTCGGCCACACATTCTCCACTAACCTAGATGTTAGGGAATACACCCTCCAAGAGTACACTAGGTTTTAGTCTCCCTACATACATGAGTTAGGTAGCATATAAAATCACATAACAAACGTGATATATATATAACTCAAAACCACAACATGGTATTAAACCAAGCCTTAACCTAATTTGAAGTTATCATATATTAGACACCTAGTTTCCACTATTAAGAACAATATATCATATAATCACACAATCATTTAATAAGACTTAATTTATTTAAATATTTTTTTTAACAAACTAGTTTTTTCTTAATTAAATAATTTTATATTAATTGACATTATTTAGTTCACATTTTATTATATACCAATTGAAGTAAATTCTATAAAGAAATAATATAATAGATTCATTGGTTCCTCAATATTTTCATCATTTTCAATCAATTCAATAACTAACCCCATGGATTTTTTTAATAATTATCATTCCATAATTATAGGGACTCTGGAAAACATCCTAAGATACTATAAAAGAGATGCATAAAACAAGGGAAATTGGCTGCCTCAATCTATGGGTAATAGAATGTAGGTAAAAAATAATTATGACCATTTGACTTTTAAAATATAAAATTATCAAAAAATATCCTAGATTTTATCACAACAACAAGAAAACATATCTCCAAGCCATTCCATTAATCGTGATTCCATCCTTGACAACACTATCCATATCCCTATACATCCTACCACTAGAGGTCTTAACTTCTACCAAAAACATAGTCCTACCCACCCATTTTCCACTAACCATTACCCATCCTAAGATTTCATCACGTTATAAAGAATATCTCACATATATATCAAATAAAAATGTTATCAAACAAAAAATAGAGCTAACAGGGCATGTGGGCCCTAAAAACAAGGCACCAAACATCACATGATTACAAGCATGTTTCACCCAAAACATTTATCTTTATGAAAGAACCTATTTTATTACCAAATTAGATTAAATGATTCATTTATCATAGGTTAAAATTGTGGGTAACTGAAGGCATCATCTATAAAAATCTACAAATTATTTAAACATTCTATGAAACATAATATATAGATTCAATAACTTTAAGGAAGAATTATTCCATTAATATGACACATAATTTTTATCAACAAAAATAATTTTCATATTAATTTTATTTATCAAATTCTATTATCATATATAATATTAAATCAATTATAATTTCTCCAAGCATTATTTGATTTCCATCAAATTAAATGAATCACAAAATTCAATAAATATGGATCTTGAATTATTTATCCAACTATTCAGTAAGTACTTTTCATTCATTAATCATCTTCATAAAATTAAAAATGATAAAAAATAGAAAAAATTATAAATAAATCATAAAAATGGATACTAAACTATCTAGTAAAATAAATGGTAAACTATTATCATAGTGGAAACACAAGTAACTACTTCAACCATAAATCATTTATTTTCATTATTCCTGATTTATTTTAATTATTTTTAATTACAATATCAGTCAATGAGTTAAATAATGATAATTTATGATTGAAAAAAATACAAGCATAACAAATTAATCCCATAATCACGGTTTTTAAGATTATTCATTCAATAATTGAACAACAACATAGATCGTTGATCACTTCTACTCCATGGAATATACATCCCTCCATAAATAGTGTCCATTAAATATTCCAAAAAAATAAAAATAACTATATATTAATAATGGAAATCACTAACATCACATGGAAATATAATATTGTTGGAAAAGAATTATTGAAGAAGAAACTATAAGAAAATATGGGAAAACACCCCTCAGAACATCATGGACCAAACACAGGAAGCCAAGAATCAATCCCTCTTGGAAGGACATTAAAATAACTTGAGATAACACCTTGGGACACTTGTGGTTGGAAGATAATTAGAGTTTTTTTAGAGAAATCAAGGTTTAAGAAGTCTTTATAGGAATTATACTAAACAAATTTATTTAGAGTGAATGGGTCATTCATGTTATTAATGTCGTGAATTTCACACATGTCAAAACATTTTACCCATAGATCAACACAAACTAGTCTCAATTCACATCATGAACTAGAAATTCACTTCATGAGTTTTGATTGAAATATCAGAAAATATGACTACTCACCCATTTGTATCATAAATTTACTATAAAAATAATGAATCAAACCCCAAAAACTTCTCTACACATAACATTAATTCAGATTCAATTTGTGGACAAACTCTCACATTGTGAATTTATAGTTCAAATTTTAAACATCTTTTGATTCCATATTCCATCTCCCAAACTGCACTGATCCTAATCAAATCATCCTCTAAGAACTAAATATCTCAAAAACATGAAAATAAATGGGCTAGAAGGATACATGTCATTAAAAGAGGATTGTGACAAATTTGTATCAATGCTATTGAAGGGAATTAAGAGTGAATTTTGAGTTAGTAACTAGTAAGGATTTCATTGGAATTAAATTCCAATAGTGTTAGTAGAATCATTCTTGTAATTTTTTAAGGTACACCAATAAGGAAACTTTAAATACCTCTATAAAATTGATACTTTAAAGGATAAATGTTATTACCTATATAAAATAGTTGTTACATTATTTTTTAGATCCTACCTAATTATAACACCATAGTTATGAGTGCTTTGAATGGAGTAGTGGTTAGGATATCTATTCTCCTTGGAATATTCCCAAGGTATGTTTATGTGATGAAAAATAACACTAAAATAACATCTGTCATATTATGTTGAAAATCATTATTTAGATATGTGATCCTGGAGGGTAATAGCTTGTAGTGTTCTTGGAAGAGAGCCAACATATTACAAGAGACCCTCATGGGGTCCAACGAATAGGTTTATATCTTGCTGAGTCTAGTTTGTTAAAAATGGTACCAGATCCAATACCTATCCAAAAGTGTATTTTCCCTCCCCAAGTTTGAGTTATGGGGTATACAATGAGGATGTTGGGGTGGAGAGTGAAATAGATTTCTAAAAGTATGACATAAAAAGATAATTATTACTACCCATGTAAAAAAGGTGGTCCTATCTTTTTTGGGAGGATAACTGATTATAAATCCATAGTTATGAATTCTAGGCAAGGAGTAGTGTGAGGATGGGAGAACTCATGGGGAATTTCTCAGGTTGTGCGTGAGTGAGGAAATGGAACATTAAAATAACATGTATTGTCGTGTGGGGATAGTAATTAGTTTCATATATAACCCTAGAGGGTAATGGCCAATGGTGTATTGGGAGTCCAACTAAGGTATTACTGGAGACCCATGAGGTAATATGACCGTGTTCATATCCTGGTGAGGTTAGATCATCAAAAATGGTATTAGATTCAATACTTAGATAGAAGTATACTGGAATTTCTTGGGTTTGAGGTGTGGGGTCCATAATGAAGATATTCTTCATTAAATGGGAAGAGAGTGAAACACCCATGGAAAACTGAGGCTTAAAATCCTAAATGTTACTACCAATATTTAAAAGGCTAACCATTAATTTTGGGGGCTAACCTTGTTATAAACCCAAAGTTATGTGTTCTTGACTAGAGCATTGGTCTTCATGGGTGAACTCCTCGAATGTTTTGCAATGTTTTTTTGACTAAGGCCTAAGAAGATTGAAATAATATGTGTTTTCTTATAGGTATAGTTCTTAGTAAGATAAATAAACTTATTAGTTAATAGAATATGGTTTGTTTTTAAGGAGATACAAAATTATATGAGACCCCATGGGGTCATATGATATAATTAATGGCACAATGAGGTTGGGTCATTAAAAAACTAGTGATTAATCCCCCCATGATCAAACACAAGGACCATATGTTTATTGAATACCTTATGTTATTTAATATTGATTTTTGGGAAGAGAAAAATAATAGGTACATGCATCATTATTGGTTTCTCTTTTGTATAAATTAGAATGAATTTGGAAAATTAAAATGAATCAAATTAAATGAATGTTAAATGACTTCTATGCTATCAGGATTAAAATTTTTCTTTCTTGTTTATAGAGAATACTACTGGTCATCATTTCTTTGTGGCTAAATTTATAGAGGTACCATTGGATGATTTGTTTTAACACCATAGGATTTAACCAACTAAATAGGACACATATTGGAGGAGGAAAATGTATGAGTTTTATCATCAGATCCTCAAGAAGTATAAGGGGTGAATCTTTTAATTGATAATAGAGTGCTGGTAGGATGAAATCAAAATAATCTTTAGTTTAATCTATGATTGGTTGGAGTATCATATTAAATGTGTTGTTATCTATATGTTGGGTGTAATGTGAATTTTTTGGATTCTATATCTTAGGGAGTGGAAGGAAAAAGTTGTTTCTAGGAATGATTTTTAGTTGTAGCTTCACATAGAGTTCCTTTTATTGACATTGAGGGAAGAAAATAAGTAGAATTAACTCCCTTCAATAGGTTATAATAAGTGTTTGGGTTCATGGGATCAGATTCAAGTACCTTTATCAATTTATCCCTGATATTTTTCAAAATGAAGATTCTTGAGAGAGGAAGCCATTGGAGGTACTTCCCCCAATAATTCAATACAAAACCACTCCCTTTACACTACCTATATATCTAAAGGATTAAAAGATGAAATAGGTAACTGAGAAGATACAACCAAATTCAATATCATATTAGGAGGGGATTTATTAGGGATTCCTTAGGATTATATATATTGATAGAGGTTCTTAGATGTTGGGATAGTTTAGGATATGACTAGTAGGGATTCATCAATAATAGTCTTCCTCATACTTCTTTTGAGATAATTGCTCTCACAAACACAATGAGTTCTTTGTTACTATGTTCTTTACTTATGGAGGTAGTTTTTATTAGGGATTCTAGTTCCTAACCATCATATGGTACCATCATGATACAAGTGATAAGTTTCTATTTCATCCTCAATGGTAGTTATCACCGAGTCCTTATTAGTAGCAGGAATAGTAGTGATTTTAATAGATGAGAGGATATGGATCAGATAGAGGAAAGTGATATAATATGAGTCTAGGAAGTTACAACCTCATGATTATAACTATTATACCCATAATATCTATTGAGTGTCACTGGTGTTTATTTAAAATTGAGGTGATATTAACTCATTAGAGAGATATTTTTGGTCTTTACATATCATAAAATTTTGAGGTACATCATCTATTATAATGATATTAATATACATTAGAAAATGTAAATTGACTTATTATAGGAAAATTATTTTGAGATCTATTATATCCTAAGGAAAAAAATACTATTGATATGATTTGTAAGAATTCATGTGCAGATATAGTTCAGATATTTGGAGATTCATGGAGAGTGATAGCGGAGCTTTTAGTGACGGATCTTAATGTACAATGGGATGGTATTTGAGGTTTCTTATATCAGATGATAGTGAAGTATCCCATATTAGAGTATATGGGGATTCTTAGTGAGGTGAATTAGAGGCTAAGGTGATGCAAGAAAATTTCTTCCATAGTGATACTTCTAAGGGATGAATAGAGGATGAACAACTATAGATGTTTTATGGGGGATATTTTTTGTTCTACTAGTGACATGATACATACTTATTTGTGAATTTTATATATAACACTTGGTAGTTAATATTTATATATCCATGATATACCATGCCTTGAGTAGTCAATTTAGGTGGCTTGGGATAAAGTATCTAGTAGTTGAGTTTATTTCATGGTGCTTAGCCTATTAGTAAGTGATGACATATGATTATATTCCTAAAGGGTTATTCCAAGCATTAAACATTACCTAGATAAAATTATTGGATATATTGATGGATTACATCACTAATATACTTCTAGACTAGAGTGGATATATTGACATTGAGGTAATTATGGATTTTCAAATGAAGTTAGATAATTTCTTAAATATCAAGTAGTTGAGAACTAAATATGTTTTTGCATGGAACTATATGGATGAGATAGTGTGGATTCATGGGGTATTGGGGACCATCAACTTTAATACAAATAATTATTCCACCTAAAGTGTCAATAGTGTCCTTTATCAAGAACTTTGATCTTAGTTACACCTTAAAACATCTTTCCACCCTCATACAGAAGTTCAGACAGATTATATTATACAAAAGATAAAGGGTATGATATGTTCATGCATTTTGTTTTTTGGTAGTTTGGGGGTAAACCACCTACCTTTGGGTTGAGTTTTCCTATAACCACAACTATCACTCTTTTATTTTTCTTTTATTGGCATTATTTTTTCACATATCATTTTTTGTTTTAAATGTATATTTAATTATAAAATTATAATTTATGTAGCTAAATTTATTTTCATGACTAATTTATTGTTATTTAGTAAATTGGTATATTTTTGTAAAATGTTTTATTTAATGTTTGAATAATTTAATCACGTCAAGATTTGTTTTTTATTGGTTTATTTAATTTTTATATTTCTTTTAAAATTATAATTTTATTTAATATAATTTAATCTTTGTTGTAATTGTATTTTATTATTTCATTCCATAGTTTTTATTTAAATTTAATTTTTTTTTGTTTTTTATATAAATTATTCATTTTTAAAATTTTCAAATATTTAATTCACATTGAATAAAATGTTAAATTTTAATGTCTTAATTTATTCTACATATTTAGACATTTCAATCCTTTTGATTTTTTCATTTATTCTATTTTTTAATTTATGTTATTTTAGGTTAATTTTAAATTCTCTCTTTTAAATGTTATTTTATTTTTGAACAATTAATTTAAAATTTTAATTTATAAATATTTTAACATGTTTCCATTTATTTCATTATAATTTTATTAATTTTGGAATTTTATTTATGTAGCAAGGGAGACTAAAGAATACACTTGAAACACCCTTGTAAAAGTGAGACTTTAAATACTAAATTTCATTACACTTATCAAGAAGGTGAACCTTTATTTTACAGAGCCTACCTGATTATAACTCCATAGTTAAGCATGCTTGGACTCGCTTAGTGTTCAGGATGCATGATCACCTAGGAAGATTACCAAGGTATGTTTGAGTGAAGAAAAAGAACACTAAAAGAACATCTATTATCCTATTACAAAAATCATTAGTCATATAAGTTTCCCTGGTGGGTAATTTCCTATAATGTTCTATGAAGAAAACCAATGTATTATAAGAGACCCCCATGGGGTTAGATGAATAGGTTTATATCTTTTGAGGGATAGGTTGTGAAAAATGTTATTAGAGCCAATACATTGCAGATAGTGTAGTGTAACTACATATGTTTGACGTCTAGGCTATATAATGAGTATTTGGTGCTTTAAAGTGGTGGAGAATTAAACACCTTGGGAAAATTGATAAAGAAAAGGATAATTATCACTACCCATGTCAACAAGGTGCTCTAATATTTTTTGGAGAATGAATTATTATAATCTATAATTATAAATTCTTGGCTAGGATTAGTGTTAGGTTGGGAGACCTCATGGAATGTTTCTTAGGTTCTGTGTGAGTGAGGAAAACACACATTGAAAGAAAATGAGTTGTCCTATGGGGATATTCATTAGTCTAATAAGTAACCCCAGTGGGAAATGGCCTATGGTGTATTGGTACGTTTACCAAGGTATTATAAGAGAACCATGCAGTCAGATGACTATGTTCATGGATTGGAGAGGTTGGGTCATAACTAATGGTATTAGAACCAATACCTAGCTAGAAGTATAGTGGAATTTCCTAGGTTTGAGGTGTGTGGTCCATAACAAGGATATTCTTCTTTAAATGGGAAGAGAGTGAAACACTCATTTAAAATGATAATTTAAATCCTAAATGTTACTACCCATGTTTATAGGGTTCACCTTTAATTTTGGGAGTGAAGATGGTTAGAACCCCCTAGTTGTGTGTGCCTGACTAGAGTAGTGGTCTAGATGGGAAACCTCCAGGAATGTTTCCCAAAGTGTTTTATAGTAAGGACAAAGAATACTGAATGAACCAATGTTTTACTATATGTATATTTATTATTCAGATAAGTTACCTTGGTGGGAAATAGACTACGGTGTTTTGGGAAGAAGACCAAGGGATTATAAGAACCCTCCATGAGGCCATATGATAAAGTTTATGGCATAGTGAGGTTGGGTCATGAAAAAACTAGTTATTAACCCCCCATGATATGAAACAAGGACCATATTATTATTTAACAACTTATGCTATTTAATATTTATTTTTCTCTAGATACCTAGGATAAGTACACACATCATTCTTGGTTGTTCTTTTTTTTGAATTGACATGAATTTTGAAAATTTAAATGATTCAAATTAAATGAAAGTTAAATGACATCCATGCTATCAGGATTATGAGTTTTATTTATTATTTATAAGGATTCCTACATACCATATTTATTTTTTGGTTCACTATAGAAAGGTGTTGTTAGATGGTTTGTTTGACCATAATAGGATTGAACCAAATGGGGAGGATAAATCTTGGAGGAGGAACATATGTGCATTCTATTATCAAATCCTAGAGAATTATAAAGTGTGAATCTCTAATTTGAAGATGGAGCGCTTGTTGGATGAACTCAAAATCACCTTTAGTTTTATTTGATCTAGGGTGGAGTGTCATATTCTATTGTGTGTTATCCATATGTGGGGTGCAATGTGAAAATAGTGTATTCCCTTTATTAGGGAGTCGAAGGAAGCAATGGTTTCATGGGATTATTTTTAGTAGTATATTCACATGGAGTTACTTTTATTGATAATCGGGGAAGAAAATAGGTAGGAGTTTCTCTCCCTTAGAAAGGGTAGCCTAAGTGTGTGAGGTCCATGGATAAGATTAAAGGAAATTCATCACTTTGTCCTATATCTTTGTCTAAATCAAGATTCTATAGAGAGGAACCCTTAAGAGACATTGCTCCTAATTATTCTATATGAAATCAACCCCTTTAAATTGATTATATATCTGAAGGTTTAAAATATGGAAGAGGTTATAGAGAGTATAAAACCACATCCAACATCATATTTTTAGGAGAGTTATAAGTGATTAATTAGGAGTAAATAAATATATAGACATTCTTATATTTTCACACAGTTGAGGTTCTGACTAATAGGGATTTAGACTCAATAATCCTCCTCCAAATTCTTTTGAGATAATAGTTCTCATAAATCCACTATGATATCTATTTCTATGTGATTTACTTATGGAGGTATTTGTTATTAGTGATTTTAATTCCCAACCATCCTCTAAGAATAGCATGATAGAAGTTATCAGTTTATGTTTCATCCTCAACAAAAATTACTACCGAGTCCTTATTACTAACAAGATTAGTAGTTATTCTGATATCTTGGAGGAGATGGATGAGACATAGATGAGTTGTATCATATGGTTATAAGAAGATACACCTTCATGAGTTTAAATATTCTACCCATGATATAGAGTGAGTGGAATTGCTATTCTGTTTAAAATTGTGGAGATATTAACTCATTAGTGATTTTTTTGGGGTATTTACATATCAAAAGGGTTTGAGGTATGTCATCTCTCAATAGGATATAAATATACATTAATGGATGTTGATTGAGTTCTTATAGGACTATTATTTTGTGATATCTTACAAAATGAGGAAAAGTAATGTTCTTATAGATATACTGAGTATGAATTCATGTGGTGATATAGTTCAGAAGTCTATAAATTCTTGGAGAGTGATAGAGGATCTTTCAATGATGAATCATAATGCATAGTAGGATGATGGTTGAGGTTTCTGGTATTAGATTATGGTGAAATCCTCTATATTATAGTAGTTGGGGGAGTCTCAGTGGGGTTAATCAGATGTAGAGGTGATGTATGATAATGTCCTCTATATTGATACTTCTAAGGGATGAATACATGATAAAATACCTTAGATGTTGTTTGGGGGGAATGTTTGTTCTGTTAGTGATTTTATTTGTGGTTCTTTGTGATTATTATATATCACACTTGGTAGTGAATCCTCATGCATACATGATATACCATGCCTTGAGGATTCATCTTTGGAGGCATGGGATAAAGAATTCAACATTGGAGTTCATGTTATGGCTCTTAGTCTATTATTAAGTAAAGAAATATAATTGTATTATTTGTGGGTTAATTCAAGTATTATGAATTACCTAGGGAAAAAATAAAGACATATTGATGGATTACATCACTAATATGACTTAGGATTAGGGTGGATGTGATTCTATTTTGGTGATTGTGGATTTTTATATGAATTTAGGACATTTCTTGGAGATCAAGGAGTTAAGAACTGTAGATGTTTTGATGAGGAACTATGTGAATAAGATATTGTAGATTCATGGGGTATTTATGAAAATCATCATTAATTAGGATCCTTATTCCACCATGCGAGTCTGTAGTGGCATTCATCAATCACTTGGCTCTTGGTTACACCATAACACTACTTTCCACAATCATATAGAAGGTCAGATAGAGTGGACTATAAAAAAGTTATAGGTTTTGATATTTTTATGCAATCTGGTTGTTGGTAGGTCATGGGTACACCACCTTCCTTTGGTTGAGTTTTGATATAAAAAAACTATCAATATTTTATGTGTATTTTGTTTATTTTATTTCCACATATCTTTCTTTTCTTTTAATCAATATTTAATTCTAAAAGAGGAATTTAAGTTGTTAATTTTAGTGTCATGATTGTTTTTTTATTTAGTAAATTGCTGATTTTTGTGTTAAAATGTTTTATTTAACATTAAAATAATGTTGGTGTGTTGATATTTTTTATTTTATTTTATTTAATTCATTTTGAAAAAAGTTTTAAAATATTATTTTTATTTATTTTTATTTAATTATTCTTGTCATTGTATTTCATTATTTCATTCCACCATTATTATGATAATTTTTAATATTTTATCTTTCTATATTAATTTATCATTTTTCCATGTTTCTATTTTTTATTCATTTTAAATTAAAAGTTAATTTTAAATATCTTAAATTATTCTATGTATTTATAAATTTTGATCCTTTTAAAAATTTTCGAACAATTTTTAATTAATTTTATTTTAATTTACTTTTTAATTCACTCTTCTAATTTTTATTTTACTATTGAACAATTAGTTTTCAATTTTAATTTATTAATAATTTATCATGTCTTCATTTATTTCATTATAATTTTCATAAGTTTTTCATTTTATTTATCTACATTACAGGACATAAAATATTTTGAATAAGCGGCATAATGAATAAGATAATGAATTACAACTTGCATAAGATAAATTACACCAAAGATAAGTCCATAAGATAATTTAATGAGGATTTTATATTTCTGGAATGCATGATAAAATTTATCCATATGAAAATAATTTTTGATGTGTTATTATAAGATAAATTGAGAAAATATATTACATGATTGACTTATAAGATAATTCTTGATACCCATATAAGATAATTTATTTTATGAGAGATCAACCCAAAATATGGGTTGACTACAACCACATCAGACACATGAGAAAATAAAGAGTCCATGTTGTGAAGAGGAAATCAATTTTTTTTTTCGAGCTGGTAATTGATTTTTTTGGGAAGTCGAACTCGATGTCACACCTTCTTAAGCTTTTCACAAACCCTTTCACCTATTGAGATAAAAAATTCAAAGAGGGATGGAGATGTGCTTTTTTGGGCCAGCATAACTCCTTGGTGATGAAATAAACACAAATAAAAGATCAAAATGTAATAAAAAGCTGAT
Source organism: Viscum album (assembly GCA_963277665.1). NCBI lineage: Eukaryota > Viridiplantae > Streptophyta > Magnoliopsida > Santalales > Viscaceae > Viscum > Viscum album. Next base: position 1,224,759,614 of record OY728142.1, on the reverse strand, counting down.
TTAATATCGTTTGGAAAGGTGCCTACATCCACAAGAGAAGGGGGGCCTATCATTTTAATATTTCTATATGTATGAACATCATATGATCAAATAAATGATTATAAATAATGGGATTTTTATCCTGTTTTAAACAAGAGTATAATCAACGTTGTCAAGGTTTTGTTCTCTTACCCTTTAATTCATCCACCTCTAGCTATTGCACGTCTACTGTGTTAGATTCCAACCAAGGAAGAAGGCACCCACCAAAGGATACTACTTTTCCAATTGAATAATCCTCCCCAATTAACTCCCTAATTGAGAGTGTCCCCTAAAAATATCCCCATCACAATCAATTTGGGGTAGAAGATAGACTCACAACCTCCTTACATGATTCTAGCTTCTTTTTTTAGAACTTTTGTCATCATGTTAGTCTTATTATCATTTGGGTAAATTTTATAAAATTTCAACAATATTTCATCCTAGACATTTTGGATCCAATGATATCGTATGTCAATGTGTTTGTACCTAGAATGAAATTTTGGGTTCTTTTTTAGATGAATAGACCCATTATTATCATAATATAGAATATAATTCTCTTTACACTACCATAGCTTTTATAAAAATTATTCGTCCACAACATCTTATTTCATCCCTTAGTCACAACAATATATTCTTCTTCTGTGGTGGATAAGGAAACACATTTCTATAGTTGTAATTTCTATGATACTTCTCCCCTAAAAATGATATAATGTACCCAGATATGGATTTCCTTGTGTCCAAATCTCAATCCATATCTACATATATGTATCCTTCTAGAAATGGTTTACCATATCCAAAACTTAAAAAATGACTATATGTACCTCAGAGATGCCTCAATATCCATTTGAACTCCACTCAATACTCATTTCCTAGATTTTATTAGAATATTCATACAATTAAAATAACATGATCAATACCTGGTATATTCAACACCATGGGATACATAAGATATCAAACTACTGACTTATAAGGAACTTTTTTCATTTATACTTTCTCCTCTTCAGTCGAAGGAATTTTACCTATCATGAGCATGAAATGAATCAAAATTGGAGTAATAACTAGATTCACCACGATCATATTGAATATTTCAAGAAAGTTTTCAATGTACCACTCTTGAGATAACCAAAAAAAATTGATTCCTCATATCTTAAGTAATCACCATACTAAGAATCTGAGTAGTGTCTCTCAAGTCTTTTATTTAAAAAGGACTATTCCACAATTTCTTCAACATGTTAATCTTGGTGATATGTCTATAAATAATCAATAAATAATCAACATAAAGAAATAATACAATAAAATAACAATCAAAAATTTATTTGATAAAAACGTAGTGATGAACAGTCATCCTCATGTACTCATTTTTCTCCATGAATGAGTCTAATTTTTTATATCATTGTCATGGTGATGGTTTCTAACCACGTAATATTTTCTTAAGTATTCATACCATATTTTCTTTACCTTTAACCTAAAATACCTCTAGCTTCTCCATGTATATTTTGTCATAAAGAGCACCATGTAAGAATGTTATGAGTATCTATGACCCAGTTTTTATTATCTGGTGGATCTCCACAACAACTTTTCAGGGTTAATATTTTTTAAAATATTATATGATGGAGAAATAATAGAATATGGAGACATATTACCTAGTTGTGATATATCATCGGTGTCACATATCTCTCTCACACTAGTAATAACTGATAGAGGTGAGACTGGTTCCAGACTAACTAGAATTTCCACAGACTATACATTTTCTGCATTTTATACCTTCTCAAAATAATCAATTGGTTGATCCTAAAGAAACACCACATCTCTACTTATGATGAACCTCATACCAATAGGATTTCAGATTTGGTATCCAAACTTCTCATGAGCATATCCCAAAATGATACCGTAATTTTCTTTTCTATCCATCTTTTCTTGCTCGTCTTTAAGAATGTTAACAAATTCCATATAAGAAAACATTCTAAAGTGTTAATATGAAACATATTTACCTATACAAACACTTTATAAAACATTATAGTTTTTTTGAATAGATTGATAAAGGTTTATAAGATCAACTAAATTATTAATTTCATCCCCCAAATGGTGTTTGGTAGATTTTCGTTTGAGAGTATACACCTGACTCTCTCACAAATACTTCTATTCATCCTCTCAATTAAAATGTTATTCTAAGGCATGTTAGGTGCTGATTTTTCTATCCAAATGAATAAACTCATATAGTAATCCTCAAATAGACCATGATACTCTCCTCTATTTTCTATTCACACTCACTTTAACTATCATCCTATTTCTATTTCCACCATCACATTAAATTTCATGAAAACATATTTCACTTGATATTCATTTTTCAAACTAATGGCCCAGACAATTCTAGAATGATATTCTATGAAGAAAAAAAATAAATTGATCCTACCATTGTCTTGGTGTTCATCATGTAGATATCAACGTGAATCAAGTATAAAATATTTGATTTTCTAGACGGTAAATCACTACGAAATGATTCTATGTGTTGTTTTCCCATGATGACATCAACACAGGTATCCAAATTTTTACATTTTTATTCTAGTAAGAGATCATTTTTGGAGAGAATTTTGATTCCACTTTCACTCATTTGACTAGGAATAATGTGACAAAATTTTATATAAAACTCTTTCCTAACTACATTGAATTCTCCTCATCATGATCTAGAATTTATAGGAAAAATAGAAGTACCTTTATTTCCTTTAGAAAATAAGAAGTTATCCTTGATATGATTACATTTCTCATCACCAAAGTAATTGAAATATTTATAATCATCAAGAATTTAAGTGGATATCATATTGAGGTGAATATCAAGAACACGAATTATATTCTTTTATAGTAATCTTCATCCAATATTAATCTCCATAAAAGTATTACCAATACCAGTAATGTTTCATGCACCATCATTTCCCATCTTCTCATGTATGAAACTCCCTGAAGAGTGAGTTGAAAAGAAGTATATAACTGTAGTTAAATGGTAGGATATTACTAATTCAATCTCCCATGTAGAGTATTATCATGAAAGACTAACCAGATTATCAACATAAAAATTAACAATCTCTCCATCAACAACCAGAACATCACTATTTCTGTTCTTACCTACTTGATTCCTCTTCTCTTCCTTCAGTTTTCTATATTCTTAGATAAAGTGTCCAAGTTTGCCACGGTGGTAACACATCATGTCATATCTCGATCGAGATTTCAATTGCTTCCTCTTTTGTAGACATTGGTCACATGGTTCTCCTCATCTAATTCTTCCATGCCATTTCTTATTCTATTTTTGTTTAGTGGCTAGATCTTTTGATTAAGGTCCCCCATATTTCCTTCAATACTCATCATTCATCAATATATATTTCACCATTTCCATGGTGATAGTTCCATCAGGATTTTAATTGATGAACAACACAACTAGTGTGTCTCACATCTTTGGTAAAGAACTCAAAATCAAAAATTCATACAACTCTTCTTCAATCATCATTTTCATGGAATTCAACTAATCAATGGTACCTTGGAACTCGTTCATGTTCTCTGATACATTGGTCTCATATTTTCATTTAATGTTGACAAGTTGATGTATTAGGTTTTCTTTGTTCTTTGTGGTTGTCCTCACATACATATTTTCAATTTTTCCATAGAATGGAATCATCATGTTTGTTGGAAAAATTCTGGAAGATACCGTTGTCAATCAACTGTCTTACTTGAGTAGCACACAACTTATTGAGCACGCCACACTCTACATCTATGGAGGGGTACTAGTTGATGTATTCTCACTAGATTGAATAGTTGTTAAAAATTCCTCCACTTGCACTGAAATGGGCTTAGTGGTCTACACTATTGGTTTCCACAAATCTTTAATATAAAAAAGATCCTCCATTTTGGGTTTTCAAATGGAATAATTAAAAGTTATAAGATTAATCATATTATAAATAATTTATTATTTTTATTGAATGTGAATTTTGAAAAGCTAACTATATCGATGCATCCATAATGGTCAAAATAGCTAAAAATGACTTTTGGATCACTAACACCAAACTCCAATTGGCGAAGATATAACCAAATCTATTTCAATAGTCTAGATCTACTCATGAGGTGGAACTAACATGGCTTGCTGGAATAGTCTTGACAAAATCTACCAAAAAGTCACCACCAGTGTGAATATTGCCTTGTTCTCAAGTAAGAGGTTACTATAGCACCCAAGGTTTCACTGAAAGGTTTAGCACCTTTACAAACTTTTTTCAGATTTGTTTTTTATGATGTTTTCTCTATTGGAATTTTCTCCACTATATATTCACATATCTAGCCTCAATTGTTTTTTCTAGACATGTTCAATTTTCTGGTTCCTAGAAAAATTTTATTCACCACCATCATTTCAACCCCGGTGGCTTTAATACCATTTGTTGGGGTAGAATAACTCCTTGACGATTAAATAAAAATTAATGGAAGAAGAAAAAGGACAAACATGTAGAATTAATTTAGTTTGATAAGATGTTTATTTCCATGGGAAAATGGGTCCTATAATTTTATTATTTATCTCTAGGTAAACATTATTGGATAACAACAATGATTAAAAATCATGGTATTTTGTTCCGGTTTTATAGAGGGGATGAACCCCAGATATCAGTTTCAAAGTAAGAGCATTTTGCAAGGGGCCGAAGCCATGAATATTTTTGGAAAAAACTCCCCTAGGTTAGAATCAAATCACACCAAATAATACGACACGAGTTAGGAAGAACATCCTTTTTTCTTATTGAATGTCTATTCAACCATGATTGTTGATTTAAAAATGGATGAATTCCAGTTGCCCATATTTGGAATTTTCAAAATGGATTTGGGTTGAGGTCACTTAATGTGTTAAGAACCCATTCTGAGCATTCCCATCGAATTTAAGGAGTTGGAATTGGTTGAATCAATTCATCAACCTAAGATCGAATGAACCGGGTTCTAAATATTCACCCAATATTTGAGGTGAAGAAGATATACCATGTTGATCTGACGACTCCATTTTAATGGTTTATGATCAATGATCAAATCAAATAAAGGATGAGGTAAGGGTGAGAAGTCAAAAATGAGTGATGATATATCTTGAAGTGTGCATGTTCAAGCTAGTTACGGCCATGAGTTGGCTAGCTCATATTGGTGATCATGTATGGTTCAGAAGCTGAGTATAGACTATAAGTAAAACTGAGGTCACACTTGTGAAATGTTAAGGAGATGAACATGGGTTTATGAATGAATAATTTTTTATTTTGGTTGTTTATGAAACACGTTAGTTAGAGGATTATGGGAGAAATATTTATGTACAGATAATAATTATGTCATGCTTAAGTCATTAACTATTGGAGAAATTGACAAATCAAAAGTGTCATATTTTTTTAGAATGGAAAATTAATGAATTTGTGCATTAATAGAAGTACAAGAAGAAAATAAAATTTCCCATTTTGGTAGGCATGTGATAAAAGTGAATTAATTTATTGATCCTTTCGATAAATAAAAGGATTTTTCAGCTAGAAAAAAGAGGATTGAGTCATTTTTTGATACAAAATTTTTTAGACAATATAGATTCTATATAAGATATATTTCTTGGAAATAATTATCACCAAACGGAGATAGTAGAAGATCAAATCAATTGAGAATAATCTCTCTCTCTATCCCTCCTTTTTTGTATCTCTATTTCATTTTTATCATGTAACTTTATTAAATTGAAATGATAACCTAAATATTTGTATGGGTAATATAATTTTATGATTTCATTAATACATCATACTTCATATAATTATTTCATTATTACGTCAAAATCATTATGTGCGATAAAATATGTTTATAAATTTGTTTTTTCATTTTTCGACTGAATTTTCATTTATCAGAAAAAATCAATGATATTGTTTTTAGCACATTTTTGCGATTATATTTACAGTTTGATGAATCTTGGAAGTTGAGTGCTATGGGAATCATCCTTTGAATAGATTAAACTTTTGGAAAGGTAGAATAATCTATTCATTTATACTAATTCACTTGTAATTAATTTTATGTGAAAGAAGAAATTATTTTAATTTAGTGAGTTTTATTTTACCTGTATCTTCTCATCATTTCTTGTGGTACTCATATTCTTTTCTCATTTTCACTTTTTTTTATTTTTCTCCTTTTTCTCTTTATTCACATTTGTTCTCTAAAATAAAAAAATATAAAAGGATTCATTCAAATCTTTTTTTTTCATTTTTTATTAGATTAAATCATTTATTGATCCCCTACATAAGATAATTCTTCCTATATGTAATATATTATGAATACATCAGGTATGATAAATATAATATAGGATAATTATTATACATGTCCATGAATCAAAAACCATATTTTGAGTCACTGATGAATCCATGGTTTAAGGACAAATCGAGTCTCATATAAAGAATCTCAAGGATAAGGATGAAATCATAACACCCAACTTTTAATATGGTGAACCCGATTTACATATGGGACTAAATTTGATGTAACTTGAGCTAGTAGCTGAGACTCCAATAAAGAAGATGATCCTAAAATGGATATGTTACATTGATGTAATCTGATTCTTACTCATTTTAACAACATTAAAATGTTGTGTTTTATTATATGGAGCCTTAGGACGAATCTCGGGCCTTGGACAATGATATGAATGAGAAAAAATAGTGATGATTCGAGGAATATATAAAGTAAGTTTCTCATTTGTGATGAATATAATGGATTTAGTTTTTTTATCCAAGTAGATAAAACCAATTTTGGTATTTTGGAATTTTTTATGTTATGATATCATTAAAATCTTTGGTTTGGAAATTTGATGACCTTTCAAGGATATTGAAGAATATTAAAATCCTAAGGGTTTTACAAGAATAACTGCTTGAGGAAGGAGTTGTTGAGTGTGATGAAGGAACCATAGCAGAAGAACACCTCTTTATTTTTGAAGAAAATAATGAACCGTGATTATACTGGTAAATTTGAAGAGGTAAACACATTCATGTTTGGGTGAAATCGATCTATGATTCATTAATGATATTGTATTATTCTATTTTTTAGATCAATATTTTTTATTTATAGGTTTTTTCAAATATAGAGGGGTCACTCAAATCTCCGTTTCTATGGTTTCAAGCATAGGATCGATTTCATAGAGAATGTTTGATGAAATTATATAATGATTATTCCTTGATTTTGAAGATATTTAGGTTGAAGTAATCTGAATGATACCTATGAGTATTTTTTTGGGGTTTTATATTCATATTAAGTGGTTGTTACACACACTTTAAGAGGGTGACTCATAAACCTAGTTATGGTTTCATGAATATCTAAATAACTCATAGTTTTTTATTTTTCTGATATTTTTTTTGAAGTATCCATGGTTTTTTTGAGGATGATTGATTGAATTTTAGTTATTATGGATTATTTCTGGGAGAATTTATCAAAATTTTATAGTTGGTTTAGTTTACAAACAAAATGCTTCTAGAATAAATGAATTTTAAAAACAATGTTAAGAAAATTAAGTTGAAATTTTGACAATTATATAATTCATTTTCTGAGAAAGTGCTATGAGTTATTATAGATATTTATTAAAATTTTTTGATAGTGAGATAAGGCCAAAGAAAAACTATTTCCCTTGATAATAGAATTTTCAATTAAGAAAGTTCGACATTTATTTGAACAAAAAAAGGGAAAACACAACCAATAGAGTGTGAGTACATCATTTATTGATGGTCACATTCAATAATGGGAGCAAGGAGAATACAATCTTTCCTGGTGTGTATGAGAAGGACATCACTAAAGGAAAATAATTAAAGATAAAGTCGGAAGATTAATTCTTTGAATCGTTAGAGAAGAATTTCTCTCTCTCTCTATCTCTTTCTTTTTGGCATCCCTATTTCATTTTTCTCCTGAAAATTTCTTAAACTGAAAATTTATAGCTAATTTTTTTCTTGAGGAATAATAATTTCAATGTTTATTTTTAACTTCTTCACTCCATTTCTTCCTTACATTAGAGTCTTTTGGAGAATTTTATTCTAATTGTAATATTGTTTTTGTTTCATGTAATTGAATTTTATTTCATCAGAATCTCTTGGTGAGATAAATTATGACAACATTTATTCATATTTTTGTGGTTGGATGAATCATGGAAGTGGTGATATTTCAGAATCATCCTCTCATAGGATTAAACTTTTGGTGAAAAAATTAATCTTAACAATTTTGTTAGTTGCACATGTAATTAATTTTCAATGAAAGAATAAATTCATTTTTAATCAAGAAGTCATAATTCCTTTTTCACTTTCTTACATAGATATTTCTAACATTACATTCCTAGAATTTTTCCTTAATTCTCACACACATTTCACAATAAAAATAATTTCCAAATGTTTCAATAAATTTAGCCTTTAAATATGACCTCATAACATCCCTCGTTACTTCCCTTGGCTTTGAATCTACTTTACACTATCCTAGTGTGCTGTAGGAGTTATAAATTTTAATTTACCAGCACATCAATGAGCACACCACTACTGAGGAATGCACATGTTTATTTTATCGGGGTAAAAAAATCAAAATCAAATAAATCAGGTTTATAAAAATTTATGAATAACCTACTCCATGATATTTTTTTCATTTTCCACTTCATTATCATGTGTTTTGATCATTAAAATGATAAAAAATATTCTATATTATGGTTAACAGCGTTTTGTGCTGTATTTAGGAACTAAATTTTAATTTTATTTTAATTTTTTTTAAAATGGATTAATTTGGGGTTTGGGAACATCAAAATGAAATATGTTGTATTTATTATGGCTATTATGGGAAGAATTTCAAGCAATGTTATTATAATAAAACATGTAATAAAAATAATATTGAATAAGTTTAAGAAATATATGGAACTAAACTCGAAGATTATTAAAGAAATAGAACAAATGATTCCAATTTTTTAAGAAAAATTAGATGAATTTGATGAGAAAAAAATGGAAAAATTACAAATAAAAACATGGGAATCACATGAAAAGATGATAAATCAAGAGAATTTTGACTTAAGTGATGTAGAAAATGTCTTAATAAAATTTTAAAATTGGACTACATAGGAGAGTTAGGTTGAAACCAAGCAAGAAACTAATTATTAGGAAGAATATAAACCTAAAGTGGAACAAAATATGGAAATAACCAAATCTATGGATGAAGAAAACTACTTTGAAGAATATGTGAAAAAACTAATAGGAATTGTGTTGGAAGATTTTCAAAAACAAAAAAAAAAGATATCAAAGAGGAAGGACCCATTAATTATATGATTCCTAAAAATGAAAAGGTTCAAAATTATAGGATCTTTGAGATTTTGATAGATCGAGTTTTGGAGAAACTAGAAAATAAGAAAATAAATGTTAAAAAAACATCACCCTACCTTGATGAAATTTTGAATAACAGACATTCAACTGAAATTAGGGATATATTGGAAGAGAAAAACATCTTTGAAATAAATTATTTTGAAAATCATGAATTCAGTTTTAAAATATATATTCCCTTTTTGAAGCAATAAAGCCAATAATCCTTGAGATTTTTTTTGGTGAAAAGGTTAATGTAGTGTGTTTTAATGAAAAATTTATTGATTATATTTAATCTCCTTGTTATTTTACTAATGAATCTTCTATAGATTAGTTCAATAAAATTAAAAAAATGTTGAACAATGGGGGATAATTATTTAAATATGAAATTACTTGAATTTGATTTTCATGGAGCTTAAATGAAAAAATTATCCTCCAATAAGTTAATTGTAACATAGAATAGACCTTGTTTTAGTGGATGCAACCATGTAATTATATCTTAAATTAATGGTTTAACAAAAAAAATGAGGATTTAGATGAAATTATTTTTCAAAAGCACCAATTCATGTTTTTTTATTTTTAGATGAGGAAATTTTGAAATAAATTAATAATATGGTCAAACCTGAGTTTTTGGTTAATCAAAAAAATTACCTTTATTATTTTAATTTACTTTATCATCAAATTTGGGTTCCAAATGACTTCATGATGCTATGAGTAAATTATAATGGGAACTTCTCTAGAGTTACAAAGTTTCTAAAACTATTCCAAATTTGGTTTTTTTCCATTCTCTTAAACCTGTTTTATATAATTAGCCCTTTCACCATTAATTTTTAGAGTTAGAGGTTTATTTTAATAGAGGAAACATTGAGGATAATGGCATACCTCCAGAATCAGCAAGTTCTCCTCCATCCCTTCAATAAAACATTAAAATTTTCAAATATTAATTAATTTTAGAAGTGGATGGAATTCCTTAAAATATTCATCCTAGAAATGATTGTTTTTTATGATATTAGGTGCGTATTGGAAGAGGTTGAGTGATATCATTTTTAACAAAAAAACCAATATTTATTCAAATAACTATGAAATTGGATTTGGGTAATGTATTTTTTCTGCACTTAAATTCTCCTTTGAGTAATCCTTTGATGATAATGGGTGTTTTCTAGGGAAATTTTCAACTATTAAGATAATATAGAGTTGTTTTGGAAGAATTTATTCCGATAGAACACATATTATAATTAAACATAATTGTAATAGAAAATGTGGTGGTTCCAATTTAGGAATCTACATCCACCTATTGACAACCATTATTTTCTAGGAAAGTATGGTTGTAGACTATAAATCTTTATCTATTGGAGAGGAACCCCATTATAGAATATTTTTTTATTTTTTTATTTTGTTTTTTTAGTAATATTTATCATCAACCTAGTTAGTTAATCTTCAGTCTTTTATCCTACTCACTAATCCTGACACTTTCTCTCTCACACTCTCACCTTTTCCGGGTCTCAAACTTTTAATTTTCTATTTATTAGATTTATATTTTTTTATGTTTTTTCTTTTAAGGTACTTTCATTGAATAGATCAAGTGTAGATGACATGATAATGTAGGGTGATTATTGATCTAAACTATGTGAGGGAAAAGCAACAATTTTCAAGGGATTTTAATTCTTCATTGTTCATTAATATTAATTTTGTAAATCATCAAATTATTTTATGAAATTTATATTAAAAGAAACTTATCATGTATGAGATTAAGTATGGGGGAGGATACACATTATTGATTTTTTTTCAATGCATCCACTTTTACTTATTGAGGTGTTATTATTTCTTGAATCTTTGCTATTGAAAATTATTTTGGACCAATTCTACAACCCTGTTTACAAACCTAAAATGTATTTCTTGATTTGTAAGTCACTATCATCATTCATGTTTGTTCATATTGAATATAATATACTCTATTCCAAAGATAAATCATTTATACTATAAAAATTATTATTTTTAAAAGTGATGGAAATTGTGTAAAATTCTTCTTGAAAATTTCTATGAAATTTTTTTAACATTTCATTTAACTAATGAATTGGAAATAATTTTTTAGATAAAATTAATAATCGATTTATTTCAAATTTAGGTGAAACAATAAGGATATTCTTGGATTTTATGTGTAGGGGAGAGGGTCTTCTTAAATGAGTTTAACTATGATTTAACATTTAACATATCCAGAACCCATTTAATTTATTCCATAATTCTGAGTTTTTTATGTTTTTACCTTCACTTTTAGTGGGTTAAATTTTTTATTGATTATAAGGATTGTGATGGTACTTTGATTAGGATTTCCTCTATTAATCCATTTATTGAACTAAGAATATTATTTTTATTACCCATTTTAAATAAATTTTTATCTGTAAAATTTTGGTTAAATTTTTTATAACTATAATTAGATTTGAACTATTTTGTTTGAATTAAACTCAAAATATATTCATTTACATGGTCATTAAATTAAAATCCTAATCCATGATGAGCCTTTACTCTTTATTAGAAAATAATTTTTTATTTAAGGTAGAGGGATCATGAAAAGGAAAAAGTCTTGGGGATATAAAAGTGAAGTCCAAGGGAATTCCCAATACCAACTTCTACAAATCCTGGTGGGATAGAGACAGTGTTAGAAAAATCATGAGAGGGGGATCCTGAGAATCTCTGGTAGCCAAAAAATCCCCCATGTGGTTACCTTCATTCCATGTGTATAGGATATCCATATAATTATTAATAAATTACTTGCATTTGCGAATAAAATGCATCATTTTATAGGGTGTAAAATCATTTCCTTTTAGAGTAATCCAAAAAATATTTGAATTATTATCCATTGATATCAATGGAAGGCCATGAGAATGGTATAGTTCGAGTCCTATGAGAATTCTATTAGGCTCATCTCAGAGAAAATAACCTCTTTAATAAAACACAATGGAGGAAAAAACCACCAAACCTTGGGTTTCATGAGCCATTCCACCCTCACACATACACCCATGACCAAAGGAGACATCAACATTGATTTTAGGAATAGTATAAGGGGGAGAACAACACACCCAACGACCTGAAGCAGCAGGTTTGGAAGGAATGTATCCGATGGACATAAAATTACTTATAGAGGAATCATCATCATAGTTATTTAGGATGTGAGAGAGATAAAAATTAAGGAACATGGACCTCACCAAAAACAATAGTTCCATATGAGGGATTACCACTGTGGAATGATTTTTTTCTTGAATCCCAGATACATCAACAACCTACCACTAAAAGGAGAGATCCCACATCCTTGTTAGGATTATTATCATGGACACCACTAAACCAAAGATGAATAAATTCCAAATAATTGTTTGTAGGCATCGAGAATCCTATGAATTATTCTAGAGTTCTACATATAGTGATATCCCATTGACATTGGACAAGGAATTTTATGATAGATTCATCTTTATGAATATAGAAACCGGAGCAGCTAGAAGCTAATCAGACGCCCTTAACTTTAATGGCTATATCTATGGGAAGCACCTAGTTATGGAACCTTTAAACCGGGAAATTGAATTTGGTTGGAATGGATTTACAATATTGGATTTCACCCCACACATCAGTATCATAAGACGATATCGACATATGCACATACACCTTAGTGGAAAAATTTCTTGACACATTATCCATTAATACACATACATCTGGTAGATCATCCATTATGATATCATTACAAGAATATTTTTTATTGGGGTTTAAGATCCCATGAATTAAAGGGGCATGAAAGATGGCCTATTGGAATGTCATCTCGGTAGTAGGTCATCCTTGGAATCTAGGTACATCACTCACCCAATTACAACCCTAGAAGATGATATCGTCACTGCCTACAATCCACCAGGAGTGATGTTGAAGTGTTGGTAGATTTTTTTGAGGAAATTTCATACACTACCAAAAAATGGATTTACACAGAACCACACTTTAATAATGCAAAAAAAAAACCATTTATAAATGGGGTACCTTTATCAGTGCTAAAATAATGCTGATAAAGGGTGCTTTTAACAGCTCTAAAAAAGAATTGTTAAAAGTGCGCCTTTCTTAGAGAATTTTTAGCATTGATTAAGGTACCCCTTTATCTATTCTTTTTTTAGAACTGATAAAGGGACCCCATTTGTCATCTCTTTTCTGAGTAGCACTGAAAAAGATTCCCTTTATCAGTGATTTTTTACTAGCACTGATAAAGTTTATATTTCAAAAAAAAATTCATTAAACGGAATATATTAATAAATTAATATATTTATATTGATATAATTATAATATATATTTTTAAAAATTTATTTACATAAGAAAAAATAGGCATTTACACTTAATATATAAGACAATCAGTGAAAATGGATTATAAAACAATTAATTTTTTTTGAATTAATAATTTTATAATTATTATATGGTAATATAAATTTAATAAAAAATTGTATATAAAAAAATTAAAAAAATTAATAAAAGACAGAAAATAAATTTAAAACATAACTTGGACTTCAAATAAACATACCTTTTGATCCGGGTGTACATTTGATCTCTATCACATATCAAATCAATTTGTGTGATGATCTTTACTGCCTAGTGATAGAATGGAACCCTCTATCACATTTATTTGATGCCAAAAGGGATACAAGGCCTCCAAAACTGAGTTTTTAGTAAAGAAACCCTAATTTGTTAACATTAAATGTAATTTTAGGTTTGTTTTAGGGAGGTAATTGTTTCCCTTTTTGGTGGGACTAAATTTGTTCTAGGGGATTACACTCATATTGATATTATGGATTTGAAGTTTTATCAATTTTCAGAATGTACTGTTATTTGTAATCAAATATATAAAAATATATACATATTTTTTATATATCACACATAAAAATATAATTTTATAAATAAATAATTCAACACATTTACATATATAATATATTTATAAATATATAAACCTTATTTAAATAAAAAATTATATCCATTTTACTTAAAATAAAAATGTATGATTATTTATATACAAATACAATTAATGTACATATAATGTTTATGTATATATGAATATATTTGTGTGTGTGTATTGATGAACATATATATATATATATATTCTAATATATGTATATAAATATTGAAATATAACATATGTAAAAAAATTATAAATATGTATAATTATATTTATATATGCACACATATATATATATATAAATATAAATATATATGTATGTTTGTATAAACATGGACACACAAACAAACACACACATATAAATTTTATGTTTTTATTTTCATATATATTTATATAAATATATGGATAAAAATGTAACAAACTATATAAATAGGTAGATATATCCTAAAATAGTGAATAAAACAACATGGTGGAGTGGGAAAGGAGCAGGAGTATGAGGAGGTGGTCTTAGGTTTGAAACCCAGCAAAAGCAGGTGTGTGCGCAAGAAGGTGAAGCATGTTCATAGAACTTTTAAAGGGGGGAGGGGATACCTTGTGTTGTTAAAGGGGAGAGGGTCTACCTAGTACTGTTAAAATGGGGGACTGGGTGATGATAAAAGGGGGATGTTCCACCCTCCAATTTGTATATTTTTTTTTAAAAAATTAATGTTTTGACATTTATCAGTGCTAAAAAATGCTCAGAAATAGGGTATTTTATTAGTACTAAAAAAGATCTAACAAAGTTCTCTTCTATTAGAACTTTTTTTAGCACGGATGAAATACCCATATTATCAATGGTTTTTTAGCATGGATAGAAGGGGCCTTTATCAGCATTTTTTAGCACTTATAAAAGGGACCACCTTTAAATTGTGCTTCAATTATTATTTCTTTTAGCATTATAAATTTAATTTTTTCACTTTTAAAGAGCATATATGCTGTAGTGATAGGGGTGTACTTATTTATAATCAAATTCGGAACCTTTCTAGACTTTTCAGTAATTAACATGATTTGGAGAGAACACCCATGAAAGACATCTTAAGCCATTTTCCCTTAATAAAATACATTTCCTTCATAACATTCATGGAATTTTTCCTCCATTTTACAATGTTCTTGAATGATTTATTCAAGAGGCCTAGTGGAACCTCCCCTCATCGTGATCATCCCAGATGAGGGAGGATAACATATTGTCAATATCTTAAATTATTAAACTAGGCACCTTGAGCACTGAGTGGATGTTCATGGGGATGGATGATAGAATATAGTTGATGAGGGTGATCCTTCCCCAAAATGTGACATTCTTATTTTTAAAATTTATTATGTGACATGTAATCTTTTCCAACACACCTACAATATAGAAGATATGAATACTACCTGGTTTAATCGAAGCACCAAGGTATTCTGTGGGGAAACACATCCTAAAAATACACATTATGGTTTCAATCAACTATTCTCTTTTATATAATCATGATATGGGGATAAACACTAAACGTTTTTCCTAATTTATATAATAACTACTCCACATGGAATGCTCCTCTATGGCTATGAAAAATAACTTAACTAATGATCGAAAAACATTTATAAAAAATAAAATATCATCAAAATAGAGTTGGTGAGACACCCTCTTGATGTGTGGTTTGAGGTAATAGGTTGGAATGATTTCAAGTTGAATGAAAGAGGCAACTATATACTGAGAGAATCTTGAACCATGATGATGATACTAGGAGATAAAGGGTCACCCTGCATCAGTCCTCTAAACGGCTTGAGGAACCAACATTTCCCCCCCATGAATTGAATAGAGAACTAAGGTGAACTATAGAATCTGAAGAATATGTCACCCACCCAATCCCCTACACCTCATGAATTGAAGAATAATATTCTATTAAGGCTTATCGTATACCTTAAAACTATTGATTTTAATAACAAGGTTGGATCCTAGCACCTTTTTTAATGCTTGAAACCATTTCCTAGGATATTCCGATAGTTTCCTAAATTTATCTTCCTTTTATAAAACCATTTTTTCGTCTAATATCTATACATAAAGTAATTGAGAGATTCTCCTATTGATAATGGAGGAAAACACTTTATATGGGATATTACACAAGCTAATCAAACTAAATTGCCTTATGGAAGAGGGATCTTTCACTTTGGGGATGAGTGCCATCATTGTTGAGTTGGAAACTCAAGGGAGAGATCCACCATGTAATAATTATTGGATAACCTCAAATGTATTTGTCATGATAATATCCCATGAATAAATATATAAAGATATCAAAAATCCATCTTAACTAGGAAGAAGTTACTGATTAAGAGTCCTAATGATATCCCACACCATCTCCTCTTTTGGGAAACAGACCAAGAGGTCGTTAACATATGTAGATGCAACATGAAGAATTGAAGAAAATAAATCCTCTCGACCACTAGGGTAACCATCCTTCATACCCAGGATTGTATTAAAAAGAATGATATTGAAGTTTTAAAAAATCATACTGCCAACTGCATTTGGGTCACTAGTAATGGAACCATTATCTATATGAATGTTTGTAGAGCTAGCTTGATGTATTTATTTTAAGAAAGAATTATATAAAGTCAAATTATGATCAACTTATTTCATTTATATGGATCTATAACATTTATGATGTTTTATTTCATGATCAAGAAACATCTCATTGATCTATTTTCGTAATCATGGTAGCTGAAAATTCCATCATCTGACATTTATTCATGTCTTTCCTCCATGAAATTTATATCCACCTTAATAAAATCTAGGTCCTAGACTCTAAAGTAAGGGGAGGAGGTCCATTCAACAAGGTCATATTTTAAACAATGCAACTTATTATGAAATACAATATCCATATTTAGTCAAGTTTTATTATTACAGGATTATTACACCACCTGGTGATAGTTATATTGATGAGGAAACTAGTTGGAGGAAAAGAAATTCCCAACTCCTGAGGTCTATCTATCATATTGATGAGTAAAGGTGAGTGGTTTGAAATAGCATGAACCAGATGGGAGATTGAAGCATTGGGTATTGAAGAAATGGATTTAAGGTTTACATGAAAATAATCAAACATAGACCATGTACAATTTCTTCCTCTATGATTATTGTACCAGGTAATTCTATCCCTAAAAGAACCCATATCCAAGAGACCTTTATTTTCATCAAAAAGAATAGAATTACTATATACCCCTTATTGTATATAAACCTCCTCCATTTTCAAAGAAGGATCCATAATTATATTTAAATTTCCTCCCACTAACTAGGACATTTCTCTTTTGTTGAAGGCATCAAGATCAAACCATATTTGATCACATAGTTGAGCCTCACAAGTATCACAGAAAAAAGATAAAAGACTTTAAGAATAATCATAGGTGACTTTAACAAAAAAATGTTGATATGAAACATCCACCTTCTCCATATAAATGTAGGGATTACAAAATACCCATATATAGTGATTGAGAGTCTCCCCAAGCATGAAATGATGCATTCCCATCCTAGTCAAAAACTCTACAAGCTTGTAATTTTTTTTTATAAATTCTAGTATAACAACCAAAGAAGTCTTACTCCTGGAAACATCATTGTAGAGGAAATCCATTTTCACTCAATCTCTCAATCCCCAAAAATTATAGACGATAAGAGCTATCATGGGAAAATAGGGAACTTGGAATTGGCCCTTGATACTAGAGGACCCATGGAATAGGAATTAGAAGAGATATTTTAGGAATGAGAGTCACCCTTATATGGACCAAATGTTGTGTAGCTCATGATGGATATAGATCTAGTGATTTTAGAGTATATGAAGGTATTCCAAGAAAATCATAAGTCTTATGCTAATCGAGGGAGGAAATATATGATGATTAAGTTCAATGATCATATATTCTTGAAATTTTATCTATATCACTGTAATAGTAGGGTTGGAAGTGGGAGTAAGCTTTATCCCAAGTTTATTATCCCTTCTAAGGTGTTTGGGAACATCAGTGAAGTGGCACGTTGATCAACACTTCCCTTACAGTTAGACTATATCAAATATGTCTTGCATGTGTCCTAGGATTATAAATATAATTTGGATAATTCCCATATGATTGGTTGGAGAGAGTTGTATATAGAGGATAATGGAACATTCCATAAACATTTGGTTGAGATTCAGGATCTTTAGGAGAAGGTTTTGGGTGGGAATGTTATTCCCCTTTTCATGTTTTATGGCGATATGGTTTCTTAGAAGAATATGTATGTAAACATTGGTCATAAATGTGTTATAAATACCCTCATTTATTTTTCACATTATTTTTCTTAATGATGAGATGTTTGAATTTATTCTAATTTGGTGTATATTATATATTTTTATTGATGTACTATTTTTTGGTGATATATTCTTTTTATTTGAGAAGTGTTTCGTAGAGGCGGTCCATCTTGGTGGATAAAATTTTCCTTTATTGATTGGTTTTGATTCTTGAGGATGAGAATCAATTGGGAGGATTTTAATTTAATGTCATGGAAATTTTGTCCTATTACATTGTGTGATTCTAGTATTGGAGGTTTCATGAGACGGTTGAGGTAAGAGTGTTGGAGGTTTAGCTGATATTCTAGCTAAGATAGATGATTCATGGTGCGGTAGTATGTGTCACACCATGAGAGTTATTTTAGAAGTTTGGGTCACTGTTTTAGGGAGATTATAGGATCTATTGTATAATCTAGGAGATTTAAGGTTTGTAATAATTTTTTGGAGTAATTGTGGTCATGGTGTAGCGTTATTTTTCCCGAAAGGTATGGTTTAACATAGGATTTTGGAACATTATAACACCCTATTTTTTTATGAATCATATGTAAGTTTATTTTAACACTAAAATTTTCCTTTTTCAAATTTTTTGGTCACTGAATAGAGGATTTGGTTATACAAATAATTATTTTTAGGATATTTTTATAGTAATGGTCTTCACTAATGGCCAAAATGTCTATGTTGTGAAGACATAGAGAGATTATTTCCACGGTTCAACCTATTTGGAGTCATGTTGTGGTGATATTATTAGTACCATGACCATATTTGACGCTATCTATTTAATTGTGTTTTTACATAATTTAATATAAAAGATAAGAGTATTCAAAACATAAATTTTCAAGGTTTAGTGGAATTAGAACTGTTATAATGTGATCATGGTTTTCCATTCCATGGTTCCTTAAAATTATAATTATTTTATAAATTTTGGGGAATGTTTTAATTTTCTTAATTTCCATTGTTTTCCTGGACCCTTAGGTGACCATAATCATGTTTTTTAGAGACCTTCTATTTCCCTATTTCTCAGTATTTTCCCTAGACTTTAGAAGATCCATCATTCATGATCCAAGGTGATTTTCTTCTCTTTTCTTATTTCATATATCATTCTTCATTCTTGGGATAAATGTAGGGGTTATGATATTAATTGGAAATTAGATTGATCGAGTTTGACTGATA
The DNA here is from genome assembly GCA_963277665.1 of Viscum album. Classification (NCBI taxonomy): domain Eukaryota; kingdom Viridiplantae; phylum Streptophyta; class Magnoliopsida; order Santalales; family Viscaceae; genus Viscum; species Viscum album. The sequence goes on along the minus strand of OY728142.1, from coordinate 1,224,739,863 downwards.
TTTCCCTAATGTGGGGTTATTCTGGTAGACATATCATTCCTCGTGTTCTTATACAGAGATTATCAAAGAGCTGCTTGAGGTAGGGGATTTGTGAAATCTCTTTTACTTTTCATATGATTTATAAGAAAAATGATTTTTCTTATGTTGGGTGTTTGTTATGGATTAAATTATTGAAATTAATGAATATGATTAATAAAAAAATTTAATGGGAAGGATATTAACATGATTTTTGTGTATTTCCTGGATTTTATTTATGATATTTTTAGTTATAAATTATTTTTTAGGAAAATATTTAACTATTGTGATATATATTTGTTATTTTTTTCTGATTAAATTGATGGAATCACGTTTCATAAAAGTTTAATTATGTAAATATGGAAATTAACTGGTTATGAGTACTCTATAATTCTTATATTTTCACCAAAAATTGAGGTTCTAATTAAATAAGATATCATGTTTATTAAAGGGGAGTATGGAAGTATTTTATTTTTTGAATTGGATATTATTTTATGCTAGGTTTCCTTCTATATTTTTGTGACTAGTGTAGCCATTGTGGCTAGTTTTGAGTGACGTGTAGTATTGTAAAAGAGGTGATATGAATTATTTTCCATGATTGGAAAGAGTATATGTGGGATTTGATGTGGAATTATAATATAATTATTTGTGTGGATAAAGAATATGATGTGTTTTTATTGTCCCCTGATATAGTATAGTTGTGTGGTAGTTGGTTTATGGTTATGGGTATGTTTTACATTTTCCCTATAGAAATGAAATATGAATGGTAATAATGAACTTGAGGATGGTTGTGGACTAGAACTGAATGAACTATGGGATTCAAATGGAATGTTAATAAATTATTTGGATGGATAATGGCTATAATGAAACATGGATGATGACTAAAAAATGTTTTCATTAAATATTAAATTGAATGGAATAATAAATTTAATATGGCTTGTAAATGGTAAATCTAGAAATTGATGAATAGTGTGAATAAATATGAAATCTTTAATGGTTGTTGTGGTTGTTTTGTGTGTAAAGATGAGACCTGGTTGTGATATAGGAATTGGCAGTGATGGTAGTGTGTAGAGGTGATAATGTGGGGGTTGTGATGTTATGAACATTCTATTTAGTGTGAAACCTTTATGTTATTCATGTGTTTGTGGATATATTATATAATTTTTATTGTGATTTTATACCCACCATACCCGAGCTGAATAACCTCACTGATTCCCTAACACCTTGGGTTCTTGGTGTTTCCTCAATAGATAGGTTTGTTAGGGAATGGATGGATGAATAATCCCTCATTCTCACCCTCCCTTCTATGTATGATATAATCTATGATGGATCATATTTTTTATAAGAATACATGATGTAGTGACTTAATGTTGTAGTATAAAATATATTAGTTGTCTTGGTTATGTGATTGAGGTGATGATATATGGAGTGGATCATGCATGGTAGGAAGATGGCATGAGGTTGAGACCCTTATTATTAATGACACCATACAGTTATGGATACATGAGATGAGGTTGTGATGTGTGGGTTTGATAGGGTATGTGGTGGTGGATATGGGGCTGTGATATGTGGTGGTGGATATTTTCTGATGACATTGGAAATAATAAAGAGTATGGTTCTAAGACGAGACATGATGTGTTGTGGGAACACTACCAAAGGGATTGGGAGAACTATGACATTTTTTATTGAGGTTTGAAAGTGAAAACCATTTGATGAGTTTTTATAGGGTGCCTCTTGATATTTTTTGATATTATGTTATTATACTAAGATGTAATTTTTTGTGAGATAAATTTTGTGTGGTTGGTGATATTTGACCAAGTAGGTTATTGATAGTTTAATTTTTCATTTATTGTTGCATTTGTAAGAAATTTCCACATTTTGATACGTGGTCTTTAGTTGTATATTTATGATTATAAGTTTATTCTTACCCCTATATATATAAAAATATTATTTTGGTGTCTCAGAGGGATTTTGGAATCATGTTAGACATTACTATCACAAATATTAGTGGTGTGATTAGATTTCTCCCTTAGGTATACCTTTATTTTATTATTTCATTTTAGATACTCCGCTACTTTTTTATGGAATTTTCTTACATTGTGTTTTTTGTGGGATATTGGTTTTATTTTATATTGTGGTTTTTCTTAGTGTTTTTATTATCATGATTCTAAAGATTTATAAGGGTAATGACCCCCATTTTTATTTTTTATAACCTCAGTGAGAGTCTCCCACTTGAAGCCTATTAGAGGTAGACCTTGGGGGTCGCTCTCAACTTCACTACTAGCCCATTAGGGCTTCCCAATGGTAGAAGGTCATGAAAAAGTGATATCAATGTTATGTATAAGATTTATGATGAATTATTGACTTAGGAATTAGTGAGGATTTCATGGTAATTATATGGAAATAATGTTATTTGAACCTAGGATGAGAGGTGGGATGGGAGACCATCTAGGAAACAAGATATTTAGGATCCTAATGATATTATGAAAGTATATTAATATTATTGATAACTTTAGGATTGATAATTATAATTCTTGGATTGAGGCCAAGGATAGGTATACGTATCATGCTTGACTGCACCTGTGTTTGAATTAGGGGATATTGTAAAATAAAAATAAAAAAATTACATGAATTTTAAATGAATTCTATATTACTGGGATTATATGTTTCCCAATTTTTTTTAAAAATTCCTGAAAGTTTCTATAATTTTTTGCTTCTAATTGATAATATGTTTTAGGATGTCCTAGTTAAGAATTGAATCATTAACACATATGATGAGGAAAATACTTAGAGGAGGATATAATATGAGGTCCATTTTTTGATTCTGGTGAAGTATTTGTAAACTATCTCTGATTTGGATACTAAACAATGATTATAATAGATAGAGATCATTATTTTATTTATTTTATTGAATAGTAACTGTTAGGTTCTTCAGATAATATCTATAATTGGGTGAAGCAATAGATTTATGGGTTCTATATCATAAGGGGTGGAAGAAGGTATATGTTTCATTGGACAAATTTTAGAATTAGTTTTAAATGGATATAAATTCAATGATGATGAGGGTAAAAAAGAAGTATAATTTTCTCTCTCTTTAGAAAGGGTTAATGATTATGAAGGATCTTAGGATTACATTCAATTACCATCTCAAATTCTCCCATATTCCCTGAATAGATGAAGATTTTTGAGAGAGGCACCTTGAAGAGGTGTTTTTCCTAGTTATTTAATATGATGTCACGTCATTTAGCTTCCTATGTATCTGAAGGTGAATAATAAGGTCTAGATTACTTAGAGGATGTATGTACAAACCATTTTAATTATAAGATAAGAGTCATCATGGATTCATAAGGAAACAATCTATAGATTTAGGGTCTTGGATGTTAGGTATGTTGAGGTTTCAATGGTAGGGAGTTAGCCTCAACAGTCTTCTTCTTAATCCTCTAGAGCTATAAATTACCACAAATTCACTAAGAGATCTATTTTTATATGACTATATTATAGAGGAAAAGGCCTTTGGAAATTCTATATGTAGAACATCCTTGTATACCAACACAAAAGAGATGGCCATTTTTGGTTTCAGCCTCAACATCTGTTACTACAAGGGCCTTATCAGTAGATGGAATGGAAGGGATTTTAAAAATACAAAAAGGGATGGACCAGGAAGTGGTTATTGATCTCATATGGGTTTATGAATATATCCCCCAATGAGTGTAACTAATCTACCCATGATTCTGAGTTGGTGATAGTGGTGTTTTATTTGAATATATGGTGACATTACCTCATAAATGTGCGTTTTGTGGTATTTATAAATCCCATGATTTTGAGGTACATATTCTCTCAAAAGGATCAAAATCATCATTAGTGGAGGTGGATGTAGTTGTTAGTGAACTATTATTTCAATATCTCTTACACCTTGGGAAAATTTAATGTGTTTGTTGATGCATTGAGTAATAAGTTAGGTGATGATATAGTTTCAGCGTATGGATATGTTTGGAGAGGGATAGAGGAGATTTTAGTGATGTATCTTAATTAAAAAAAATAACGGTGCTGGAGGAATCCTATTTCAGAAGTTGGTAAAATTCTATATGTTATAGCCCGAGTAAAAGTATTAGTGGGGAGACTCATATTTAGAGGTTAATTGAGATGAAAACTTCTATAGCAATGCTCTTAAGGGACATATAGTGGATCAAAGGCATCATATGATATTTCATGTGATATTGTTTATTAAATTTATGAGATTTTATGTTTTCGTTTTTTAGTTTACTATCGCACAATTAATAGTGAATCATGATATATCCAAGATGAACAAGTCCCTAAGGAGTTATATTTTCTGGCCCAAGATTAAGTAGCCAATAACGATGTTCATACCGTAGTTTTGGGTTTGTTAGCAAGTGATGGTTAAGCATTGTGTTTTTAGAGGGTTTCTATATCCAATGGGTGTTACCAAGTTTAAGAGGGTGGAAATATAGACGGATTGAATAACTAGTTTGTCTAAAGATCATATAGGATATGAAACCATTTAGATGATGATGCACTAGTTATTTCCTAAATTGATATGGAAACCCTTCATAAAAGGTACCCAAACCAATATCCACATTTCTTGAAGGAAATTATTGATCCCTACTGGTTGATGACTATAACCTAAGAACAACATAGAGTTAAACATGATGGTTTTTACTCAATAATAAACAAACAATATATAATTCTGTTGGAATAATCCATAATTAATTTGTGTTCCAAACACCCATCAATGAGAAAAGTACCAAAATATGATAGATGAAAATACCAAATGATACATCATTGAAAATATTCCAAAAGATAAATAAAGAAAAAGTCTCAAAATATATATGTAATGAGTGGATCAAAACAAGGTCTTGTGAATTAGGAACACCTACCACCTCTAAATGGAACATTTACTTTTCCTGGACCTAGCATAACATAACACACAAATGACAAAAGGAAAGGGTAGGGTGTGAGAAAAAATTTTCCAACAGGATTTCACTAAACTTTGCATAAGTATTTACAATAAAAATAATATATTAATGCTTTAAATTAAAAAAACAATTCATAGAAAATAATTTTCTCTTTCTAATCAATACACTATTAAAAATCATGTTAATGTAATGTATATCAAAAAGAGGCTTAAATGAATGTTTTTCATAAAACATAAAAGAAATGAATAAATTATTTTAGTAAACACTAACATGTAATTATCAATTGAAAAAAATCACCATGGAAATATGCCCTAATGTTTGATAGTTATTAGTATTAGGATCCTTACACTTCTCAGTCAAACAATCACATCTTAATTTGTGTGCACATATACCTAAGGCTCAGGCTATATGGATAAAATTAATCAAAAAAATTGTAATCAATATTGAACTTGGTTTAATTATATTTTCTATCATCAATCCATTGTTAGAGAGTCATAGACCTAGCATGCTTGTCCTAATTTCCCACCAACTACTCAATCTCTCATGTGATTTCAATTAATCGGTCAATAAATCATAGTAAAATCATTCATTTCAAATATTTTATAGTTTCAATGCCCAATTTCACATCTCAACATTATGTTTTAATTTCCAAAACAAATCACAGGTTTTAATCAAATTCATTCATTTAGAAATTTTATTTCATTTAAATCCAGTTTTCTCAAGATTTAAAATCAAATCAATTCAATCCAACCATTATAAAAATTCACCCAATTTTTTAAAAACCATTGAAAATGGGTATGTTATTCACAGATCCATGAATATATAAAAAAAACCCAATTTTCTCAATTCATTTTTTAAAAATTTACTAAAAATATATTTTAAATGAATCAAAAAATTAAGGATTCATATATAGGGTAAAGTCTTACGAAGCCACCCATCTTTAATTACATGATATATCAAAAAACTAAAATAGAAACTACTAATGGAGTATAAAAAGACTGGATGGTAAAAGAGAAATATCTAGAATTAAAATCCATAAAATCCAGGTTTAGATCTCCTAACAACATGAGGATTCATCACACTCAAATAATAAGTGAAATGGAGAGAATATAGATTCTTAAATGAATAAATTTCAATCATCATAGAGATATCAATCAAATCCAATGGAACTTCTTTCTAAGAGGAAACAGTTTGGAGGAAGCATAATATTTTTAAGAGAGGCACCAAAAGTCAATGGTTTAGATTAGGTTTAATTAGTTGTCCTTTAGCATATATGATGGGGTTATTGGAATTGTAATTACAATATTTGTAGGTTGAAAAACCTTTTCCCATGTTTTCCTGGGTTAGGCCACACAATTAGATATAATAATATGCCTAACCATGAACCTTCATTGGGATTATAGAATGGGTGTATGATTTGGCTATATAGTTATAAAACTATACGCCAACTATGAAAATACCCATTATCCCAAGCCACCAAATTTTTAGGGGATACAACATGGTTTTGAACTAACCATGCACCACCCTCCAATGTTTTAAGAGATGACCCATGGTTTTTTTGGGATGAATTTAATAGTTTTCCCTAATTAGATTCTAGACATGAAATATCCCAAGGACTTTAAAATTACTCTATAAATGACGCAAAACAAGACCCAAAGAAAAAAAATATCAAAACAAGGGGTTATAAGTAATTGAAATATGGTAACGAGATGTTACAATATCCCTATAAAAGATGCTTTTAGTCCCCAAAAATTGTATGAAGATGTATCTATTTCAAAATATGAGGTCACTACCCTCTCATTAGTGTCTCATACTCCAAATTATCATGTGAATTAGAACAATTCTACCCCAATAACTGAACTAAGGGTATTGAATTCCCATGAAGACCATTAATTTATGATTTAACAACCTAAATTGGATACTTAGTCATGGATAAATCAAGTTCCACCTCAATTACCTCCCCACACAATACATGACATATAGTATAGAGATAATTAATGATCTATAAAACATGAAGCACATCATGAAAAAATGTCACTGAAGTGGAAAATCCAAACAGTAAGCCACCTTAACAACCTGCTTCACAACTTAAAAGGGTCCCATGTATCTCATGGCTAAATTTCCCCCTTCCCCAAGTCGTTTATGGTAAAAACATGGTGAAACTCTCAAGATCGCCAAATAAAAATCAGACAACTATTAAGGGAATCAATTAATACCATTATTTGATTTTTACCAATTCTGATTTTGCACTATTGTCTAATGAATCAAATGACTCTTCATCATTATCTCTTGGTAAAAAACTGTCATGACCATGGAAGCTTCGCCAATATCCCACAAAAAATGTGGATAATCATAAGGATGAAAATACAATGCCTTAAATGGATAAATTCTAAAGGATGGTTGATAAATTTTGTTATAGGAAAACTAAACTAGTCACAAGTGGCTATCCTATGATCCAATAAAGTCGATAACTCAACCACAAATCTGGTATTCAAGAATCTATATAGTTTTTTCTATATCTCCATCCACTTTTGGATAATATACTACGCTCAAAATCAAATAAAAATCCATCATCTCTTGGGGGCCTCTCCGAAAAATGAATATTTTACTAGGTTTCCCTATAAAAAACCATAGCAGATGGATCTCTATTAAATATGATCATATCCTTCACAAAATGACCTCCTAGGTCCTCAAACTTGGTTGGATCATGAATGAGTAAAATGTGAGATGATTTGGTTATCTTATAAATCACGACCCATAACACATTATTCCCTAGAGGGTTATGAGAAAACCCAACCATGAAATCCATCATAATCTCATCCCACTTCCATGTTGGATAGAGAAGGTAAATAAGAAAACTAGGAGGTTTTTGGTGCTCGAACATAACTTGTTGGCAAGTGTAAAATTGAGAAAAAAAATAAATGTTATATTTCTTCATACAGGGACACCAGAATCATTTCCACTTGTATTAAAACATCATTTTGGTTATAGGGAGTATTATCCACTGAGAATTATGGAAATCCCCCATCACAACTTTAATCACAACCAAAGGTATTACATTCCAGTTATAGATGTAAAAGACAACCTTAGAAGATAATGGCCCCTCATAGATGGTCTCTGCTCTATAAATGGAGTTCATAATTCCACTGAACTCATCATGAATCTAATTATCCTAAAGAATCACCTCATGATAAGAAGAGGTCAACAAAATACTTTCCATAAAAATCTCAGACTGATTCTCCTAAACCAGAAACCAATTAGAAAATATATCCATCAAGTCTTACACTTCTGATGAATATTTCATGATCTAGTTCCTAAGTTTCCTTCTCTAGTCATTAGTAATGTCATTCCCCGAACCAAGGGTGTAGGAAATGTAAAAATAAAATTATTGTATATAATCCACCCATCCTCTCTGATGGAGATTCAAATATCGTTTTGAGAATTTATATATCTTAATTTTTTTATCAGAATGGACAATAAATATTTCTCCAAAAAGGTAATTCCACCAAATATTAAGAGAATTCATCACAATTATGGGTTCAGTATCATGAGAAGTATTTTTCTTCTCATGTGTCACAAATTATCAAGAACAATATGATACCATATGATATCCTAGTACAAGAAAATATTCCAAACCTATACTTGTTGCATCATAAAAGACCACATAGCACTAATCAGCCACTAGAAGGTTCAAAACCATGTTATAACTCAGTAGGCATTTGAACTCTTTAAAATAATTCTATAACTTTAAATAAAATGATAACTTTACTCCTTTCTGGGTGAGAGTGGTCATTAGAGAGTCCACCTTTGAGAAATCCTTAATGAATTGATGGTAAGACCCCACCAATCCCATGAAGCTCCAAATCTTGAAAACATTATATGGCTTCTCACATTTCATAACATCCTTTACCTTCTCAAGGATGATGGATATAAAATTTTCTAAGACCAATTTTCCCAATATTGTTACCTCATGAATCAAAAAACAATATTATGATAGCTCGGTGTAGATTCAGTGATCTATCAAAATTTTCAGAGCTGATATTAGATGATGCACATGTTTTCCCCCTGTTTTAGAGTAGTAAATATATAATCGACACATACCTCCATGAATAAATGAAGATCCTAATGTAATATCATGTTCATCAGTTCCATGAAAAAAATATGACCATTGGCCTGACCAAAATTAATTGAAAGACAATCTTTATAGCCACACCTACTCTAAAAATCTGTATTTGGGATGTTAGATTATGGGATTTTGTGATTATGATATGTAGGTAAATGATCTATATTTTTGAACCACTTATTCCCTTATGACTAATAAAAAAATAATCTATTTGAGGCCAAAGATACTTTTTATTTACCCTAACTTGGTTCGGTTTTTGATAATCAATGTAAAGGAAAATTGTTCCCTCATCTTAACTTTCAAAAAGAATAGGTACTTCCAAAGGCGAGACACTCGAGTAGATGAAACCTCTATCCAAAAAATCATCAAACTAGGTCTTTATCACCTTAATTTAAACTTTTTTCATATGTTAAGAGGTAATAAATATAGGTTGTGTGTAAAGCATCAAGACCTTAGATATGCCTACCAATTTTACCGATTGAACGCCCGAAATGTTATAAGAAAACATGTTAGTAAAATCGATGAACACTGAAGGAAGATCCCTACTCAATGATTATCACTATAAGTTAAAGGAAAACAGAGATATAACCCTTTAAAACTCTTGAAAATGTGATCAAGATCTACCAAATCTTGGGTCTAATTATCCTTGGAAAACATGGTACACCCCATTAGGGGAAGTAAACGATGCCCATAAAAGATAACAATCAATCGAAGCTTTATGGGAAATAAAAAAATAATTTATGATAATGGTATCCAATGGTTTCATTTTAAGAAACCAAAAAAACTATGAATGTTTTATCATCGATAAAGAGAAGTCATATGCAAGGAATCATAGACCCTTTCTCTCTTTATTCTGAGGGGCATATCAATATCCATCACATAATACATAAGATCCATAGTAAGGTTTATTAAATTCATAGTATTAGTCAATATGAATGAATGATATGAACCAGTATCAAATAGAGTGATCAAAAATGATAAATATGTAGCGATGTTACCTCTCACCTTTGCTGGACCCACAACAGCTTCCCATAGAGAATCATACACTAGATTAAGAAGATTCATTCTAGATTCGTATGGTGAGAATACATTTTTTCATGAAGAATTATATTATTCTAATGAAAATTTATGTATTTATGAGACCATTCCACTACTGAAGGTAGAAAACACATGACATAAATATTTTAGGTTGATTGGGAAACTACACAAACCAAAAATATATGGTACCTTACAACAAACATGCTTATAATTCCCAATATTTCCACATTGAATGTAGATAAATAATCCTCTTCTAGACACCACAAAACGTCCAGATGATTCTAGTTATCATGATTCACTATGAGACACATCGCACTTACTCTTTCCTTTGATGGAACTATTAGAACTACCATTGGGATTTGGAGGAAATCCCATCAACCCCGACTTACCAGACCTGTTAAGATCATCCATCAATAATATATCAAGAACTTCTATATGAGAAGTGTTCTTTAGTAAAAAAATCTAATATCATGTATCATATCAGAGATCCATGTAAAAACTTTGGGCCTTCCATTTCTCATTCTTTAGTACCTCTAGGGAGAATTTAATAAGTTTAGAAAAGTTGGCTTTGTACCAATTAATGGTTATATCATCTTATTGGAAGTTTATAAATTATATAAACTTTACTAAAACCATTTATTATATATAGAACAACATCATGAGAAATTATTATATATATTTCAACACAAATCCTTTATGTTTATTTTTCATAACCATCGAATCCCACCACCTACTTCATGGACCGTCATGCTTGAAGTTATCACATTTCAAATGTATAGGATCAATTTTTTCCAATAACTAAAAAAAATTCAATATTTTTAAACCAATCCAATACATCTTAAGGATTATTCGATCAGTGGAAGTCTAGTGGTTTATACTATGGAAACTCTGAGTCATGTTCTCTAGATTTATCTCTTCAAGGTACCAATATAGGATCCTAAACATGAATAGATATGGTTACCTATAATAAATTAGGGACTATATGAACCACTACCTAAATGTGGTTTTCATCAACTGGTGGGTTCACTTGTTGTGGTTCACCGACAACTTCCTCCTTCATCATATTTAAATATCCTATATGGGGAATGATAAGACACAAAAACAACATGAAACAAAAAAGGATACTAAAATCATACACTCAATCAAGTGATACATGAATATCAATTACATCAGAAATAATTCAACATTTTTTATTTAAATAGACTCAATTTTTTTTTTGAAAAATAACTAGTGTCAGATCAATTTATTACTCAAAGACAATTTCCCCAAACACTCATGGTGACTCATGTATTAAAGTGATAAGAGATTGATATACACTAACTAATAAATACTCCATATTTACCAGAAGTCCTACCTTCTATCTACCAAGAAATCCCAGACACCAAAATGAAATCAAAGAAAGACCAAAAACCTCACAACCTATGACACAGTTTTTTCACGAACTGACACTAAAACCCCTTTTAAAGGGTACCCAAACCGAAACCAAGATTTCCCAAAGGGTTCTCTCGATCCCCATAGGTTGGCACTAGCACATGAAACCAACTCAGTGTTAAAGGGAATTATTTTTTTCAAAATAATACTAAAAATATATATAATATTATAATAATAATCAATGATTTATCAGTATTCTATAAACTTAAGGAAAAAAGTACCGTAATTAAATAGATAAAAATACTAAATGATAAATCATCCAAAATATGAAACAAAATTTATAAAAAAGTCCCCAAAACTACAGGTAATGAGTGAATCATAACTTCACTAATTACCACTATCAACCAATATCCCTTGAATCAAGAACACCTACCACCTGGAAGTGGTTTATCCAATTTTCCTAGAAATGTAATAACAAAATATATAAATTCCCAAATAAATTGTTTTGCTGTGAGTAAAAATAGACTAGTAGGATTTCAAAAAATGTTCCAAAACAGTTCTAATACAAACAAAACATTTATTCAATAAAGTAATTAAAGAAAGCATGGAAAATTATTTTTTCATTTCAGTAAATACATTCATTGAAATAAAGTAGATGGAAAGTACCCCAAAAATAGGCTTTAATGATCATTTTTTTATAAAATGGAAAGGAAATGAAAAAATTAGTTCAATAAACACTATCATGTACAGATCGAGTCAAAAAAATCCCAATATTCATATTTCCCAAGGGTCCTTACTTCCTTTCTCAAGGATCCCCTCACAACTCATTATGATAATCAAAGATCAATTTGTGTGAACATTTCTCCAAGTCTCAGGCCATCAAGATAAAATAAATCAACACTCCATTTTTGAAATTTTATTCCAAACAATGTTTAGTTAGAGTTTCCATCAGCAATCTAATTCCAGGGAGTTAGATTCCAATAGTGATTATCCTAATCACCCACTAACTACCCAGAAATCATTTTCTTTCATTATATCAATCAATAAATCATGAAAAAATCATTCATTTCAAATAATTCACAATTTCAATGACCAATTCCATGTTTTAACATTCCATTTCAATTTCAAAACCAAATCATAGGTTTCTATCAAATTCATGCCTTTAAAAATCATCTTTCATTTAAATCCATTTTTCTCAAGATTTAACATCAAATTAATTCAATCCATCATTTCAAAAAAAATCACCCAATGTTCTCAAAACCTTTGAAATTGAATTTTTATTAAAAAAATCCATGAATTTAAAAATCAAGCATCACTCTTATAAATTTAATTTCTAGAAATAAATAGAAAGTACACTTCCAATAAATCAATAAATTATGGTTTCATTTATAGGGTAAATCCCTATGTAACCACCTACCATTAATCACATAGTCTATAAAACACTAAAAAGGAACCACCAATAGAGAATAAAAGGTTATAAAGATCAATAATATATCCCTAGAATCAAAATTAATGAAATCAAGGTTTAGATCCACCAACATGATGATCCATCACACTCAAAGAATGAGATAAAAGAGTGAAGATGCATTATTAAATGATGATTTTAACTTATTGGATCAATATTAGTCACATCCACTGAAACATCAATCCCAGAGTAAAGTGGTTATAGGAGGCCTATTCCTCTCAAGAGAGGATCCAAGATCTAAAAGGTAAGATTCTATTCAGTTATGATGAATTTGAAAAATAAAATAGGGGTTCTAGGATTTTAATTACAATTTTTAGGTGATTAGAAACCCATTATCATGTTTTTCTCATATAGTGTGCATGGTTAGTACTGACCATGAACCTTAATTGAAACTATGAAATGGGTACATAGTTTGGTGACATGGTTAGACCAACCATGTGACTTACATGTAAATACCCAATATCCCAAGATTAATGGTTTGGAGGGAAGGATATGTTATTTTAACTAACAATGAACCTCCCTCTAGTTCCTCAAGACATGGAGAATGGTTTTCTTAGATGAACCACATGGTTTTCATTAACCATGGACGAATTGTGCATTGTCCCAAGGACTTCCAAAAATCTCTATATAACTATAATAATATACAGAAAAAAGACCCAAAAAAATAAAACTAAAATATAAATTTAGAAGTAATGGAAACAAGGTTACACGATGTTATGGATTAATAAATTTAGTTCATTTCATGATGATCAAGGAGTCTAGGGTTTTTGATATTTTATAAAGGTTTTATGTGGATAAGATAGTGAGACTACGTGATGTACTAAGGATTATAATTCCATATCGAGATCCTTATTTTACATCATGCTTTTGGGGTCGAAGTGAATATTTTATGGGATCTATATTATTTCTTATCATTACTTTCCACCCTCAATTGGAAAATTATACAATTTGGAATATCTAAACATTCGAGGATATTGCATGTTCATTTGTTTTCAATTTTGGATGGTTATGGGTGAAACAATAAAATTTAGTTTAATTTTTTCGTATAATTAAAATAGGAACTCTTCCATATTCATAGATATATTAAAGGTGTTATAAAAGTTAACATTTTAATCTTTTTCATGTTATATTGAGGTTATAGAGTTAGTGGTCCTTGGAGCGGATTTCATGTAGAGAATGATAGGAACAGTTCAGATTACTTGAGAGTGGATGAAGGTAGTGAAACACCATTAGAAGTATTATTATAATCAAAGGATGAGACCATGTGTTCTTGAGGATTTACTCTCATCATGGTAAGTGGAGGTTTAGATGAGGTATTAATATTTCTCCCTAGTATTAGTCCATTTTTTTGGTTTTAGGTCATATTTGTAACGAACTGAACATTTATAAATAATATTCCATTTGTGTTTGAATAAATTTAACTATTATGGTTATAAAAAGATATGAAATTATTTGTAATATTATATCCAATCACATTTAAAATACTGTTATGAATTATAACAATTGATAATATACATGTTGAAAAATTATCATATGATTAGTGTAAATAAGTCATTTTGAAAAGTCTTATTCAATGTGAAAAATGAATTAATAGACATGAACAGTAAGATCATTCCATATGAAGCCCATGTATTAGATCTTTTGAGGGAGATAATGTCAATTGTATTTTCTCTTTACCAAGACCATGTTTAGTTCTAATAACTAAAGCATGACAGAAAAGGTTTACGGGAGAATTTCAGGCTCCTCAATATCATGACACAAACCATGTACACCAAACCACCCCATGAAAATCTCAACATCAGACACATTATCCTTATGTAATTTTTGGTTTAATAATAGGATATTTATAAATACCCTAATAATATGAATATTTATATTTTATTTTCAATAGAATTATGATTATATTTAGTTATTATTTTTTGTTACTTTATTAGTGGTTTTGATTCTGATTTCGATATGATAAAACAAAAATTGTATTTTTGTGTAATATTCAATTTCAATTAAGAACATAGTTTTTAACGAATTAAATAATATTTCAAAAAATTTTATTTAAAAAAAGTATATAAATAAATATTTTTTGGTTAAATATATATGATAATATAATATTTATTAACTCAAATATAATTTTTATAAGGGTCTATAAACTATTATTGTAAAAAACATTACATCTCTCAAGAAATGTCGATTAATGTTTTAAAAATGTAAATTAAAATATTTATAAACATATTTTTATAAAATAAATATTCATTTTTGAATCATCACAATAAAATTTTACAATGGTTATTTTTTCACAATTGTATGAGATAGTTAAATTTTAAGGTAAAAAATTAATACTATATCAGTACAGGGTGTGAATTATAACATAATAATGAACCAAAAGTGAATTAAAAAATGAATTAAAGTGCATTAAAGACCAAATATATTTTTACCATTTCAAATAATCTGATTTTTCAGTTATTCGATTAATTTTTTAAATCCTTTATGAATCCTCCAAAACATATATTATATTTTAATGTTTGAAAATCGATTATTTAAGAACATGACTCCATTCCACATCCTCAAGTGTGATATTTTATAATGTTTAGACCTTTTTCTTATAAAATAATAAACACAAGACCTATATATTAGAAACCATTAGAAAAAACTATGGGATGGTTCATGGTTTTGATTACTTTATTTTATAGAGTCTAAATCCTATGTTTGGGAAATAATAAAGAACTCCCATTTTATTTCATATATAAACCCACAAAATATCCCAATAATCATAAAGAAAAAACCTTTTATCACCTCATTACTCTGACCTGATATCTCTAGTGTCCTCCCAAACATTTTCCTACCTCTCAAGAAGTTCCTTCAAAGCTTTTGGAATCACCCTCCCATGGTAAGCAATCCTGACCTTCTCATTTTTATTCAAGTATATTATCCATTTTATACAATTTATTTCCAATTAGTAATGTTAAGATATATTTTTACACACACCTATTACTATTAATTTTATTTTTAAATTATGATAGACTCCCTATCTCCCTCATGAAACCATTTCATGAACCTTTTTATATAGTCATTCTGCTGCCAAAATTTTACTCTGATTTTTCAATGACAAACTTTGTGTTGTGAATAGCATCACTTTTTCCACTCAGGGTTATTCAAATAAAAATACCTATATTTATTTTATTATGGACTTCCATCTATTTATTCCACATTTCGTGACCATTTAATTAAATGTGGTGAAATATGTTCTTATATTATTTGATTTGTGTGGGACACTTATGCATGTACATGATATGATTATGATGAGTGTGATCAAATTGTGTTCTGATGGATTCGGTAATGTTTTAGTCTAATGATATTCCATGTATGGTTTCCAAGAGTTTATCCAAATCAAATTATTTTATGATGTTTTGTTATTTAACCTTGACTTATTCTTGTGATGTCGTATTTAAAGTTGTTTCCACATTCCCATGTTAACTTTATGTTATCGTGTTATATGATTCTTTATAGTCCATGTTTATGATTATAACCCCTTTATAACCCATGTAAATGACTATTTTATAATGTGTAGTACTTTCATCAAGTTATTATTTGTTTATTCCCTTACTGGGATTTATTACTCAACCATTTCCTCTATATTTCACTAGGTTATCCCTTGTAGTTTTAAGAATGATGGAATATTATGAGCATGTTATGGAGGTTTTCAATAATGATGACGTACCATCATTTTTGAAGTTGTATCACAATGTATATTTTTACCCAAATAATATTTACTTCTCAATATTTTGGGTTTTAATATGTATATTCATTTTTAATAAATCATGAATTAATGACTAATAAAGACAGGGGTTTTCATACTTGGTTTTAGTGAAAAGTTTAATTATTTTTTGGATTAGGATTAGAAAACTATATATAATTCCTTTTGGATAAGACTAAACACAATAATACATCCCTAATTTTTGTAATGTATATAGTATGTGGTTTCCACAAAAATACATCACTATCTGGATACTACAATTAGATGTGGCTCCAACACAAATGTACCTAGGTTAAACACTAAAAAATTCCATATTGATCTAGACTCAACTAAGAACTGGTGCATGAAAATATTCCTTGATACACTCCCGGTTTGAAATTCTCAAGTTATATGATTTGGTGAATTTACAATATCATTATGAACAATCATTTAGGGAAAAAAATTCTAATAAGAGTCTATGTTAAGAAAAAGATCATGAATAACTTATATTGAAGCCAATAAATTAATAATTTGAGGAATAAATGTCGTTTATACGTTATCCCTATAATGTTATTGAATTTTTATTTATGTGTTTAATAGTTTAAAAATACTCATCCATAATTTTCCCCTTTATTATAGCCAGTGGTCAAAAATAAGAGGAAGTGAGTAAATAACCAATGTGAAGGGAAATGTGATGACTCCACAAACGAGATTCCCAACACAATGGGAGAAGGAATCATGAACATAGTGATGATAATATCTCAGTTGACTCAAGTTATAAATAGAAAACTGAATTAGGAGTAATTCCCAAATCCCCCTAATAAAGGCCAAGCCACCATTGATAAATTTTTAATACAAAGGCCTATGAATTTCAATGGATGATCTCATCCCTTAATCATGGAACAATGGATCAAATCCATTGAGAATATATCCTCCATCCATTAATGTTCTAGGAAATAGAAGTTCATACTGGTTGTTTATCATATGAAGGGAGAAGTTCATAAGTAGTGGACCTTGATTAAGGACACACATCCCAAGGAATAGATCAAATCAATGGGGAGGATGAATAATGAAATATATTTTGTTTCAAATATTTTCATCACAATATATAACTTAATATGGAAATGGATTTCCATTATCTGAAGAAAAAATATATTGAATCTATTAGGTAGTATAAGGAAAAATTCCGAATTTTTCATTATACACCTTTTTCTTTTTCATTAACGCTGAATAAAAAGTTTACCGATTCTTTTGTGGGATAAATATGATTCTATTAAAATCTCTAGTGATTCGGGACATTGAAAACTATGAAGAAATTATCTGATGTTCCCTCAAAGTAGAAATGGAGAATAGAAAATATCAAGGGTATCATGGGGCTAAGAAGTGGAAATTGGTGTTTAATTTTGGTTGTGTGATGGAAAAATATAATGGTGGTAAGAAATTTAATCATCACACTTGTGAAAAGTGTAGAAGTAAGCACCCTAAAATTTGATTAAGGGGGATGAGGAAATGATTTAGGTGTATAAAGGAAGGAAACTTAGCTAGTGATTTTCAATGGGAGAAACCCACCAATGTAATGGAAGAGAGTAATGATGTTGTATACCCTCAAACTATTGTCTAATGTTTCAACAACACGGACACAAGAAACTATATGAACCATTACCTTAATCTAAGGGTTTTTAGAGAAAATCAATGCTAATAACCTCTATGGAAGAAAGGGTTGGAATATTTCATCACAACCACTGAGGTGGATCCCAACAATTAATTAGTGAAAGGTATTCCATTTATTCACTCAATAATTGAGAAAACACTTTTTGATTCTATTTTTATGAATTATTTCAAGTCACACAATTTTAGTAGAACAATTCAAACATCACCAAAAATCATGAAAGTAGTTCTATCAATGAAAATTGAAAATTGAAATGTTTTTGCATCCCATGAATAATACTCTTCATCTTTCAAAATTCGTGGTCTTAATATCCAAGAGAACCTTGTGAAATACCCTTTAGTAAAATTTGATGCATTTTAGTGTATGGATTGAATTTCCTTATAGAGAGCCAACTTAAATTTTCATGATATGAAAATAACTCTTAGTATGACAAATCAACCTCCAATTTTTTACAAGTGGAAGGAGGTGGATGAATATTATTTAACCACATTACCTAAAGGATGAATGTTATTTCCCTAAGAGAAATCATATATATATATATAATGATTGATTTTAAGGAAAATACTATCCTTGAATAAATTTCCATTATGAGGGAATGTGTTTATGTGTTTCCTAAATAATTTCCCAGTCTTCCCCTAAGATGAGAGGTTGATTTTTCAATCCAAATATACATGGTGATTTTCCAATATCAAGGAATCAATATTGAATGGATGTTGTGTAACTTGAGGAGCTTAAGAAGCAACTACATGAAAACATGGATAAAGGTTTCATATTCCCACATACTTCCCCTTGGGGTTCACCAGTCTTCTTCATTAAGAAAAAGGATGTGTCAATGCACCTTTTAACTGATTATCATAATCTCAACAAGATAATTATAAAGTGAAAATATCCTTTGGGATAGATTTACAACATGTATGATTAGTTATATGGATCCTAATACTTATCCAAGATGGATTTTCGGTTGTGGTATACCCAAGTAAGGGTGATGAAGGAGGGTATCCACATGACTTCATTCTGTACATGGTAAATGCAATATGGGTTCATAGTAATTCCATTCAGACTCTCTAATTCTCTATAAATATTTATGGACAAGATAAATAGAGTCATTACAGATCACCTCAAAAAAATTGATAGTCCTTATAGACAATAATCCAATATACTCCAAAATAAATGAGGATTATGGGGAGAATTTGAGAACTATTCTAAAAACCATATGAAATGAGAAGCATTATGAAAAGTATAACAAATTTGAGTCCTTGTTGAAGGAAGTATCATTATTGGGGAATATTATCAAAATTATTGGGATATATGTGGACCCTTCTAAGAAAAAATAAATTGAATAATGTTCAAGGACAAAATCTATGATTGATATCCGTAGTTTCCTTGTATTGGCCGGGTATTATCAACAATTTGTGAAAACATTATCATGATTGTCAAACCCACTAACCAAGATAACAAAGAAATGAGTCACGTTTGGTCTGAATAATAATTATGAAGAGAGATTCTGGGAGTTGAAAAGGAGACTTATCACTTCACCTATAATTATTCTACCCATCAGTGGGGAACTTTTCATGGTATAGAATGATGCTTTAAATTAGGGATTAGGATGTGTACTAATGTTGGATGACATAGTGATAGCCTATGACTCATGGTAATTGAAATTTCTATAATTTAACTATCCAATGCATGATATATAGTTAAATTTAGTAATCTTATCATTGAAAATATATAGTCACTATCTCTTTGGGGAAAAGTGTGAAATATATACAGATCATAAGAGCCCCATGTATATATTCACATAGAAAGAGATGAATATGAACCTGTGAAGATGGTTAGAGCTGATTAAGGACTTTAACTCATGAATCCACTACCATATTTGGAATGAAAATAAAGTATAAGATAATATAAGTATAATGGATTTTATAATTTTATCATTTATGATAATTAATAAGGATCTAATCTTCTTAGACATGAAATGGATGGAAATTGAAATCATAAAATAAGAAACATAATCAATCCTTTCACAAATGATTGATTAAACATCCCTTCTAGAGATGATAAAGGATTCTCAAAGAGATATTTCTGAAATTTAGAATAATTTTTATGCCATAAGATAAGGTAAATCCATAGAGTTTATAATTAACGAAGAAGGATTTTTGAGATTTTGGTCACAACTATCATTACCATCAAATCCTAAGAATCTATTGGATTATTAACATTGATTTACCTTGTCCATCAATATAAGGAGTAAAACATGTATTTATAAATTTGAGAGTAATATTAGTGAAAAAATATTAATAAAGATATTTTAGAATATACATCATTGTGTCTTGTATGTTAGAAAGTGATGGATAAAAGGAAAAATCCAATGGAATGGTGCAACCATTACCCATACCAACATGAAAATGGAAAAAATAGCAATATAAATTTTCAATATTATTTCAAAGACAACAAAATAAAATAATGATATATGGGTTTTGGTGTTTTATATTACAAATATTTCTCACTTAATTTTAATTCAATATGACTTATCACTTTATCAAATCACACGGATATACATTATAGAAGTGGTGGGGATACATGGAACACCAATATCGATTATATTCAATTGAGACCCAAGAATTACCTATATGTTTTGGAATATTATCCAATATGTTATCAATAATGATTTTAACTTCATAATGAATTATCACCCTCAAAATAATGAAAAATCTGAGTTGACTATCCAGAAACTCGAGGAAATGTTGAGAACATGCTCAATTGACATCAAAGGATGATGTGATCAATATCATCCTTCGGTTCAGTTCTAATAGAATAATAATTTCCAATGAATAATATAAATGGAATCCTATGAACACCTTTATTTTAAGATATTTATAACACCAACATGTCGGGATGATGTTGGTGATTGAATACTGTTGGGTCCTAGAATGGTTGAGGAAATGGTTGAAATAGTCAAAACCATTCAGCATTAAATCATGGTGGCTTAGAGTCTACATAATATCTATGATGAAAATATTTGATGAGACATTGAGTTTGTGGTTGGAGATAAGGAATTCCTATGCATATATCAATGGAATAATGTCAGGAGATTTGGGAATAAGGGAAAGCTTATTCTAAGATACATCGATCCTTTTGATATCCTTAATCATGTCAGAGCAATGACCCATCGGATAGTAATCCCAAGAAAACCTATATCAAATACATAATATATTCAATGTATCCATCTTGTGGAAGTACATACCAGAATCCTCACATGTTCTAAATCCAGTGGTGTTACCATTAAAGAATTATATTTCATATGTTGATAATCTGTTAAAGATATTAGATCATAAAGACAACGTTATATGAAATAAGGAAATGGACAAGGTAAAAGTGCTATAGAGAAACCAAAAGTTTGAGGATGTGATTCGGGGATCACATGAGGTGATGAAAAAAATCACCCTCCACTATTTTAGTGTGAAATGAAAATATAGAGGGTGAAATTTCTGAAGGGGGGAAGATTTTAACAACCTGAACATTTATAAAAAAACTTTTTTTGATTGAATTAAATTCCCAATATTGGTTATAGAAAAAATATTCACTTATTAGGAATATTATATACTCTATAATTTAAAATACCGTTAAAAATAATTAAAATTGATAATATAACTATTGAATAGTGATCAAATAATTATATAAATAAAGGGTTTTGATAAATACAATTGACTCAGAAAAAGGAAGTGTCATCCTTGACCAGTAGGATAATTCTATATGAAGACCATTTATTAGGGATTCCTAGGGATATAGCATAACTAGGCTTTTGTCTTGACCATGCACAAGTAGAGATCTAATAACTAAACCATCAATGAAACTGTTTACAAGAGAAGTTCAAGGTCATTGAGATCATGACCCAAACCCTATATGCTGAACCACCCAATGAAAATATCACCATCGCAAACCTTACCCTTAGGGTCTTTGCTGGTATAATAATGGGGTATGATTCAAGGACATGATAATATGAATATTTATGTTGTATTTTCAATAGAAATTTTTTTATATTTAATTCATATTATTGTTACTCTATAAATGATTTTGATTTAGATATGATAAAACAAATATTGTATTTTTGTATAATATTAAATTCCAATTAACAAATTATTTTTAAAAATTTATTAATATAAAAATTAATGATATTTTAATAAATTAATAAAATTAAATTGTTTTTATTATATATAAACTATAATATAATTTTTATAAAGTCAAATGTAATTTTTATAAAGGTTTGAAAATTATTATTGTAAAAAAATTAATTTATCAATAAATTTTTATTATTGTATTAAAATTAAAAAATTCACGTATTGGTAAATAATTTTATTAAAATAAATATATTTTTTTGAATTATCATGTTAAAATTATAAAAAAGTGAAATTTTTATAATTTTTCTAGTTGAATTGTTAGGTAAAAATTAATTATAATATGAATATAAGGTTTGTATCAAGACATAATAATAACCACAAAGTGATGCAGTAAATTTTATAAAGGGTATACAATACCAAATATATGTTTCCAATTTAAAGAAATTCAATTTTGTGGTTATTTAATTAATTTCATAAGGCCTTTTTGAATCCTCCAAAACCAATATTATATTTTAATGTTTTAAAATCATTTCTTTATGAACATGAATCAGTTACACATCACAAAGTTTAATATTTTACTAATTTAGGAACTTGGAATTATAAAATAATGAAAGTTAATGCTATTTCTCTAAAACCATTGGTAAAATCCAAGAGAATGTTTATATTTTTTATTACATTATTATATAGTCTAAAACCTATTTTAGCAAAATAATAAAGAACTCTCCTATAATTCCTATATAAACCAACCCATGATCCCATTCCTCTTCACTCAAAAACCACATGGAACATATTTACTCTACCCAACCATCTCTATAGTCCTCCCAAGTTTCTCCCAATCTACCAATAAGATCCTCCCAAGATTTTGGAATCACCTTCACAAGGTAAGGGATCCCCACTTTATCCTCATAATTTAAGAATCTTCTATATTCTATCACTTTTATTTCAAATTACTAATTTTGGGTTTTTCCACATCACTATTACTATAAATTTTATGTAAAAATGATTATATACCCCTTTCTATCTAATTAAATCATTTTACGAATCATATTTTACTACCATTATGCTTTTGAAATTTCACCAAGATTTTTCAATGCCAAACCATTATGTTGTGAATTCCATCGCTATTTACACTCAAGGGTATTCACCTATAAATATCTATAGTTATTTTATTTGTGAATTTCATTTATTTATTCCACACACTTTTCTCTGTAATTTATTAGGATGAAATATGTTCTTCTGTAATATGATCTATGTGGAACACTAATTCATGTACATTATATGATTGTGATGGGTGTCTCCAGATATTGCTCCAGTTCATCTTGTAATGATTTAGTCTCATGAGATTCCATATGTGGTGCACAAGAGGTGATAAAAAGTAAATTAAATTATGGTGACATGGT
Source organism: Viscum album (assembly GCA_963277665.1). NCBI lineage: Eukaryota > Viridiplantae > Streptophyta > Magnoliopsida > Santalales > Viscaceae > Viscum > Viscum album. The sequence continues at coordinate 1,224,716,003 of OY728142.1, read as the reverse complement.
GGATAAACTTGACTTAGGCTTAAGATGTCATGTTTAATGATTTTTCATCATTTCCATGTTGCTTTTATGATATCATGATATATCTTGCCTCATTATTCATGTTTATGATTATCACCCTATTAAATCCCATTAGAATACCTCTTATCTAACATGTAAATATTTCTTCATGTTATTCTTCATTTATTCCCTTGTTGGTGTTTATATATCTCTTATTTCTTATGTATGTCCCTTGGTTATCCCATAAAGTTCTAATAAAGATATAATATTTTGATCATTCTAAGGAAGTTTTCAATAATTTTGATATACCAACTATTTCAGGTTGTATTTTAATGTACCTAATTACCCCATGACACTTCAATTTCTTTTATTTTGGGCTGTAATATGTGTATTCTTACATAATAAATCAATAATTAATGTTTAATAATGACTTGGGTTGTCATAATATTGATGAAACATAGTGTCGATTAATCGTACCCCCATAGTTAGACTATATCCACAACGTATTTCATTCATCACATCTTCTTCAATATCTTCCTGATGAATCTGATGTGATCTATTAAAGAGAGTTGTATGTATAGGATGTTATGATGTGCCTGGATAAGATGACTAAGATTCAGGATCATTAGGAGAATGTGTTGTATAAATATTTTATTCCCTTTGTTTAGATTTTTGGAGGCATGAAATCTGGGAGTAATGTATGTGGGGATGTTAGTTTCATATGTGTACTCAGTACCCTATGTTGTTTTAACCTTATGTTTCTTGATTAGGTTTTTTTAAATCAATAATTATTGGGTTGAGATTATGTATTTTCTTTGGTGTATTATTTTTTCATGATGGTGTCATTCAATTTTATAGGTATCTCTCATATTATGTTGGTCGTGATGGAAGGGGGTTTCCTTCTATGTTTTGTTTTTATTCTCAAGGAATAGAATTGTTTAATAGGTAGCTAATTTAATTTTACATACATTCATGGTCTACTAATTTTCTGGATTTAGGTATTGGAGTTGTCAGGAAAATTTTGGAGTAAGATGGGTGAAGGTCACGATGTGATTATTTCATGAACTAATGTGGGCCACCCCAAAACTGAGCACCCAATCCAACACATGGAAATGCTTTAAGGGTTTTCCTGGTGCCCATGAGTTATAAACTATCCCCGGGGTTCCTCTTAAATCCACTGTTTTTTTCCCAATCGAATCAACAACCAGAATCAAAAAAATTACCAAACATGATCTTTCCCTAATATTTAATGTCATGACCTCAATGAAATAAAAAACATTATCAAAACACAATACAATAACCATGACATATCCTAAATAGAAATAATATCAAATATTGTGGAAATATATGAAAATAAAATTCATATACAAAATTAAATGAGTCGAATTTAAATATAATTAAAATATGGGATGGAGATTCCATTATTTGACACAATATATATAAAATAACCCTGTCAAAAATAAAAACAATAACCCGTATCCATGTTAAATGGGGGATCAATCCCCACTATGTCCCCATCATTATCCATTACATGCTAACATAAGAACCTTCCACCACCTTGAAGTTATTTTCCTTTACCTGAATATTCCCAAAAAGGTCTACACACACCCATTTTATGTATCTAGGGTGTGAGAAACACTAGCCTAATAGGATCTCACCAAGAATTTCATGAGTTAATCTAGTAATAAAAACACAAGAATTATATTATTTAAGAAATTATTTGAATGCAGGATTTTAAATTTTAACAGAATGATAATAAGATACAAGATTAATAAATTTAACAATAGAAGTATATTTCATAGAGATAAACATTTCATAAACATCCACCATTATAGATCTTTAGGCCAGTCGAGGTCACTAGCACTATAAACCATCGTATCAACATATTATATGATGATAAAAGTTCAATTCTCATATGAACCACTAAATAAAACATTCCTTTTCCTAGTGGTATAGTGTTTCTAATCCATGATACCACATCCAACCAATAGCTAATGAGTAAATTCAGGGTTTAATGGTGTGGATATTCCCATTCACAACACCACTACCTTTATCTATGTCTATATATTTAATTAGTGTGGCATAATCCAAAGTGATACTTAATCAAGTCTTCCTACCTAAATAACCATGATACTATGTGCCAATATATATTTCCACAAGACTCATTGCATTCTTAAATCATTACCATTTCTAAATTGTGACTTTTATCAATCCATTATAATCAATTTATTTTTTTACACACATTTTATCCTTTTTGAAACCATTTTACTTATCAAAACCAAAATGAAAAAATAATAATGAAAGAATGTGAAATTATATTTCAAAACTACGTAGACAAATTATAATAATTAAAAAACCCATATAAATTAATAAAAAGAATAATTCTTTTATCATATATGAATATCTCAAGAAAAACATAACTTTAAAACTTTCAGCCCTTAAAAATTAATGGAAATCACTTTCTAATTGTAGAAATCAAGTTAACAGAATAAGAAAGACCCAAAATGTGAAATAAAAAATCATGATACCAAAAAACCATTTCATTTGATTCTGATAAAGACAACTCTAGGAAAACATATCCATATAGGATGAGATAAATCCAAAGAATAGGGAAGTAAGAATAAGTGGAAGGAATGGGAAACACTTAATTGATGTTTCCTTTATTTCTCTAGGTGAAATATCACCAAAATATAACCAAGGATGAAGGGGAAGGTTGTTCTCATGAGGGGGAGGATACTAGATTCAAGTGATGGAGGAAAATTAGGGTTATATGAGTTAAATCAGATAAGGGTAAAGTGTTAATTTTAAATTTTCAAAAACCTATATAGATCAAATGGTTTAGAAAACCATACACCACCCATATAAGTCATTAATAGAACACTTGATGGTCTCATGATTTAGCCACATAGTTGAGCAAACTTTACAGTAATAATAAAAATCCACATGATAAAAAATTACAGACATGATGCACGGTTTCCACATAGTTAATCCTAACTATCTTCCAACCATGTGCTATCCCAGTTTTTTCCAAATTTTAAAAATTAAAATGGAAAAATCATGGTAAAAACTAAAAAAATGAAAACCAATAAATATAAAATTCATTCATGAAAACAATATCATGGTTGTGAATTTTTCTCCAATATATCAATTTATACATCAAGGAAATTATCACATCATCCCATTAGTGTTAAATACAATAGAAAATATGACGAAAAACACACATTCTCTATTATATGTGTAGCATGGGGGCTCTCCCAACCATATTAATCTTATCCCTATACTATAAAAATATAAAATATGGGACCTTTATCCCATCAAGAAGAAATAATAAACTATATCATTTCTTAAAAATCTAATTATTGGATGCCAAATAATAAAAATCTATTAACTATGTAAATAGAAATGTGGTCAACCAATCATATAAACCATTAACACAAAATTTTTCTAATAAAAACCATAACATGGGTATTGTGACCATAATAAAATATTGAAATCATAAGAAAATATTCATGAGATAATTCATCTTCAAATATAAAAACTAATCTAATAAATAAAAAACTAATATGATAAAAAAATTACATCACTCTATCCAAAACAAAAATATAATGGTTCACAAATTTATTTTAATTGAAGAAAAATAGAGAAAATAAAAAATGGAAAAATTCCTAAAAACATAGAAACCAAGATGAATTTAAAGAATGAAATGCAATAATATTCAAATAATATCCTCTAAAAACATAACAAAGTTTTCTTGAGTTTTAAATATAAATAAAAAAATGATGTATCTATCAATCACATATCAAATAAAAACAAGTCTACTTATTCATGTATCATAATAAAGTGGGGATAACCCATCTATTTTAGTCTTTTTCCTATTCCAACAACCATGTATCATTCAAGTGGATAGTTAAACACATGAATATTCAATAAAAAGACTCTAATTATAAAATAATCATGCTAAAATAATCAAAATAACTAAAAAAATATGAAATATAGTAGTATTTATTCCAAAAATGTAATTTATTAGTAGAATTGAAGCACAAAAATAAATATAATGATAATGAAATTATAATAATTTAATCATAATCGTTTATGACTCCCAAAAATTAATTTTTAAATAATAATTAATTTATTTGGAAAAGAAATATGGCATACATTATAAGGAACCATCATATCCCATTAAACTATAAATTATAACCTCAAAACATATAAACACATATTTAAAATAAATGGGAAAATTAATGAAAATAATTTTTTGAAAATGATAAAAAACAAAATTGAATAGGTACATTAATTTTAAATCAATAAAGTCTATATATTTTATATTAACATGAAAGACATATTTATGAGATTGTATAATTAAATGAACTAATGTTTTGAACCCAAATAACCATTAAATTACTACATTATACTGAAATCAATCAATTATTTAATACTAATAAATTATATCCTTATACGAAACTATCAAAATTATCTAAAACAATGTTAAATTATTAAACATTTAAAAAATTATGATAAGGCATGATGGAAACACTAATAAACGATGACATTGTAGTGTACCCTTTCAAACAAATCAAAAATAATTAATAATAACAAAAACCTAAAACTAAAACACCCTTGGAAACATTTATTCATTTTAGTCCAAAAATAATTTTGAAAGAAAATTGCATTCATATATATACTAGGAACCACTCTAATTTTTTCAATTTCAACAATAATTTTTTCATATTATAAATTTCATTAAACTTTTTGAAAGAAGACTCTACCACTAATATATGATAAAAATGGAAATCATCATTATAACATATAATAAAACACCAAATTTCTTATTAGAGAAACTTTATACCCCATGTAATTAAAATTATGTTTTAAAAATAATCATAAAACTTTTATTTTGTGGTAATTAATTTAAATATAAATATTTATATTTCAAAATCAACCACCATATAGAATACAAATACACCATTTTCTCAAAATAACGTGAACCTATTGAAATTAAAATATAAAAGTTTATATCCTTACTTTTAAACATCAAATAATTTGTTGAAATTATATAAAAAATGGGGATATGAAAAAAACATGTAGAGTTAAATACAGATTAAACAACCACTCAATAAAAAAATTGATAGAAAATTTCCAATTTCATGAGACCCTAAAATAATAAAACCACTATAATCCAGAAAAGCTCATCCAGGGGATAACCCCCTGACCATTTATTAATGTAAATGAAAAGGAAAGTAGAAAAGAATCAAAAGCCAAAATGAAAGGAACTTACATGTCACAAAAACCATACCCATCTATATAATCCTCCTCCACTGTGGATGTTTCCCATTCTGAACTTTTATAATGCCTCAAAACCATAGCATATTTCCTTCACAAATTCATCCACTCCAAGGATAAGAGCTCCTTGTTTCCACCAGAGGACCTAGTGACTAACGGATTTGGAAAATAAGAGTAATATTTCTTTGACTTGCATCGTGGAGGAGCAGTCCAGACTTCTTGAGCCCCACTCGCCTTCGCCTTCCCGCCATGGACCACATCACTAAAAGAAGGCTTGATCATATCACCATAGTTTTCTCGATCACTCTCATAGAAATCCCCCCAATTTCTATGGATGAGGACCTGCTGAAAATTATCATTCCCTCCACGATGCTGCTGGAATTGATCGTTGGTGCTAATCACAGCAAGGCACCGTGGATGTTCTGAGGACTCTGGATGAACTAAAGTCCCCTACAACACATCTTTTGACACATTACCACCCTACTATAAAGGAGACTCATGCTGCATCTCAATCATGGAAGTTCCCTCCTCTACCAGCTCCTTTTCCAACTCCTGGAACCGATTAGAAGTAGCAGCTGTAAAGCCCACCTCCCCATCAATCACAGCCCTACCTTACACCCCATTACTAACATCTGAAACCCCCATAGTATCACTGCCTCTGCCAACATCATCCAGAATTCTATTTACCACAATCACTGCTTCCTTACACCAATTACCAGCCTTTTCAGTAGGTACAGACACACACACCTCATGTTACAACTCCCTCACAACAGTGTTTGCACCTGCAGTACCTCCCCCTTCACCAGAACTAGAAGACTCCTTGGTATTAGCATGCAGTACCCCATCACCCAACATTAGGTCATGTCGAAGCCTGCTGTACACAGTAGACACATCTGTATTCGAAGGGGCCTCTGCACAGCTCCTCAAAGGTGCTACAGACTGATTCTCCTCCACAGTTCCAGAAGCCACACCCCTAGCAGGAACCAATCTCGGCCTAAAGGAATCGTCCACCCTCTCCTTACGTATATAGGACATTATGTTCAGTACCTCAGAGCAACAGTTCGACGCCATATTCCCTAGACGACATCATGTGTTATAGTATCCTACCCAAGAATTGAAAATCCTGGGCTTCCTCCATCTGAACTCCTCACCAACGATGATTCATACCCAATTGACTGCGGGCCTTGCAACGTACACCTCCACACAAAGATGCGGATTCACCGGATGAATTACGGTGGACGTTCAAACATCAGAACAGAGATAGTGCCCCACCATATTACCAATCATGAGAATAATTTCAGGATTTTGAAATGGAAGAGGGAGCTGTGGAAGACTAGCCCATGCCGTAGTGGTTGATAGATCACGATTCATGTATAAATAAAACGACCAGTGAAGGAGGAAGAACCATCATCTGTTGCATCTATGAGGGGCACTGGACCAGGCGCAGATCAAATCATCCTCTGAGGAAAAATGAATCGTGAATTGGCGACTGTCGAGAAGCCCAACAACAGCGCGATACTGCAAATCCCACATTCCAAAGATGAAATGGTCGAAATCATTGACCAGGGCCTTCTCCGATTGAATCGTGATACCAACATTAAATCCAAGTGACTCGAAGCTTCAATGAACTCGGATGAAGATATCAGTAGATGAGGATCACCCTGATGAAGATCAGAAACTTTTAGGCATAAATAAATCGTCAGGAAATCCGGGAGGTAGCTAGGGGTTGAGAAAGGAATGAAAGGATTCCGCGGTGTTGGAGGCTGTGAGACCCGGTCCTTTGCCTCCCTCCCACCTCCTGGAAGGGGAGGGAAGTCATCCCAGAGCTTCATCTAGGGTTTCAGAGAACGCAAATGTGAATCCACGGGTTGCGGCGAGTCTTCGTCACCGTCTCCGCAAAACGCCATCAATAAAACCACTATAATCAAACACAAAAAAACCCGACACATTCAATATTCATAATTAAAATAGTCTAATCTATAAAATGAACTTGAAGATCTTTTTTAATTATGTTGACACTAAAATAAATCCTTTAACTTGAGATATGAAACTTATTTTTTCACTAAAAATGATATATGTACTCAATTATTTTATGATATCATGTTTCAAACAAAATAATTACTATGACAACCACAAATCACCATTATTACTTTCAAACACTTTATAAAATTCAAACAAGGAAAATAATTTTTTTCAATCCTTTTACAAACTAATTTATTAACAACATAGATGAAAGATATTCATATAATAGATTAAAATAATTTAAGAGTAGGACAATCAACCTTTCAAATTACCATTAACCCATAATTTCACCATATTTAAAAAAATATTACAATACTTAGAAATTCCATTAATTTTTAAACAAAATAATCATACCAATTCATATCTGTATTTTTTATTTCCATCAAATACATTCATAAAAATCTCATCACAGTATAAAAAATTTAAAACATAGAGAACATCAAATTTATATTTAATAAAAAAATTCCATATCATCCCTTTTTGAAATCGATTATCTTCTTATCATGAAAAAATACATTAAAATCAATGAAATCACCATTTCGACACCGACAATGTAAAACCTTATTTTATCATTAAAAAATTTATTAAACAAATCCATTCACCTCCATCTATAAGAGACCCATTTGTAATGCTACCAAAAAAACCATTATACACATATCATTAATTTTAATAAGTGAAAATATTCTTTTTAAATCACTCAATAAAAATAAAACATTGAATTGAAGTTTTTCATAAAACATATCATGATTAAAAGATTAAATGATATTTATATTTATAATCACTAAAATGCACAACACAAGAGATTAGAAAAAACATAGTTGAACAAAAATTTACTTTAATCTAAAAAAAATAAAATTTCAAGGAAATCATCTCATTCCACCTCATGTTTCAAATAAATTAAGATGAAGTATCTTATGATCATATAAGAATCATTAATTTCAATAAAAAAAACAATGCATATTATTATTAAGAAATATATTGAATCATTTAAACAGAAAAGGAAATTGAACCCAACCACATCCTCCCTAGTTTCTCATACCGGGTGCAAAGTCTACAACCCAAGAACCCTTCCTATGATCTTACCAGATCCCATATCTACATATTCCAAATCTTAAAGTGAAACTATAAAGGAAGGAGTAATAATCTTAAAATTACATGTAAACATTTTATACATACCATTCTAACTAAAGGTTGAGTACTAAATGTGACAGAGACAATTCTTCATACATATTCCTTGAACTATAAAGATCATATATATTATTTACCCTAAATTTCCATATAGCATAAATTAAAAAAATTGGCTTTCAATATTATTTTAAAAGCTAACCAGGAAATCCTTGAACTGAGTTCCCAATCAGACCCATAGAAATGCTCAGAGAGAATTCCTAATCCTTGCAGACTAGAAACTAGTGCATATGAGTCAAGATACTTTTTTGGGAATTATTGTCTCAATAAACCGAACAATCAGGATCAAACCAATAAACCTACTTGATATTTATATAACATGAAAATGTATACCCAAAAAATATATCTAAAATAGAGACAAAATATTATACAATAACAAATATATATATATATATAATATAAATAATAATCAATGTAATGAAAATTTAAACATCAACCAAGTAATATATATAGTGACAAGAGTTAGGAGTATATATATATATAATATGTCATGGAGATTTGAAAATATGACATAATATATATCAACCAACTTAGTAAAAAATAAAAATATTCAACTACCCATACATGTGTCATATGAGGGATCAATACCCTGTTGTCACCACCATCATCCACACTCTACAAGCATGAGAATCTATTGCCTCTACGTGACTCTTTAACATGAACTTAATCTTTCAAAATGGTTCTACAAACACCCTATGTGTGAAATTAGTATATGATAAACACTAGCTTGATAATATCCCACCAAGTGTTTCATGTGTAACTATTGTTAAAAAACATGCATTCAAGCTAGTTTGAAATAAATTATATAGAAAATATTTTAAATAATAAAGGTAATAAAAAATTACAACCTTGAAAAATTTACAAATTGAATTAAATCAAAACATTATAAACATTTAATAAATAAGAAACATGGGAGATACCAATGTAATTTAAGATCATGGCCACCCTAGACCCTCATATCATCTTGTGATCTGATGGTCAAAGTATAATTCATGCACAAACCACTAATAATAACATACCATATCCTAGTTTTATGTTAACAACCTTATATAAAACAACATCAAACTTGCCCAAAATGAGTTCAATACCTATCCTATAATTTTGGTGATATCCATAAATAACACCAAAACTATTATCCATGTATATATGTTTCTTTATCATGTTATAATCCAAAGGGTTTCTTAATCTATTATTTCACCTAGATACTCAAGTTCCTATGTTCTATTATCTTTTTACACAGTATGCATTACATTCTTAAATCATTCACATATCTAAATAGGTCTTATAATCAATTAATAAATTTTAATTTCATTTTATCGCAAAAAATTTACCATTTTGAAACCATTTTACTTTTCAAACGAAAACATATTCACCTTAAATAACTAAATAATATGAAATTATCTTTCAAATATACTATGATATATCTATGACTAATTAAAATTCATATATTGAGTAAAGTGAAGAGTAATTTCTTCATAAAATAAGGCAATCTCAAGAAACCACCCACTTTAACACAAGGAACCTTTAGTAATTGATGGAAACCATTCACTATTGGTGTGAATCCAATTAATAGTATAGGAAAGATCCTAAAAGGGAATAGAAAAAGGATGAAACCAAAAAACCATTTTTCTATATTTGGATGAGTCCAACCCTAGGATTCCATTAACATAGGGGGTTTGATAAATCCATGGAAAGGGGATGAAAGACCAATTGGGAGGATTGGGAGATTCCAATATAATGTTTCTTTGATGATCCTAGGTGAAATATGGACAAAACCACACCAAGAATGAATGATGAAGGGATTTAACACAAGGGGGAGGTAGATGGAATGAAGTAAGGGGGTATATGAGGGTTAAATGAGTTTATATTCATGGGGGGTAAAGTTGTATTTTTCATTTTTAAGTACTTGGATATATCGCATGTTTTACTAAATCATGATCCAAAAATTCATGTTAGTTCTATATCACCTGGTATTCACATGGTTTGGTCACACTATGAGTTAAAATATATTACAACTATTTAAATATTCACCAAGAAAAAACTACTAACATGATGAATGGTTCCAGTATAGGTACTACTAAACACAGACCAACTATTCTATAACCCAAATTTTTCTTTTAAATTTTCAAAATTATAATAGAGGAAATCTTGGTAAAAAAGGATAAATATATAATAATATAAATTGAAAATTTATACCTAAAAAAAATACTATCATAGGGTGATATATTATTCTTGGTAGATGTGAGTCATGGTCTGACAGTACGTGTTGTGCCATTTTAGGCTTTCAGAAGGGTGTGTTATAGTATAAGGGAGAGTCATGGATATGATGCATAAGCCATGATAGTGAAGGGTTTTGTTTTTTCATGCATAAAAGTTTAGTGATAGTTTAACATTTTTTGTCTTACTGTGAAGTGTTTCATATGGGATTATGATATTGTATAAAACTATACATTTCTTAGATGAATCATACATAAATTTATTCCACCCTCAAAAATTCTTTTATTTATTTTCTAGTTACATAGTAGAGGATTTGATCTGAATATGAAGGAGTCTTGGGATATTGTTTTATTTTATCATGAATATATTTCATAGTGTAGATATAACTACTAGAATGAAAATCCATAAGGAGAAGAGATCTTGGTTTTTTCATGTCTGGAAACCTACTGTTCTAATATCTAGGTTTTTTCTATGAAACCCCAGGATTTTATTTGCTTGGTTTAATCTTGTGTTGGTGTTTCCCGTTAGGGTTTTGGGGTGTTCGAAGTCAAATTTTTAGAGGTTAAGAATGTTTTTGATGGGTTAAATGTTACATTTCATGATTTGAAACCTATGTGGGATCCCTATAAGAAATTGTATTTCTTTTACAAGTTATGTAGTGGTGGATGGACGCTAGACACATGGTTATGAAAAATTATCCAAGGAAGAATAGTGTGACCAAGGGGTTGTTGATAAAAGAATACATAGAGTCTTTGCATGACTTGGTGAGCTATACAAGACAACCACATAATCTACTCATGTTGGGATTTTTAGTGTTTTCCTCTTCTTTTAATTTTGAGGATTTTACCATAATCCTCCCCTACATAGAATATTCAATGAAAACAACTCCCAAGGGCTTCTCTAAGATCCTAAAAAACATCCAAGGTGATTTGGAGTGTTTATTTATTTGGTTTTCATCTAAATCAAGAGGTATATATCCCTCTACATCTTTAGTCTTGTATTATATATTTTTTTTACAACTACTCTGACCCTAATGGATATTTTTGGATGATTTTCATTGTTAGGATTGGTAGAAATTTGTGATTTTTATTTTTAATGGTTGTGATTCATGGTAGGAGTCCCTTTTTTTTAGATATCATCAAAGGTGAATGGGTTATTCCACTTGAGGTAGGTATTTATGATTCATTGGAATTTATTTAAGAGTTATAAATGCTTGATGTATTTAATTGGCACATGATTTTTAGCCCAGTTGGTGAGGTCTCTCTAAGTGAATCCATGATATCAAAGTTCGAAACTTTGCGGAGGCACAATTATGACTGTAGCAGTACTGTAGTATGCACTATATCAATTCTATGTATGTACTATATTAAGTACTCTAGTAGAAACTATTTGGTACTGTAGAAGCTGGGAATTTTCACCTTGGGCCACCGTTTTAGGATTGGAGTCCTTAAGGACTTCGATCCACCCATTTATTAATGTCAATAAGGATTTAGGGCCACCTTTAATGCCTTTAGGCCACCTCAAGGTCTGCAGGGCCACCTAATATTTAGATGTCCAAACAGATTCTACAAGAAACCAAATCCTGATGAGGATTCAAGACCATGAATCATTCACCAGAGCATGGCTAATAGATTTGTAATAATGAGAGGGTATGTTATTTCCACCGGTACCAGGCCTGTGTATCTCTGCAAAGGATATCTATCTAAACAATGATGAAAAGCTGGATAGATGATCATGATGCAGATTCTCGGGAGGTGTGATTTCAAGTAGTCATAGTCCGTATTATTTCCTTAAGACCTATGCGTCTGGTAATTTCTTCAAGCCTATGATCAATGTAATATTTAAAATCCTATGGAAATTCTAATCATTCCCCCTCATCCCTTGAAAGGGGGTTATCAAAAATCAATAAAAAAGAAGGCCTTAGGGCCATTCATTCTTGATGTCTCTAATGGTGTTTTTGAATTAATTTAGAGTATTAAATTCGATCTATTTTATTTTGAAAAAGGTTTTCCATGCTTAATTATGTTTTATTCATTTAGTTAAAGTGAGTGAATTTCTTGGTAAAATGGAAGTTGGTTAGAAAGGGTATTTTATGCATTCATTATGTTTGATAAAATGAAAAATAGGGGTTTCCTTTTAAAATGTAGTTTTTCTTTTGGTTTTAAGACAAATTGAGACACTAAAGTGAGTTTCCTTCTGGTGTTCAAATGGATTTATTTTTTTTGAAAATGTGGATTGGTTTTATAATGAGAAAATATAGTTTTTATTAATATTATTGGTTATGTTTGTTAATTATTATGAGTTATTTCAGAATTGTGTTTAAATTCAAAAAGCATTTAAGAAAGGTATTTCCAAATTTATATGATCAAAATGATTTTATGATTGGAACATGTGATGTGACATTTTTGTACCATTTTTGAGCCCCCTTACTCATTGTTAATGTTAATTTTATCCATTTGATGGATACACATGATGTGATTCATGATGTACTCATGGATTTAACTTCTTTTTAACTAATGTCTGAGGTGGAAAGGATGTGATTGTGGTGTTATCCCATGGTGATTTTTTATTTTAATGTGGTGATGTTTTTTTATTATGAAACACCTCTATTTATTATTCAATTAGGTGGTACATGATTCTAGGTGGGTGAGTGGTGAGAAATCGATACAACTAATAGATATGTCACACTAGCTATTTTCCCCTATTGGAGATTCATTTACTGGCCTGTTTATTTTTACCTGATCAGGCTAGTTATGAGAGACTCAGTTGATAGTTGTGTGTGAGTGTATTAGTTTTTGGTACAAACGTCCACTTTTCCCTCGGGTCTTGTGTTGTCCTGGTAGTACCTGCGTTGTGGCCCATGATATGTATCTTATGTTATTCCTTTTTTGTGTTTATATATTTTAATGTGTGTTGCTTATTTTTTTATGGACTTGTTTTATGTGATGATCAATTTTTGGTTTATTCATATTTTGACTAGTTTTGTTCCATCTATTTTTTGAGAAATTGATGCGACCTTTAATTGTGTGTTTTATTAGTTATCTCCCATGTTTTCCATGATTAAATTTATGTTGGGAGTGTAAATTATTTTGAAGGAAAATGGGGGAAAATGGGTTTTAAGAGGTTTCTTGGTTGGCATGATTTTAAAAAGTTTTTAAACCATTCATGGGATTATTTTTAAATAATGTTTTTTATGAAAAATGGTTAGTTGTTTTAAATGTAATGGTTTTTAGAAGGATCCATTTGTGTAATATTTTTAATAGTTATTCTTTGTGAAAGTTCATATTACATGTTTCTTTATTCCTATATTATATAATGGAAAATAAAAAAGAATATTTTTTTCTACCTTACTTAAAAACTAGCAAACTTGGTTTCTTTTAAAAAAAGGAATGAATTAGACTCATGGTGGTTTCCCACTAGATTTGGCTCACTCCCTACACACTCATGTCGGTGGTAATATAGTCTTTATGTATTATGTCGGTCTTTTTAGGTCTTGGGTTTCAGGTTAGATCCTATTCTATCTTCCTTGGAATTGGATCGTTGTTGAGATCCTGGTGGTGACTTAAGGGCTATGAGGAGATGATCATCAAAACATTAGTTTATACATCAAGTATGATCGAGTTTTTATGGGCCTATTTGGTCTTATATTTCTATTTATTTTATCCTCCTTTTTAACTATTTATTATATTGTAATGTTTTATAGGTGTTTTGGTTAGTTTTCAGCTTTCCCTACTTATTGATATGTGTTTTCAATATATTGTATTTGTTTAGATTTTGAGGGTGAAACCATACCCAATGGTTATATTGGATACACTTGATTATTTTCATCACCTCTTGGGGATCAAGAATTATTGTCGGGTATATGGAGGGATGGCTCATGTTTTGGGTCTATTAGTAGACCAGGTTAGGTCGTTAAATTTTCCTTTCCATAGTTGGTAATCAGAGATGTATTTTTTGATGTAAAATGATCATATCAATAGTTTTATGGGAAGAGGAAGTGTCCTATTTTTGTTATGGGGGACATTGGACCCTATTATAGGATGGTTATTTGGTGGTTGGATGATGGTTATGGGGACGTTTTATAGTTTATCAATTCTAATGGAATATAATTGGAAATGATGAAATTTGGAATGGGTGTAGACTAGAATGGAATGAACTATACTCTATGAATGGAATGTTAATAAATGAAATGGATGGGTATTAAATTGAATGAAATGTGGTTAATGGATAAATACTATTTTTTCATTAAATATTGAATTATATTTCATAAGTAATGTAATATGGATGGTAAATAGTAAATCTGGACAATGATGAATAATGTGATTAAATTAGAAATTGTGAAAGTTTATTGAATCTATTTTGTGTGTAAAAATTGAGCATGGTAACAATATAAGTATTTATAGTGACTATAGTCTGTTTCAGTGATAGTGTGGTGATTTTGATAGTGTGTTAGAATTGTTTGGTGTGAACCCTTTTTATTGGGATTTTGTGTGGATGTGTTATACTGATATTTTCCCCAACATCTTTGTTAACGAGGAAATAGATGGTTGACATATCTATATTCCCCAATATTCTTCCTAGGATTATAATGGGATATGATATATCAAAATAGGTATAAAAATATAGGTTGAAATTGATTAATGTGATATTATATGGTATACTGGACAAATTGGTTATGTGGCTGAGGTGATGATATCTATTGCGGGTCATACATGGTAGGAGGAGGGTATGTGGTAGATTTCCTTCATGTTCACAATACTCTACTATGATGGATATGTGTTAGGAATCTATTATTTCTGGAAGGGATATGGTATGTAGTGGAAGATATTCCATTATGATATATGGTGGAAGATATATGATGATTAATATGTGGCTATGATATGTGGTATGGTTATGAAATGATATATTATTTTCTATGGAATGGTTATGCATGGAATTGGGATCACAAAGAAATTTACCAATTGGGAATATGAGAAAAAAATAAATAGTGAAGTTATTTTGGGGTTCCATGTGAAATATAATTTGGATATTATATTACTATACATGGAGTAGATGTTGGTTGAGTAACCCTTGGTGAGGTTGGGTGATAGTTGAACTCATAGGTGGTTAATGATTACACAGTTTATTCACTAAAGCATTAATATTCTTCTTTTATATTTCCCTGCTAATTCTACAGGATGGTCCAACTGAGTTTACATGTATCCTCAAAACTATATATATATAACAATATTTTTTTGGTTTATAAGAGTGATTTAGAGATCAAATTGGACATTTCTAGATCAGATCTCAATTATGTAATTGGAATACTACCTTAGGCCTAATATTATTTTGGTATTTTATTTTAGAGGTGACGTTCCTTTTCATATGAAATTTACACTAATTATGAATTATTTAGGGATATTGGTTTTATTTTATATTATGGTATTTATTGGTGTTTTTAATATAATGTTCCGAATATTTATGAGGGAAATGAACACCATTTTCAAGTCTTATATGATTAGTGCTAGTTTCCAACCCATGTCATATTAGAGGCAGACATCGAGAGAAACTACCATATTTAGTATATTCTTAGGAGGGGTACCTAGTGGGGGAAGGTAATGACACACACCCACTGGTAACCCTCTTGGGATAACAGTTATAATAGGAGTGAACCTCATAGTCCACCTCCAATTGGATGCATGTTTGCGATCAACACTGATGGTATAATATATAAACATATGGGAGGTATTACCTTAAAATTTTAATCAAAAGTTAAATAAAAAACTAATCAATTTCATATTAATAAATAAACAATTACCAACACAATTAATGTCATATAATTTATGATAATAATGGGAAATACCAAGTAAAAAACTATAATAGTGACCAAAAACATTAGTGACCCTCGAACAACCTCCACATACTAGTAAGGCCAAATTAAATAAAAAAACTCCCTCTTATGGATATGAAACAAACACAAAAATATATAGGGATGAGAAAACAAGTGTGATCAAAAGCATACTTCCCAAAACTTATCATGAAAATGAAATAGAGTCATATGAAATCTCTAGTGAATAAATAAGAAAATAAATATGTTACCTAAATCTGGTCAACTATATTCACATTCTCACCTTGTCTAACTCCCCATGTAATGTAAAAAAATTAGGTAGCATAATATAGAAGGCATATATAGATGAAATTTACCCCAATTTCATTTTCTTATTGAACCAGTGACACAAAACACCATTGTCTTACGCTCTTGTTCTCTCATCCTCTCCAAAATCTGTAACACACATCAATGGAAACACACACCAACTATAACCGCATAACAATAGCCACACCACCAATCCATCCCCATAGTGGTATAGTAAAATTCTGAGTCATCATAGCATGTATAATTGTTACACATTGTACCTCAAGAAATGAACTACATGTATATGTACACATGTAATGACTATAATCCATTACACCCTAGATGTAATTATATTCTATAACCATAAGCAGTGACAACCCTCATATAAAATTATGTCATAATGATGAGCCTCTACATATTGTATGAGTATATACAATATAAATCCGATCCACTATAGTTAAAATATTCCTATATAAAAAAATAATTTTTATAAGAGAGATTGTGGTAGAGAGAATATTCATCTATATATATCGTCAACACCCTAGATGTTGGGAAAACACCGAAAACAAAAATACAAATATGAACATCATTTGTGTTCTCTAAATCATGTGGGAGATAATAATAAATAATTTAATATAATGAATATAATTTGACAAGACCATTTTGACAGAAACTATAGATTGAAAGACATAAATGGTAGCTAGAATCCTACTTGGAAACTTATCTTTCAACACTACATAATAGAAATATAATAATTTTACTAATCACACAAGAGTAATGGCACTATATTACTATTTATTATTAATAAATAAAAATAATTACATAATAAAAAATAAACAATTATAGATATATATTAACATTAATCATCTAAATCAATGGTGATTTAATTCCACAGTATAATTCATTCTCTTTTAATAATTTACCCATTCCACAGTTTCCATTTATTAATATATCATAATCTTTTTTAAAGTTCAAGAAGCATACTTCCCTTAATTAATTCATCAATTATTACTATCTAAGATCCTAGGTACTAAGGAAAAACTAAACCTAATTCAAGGTAAAATATAGATGAAGAGTAATAAAAAATTAGTGACAAATAATAAGAACAAAACAACCAAACAAGTATCCCAACTAAAACTAGTATTCTTAAAATCATCCCCAATCTATCTCAGTAACATCTATACCATTCTAAAATCAACTGAATTTATCTTCAATAAAAAATATATCAATACCTCTCAACCCTAACAATTTAACTAACCACGAAATGAGGTTAAATTTAAACACCATCAGTGATCTAATATTAGAAATACTTATTAATAGTATAAAATAATAATTTTTGTAACAACAACAAAGAATAAAAAATATTCCTTCAAACAATGAATGTAATATTATAACAAACATGGTCCAAAAATAGTCATCCATTAGTGGTAATTATAATAATAAAAATTTTTCTTTACCATATTTATTAAATAAATTCATTGGGAATATATTTAATAAAGAAATAAAACCAAAAATATCAATGAAAAATATTAGTAATAAATACTAATTAAATATTCACTACATAGTTCTATATCATATCACATAAATCCAATAAAAATGATAACTATGTTGAATTCCTAGTTAAATATCCTCATTATCATAACATCTTAATATTGGTTAATATGTTTTATGCATGTAAAATGTGAAAGGAAACATATGTGATCATAATAATTGTCTTACAAACAGTCTAAAAAAATATCATATACCAATAACATGAATAAGTACACATTGACATGAAAAGCTACACCATCCCTTTAAATTCTTTAATTTTGGATTATTATCATTATTATATTATTTTCAACAATTAACTCACTGAAAACCAAAGCATGATAAGACCATATTTATAGAAATGTAAGACAATTATCAATTTCCCTACCTCAACCAAAGACACAATAATCTATTTCACAACAACAGGAAGAGGAAGATGCACGTAAATCTAAGAACCCACCATAAACACAACCTTGAATCAAAATGTTGTTGATATATTAAATTTGAGGTATTAATCTAGTGAAAGTCACTCGAAGGTATCCAAATACTTATCTATGATTTTCTAGGATCTGATGGAAATGAGTATGATATGGAATTTCCAAAGGATCAAATAACAAATTAGGGGAGGGGTCTTGAATCAGTTGTACACTTTTTATAAGTTTCAATATATTTAAAACATAACCCCTACAACCTTTTAATGTTAATATCATTGTCATGTTATAGTAAATACTTATGAATGAAAATTTAGAAAATCAATAAAATCACATAATATTTACAAGGTTCATCCTCAGTGCGAATAGACACTCTTGTGGGTATATAGAGATTCATTATAGTGAAGAAGTGAATACAACATTTACCAAAATCATGTTAAACAAAATATATCTCCCAACAGAAATGATTATATTAACTCCCATTAATTTATAATGTTTTCTTACAAAAAATAGGGCAAAAAAAAGAATAAATACTTTTTTCATACTACTTTACAAACTTTATTGGGTTCGATGACCATGAGTCCATTGGACTTTAATCCATTGAAAATAGTCTGATAGACGTAGTACTATCAACTCAATATGATTATCCCTTTAAAAATATGAATGAAGAAACATTATGTTATCTCTGGATAAAAAATGTGTGCTTCTCAGAAACTACACAAAAATTCCATCCAAACATCATCAGTTCGATATTACTCATTGTGGTAAGAAAAAATTCATCCATATGATAATAAAACTAGATATCTATCTAGAAATAACAATCACTCAAATTCTTTAGTTCTCCACCTTTTCCGCTCTGGTGGAAAAATTACAATTTATGAATATTGTGACACTATTTATAAGAAAAATGGAATAGAAAAGCCAAGAAACGAAAAAACATTTCCCTCTTACTCGGATTTAAAATATATGAAAATCAATCACATTTAAACATCAACATTGATATATTCTAACCTACTCAATATTTTAAGAAAACCAGTTTTTTTGAACATGCTAACTTTTCTTTAGTTTGATGTAACTTCCTTAGCATCAGTCCAATTAACATCATTTAGTTCAATCTAATGTTACTAACTTCTTCTACATATTATGATCTATATTTATTCCTTTTATCATTATTCTATCACTATCATCCCTTTCTTATTACAATATGACTTTCATCATCTGTTCACTAATATCTCACTTTTTTCCTCTTCTCATTATGATCTGACTTTCATTGAATACTCCTTATGATCCAACTTTTTTCCTCATAGTCAGTCTGATTGAATTTATTTCTTAGACTTAGTCTGATGGAATCCTTATAATAATGAAATTTTAATTATTATAGAGTTATAATTACAATGGAAACTCAACCCTACAACTTTGAAAAACATTAAACCTCATCAGTTATAACTCATTCTAACTTTTAAAAACTTCTATTTCTAACACTTCTATATCCAATTAAGATTTTTTCATGATTCATGGAACCAATAGAATATTTTTGATTCTGCCATTTATTCAAAATCTTTTATCATAATTGTTTTCATGATTTGCGATAGATTTATGATTTTCAAAGCATCATCTAACTTAAGGTTAATTTTTTTAGAATTTTCTAACTCTTTACTTCACTATATTTTTGAAGCTATTCAGAAAAATTATGACTATATTTCTTACAAACATATGACTTTATAAACAACACTATGTCTAATGACACTTGATCATAATACTGATGAATCTAAGACCAATGGTTTGTCTGATTATAAATTCATCATTCTGAAAACATTTGCATCTAGTCCTTTCAGTCCAATTTTCTACATTTAGAAAAAATCTTTCTCTCATTTTCATTGGGTTCAATCATTCAAAACAATTTAAAAGTTTCTTTAAAGTGTTCTTTTAAAAAAGATTAATTGTCAACAAGTTAAATTGTTTTTAAAAATATAAAAAAAGTTCTACAATATCGACATTTTGATTTGTTAAAAACACTAGTTAATAACCTTTTCAACACTCAATTTTTTTACAACTAAACTATTGAAACAAGTCAATGTTTTCAATATTTATCAACACATATCCTTTCTTAAAAGGGAGTGTCCTGAAACCATACTACTTGAAAAAATAATTATTTTTATGTAATTCCATAAATTAGTGAAAAGAACATTTTCAACCATGTTAAGATAAATTCCCAATCACATTTATCTTTTCTAACTTTTATTTTTTCCCCTTGATAATTAAATCCCCCATTATCTAACGAAAACAACTTCAGATTCATAAAATAATGATATGAAAAAATTTACTATTAAGTAAAAAAATTTCACTTTCTCTTCTCCTTTGTCAACATAATCTAATGCGTGGTGGGGAACCTCTTTATGAGATTTAGTAAGTTAGGGGAGGAGTCTTAACATGAAGTTTCATCCTAAATTCAAAAAATCTCTCTTTTGGCATAACTTTTGTGAATATATCTACAATTTGATACTTTGTGGAAATATAATCTAGCATAACGTCTACCGAAAAAACATTCAATTTTATGAAATGAAAATTTATATCAATGTGTTTTGATCTTGAATGTTGGACTTGATTTTTGGAGAGATTAATTGCACTCTGGTTATCATAAATTATCTTAAATGGTTTAGAAACATTTTCTTTTACATCTTCCAATTGAACATTCATCCACAAAATTTGAGTGTAAGACTAAGTATCTTTAATATATTATAATTCCATTGTGCCTAAAGTAACTAAAAATTGATTCTTAGTATGTCAACACACACAAAATTCACCCAAGAAAAATGTTCATTCATAGGTTAATTTTATATCATTATAATATCCAACCCAATTGGTATCAGTATAAAAATGAAACTTCATCTCATAATTTATCTTGTATAACAACCCATGTGAAGTCGTTCCTTAGAAATATCTCAAAATTCACATTACTACCAACATATGTGATTATTTCAGATTACTTTGATACTCGACATAAAAATCCATAACATAAAAAATAGAAGGACATGATGACGTAAATTAAAGTGGACATCCTATCACCTTTCAAAAGTCTTTCAAATCAAAACATGTCTGGACTCATCTTTACTGAACATTGTATCTATAGATATAGGGGTAAAAACTTCTTTCAAATCGTTCATCCCAAATATCATTAAAAACTCACCAGAATACCTTTCTTGAGATAATAAAATTTACTTTTTTTGTTGAACATTTAAGGCAAGGAATAAAATTAATTCTCCCAAAAATCACATTTGAAAATTATTCTTTATTTAATCAGAATTTTTTTAAAGAAATTTAGACTTATCCCCAAAAAAGTTATATCATCCACATACAAAAAAAAATACTATGATGGATTTAACATCTTTCACATACATGTTACTATAGACCTTTCTTTTAAAAAAATTCAACATTCTCAAACTGCTTTCATGTTTTAAATACCTAGAACATTGGGATTATTTCAATCCATATAAGGCTTTCTTGAATATGAAAATCTTATTTTCATCATTATCAATTTATAAACACAAGGTTATTCAATGTAAACTTCTTCCTAAGTCTCACAATTTATTAAAGTTGACTTTTTATCCATATGATAAACACTTTAATTTCACTATACATCCACTGATAGAGACATTATAGTAGTTTCTAATCTTACAATTGCGGAAAAGGTTACTTTAAAGTCCACACATTCCACCCGTTCATAGACTTTACAAACAAGTCTTTATTTTTTTTCTTGAAACTTCTCTATGATAATTACATTTGTTTTTTTAAAACCACTTTTTTTCAATAAAATTCTAATTTTATGGCTGAGGAACGAGTTCCCATGTTTTTTTAATCTGATCCAAATCTTTATTCATAGAATCTGAACATTATTTTTGTTGAATAGCTTCTAAAACTAATTTTGGTTCAACTATTGAGATAGGTGAAGTAATTTTTTATAATATCGACTTTCTTTTGGTCTGAATTGAAGCCTTATAATTTCCAATAATGTTTTCAGACTAGACTTTTTTCTGTAATGTAGGAAATTTCAAAGTTTCTCTTCCATCTGAACTTTCCTCGCCACAGGATTCTCCTATATTTTTTATGGATTTTTTAAATTAGTTTCACTATCATTGGAAATCTCTATTTCATCCTGAAAATTCTAAATACATTTTTTATCGAAGGTTTGTTTTCAATTACTTCCAAATCATATGATTCCAACAACCTTTGTAAGAATTTGATCCAACATTTATAAATTCTTCGATAGGGTGAATAACCAATAAAATTTCCATCCTCAAATTTCTCATAAAAGTTTCCGAGATATGTATTTTTTATTTTAATTTAAAATGGATATCCAAAAACATTAAATTAATTCAATGATGTATTTTTCTTATAATATATTACATATGAAATCATGTTGGTTTCCAATCTCAATAATCATCTGTTTTTAACATGTTCAACAATATTAACAACTTCCCTCCAATAGAACATTAAAATTTTGTATTCTGCTAACATAATTCTTCTCATTTAAAACAAACTTCTATTATTTCTTTTTTATACTCCATTTTGCTGTGTAATATAGGGATAACTATACTAATGTTTTATACCAAGCTGTCTCATATAATTTAATTTTTTTTGTGATTTCGGTACAATTAGCAAGTCTTAACTTCTTTATATAAACCCCCATTTATTTCCCCACATATTTTATAAAATACAAGAACATTTCCATAGACTATGACTTATGTTTCATAATCTTGATAGTTTTTTATCTAAGTTTAATTATTAATAAAATTGAAAAAATATAAATCCCCTTTTGTTGATTGATGTATGATTAGCCCACATAAATCAAAATGAATAAGTTCAAGAGGTCTGATATACTGAATCTCCTCTCTTATGAATTTTGTTAGTTATATTCCCTTTTTGACAAGTAACACATACATCTTCATCTATTATTTTCAATTATGGAAAATAATCGACAACATCAACCATAGAAATATTTTTCATGTATTTTGTCCATGGTGCTGAAATATTTGGTGCCACAATTTGTTTCATCTTCATCACTCATGTAAAAAGAGTTATTAAACTCTCCAAGTGGAAAAAATTTTCTAATAGTTATTTACCCTTTTGTGATAACATTCCCATATTTCATAAATTGGATGATATAAGAATAATTTCTAAAAATCAATTATTTCCCATCATCACATTGTTGACGTATACTTTATATGTTATCTTTTATCCCATCAACAAATAAAACTTCTTTAGATTTAAATATTTATACCTCAATCTCATCCATTCTGATTTCTCTGATTTTTAAAAAACAATCATTACCAAAGGTAACATCTCCTCCATCATGACTTCCAACATGTTTCAAGATTTTTATATCACCTATCACATGTGAAGAAAAACCACCATCATGTAACCATGGTTTATTCTATTTAATTTCTTTCAAAGATGGTTCAATAACAAAAGATATTTCCTCATTTTTATTCTTTCCAACATCCTTTTATTTTCTACCGTAAGAAACATATTCAATAAGGTGTTCCATACATATTTCATCATGATGACCAACAAGATCCCATATTTCATTTGATTATTCCCTAATTTAAATTGATTTTGTTTAGTAAAGTTTATAATATCTTCATTTTTTTCTTCTTTTCTAACATCTTATTGGTAAGTAAATTCACTCATCCTTCATCACTCATTTCTTTCTATTTGTTAAAACCTTATTCCGGGAATTGAAATGTTGTCTAAAAATTATATGAGCTATTCCCATAGATTTCACAACACCATAAATAACTATAAAATAATGGTTTCAATTAAATTGAGATCTTTCTCTATAAAAACATTATTGAGGATGATAACTTCTTTCTACTATGTCATACAAAAGATTTGGACTATATTTCCTACTGATGATGATTTCATATTTTGTAGATGTGATAGGTTTATCACATCCCATCTCAATACTAAACTTTACTAAAACATTTATTATCAGTTGTAATGTTATAAATATTAGATGAAACATTATTTTGGAAGGGTTATAATTTCCCCAAATTAATGATTTGATTTTTCTTTTCAATATGAGAAGTCTCAAATTTTAATTACAAGTTTTTCTGAATATTTAATTCATCTTCATCATGGTTATTGCAAACTCAATATTTTTTTTATCGAAACTTGTTAACTACTTATTATTTAAATTCTAAATTCTTATTGATATCTTAAACCATATTTCCATCTTTATTAATTATTATTATTTTAATTAATATCTATTAGATGTATTCTTATTAATTATTGAAAACATATTTTTCACCTTCAAAAACATTTCCACTATCATTATTTATCATTATGACTTATTTCTTAGGAGATTTTTTCTCAAGACATGTAAGAAGTTATGTTCTCAGAAGATACTCTATGTTAGATTATTAAACTTCTTATTATTCACCATTTGAGGAGTATTTTGTTTTCCGATGTTTTTCAATGAATGTTCTAGCCTTTTCTAAAATTTCAGTTCCTTAAGAATTGTTTTCAATTGATTTTGATTCAAATTTCTAACTCAACGTACTTATCTTGTTCCAAGGAAACTTTTTCTTATATTTTTTAGATTCATTTTATATATTAGAATTATGTCCACTTATTTCATTAATATTTTCATTAGAATCATATTGATATTGAAAAAATTTATTATTAGGGAAATTCATAGTAATGTTCTTGATTCGACCACAATCAAAACATTTGATTGTATGTTCACCTCCATAATTTCCACTTCATATTTGATATTTATTAAATATGGGAGACACGATTTTTCATTAAACTCATTGTCTTCTTTATCTTTAGATTATTATGGGTCAACATCAATATCATCTTGTATTTTATTTTTTCTCATGGCTTCAAAATCAATTTCATCTTTGATATTCTTTTTGAACATTAGAGTTTTTCCCATTTCATAAGAAAAAAATAGTTACAAAACTCTTGAAGAGAGAAATCATCATTATCTTATAAGGAAGAAATTTTAGAATCCAACATGTCTGGAAGGTTTCTTAAAACATTTTTCACAATTTTAGAATATTACTAGACATCTCTTGATCATATGATGTTGGAAATATTTTCATTTACTCTATTGAAGTACCCATAATTAGTTTCTTCATCTCTCACTCGGATTTATTCATACATACCACACCAGATTTTTATATTATCTTCATTAACTTTAGTATTCCATTAAAAATAATTTCTATCTTATCCCACATACTCCTTAAAGTTTCTAGTCCCATCACCTTCATATAATTTTTTTTGATAATGAAATAGGGACAAAACTTCTAGATATTCTGTCAACATCAATATTTATCTTATCAAAAAACTACGTCGTGGCGTCCTTCCCAATAGGTGGAAAACAATTTATAGCTGCATAAAAAACTTACAAAACAAGTTATAGGAGATAATGAGTCATCATATTTTTTCTAGTCATAATATTTTTTTCCATTAAATGTAGGAATTCCTCTACTATTTTCAAAATTGATATTATAAATATTTCTCAAGGAAAAAAGATCATGGCTCTGATGACCATGAGTTTAATGGACTTCAGCTTGACTTACTCCGAATGATCAACACAATATAATTCCCCCTTCAAAATTATATCAAATGAAACTTTTTTTTCTATATGGAAATCAAAACTTGTGCTTCTCAAATTCGAATAAAAAACTCAGTCCATACTACCTTAGTTCAATCTTCCTCAGTCCAGTAACAAAACATTCAGCTATCTAATATTCGAATGAAATCTATTTCTAGAAATAACTCTCCGTAATGTATTTTTCACTCCAACTTTTCTTCTCCACAGAAGAATTGAAAATTATGAATATACTATTCTTATATTTATAGGAAACATATAGTAGAAAAGTTAGGAAAATAAAAAAAATCTCACTTGCCCAAATTTCTAATCTCCAAAGAGAACTCACATTTTATCTTAAATTTTTACAACCACAAACCTTATAAATATTTATCCAAAATAAGATTTTTTTAATATAAAAACTTTTATTTAGTATGATGTTACTTACTTATCTTAGTCTAATTAACTTCCTCATCTTCAGTCCAATGTGACAAACATCTTTTGCTCATTATGATATGAATTTATTCCTCTTCTCATTACGATCTTCATATCTTCAATTTCTCATTATGATCCAAATTTATTCCTCTAACCATTAATATCTAACTTTATTTATCTTATTATTAGGATTTTACATTCTTCCTCTACTCATTATGGTATGAATTTCTTCCTCTACTGATTACGATATGAATTTCTTCCTCAGAGTTAGTCTGAGTGACTTTTATCCTCTGATTCGGTCTAATGGGGTCCTGATAATGACTAAATTTTTATTATGATTGAATTATAATTATAATGTAATTATTATTACAATATAAACTCTACTCAATGAAAACTTTGTCTTGCTTTCTTGAATCGATACAATCTTTATGATTCCTCTATTTGTTCATAATCATATATCATGATAGTTTTCGTGAATTATGATATGCTCAATATTTTAAAATCATTGTCTGACTGAAGGTTATAATGTTCAAGAACATTATAACTCCTAACTTAATTGCCTTCATTAAATCCCTTTAGAATCATTCTGACTTCCTTTCTCAAAAAATTCTAACTCTATGCAACATAGATTTTGATGAAATGTCATCCATAAACCGGTGAATTAGAGACCGATGATGTGTCCAACAAATAATTTATCATTCTAAAATCTTCTACATCTGATGTTTATTAGTTCTATTTCCTATGTCAAAAAAAAACATTATCTCCTTTGGTGATTGGGTTCAAACATTCAGAAACATACATTTGTTTCTTAAAAATAGTATTTTAAAAATAAAATTTGTAAAAAAACATTTTTAAAAACAAAACATAACAAAGGTTATTCATATATAACTAAAGGAATGGGTGCCTTGAATTTTAAATCAAAATGCACGAATCCCACTGTAATTCTACCAATCATTTACCCCTTTTAAGAACCTGACAAACTAATGATGTTCATGGAAAAATAATTATCACAAAAACATGAAATTAAAATATTTAAAATCATGATTCATAACATACAACATTAAAGGTGTTAATTTTTAAATTTTATGGTTTTCTAAATTATGTGGCTTATGATTAATAACAACCCAATTAATCATAAAGTTTATCTTATGTGAAATGAAATATTTTCATTCCTATGGTAGAGGAAATTAGTTTTTTTTATCAATAAATGAATCGTACATATTAATAAAACATTCTTAGAGATTATGAATTTTAATTTCTAGAATGAAGAAATTAATCTTACACATTAGAATATTACACACATAAATCAACACTTTCATTTTACATATCAATATTTTATTATTACATAGTATAGTGAAGAATCTAAAAAAATGATTTTTTAAAAAAATATTGAGTTTTAATATGATATGTATGGGCATGAGACTCATACGTAAGCATTAAATTTTTGATAATGGGTGACATATGGGGGTAAATTTTTAAAAAGGGGTGTTTCTTATGTTTCATTTCCATGACAAAGGGGTGATACATAATAGTCATTTCATCATTAAATTTTAATACATATGTATCATTTTCACTATTAAGGCTGGATAAAAAGGTCATTTTCATGAACTAGGGTGAGATATGTAAGGGTCATTTTCATGAATCAGACAATACATAAGGGGAATTTCAGTTACCCATGGGTGATACGTATGTTCCATTCCCATGTTATAGGTAGTATGTGAGGGTTATTTCTATGAACAAGGTTAATACCTAAGGTTTAGTCCAAAAATCTACAATAATTATATTCAAGACCCATTACACCATGACCAATCTAACCTTGTGCACGCCACGAACAAACTCCAAATTAAAATTATATCTTCAAAACACCTCCCTTTTGTAAGATCCCACCCCCCTATGAAAGTAAAATATCTATATATTTTTTCTAAAACTCTTTAAATTATCTTTGAAGAATTATAAAAGGGGTTTGGGGGGCATCGATGTTTTTGGGAGGATCCAGAGGAGGCTGGGGAATGTAGCCTAATGGATGTGGTTCCACAAACTATCTAGTTACCAAACACCAACAAGATGATACTCCTCATATAGTATTTCAAAGCCATTTTAAGCCCACCATCCAGACATAAAGACCCACTGTCCAGCTGGTGGGTCCATGAAAATATTTTTTGGGGGTATGATTTTATTTTCCAACGTTTTCACCCTTATTATTAAATCGATTTTCTTTATATTATTTTATACAACTTCCCTCTATTGGAACCCCATCCTCCACCCTTCATACTTGGTTGAAATCCTTCAATTTTCATCGATTTTATGTTTCATTTAATGTGATTGGATGGTTCATTCAAGTCTATGAGGGTGATGGTTATTTTACTTACTTATTTATTTGATTTACCCACTCATTTAGGACATTCATCATATTTCACAATATTAGATCAAAATGTATTTTATTTTAGGAACTATTAGTGGTGGTATATTGATTCATACTCACACCATTGTTGGGATATCAGTTGGTAACCAAGAAGACTTCATGGATACCAATTAAGATAAGGGAAAGATCGCTATAGAATATGCTTGACATGAGATGGGTTGGTTCTTGGATTTGGGGAATGGGATAATAACATCACCTTTTAGGGTGTTCGATAGGGTTTTCATTATTTTTTTCATTTGGTTATTTTCAGATATTTATATATACTATGACATGCAAGAAGTTCTATACAATCTCTATTAAACACCTTCTATCACCCGATAAGAATAATTATACTGAACCCCATCAGTTTATATAGTTTACATAAAAAAATTAAGCCAATAAAAAGAATAAAGAAATTTTCTAACATATCCAAGAAAGATCACATTTCTGATGTCCATGTGTTTGATGGCCTTCAAACTGATTTACTCAGTAAGATCAACACAATATGATAATCCCTTTCAAATTATGCCTGAGTAAATTTTTGTTATTTATGGATAGCATAATATTCGATTCTCAGAAACTACCCCATAACATAGTCTATACTACCTTAGTCTGTTCTTCCTCGGTCTTGTAAGAAAATATTCACCTATCTAATATTATAATGAGATTAATTTTTGGAAATAAATACCACTAAAATTCTTCAGCACCCTACCTTTTCTGCTCTGGTGAAAAAATAGAGAAGTACGAGTATACTGTTCTTCTATTTATAGGAAAAATATAATAGAAAATTTAGGATACTAAAAAACGTTTCCCACTTTCTCAAATTTAAAATATCCATAAATAACTCACATTTAAATATTAACTTTGAAAAATTAAAACCATATAAATATTTCTCCAAAATTACTCTTTTCAAATATACTAACCTTTCTTTAGTATAATGTTACTTTCTCAGCTCAGTCTGATTAACTTCATCAGCATTAGTCCAATGTGACTATCATTTTCTGCTCATTACTATATGAATTTATTCATATACTAATTATGATCTGAATATCTTCCCTGGCTCATTATGATATGACTTTCTTCCTTTTCCCATTAATATATAACTTTCATACTATTCACATTCCAATATAAATTTCTTCCTCAACTCATTATGATATGAATTTCTTCCACTGCTCATTACGATAAGACTTTCTTCTTCATAGTTAGTCAGAGTGACTTCTATCCCCTGATTTAGTCTAATGGAATCCTTATAACGATGAAATTTCATTATTAAGGAATTCTAATTATGGTGGAAACTCCACTCTACGACATTGAAAAACATCATACCCAACTATAACTCATTCATACATATGAAAACTTCTCTATTCGTTACTTCTCTATTCGATGAAATTTTTTCTTGATTTTGAGAAATAATATAATCTTTACAATTGCTCCATTTCATCATAATCATTTATCATGATAATTCTCATGATTTATGATATCTTTATGATTTTAAAATCATCATATGACTTAAGGTTAGAAAGTTTAACAACATTATAACTTTTGAGGTCAATATATTCATTAAATATCCTCAAAATAATTATGGAATCCTTTCTCACAAAATTCTAACTTTCTAAACAGCATTGATTCTGATGAAATTTTATCCTCATACCAGTTAATTGGAGACCGATGGTGTGTCCGATCAATAATTCATCTTTCAAAAAACATCATCATTTGGTGTTTCTTAGTCCAATTTTATAAGTCTAGAAAAAATATCCTCTCATTGTCTAATTGGGTTCAAACATTCAAAAGCATTCACTTGTTTCGTGAAAAAAATATTTTTAAAATAATAGTTGTCAAAAAATAAAGAACATTGTTAAAAAGAAAACATCACAAAGGTTCTTCAGATCTAACCAAAGGAAGGGGTGCCACAAATTTTAAATTATAATGCATGAATCTAACTGCGAATCAACCAATCATTTACCCCTTTTAAAAACATGATAAACTATTTTAAATATTATTTTATTAAGGATGGTAGTGGAAAAATAATTATCAAAGAAACATGAGATTCAAATATTTAAAATCATGATGCAGACCTTATAATAGTAAATTGGTTCATTTTTACATTTTATGTTTTTTAAAATTATGTGTCTTATGATTAATAATGAACTTATCAATCATAAAGTATTTCTTCTTCCAAAAAGAATTTATCATTTCTATGGTATAAGAAATTACTTTTTTGTATCAATAAATGAAGAATACAAATTAATAAACAACTCTTACATATTATGAAATTTTACTTTTAAGTATTAAAAAATGAATCTTATACATCGGAGGATTAATCATATGAATCAACAATTTAATTTTACATATCGAGATTTTACTTTTACATATTACAATTTAGAATCAAATTCAATTAAAATTTGTAATATATTGAGTTTCACTATGATATGTAAGGGATGAGGCTCATATATAGTAGTTACTTCTTTGAAAAAGGGTGATTCAAAGGGGTATATTTTAAAAAGAGGAGTGATTCTTAAGTTTAATTTCCATGACAAAGAGGTGATACATAAGGGTTATTTCATCATTAAATGTTAATAAATATGGATAATTTTCACTATTAAGGGTGGTATAAAAGGTTATTTTCATGATCTGGGGAAATATATGTAAAGGTCGTTTTCATGAATCAGATAATGCATAAGGGGAATTTTAGTTACCCATGAGTGATACATATGTTCAATTCCCATGTTAATGGTAATATCTGAGGGTTATTTCCAGGAATAAGGCTATTACCTAAGGGTTATTCAAAACATTTCCTAGAAATATGGTCAAGACCCTTTACACCATGACCATTCTAATAACTCCATGACTAGAATCTCAATTAAAATAATATCTTCAAAACACCTCAATTTTGTAAGATCCCAACCATATTTTAAAGTAAAAGATGAATTTATTTTTCGTAAACCCTTTAAATTATCTTTTATGAATTATAAATGATTTTTGGGGTCCATTGAGGTTTTTTAAAGGATTAAGAGGAGGCTGAGGCATGAAACCCATTGGATGTAGTGCCACCAACAATCTGGTTACAAAACAAAAAATAGCTAATGGTACTCCTGTTGGATTTCAAATCCATTGGAAGCCCACCGAACAAACGTTGATACCCACCATCCAGCTGGTGGGTCCATGAAAAGTTTTATAGTGGTATGATTTTATTTTCAAACATTTTTCACCATTATTATTCAAAAAAAATTCATTATATTATTTTATAAAACTTCCCTCCATTGATATTCCATATTAATCCATTCACACTTGGTTGAAATAGTTAAATATTAATCCATTCTGAGATCTATTTAAGGCAATTGGAAGGTTCAGCAAGGCTATGAGGGTCATAGTTATTATTTATTTATTTATTTGATTTACCCACTCATTTTTTACAAACATCAACTTGAACAATATTGTATCAAATTATATTTTATTATAGGCCCTATTTGTGGTGGTATATTGATT
This sequence comes from Viscum album, assembly GCA_963277665.1. Taxonomy (NCBI): domain Eukaryota; kingdom Viridiplantae; phylum Streptophyta; class Magnoliopsida; order Santalales; family Viscaceae; genus Viscum; species Viscum album. The sequence continues at coordinate 1,224,683,313 of OY728142.1, read as the reverse complement.
CATACTCACACCATTATTTGGATATCATCTGGCACCCAAGAATATATCATAGATACAAACATGGATAAGTGAAAGAACCCTATGGAAGATGCTTCATATGAGCTGGGGTGGTTTTTGGATTTGGGAAATGGGATAATAAATTCACATTTTGAGGTATTTTATAGGTTTTCCTTTTTTTCTTTCGTTTATTTTTGGACATGTATATATACTATTACATGTATGACTCATGGATTGGGTAATACATATTTTAATATAGACTGGATTATTTGGTTACTTATTACCTTTTAATTCCCTGATTTTATTGATTTCTGGGTTTATATTATCTCATATATTTACATATATGTTTCACACTCTAATCCTATGGTCATAGTCATCCCATGGTAACCTTATAGGCCCTCTCCTCTAGTTGACAAAATCTAGAATTCTAGGAGGTGCACTTGAGGCCATATGGAAAACCAGACCAAAGAACTAGTTTAATGGATTTTGATGTGGGTATTACATAGTGGTATAATATATTTTCCATTTCCTTACTATTTGGGGATGGTAGGCAAGATAATATGATATTTCATTGATCGGTAATGAGCTCATTCGTAGAAAAAGATGACCTAGTTATGGGGAAAACCCTTTTTTCTAGAGGGGTATTTTCATTTATTCTTTATACATTTACAGTTGTATAATTTATAGTTTTAGTGGTGAAATTGGGTGTGATGTTATTGATTTTTGGGGGTTTTAATCTTGGGTTGGTAAGTAAAGAGGTTTGTTCTCATGAATCATTCAAGAATGTTGTAATTCATTATATTATCATGTTTAATTGAAATTATTTAAATTATAATGGCACCAGGGTTAGCTATTTAATTTTTCTTCAACAATTTATATTGGGTTTCATATAAATTCATGTTGGATCTCTATTTATCCACCCCATTAAATGGGTAAAAGTATAAAATTGAGTACTGAAAATAATTTAATTAATTTATTTGTGATAGTTAAATGGGTTTCCATTCATGACTTATAAAGTGATTTCCTTTATAAAGTGTAGTTTAAACTCAATATAACTTCACCCTAGCTGATTGAATTCTAAAATATTTAATGTAAAATTTAAAATGATGAAATACATAGATGGGTAAGAATTGTGAACCCTAATTCTTTTGAGTTGACCCCATCGTGTGTATATGTGGCTATGGAAAGATCCTGAGTTATAGATGTTTGATAATATGAGGTTTATGGAATAATTATTTATTATTCCTCTTATATATTTCCTTAAATTATATAATCAAAAATAATATGTTATGGTCATATGATATGTGTATTTATAATTTTAGTTTAATTCCTCCATGTATCCCTAATTGGTTTCCCAGAGGGTGAAGAGGACCAGTCCCCTGAGAGTGTTAGTCTAGATCCCTTTATGGTGTTGGGTGTAGTTTTATACAATTAACTATAAGATATTTTCATGTGAGTAGTATATGAGATTAAAATATAGGTTCCTTTCACTATTTAATCTATGTTGTATTTGACTAGTGAGTTTTGTCTATAAAAACCACCAATGTATATGGGAAAGGGTGGCCCCCAGATAGCTATGTTCCAGATCTTGTCTATTTGGGCCATATTTTAGAATCTTGATACCCCACAAGAGTAGAGAGTGAAGTTGTATATTTATTTTATCTAAGTATCATCAAGATGGTAGTGAGATATCATAGTCCAGGATGATCAGCACATGGGAATGTATTGGAAGGACTTTGAGACTAGTTTCTTAGATAATTGCTTCCTAGAGACCCTGGGGAATGACATGTATAGGCAGTTCAAGTTCTATAAGTAGGGGATCATGATAGTAATGGAGTATGTCGAAAATTTTATATAATTATTGTTCTTCTACACTTAGATTGTAGTGAATGAGGTAGCTTGGGTAAGGCATTTTTAGGATATCTTAACGTATGAAATCTATGTTTAAGAGAATTTATTTCATCCTAACACCATTTTCACAATGGTTAACTAGGTGATTATTTCTAAAAGTAACTAGAGTAAGGGTTAGGGCCCAAGGTAGAAAAATTTTGCAGGGACTGATATTGTGTTGTGTGGAAGCTGAAAGAACTATTATGATGGGAAATTCTAGGTTATTAGTGGGTAGAGTTTCAAGGGAATATGTTCATTATAGAGTGACTAGTGTGGTATATGGGTAATTATTTGGCATTAGTGTAATCAATTAGTCATGGGTTTTTGATTGTGTGGATATAAGGCTCACCTATATAGTCCTTATAGGATAGTGTAACAGGTACTGAGTGGTAGTGGATTTGAACCACTACAGGGCTCTAGGGTTGGCTCAACAACACCATGAAAGGAAGGTAGTTAGATCTCTACTAGATAGTCAAGACAAGGTGGATTACATGGGATTTAGGTCCTAGAGTAGTATTTACTATATGGTAGTGTGGGGTAGGGAAGCTAGGATCAATTATAGGGTTCCATTTTAGGATAGTTTCATGTATTGAATCCTACTCCCACAATTCAAGATGTCTATATGTGTACAGTATGAGGTACGATTTTGTTAGATTCTACTTCATCCTATAATTTTTTGATACATGGGATTATCTATTTTTTATATCAGTTCTACTTTTTTGTAAGGATTTGGATTATATATGGATTAACTTTTTTTAGTATTTTTTTTGTAATCCAACTTGGATTGAAGTTAGATTTATTCTCAACATTCGGAATTGTTCCCTAGAGTTTGGTGTTTATCATTTATTGTGGGACCTCATTTCATTAGATATGATTGGTTTTAAACTAATTATCAGTTTAGATAATATGGTTACATATAGAGGACATATTGATTTCTATCGAATATGGGTGGTGTTCATGTCTCATGATGGTCATCATCGCATGCGTGTTAAAGAATGGGACATGTATGCAAGTTGTGCAGGACCCATTTTCTTACAGTTAGGTGAGGTGATCACCCAAGATTCCAATATTATGTTAGAGGATGTAAAGTTATAATATAATTTTTTTCCTTCCATAGTGTATCAATATTGATATGTGTTTCTTGAGGACTTTTTAGGATTACCACCCAATTATGGGATCAAGTTCATGGTTGAGCTTATGTCAGAAATAGAGACTGTTTCCATTCCATCTTATGTGATATAAATCAAGGAGCTATGGGAAATTATTATTTATATAGAGGCCTAAAACACATGGGGTTTATTAGTCTAATAACCTACCCCTGCGGGCCTCAAGACTTTTTTTCTAAAAATAATGATGGTTCATTTTGAATGTATGTTGATTATAGTAAGATCAATCAAAAATTGGTAAAGAATGGATACCCCCATACTAGGAATAAGGATTTTTTTGAATAAATGAGTGGATATTGGGAATTTTAGAAAGTTTACATGAGATTAGGTTATCATAATTTAAGGTGACACTATCAGAAGTACCTAGTAAAATATATTAAAATTAGATACTCTTCTTATGAGTAGGTAGTTTTGCCATGTGGATTAATGAATTAAAAAAATATATTTAGAACAATAATGAATCATGTATTTTACTAGGTTTTAGATTTGTTAATGGATTTTTTCATTGCAAATATCCTCATATACTTCCTATAAAGGGAGGAACACACATAATACTTAAAGGTTTTGTTTAAAATTCTATGGGAGAATCAAATTTTTTAAAATATATCTATGTTTCATTTCTGAATCGACTTAGTTCACAATTTAGGGAATGTTATCTCTAAGGATGGTAAATCCATTGAACCCAAGAAGTTTATAGTTGTGTTATATTGGGAATAAACCATGAGTTTGTTTTCATATATAGATTCCTAGGATTGTTAGGATACAACCAGAGAATTAATGAGAACCTATCCCACATGAAAATGCCTTTAATAAGACTAATCAAGAAAGGGTGAAGTTTATATAGCCTGACTCATATGAGGATATATTTAAAGAGTTGAAGAAGAGGCTAAACATGAGTCCTATATTGACCCTTATCGATTATTTTAAGGATTATACTGTATATTTTTATTTATTATAGATCAATATTAGAGTAATTATGATATAGATTTGTCATATTATAGCATATAGGCCCTCATAGTTGATACCACATGAATGAATGTATCCTAAAAATGAAATTATGATGAAAGATAATAGTGTATTATTTGAGATACATGGTGAAATTATCTTTTGAGTGAGAGTTTTGTAGTTTATACATGCTATAAGATATTGAAATATGTATTATCATAGTGGTGTTTGAATCATTATAAATAAAGGTGGGTTGAATACATATAATATTTTTACTTTGAATTGGACTATACCCCTGAAAATGGAAACATGGTTACTGATTTTTTAAGAAGTATGTATAAGTATTAGGTTTTTTGGAGTCTATTAGTAAATTGAGGTTGATGGATCTCTTCACTGAGATGCATTTCGAGGTGCATGAACATCATGGGAGAACATCCATCAAAACCTTATTTGTTATTTCTTCATTTCCAAATACAATTAAGAGGTTTCCATTATCTTATATAGAGTTTTTCTCATTAAGGGATATAAATGACAGTTGGGAGACTCTTTCCAATTGGTTTACTGATGAGGATGAGATCCTTCATGTTCATTGGTGTGTCTTGGTTCACAAATGAATTTGGAAAGAGTTAAGAAGATATTATGAAACTTTTATATGGGTGGTGAACCCAAGGATAACTGAAATGTGTTTGGATATATAATGAAAATATTGGTAGCTAATAATTAGGTAGGATTCACATGGTTCATTCATGAGGTTATCCACCTATCAGCAAGTGAAGGATGATTATTAGATCTCAATAGTGTCCTTATGTCATTTACCATTCCCAACTGGAATTAGGTTGATGTTACAATAGCTTTTTTGATTGGGTTACCAAGGACACCTTGGGGTAATGATGATATATGGGTTGTTTTATATTTCTTGACTTAGGTTACTAATTTCATACCAATATGAGAGACCTTCTCTACTGATAATATAGGGAAACTATATGATCAGGATGCTTTGAGGATACACGGTGTTCCTCATACCTGAGTTTCAGACATAGATTCTCATTAAAAATATATCTTTTGGTAGGGGTTATATCATGATATATGTAAGTGGTTATTTTGAGCATAATCTTATACCCCTAGACTGACCAATAGTCTGAGTGGAATACAAATATCCTAGAGGAAATATTGTGAGAATGTGCCCTTGATTATTTGGGCTTTTGAGAGAATCATATATCCTTAGTAAAATCTTCATATATTATAGGCTCTATAGTGACTATTCAGATGTATCCTTATGTGGATTTTTATATCCTATAGTTTCATAAACCATTGTATGATCTAGAGATATGTGAGGTATTAATGATTGGACTATGCCTTTCATTGGATACAATATAACATGATTAGTTTGTTTATAAGAAATTGGTGATGGGGTAGAACAGGTTGAATTCTTAAGTGGATTTGAATTGATGTATTTCTGAATTTTAGATTGGTTGAAATGTAATATTTTGGGTTTATACTATATTAGGACAACATAATTTATAGAGGTAGGGTAAATTAGTTCCCAAATAAATGGGTCTTTTTGAGGTTGTGGAATCATTCAACCTAGTGATATACTAATTTGAACTTATACAGTGGTTTTAGTTACATACTTGATGTGTTTCAAATGTATCAGTTTTGAGAATAATTTTTGAGTACATATCATGATCTTGATACTCATGATATTGATCTTTAGGATGATTCATCCTTGAAGAATAATCTTGTTCATTATGAAGATTGTAGTCAGAATATTATCTATGGAAAATCTATCCCTCTCATCCATTAGTTATGGAAATATGGGCTTGCTCATAAGAAAAAATGGTAGGTTAATTAAACATGTAGACTCAAGGGACATATTAGATCACCAATGAGACCATTGGTGTTTGATGTTGAAGATACTAGATGAGTTTTCCTATGGTGGTGAGATTGAATACCCCATCCATTAGTTAATTTTCAGACTCCATTTTTTTATAAATCCCATTATAATTTTCTTTGAAGAAGTGACCAAGGGTGTTATTGGGGAATGGGGATGTTTGGGAGGCTTGTGAGTAGTTATGAACATGATGCCTAAGGGGTTTAGTGCTACCGTCGAGCCCGTGGCCCCCCTATAGGCTTTTAGAGCCACTTGAATCCCACTAACTAGCTAGTGAGACCAGCTGTCTAGCTAGTGGGTTTAAGAAAAGGTTTTTTAGAGGGGTAAAATTTCCATTTCCCCACTTTTTTACCCAAAAACATAAATAAATTTTCTTCCTTTTGAATTGTAAAATAGATCTCCATTGATCACCCATCTTCCTCCCCATTAATCTTTTTTGAAATCTTTTGATCCTCATCCATTTTGAGTTATTTTTGAGGTGATTGGAAGCTCTTGGTATGGTTATGAACCCCCTTACATCCTTTTATCATTTAATATACAACCAGTTTCTTTCACTATTTAAGGCTAATATGTTCTATTTTCATGGATTTTTGGGTTTTATATTTTCCATCGTTTCTAATTTAACTGAATGATAATACTCAAGAGGTGGAACTCCTCTAACCTAAAGTAGATGGTTTTTAAGATATTCCAAAATGATTCATTATTTTATTGATTGTGACATGTATTTCATGTACTATTTTTTAATTATTTTGACATGAAACCTAAATTCATGTTGTTTATCCCATAAAATGAGACCAAAACCCCTTATATACCATGAATTAACCCTTGGTAATTTAAAATTGATACCTTAGGAACCCCTCTTTAGGTGATCATAAGTTATGTTTCATTAGTGAATGAGAAAGGGGAAACCCAAGATGCATAACAAACATGATAAATGACTATGTATATAAAGAGAAGGTTTATATAATGTCTGTTAGGACCCCTTGGTGTTGTTAAACATGAAAACCCTTATACATGATTAAAATGAGTAAATTTACACTATGAATTATTTAAAAATGTGATTGGTGGGATCTATATTTTATAGATATTAAATTAGTAGTCTGTGAAATGAAAAATAATGTAAATGACTTGACTTTGGAATTGGGAAAAATGATACTCAAAAAGATTTACATGGTCAAGTATATTGTCCTATTTAAATGATTCGGAATATCGAGATGATTTCCTTGGATTCTGTGTGACACATGATGCTAAATGAATTAGAATCCTCAAATAAGCTCCTTATATTCCATATGGCATAAGATTATAAATGAATGGTAATGTTGGGATGAGATAATTGGATTCGATAAGTTATACGATGAAATATAATTGGAAATGTTTAAATAAGATCCTTGGATTTGTTTTTGATACATGAGTTTCAATTTCAAAGATGTTATTTATAGATTCCACATGATAAAAGATGCTTGGGAATTCCTGGATGAGTACATATATTAAATATGATAAATTATATTTTGAATTATTATATGAGTCTAGATTTTGGGTGGTGACTATGGTTGGAATGAGAATCTAGACATGCTTAGAGACATCTAACCCTGGCTAAAGTAGTCATGTTTAACCGATGTGTCATCAAAGATCCCAAGGGTGGAGGGAACATTATTTTATTTATTTATTTTCTTCACCCACCCATTTATGTTATAAATTATTACACACTATATTATCTCAAACTAGATACTCTTTTAGAAATCATTGGTGTTGGACTACTAAGACATAGTCACACCCTACATGGGAAACCATTTGGTACCAAAGTAGACTTTATGGATATAGGTGTGGATAAGTTCAAGAATACTATAGAAGATTCCTGTTATTGGTTAGGGTGGAGCATGGATATAGGGACTAGTCTTGTACCTGAACCATTTTGGGTGTTTGATATTTTTTTCCTCTTTGATTTATTTTGGTTATTTTCGGACTTATATATATATAAATATATGACTCTTTCATGTTTGACCTAATGATGGGTATAGAGTGCATTTTGATATAGAATGGTTTATATAGTCAAATATTGTCTTATTTATGACTTGATTTATTTATTTATGTCTGGCCAAATGATATATACTTTTTTTTAATTCCATGTAGAAAACTTTTATGCTTAGGGAATTGTCTTCCTATGGTGACCATATTACTCTCCTTTCTAGATTGAAACCTCTAGAATACAGGGAGTCATGCATGAGAACATGTAGATAATTTTCCTAGAGAACCAGTTCAGTGGATTCTGAAGCACGGTGTTACACATTATCCAACATAAAAAACTACCAACATTCATCCCATGAAACTCTTAAAACCTAGGAAATGAAAAAGTTTCTAATAAAATTCTATCTCCTTAATTATATTCTACTAAAAATTATTCTCAACAAAAAGTGTCAAAACCCATATTAAAATAGAAATTGTATATGGGGTCATGAGATAAACACTCTATGATATACCCCTCAAGGATCTTTATGTAATAATAGATCAACCAATAAATATTTAGGATAGTCATAAAATCTAATATCCTCATCAATAAAATCATCAATCGAGCCACATTTATACATATCATTTCATAAAAATAAATAATTAAATAAATTTTTATATAAACATCGCATTCATGACTCCCATTTCCAAGTACACCTTTCTATAACACTGTGAAAAAATTGAGAACAACCCAAGTGAAAAATATTACCACACAACATATTCTACTAATGACACCGACTCTCATTTTATCATTATTGGAATATAACTTCATATTCAACAGCTAACTCCCCCTATTCAATGAAGTGGGAGTAATCAGGAAGATCTTGAAGAATTTTTGACACCTAAAAAACATCAAAAATATGATCCATCGATAGAGGGAGTCACTATTGACACACAAAATCACTAATTTTATATTATACATTTAAAGGTATAATAAATTATCAAGAAATAATACTCCCATTACTGAACCTTCACTTCCTATGATAATGAGATAGATTTATGAATACAAAATCTCCAATTATGATCATGAGCCATCTCTTCATACGACCAACATAGGGATTTTAATGATCCTTATCTACCTTAATCCACTCATAAATCACCCAAATAGTCCCTGTTGTGTTCTCCACCAATTTTTGTATGATAATTGCTAACTTCCCAACCTCGATCCAACATAATAGATAATTTAAGAATCTATAATACATAAAATTGAATAGATACATACTGTTGTTTGACTGATAACTATTAGTATTAGAGGACTCAACAAAGGGTAGGTTATTCACCAATGAACCCCACAGATCTATAAAAAATGTGGGGAGCATGTATTTAAATGTTTGGATAGTTTTCTATATATGAACATACATCTATGGATAAGAAGGTGTGATGAGGTATAATTGAGATCCAAAAGCATTTTTGATGAATTTAGATACATTGTATGTAAAATAGGGATAATGATCAGAGATTATCATCCTTAGAACCCCATTGAGCCTTATAATCTCTTCCAAATACTTACTTGAGAATATATCAACTAAAAGTATCATTTTAATTGATAATAAGTGAGATTAGTTCAACAAATGATCTAAAATTACCTAGATGGAATCATATCCACATTGAGCTCAAGGTAAGCTGGCAAGGAATTCCATCAAGAGGTCATAACACTTACACATAGGGATAACTAGAGACTGAAGAAACCAACAAGAAATAATTTTTGGCCTTTACCTTAATCTAGGAAAAACATCATGATACGACCTCTATGACCAAACACTTCATCCCTACCCTTATGAAATAACTCCTCAAGGTATGATACACCTTATCCAAACTATGATTCAGGGGTAAGGAAAATCTATATAACTCAATAAAAATGACATAATGAATCAGCAAGGGAACAAATAACCTACCATGGAATAACACATAATATAAATCATCATTAAACTATCCTTTAGGGATATCACTATAAACATCATGATCCTTACAAACGTCCACCTCAGAAGCCCTCAACTAATATTATCCCAGCAATTTAATTAATGATTACTATTGGTCATCTAGCAGTGACACCTTATACCATATACATCCCCTATATCAGTATGCATTGTTTCAAGTACTATAAATCTCCATAGACAATAACCCCTAAATGATGGTTACTTTAAAACATTGGTAAAAAAATATAAGGATCATATCATAAAGGATCAAACAGTTTATCAGTATTGGGAGACCATATATATACATGATATATATATTACAATGGAACATGAAAATAAAACATAAAAATCATCTTGAAACATTATTATTCATTTTAATGCATCACAAAAATTAGTTACAGATCACTTCTTGATGCCCAGAGAAAGTGAAAACATAAGATGGATGAGGTCAAATTTTTATTAAGGGTACTAATAATAAAAATACTCATGATGGAAGATTGAATAATAAATAAACATTCCATATAATCAGTATCTTGAGAATGAAAAAATATATTCATGTATAATTATGAAAATAATCCCATGTATAATGACAATTGAATTCATTTTTATAGAATTCATGATGTCGTATATCTTGATGTTCACCATCAATCCATAAAACAAGACATTATACTTTCAATGAAGGTCACAACAAAGAAATTATTATTATCCTCCAGGATATAGTTATGACATCATTCTTGAATTTGGTAGTAATACACCAAATACCAAATCCTTTTGTCTCATTAGAGAAACTGACACAATGAGGGGTTATATAATACTGGGTCCTACCTGTAACAAATTTTAATCTAATTAATTATCTATATAAACGTTATGAGTATCAATAAAATGACTAATCAATATTACTTGAGAATTAATAAAAATATTTATTGAGATACAAACATATGGAAAATTAATAATTTCCCAGTTAATTAGTGGGATAACATGGACATAAGTCATCTAGAGAAAGATGGTGGATTGTTAAATAATACATAATAAAAATAGAAACTATGGGGTATTATTAATTTAAGTGTAAGTAATCTTATCAAAGAAGTAATTATATTATAGTGAATAAGGTTACATATAAATTTTTGGGTTATAAATGGAATAAAGTAATTGATTTCAATTGTTTTTACAGGGAGGGTACCATAATAATGGTTGGAAAATATTGCATTATGGTTTGTAATGAGAATGTAAATTATCTAAATCACATACCTTATGAGTGTCTATCCATGTGCATAGTATTAAGACTACTTATCATCCAATAGGGTAAAGGTTGAGTTGAAACACAACCATCTATTTTCAGGGTGATTATCCCTAGGATCATCTATGCTAAAACTGCATCAACATTCTAGTATCTAGTCAGGGATTTCATTGCTCAAAAAACCATAAACTATTTACTTTCACAAATTTAGGATTTTTGGTCATTATAAAATCTTATGAAATTTATTTAATTAGACTAAATATATATTTTAATATATAAAATGGTTGATAATTCCCTATAATTATAAGCATATTAAAATTACAATAAATGTTCGTACTTGAAAATTGTGGGGGTGGAATGAGAAACCATATGATTAAATATTAATTAACTGATAAAAATACTATAATTATAGGGGACAAGTAGTATAAAATTATCAAAATATATAATGGGAGATAATTACAAGAAATTATATTAAACAAAATATGTTGAAATCGTATTACAATAAAATTATTTCAATTAAAAAAGAAAAAATAAGGTTAAAACCCCCTTACCTTTCTAAGTAGATTCTTAAAGTTTGGGAGGAATCCTTAGAACCTTTGTAACTCCATAGGATGGATTTATAGAGCTATATGGAAGTTAAATTCATGATGAATTTATTTTTGGTAGAGATGGGTGGGAAAATGGGTGGGAGTGTTCTTATTTTATAGGAGACAAAGAGGGGCCTCTACATGGAAACTAAAGTTATTTGAGGGGTAAGAATTGTGTCACATTAGGGTTATGTGGGTTTGGTGATTGAAAAGAATTTTTTTTTAGTGAAACATTAAGGTGGTAATTTCTAACCTAAAAAATGTATTCTATAATGTCTATGTGTTAAATTAATTTAGTGAAATTTGATCCATAATATATTACCAATTTTAACACTTATTAATTAGGATTAAATATTAATCATGGTTATTATTTTTACACACAAAATATGATATGAAAATTATTACCAACTTTTTATGGGATGAATCCAAATTCTTGGTGCACAAAAAATGATAATATGTGAAAATGATCTTTTATGTTAAAATATATTATATTTATAAAAACTTTTTTTGGGGAAGATTAAGTTTTAATTATTATGTTTTTTAATCCTTTTTAACATTAATTATCTATTAAAAGAGTTTTCATATATTTTTATATATTTTAAAAATTTATATTATAGTATTAATTTTAAAATATTTCTATTTAATAATACAAGAAATTTAACAAATTTTTTTTTTCTATGAAAAATTATCATTTTACTATGATATTTACAATTTACAATAGTAACATAATTGTAGGACAAAAAATGAATTTTCTCCTCGTACCTGACCCAAAAAATATGATTAATAATATTAAAATAATTTCATTTTATTCAATTTATATAATTTATGAAAAAAATATTTTAATATTAGTGCATGTAATGCTTAAAAAACTATGTTTTAGAAAAAATATATTTATAAGCTTAAAATCTATGTGTAAGATAAAATTATCAATGATTTTCATTTACCTAACATAAATTGGATTATTATAAAACAAATAATTTTTTTGGGAATCCAAATAAATCCAAAGAAGAATTTTACGAATATAATATTTAATTAAAATAAAATTCCAAAATAGTACTTATTGGAAGTTATTACTTATGTATATAAAATGTTATTAATAAGTTTTCTAAATTCAATATAATATTTTTTAATTATATTGAATTAATTCTAACAACCATAATCAATGTAAAACAATTATAAAATCCTAGTTCATGCTTATATAAATTTACAAATTTGGTAAAAGATATATTTTTCATTGTTCACCTAAAAATAATTTATTTCTTAAAAATCCCACAAAATATCCTAAATTAAATTTTACATAATTAATATCAATATGAAATTATTTTTAGAAAGTAGAAATTATAGAATTTAGGATTTTAATTTTTAAATATAATCATGAATAAAGGATCTTTAAAATGTTCATTATATAACAATTCTTGAGATGTACTGTTTACCTACTAGAAAAGGTATCTAGTAATTCATTATCCCCCACATAAAATTTCATCCTCAAAAATGGGATAAATGTTGGATACTTAAAAAATGTGGTAATCCATTCCTTGTATCTTTTTTTGGATCCCAGGTTACAACATCCTGTTTTTCATATCTCTAAAGGACTTTCACCATATGAGTTCTTTGATTTTATAACACTTACTCTCTAGTGTCGAGGATCTAGCAAGAATATTCATTATAAGACAATCCATGTCCGATCTATATTCTCTTATATGTAAGTACATGCATTGAATCAGACATGTAATTCCTTAATAATGTGTCCTAGAATATTTTGTGTACTTTATGAAGGTAGGTTTTTATAGAAAATTGATGCGATACAACTCCAATTCTATCTAGAATTTCAAAAAACCAAATTTACCTAGGCATTAAATTCCCCCTTTTACCACATCATATCACTATCGTATATGGAGAAACCTCTATGAATACATGATCTTCCACATCAAATTCCATGTATTTCCTTTGATTAAGGTTATATATCTTTTTTCTCTGATATTCTTAATATGATTCAAAATAGTTCATACTTTCCCAGTGGTTTACTCCACTTATTTTGGGCCTACTAGCTTGCTTTCTCCAACATCTTCTCAAAAAAGTTGTAGAATAAAATATATTCCCATATAACTCAACATAATATGAAATTTTTATTCTCAAATAGAAACTATTATTATATTCCATTTCCATTAGAGGTAGATACTGATCTCATACGCCTTGTAAGTTAGGATAACATGATCCCAACATGTCTTTTAATGTCTGAATAGTCCTTTTATACTACCCATCAGTTTGGAGATGATAAGAAGTTCTTAAATATTTGTTTGTGTATAAATCCTATTTATGTCTCCTCTAAATTTTTAATGTGAACCATGGCTTATGATCAGATTCAATTGATATAGGTGCATCATTAAGTCTCATTACTTCACTTATATAGATTCAAAAGATATGTTTGAGAGGTAAGTCCTCCTTTATTTATATGATTTGTAAAGAATACGTTTGGATATCCACAATAACCTACATAAAATTATTCTTTTTAGGAGTGTTTTTAAGTTAAATATAAAAGTTAATTGAAATAGTTTCCCTCTTCCATATTGGTATAGGGATATGTTTCATGAATCATTAATGATGTTGACATCCATCCTTTACATATTGCCAAAAAATACATCTAGAAACATATTCTGTAGTTTCCCACTACTTATCATCCCAATAGAAATATTTTATTAAATCACTGTACATATTTGTGCTACCTAGTGTTATAGAGTCTTTTGAGTTGTGTTTTTCATCAAATGATTCCATTTTTCAGTCAGTTATGGATGTCAAAAAAAATTATTTTTTCCAACCATTAACACAGTATAATAATAAAAAGCATCCTATAATCACCCATAATACAATGATCTAATTCTCCTTTTCAAACTCTTATCATTATGTGTGAATTTTTCTATCTTCTATTGTATTTATGGTTTAGAAATAATTTAGAAAAAGTGCGATGTTTCCCCTTCCTAAAGATTACAATATCAAACTTTACAAACTCCATGAATATACGATCCATGTCTATCTTTATATTGTAGAAAAATTCATCATCTTTCCAATTTAAGGAATCATCCACCTTTTCTAATTTTAGATGGGGGTAGTGTATCATGAAATCATAGTCCTTGAGTAGTTATAGCCATCTTCTTTTCATCATGATGAGTTCCCTTTGGGATATAATTTCTTTCAAACTCTTGTGATATGTATATGTCTCACATGTCTCACTATGATGATGGATCCTACATAAGTTCAAGTAATATATTACAACCATAAATTTAAGATGATGAGCTAGATACTTCTATTCAGGGATCTTTATTTACCTTGATGCATAAGAAACAAATCTATAATTTTTAATAAGCACACAACCCAATCTTTTTTCGATGCATCACTGTATATTAAAAATCCATCCTTTCTTGTTGGTATATTCAAAACTGGTACAATGAATAATTTAATCCCTTTTCCTTAAAAAATTAAATAAATTACTTTGACAATGTGAATTTTACTACTTTATATGTCAACTTAGTTTATGATTTAGAATTTTTTTGAACAAAATATCGATAATGACCTACTAATCAAAGGAAACTATGTATCTTAGTTATATTTTCGATGAGGAAATTTGTTAATTTCATTTATCTTTTAAGGATCAGTACATTACTCCTCCATAGAAGAAATATGTTCATAAAAATAAATGTCATGGAGAAAAAATTCATACTTATTGAAATTCATAAAAAATTATTTATGTTTGAGATTCTCAGGAATGATTCGAAAATGATTCTCATGTTCTGCATAGACTTTAGAGTATATAAATATATCATAAATTAATACCACTGAAAAGTGATCAGGATAATCCATTAATAATATATTCATCATATATATAAACACATAGGGTGAATTTGTTAATTTAAAGACAGTATTTGTAAACTTATAATGTCCATACCTCATATGAAATGTAGTATTTTGAATAACATTCTTCTTCACCCTTAATTGGGGATAACGATAGAGAATATAGATCGTAGATAAATATTAATCAACTTTAAGTTTATCAAATAAGTCATCAATTAAGGGGATATGATAATTTTTTTTATAATAGTGGAATTTACATAATTGTAATTGATGTGTAACCTCGTAGAAGTATTCTACATCTTAACAAAAGAACAAGGGATCCATAAGGTGAAACACTAAGGAGGATGAATCCATTATCACATAAATCCTATAGTTGTTTATTCATCTCAAATAATTATACTAGGGATATTCTATATGGAATCATAGATATAGATTATTATGGTAGTATGGTTTCAATGTTAATATCTAATTTATACTCCGGTGGAGGTATTGGTAATTCTTCATAAAGAATATCATTGTATTCATGCATAACATGTACATCATCAAATTTTATGTTTTCCTTTCAAACCATATGTTTCATATTATTTCCCTCTATAAGGATTTAATTTACATGGGAGACTATGGGATGATCCATGTATGAATTAGATAATGAGGTCTCACCTCTAAATACAATGAACTCCACTCCCTCTTCATGAATCCAAATCTCCTTATATTGGAAATAATTTTTTCCATTATATAATTAAATACAATACATTACCTTAATTATATCAAATTCAACCATAGGTATGATAATAATGTTTTAATTTAGTATATATATATGAATTATAATGTGGACCGACAAGTATACCCACATTTCAATAATATTTCTCTTGGGTGTCTTCATTGATAACTGTTTTCTCAGGGTTCTTAGAAGTGTTTAAATATTCTCAGAAAATATACATTATATAAAATAGAGATAAAATCTAAAATATCATAAAGAATTATCTATAATTGATTTTATTATAAATTTACTTCTTATAACATATTTATAAACTTCGAATTCAGCCGTGGTAATTGCATATTAAGGACCATTCCCCCAAGGCCTCATCTGAGGTACATTTCCTTTATAATTAGGGAATTGGTTTGAGTAATTACCCATATATATATAGTTAAATAATTATATATTTTGGTAATCCTTCTTTCTCTTACCTTCATGAGATAGTTGGCCCTTATCTCCAAACTTGTAACAAAATATTATTCCCTTTAAATAAGCTTCAGGGTGTTTTTTTATAAATATCCAATTCTAGTTGTCATATAATTCCCCTATTCATCACCACATTTCTTTTCACATGGCACTCAATTATTATCTTCATATATTGACTTCCTTTTAAAATTTAATACTTGGAGGATTATTTTCTTATCTTGATGGAACTTTATATGATATCATTAGATGATGAAAAGGCTTTAGAGACTAGTTACCTTTAGAGTATCGACTTAAGGCCATCAAAGAAATTTTCAGTCTTAGTTTTCTTGTTTACATACATAGGATATCAAATTACAAGAAAATATATTAAAATTATCCCTATACTCAGAAACACTATCCTATTCCTTATACTTTAATGTATGTAATTTCCTTTCTATATCAGCTCGTTGCTCTTGATGGAAGTATTTATTAAATAATATCATATTTAATGTCTTCTATTCTGGGTTTTATTTATCCCCTATTTAGTATTTTCATTTAATTACCCCCATTAATTATCCTCTACCCTTATATGATAATCCACCATGACAACATTCTCCCTTTTATTACTTCCCAATGCAAAAAAATATCTTCTCTAAGGACTTGATCCATTATTTGGATACTAGTGGATCAATTGTCCAATTGAATGATGTTGGTTGTTGTCACATGAAATAGTCTAACATTGTTTTACAATATTATGGATAAGTAGGTTTCTTCTAATATTAAAGGTTATTAGTTAAAAATTAAGTAAACTTATATAATCTAGCCATAATATTCTCAGTTCTAACACCAATCATGTTAGCTTTATGTGGATGGAAATCCCTAAACTAATTATGGGTGCAGATGTGATTTACCTTCCTCTTCTTAGGTTCTATCTCTAAAAAATGGCATATACATAATTTTTGTTTAACATTAGGAATATTTAGTCATAAAAATCCCAATTCATTAACAAAATTCTTAGAATATTTTATGGTTTATCATATTATTAGTGATAGAGATGTTCTAATAAAATCTAGTTACATATGTTCTTACTAAAATATCTCTAATACCAACTATATCACCACAAATAAATTAACCAAGAGGCATTGTTGACTTCATTACATTGGTACAAAATATAAGTATTTCATCAGAAAGGATAGAATAATTTATAAGTTTTGGGAGACTAGATATGTACCTGATTTCTATATTACATTGGAACATCAATTTATAAAATAAAAACAACTTGAAATGTTTCTTGTTTCTTCAAGTGAATCCATGAAAATATTCATAGATCAATTCTCAATACTCATTGGAAATGAAAAAATAACAAGGGTGAACTCAAATTCTTAGTATTGGTATAAGTATAGTGGAAGTTATTATAATATCCATTGAAATGATCATAGAGTGAATAACCAATGAACATTCCATAAAATCAATATCATTAGCATGAAAAAATGTCAATGTATAATAATGAGAATAATCACATTGATGGAAATAACATAATTTAGTGGGATAGAATTTATAATACTAAGCATCTTGATCTTTTCCATCAAGGCCTCATCCAAGATATTTTTATTTTCATCACGGTCACAATAAAGAAATAATTCTAGTCATCAAGGACAAAATTAGAAATCATGTTTGTATTGGGTAGGTGTACACACAATAACCAAAACATTTCATCATGAGACCAACTAATGGATCAACGTTCTATATAATATTGGTCCCCACATATCCCTTCTTTAATTCCAATGAATTCACCATATAAATAATATGAATATCAATAAAATGATTCATAAAAACACTTTATAAATTATTAATCATCAGTATTGAGATGAAAACATATGGAACACAAATACATTCCTAGTAAATAACTGGGATAACATGTACATAATCCATGTTGAGAAATATGGTGGATGGTTAAATAATAGAAAATAATCATAGAAACAACGGTCTATTCTCAATGTAAAATGAATCACCCTTATCAAAGAAATATATACAAGGTAGTGAAAAAGGGTACTTTAAAAGTGATGGGTTATCATCTAGAGACAGTAACTCAGTTCAATAGTTTTCACTGAAATATAATACCAAATAAATAGTCTAAAAATTAATCAGTACGGTTTGTAAACAACATGTTAATTTTCTGAATCATGTTCATTGGGAGTTTCTAGATAGGGGTGTAGTTTGATGACCACTCATCAGGCACCAAAGTTAAGATTGAATTGAAACTCAACCATCATTTTTAGTTTGATTTCCCATATGTTCATTGTGACAGAAATATATCAACTTTCTAGTATCTAAATAGTGATTCTATTTTTAGGAAAATTACACACACCTTACATTCCCAAATTTAGGTTTTTTTCATTGTGACATCTTATGAAATGACTATAATGAGATGAAATATTATTTTAAATATATTAAATGGGTGATAATTCCTTAAATTTACAACAACAATGATATTACAATAAATTTTTCTAATAGGTAATGGAAGGGGTGGAATAGGAACCCTTATGTTGGAATAATAACTATTATGTAGAAATAAGGAGTAATAAATAATCAATCATTCTCAAAATAAGAGTAAAAGGAAAAAAATAAAAGATTAAGAATAAGATCATAGACACCTCGATTTACATGGGTCAAAAATGATCTCTACATCCCCAAAGAGAAAGAAAATTCATTATTTCATAATAGGACAAATAGAAGTTAAATTTTTAGACTCTTAAGAACCCATGATTGAAAGAGATAAAAAAGAAACAAGATGAACAACAACCGATGTTATAAGTGTACCCACACAATAAGTATACTATGAAATAGTAGCGATGGTAGAAAAGTATGACAAGCTACAATAATTTTTCATTGTTGGTATTCAAGCCTTCTGTTATGACTATTACAAGATAGAGATTCTATAGTACCTTGTAACATACTACTATAATCCCAAGTCACATGTAGCCTAGTGTGTAATTTGGGCTACTAGAAATTAGACCAACATTATCCAAGGACTGGGATATATCATTCCAAAAATATCCCACATGGAGCCTAATCTAGCATATTAACCTACTGCGATGCTACTTCAAAAACATATTTAATATGAGATCCTTCGTATCTTCACTCACAATTGGGTTCTTTCCCATAAAAGTGTCAATTTCATACTTGAAATTCATGAAATACTCATTATTTTCTCTTTCCATGATTTTTAGTATTTTCCTATATTATTCCTCTCATCCACCATTTCTGAGATATCTATTGTCTAGCAGATTATTCATTCCACAAATATGCTTCTTTGTTAGCAACCCATCATATATTGAGCCTATGCAAATATGGTACTTCAACATAATATGATTCATCTAGGCATGAAAATATGGGATCTTTACAAGATTCGTATCACTCTTACCATCACTATATAATATAGTTTTCTTTAACTTTATCTCTATCTTATACATGAAGTTATTCAACCAAAACACCTATATATGAGATTATGTTACATTAATTTATTTAAACTCTATGGTAGATAACTCCACTACCTTTTTCAGCTGAGCTATCCATCTCACTATAGTTCATCAACAAGTAAATACATAACATATGGTATTCCCCATATTATTAGAATCTCCTCAAAGGATGGTATACACATAACAGAATAATTATTTTACTTCCCAAAATCACATATATACTTCATTATATCCCATAAAATACCTTAGTAATCACTTCACACCTTACCAATAAATTTCTCTAGGGTTATCCATGTACATTCTCCCAAATCCCGCTACACGATAATCACAAGGTGGATTACAAACCATGACTTACATTAGGCTTCCAATTGCTAATGCGTATGAAGCCTTTTCCATGTACTCAACCTCTTATGCCATATTTGGTGCCTACTACTTGAATAATTTGAAATTTATTTCCAAGGTATTAGAAAGTTTTTTTGATTCCATCATACAGAATCTAATGAAAAACTTTTCTATTAATCTTGTTATAACATCAAGGATCTATATGTGTGAAATCTTTTGATATTCTTCCCCAAAATATTTCCAGATTCTCTGTGGTATTTTATCTCAAAATACTTAGCCATATTCCCTTTAAACTAATTAATCCTATGCATAAATTATCCTGTTATGAGTATTTCATCCAAATATATAAGAAATATATTTTATCAATCACCAAATGACATATAAAAGTAGCATTGATCTATTCCACATATTTTATATGAATTTTGGATTATGAATTCATCAAAATTATCGTTCTACTGAAATAGTATCTACTTTAACCCATATAAATTGTTATGAAATTTACACACCAAGTATTCCTTTACTGACTTATTTTATCCATTTTTATGCTTCAAATAAATTTTATTCTATGGATATTCAGTAAAGAAAGAAATATTTACATTAATATACTCATGTTTCAAATTCTCTGATGTAACAATACTAAGAACAACCCAGAAGGTGGTATGCTATACTACATGTGGGAATATTTCAATGAAGTCCACACCATTATTCTATTGAAATCATTTCACCACCAATCATACCTTTTAAATACTCATACCATCATTTACACCCTTTAATTATTATAAAAATTTGTTCTATAGTTATTTATTTCCTTATAGAAAATGGTTCTTCTCCCAAATATTGTTTTCGTATATAGAGTAAATCTACTCCTTCATAGCTAACTCCCACTTTATTGACTCCTTCATCTACATCACCTAATCAAATAATTATACATCTCCTCCTTAATTAAATAAATAATTGTGTAATTTTGATGAATAACTCTACACAAGACTTATCACCCATGCTACTCCCATCTACTACAATTATGTAGTAGACCCTATTATTCTTGGTGTCACATGCTCTAATACAATTTCAATCTTAATGTTCTACTAGAATTATGATTTTCTTATTCTGACCATCAGTTTTAACAACATGATAGTTATTTTATAAAACACCTTCATTAAATATCATGTTATGGATCTTAATGACCATATTTTACATAACATCCTAGAACTAAAAATAAATCTCCTCAACACCATCACTGATAATGAAACATCATTTTGACTTGGAATTATGTTTTTTCCATTGCATAAAAATGTATATGTAAATATGGAAAACATAAAAGACTCATAAATAATAGAGAGTCTTTACACCATACCTGGATAGATACCCTCTAGAATAAATACTATCATCAGTAAAAATAATTTGAAATTGATGATATATGATATCATGTTTATTTACTGTGCCTAGATTGTCTTGGGTAAACTTAAGTGTAGTCTCATACTACTGGAACATTCATTCAGTGTACTATTCATCCTATAATCTATAATATTTTACTGTATTTCACCTATAAGTGTCTTCTCCCACTAAATTCCATTATTATAACAAAATCCCATGAATTTATTACTATCATAATCTCTACCATTATTAGACCATGAGGATTTTAACATTGATCCTGAATCATTATCCACCATGGTATTCTACTTATGAAACATTTTAAATACATTAGATTTTAATTTTAGAATGTAAACCCACAACTTCCTTATTGAGTCATCGATAAATTTCATCTAGTAATGCACTAGTGTAGGCTCCCCAAAAAACAGTGTAAACTAGACCTGAATTATTGTACTTGGTGTTCTACCTCCCTTTGAAAATTCAACACTCATATACTTTCCAAATATTAAATCTTCTCACAATATAACCTCCATTAACTCTATCTATGGTAGTATTACTTCAATTTCTGGAACCTTCATCCCATTTTATATCATATGGAATATAATATAGTTACTTTTTTATGATTACCCATTATAATTTATTAATGTAATCTTTCCCTTGAGCATTTTTATGCTGGTGGGATGTGATATGGATGGTTTGGTTTGATTTGGTGGTGGACGTTGGCATTGGGTGGCCGTGGAGTCAAGTTCCGTCAAGGGAATTGGTCACTTGTTTCACTACTCTTAAATTAAGACTCTTACACTCTCTCTAATGTGGATTTGAGTGGTGATTTTTTGGGGCATTGGGATGTGAGGGAGAGGGATCGCTGGCTCCCAGAGATGGTTCACCTCTATCGGTTCCCTAAGGTTGACATTTTCAAGAAATTTCTATGATGGATTCAATGGATACTGATGTATGAATGTGTTTTGATCAGCTTGGCTTCACGTATTGCTATTGGTTTTATATGTCGTTTGTTTCTAGAATGTGAAATCTCATTGATACTCTATACGGAAGAGCTTCAGATGAGGATTTATAGAATGATGTTTTCACTGGCGCTTGACCATTCATATTTGGATGTTCAAGAGGGTATGGATTTTTTCCATCGGTACCAAGCCCATGAAATATTACATTGGACAGCTAGTTGAGCGGTCTAGTGAAGGTGGAAACTTGACATAACGATGTGGCCGCTAGGGAGGGGAAGTTCTTGTAACTACCTGGGATGACTTTCTTGTATGGTTTTAATAGGATGAAATTTTTTTGGTTTTCACTTACCCTTTAAAAGTGTCATTTTAAAATACAAAAAAATGGTTTCATCCAAGATTCCTAATAGACAATAGATTCATTTTTAAAGGAATATACCTAAAATTTTCTATAATGTGTAAACTCTTGATATTTCTTTTAATCCAGGAATCTCCCTTCCCTATAATCTGTATGGTTTTATCATCAGTAAGATAAACCTTTCCAAAATTTACAAAAATATAATTGTTCAAAAAAACCCTTCGATGAAGATGAATAAAAATATTACCCAAATTTCTAAAATTCATGACTCCATAGGTCTATCGACATTCATCAATAACACATCATCAGTTCCTTCAATTACCAGATTTTTTTTGTTTTAGTTTCAGGCACCATAAGTTTTTCTTTTCACCACTTCATGATGTGTCCTATATTTTCACAAGTCTAGAAGGTAGGACCAACCCCTTTAACTTGTCATTGAAAATTCCTATTCATTTGGATTTTCCTATGAAATTGTCTAATTACATGTATCTATCGATTCATTCCACATCTAGATAAGAACCGGAGAATCAGTTTGATTCTCTTCTTCAAATATTCTCATTGTAGATCAGGTCTCACACATATTTAAGAACCAACATTGTATTCTCCAAATAAATACTCACAACTAAATAGTATCCTTCATTTATTAGGTAATGATGAATTTAAAACCAGATCACTTACCTCATAGTTTATCATAATTTTCACCCAGGAAAACTGACATGTGATGATATTGAATTCATTAGTGTGATTTGAAACAATATTTCCTTAAATATACTTCATAATTAATAATCATCACTTTTGGGGAAAATTATTTGATCCAGAAGTCTTGTCACACATATTAATGAGATATTTCATCAAACCATCCATCATAGTCTCCTCAATGATGTTTAATTCCATGTTTTCAGACAACATATGTAACACCACTCCTAGAACAAGTTGATCCAGAAGATCTCACTATGTCCTCCCAAAATCCATTATTTTTTATCCCAGAAGATACAAGTGTGATTTTTTTTTGATAAAAATAGTCATCAATCCACATACTTTAATCATTTAAATCATTTATGTTTAAATGAGGTATATTTTAATTTCATTCTTCTATATACAATTTTTAATTTCTAAAATATAACCTCAATATTCCAAAATCACCCACTCATATCAGTTTTTTTGGAAATTTGTAGAGAAATAAATGATCAATGAAATATATAAGAATATTAAAAGAGTTAAGAAACAAAATAATAATAATAAGATCATAGGCATAGGGAATTACATGTTTTTAGAATGATCCCTATGCCCATAGAGAGAAAAAAATTCATAGTGTATCAAGATAAAAATGAAAAGCTAATTTCTTAGAGCACCAGAAACCCTTGATTTAAATTGCACATAAAGCAACACAAAGGATAGTAAATCATACTATATTAGTACTTGCATTATATCTCCATCATGCTATAGTAGTGGTGGAAACAAATTCCAATGGGATATAATGCTCTATCAATGTTGACAGTCAACCCTACTATAGTGACTATAACAAGTATGGGATACTATAGTGACCTATAACATGTTGATATAATACCCTATCATACACAACATGGTGTTTAATATGGGCCTCCAATAATTGGCCTAACTTTATCTAAGGATCCAGTTACACCATTATAATAATGATGAAATAGGAAAAAGTCTATAATGATAGAGGATAATTAGAATCTAATTAATCAAATATAAAATAGGATAAAATACCATGAAATTACAGTCACAATTATTTTTGGAAATGGTATTTTTATAAAACAGTTTGAATTAAATAATTATATAGAAGGATGTAAAACCCTTATATTTCTAAGCATCTTCTTAAATCTTGGGAGGAATCCTTAGAACCTAAGTAACTCTTTTAGAGAGAATTATTGATGGATAGGGAAGGGAAATTTATGATTAATGCCTTTAGGGTGGAATAGAATAAGAGATTATGTGGTAGTGATCCCTTATTATCGGTGGAAAGTGGGGGTTTTCCATGGAAACTAAAGGTAGGTATGGTATAAGAATGGAATAACATCGTGGTCAGGTGGGCCTGGATATTTTGGTGTGTTAGGATAGGAAATGTTTATGAGACATGTAGGTATATATTTACAACCTTACAAAGGTATTTTAGATGGTATAAGGGTAAAAATGATTTAGTAATAATTAAACCACTATATATTACCCATTTTAAGACTTATTAATCTTGATTAAATAATAATCACTGTTATTATTTTATCACTAAAAAATAAGAGGAACTAAATTGTAAAATTTAAAGATGATGAATCCAAATTTGGCCTCTATTCAAATTTTAAATGTGGTAAAATTAAATTTTAAATTGAAACACATAATGTACAAAAATGCTATTTTTTAAAATGATTATTATTTAATTATTAGATATTCATAAATTTATTTAAGATTATTTATAAATTAAAAGAGTGTCCATTTATTATAATATTTTTATACACTTCATATTATAGTCTTAATTTTAAAATAGATTCATTAGAAGATATTTTATAATTTTCAATGTATTAATATTTTAAAAATAACTATTAATCATGATAACTAATATTTACCCTGGTAAATTAAATTTATTAAATTAAAAAAAAATCTTCTATTAACTAATATATAATTTATGATTAAGAATATGGAAATCATTTAATTTTTTTCAATTTTAGAACTGATAAAAAAATTAATTTTAATATTAACACGTGTAACCTATAAAAAAATTAGTTTTTGGAAAATGTATATTTTTACACATAAAATTTATGTGTATTATAAAATTATCAATGATTTTGGTTTTCATAAAATAAATTGGTTTATTATAAAACATAGAAAAGTTATTTAGAATCCAAAGTAATCTAAAACTAAATTTCGCAATAATCTTATTTAATTAAAATAAAAGAGAAAAATAGTTTTTATTGGAAATTGATACCTATATCCTTAAAATGTTAATCATAGGTTTTATAAATTAAACATATTATTTTAATTAAATGAATAGTATTACTAATTATAACATTGATCAATTAAAATGTATTATAAACACCTTGTCCTTTCTTTTATAAATTTATAGTTTTGGTAAAAACATTATTTTTCACTATTCAATAAAAAATTTAACCTGAGTTAATTTGGACCTTATTAAACCCCAATATGAAATCCGTTTTTATCAAATATAATTTCATGAATTTAGGTATTTTACTTTTAAATATAATCATTAATAAAGTGTCTCTATACTTCAAAATGTTCAATAGTTTTTTATATGTAGTGTTTATATAATAGAGTAAGGTATTATGTAATACAAGCACCCCCATAACTCTCTAAACATCCATAGTCTCATGAAAAACATCACCGCATGAATTCCTTCTCAAAGAATCCATAATAACATTCCATTTCCTGGGTTCATTGGAAACCTAGGAGATACAATATTGTAAGATTTATATTCAATATTATTATAACATGTTCAAGTAATACTAGGAGAAGATATATATGAAACTATTATTATTAATTTAGACAATATATCACTCATTTATGTGACGGTATAGACACAACTTAAAGGAATCCCTAACCATGAAAAGCCTGAGATCATGGTCAGTGTGGTTATATTCATAGGGTTGTAATGGTCAAAAACCATAGGTGATTTTTGATAAATAATACATCATTAAATGACCCAAGACAAGCTATAAAGACTCATAGTAATCCTCAAAAAAATAAATCCTTAAGAAAATAGATAGTAGGAGAACTAAAAATCATATACTTTAGATATTCAAAAACATCCTAACATTGGATAGTCCAAATGAAATGATAATTATTCCAGTCAAATAATTTTATAAGACTCACAATTGAAGATAAATGTTTCATAAAACTCCTGTAATATCCTAAAATTACAAGTAAACATAAAAATTATGCATAATTCTTGTGGATACCTAAGAAACAACTAACATGATCTTAAAATGGTCCACAAATACTCCCCAATGAGGGAAAACTAGCCCTATCAAATGCAACAATAGGGAAAGAGCATATACTTAAACAACTTCCCCAAAAGTGAATGATGTTAATGAACCTCAAAAAAACTCACAGAAATATCATATTATCGTCCTCGTATTTGAAAACAACAGTATGTTTTCAATGAACCCTGCCAAAAACCAATCTAGAAACTCCCAAAACATAACATTCATTATCCCTATGGACATGGTTAGTATGTTCACAGAACCAAATGTAATTACTGTAAACATGATGTTCCCATAACAAAAAATGAAGTTAGTTTTTGAGAAATATTAATATATCACCTGCATTTGATGATATCCAAAATTAAAATAGATATTTTCTAAACAACTATATCCATTTAGAAGATCAAGTAGATCATAAATCCATGGGTTGGGATATATGTTATTCATTATCACTCCATTTAAGTGATGTTAATTGATACATAATCACAAAATACCATCTTCTTTATTCATGAACAAGACTATACAACCCCAGGGTGACACACCAGGTCAAAATAAACCACTATATAAAAGATATTTAATCTGAATCCACAATATGAGTAACTAAGAAGGTGATATTTCATATGAAGACTTTTAAATAAGAGGAAATCATATCTATAGTTATATCCCACACTCTATTCCACATCAAGGGGGTAACACTAAAACCTATTCAAGAAAAAAATTTATGAACACATCTACTACCATAGAAAACAACTCCAGTTAAACCCCCTATAATTTCAAAATTAGACCGGTCTTCATAGAAGATAGTGAATCAACCTATAATTTGTAACACCCCTACCCAAACCACCCGGTAAAATATGAAAAGCCATATGAAATCATGCATTCATCCCCATATTCAAGAGGTTTCAAATTCGTGTCTGGGGCCAAAGGAGTATCATAGGGACACTATTCTATCAATACCTAGTAAACATTATATTATAATAAGTGAAATAATAATAAATCAAAAAAATAATGAATTTATGAATTATCATTAGATTAGTTGAATAAATAATAAGTTATAACCCATAAATTATCAATATTTCATGTATAAATGTAAACCAAAACTAATAAAATAGATCCCCAAAGGTGATTTATCAATGTATGAGGTAAGAAAAAAATAGAAAGAATATAAACCATATTACATGAGGTGTATCTTGCAGTGTGTGAATCCTCATGGTAAACCTACTCAACAATCAATCATCAGTATCTTTTCCTTCTACAGATCCCTAACAATGAAATATACAAGAACATTGAAAAGATCATGAAGGGTTTGAGTTCAAGACTTAGTAGTAAATGACCAAAGAACCTCCAAATAAGTGCATGATAAATACAAGACCATTCCATCAAAGTATACATAACAGAGTATAATGTATATCACACAAGAAAAACATATATGTTAGGTCCATAGAAACTAACTCTACCTACTTTGACACCATTATGAAAGTAAAATGAACCATCCAAGTATAAGAAAACCCCCTCCATGATTAGATATCTCACAAAACAACTTTTACACATCCCATGTATGGGATTGTCCA
This sequence comes from Viscum album, assembly GCA_963277665.1. Lineage (NCBI taxonomy): Eukaryota > Viridiplantae > Streptophyta > Magnoliopsida > Santalales > Viscaceae > Viscum > Viscum album. The sequence goes on along the minus strand of OY728142.1, from coordinate 1,224,654,642 downwards.
TAGACATATAGATCAATATGTCACACATTCCTCTTGAGGGGGTATAGTAAATATGGAGCAACCTACATCAACTCTAGAATATAAAGTTAATTTTACCTAAAAACAAATATATATTGTGAAAAATCAAAAATCATTTAATAAGAATAAAAATCCACAACCATAAAAAACTATATGTCAGAAAAAATCAAACATAGGTTTCATGGGGATACACACACACACCTGATGTGACCAGTCATCAAACATAATCCTCACAAGGATAGACACGCTCAACAAATATCATTACAAAAACCATTATAATACATAAACTAAGTTCAATGGAATCTTAACTTAGTTACAATTAATATTAATAGAAAGGCTCATTGTCGATGTCCAAAATCACCAACGATTCTCAAGAATATATTCTACCAAAAAAATCGAGGTTTGATTTGTAAATAGATGCTAGTTCCCAGAATATGAGTACCAATTATACCAAAAACATAGAAAACCCTTATTAGATCTTGTAAAACATATGAATTAGATCAAGATATTAATGTTCTAATTGTTTTTTATCAAGGATAAGAGAATGTGATTGATCAGGACAGTGTATGAACTTGGTGGTGTAAGAATCTGAGATGAAACCACTGTATTGGTGTTAAATGTAGTAGTTAGAAGGTAGTAGATCACTCAAAAATAACTAGAGAGGGACCATATGTCACTAAGAATCTATGAGAGTGTGAGATAATGAGAAAATAGGATCATAGGTTAATTTTTTAAAAAAATTGTCACATAAAGCGGCAAACCTCACTAGGCCCCATATGATTCCATTGGCTGGAATGTGGATGCTGGGTAGAACCATAATTTCCTAGGAGCCTCATTAGATAGATATATTATTGTAGAAAAAATATAATATTATCCAAATCCTCATAGAATAGCTAGTGGCTTCCCATTAGCTGCTTTATAGGACAATTGTAACTTGAAATGCTAAATCGTATCCACTAGTGAAACCATAGCCCATATCCAACCTCATAAATACCGATAAACCACATAAAAACACTTAAAAACATACTCCAAGATACTTAAAAGCTAAAAAGATACGTGAATGAAATATATGTTTCATAATTATTACCCTATTTTGATGTTAAATCCTCAAGAAGTATCCAAAGTGGTATGCTTGAACAACATGTGACACTCTCACCAAATGTCTATTTTATACTTCGACATCTCTTCTAGATTATGAATTTTCTACCACTGATGAAAAAAGAGGATAAATATCACCTTGAATAACCTTCTTACATTAGTCCACTATTAATATATGTCAATCTAAAAAATATGTTCCTGTATCTAAATCAACATCTACGCAGTCATGAAAATGCACAAGATCAGGCTTGTACCTCTGGAGATGAGATACATAGACAAAATTATGCATACCTTGGTACTTTGGAAGATGATTCAACCAATAGGACACCATCCTAATGTGTTATACTATCTCAAATGATCTAACATACAATATATCCAACTTTCATTACCTCATTAAATGACTATTCCATAACCAAGGTGACAACCACTGGAAATCCTTATTGCTTGAAATAAACTCCATGGGTCACCTACATTGGTCAATAAAAGAAAAATGCTTGTTTAATTGTGTATCTAGAAATTTTTGAATAAACTATACCATATTTTATGTCTCCTACACCATAATTCTCCAAAAAACTAATGTTTCTATCACATCATGCCAATATATCGGTGAAAAAATGGTCACCCCAACAGTACCACAAACAAAGCCATCTAAATTTAGGATTGGAATTTGTTATTTTATGAAAAATATATCATAGACAAATGATTATCAAATGCTCTTTTGAAATATGTAACACATGCTAGAATAATATTTTATAGTAATTGGATCATTCTCTATGACTTCTTATTGTTCAATGGATGAACATATTCTCTCAGGTTTAACTGAGTCCCCATCATATTTTGAAACCCTTTCAGAAAATGTGATGTAAACTATGTGTATCAACAAGATTCCAGACTCTTTGATACTCAATTTAGCACCAAAATCTTCTAAATGTAGTGTATTCCTAGACCATCCACTGATTTAGTCTCTTAGATTTGTATGAAGTGATCCACTATAATCCAAATAGTATCCCAAAATCTTAGGGTCCTGGTAAACCCAGTCATGAATCATATGGTTACCTCAACCTAATTAATAATTGGAAGTATAATTGGTTTGAGAAAACCTCTATGTTTAATATTCATGACCTTTTCCTTATGACATGTCAATCAACATGAGTAAAATTTTGTGATGCCTCTCTTCATACTAGGCCACTAAAACACTCATCTGAATTTTAGATACATCTTGTTCGGTCATGGTTTCATTTCCCACTAAAAATCATGATAGTATCTCATAATATCCTCTCACATAGAAGAAGGTGAAAGAGACCTACCATAAACCAAAATCATACCATGTCTATCTATAAGGACCCGGACTTAAAACATTACATAATATTGAATTAAATGAATAATTAACATGGAGTATCTTTTCAGGTTTAGATTATTAGAGAATGAGGATATAACTATTACATTACATCTAAAAAGTTAAAAAGTAGACACTTCTACTCAGTTTCCATTTTTTTTATAAAATAAAAACTCTTGAAAAAAAGATTCATGTCCATTTCAATATTTTAGACAGCATGACTTTCCGTTGATCCCATCTTTGACCCTATTCACTTTAAGTCTTGTGAAAAACATTTCAAAACATGGGATGAGCATAAAAAGCTCAGTAAGGGTGATAAAGCAAATAAATAAAACATTAGTTAATTAATACATATATAACATACACTCTTTAACATATCTCATGAGAAAATAATATTTATGAATAACACATAGTAATCACAAATTTTAAAGGTAACTTTTGGCATCCATATCATACATACATTGTAACTATCACAGCTACATAGGGAGTTATATTTGGAATACCCATCAAAATATATTCCCTAAATTTATTAGGAGAACCATTCACATTTACCTCCGTCATGTTACCCAATGCATTGGAGAGCTATCTCGAGCTCACCCATCCTAGGTTTATCATGAAACCACCCGCATACATAAACAATGCCCAAGAACTATAACATATAAAACAAACATAAAGGAAATATAACATTTTAACATTTCAATCACAATATATAGTTTAAATGTATAGAAATAAAAAATCTATTATAAAAACCATTTTCAATACCAAAATACATAAAAGAGTTTATGATATTTATTTTCCTTTTAAAAACATTACGACTTGTTAAGGAAGCCAAAGATCAAATAATACTCGCGACAACAAAAAAAGTTGTTGTCACCACTTACATTAAAAGAAACATTCTTTTTTGTCGTTTAGTAAAATGATTTGTACAGAAAATATTCCCTTTGAATGAAATTAAAAGTCAAATGGGTTTATAAATCGTATAAAAGAGAGTCATGTATAAAATAAAAACATGCCTCAATGAAAGGATATTGAGATGAAGTCCCTTACCTCGTGTCTGACTTGACCCGTTCATTGTTTAATCTTCTAAATAATAAACTAATGATAATTTATACATGCTTCATACCCTTTTTCATGTCTATTATTCCTTTTATATAACTTATTACCATATTTTATACATTATGTAATCATTTAAGTTAATAACGGTTGTTTGGTCGATATTTGGTACTTGAGTCAAAAATGAACATGTTATAATTATGAATTTTCCATGCAGTAAAAAGTACATTATCTACAAAATTATATTCATGATTTATATATCATATATATCATATATATCTTGTATATATTTTTATTTATAATAGTACATAATATTTGGAGATAATAAATGAAATGTACCATTAATGGAGACGATAAGTCGTACGTATTCATGAACGCCACTTTCATTTCTATTTCACATATTAATGGAATGAAAACATAATGATACATAGGTATATTATAATTCTAGTATAATATCATATATAATTTCATTAACTCTATCCTTTATATGTTTCACGTAGGGCATGAACGATTCATATCACTTAGAGGGGGAGGTAGTCTGCACTTCCTCAAATGAATTTATCGCGTTTACCCATTATGGAAACCATAAGGGTATGCTATAAAAAGGAAAATACAGAAGCATAGGAACAATATAAATATAATATATATCATATATAAATACATTTCCATCTTAATGACCACAATGAGAGGTGGTAGGAGATAATTGAACAACCATTGTTTCAGGAGGGGTTAGTTTTCTATCCACAGAAACAGTATGTTCTGTTCCCATTAGATGGAGGAGTGTTTAAGTGTAGTTTTAATACTTCTCCTAAGTACAACCTAGTATATTGAGGATACTGGTGTTTTAAAAAAAATAAAAGAATAAAAAGAGTTTAGAGTGTTGGATAAGTAAAACAAAAGAAAATAACTTAAGAGAAGACGTTGCCTTTAAATCGAGTAACTCCCTTTGGTTTGAACCAAAAGGGTTTCTTAATGTGATTTATGCCTAAGGTAAGGCTTCTAGGATGAAAAGAGGGATCTTAGGAGCATATTTTAGTAGAGTTTGGATGAGCCAAAGGGATTGAGATGTGTGAGAAATGGGTAGTAAGTGAGGGCTTTTTTAAAATTAGAAGAGGGGCTCTTTTTCAAAGTTTGAAAATATTATTTTATTATATAATGATTTTCGGTTTCTAAAGGTCCAAAAAAAAGTAAAGTAAAAGATAAGGTGGCCCATGTTTGAAATAAATTCATCCAATAAAAATTGGACAAGTTTTGAATATTTTTTTAATTTTTATCTTCTTATTTATTTAAATCATCCATTAATGATGTAAACCTTGCATCATCATTGTGGCATAAATAATTTGATTTATTTTATTTTTAAAATTATAAAAAAATTACCATGATGTTAGAAATATTTATAGATTTATAATGAATATTTATAGTCAAATACATCAATTATATAACTCCATATTAATTTTTTTTAATAAAACAATACATGTTTATGACATTTTTATTTTTACTTTAAATAAAAAGTTATTAATGTCATTATCTTACCCAAGTGGCTCCATGGGGTCACAAAATTGAGCCATGAATTATCTTGGTTGGACATGACTCATCCAATAAGGATAGGATAAGTGTCAAGGTAATTTTATATTATTATAACATTATTTTTAACTTAAATTACCCTAACTACCTTTAATCGTGATTAATAAAAGTAAAAAACTAATATTCACCAAAAATTATTTTTGTAACAACTGGAGATTTTATGAGAATTATTCTTTTTAATTTTATTTATGTCTTGTGTTGTATGCTACACAAAAATCAGCTTTAACTATATTCAACACCGTATTAGCTTGCAGTATACACAACACTATTCTTGGCTCGGGTTACACACACTTTCAAATTCGTTTTGTGGAAATTATTTTATGCAACATTAAGTATAGATTTTGTTTAATGTATAAATGAAATATGTTTTGATTATGTTATACACAACAACAAATGGAAGATTCGTGACACGTATCTTTGACTTGGCTTGCATTACACACAATCAAGACCTTCCTCAATAGCGTGTGTAGTACGCAATATCGAGTTTCACTAAACGATATATTATTAATATATTATTATTATGAACTAGCCATTATAAATAGTAATACACACTTTTTGAAATTTTATCTTTTTAAATGAACTTCATTTTTGGATTCGGAATTTCAAAAATATCCTAGGGTGAATTTTTGGTATTTTTCTGAATATGTTCAATTTTTTGATGAATAGTGAAAACACTAGGTTACTATTTAAAAACTCACTTTTTATTTAAATAATTATATATTTTATTTAAATTTACTCTAGGTCAAAATTAATACATAATACTTATATAAGTTCAATGTAATTCATTGGATTCCTTTAATAATAATTTTAGATATATAAAAATTTTATTGAACTTTTTACCGTCTTTTACCCACCTCCTAGGAGAATTTGAAAATTTACATAAAACATAATTTTACCGCTTTTCTGAGTGAATTTCAAAAATCTGAGAGACACGGTTAATATCAAGTAGTAAAATGTGGTTCAATAAGATAAAAATAATTTTTGGTGAACAGTAACTTTTTACTATTATTTACCACGGTTAAAACTAAATAGGGTAATTAAGGGTAAAAATGATATTATTATTACCCTAACACATGTCCTAATTCTATTAGATAAGTTTAATTCGACCAAAAACAACTTTAGGAACAAAATATTACCCTTTAGGCACACTTGAATTAGATTAGGACATTTATTACTATTTTATTTAAAGAAGAGTTAAAATAATTAAAATCAAAGTTTAATAACTAAAACATTTTTAATATAGGGTTATAAACAATATAAATTCGACTATAATTATTCATTATAAAGATAAAAATATTTACTACAGATTGGTATTTTATTTATAATTTTTATAAATTAAATAAGTTAATTTATTTAGGACAGAATGATGAGCCAATAATTACCTTATTAATGAAATATTAAAATAAATGATGTTATAAATACCCAAATAAATGTATTTTTAGAATTTCTATGAATTACACTAATTTTATAGGTTAATATGACATGTTTTTATTGATTTAATTATATTTTTTAGAACTCATCATGCTTTTATGATATTCACAAAAATCAAGTACCAAATAGTGTCAAAATTGACATAAAATAGTTTTTAAAACAAATATTATATTATTAATTGTTATTTTATTCCTAAAAATCTAAGGATAGGCCAAATGACTTTTATAAGGATATATATATTAATAATGAACCACTTGGGGTTATTTTGGCTTGATATAGTTTGTTTATTTAACATATATTGTAAGAAAACAAAAAAACACGGTAAAAGTTAAATTATTTAACTTAGGGTTAAATCTAAATGATAAGGATAAAATAGTAACTTGAACTTGTCTAAAACCTAGTGGTTGAGAGGATTTAAAACCATCCACACCTTTACTTAGAAATAAATAAATTTGGAGCTATTAAAAACTAAATATGACTTTATAATAAAATAATATTTTAAGTTTTTCCTAAGGCGCCTCTCTCCTCCCTTATAAAATGGGCACCCCTTCCCTCTTCTCTTCACACCCTTTTGAGCCTTCAATCTCGACCAAAACCTGAAAATTAATCTTCTAAACCTCTCTACTTATATCATATAGGTTCTGGTATTCTCAAAAGAACAACTCTAGTGCCCTAAGAAGAATTTTAAAGGAGGTGCGTTGAGGAAGATGTAATCTCTTCTACCGATTCCTTCAAGTTTTCTTTCTTCTTCAACTTCTTCTTCTTTATTTGTTTCATTATAAAGTAATAACATAAGTATCACTAATATACTGATATGTTATTATAAATTTTAAACAACCTCATTTCACCTTCTATCCATCCTACGGAAAACAAAATCATCGCGCGTGCATACGTACAAAATACCATCTCCACGCCGTGGTGTAATCAGTTTTTCCACCCCCACCTTACCTGGATGGGTATAATGGTGTAAAGAATAACTATAAATAGTTATTATAATATCATACTAATTTTTATATATTATATCATCCACTACAATTCAATTCAATAAGTATGGGAACAATATCATCACTCGTGCGTACGTACGGATTACCGTCTCCAAGACGCGATGAGATTCATTCTCCATGTTAACCATTCAAGAATGATTATAAAGTATATTTAATGAATAATAATGAAATATATTACATAATGAAGTAACTGGATTTATGTATATATATATGTGTGTGTCATCTAATTACTTCCATTCAAGTCAATAAGGAAAAGAAAACAACACTCATGCGTATGTACGACCTACCGTCTCCATGAACAGTGTATTTCATATCATCCATCTATCTATTATATATATATATATAATGAATATATATGATATATAAATCATTATTTATATTTCAGAAGTATGTAAATCATGATATAAGTAATAATAATATCAAGAACAACAAGTCCAAACATGTATGATAAATGAAACAATTTTACCCAAAACACTACTTTAACAAGGAATTTACAAAAGAACGGGTAATATAATGTCATAAGTGAACCATATATGATATCATAACAATGAATATGGATCTGTAATAATTCAATGAAATTATTTAAATCATTATACAGGAGGTTTGGATACATACGAAGCTTATCATACATAAGGTAAGGGAAAATTTTGCAAATCTCATTTTTATCCGAGATTGCTTATACGTAAGTATTTACTAGGGTTATGTTTATCATCCATGTCCATGTTTTCTAAGAAAAATTCATAAATGCTTTACTATTCTTCCATGAAATTTGAAATTCATTTTTACCCTTTTTTGAATTTTTACCACATTGTATGGAAGGAATCTTTCCTTTGGTTATCATATAAGTTATTTTTTGACTTTTCTGACAAAAGTACGAGGAGAATGTTTTTTTAAATTATATGGAATGAATGGATTTTTACGGATTTATAATTCCTTATTTTCATGAAGCTTACTCTACAATATTTCATGACTATTTTCAAAAAAATCATTTCCTTTACAATTGCATGGCATTTTGTGAAAGGAAAATGATTTTGAAGAAGAAAGGATATTTTCCTCAAGAATTCATTTCAAGTGTTTTATCAAAATCATTTTCCATATAAGATGGAATTATTTCATATGTGTATGTTTCAAGTATAATTTTTCTATGATTTACATGGCTTAACTTTTCTTATGATGAAATGATATCCATTTTTTTGTATGGATTATGTTATAATGGGATGATGTTTATGAAACCAATTTTATACTTTGGGTAATGATGAATGATTTATGTTCGTGTTGTGGCACAAGTAAGAATGATTTCATTATGAGATTGGTGGGACCTATATCTCCCTCCAATGCATTGGGTAGAGATTTATATCTCATGATATAGACATGGCTGGAGTGGTAAGTTAATCTAGTTCAGTGTTATAGGACTGAAACGAGGAGTGAACTCGATTCAAAAAGGGACTTTGTCCACTAAGATGGTCTTGGAAGCAATGCCTTGGATACTATGGAAATCATATCATGTGATTAATGTTTTTCCACAATAAAAAGTTTTATTTCCAAGCTATTTTAACATGATTGATGTTCCATTATGATCCATGCCTTACGGACTGCCATGTTTTATGTCATTGCTCAAGATTTTGATGTTTAAACAATATGTTCATGTTTTTTATGTTAAAATGTATATGGTTTGTTTTATCTCCTCCATGCATACCCTTACTGGGAATTTGAGCTCACCCTTTATATGTTTTCTTTTCCCCAGGATATAAAGAAAGGTTTTAGGAAAGAAAACAAAAGAGGAAGATCTTTATGGGAGATGTTGAAAATCATTCACCACGATTAGAAGATTATGTTTCGAGTTCCCAAAGACATTAAACTATTATGGTCCTTGTGTGTTTGTTTTTGTTATGTATTCAGTATTCCACAAAAGTAATGTATTGTCTATGTACGTCAGGTTTGGGGTCTCTACAGTTGGTATCATAGGAAAGGTTTATCCAACCTTTGGAAACTAGGATACGAAAACGTTAGTGAAATCCCTAGAGATATTTCTAAGGTATATCTAGGGATGTCCCAAACGATAAGTATACGTATAGGTAATAGTCCTAGAATTACAGTAACGATCTTAGAATTTAACCTAAGATGTTAGATATTGACAGTACTCCCCTTTTATTATGTTGTTTTCCCTAGCATGATTTTTGCCTCTCACACTATTCTTTTTGGGTTTTAGATGATGGTTGGAACCTAAAGGAACCGTGTTGATCAATATAATGGAAAATGCAATGATTGTCCTCCTAAACAAACCAATGTCATGGGAGATGGAGTGAAAAATATTATTGCTATACTTACCAAGCTATGAATCATTCTGGACATCCAAATGAGCCGAGAAAGGAACAATATTCTATTGAGTCCTTCATGAGACAACGTCCACCGTCATTTAGTGGGTCTTCTGATCCACTTGTTTCTAAACAATGGATCAGTACCAATGAAAAGATATTTTCCATACTTCTATGTTCGGAACATGAAAAAGTCATTCTGGCTATTTACTTTTTAGAAGGTGAAGCAGATCAATGGTGGACTCTAATTAAGAATACAAGGCCCCGAGATGAAATTGAATCCATAGAATGGGACGAGTTAAAGAACTTGTTTTTTAGTAAGTACTTCCCTCATATTCTTCGAACAATTATGGAAAAGCAGTTCCTCGAGATTAAGTAGAAGGATGATGAATCTGTTGGTATATACAAAGCGAATTTTACAAGGCTTTCACGGTATGCATCTGGCTTTATTATCCAACCTGGAAGTAAAGTTGATCTATTCTTCAGTGGCTTAAAACCAAGTCTTCGATGGGCATTAGCTATAAGAGACTTCAATAGTTTTGAAGAAATTGTGTGTTGTGCTATCAAGGTAGAAATGGAAGTTGGTGTTACATATCCATCTCATGGTTTTGACATGAAACAAAAGCTGGAGTTCAAGGAAAAATCTCAGAATAATGTTGTAAAGAAGATGAATGTTTCTTTATGCTCAAAGTGTGGAAAGAAGCATGGTGGAGATTGTCTTAATGGGACTAGGAAATGTTTTAAGTCTGGAAAAGAAGGTCATTGAGTAGTTGAGTGTCGATGTAATGGAAAAAGGGTTCATAATGATGTGAATAAAGAAAATACTGTAGAGAACGCACCACCAACACTTCAATTCTTCAAGTGAAAGGAAATAGGGCATTATGCTAATCAATGCCCTAATCCAAGGGTTAATGATGATCAACATGAGGAACCACTTAAGGAAAACGATAAAGGGAAGTCACATTCGATCACTATTGGCGATGTTGAATATGACGATGATGTGGTGGAATGATTAAGTTTTTATGTAATGGGATTCCAAAATAATGTTGTATAAAGTATCATGGAATATTGGAATATTTATGTATTTGTCTATTGTGGTTTTCAATAAATTTATGGTACCAGTAACCATGAAATGTTATTTTGGAAAGCAGATGATATGATAAGGAGAAAAAGAAATGTTTAATAGTATTCATGAGATCATGACTCATATAAGGACAAAGTTATATCATGGTTTGAGTATATAGAAATTTTGGGATTTTGGTATGTGGAAAGTGTTAAATTTTGACAGCATTCATGTTTTCACTAAGGGTCAATAAGTATTCATTTTTAAAGAGAATATATGATTAAGGTATTCACATGTTTGTAATTTGACCAACAAGATATATCGTATGATATATGAGGTATAAATGATGGTATTCACATGCTTGACAGATGACAATTCTAGTAATTGTTTTCTTTATACTATGATCTTGGACAGAAGTATTTTGGATAAGCCTCAATATTGGAATGAATTATATTGGAAATGAGTTTTTATTGTTTAAGGATAAAACATTTTTCGATATTATTGATGTAATGTTATAATAATATAGTTTTAGAAATAGGAAAACCTACAAGACGGGTAACAACCCGTCGCGTCAGACAAGGTTGTGGGAATCGAATCCACAACCGAAGTATGACAAGACTTTATTTCCTACCACTGGCCTACAGGAAGTCCTTGGTTAGTAGAAACTAGTTTTATTAATCAGTACGATATATGAAGTATAAGTCTATTTTTTGAATCATATATTATTAACCTCACCATAGATGGACTTATGTATATTTGACAACTTTTTATAACCTTTTGTTTTGTGACATATGGAATGACCCATCATTCTATCACATCATCTGCTAACACTTCACGAATGAAAAATTCAACTTCATTTCATTAAGAGATGAAGTAGAAATTGTTCAAGGAAAAAAAAATTGTGAGATTATACCAAAATAAAATAAGTATTTCTTCTAATTCAAATTCTTCAACTTTAGGGAAATCATCTTGAAAACCAAAAATTTTGTCCTAGAGCCCATATATCCGATGAATTATATGGTACCTTAGATCATCAAAAATATATTTATTTTTGATTGTTGGCTTTTTCATAGCCATGTCCTCTACCACTCTTCATCAGAACATGATGGTTAGATTTTTCTTCCTTATCCATATTTTCACCTATTTTCTCCTATGTTGAAACCCAATGATTAGTTAATTTGGGTAACCATTACATTTCATATTTTTTTTTAAAGTTCAGTTTTGGTATTCCTTTTTATGATGTGGGTTTCTATGAAAGAAAATTTCAAGTAGTAAACCATTTATAACCCGGATGAATTTCGAGGGAGAAATTCATTTTAAGGGGGGGTAGAATGTAACAACCCGATATTTTATGAGAATTATTCCTTTTAATTTCATTGATTCCTTGTGTTGTATACTACAACCAAATTTTCTTTCACTATACGCAACACCATATTAGTTTGCAGTATACGCAACACTATTCTTGGCTCGTGTTACACACAATTTCAATTTCATTTTGTGAAAATTATTTTACGCAACATTAAGTATAGATTTTGTTTAATGTATAAATGAAATATGTTTTGATTATGTTATACGCAACTCCAAACGGAGCTTTCACTACACTCATCCATGACTTATCTTGCATTACACGCAATCAAGACCTTCCTCGATAGTGCGTGTAGTATGCAATACCGAGTTTCACTAAACGATATATTATTATTATATTATTATTATGAACTAGCCGTTATGAATAGTAATACCCACTTTTTGAAATTTTATCTTTTGAAATGAACTTCATTTTTGGATTCGGAATATCGAAATTATCCTAGGGTGAATTTTTGGTATGTTTCTGAAAACTTTCAATTTTTGATGAATAGTGAAAACACTAGGTTACTATTTAAAAACCGACTTTTTAATTAAATAATTATATATTTTATTTAAAGTTATTTTTTGTCAAAATTGATACATAATACCTAGATAAGTTCAATGTAATTCATTGGAGTTATTTTATAATAATTTTAGATATATAAAATTTTATTGAACTTTTCACCGTCTTTTACCCACCTCTTAGGAGAATTTGAAAATTTAAATTAAACTTAATTTTACCACTTATGTGAGTGGAATTTAAAAAATCCTATAGACATGGTTAATATCAAGGAGTATAATGTGGTTCAATATGATAAAAATAATTTTTGGTGAATAGAAACTTTTTATTAATATTTACCACGGTTAAAAGTAAATAGGGTAATTAAGGGTAAAAATGATATTATTATTACCATAAAACATGTCCTAATTCTATTGGATATGTGTAATTAGACCAAAAACAACCTTAGGAAAAAAATATTACCCTTTAGGTCCAATTGGATTAGATTAGGACATTTATTATTATTTTATTGAAAGAAGAGATAAAATAGTTAAAATCAAAGTTTAATAACTAAAACATTTTTAATATAGGGTTATACATAAGATAAATTCAACTATAAATATTCATTAGAAATATAAAAAGATTTCCTACATAATGGTATTTTATTTATAATTTTTATACAATAAATAATTTAATTTATTTATGACACAATGATGATGCAGTAATTACCTTATTAATGACATATTAAAATAATTGATTTTATAAATACCCAAATAAATGTAATTTTAGACTTTTTATGAATTAAACTAATTTTATAGGTTAATATGACATGTTAGTATTGATTTAATTCACTATTTTCGAACTAATCATGCTATTATGATTTTCACAAAAATCAAGTACCAAATAGTGTCAAAATTGACATAAAATAATTTTTAAAACAAATATTATATTATTAATTGTTATTTTATTCCTAAAAATATAAGGATCAAACAAATGACTTAGATAAGGATATATATATTAATAATTAACCACTTGGTGTTATTTTGGCTTGATATAGTAATTTTATTAACCATATAGAGTAAGAAAACAGAAAGATACGGTAAAAGTTAAGTTATTTAACTTAGAGTTAAATCTAAATGATAAGGATATAATAGTAACCTAAACTTTTCTAAAACCTATTGGTTGAGAGGAATTCGACCCATACCCACATTATCTTCGAAATAAATCAATTTTTATCTATTAAAAACTGAACATTACTTTATAATAAAATAATATTTTATGTTTTTCCTAAGGTGCCCCTCTCCTCCCTTATAAAAAGGGCGCCCCTTCCCTCTTCTCGTCACACCTTTTTGAGCCTTGAATCTCGGGAAAACCCTGAAAATTACTATTCTAAACCTCTCTAGTTATATCATTGAGGTTATGGTCTTCTCAAAATAACAATTCTAGTGCCCTAAGAAGAATTTTACAGGAGGTGCGCCGAGGAAGAGGTAATCTCTTCTACCGATTCTTTGATGTTTTTTTCCTTCTTCAACTTCGTATTTAGTTGTTTCATTACAAAGTAATAAAATAAGTATCACTAATATACTGATATGTTATTATAAATATGAAAAAACTTCATTTCACCTTCTATCCATCCTATGGAAAACAAAATCACCGCGCGTGCGTACGTACGGAATACCATCTCCACACCGTGGTGTAATCAGTTTTTCCACCACCACCTTACTTGGATGGGTATAATGGTGTAAAGAATAACTATACATAGTTTTTATAATATCATACTGATTCTGATATATTATATCATCCACTCCAATTCAATTAAATAAGTATGGTAATGATATCATCGCTCGTGCGTACGTACAGATTACCGTCTCCACGACGCGATGAGATTCATTCTCCATGTTAACCATTGAAGAATGATTATAAAGTATATTTAATTAATAATAATGAAATATATGACATAATAAAGATAATATATTATATATATATATATATATATATTTCATCTACTTACTTCCATTAAAGTCAATAAGGAATATAAAATAGCGTTCATGCGCACGTACGACCTACCGTCTCCATTAACGGTGTATTTCATTTCATTCATCTATGTATTATATATATATAATGAATATATATGATATATAAATAATGATTTAGATTCTAGAAGTATGTAAATCATGATATAAGTAATAATAATATCAAGAACAAAAATTCTAAACACGTATGATAAATGAAACGTTTTTACCCAAAATGCTGCTTTAACATGGAATTTACAAAAAAACGGGTAATATAAAGTAATAAGTGAACCATATATGATATCATAACAATGAATATGATTCTGTAATAATTCAATGGCATTATTTAAATCATTATACAAGAGGTTCAGATACATTCTAAGCATATCCGACATAAGGTAAGGGATAATTTTGCAAATCTCATTTTTATCAGAGATTGCTTATACGTAAGTATTTACTGGGGTTATGTTTATCATCAAGTTTTCTAAAAATGTTTTCATAAAATGTTTACTATTCTTCCATGAACTTTTAAAGTTATTTTTACCCTTTTTTGAATTTTTACCACATTTTATGGAAGGAATCTTTCCTTTGGTTACCATATAAGGTACTTTTTGACTTTTCTAGAAAAAAGATGAGGAGAATGTTTTTTTAACTTATACAGCATGAATGGATTTTTACGGTTTTATAATGCCTTATTTTCATGAAGCTTACTCTACAAGATTTCATGACTATATTCCAAAAAATCCTTTTCCTTTAAAATTTCATGGCATTTTGTGAAAAGAAAATGATTTTGAAGAAGAGAGGATATTTTCTTCAAGAATTAATTTCAAGTGTTTTATCAAAACAATTTTCCATATGAGATGGAATTATTTCATATGTGTTTGTTTCAAGTATAATTTCTTTATGGTTTAAATGGATTCAATTTTCTTATGATGAAATGATATCCATTTTTTTGTATGTATTATTTTATAATGGGAATGTTTTTATGAAACCCATTTTATAATTTGGGTCATGATGAATGATTTATGTGCGTGTTTTTGAACAAGTAAGAATGATTTCATTATGAGATGGGTGGAACCTATATCTCCCTCCAATGCATGGGGTAAAGATTTATATCTCATCCGATAGACATGGCTAGAATGACAAGTTAATCTGGTTCAGTGTTATAGGACTGAAATGAGGAGTGAACACAATTCAGGAAGAGACTTTATCTACTAAGATGGTCTTGGCAGCAATGCATTGGCTACTATGGAAATCATATCATGTGATTAATGTTTTTCCACAATTATAAGTTTTATTTCCATGCTATTTTAACATGATTGATGTTCCATTATGATCTATGCCTTATGTACTTCCATTTTTTATGTCATTGATCAACATTTTGATGTTTAAACATTATGTTCATGTTTTTATGTTCAAATGTATATGGTTTGTTTTATTTCCTCCATGCTTACCCTTACTGAGCATTTGAGCTCACCCTTTATATGTTTTCTTTTCCCCAAGATATAAATAAAGGTTTTTGGTAAGAAAACAAAAGGGGAAGATCTTTATGGGAGATGTTGAATATCTTTCACCATGATTAGAAGATTATTTTCCAAGTTTCCAATGACACTAAACTATTACGGTCCTTGTGTGTTTGTTTTTGTTATGTATTAAGTATTCCACAAAAGTAATGTAATATCTATGTACATCAGGTTTGGGGTCTCTACAATTTTTATCCCACTGAACCACATTTTACTTACTAACAACAACCATGAATGTTGGATTTTTTAAATTCAATTCACCGAAGTGGTAAAATTTTATTTAAATGAAAAAGTTGGTTTTTAACTTCTATGTAGTATATTACACTTTTTTTCAAATATTGAAGGTTTTAAGAAAAATTCCAAAAAATCACCCTAAGCTAAATTTGATATTAAAAATTAAAAAATGATGTCAGTTTTACAAAATTAAAAACATATAGGTTTCATTAATTTATTTTATAATTATTTGCCATTGTCAAAACAAAAAAAACGTGTTTTTAAGAAATAATTAGTATCAAAATATTGACACTAGTTTTTGTCCAATTACAAAGTGAAATTGATTCCAATGTATAACATTGGAATAAAAGGTAAAAAAAATCTAATTACACTTTGAAACCAATTAAAAAGATAATAAAACCACATATATATATTAGATTAAAAGGCAGTTTTGAATTAAAATACAGTACTTTTCACTATTCATTAAAAAATGAACTTTAACCGAAAAATACTAAAAATTTACCCAAAGTAAATTTTGATGTCCCGATTATAAAGAAGAATTTTATTTTGTCAAATATAATATATAAAATTTATAAAAACTAGATTTAAAAAGGGTTCTCCATCAAAAGGTGGTAAATCAACCTTTTAAAGAATATTAGAGAATTTGTGCTTAAAATTGGATTCATTCACATTTGAAGCCTCTAAATTTTATTGGATAAATGTAAAAACATTTTAAAAACATGTATAATACATTGTAGTTAGTTTTATTCATTAATTCCCATAAAATAGCTAGGCGTTAACTACCATTTAAAATAATAATATTATATTATTATTTTGGAACATAAGATTTCAATGAACCCCGTTCTTGTGTATTGGGTACACCATCGAACATAGAATCCCCTTTAACGTAAAATTAATATTTAATTAAAAAATATTAATAAATATGAAAAATGTTTTATTCTTTATTTACCTAGGATGCTACATCATTCCACCCTTTTATAAATTTCATCCTCGTAATTTTTATTCACTTATCAAATAAGTGGGGGTATATATCTCTCATAGAATTTTCAGATTCCCACATTGCCTCTTCAACCATATGGGTTTTCCACAAAATGTTCACCTGATGAATTACCTTATTCCATAATAATTACTCTCCAAGGTCAAGAATCTGGACTGGTTGTTCTTCATAAGAGAGATTCTCTTCCAACTAAACTATATCTGGACATAAAATATGAGATGGATCTGGCATATACTTTCTCAACATTGAAACATGAAAACAATTATGTAATAGGGACAAATATGGAGGTAAAGACACTCTGTATGCAACCGATCAAACATTCTCTAGGATTTTATAAGGTCAAATGATACTTGGACTCAACTTTCCCTTCTTACCAAAACACATCACACTTTTCCATGGAGAAACTTTGAGAAAAACATGATCACCTACCTCAAAAGAATGATCCTTACTCTGGTTATCCGTAGAACTTTTCTATCGAATCTAGGATGTTTTCATGTGATTCTGAATAAACTAATATTTTACTGCCATATCTTCCACCAATTCTGATCCCACTAGCTTCCTTTCCCCTGCTTCATCTCAAAAATCTAGAGTTCAACACCGCTTTCCAAATAATGACTCAAATGGAGCCATCTGTATACTGGAATGAAAACTATTGATTTAAAATAATTCATCCAAAGAATGATGTTGGTCCCAACATCCCTGATAATCCATCAAGCAAGCATGTAACATATCCTTTAAGGTATAAATTGTTTGTTCTTGACTTCCCGTCTAATTGAGGACGAAAAGTTGTACTAAAAAATAATTCAGTACCCAATGGCTTCTGAAGGCCTTTCCAAAATTTAGAAGTAAACATGTGATCACGATCAGATACAATAGAGAGCGGAACTCCACGCAACCTAACTATCTCCTTAACATAAAACTGAGAAAGTGGATCTAGAGACAAATTATCTCGAATAGGAAGGAAATGAGCAGATTTAGTCAACCGATCAACAATAAACAAGATTTCATTATTACCTCGAGATGTCTCAGGTAATCCCACAACAAAGTCCATGGATATATTTTCCCATTCCCACTCTGGCACCAGTAAAGACTGAATAATCCCTTTCAGTAACTTCTACTTTGCTTTAACCTCTTGAAATGTTAAACACTTCATAGAAAAGTCAACAATATCTCATTTCATTCCCTGCGACCAGTAATACTCCCGAATATCTCTGTACATCATGGTACTTTCGGGATGAACTGAAAATGGAGAACTTTGAACTTCACATTACAACTCATTCTTCAACTATGAATCACAAGGCACACATAATCTCTTTCCAAACCTCAAAACACAATAATTATCAATGTTAAATTCAGGAAACTTACCCTTCTAAAACAACTCTACATTTTTCTGCAACTCACTATCTTGCTTCCGTGTATTCTTAATTATGTCTGATAGGGATGATCTCACTGTCACCTAAAACAAAACAGAATAATTTCATACACTAACAACTTCTATGACAAATTTCATCAAATCAAAGACCAGAGGATCTTGTTCCAAACTTAGCATGGTTCATGAAGAATTACTTTTTCAACTCAAATCATGATCCACTTTATTTTCTTTTCCCAGATGGTAAAGGATTGTGCAATCATAATCATTGATTAATTCCAGCCATCTCCTCTGTATCATGTTCAATTATTTCTGAATGAATATATACTTTAAACATTTGTGGTTATTATATTTTTCACATTTTAATCCATTAAAATGACGCCTCAAGATTTTTAAATAAAAAAACAATATCTAATTCCAAATCATGTGTAGGGTAATTTAACTCATGAGGTTTCAACTGATGTGTAGCATAAGAAATCACCCGGTCTTTCTGCATAAGGAAACAACCAAGTCCTTTCAATGAAGCATCACTTTAGATAACAAATTAACCATCTTGGGAAGGTAATGTCAAAACTAGATCATTAAGCAATCTTCTTTTCAATTTATGAATACAATCATCACATTCTTTTGCCCAAATAAACATAACACCTTTTCGAGTTAATTTAGTCATTGGAATAGATAACCATTCAAAATTCTCAACAAACCTCTGTTAATAACCTGCCAAACCAAGAAAACTAAGAATCTCAGTTATATTTGTAGGTCTTGTCCATTCATCAACATGTTTTATTTTAACAGGATGAACAATTATACCATTTTTTGAAACAATGTGACCAAGGAATGACTTTTTTGTGACCAAAACTCAAAATTTCTGAATTTTTCATACATTTTATTTTCTTTTAAAGTTTGCAAAACAACCCTTAAAGGAATTTCATGTTCCTCTTTACTTTTGGAAAAAACCAAACTATCATTAAGGAACACAACCAAAAACTTATCCAAGAACTCATGAAAAAAACTATTAATAAGATCCATGAATATAGCAGGTTCATTGGTTAACCCAAAAGGCATAACTACAAATTCATAATGGCTATATCTAGTATGAAACACGGTCTTTAGAATGTCTGCTTATTTTACATTCAACTGATGGTACCCGTACCTCAAGTCAATCATCGAAAAATACTGAGCTCCCTAGAGCTGATAAAAAATATCATCGATATGAGGTAAAGGATACTTTTTCTTACCAGTGATGTTATTCAATGCTCTATAATCGATGAAAAGTCTCATTGAACCATCTTTCTTTTCAAAAAACAAGACAGAAGTACCCCATAGTGATGTTCTTGGTCAAATGAAACCTTTATCTAATAACTCCTGCAAGTTCTTCTTTAACTCTAAAAGTTCAATTTGATCAATTCAATAAAGGTGTTTTGAAATTGGATTAACATCAGGAACTAACTCAACAGTAAATTAAACTTCCCGGTCAGGTATAATACCAGGAAAAACATTAAGGTACTAATTTACTACTGGCACATCATTAATTTGAATAGTTCCTTTGTTTTTAGCAATATGTGCAAGGTAATATTCATTTCCATCTTTTACCAGTTTCTCAACTTCCTGATATGCTATCAAAAGTACGAGTTTATTATTGTACACAAAATAAAATATTTTTGAAAGGAAACTTCTTTAGCTCTACAGTAAATCTTAGCATGATAAATAGAAATCCAATCCATACCCAGAAAAACATCAAACTCTACTATTGGCAAAACAATAAGGTTTATATGTAGATTTTTTCTGCACACAAGGACATGAATGTTCTAATAATTTATTTTTGTATCAACATTTCCTCCAGGTGTTTTTACCATAAGTTCATGATTCATTTCTTGAGATGGAATCCCCAATTTACTTGAAAAAATTTCAGAAATGAAAGAGTGTGTAGACGCTGAATCAAACAACACATTGGCTTAATCTGAACAATCAAATAGTGTACTTGATACTACTTCATTCGATAGACTAACATATGCTAAATTATTTTCAAAGTATTTCACCACACCTTTCCTCTTGTAGTCTAGCTTCTTTCCCTTAGTTGAGTTCTTCTTCAGACACTTATTTTCATAATGACCGATTTCATTGCACTTAAATCATATTACTGATTATAAATCAAATTTTGTCTCACCATTACCCTAATCTTTTTTAGTGCAATTATGAGCCTTATGACCCATTTTACCGCATCAGTAGCACATACCATAATTTAAAAGACATTCCCCAGTATGATTTTTACCAAAATTTTCACAAACTATAAACTTAAGTTTTACCATCAGACTTTTTTGAAGAGTTATTCCTCTTAGCCTTACACCTTTACCTCTTATTTTTTTGTTTTTCAAAGAACACTTAATCATCGGAATACTCCATTTCCACCTTCTCCGCACATCGAACATGTTTTTCATAACTTTTTAACTCATGAGAATCTACATCCCTTCGATACTTTGGCTTTAATCTTGAGTAAAAACAGTTCACATTACAATCAAGATCTCATATGAAATTTTGAGCATACCTTTCCAGTCGAGTAAACTTTGCTTCATAAGCAGCCACTAAGTCATCCCCTAGCTTAATTCCAGGAATTGTTTTTCCATCCTAAGACGAAACACCTTTGGAAAATATTTCTCAATAAACATGCCTTTGAATTCATCCCAATCAAGAGCATCAATCTTCTCACTATCCCTGATATTTTCACCATCAGGCACCAATAATCAAATTCACCTTCAAAATGGTTAATAGAAAGAATAATATTTTTATGTTTTAAACATCCTATTACAACAAAAATATTCTCCAGTTCTTTAATCCACCCTTATGCTAGAACATGATCAGATGATCCTTTGAATGATGGGGTATGTTGCCTCATGAAATGCTCCACTACTGATATGTTCCTCTTCGGTTGATATAGCTGATCTCATGCATGGATACCACCACCATTTATATCCTGATTCAACTGTGCCATCACTACAACAAACAATTCAGTTCTGATTCCGACCATATCATGTTGCTGATTTGGAAGGTTGTCTCCCTCTTGATGTCTTCCCAACATAGCTACCATGTTTCCTCTGCGGTAAACCATTCTGAACACAAAAATATCTTAGGTGAAACAACATGATAATATCTAAATTCTATATCATTCCAATATTAAAATAAATTAATTTAACAATACCCTAACTCCTAAATTTTTCTAAACCAACCTTTGATACCAACTATAAGGACCCAGCCTTAAAACATTACATAATCTTAAATTAAATTAATAATTCACATTGAGGATCTTTTCAGGTTTAGAGTTTTAGAGAATTAGGCCATAACTATTACATTAAATCTCAAAAGTGATAGAGTAGAAACCTCTACTCAGTTTCCATTATTTTCACAAATTAAAAACTCTTGAAAAAAGAGTGGTGTCCAGTTCCATGTTTTAGACAACATGATTTTCCCTTGATCCCATCTTTGACCCTATTCACTTTAATCCCTATGAAAAACATTTCAAAATTTGGGATGAGCATAAAAAGATCAATAAGGATTATAAAAAAAAGATAGAAAACATTAGTTCATCAATACATACATAACATAAGAACATTAACATATCTCATGAAAAGATAAGATTTATGAGTAACACATAGTAATCACAGATCATAAAGGTTACTTGTGGAATCCATATCATGCTTACATTATATATATCATAGCTACATAGGGAGTTACATTTGGAATACCCATTATAGTATATTCCATAAATCTCATAGGAGAAACATTCATGGTTACCTCCATCATGTTACCCAAATCATTGGGGAGCTATCTCGGGCTCTCCTACCCTAGATTTATCACGGAACCACCCGTATACGTAAACAATTCCCAAGAACTATAAAACAGAAAACATACATAAAAGAATGATAAAATTTCAAAATTTCAATCAGAATATATAATATAAATATATTGAAATAAAAAATCCATTATGAAGAACATTTTCAATACCAAAATATATAAAAGAGTATATGGTATTTATTTTCCTTTTAAAAACATTTTGTCTTGTTAAGGAATCCAAAGATCAAGTAATACTCGCACCGTCGGAAAAGGTCATTGTCACCGCTTACGTTAGAAGAAACATGATTTTTGTCATTAATTAAAATAATTAGTAGTGAAAATATTCCCTTAGAATGAAATTAAAAGTCAAATTGGTTTATACAGCATATAAAAGAGAGTCTTGTATACAACAAAAATATGCCTCAATGAAAGGAGATTGAGACAAATTCCCTTACCTCGTGTCCAACTTGACCCGTTCATTCTTTAATCTCCTGAATAATAAACTCAAGTTAATTTCAACTTGATGATGATCCTTTTAAAAGTCTATTATTCATTTTATATCACTTATTACCATGTTATAAACATTATGTACTCATTTAAGTTAATAATGGTCGTTTTTTTGATATTTGGTACTTGAGTCAAAAATGAACATGTTATAATTATGAATTGTACAAGCGGTAAAAATTCCATTACCTCCAGAATGATATTCATGATTTATTTTTAATATATATTATATATATGTACTATATATTTTTTTTATAATAGTACATAAAATTTGGAGATAAGAAATGAAATGCACCGTTCATGGAGACGGTAAGCCATACGTACGCATGAACGCTACTTTAATTTCTATTTAGTATTTTAATGGAATGAAAACATAATGATACATAAGTATATTATAATTCCAGTATAATACCATATATAATTTCATTAACTCTATCCTTTATATGTTCCACGTAAGGCATGAATGAGTCATATCACTTTGAAGGGGCGGTAGTCCGCACTTCCTCAAATGAAATTATCTTGTTTACCCAATATGGAAACAATAAATGTATGCTATAAAAAGGAAAATTAATAATCCTAGAAACAATATAAATTTAATATATATCATATATAAATACATTTCCATATTAATGGCCACCATGAGAGGCGGTACGTGATTATTGAACAATCATCATTTCGTGAAGCGTTAGTTTGCCGTCCACAGAAATAGTATGTTCTTTACCCATTAGATGGAGGTGTGTGTAAGTTTAGTGTGAATAATTATCATAAAAATAGAATATTATATTGAGTATACTGGGTTTTTATAAAATAAATGAATAAAAAGAGTTTATATGGTTGGATAAGTAAATTAAAAGAAAATAACTTAAGAGAAGACGTTACCTATGAAACGAGTAACTCCCTTTGGATTGAACCAAAAGGGTATCTTGAAGTGATTTCTTCCTAAGGTAAGGATTCTAAGATTAAGAGAGGGATATTGGGAGCTTATTGGAGTATATTTCGGACGAGCCAAAGGGCTTGTGAAGTGTGAGAAATGGGTAGAAAGTGAGGGATTATTATAAGGGAGAGGAGGGGCTCTTTTGAAAAGTTTGAAAATATTATTTTTATTATATATGATTTTCGGTTTCTAAAGGTAAAAAAATAATTAATGTAGAAAATAAGGTGTCCCATATTAAAAATAAAATAATCAAATAATAATTGTAAAAGTTTTGGATATTTTTTTAATTTTTATCTTCTTATTTATTTAAATCAACCATTAATGGCGTAAACACTGCATCATCATTGTGTCCTAAATTTTTTCATTTATTTGATGTCTGAAAATTATAAAAAAATTACCATGATATAGGAAATAATTTTTGATTTATAATGAATATTTTTATTCAAATATATCAATTATAAAACCCCACATTAAAAATTATTTTAGTAAAATAATACATGTTTTTTACTTTTTTATTTTTACTTTAAATAAAAAGTTTTTAATGTCATTATCTTACCCAAGTGGCTCCAAGGGGTGAAAAAATTGACCCATGGATTTTATAGGTCGGACATGACTCATAAAATAAGGTTAGGACAAGTTTCTAGGTAATTTTATATTATTATAATATATATTTACCTTATATTACACTAATTATCTTTAATCGTGGTTAATAAAAGTCAAAAGATGCTATTGACCCAAAATTATTTTCATCTCATTGAACAAAATTTTACATAATAATGACAACCATGAATTTAGGATTTTTGAAATTAAATTCATAGAAGAAGTAAAATTTCATTTAAATGAAAAGGTCAGGTTTTAACTACTAAGTAGTGTATTTCACTATTCATCAAAAAATGAAGGTTTTCAGAAAAATTACAAAGAGTCACCATAATCTAGATTTGATATTCCGAATTAAAAAATGATGTCTATTTTAAAAAATTCAAAACATACAAGTTGTATTAATTGATTTTATAATTAATTCCTATTGTCAAAACAAAAATCGTGTTTTTAAGAAATAATAACTATCAAAATATCGACACTTGTTTATGTCCAATTTTAATGTGAAATTGCATCCAATAACCAACATTGGATTAAATGGTAAAAATAAAATCTAATTACCCTTTTAAACCATTCAGAAAGATAATATAACCATATAAATAAATTATATTAAAAGGTAGTTTTGAATTAAAATACAGTATTTTTCACTATTCATTAAAAAATGAACTTTAACAGAAAGATACCAAAAATTTAGCCAAAGTAAATTTTGATGTCCTGATTCTAAAGAATAATTTTATTTTGTAAAATATAACATATAAAAGTGACAAAAAATATATTTGGAAAGGGTTCACCATCAAAAGGTGGTAAATCGGCCCTTTAAAGAATATTAGAGTATTTGTGCTTAAAATTAAATTCATTCACATTTTAAGCCTCTAAGGTTTATTGGATAAATGTAAAAACATTTAACAAACATGTATAATCATATTTTAGTTATTTATATTCATTCCTACCAATACAACATCTAGGCATTAACAACCATTTAAAATAATAATATTATATTGTTAGTGTGCAACGTAAGATTTCAAAGAAATCCATTGTTGCATATCGAGTATGCCATCGAACATAGAAAAAACATTTAAGTAAAATTAATATTTAATTCAAAAATATTAATAAATATTAAAAATGTCTTTTTCTATATTTACCTGGGATGTTACACTGTCCAAAGGCTAACATGAAATTAAACCATTGTATTCCAACCTATCACACATAATTATACACTCTACATCAAGATATCAGCTGTCCTTAACTCATTTAAATAATGACGATGTGATCACTAAGGGTGAAAAGTAAACCTACCATCAATCCTTAACCTCCCTCCAACAATTACATGGTCTTCTACTCAATATCTAATGTTCTCTATCCAACCTGCTATGTGTTTCTACTTAGTGAATATACCACAACATTAAATTTCCCAGGAGAATACTACATCACAAAGTATAATGTCTAGAATTATTATACCCAATTCCAATGATGAAGATGATGGTCACACTGGGATTAAATACTCTGAAAGCTTTCATGGTCTGTATACACAAAAAAGTCTCACTAAAAAGGTTGTTTCTAAATCATTTCAATGCATGAACCAGTACATAAAAATTTAACTCATGAGTATGGTTGGTCCACTTGTGAGGTCATAGTTGATGAGAACCATAAGAAACTACCTTATAATGTTGTATCAGAGTAGCTCGCAGTACAATATCAGAGGTTTCACAATAAACTATATACACGACTATATGATTAAGAAAAATTAGGATCAATTTTCTCAAAAACCACTTATTCAGCTTTAAGAAGATTTATTCACACTATTTATTCTATTAACACTTGAATACATTCTTGGTATGCATAGTCGTGGGTGATTCATTGCGATAAAAGTATTTATTGAACATCCTATAGTACCTAGAACACCTAAGAATATTTAGAATCTCCAACACATTCATTGGTGATGCCTAATATATGGATGCAACTAAATTCTTCAAATCAACTAATATTCCTACCTGAGAAGCCATGTTCATAATAAATAACACCTCTTATATCCAAAAGTAACAGTTTGAGTACTTTTCATAATGTTTATGTGCTCGAATTGTACTAAATATGACCTTCAATGTTTAAACATGTGATTCTAATTTAATATAATATATTAGACTTTCATTAATGAAAACAATTATGATGGAGTTCAAGTATGTGTGGAAGATCATATTCACTAGATCCAACAAAATTTATAGAGCATTTATCAGTCCCAAGGGAATAAAGTGATTATCATATGACCCATACCTTCTCTAGAATTATATGTTTGAAATGTATTCATCTGTAACCTAAACATGATGGTAGCATGAACATATATCAATTTCAAAAACCCACTTGGCTTCCCTAAATTAATTAGAAATACCATTAATAACTACTAAAAATATGAGTTTATCTAGATTCTGGCTTTATCAGAAGTACCAAAAATCACTTATAAATGCACCCTTTATCAGTGCTAGCAAAAGAGTAGGTAAATATGTCCTTTGTTAGTATATCTTTAGCAATAATTAATGGGGTATTTATCAGTTCTAATAAGAAATTACTGATAATGTTTTCCCTTTATCAGCACAACTAAATATTATTGATATGGGAGGCCCTTAATATGCGCTAATAAAAAAGTACTGATAAAGGGGGGCATTATGAGTTCTAGGAAAAAAAATTTGATAATGGGGGCCTATATAAAGGATTTTTTACTAGACATGATAAATGACCTCATTTATCTATATAACTGATAAATGGTATATTAGATAAAAAATCTATATTTCATTAAAAATAATATATTAATGTAGAAATATATTTATATTGATATAAATATAAATAATTTTTTAAAATATGATATAGATAATGATAAATAAACAATTACAGTTAATATATAAGATATTTAGTGAAAATGGATTACAAAATAGTTCAAAAACTATTATTAATTAATAATTTTATAAATATTAGAAATTAATAGTAATTTAATAAAAATTTTATGATATAAAAATTAATTGAATTGATGAAAAGTCAAATATAAGTTAAAAAAATGATGTGAACATCAAACAACCCGAAATTTTGATCTGGGTGTCCATTTTAACTTTATCACAAATTGAAGCCTACGAAGATATCTATGCCTTGATTATGAGGGGAAACACAGTGACCTTTTTTCAAGGAGAAAAAGACCGATAAGGCCTCCAAAATGGAGTTTTCTTTTGGGATATAATATTTTTACTATTTGATAGTATTTGAGATTAATTTAAGAGTTTATTTATGTCTATTATCAGTGGTGAATGAATTTATTCATAGGGTTTAGAACTGAGGAAAGGCCCAAGGGTCACTGAGAAAGGTAGGTAAAAAATAATTTTTTAAATTATTCATTATCATTGCTAAAAAATGTGATGATAAAGGACCCTTTATTAGTGATAATAAAAATAAATGATAAAGGGGGATTTTATGGGAACTTTAAAAAGTTCATATAAAGTTCCACTTTATCAGAGATAATAAAAATCCATAATAAAGTGGGAATTTTTCAATTATTCTTCATATCAAAGATAAATTTTTAATTTATCAATGAATTTTCCATGCATTGATAAAGGTCATCCTTTAACAGAACCTAGGTATTCAGTGCTTTACAGGCACTGATAAATCATTTTTTAGCACTCTTAAAGGCCTTTTCTATAGTAGTAAATTTTTAGAAATGGGTACCTATTTTTCATAGTGATCTAGATTAGCTTTTCTTAGTCTACACAAAGATATATGCTATTATATTTCTTATTAGATAATAACAATAGAGAACCCTAGGGAAAGTGCTCGGTATGATGAAGTCATTAGGGTAAAGAACATATAGCTTCACCTTGAGTTCTTTCAACTCAGTTGGTGTCATGAAATATGGTGGAATCCATATGGTTCATTCATCAAGCACAAGATCAATCCCAAACTGAAATACCCTATGTGGAGGAAATATCAAGAAATACTCTAGAAAGTAATATTAGTATAGGTATACACTAGAGGGAAAGAGGAGGGAGTAATCACATGATCTGCTACAAGTATCATAATAGGCACCAATGATTAAAAGAACTCCCTTTAATAAGGATTATATCCCACTATGCATTTCTCGACCTCCCACCTAGTGGTACATATGAACTTCTTCCCATTATGTGATGTAAAAGTTACTCGTCTATAAAAAAATAAATTCGTTCATGAGAGATGGTGAAATATCCCTTTCCAACGATCTTGTTGGAACATAATATCACCAGAATATTAAATCTCTCCATAATAAAAAATCTAGAAATAACAATTATACAATATATAAAGATATAAATATGATCTAATTTCATTTATATGGGTGTGTTAATAGATAGAAAACCATGGGATAATTTGATTGTAAATTCAACCCAACAACCACTTGATAATATATGAATGAATTGAATGAGTCTGTCACAAAAAAAACAACAAAAAAGAGAATAGAATAAATCGGGATTATACCTTGAACTATTTAGGGTCCCTATCTACCATTATCTAATGTTTGATATGTTGTATATGCCTATCTAGAAACCACTCCATGATTCCCCATAGGTTCATCACTCACTTAATTAACCAATTATTACTTGTTCATCACCCACATTTGAGGTCCCATACATGATCCTAAGACTAAATTTATTATTTTAATCTTTAAATACTTGTTACATAACCACTTTATGTTCCCTATATAACTATAAAACTAAACATTCATGAGGGAAATATGATATTACTTGATAAAGTGTCCCTTCATACTATATTTATAACACCTGGAAGAGACATTTCCAATAGAGAGAATAAAAAACACATGATATACTCTGAATATCAACAAACTATATGGTTTCCATCCTCCAATCTCCTCTAAATATTCCCAGAATAAAAAATAAGGACTACAATGTAGAAATCACCAGTTGGCCCACTAGTTTCATGAAGAATATGTGTATCTTCATCTTCATCAAAGAACTTATAGATCATTAATTTATTATGAAGAACTGTAGGATAGTTCTTCATATCAAAGTTCTATAACTATCATTCTGGATCTCAATTAATCGTTATGTCAAATGTTTTATCCTTATATGTATCATTCCTCACTAGAATAGGATAAAATAAAATCTTATTAAATCATGATGAACAAGTGGAAACTATCTTCATTTATATCTAGAGCCCCATAAAATCTTGAGAAATATTTAGCTTTAGTGCATCTAGAAATAAATCACAGAATAAGATATCCTTAAAGGTTTCCCATTCCATCCATTCACATATAATAACCTATAGCATGATATCCCACCATAGTCTAGCTATACCATTAATCCTAAATCTAGAAATATTATCCTTCTTGTCCCAATAGTTATCTATTAGTTTGAAAATCGTCTGAATTACATGTATCGAGTCCTCCACATCCCTAGGGCCTCTAGTGACTTGGAAGGATATTGAATGCTGGAGATGGAATTCATGATCATAATTCACAATTTTCAGGCCTCCCCCATGGAATCCACATCTTAGAACATGAACTAACCAAAATATTTTGGGATAGACTAGTTCTATTACTTAACCATCAAGGGAAAACAAGGGATCTTTCTAATTTGTATCATCATACAGAAAAGATGGTGAAAATAGATTCACAAGATATAAACAAGGGTTTATTTCCTTAAATTCCATAGAAATACCTAGATAAATCCATCATGTTAAAAAAGAAGACTATTTTTAGAATACTGACACACAAAAGGTATATAAAAAAGTACAATGTAAGATGCTACCCATAATAATAAGTCATAACCCCCAAAGAACAACCCATATTCCAAGACAGGGACTTAATACCCGCATGTTAGTCACAAACAGATTTATACACGCAAGTATAGAATATAATATGACCAATAAAATAATTTATGAAATAATTAACCAAAATGACCTATCACAATTTCAATAGGAATTTATTTGTTTGATCTCTCTCTAAGGAAAGAAACTAGTATACATCATGTGATCCTATATTCATATCATATTGAATGAATGCACTAAAAATCGTATAAATCATTATACCAACATTATCTTCATAACCCAAGGCGTTTCTTTAAAAAAATATAGCATAATCAAAAAAGAACATCAATTTTCACTTTATTAGAAGTTAGAGGTCAAATATACAGTGTTGTCCAGGCACTGAAAATGTTCCCCTACCCAATTCTCAACCATTATATCTCATATCTACCCTATCCTTAATTAAGGAAAAGAGAAGAGGAAAGTTATTTGACCTAGTGATTTGATACCATTTTTCAACACTACTTCCCAAACAACTTGGTTTGAGATGAACTATCACATAAACTCATGTGTTCCTCCCCATATGTAAGAGGCTTCCAAATAGAGGCCAAGGAAAAAAGGATCATCATAGAGAGAATATTCCCTTAGTATGTGGTAATCATTAGAGTATTATGATTATTTAATAATAATTAATCAAAAAATAATTAATGAATCAATAATTATTTGAGTATAAGAATAAATAATAGGTACAAACAATGAATAATAAATATGGAATCCCATGAATATATACCAAAATCAATAAAATTAATCCCTATAGGAGGTGGATCAAAGTCTGCAGTTTGTAGCTAAATTCAATCAACAACCACCATATAGCTCAAGGACCATCCTGTAATGCCCGAATCCTTCTCCTAACATACTCAACTGTCCACGATAGGGTCCTTTCCCATCACCAACTCTATAATAATAAAATATACAAGCACATAAAAATTACTGAGTAGTGTGTGAGTAAAAGACTGAATAGGACACCAAAAATGTCACTTTATATAAGTATATAATAAATAGAAGGGTAATCCCTGAATTTAAACAAAATAGATACAATAATAAAGTATATCACATGATCATGGTTCATATTATAGGTCCTCAAAGATTGCCTCCACCTAATTTGACACCGTGATCGAAGGAATGATAACTAGATATTTTTGAAACACCCCCTACATGAAGGGATGGTTAGAAAAACATGATTGATACATCCCCCTTGATGGGATATCCCTTATAAATTCTGTTCAACATATCGAAAATCCCTCTAATTAGGGGGATAGTTCATTTGGAACAACCTATATCAACTGAAGAAGATAGATAGAACAACACATATAAAACATGTATACTATGTGATTGATCAAACATCATATCCTAAAAATGAAAGATCCACTAACATAACAAACCATATATAGGAAAACATAAAATATAGGTTTTACTAGGTATCACACACTCACATGACCCATGTAATCAATCAACCAAAATATGTCTCACAATAATACAAAAACATGTCAATTATCATGCCAAGAACCCTAATAAAAATTGCACTATGGTCAAGGTCTTTATAACTTTGGTATAATAATGATTGATAGCATGGGTTACCTTGCATTTCCAAAATTACCACTTAATCCTAAAAACATACAATGAAAAAAATAATCTTGCTTTGATTGATGCACAGATCCTAATTCCTTGAATTTGGGTGCCGATTTTACCAAAAACTCACAAAAAATATACATATGATCAAGAATAAAAATATATAATCATTTTTTATCATAGAAAATATAATTGAATTGATATAGATTGAGAAGGTCTCATAATATTAATAATGAAAGATCAAACCATTTTTTGGGCATCAAACAGATGAGTTAAAAGGGGAGGAGTTAACTCTAAAATCAAAGGATATGGATCCAAGGTCATTGTGAATCATAGATAGAAAGAATAATTTAGAGAAATAGTGTCGTGGTTAGTTTTTAAAAATATTTTACATTAGAGGTGGGCCTCACTACCCCTCAAATGATTCCACCAACTAGTCAATGGTTGGTGTGAAAAACGGTTTTTACAAGGAACCCCACTATCCTGTCGATGGCTTGACACTAACTGGATGGGGGGAGTGGTCTAACTTGAAATCTTTAGGCATATACACCAGTGTAGACTAAGATTCTTTATATCCTCCCAAATACCTCTAAACCACCTCTTAGAACGTAAAAACAAGCATAAAATTTACATACAATTTTAAAGGAGGTGTACCTGAAGTAGAGGTGTCATAACTTTAAACCATTTTAGAGTCTCTCTCACCAATGAATATAGAATTATCTATATCATAATCAAATAATATAACTCTCCTCTATAGGAATTTAACAATATCCTACATTAAATAAAACCAGTCCATTCTATGGATTACATCATACATAGGTATCTCAAAACCTAGGAATTCTCTCAAATAGTAATTTTCTCCTTGAATAATCTCAATACATATATATACATCATACAAGAAATCTGACCCTCCAAATATCGTATTCTAGGGACAAGGAATTGAAAACCTCTCCCAATTAAAATGATAATCCTGAATTAGGTAAGGCATAATGAAGGATTGTGTAGATCATGGTTGTAAAAAAGTATACTATTAGGTGGAAAATATATAGATAGTACATTTTATGACTTCTTGACCACCAGGAACAAATAATTCTATCACATGTAGCTTACTACATCTTTCTCTATGACCTATTAATCCTTAATGTCGACCACATCCATAGAAATACTACTCTCCATATCCGTGAGGATGAGTGACATCACATGGATATGCTCTTTCCACCTTTCCCCCCTTATGTAAACCAAAACCTTAATCTACATACTACTAATTCTACCTCTTATTATAAGGTCATAATAGTTATACTTGATGTGTGAAAATCACTCCACATTGACTATTGAAGAATGTAAGAAGTTAATATTTTGATGACCGTGAACTATATAAGAAAAAAATGATTTCCAATATCTTATTAGAGGTTTGATGAAATCCACGTTTGATGAAAAGAGATGATCAGAGCTATGTTTGGCTGCATGTAATATAAATCTTTGAATGAATAGGGAATTGTGAACCTCTACTCACATCTATACTCATTAGAATATCTTATATACTTCTATCATGTGAAGATCTAGTATAAGACAACATTATATTTACAAACCCTCCCTTCACCAACCCCTCAATGAATTTGGGAAATGTGAATTGGGTGACCTGACAATGGATATCTGGACATAATATCTCCTCTAAATGACTCAATCTAGCCACTTATTCTGAAAGGAGGTATAAAGCATATCATATGAAATTCATGAACTGAATCCCAAACCCACACACATTTAACTACATTTGTGACGATATAGTATCTATCTATGATATTACACCTTCATGGTTAAAGAATGGAACTCATCTTAGATGTAATCATGGAACTTATCACACAAGAATATAGATTCATTATTATCATCAAGGAATAAAACCAACCATTGAGAATTCCACAGAACAAAATGATATCCAATGGAATCTAATGGTTCTTATTAGAATAGTTCAACATGAAATTAATCTCCACCTACTCCAATTATGAATAAATATTATGATAAAAAATATAGGCCTTAATCTTTGGTAGGCCCTGACACTGGAAATTATGAAGTGTCTTCATCAAAGAATCAACTTCACTAATCTGGAACCTTTTGTGGTTCCATGGTGTATCTGGGTGAAAATTACCACCAAAATCCGAAATGTGATGAAAACCAAGTTATATAACTAACAAATAGAACAACATTATAGTCTTTTTAATTACTGAATATAAAATCCTTAAGATTAATCAACTATGGTTCATCCTAATTACCATCATCTACAAAATTTAATCAAAAGTGTATATACTCATAATGAATGATCTTTAATTATATTCCATACAAGAAACAAAACTTCACTTAGTATATTTAGTAAACTTATGGTTTTTACATTATATTACTGGGGACCTTAATCAACTATGTTCTAGTTAGTCTCCCCTACATACATCACGTACCAAGTTTAACTAGTATTATTTATATACAAACCTTATAAATTCTTAGTAGTATTTTCTTCAAGATCTATCCTATATCTCAACAAAAATCTCAAATACCACTTTATGGATATCTCCCACTAGTACCATTTTTTATGGTAGTTATGATGGGGGAAAACATAAAATCAGCCTTTAATAGGCCATAGGTTGTTGAGTGGCATAGAGGGTTTTAAACACACACATATGAGAGGTATTACCCTCAAATTCCAATGAAAAAATATATATAATTAACTAACCAACATCATAATAAAAAGTTAACATAACCTAATATAATTATATCTTCCAATGTTAGAAAAAATAATATACATTATGAAAAATAGCTATGGTGAATCTATTAACACTAATAACCCTCAAAAAACATTTATGAGAGACTAAGGATCAATTTTTAAATACCTAGACCTCTCATACATAGATATTATGTATTTTTAGATGAATATTCATTACATTACATGAACATGTTCCCCAGAATTATAAACTTATACTCCATTGGAAAATTAGACACATAAACAACTAGTCTATAAGTGAGATAAATCATCTCCCCATATGTTCTTCAAAACTAGAACCCTTTTTAGACATATCATACATAATACCTTTCATTATTACATGGGGAAAGAAAACATAAGAATTTGTGAGCTTAGATTCTTAGAAAAAGTAAACTAGGGAAATATTAACCTGTCATGAGAATAAGGCGATGAGAATATGAGAAAAACATTTGAGAACCATACCTTTCATATCATATATCATAAACATGGTTCGTGGAATAAATATTGATACTTCATAAGACATGAATCATAACAGAATCAATGATGTTTAACCATGATAACATAACACTATCATTAGAAATATATTTTTTGTCATGCACATAATTATATAAAATCATTTCCTTAGTAGTTCATGGAACATTTCAAATCCTATCATAGAGGAATGGGTCTACTCCATAAATCATCGTAGTAGTCAAGGTTCACTCCCAAAACTATCATATTGGATAAAGTCTCTTATTGACTAGATTCACCCCCATTATAATCCTATTTATCTCATGACATATCAATATTTAACCAAAGAATTTGAAGGAGATATAGGTACCATGAATCTTTTTTATAACATAACCACCATATTTGGTTATAATATAACCACTATATTTTGTTATAACACAATAACTTTCACATAATAAAAATCATAAATATGTGTTCTAAAAGATCATAAAATTTTCAACATATCTAAACCAATAAAAATAAATGGTTTTCATAAACATTTTAACATAAAATAACCTCTGAAAAAATAGGTTTTACAATAATTTCATCAATTCATCAAGAATAAACCCTTGAAAAAGAAGCAGGTTTCATCAGAATTTTATCATCATATAACCCATTAGAGGGAAATGAGTTTAATAAAATTATTTAAATCATAATTTAAACCTTTCAGATAAATAATAAGAATGTTATCCTTGGATAATATCCCTAATATATCATAAGTAACATCAATTGATGTCATATTAGATGAAAAAATATTTTTAAAGATAACTTGGAACATTTGTTGTTGGAAACATCCTTTAAACTTTGAAAATCACATTTTAAAACCTAAAACATGTTAAAAATATTTTTATTTAAAAATAACAGTAGAAACATATTAAAGAAACATTAAAAATCATTTAAATCATATCCTGAGTATAATATCCCTTCAATTTTAAAAATAATGTTTTTTAAAACTGAAAAGTAATAAAACAGATTGGAAATAATTTTTTTTGAATATAAACTTTGAAAAATATAAATTAAACTAAAAATGAGATTTTTTAAGATGATGGAAAATACCGTTAATTCCATATAGGTTCACATTTTTGGTAAAATACAACTGGGTATTGTTTTTTTAAATGACATGATGATTAATTTTAAAAAAAATGTTAAATTCAAACATTGGAAAATTTTATTTAATAAATCCGTTTGAAAATGTTAAAATATTTTTAAAAAATGTTTTTAGAAAACATTTTTTGGAGAAAATGTCTTTCGACCAAAGAGAGATATAAAGATGATTTTTCTTTAAAAAATCATGTGAAATATTGAGTATATATGAGGTGTAAAATTAAGGGAACCCACATATTCTCATGGAATAACCATAGAAGAATAAAATAATTTATTTTTCTAAGATACTGATTGTAATATTTCACTATAAAAAGCATAATAATAAACAATCTTGATAAATGATGAGACTATACCAAAAAACTATTACCACTTTGGTAACATTATATCTAAATCCCCATGAAAGAATTAAATGAATTGAAAATGTAAATATCATGAGAATAAATATATTAATGATATCACATTTAAATGAGTCTATATACATATCTTAGAAAAGTAGTTAGGTGCATAACATAACATATGTCTCAAAGAAGGAAAATTGTTAAAAATATCCCTTACTGATTTGTTAAATTATAAACTATAAAACCAATGAAATAGAGATCATAAAATGGATATTTAAATAACAATAATTTTGAGTTGAATAAACATAAAATACATAAATGGTAATTATATACACCATATAAAAGAAATATTTCGTTAATATGGCGTGTGTCTCAAAGATGTTAAAAGTGAAATGAAATCCCTTACCACTTTTGAAATATTTTGTATCATAAGAAAAAATAAATAATAACATAAAATGAAACATTAAATATAATTTTATTAAGGTTATTTATTATATAAAATGTAAAAGTGGATATACATAAACCACATAAAACAAATGAGTGGTGACTTTTTCTATGTATCCTAAAATTAAAATGGAGACCAGAAATCCATAACCTTAAGTCTCAACTTATTTTAGAAAAATTAGAGGTTAATGTATAATAAATATAAGTTTATTAAGTATATATTTTACCAAAATAAATATATATATCATTCCATATATGATTTAGTTATGACATTTTATTACTCATTTTTATCAATTTGTTGTTAAAATCACATTTTTGGATAATAACTGCTTTTTTCATGAATTTTTGGATTTTTTATTTTAGGTACTATTTCTTTGAAAATATTTCCATAATATACAGAATACTAAAAATGATATAAATATAATATATATACATTATTTATGTATTTATAGTAATTCATAAAATATAGAGTGAGAAAATGAAATACACTGATCCTGAAGACAATAGTCCATACGTACGCGTGAGCATTGATTCCAATTTCTAGATGTATTGAAAGGAAGAAAGGTAAATAATTAATAAAAAATCCACAATCAAATATATTTAATATATAGATAATATATTTTTATTTAAACATTTAAATATTAATTTCTATGTAAATCATATGTGACGAATGAATCACATCACTTCGCGAGGCAGTAGTCCGCTGTACAAAGGAGTAATGTTATCTTATTCCCATATAGTGAAATATAAGGAGGTATATGTGATATGATAATTAAATAAGTATATATATGTCACTTATATTTTTTTATTTATTTAATCTATCATTATTTATTTCAACCCTATCCTTTTCACATAATATTACATGATTTTAAACATAATTAACTATCAAATTACAATCCAAGGATCATAAAGTCTAGTGACTTTGGAAGACTAGGTACATAAAACTAAAACAATGGGACTAAAGAAATATTTAATTATTTATCATACATTATGAGATCCTAAATAAAGTTTATCCATTAAATATGAATATGATAACCTAGGGATAACATGAACAAAGGGATGATCTAAAAATCCCAGCAAGGGTATAAACACTAGAATAATTAATAACACATGGGTTAGTAGGCATTAATAAGATGACATAAAAGGCATGGATATAAATAAGGAAGAATAAAATATGTAATCATGGTATCATAGTAGATGTTTCAACAACATAAAACATGATATAATCATGATTCAAGGCCCATTGAATATGAAGGAGGATGGGTCAAGGTTAACCACAACGACCGTTGCACATGGAGCATGAGTCAAGGCTAACCATTGTGACCATTGCACAAGATGTCTCATGAGACTAAACATTACCCAATATATTTGAGTACTATTTGGGAATATCTATCACAACATGTTCATGAATATGTGTTACACACGAAGAATCATATGTAAGGAATAAAACCTGAACATTGGGGTTGCCCATGGTAAGAATTGAGTATCATAATCTTGTTAAAAAGGAATAGTAGAAGGGAATATCACAATAGTTTACATGAAATAAAGGATTTAAATCATAAATAGAAATTAATAAGTGAAAATAGTCAAATATCATGATAAGTGATGTCAATCATAATTGATAACATGTAAAAAGGGTATTTAATAAACTTTTGAATTAAAAATTTTTTGTGTGGTTTAAGGTAGGAATTAAAGAGTATTTAAAGAAAAAATGGATAATATTTTATATAAAACCAGACGTGAACCAAGAAAATTTTCATATTAAAATGATTTATTTTCAAAAAATAGTGGCTCAAAATATATTATAGAGTTTACTTGAAAATGGGTAATAACTCAAGAAGTACCCTTAAATCGGGCTTACATATCAGGAAGAGTCATGTAGGGAACCTTTAAAAAACATTTATATCCCCATAAAAGATGGATGAACATATATTGATACATGAGTTTGGATAATATAAACAAAAATTTTAATATTTAAATTAAAATAAATGATAATTTTATTTTATTAAAAAGAGATAAAGAATAACCTGAAGGAATAATGGAGGTTCGACTAGAATCTCTTACCTTAAGTCTGAAGGTGTTCATAATGACATCTTAATATCATGGATAATAAAATTTGATTAATTAATTAATAATTAAAGAACCATTTATACATTTATTTTTTACTATATCTTTATAATGTTAATTTATGGCCTTTTTACGGGTTAAGTGATTCAATTTAATCATTTGGGAGCATTGGTTTCCTTGATTTTCTTGATTGGTTTACTTGTATACATGTATGAAATGTCTTGTAAAGTGGGTGTAATTATCAATAATTGAAGTTATATGTTTTTAATGATCTTAGATAGGTTAAATTGGTAGTATGTATAATTTTATTATTGGATGTGGATGAATCATTAGATAAATAGAAATTGATAATCGTTTGGGTTTATTTTGGAGGTTTTCGATCACAATGAACTCATTTTGTTTTATAAACTAATATAATATATAAAAATTGATTCCCAAATAGTAAATAATATATAAAATATATATTAAAATCTAGTTCAATACTAAAAATGGTTTCATGAACTGCCTTGAAGATGACATTAGAAATTGAAAACCTCATCATCCTTGAATTTGATAAATTAACACATCACATATGAGGTTTTCATTTTTAGTATAAAAAGAGGGAAAATAGATATGATGATGAATAATTAATTTATCATAGAAAAATTCAATTTTATATAATGTACTCGAGTTATCATACTATTTGGATTAGGGTATGTGAGGAGGGAAAATGAAAATAAAGGAACTTGAAAAGAAAATAAAATAAAAAGAATATGGGTTTACCTCTTGATTCTTTCTTATTGAGATCCACTTAAGGGATTGGTTTTGGAATTTTGTTAACAAAAATGATCCTTTACTTGGGGGGATGTACTTTGGAAGATATTTG
This sequence comes from Viscum album, assembly GCA_963277665.1. NCBI lineage: Eukaryota > Viridiplantae > Streptophyta > Magnoliopsida > Santalales > Viscaceae > Viscum > Viscum album. Next base: position 1,224,614,451 of record OY728142.1, on the reverse strand, counting down.
AGTGTAATTTTTATATGTATCAAGGCTTTATAGGTGTGAGGAGAAGCGGTGGTGAGGGTGGTATTTATAGTGGGGGAGAGGGGTGTTTTCTAATTATTTTTCTCATTAGTTTATTATTTTTGGTTCAAGAATATGAATAGCTTGATAATTATCATAAAAAATATTAAAATAATGAAGGGAGGTTTGAGATTATGGTGAAACATCAATGATGAATCAAATAATAGTGTATGTAACTTATAATGTATAAATACCATAAATTAAAGTATTTTACTATTTTCCGAAAAGTCAAGTATTTTAAAAAATCCCAAATTTTACCCTATACATTTTTTGATGTGTAGAACTCAAAAAATTAACTCCATTTTGTGAAAATAGTTTTTTAAATATGAGAGATTTAATTTTTTAATTATAATTTACTAGAAAATACTGATTTTAAAATTATAACTGATTTTATAACACTTTCAAAAATTAACTAAGGTCTAATAAAATTATATTATAATCATAAGAAATAAAAATAATAATTTACGAATACATTTTATGAATATAAGTTTTATTTTAAATTATTAAATTTTCCATAAAAATTTCATTAAATATTTATGAATCACAAAAATACCAGCACTTAGTTAATAAATTTTAAAATATTTATTTACTTATAATATGATATATTTATATCATATTTTCATTAATAAGGTGGATAAATTTTATTTATAATTTCATTGGTGATGTTACTATTCATTTTTCTAGTTTACTATTCATATGGGTCATGTTACTATTCAAAAGGTCAAGTTACTATTGCTTTGGTATATGTTTTCTAACTTTTAGAAATGCCTTTTATTTAATTAATTCATCATTTATAAAGTTTGTATTATTTTATTGATGTGATTTTTTGTGATTTTAATATATGAAATAATTATAATATATTGATTTACATTGTTATAATTCTTGGAAACTACATTTTTACCATCCAATTAAAATATAAAATGAAAACACGTCACATCAGTTCATTTGGAGGTAGTACATCATACACATGAGTGACACTATTATTTTTGAATGGGTTTGAAGGTAAAAATATAAATGTGGTATTAAAATTACATGGGTATTGAAATATCATAAATATCATATTAAAACATTAAATTCAACATTATATCCAGCTATGAGAGGTGGTGATGGAAAATAAATATTATCGGTTCAGAGGCAGTAGTCCGCCGTACACATGAATGATGATTTCGTATCTCATTTGGTTGAAGAGGAGATGGATTTAGGTTATTCCAATAAATTAATAATGTATCAGAATATGGTATACATATATATATATAACTATTTTAGAAAATTTTTAAAATATTAAAGGAGGTGGAAGAATAAATAAAAAAACATTGTTTAAGAATTTTACCACTTCTTTTCAGAACCTCTTTAGCTGTACACATAAATCCTTAATAGGAGGGATTAATAACCAAATTAATTAATCTATTATAATGGTAAAGAATTAGGTAAATTTTCTGGGAATGTATTTTTGGAACCAAATAGTCTTAGAGGTGTGAATAGTAGAGGATATGGGTTAGATTTTTATAAGTGAGGTTAGTGACACACTTGTAATTTTGGAAATGAAAAAGGTGTACCAACGTTTTCAAATGATACAAGGCTAAAAATGGGCCATTATCTTACCATATTGGCTAAAAGGTCTAAATATTTCCATAAAATTGGGTTTAAACAAGTTTATAATTCCTTTTACCCTATATCATTTTAGTTTAACCCCAAGTAAGCTTGTTTTAACATTAGACACGATAATTAATTTTTTTTTGTTTTTACTATTCATAATGGTAAAAAATTAATTTTAACATATTTGATAAGATAAACTACACTAATAAAAATTTCTAATAAAACTTTAAAAATTCTATTTATATAATTGGGAATATTAAATTTAAAATTAATCTCGTATATTCAATTAAAATTTAGGGTTCCAAAGTGAAAAGTTTCAAAGGATTAAAATGTTTTTATATAAAAATACAATATTAAATTGATTCAAATGACCTAAATTGGATATATATTTATATATTTATATTTAATTGAACTAATTTTAATTTTAAAAACATATTAAAATTAAATTCATCTTGTCAATACTTTGAATAAAAAGGTAGTAAAAAACCCAATATTTTTAATTATTCCCTAACAAACATATATTTTAGAAAATTATAAAAAAACTAAAAGATAATTTTGAAATTAATATTTTAAAAAATTGGTTTATTTTTTAAAATTAATTTTATTAATTTTTTTAAAAAATAGTTTTAAAATAATTATGAAAAATTTCACATAACTGTTTTTTAGAAAAACACAATTTTTAAGCATAAAATTTAATTTATTATGTATTTTATGGAAATCACATAATATGAAAGTTAAAATTTTATTGAAGATATATAGTATATAAATTTCATAAAAAAATTCACTAAAATTTAGTTTTAAAATTTAATGATGTAAAACATGTTTGTCAAAATAAAATTAGTTTTTCATAAAATCATTTCATTTGTTTTAAAATGGTTTTTATTTCCATTTAAAATTAAATACTCACTAATGAGAAAATTATATATTCATGTGTAAAACATATATTTTTCATAATTTAGTTAATCATATTCACACCCACCATTCCAATCGTTAGGTGGTAAAAATCATATTAAATAACAATATTTTAATAGTATATCATTTTTTATTTAAACTCAGTGTTGTGTGTAATGAAAAATATAGAATTTTTTTTTAAATATTTCACAAAATATAATGTTATTATATTACAGCCCCATAAATAAGTTATATTATCTAAATTTGATCTTGTACTAGGAAAAAAAGGGTTTGACATTTGAAAATTCCTTAATGGGAAACCTACATCATAGAAGGGTTTAATAAAACTTCCTCTTATAAAGAGAGAAAATAGATATGTGAAGGTGATCTAGAATATCATGAACTAGGTTTCTAAATAGGAGAACATATGTGGTAATTGAATATTTGGAAATGGAATAAAATCATAACGTAAAAATAATTATGGATAATGATAAAGATCACTCATACCAAGAAAGTGAATGATCATGTGAAAATCAACCACCAAAACACCATAAACCAAAGAGGTGTGAAAAAGGTCATTGAAATTATTAGAAATGATGGTAAAAAGAAATTTTTATTTCAACTTCCTTTTCCTAATGTTGAGGAATTTACATGAGAATATATATTTACTTAATTTCAATCCATTTCGTAAGCTCAATCTCATCCTTTGGTTGTTATTTAATTAATTTACACATCACCTCTTACATTAAGAAATGAAGATTATTTTATTGTTCCTGATTCACTAGTGGATGATAAAATAAATTAAATAATGATAATTATTCCTTATTTCTTTAGTTATTATAAAAATAATAATTTTTTTCACATGTTATCCAATAACATCCAAAGTCCAACTTAATCCATTTAATGAATTGTTAAACATAAGGCTCCTCAAATTATGACAAAAATTTAAATCCAAAAATTTAGAAATAAGTTTATTAAATTTCCCAAAATAAACATAACATTAATCCCCAAAATATCAATCAATGTATATTAGTGGTCACATACCAAATACATGAATACCTTGATCATATATTCTCTTAAAGCGTGGAAATAACTAGAATTACCATAAAACTTTAATGACAAAACATAATCCCTAATTACTTAAATAGAACCATATATTATCTAATATATGCCTTAAATCAAAAAATGTTGTAAAATCCATAATTGAGAATCTATAAAACTTTTTCAACAAATCATTAACTAGTTATGGGGTCATCAATACTATTGATTTTACCCTATCTATATAAAAAATCTTTCTATCCGAAAAGGCACCATTTTCTCAATATCATGAAAAAATTAGGCATTATATTACCTTAATCATGTGTTTTACATAAAATATCACTATTCCATTAAATAATTTTTCTAGGTAATCTATACTATTAAACATATTATTTTAAATAAATAATGGAAAGCACCTACAAATTAATCATTATATATTTTTTTATTAATATAACATAATTCATTGATTCCCATACACAAAAACATTAATCATTCCAATATATTCTCAAACCGTTAACTAGGATTCATCATATTATTCTTTAATACATTTTTCCTTTCATATTTTATTTGCGCTCTCTTCATCATTAGAAGTATTACCATTAATCATACCACTTTTCTTATTATCATCATGATATATCCCCTAAAGACATCATGATTTATGGTTCCAATACATACCACATTGAAATAATTCAACTGTTGATAATACCTTAGGGAGTCCATTATTCAAAAACACTAAATTAACTGAAATTTTCATTTTCCTTTGCAATTACTTTCTTTGTGTCCTTATTTTCCACAATATAAAAATATTCCTTTTTGTTGATACATTCACATGGGTGCTTCCTCCAACATTATTGAATTATAAGAAACATAATATTCAATCCTCCATGATACTACTCAACTAAAAATCAATAAATTATATCATTATCTTCTTTGGTGAGTCATAGAGTTAGTTAAGGTGCGTTTTTTTGATCATATTTCATAAAAAATGATTTTCATAATCACAATATCCTTTAATCCAATCATTATCCCATTTGTATTATTATCAAAACATTATCTATCACATTCAATGGTAATCCATTTCTTTCTAGATTCCATCACTGTGTAAAAATAAGAAAAAATTGTGAGTGAAAATATTAATATTTAGAAACCATGTAATCATGAAAAATCACTTATAGGATGTCAGAATCAGGACACATTTTTAACTTATGATACATGAGGTTTATCCAAGGACATTCATAGTGATTAATTATTTAAATCCACCATGATGGTTCATAAAGAGTTTTTGAATTTCCATAGAATATCCCTCAGAGTGTCAAACCAGGTGTGTATCAAGGCCCATGGGAAAGCCCCAAGTGTTTATTGAGTCTATATCAATGCACCATTTTAGAGTTAATATACCTAAGCTCCTATGTTCTAGAGAAAAATCTACTTATATTATCTTAATAGTGATATAATTTCTAGAAACCACTCACTCTATCCTTTATTAAAATTACAGTACATTTTACTTTACTTTGAATCATCCATATAATTATTTTTAGAAATATCATTATACATATCTTTAGAGATCTCACTAAATATTTCATATCCAAGTTTCCAAATGCTAACTAAGACTGTACTCTAATAAAAACCATATAAACCCAATCTTTTCATAGATATTTATAACATTATTTTAGATTAATTTTCCTTAAATTACAAAAAACACCTGATAGAGGATCATAATGGTATTGTGCCTTTGGAAATATGGAAACATAAACAACAGGACTATAATTGAGCTACATCATCTCACCCAATGTTGTTAACAATTATAACTCTTACTAGATATATAATGCATAATAACTTTCATCATTCTTGTTGAATGAAAACATAATTAATGGTAAGATTAGATGATAATTATGGTTAAAACAGGTATATATCAACATTTCAAAAAAATATGGGTATAAGAACATGATAAAAACATTTGAAAACCATACAATGCGTATCATGGATCATAAAATTGAGTCATGGAATAAATTTTGGTAGATCATTAGACATAAATCATAATGGAATCAAATAACATGAACCATGAGAATATAAAATTAGAATAAGATAGATTTTTAGAATATGCTCAAGCATAGAAAATAATTTCTATAATAGTTAAACCCTCATTTACAATACTATTATGTTATAATGGGTTCACTCCTCAAACCATCATGGTAGGAAAGGTTCTCACCCAAGACTATAATAATAGACATGTACCTTGATGAAATGGGAATACTCCCCAATAAAATTATTCTTATATCATGAAATCTAAATCTTTACCCTATGTATTAGAGAGAGATATAGGTCCCACCCATATTAGGTATAATGTAACCCCCGTCATTGGTTATAACGCAACCACAATCCTTAGTTATAACATAACCACTCTCACATAATGAAAATCATATATATGTGTTCCACGAGATCATAAAATATTCCTCAAATCATGACCCAAGAAAATAAATAGGTTTCATAAACGTTTCAAGATAACATAACCTAAGAAAAAAAGGATTCATAATAATTTTATCATTTCATCAAAGAATAACCCAATGAAAAAGAAATATATTTTATAAGAATTTTATTTTGGGATAACCCATTAAATAGAAATGGCTTCCATAAAAATATTATCATCATAAACATAATCCAACCAGATGAAGAATAATAATGGTATCCTTGGATCATATGCCTAATAAATAATATGTAACATAAAGATATTTCATATTAGATAGAAATTATTTTAAAAGATAATTTGAAACACTTCTTGAGAAAAATATCCTTTCCAAATTTAAAATAAATTTTTAAAACATTTTTTTTAAAATCCACCTTTTGTAAATAACCATTGAAAATTATAAAGTAAACATTAAAAACATTAGAAACATTTTTTTGATGAAAACATCCCTTCGATTTTGAATGTCAATTTATTAAAACTAAAAATACATAAAAACCTTTTTAAATAATTTTATTTTAAAATAAAATATAAAACATAAAAATAAATATTTAAAATAATAATTAGGTCATTATGGAATAAAATAACATTCATTCTATACATGTTAAAACAAAGAATTTGTTTCGCAATTTTGAAATAATACAAATGAGAATTGTTTTTTCTAAACAATGTGAATATTCTATTTAAAAAAAATTTTAAATTTAAAACATGGTTAAAAAATTATTGAATAAATCATTTGAATAATTTTAAAACATTTTTTTAAACCATTTTTAGTAAACATGGTTTTGAATGAATTTTTTTTGATCATACAGAGAAATAAATATGTTTTTCGTGAAAACATTCATTTGAACTCATGAGAACATACAGAGGGAAAAAAGAAGGAAAAAGATGTATTATCATTATACAATTATAAAATAATAAAAAATTCAGTTTATTAAGATATATATGAAAAAAATTTAATCCTCTAAAGCATAAATATAACATATCTTGATAAATGATGAGATTATACCATAAAACCATTACTACTTTGGACACATTAAATCATAAAACACATGAAAGAATAAAATTAGATAAAAAAGAAAATATCATGAGAATAAATAAATTTATGATATTATATTTCAATGGTACTTTATATACTCCCCATAAAATAATATAGTTGTATATCATTACATATGTCTCAAAGAAGGATAATTGAGAAAAACATCCCTTACCACTTTGGTGACTTTTGAACCGTAAACCCCATGAAAGAGAGATCCTGAAATATATATTTAAATACCAATAATTTTTTGGTTATGGATCATAAAATAAAATAATGTGAAATATATACGCTATATAATGGAAATATGATGTGAATATGGAATGTGGCTCACAAAAGTAAAAAGTGATACAAAAATCCCTTAATGCTTTAATAACATTTTGGATTATAAAAACCAATAGATTATAACATTGAATAAAACATTAAATATCCTTAAAAAAGATACTAATGATATAACATGTAAAATTTTCAATATATACACCTCAAAAAATAAACGATTGGTAAATTTTCGTATGTCACCCATAAATAAAAAAGATAAAAGAAATCTCTTACCTTTTGTTTAAATTTATTTCATACACATTCAAAACATCTGTATAATTAATATAAGTTATCATAAATATATTATAGAACCAAAAATATATATATCATACAATAAATTATTTTCATATGTCCTTTTTTACCCCTTTATTAACAATTCCTTGTTAAAATCACATTTGAGATAATAACTGCTTTGTTTTTCATGTATGTTTGGATTTTTTATTTTCAGTCCTCTTTCTTTGATCATGGTTATATAATCTCTAGAATTTTAAAAATTATATAAAAATATTATATATTAAAAATATATTTATTTTGATTAATTCAAAAAATATATAGATAGAAAATGAAATACACTCTTCCTGGAGATGGTTGGCTATACCAACACATGAACATTATTTCCATTTTCTCGATTAATTTACCGAAATAAAGGTAAATAATATATTAAAATTTCATATTAATTTTTATTTAATATATATATGTCATATATTTTTATTTAAACCTACCTGTATTATCTTCCCTAAAAAGAGTATGTAAAGAACAAGTCACATCACTTTGTGACGTGGTAGTCCTCCATACACACAAGCGACGTTATTATATTGTAATGGAATAGAAGGTAAGGAGGTATATGAGATATAATAATTATATAATTAGAAATATTTTACCATTATCATATATATTTATTTAATCTATCCTAATTACAATCCAAGTAAAATAGAAATGAAAAATACGTCACATCGGTTCGTGAGGCGGTAGTGTGCTGTACACGCTAGAAACATTGTTGATTTCAAATAGATTTATAGGTATGAATTAGATGTGTATTTATAATTATACATATATAATAATATCAAAAATATCATAGATGAAAATTAAATCCATCATTAAATCCATCCTTCATAGGTGGTGATTGATAATAAATAACATTGATTCATGAGGCGAGAGTCTGCCGTACACATGAATGATGATTTCAAATCTCATTTGATGAAAGATGAGATGTATTTTTTTAATTCCATTAACATAAAAACATATTGTCATATGGGATATATTGGTGTTATTTTTTATCATAATTATAAAATATTAAGGGAGGTTGAAGAAGAAATAATACAAAAATGAATGTTTAAGAATTTGACCTCTCCTTTGGAGAGACTATTTAGAATTTCACCTAATTCTTTAATAGGATAGATTAATAAAAAAAAGGCTAATAAGAATATTGGTGCAATTATCCAAGCCTTTTAAGGTAAGCCATACACCCAATTAGGCTAACACAAAGTAAGGTACAACAATGATAATGGAAAAAGTCTTGACTATATCCAAAAAAGGACATACACCAAGAGAAAAAATAAGAAAAAAGTGATAAAAAAATATTTACAATCCATAAAAACATGTAAAATGATAAAACGATGACATATAATGACCAATAAGTCCCAATGTGACCAACCATCACCACTAAACCATCCTACTACAAATGAAATAAATGGAAAGAGAACCTAGCATGCTACAAGATGCTCTTCTGTTTCCCCGAGTCCTATAAAAAAATGTTTTCAAATACCAAAAGGAAAAATTAGGGTGTTAGAATAGATACTAGTAGGATACCACCACATGATATATAAAAGTTATAATATCAAGAATTCACATGTTCTAGATTCATAAAAAATCCATATTATAAAGCATTTTCTTAAAAAAAATCCATTTTCAAAAAATTACTTTCTTTTCTATAAATTATGACCTTATTCAACAAAATATGTCATTATAAAAGATAAATAGTTAAATTAAACTTTGGATCAAATATCCATGAATAAAAATATCATTAGTTAAACTAGGTATAAATAAAATAGGATACGATTTGTGATCTAGAATATTGGAAAACGTTCTAGATGTAAAATAATACTAAACCCAGAATAAGATGACTCAAACTGATATTATGCCTTAACATGGCTTGTCAATATCACAATATTAACCCCCAGTTGTTCCAAACATAGTAGAATCACCTAGGTTAATTTTTCATAATACCCATGGTTCCCAATTTTCTATGATTTTGAAAAACAAATTCTAAAACCATGGTAAAATTTAATTAAAAAACATTTTCACCAATGAAAATCCATTTTGATTCAGAACTAATAGGGATCAACAAGAACATATAGAAAATCATGAATTAGAAACACCAACATAGATATTCATACCTAAAAAATGTTATAAACCTAACAACATTCAACAAAGGGGACTGAAAAAACATGGATTAGTCATCGAAATACAAGTTCTGATAAGAAACTATAAATGATTGATAAAAAAAATTAGTCTACCATGAATGTAAAAAAAATTCAGCTAATGGAACTGATGTGACCAAAGGTAACAGATAAAAATAAATAATTATTACCAGGGATATATTGTGAAACTACCAAAGGAATAAAACATTGATCAAAGTGATCAAAAAGGAGGGATATCACCCACAATAGAAAAAAATCACCATAGCATTTGAGAGAGAAGCTTCCATACCAAATGATAAATTAATCAGTTGTGTAGTGAATTTAAAAATAATGTAGAAGTCACATCAAATTAAATAAAATCATAATTGAAATTTTCATAATATTTAATGATTTCAAATAGTGTAGAATTTTAATTCCCTAAAAATATTTAAAAAATATTCCCCACACCATATTAATGTCGTGTAACCCATTCAATTTGTGAACTTCTAAAATAATAAGTGCTCAAAAAAAATTTTTATAGAAAAAATATGATCCAAAATATAAGTCTCTTTAGTCCTTAAGATCACCTTCTAAATATATTTTCACATTTACCATACGAATCTATTAATATAAAAAAACATATATCCCTAATAAATAGATTATTTTCTATATAAAATGATATATATTACAAAAAGGCCAAAAAAGAACCCAAAAAATGGGAAACCATAAAAAAGTCAAATCATACCTAAAGGAAGGTAATGTGGTGTTACAATCCCCACACCATAAATATTTTATGTCCATAAAAATTCTCCAATCTCTTGTACTAAATATATGCGAATTTATTTTTTTACTCATCCAAAAATCGTAGTCCCTTGTCACATGGATGCCCCATCTGCACTATTAATGTACAAAGACCAAGGAAATATTTTTTACCTTGAAACACATTATCTTAATGGTCCTTAATTTGAACTCTTTACTCAACCATTGTGATGCTGGTATCAAAATTGATATCATACCTTTTAATAAAAAAGGAAGGATTCATCTAATACCTCCTCAAATAGGAAACATGAAAGACATTTTGATATTAGTCAAACAAAACTATAAATCAAACGGAAATCCCACCTTTGCTAGCTGTCCAACAATCTCAAAGGGCTCATAAACATCAACACTAACATACCCTACATACCTTACTGAAAATTTATAAATCAGGTTGAATCTATAAGAAAGACATGATAATCAAAATTAGACTCTAGTGTGGGGAGATAATGGTACACATAAGATTTTTTATGACTCTATGCCATGATCATTATGTTTTTGATACAACTAAACACACTTCATTATCTCCATAACAAGGCTCATCCCAACCAAGGACAGTTCTACCAACTATTAGTAGCACATGGGAGATCTACATTTCTACCCATACAAAGCCTTAAAGGGTTCTATTTTGATTGAGGCATGAAAAAAAATTATAAGAAAAAATTACTAAAGAATATCACCCGAAAACTAGGATATCTATCTATATCTATACATCCATCAATGGATGATATTATCTACTAAATTTAAACTAGACACCCATCACCTATTATAAAACATTCCAAAACCTAGATGTGAAACTTGGTTCAATATTTGAAACAACTATATAGAGAACCCCATGAAGTATCACACTCTATTAGACAAAAAAGCACCCAATCCATTTCACCTTCATCATCTCTTTGATATGAAGTAAATGAACTGATTTTATGTGTTGATCAATGATAATACAAATCACATCTTTCCCACTAGGAGTCTATAGTAATCCTATGATAAAATATATAGATATATTATCCCATTTCCATACTAGAATGGGTATTGGCTGTGGAAACCCAGAAGGATTTTGGTGTTCTACCTAAAATTATTGACAAGTAAGACATTGTGATACAAACTCTTCAATCGACCATATCATCCCTAGTAACCAATAATGAAATCTAAAACCATGATATATATTAGTAGTACACTGGTATATGGACCAACAATAACTATCTCCACTATCCATAAACTCCTACCACATAGAAAAAGGAACAACCAACCTATCTTGAAAACATGAAGTTCCACTGGTAGAATGAGACAACTCACTCAAGGTCTCCCCACCATAAAGGATTTTATTAATGCTATGGAACTCTAGGTTAGAAATTTTATTGAGTTTAACCCTCACATAAAATAATGATTCATCCCTAATCGAATTTATACATACCTTCCCACCATCTCCTTTCATTCCCAATCCCATCTCAAAAATAAACTCAACGAATACCACTCTTCCATTGATTACTTCACTGTTGTGATAATAATTTCCTTCTCAATGGATCAGCTACCACATTACCTTTTCCAAGAGTATAAGAAATATCAAAATAAAATGTCTGTAGATTCCAAACACAATGTCTCTATCTAAGGTTTTGATCCCTTTATGTGAAAATACATCTCAGAAATTTATGATAAAAATACATTGTAAACTTTTCCCAAAAGAGATGGTGACACCGCATTTTAAGTGAATACATAATTGTTCCCAAGTCAATATCATGGGTAGGATAGTTCTTCTCATGAGGGAACAACTAAGGAGATCCATAGGCCACTACCTATTTCCCTAGTGTTAGCAAACATCCCAAAACTAAACTAGAGTGATCATAGAGAACATATTAACCCAAACCCACTTCCAAAAGAATTAAAACTACTTATAAAGTCAATATCACCTTTAGTTCCTCAAAATATATCTAAAACATTTCATTCGACTAAAATCTTTCACCCTTATGGATTAAAACTATCATCAGACATGTAACATTTAAGAAGTCCCGAACAATCCCCCTCTAATAACCATCCAAACCCAAGAATATTTGGATCTCAAACAAATTTCTAGTATACTCTCAAGACATAAATTCTTGTACACATTTTGGATCCACAAATACACCCCTTTGAGAAATAACATTTCCAAGAAGCATTACTTCATAAATCTAAATGTTACATTAGAAAGCATACCATACCAAGGATATCCCCTCAATGTTCTATGAATGATATATTGATGGTCCATGTGCTCCTCCTCTAACAAAGAGTAAACCAAAATATCACTCATGAACACAAAAATAGAGTCCAAGAAATGATGAAATTTCCAGTTCGTCAATGTTATAAAAACAATAGGAGTGTTTGTTAGTCCGAATGAAATAAACAAAAACATGGAATCCCCATAACATCTCTTAAATGTTATGTTAGGTATATCCTCTTCTTAGACACTCATCTGGTGGTACCCTGATCATAGGTTGATCTTTAAAATACAACAAGTCCTCTAAGATGATCAAAGAAACTATCAATCCTGGGCAAGGTATATTGGTTCTTGATAGTCACATTAATTAACATCTGATAGTCAATACAAATTCTAAGGCTCAAATATACCTTCTATAAAATAAGATATTAGAATTTAAAGATGACATTCTTTGAAAAATAAACCCCTTATCCTCATGTTCAAAAATCTAAACCTTAATTTCTACCAACTTAGTAAGATCCATACGGTAGGATAACATAGAAATGGGAGTCATACCAAGTAACTAGTCTATGGTAAAATTAACCTTTCTATGGGAGGTAAAATAGAAAAATAATCTAGAAAGACCTTTAGGTATGCACACACCACAAAAGGTTTCTAACTAACCAAAAAAAGTTCGACAACATCAAGAAACATATCAAACAACTGGACCGATATTACCCTTACATATGCAACAAAATTCCCCTACATTAAATATCAAGATACCTACACATCCAAAAAACATGAGTGACCCCATAAGTAGATAATAACTGATGTCATTAGTGATAATAGTCTATATGGGCCTTAATAGTGATCACACTAGTAAAAATTAGTCCTTTAAAAACACCAAAAAACGGTCTTTATCAGCACTATAGAAGCACTAAGAAAAGAAAACATTTATCAGTTCTTTTATTTAGAAATGATAATGGGACATACTACAGTGTGATATAATAGTACACGGTATCACCATTGTAGTGTGTTATAACAAAACACCACAATGCTAGTGTAGTGTGCTTCAATAGTACACCGAAACACCAGACACACCACCAGATATCAGAAAAATAAATTACCAATACAAAATTTAAATGAAATAAAATTTAAAAAACAAATAAAATAAAAAAACCTATATTATAGATATTTAAATCGTTGTTTTAAACAATTAAATATGTAAAAATTATTACATACATTCAAAAATATCAATATTCCTTTGTCTTTTAATCATGACCCCAACTCATGCTATTGTTGAACAAACCACCCATGCTTGAGATAATGAAAAGAACTGTATAACAAAAAATCTTATATTAGTATTAATATAATGACATAAATTAATATAAAGTGATAATTTTAATCTAATCTTTTAGTTATATTTGGAACATTATGTATCAGATTGAGTTGTGGTTGATTCTTGCATGTCACACCATTCTTTGTTATTCTTCAAGCATAATATTTATGAAAATTAATTAAATAATTATTAGGTAAAAATGATAAGGAAATAAAATATGTAATAACAGATAAAATTATGAGAAAAAAATCTAGCCTTATTTTCTTAGTTTGGGTGACGTGATGCACATTTTAAACTAAAATATCAAAAATGACAGTTATATATTAAATACATTCACTTGGAGTCATACCGGTCACACTATGAATTTTATTGAGGTGTGGATGATTTCTATATATCTGAAATGACATATACATCATTTTACTAAAGTATCAAAACAATTGTAACATATTTTCTCATCTTTGAGTATGTAAGTTGTCAGTTTTACTAAAATTTCATTTTAAACTAGAAACATAAACTTTGACACATATCGGTCACAACATGTGACGGTTTGACATGAGACTAACTCCTACATGTCATAAATGATTAATGAATTATTTTCCTAAATTATCAATAAAATACATTCATGTTTTATTAGATTTCAATGAGTTACACTTTGTGAACTAAAATGTCTATTTAAAACTGATAACAGATAATTTGAGTCATACTAGGAACATAATGTATCATATTGAGGTTTAAATGATTCCTACCCAGCAAAAATGACTTATTGATCATTTTACAAAAGTATCAAAACAGTTAGAATGAATTTATTCAATTATGTGTAGGTCAGTTTTCTCTTTTACTAAAATCGATGTCAGTTTTAAATAAAAACGACTCCCTTGGAGTCATATCATTCACAATATGAATTATATTGAGGTGAGGATTATTCATACACATCCCAATTTACTTAAATATATTTTTTTCAAAAGTATCAAAACAATCCAATTGTGTTTTTTGGTTTTGAGGATATCTCTTTTCTTTTATATTAAAAATTCATTTTAAACATGAAACACACAATTTGAATCCTACAATTCACCTAGTGTATTGGATTCATGTGAGACAATTTCCTACACATAAAAGTTTATTTATGAATCTTTTTCCTAAATTATGATGATAATCCAATCACTTTTTCTTGGCCTTTAGTGAGTGATACTTTTTGAACTAAAATGTTGATTTTAAACTGATAAAAGATACCTTGAGCCATATCAAGAACATCATGTATCATATTGAGGTGTGGCTGATTCCGAAAAGTCAAAAAAGAATTATGGATAATTTTACTAAAGTATTAAAATAATATGAATGTGATTACATAGTTCTGAGTATGTCACAATTCCTTTTTATTAAATTGTTGTTAATTTCAAATAAGAAGACTCACTTGGAGTTATACTGGTCACACAATGTGTCATATTGAGATAAGTATGGTAACTACACATCAAAAATGACATGTGGATCATTTTTATAAATTTTCAAAACAATCGTAAATTTTTAATGGTTTTGAGTAGGCTAGTTTTCATTTTTAATAAAATAGATTTCAATTTTAAATAAAAATATTCACTTAGAGTCATAATGGTTACAACATGTATCAGATAGTTGTGTGAATGATTACTACATGTATCAAATGACTTATGGATCATTTTCATAATGTAAAAAATAATCCAAATGTGTTTGATCTGTATTGAGTGTGGAACATGTCTTTTTTACTAAAATATCATTTTAAACTAAAAACACGCACTTTGACTCATACTGGTCACATTGGCCATCGATTCAATATGAGACTGATTAATACACATAAAAATTGAAATTTTAGTCATTTTCCTAAATTATCTAAATAATCCAAGCATGCTTGAAATGTTTTCAGTGATTGATACTTTTTGAGCTAAAATGTTGACTTTAAATTATTAACGGACACATGGAGTCATACCGGGCACATAATGTATTAGATTTGGGTGTGGATAATTCCTAAACATCAATAATAACTTATGGATCATTCTACTAAAGTATAAAAACACTAAAAATGAATTATATTTGTTTTGATTATATTAGTTGTATTTTTTTACTAAAAGTAGGGTTAATTTTAAATAAAAACAATAACTTTGAGTCATACTGGTCACACCATGTGTCAGATTGAGGTGTGGTTGATTCCTACATGTCCCAAAGTCTAATAAAACTTATAAATACCATTTTTACCATGATTTTTATTGGATTTATTTATTGAACTACTAACATTTTATATTGACCCAATTTTATGAGCCAATAAACACGTTTTTTGGGAACATCAAATCAATATATAGTGTTGGAGTTAGAAATGGAAAGGAAATGGAAATAATGGAAAAATTGTAAAACATAACATTTTACCTCTTTTTTTGGCTTTTTAATATATTAGAAAGGAAAATATGACTTCCCAAAACATATGTGAAAAAAACAAAAAAAGTATTAGAGAAAAATGATAAAGAAATTAACACCCAAAGATTAGATAAAATTATGAAATAATAAATTAAATAAGTTGTAGGAATTTATCTTTTCATGATAGTTATATAAATTTTAGACACATTTCCTTGAGTTCATTATCTCATTTGTAGGATGGAAGTCCAATCTCTCACAAGCATGAGAGTCTTCAAATAGACGACCCCAACTTGAACAAAATAATCCACCAGTATAAGAAAAAAATTATTATATAAGTAATTATAAAAAGTATAAAATTAAATATAAATAGGAAATAATAGATTAATTCTATGGAAGATGATTTTACTATGAAAAACTCAAGATTAAATCTATGATTGAGAAGAGGTAGAATAATTGATCCTCCTAAAAAGGATTGGAGGGAAAATGAAGGAATGATATAAATTCAAACACTGTGGGGATGAATATTTTATGAGGGAGAAGAAGTATGTGGATATTTTGGTGTAAAAGGGCTGAAAGACAGGCATGCCACCACAAATCGAACAAAATAAACCATTTGTATAAGAAAAAATTCCTATGTGAGTAATCTTAAGAGGAAATAAATTAAAAATAATTATGAAATAATACATTAATTAAATAGAAAATGATTTTAATATTAAAACATAGTGATTATCTCGAAGATTTATTAGAGTAAGCATAATTTCTCTTCATACAAATGCAGTGGATGAAAGTTTAAGGAAATTGATAAATACAAACACTAATGGAGTGGAAAAGTTTTGAGTGAGAAGAATTTTGTGGATGTTTTGATATAGAAAGTCATGAAATATGGAAATAAATATTCTAAAATAAATGAACTCTTAAAGAAAAATTGAAAATTAAATCAAAATTTTATTATATAATTTTCTAGTAAAATAGAGAGAAAGTATATCATAACATCAACTTTACATATTCCCAAAGGGTTTCCTTCATTATTGATTGTTCTTCAAAAGGATTGGTAACATCATCACGTGAAGAATAAATTATCTTAATGAGTAGTAAAAAATTTAATTTAGATTATGTTAATGCAATAGGGGAAATATAATATTATGAGGAAAATCATAGTATATTTAAATAAACTTTTACCTTATCATTGAACCCTATTTTTTTAAGGTTTTCTGAATTTGGTTACTCTATAAAGAGTCTAAGTTCCCTCATTGTGGTATCCCACTAACATACATGACATTGTCTACATTGGGACTGATATGAACTGATTATGACCTCCCAATGAAAGTGTAACACCCCAGGTAAATAAATAATATGACATGTTTATATTTATCCATATTTGTGAATAAAATATTAATATTACTTTAAAGGGAACATTATGCTCGATGTAGTACCCAATACGCGACAACAAGTTCCTTTGAAATCTTACGTTGCACTGTAATAATAAAATAATATTATTTTAAATGGTAGTTAACGCCTACCCATTGTAATGGAAGGAAATAACGGAACTAACTACAAAATGATTTTATATGTTTGTCAAATATTTTTTAATTTCATACAATAAATGTTAGAGGCGTAAAATGAAAACGAATCCAATTTTAAGCGTAAACACTCTAATATTCTTTAAAATGTCGATTAACCGCCTTTGGATGGCGAACCAAATTTAAATCCACTTTTTGAAAATTTTATGTGTTATATTTGATAAAATAAAATTCTTCTTTAGAATTGGAACATTGAAATTTACTTTGTGTAAATTTATGGTATATTTCCGATAAAGTTCATTTTTTAATGAATAGGGAAAAATGTTGTATTTTAATTCAAAAACTATTTTTAATATAATTTATTTATATGATTAGATTATCTTTTGAATTTGTTTTAAAATGAAATTAGAATATAATTTTACCATTTAATACAATAGTGGTTGTTGGAATTAATTTCACTTTGAAATTGGATTTAAACTAGTGTCAATCTTTTTATATATATTTGTTTCATAAAAACACGCTATTTGTTCTGACAGCGGGAATTAATTATTAAATTAATTATTGTAACTTATATGTTTTGAATTTTGTAAAATATACATCATTTATGAATTTGGAATACCAAATATATCTTAGGGTGAAGTTTTGGTATTTTTCTGAAAAACATCAAATTTTAATGAATAGTGAAACCACTAAGTGGTACTTAAAAAACAGATTTTTCATTTAAATGAAATTTTACCACCTCTGTGTTTTTAATTTCAAAAATCCGACAAAAATGGTTGTCATTAGTAATTAAAATGTGTTTCAATGGGATTACAGTAATTTTTTGGTGAATAGTAACTTTTATGTTTTTAATCACAATTAGAGGTAATTAGTGTAATTTAAGGTAAAAATAATGTTTTAATAAAATGAAATATCCTAAAAACATGTCCTAACTTTAATGGATGGGTCATGGAAGACCAAGAAAATCCATGGGTCAACTTGGAGACCCCATGGAGCCACTTTGGTAGGAAAATGACATAAATAACTTTTTATTTAAAGTTAAAATAAAAATGTCACAAACATGAGTTGTTTTACTAAAACAATTTTTACATGGTATTATTCAAGTCAGAGTTTTGACTATAAATAGTCATTGGAAAGATAAAAATATTCCCTACATAATTTTAATTTTTTATAATTTTTAGACATAAAATAAATTAAATTATTTTTGACATCATGATGATGCAGAAATTACCTCATTATTTAACGATTTAAATAAAATGACAAGATAATGTAAAATCTAAGACCTAAACATGTCAAAAACCTGTTGGATGGCTGGATTTAGAACCCTTATCACCTTATCCTCTAAATATATCAATGGGGGACCTTTAAAATCCTAAACGCATTTGAAAATAATGTAACTTTTTTCACTTTCCAAGAGTGCCCCTCCTCTCCTCTTATAAAAGGCCCCCACCTCTACCACCTTACCCACACCTCTCAAGCCTTTGGATCGGCCAAACCCTGCACTTTGTGTCTCTCCAAATCCCTCTCTTACTCCTAGAATATTCACTTTGGGAATAAGTCTTCCCAAGTAAGCCTTTGAGCTCAAATCAAAGAGAGTTACCCGATTTTAAGGTAATGTCTTCACTTGTGTTCTTTTGTTTTATTTTGCTTATCCAACACCCTAAAATCTTTTTATTAATTTATTTTGTAAAAAATCCAGTATCATAAATATACTAGGATGTTGTTATAATATGTATTCGAGCTACACTTACACAAACCTACATCTAATGGTTAAAGAACATACTGTTTCTGTGGATGGTAAATTTCGGCCTCACGAAACGATGATTGTTCAATATTCTTTTAACACATTAAAAGGTGGCCATTAAGATTCCAATATATTTATATATGATATATAATATTTTTATGTTTTACTTAATATTCTTTATTTTTCATATATGGAATACCTTTATGGTTTCCATTATGGTTAAACACGATATCTTCATTTTAGGAAGTGCGGACTACCGCCCCCTGAAAGTGATTTGATTCATTAATACCAAATGTGGTATGTATAAAGGATATATTTAATGATATTATATATGATAAAAAACTAGAATTATAATACTATTATGTATCATCATGTTTTAATTACATTAAATAAGAAATAGAAATGGAAGTAGCGTTCATGCGTACGTACGGCTTACCGTCTCCATGAACGGTGCATTTCATTTCTTAGCTCTAAATGTTATGTAATATTATAAATTCATGTACATAATGAATATATATTAGAAATATTATATCTAAATAATGAATATACTTCTGGATATAATATATATTTTACCACCTGAACAACTTGTAATTATAAAGAGTTTATTTTTTACTCAAGTAGCAATGATCTACAAAACGACCATTATTAACTTAAATAATTACATAGTGTTCATAGCATGGTGATAATTGATATAAAAAGAATAATGAAATTAAAAAATCTTCTTAAGAAATTATAAATTATCTCATGTTTATTATTTAGGAGGTTAAAGAACGATCAAGTCAAGTCGGACCCGAGGTAAGGGATCCTACCTCTCTCTTTATTTTTAAGTACTATTTTTATGTAACTTACTATATGATCCTCATTCTTATGTTGGGGGAAGTTATTTTATATTCCTCTTTCTGTAAATTTTATGTTAATATTATTAGAGACCCCATTTTATCTCATCAATCAATTTTTGGATGTTTTATGTGGCGTCGTTAGGCTGGCGAATTTTCATAAGGGGATTTTTATCTCACTTTTTATTACTCTGCGATTCATGCTACATTGGCCACTATTTCATTTTGTGTGGTGTATGTAATGCCCATTATTTTACTATTTGTATAATATACTCTCATTTATGGGTAGTTACATCTTCATTCTATGACCCTCCTTTAATGGGGTGTATGTTTCGAAAGTTTCCCAAATCGGTAAGGGAACATTTCACCCCCCTCTTTTTTAAAAGAATTCTTTTGTTATGTACTTTCATTTATATCTTTTTATGTTATATATGTTCTTATATATCCTTATATATGTAAATTTTATGTCCAAGTGATCAGATACCATTTTCTTTCTCATCAACTAATTTTATGAATTTTAAAGTGACGCCGTTAGGCTGTCGAATTTTACCAAGGGAACTTCTTAACCGAATTTCAAAATCTTTGGGTTCAACATGTAGTTATTGAATATGTCATACTTTGAATATGTGTGAATGACCTTTGATTGTTTTAAACTTAATATCCACTTATATTGGGTGTATTTATATTTTTCACACATAATTATGAGATTGATTTATCTTTAATTTAAGGATACATTCTTTATAAGGGATTTCATCTCATTTTACATTTTTATTGAGACATAATTGTTGTTATGCACCAATTCACCCTTATATGGTGTATATACTAACCCTTAGAATATTATATCATGAATCCATTTATTATCATGATATTATAAAGTTTTGATTAAATGTTATTCCTCAATTATGGTATTCAAGTGTCTCTCATTTTTTTAAAAACCATTTAACTAATATATCGTTTAAATTTTTTTAATGTTTTATTCTTATAAATATTTCTCATTAATATCCATGTTTTCAAAATGGTTTTAAGAAATTAATTATATGTATATTAATGGTTTAAAATGATAAAAACGTCAAAGTGGTATGGGACACTTTGAATCAAAAATCACTTTATTAAATCTTTTAGATGGTTTTGAAAATGGTTTTTAGAATGGATTCATTATCTTAAAATTTTATATTGGTATTGAAATGGGGGAATTTTATCTTTACTTTATGCTTAAGTTATGTGTTATGATTATGTTATGTGTTATTATTATGTTATGGTTCTTTTGCATTGTTATGAAGACGGTTGGTTCCGTGATAAACTATGGGCAGGTGATCCTGATATAGCTCTCCAATGCATTGGGTAACGCGAAGGAGTTAAAGGTTAAGGTTTCTCCGACGAGATTTTGGGAATATACTATGATGGTTATTCCAAACGTAACCAAGAGGGTTACTCCCTACATAAGAATGTTATGAATGCCTCAAGTTACCTTTATGTATTATGATTTCTATGATTTATTCATGATTTTATGAGGTATGTTAAAGTGCTTATGATTTATGGGTAAAGTATGATTTCATTCTTAGGTATATATGTACTCATGGTTCCTTTCCATAATTTTTATAACCCTTACTAAGATTTTTATGCTCATCCCATGTTTTTGAAACGTTTTCACAGGACATAAAGTTGAATAGGGTCAAGTATGGGATCAAGGAAATGTTTGGCTGTCTAAAACAAGGAACTAGACAGGACTCTTTTGTTCAAGAGTTTTTATTTTGTGAAAAAGATAGAATCTGTGTAGATGTGTCTACTTTGTAATCTTTGAGATGTAATAGTTATGTCCTAATTCTCTAAAACTATAAACCTGAAAAGATCCTCAATGTGAATTATTCAATGTAATTCAATATTAAGTAATGTTATAAGGTTGGGGCCTTATAGTTGGTATCAGAGGTCGGTTTAGATAACTTTAGAGGTTAGAGTGTTGTTTAAGAAAAGTGACATGTTGTGTATAACCACAATGGTTAGTATATTAGATGGAGTCCTTGTTTTTTTAAAGTTATAATGAGTTTGAGATAAATTGGATAAGTATATCTTGGTGTTTATCTTCCTATTTATTATTTGATGATTTTACTAATATACTCACATTGACCTTTTTGGTTTTATTAAATGGATGGATCTAGCAGGCACCAATGTAACCGTGGATTTGAAGAAAACTATGATGGTTTTATGAAAGAACAATTGAATGATATGGGAGCTGCAATGAGAACTCTTGTGGTTATCCTCAACCAACTATCTGAAGTCATGATTGACCACCTGAACCTTTGTGATTTTTATAAGGCATCGTATATGCGAGAAACAAATCCCTACGGAATTTCAGGTAATAATCATAAAGGTAAGTATGTTAAAAAACCTATGTGTCAAATATGTGGAAAGAAACACATAGGAAAATGTTTCAAAGGGACAAAAAGATGCTATAGATGTGGAAATGAGGGTTATAAAGCAAGAACCTGTCATGGAAAAAGGAAGCATCTAGTTGAATCTAGGAAAGGGAAAGTAGTTATTTCTGAAGGATCAATTGAATTATTTAAATGTGGTGTGAGTGGTCATTATGAAAAAACATTTCCTACAAAGAAGTTTCGAGAATGGGGTCACCAAGATCGTACAAATAATCATTTACCAATACCTAATGCCATTCCGATTGAGGATGAAGAAACTGACAATGAAGAATGAAAGGTATGGATTATTTCATAACATATGTTTTCCTATTATTGGAATCTAAGGATGTGATTCATGATTTTGATTGTAGGAAAGAATTATTTTATAATAAGTTGAAAAGGAATGGATAATGGATCATGAAGAATGTTGAATGATTAAGAAGTCATCATATAAGGGATTCAAGAGTTATGGTAGATTTTAGGATGGTGCAATTCTTAGATGTATTAAGTCTCTTTTGATGATGGGGTTACATTAGAAGACTTTTTATAGTAACCCTGATTCTTGATATACGAAAATTTTATTAAAGGAATAATTATCCTTTCTTTTGTGGATATATTTATAAAGAACCATTTGGGTTTATATGATCCTTGAATTTGAGGCAATTACTGGTTAATACATTTTGGGTTGAAAAATGGAATTTATTAGATAACCTTTGTGGTTAAAATATGTTATGGTTATTTTTAATATTTTATCTCTTTTTGGGGGGATGTTTTAAGAATTATATAGTTTTGGAAAAAGAACAACACGCAGACTGTGTGACAACCCGTCGCGTCAGACGAAACTGTAGGAATTGAACCCACAACCAAAGTAAAACTAGTATTTATCGCCTACCACTGGACTACGTGAAGTCCCTAGTTAGTTTGACTTTTTTAGTTAGATGATTTTAGAAATGAAGAGTACGTTTATTTTGGGTTATATATGGAAATTATTAACCTATCATGGAGGATATGTGATTGGGTTAATTACTTTTCAATATGGGACTTTAAGATAAACTAATGTTATTTGGAGATAAATGTTAATTTTTACCTTGGAAGACTATGTGATTAAATCCTTCAAATATTTGCGTTTCAATAATTTTATGGACAAATTTTTTATTGAATGGAATTTGTTGAACTTTGGGTATTGTTTGACAAATTTTGGAGATTAAGAATAGATTTTTTTTATATAAAGGATTATACTTTTCGGGTATTATCTGATCTCATACTAACCTTTTTGGTTTTAGTTTTGGCTAAGGTCTAAAGACATGGGAAGTATATAGTTCTCTTTGGTGGATTAGGTTATTCTCTAGAAGTTGATTATAGCTCTCTTAACGTAAACAAGTCATCCTAAATACTCATCTTTTTGAGAAAATATGAGTTTGTGTAAAAAATCTTGCAAAGGTTGAAAGTCAACATTAAAAGTAAGTATGTTTCCTTATGTTTTAGTTAAGCTAAAAAAATAAATTCCTTAATGAATAGTAACTTAAAAAAATGTTTTCCGTTAACTTTTCCTACTACGGAATCCAATACCGTTTAACCCATCACAAGTTTGTGATTTTCTTATGGTTAACTTTCTCATAGACATGTTTACTATCACTCTCCATCAGAACATGAACCTTTGTTTTTTCTTCCATATCCATATTTTTATACATGTAATACTAGTATTGGTTAACTCAGGTGAACTTTGTACTTCCCTTTCTTTCCTTTAAAGTGATAGTTTAATTTACTTCTTTTCCAATGTGGGACTTTCAATGGATTTTCCAAGCCCAATTTTGAAATTGTGAGGACACAATTCCCAAAAGGGGGGAAGGATGTAACACCCCAGGTAAATAAAGAATATGAAATTTTTATATTTATCTATATTTGTGAATAAAATATTAATATTACTTTAAAGGGAACGCTATGCTTGATGGCGTACCCAATACGTGACAACGAGTTCCTTTGAAATCTTACGTTGCACTGTAATAATAAAATAATATTATTTTAAATGGTAGTTAACGCCTAGCCATTGTAATGGCGCAAATGAACAGAACTAACTACAAAATGATTATATATGTTTGTCAAATATTTTTACTTTCATCCAATAAATGTTAGAGGCGTAAAATGAAAATGAATCCAATTATAAGATTAAACACTCTAATATTCTTTAAAAGGTCGATTAACCACCTTTTGATGGCAAACCGCTTTTAAATCCACTTTTTGACAATTTTATGTGTTATATTTGAAAAAATAAAATTATTCTTTATAATCGGGACATCCAAATTTACTTTGTGTAAATTTTTTGTATTTTTCCGATAAAGTTCATTTTTTAATGAATAGGGAAAAATGTTGTAATTTAATTCAAAACCACTTTTTAATCTAATTTATTTATTTGATTAGATTATATTTTGAATTGGTTTTAAAGTTAAATTATAATATATTTTTACCATTTAATCCAATGGTGGTCGTTGGAATTAATGTCACTTTGAAATTGGATTTAAACTAGTGTCAATCCTTTGATATATATTGTTTCATAAAAACACGCAATTTGTTCTGACTGTGGGAATTAATTATTAAATTAATTATTGTAACTTATATGTTTTGAATTTTGTAAAATAGACATCATTTTTGAATTCTGAATATCAAATATAGCTTAGGGTGAAGTTTTGGTATTTTTCTGAAAAACTTCAATTTTTAATGACTAGTGAAACAACTCAGTGGTACTTAAAAAACTGATTTTTCGTTTAAATGAAATTTTACCACCTCTGTGTTTTTAATTTCAAAAATCCAACATACATGGTTTTCCTTATGAAGTATAATGTGTTTCAATGGGATTAAAATAATTATTTGGTGAGTAGTAACATTTAAGTTTTTAATCACGATTAGAGGTAATTAGTGTAATTTAAGGTAAAAATAATGTTTTAATAATATGAAATGACCTAGAAACATGTCCTACCTTCCTTGGATGTGTCATGGCCGACCAATACAATCCATGGGTCAACTTGGGGACCGCATGGAGCCACTTTGGTAGGAAAATGACATAAATAACTTTTTATTTAAAGTTAAAATAAAAATGTCACAAACATGAGTAGTTTTACTAAAACAATTTTTACATGGGGTTATACAAGTCAGATGTTTAACTATAAATAGTAATTGGAAAGATAAAAATATTTCATAGATAATATTATTTTTTTATAATTTTTAGACATTAAATAAATTAAATTATTTTTGACATCATTATGATGGAGCGATTACCTCATTATTTAACGATTTAAATAAAATGAAAAGATAATGTAACATATAAGACCTAATCATGTAAAAAACCTATTGTATGGGTGGATGTAGAACCCGTATCACCTTATCCTAGAAATATATCAATGTGGGGCCATTAAAATCCGAAACCCATTTGAAAATAATGTAACTTTTTTGACATTCCAAGAGTGCCCCTCCTCTCCTCTTATAAAAGGCCCCCACCCCTACCACCATACCCACACCTCTCAAGCCTTTGTCTTGGCCAAACCCTGCACATTTTGTCTCTCCACATCCCTCTATTACTCCTACAATACTCTCTTTGCGCAGAAGTATTCCCAAGGAAGCCTTTGATCTCAAATCAAAGAGAGTTACCCGATTTTAAGGAAATGTCTTCACTTGTGTTCTTTTGTTTTATTTTGCTTATCCAACCCCATGAAATCTTTTTATTCATTTATTTTGTAACAAATCCAGTATATTAAATATAATAGGATTTTGTTATAAGAAGGATTCGAGCTAAAATTACACACACCTACATCTAATGGTTAAAGAACATACTGTTTCTGTGGATGGTGAATTTCTGCCTAACGAAACGATGATTGTTCAATATTTTTTTAACACCTTCAAAGGTGGACATTAATATGTCACTATATTTATATATGATATATAATATGTTTATGTTTTTATTAAGCTTCTGTATTTTTCATTTATGTCATACCTTTATGGTTTCCATTATTGTTAAACGCGATATCTTCATTTTAGGAAGTGCAGACTACCGCCCCCTCAAAGTGATTTGATTCATTAATACCCTATGTGGTTCGTATAAAGGATATATTTATGATATTATATATGATACCAAATTGTAATTATAATACTGTTATGTATCATCATGTTTTAATTCCATTAAATAAGAAATAGAAATGGAAGTAGCGTTCATGAGTACGTACGACTTACCGTCTCCATGAACGATGCATTTCATTTCTTACCTCTAAATGTTATGTAATATTAAAAATGAATGCATATAATGGATATATATGATAAATATGATATCTAAATAATGAATATAATTCTGTATATAATATATATTATACCACATGAACAACTTGTAATTATAAAGAGTTTATTTCTGACTCAAGTAGCAACGATCTACAAAACAACCATTATTAACTTAAATAATTACATAGTGTTCATAGCATGGTAATAAGTGATATAAAAGGAATAATTATCTTGAAAAAGGTTCTTACGAAAGTATAAATTAACTCAAGTTTATTATTCAGGAGGTTAAAGAACGATCATGTCAAGTCGGACCCGAGGTAAGGGATCCTACCTCTCTTTTTATTTTTAAGTACTCTTTTTATGTAACTTATTTTAAGCTCCTATTTCTTATGTTGGGGGAAGTTCTTTTATATTACTATTTCTATAAATTTTATGTTAATATTATTAGAGACCATATTTTAACTCATAAATACATTTTTGGAAGTTTTATATAGCGCTGTTTGGCTGCCGAATGTTCATAAAGGGATTTTTATCTCACTTTTTATTCCTTTGAGATTCATGCTACATTGGACACTATTTGCTTTTGTGTGGTGTATGTAATGCCCATTATTTTACTATTTGTATAATATACTCTCATTTATGGGTACTTAAATCTTCATTGTATGACCCTTCTTTCATGGGGTTTACGTTTCGAAAGTTGCCCAAATCGGTAAGGGAACCTTTCACCCCCCTCTTTTTTAAAAGACTTCTTTTGTTATGTCTTTTAATTTACATCTTTTTATGTTGGGATATGTTCTTCTATATCCGTATAGATGTAAATTTTATTTCCAAGTGATGAGATACCATTTTCTTTCTCATAAACTAATTTTATGAATTTTAATGTGACGCCGTTAGGCTGTCGAATTTTACCAAGGGAACTTCTTAACCTAATTTTAAATTCTTTGGGTTCAACATGTAGTTATTGAATATTTCATCCTTTGAATATGTGTGAATGAAATTTTATTGTTTTACACTTAATATCCACTTATATTGGGTCTATTTATATTTATAACACATAATTATGAGATTGATTTATCTTTAATTTAAGGATACATTCTTTATAAGGGATTTCATCTCATTTTACATTTCTATTGAGACTTCATTGTTATTATGCACCAATTCACTCTTATATGGTGTATATACTATCCTTTCGAATATTATATCATGAATCCATTTATTCTCATGATATTATAATGTTTTTATTAAATGTTATTCCTCAATTATGGTATTCAAGTGTCTCTCATTTTGTTAAAAACCCTTTAACTAAAATATCGTTTTAAATTTTTTAATGTTTTATTATTATTAATATTTCTCATTAACATCCATGTTTTCAAAATGGTTTTAAGGATTTAATTATATGGATATTAATGGTTTAAAATGATAAAAACTTAAAAGTGGTATGGGACATTTTGATTCAAAAATCACTTTATTAAATGTTTTAAATGGTTTTGAAAATGGTTTTTAGAATGGATTCATTATCTTAAAATGTTATATTGCTATTGCAATGTGGGAATGTTATCTTTCTTTTGTGCTTAAGTTATGTGCTATTATTATGTTATGGTTCTTGGGAATTGTTATGAAAATGGGTGGTTCCGTGATAAACTATGGTCGGGTGAGCCCGATATAGCTCTCCAATGCATTGGGTAACGCGAAGGAGTTAAACGTTAAGGTTTCTCCGAAGAGATTTAGGGAATATACTGTGATGGGTATTCCAAACGTAACCAAGAGGGTTAATCCCTATGTAATAATGTTATGAATGCCTCAAGGTACCTTTATGTCTTATGATTTCTATGATTTATTCATTATTGTATGAGATATGTTAAAGTGCTTAGGATTTATGGGTAAAGTATGATTTCATTATTATGTATATATATACTCATGGTTCCTTTCCATACTTTTTATAACCCTTACTGAGATTTTTATGCTCATACCAAGTTTTTGAAACGTTTTCACAGGACATAAAGTTAAATAGGGTCAAGGATGGGATCAAGGAAATGTCAGTCTGTCTAAAACAAGGAACTAGACAGGACTCTTTTGTTCAAGAGTTTTTATTTTGTGAAAAAAGATAGAAGCTGTGTAGATGTGTCTACTTTGTAATCTTTGAGATGTAATAGTTATGTCCTAATTCTCTAAAACTCTAAACCTGAAAAGATCATCAATGTGAATTATTCAATGTAATTCAATATTATGTATTGTTATAAGGTCGGGGCCATATATAAAGGGTCATCTTTGATTGAATTTTCAATAGACCAAACATTTGATTTAGTTTCCAGCAGCACATTCGACCAAATATTTTTTGTTGGATATGAGACATAAAATATATGCAATGATTGTCAATCCATTATGAACAACCCATATTTTTCTCCTTCCGCACTAAAATTATTCTTCATAATGCCCATTTCATCAAATTTCACTACACTCATATTGTCAACCCATTTTTAATGGAAACTTATCACTTGAAATGTTATATAATACGACTCCTATATCTATCCAATAATGCCAAAATATGACATAATTTCATAGATTAGGTTTCTATCCTTGGAACTAGTTATGTGTATTGCTTTCAATATAAGAGTAACACCACTATTTTTCATCATAAAAAATTCATCATGTTATTTTGTATAGAAATTATAATAATTTTTTACAAAACCATTGTAAGATATAGCATTTTCATTCAACCCTATAGCTATCTATTGATGTTTTTCAGTAATTAAATTCTAATTTTCAGATAAATCCTTATAAATTTGATATCGGAATCATCCAATAAACTGTTGATTATGTATATTTGATATCCATCCTTCATACATTGATGGATACAAATATAAAATAATTTCTTTTCATGAATCAATGTATGGATCAAAATATTTACTATTATATAAAATGTAAAGGTTCACATGCACCTACTATATCAAGGTAATTGTAACAAAATATTTTTTGGAAATCCCATAGCCCATAAGAAATCTATTGTGATGAGACGCTGGGAGACCAATACTATCAATATCTAATAGGTAATCGATATAAAATTCAATAGATTATTCAATAATATATTATTCTGGAATACAAACTTCTGGCTAACTTCAATTCTAAACATACCCTTTAAAAATAATCATATACCATTCAATGGGGTACATCCATCTTTAATAGATAGTATAACATAGTTTAACCACTCTATCCAAGTTAAATATCTGGTGTATAATTATTTAAAAGAATGGTGGTGGGAAGAACATATCTAATTATCATAATATTAATGTTACCTCTATATTCATGATTGGAAAATTCTTCAGTTCTATAACATTTTTGAATATGGATTTGAAAAATAAGCCAGTCATGTTAATGTATGCCTTACATTTTGAGGAAGAATGAAATGGAATGCAACATGCATCAAATATATCACCAAAACATGACAATCATGTGATATTAGTACATTTTAAAAAAATAGTCCTTTACATGAAATTATTGATATGTGATGAATACCCCTATGTTAGTTTTACACTGTTAAGAAAAACACATGATTAAAATTTTTCTTGTCTTGATTGAGTGTAAGTTACTAAAGAAATAAATCTTCCGCCCTTTCCCTTAAATGGATCCAACTCGTCCTATATCCCAATGTCAATCCTGTAAAAACTAGCCTTGATTCCAAATTTTTTTTCTAGTAAAATTTAGTATCATGGAAATAAGACTATCAAATACTTAGTATCTATATATGTTACGTCTAGAAAATTTTTTGACATAAAAAAAAATTCAATATGGTAATTCCAAGAAAATGGATAAATTCTTTCAACCTGATTTCATTTTGTTTTAAAAAATGGTTAAATAAAAATAGTGTCCATATATTTTACTTATTTTAATATTTGATCACCCATTACTAGAGATTGTGTTGTAACTTGTTCAATATTCCAATAAAATGTTCTCAAACATGATTGGTATTTATGTCATTGAGGTAAAAAATTATGATATCCTAAAAACAAAGTCTTCAAGGAATGGTTCAACTGAACCATGTGTGTGCATTTTTTAAAAATGGGCCACCACAAAATTCCATTAATGTTATAGCCTGATAAATTTACATAAGTAGGTGAGTCATTTATCAACCTATACATCATAGACCTCAATGTTAATTCTTCACTTATGTTAGCATCATACATTTTAACACTTGTATCCCACATAAATTTGTGATCATCGATCAATAGATCCAAATAGAAATCAATATCATTTACAGATTTTTTTAGTCCAAATATAAGTAGAGAAAACACAATGTATATGTGCTTCATTAAAAACCATGGTGTCAAGTTATAATTTACCAACATGATGGACCATGTACTATGAGTACTACACTATACTCCAAAAGGATTTATTTCATCTCTAGATAAAACATGGTGAATGTTTCTCAGATCATTTCCAAATTATGGATAATAATAATCAATTTTCTTCCATTGGGGAGAATCTACTAGATGACGTATGTTCCCATATTTAATTTTTGTATTTTTAATCCTTGTAAATTTTCTTATAGTTTTTTGATATCTATATATTATTCTAAAATGTGTGATTATTGGAAAGTACAATACAGATTTAAAAGGATTTGATTCATTTTTCTTGTATTGATTCGTGCCACACTTAAGTAATTTTATTTGTGATTCATGGTCCTTGATAAAAAAATATGCAATAATTTGGGAAAGAATTTATTTTTTAGAGATCATTCTAATTGAACATAGAATTTTCATATTGTGATTTGTTTGACATGGTAGTTCGTTTTATTCTCGTAGCATATCATTCAGGAGATCATGTAGTTCTATAATGCTGGAATCACTCCATCCACTGCCATCTTTCAAATTATATAACATCAATATAGATGAAAATGGTATGTATTTAGTACAATAGGTAGAAAATGGCCTCTCTGAATATATATTTAACTTCTCCAATAACTTTTGACAATAAAATAGTTCATATTCAATTTCATTTTTAATTTTTTCTATGGGATATACATCATCATTAACATTGGTATTTATATCAATTGATCCATAAACTGTAGTATCATAAAAATTGGTGTGAACATTTAGTTTTCCCAATGTTTAGTCTAGCATTTATAGCACTGATCTATTCCATGACAAATAAAATATTCTTCCAACTCTTCTAGAATAGTTCTTCTTGAATAACAACAATGTAATCATGGGAAAAGGATATGAGAAGGGTTGTATGCATGCTATATTTCAAAATTGAGAAACTCTTTAACTCCATATTCATACTCTTTTTTCAAATGTTTATCATGAATATGTTTTCAATTCATATATAGAATATTGGGTTTATAAAATATTAATTTTATATAATAAAGAAATAAATAAACATAATATATTCAATATAAAAGGTGAAAGTTATAGATAAATCTTATACGGAAAATCCAACATTTGATTGTTTCAAATAAATTCAGTATTCCATGAAAAAAATGGGCAATTGAATTTAAGAAAAGAAATAATCCACTATGGTGGGTGTTATACTTTGAATTCATTCAATGGTGAATGTTACAAGAAACTATCAACCTCATCTGCTCATCTCCTGAACATGTATCATTGTATTTTGTTATTGGACACACATCCACCATCTCTTGGGGATATGAAGCTAGACTTTTTGAAATACTCTAAGCAGTAGTCATCAAAGGGATGGATACTGCTTAGAGTAGTAAAAGAAACATAAATGAGATGGTGGATGAGTATCAAGAAATAAATTTCAATAATAACCATGTGGGAGATGAAGTTGATGTGGATGATAGTTGTACTACATTGTGTTCTGTAAAAGGGTTAATTACTCACATGCGTTATAATTAAACCATTGGAAGTAGTTATTTTCTCATGGAAAATTGAAGGTGATATGTTGGTGGTATAATAATTCTTTTATGTGATTCATGGGGTCTCAGTGGGTACATGTTATAATATATAATTCTTTGGGGGCTCTATGAATTATATATTTACAATCGAAATCCCATTTTTAGTACTTTCAATCCATTTAATAGGACTAGTCATACCTTTATTAAAATGATACATCAAGTCTTTTTTTAAATACCTTAAGAATGAAAATACAATATAGGCAATGAAGGAGTCATAAGAAACCCAAATATGATAACTAAGAATAATAAACACTCATTCAATCAACTAAAAGATAAAAAATTGTATTGATAAAATATTTTAAGAAACAAGGAGTTATTTCATATACATGGAATGTAATGAATGATTTATAGGTTTGTAAACAATACATGTAGACCTAAAATGATGAAAACATAAAATTAATTTCTAATAATTATTCCAACATATATATAATTTTATAAACTCTATTCTATTTTTTAGAACAAGTGATGTAAAAACCTAAGTAATTATTACATTTAATATTAATTCTATATAATATAAATAAAAATATCTAAAAATTGAAATTTCAATTAAAAAGAGATAAGTAATAGAAAAAATAATTTTGGGAAATTAATATACCTAATAAAGATAAAGGTTTAAAACATCTCAAAATTTTTAGTTGATAAATTTATTTAATAATTATGTCTAGACGGGTTGAAAAAAAATAATTTTCAAGCAGACGAAGAGTATAATTTATAAAAAAAAAAAATTTTCATGGCCATTATGGGTTCTATGGTGATTTTGGGCACATAGTATATCAGTTTAGTCATAAGGAGATAAATAATAGTATGTATGGAAGATATAAGGTTCTTATGTAAAATAGATGATGACACACTCTTACAAAAAATAGTTTTGATGTGAGATGAATCTTCATACATAAAATTAGATGATTAATTTAAACCATTGAATGATCTATATCATGCATGTGAAAAATTAAATAGTTTTACGAAGGATTGTCAAAATTTTATAAAAACATAGATGAAGTTGAATAATTAAATAGAAATGTATTGTATGAAAAAGAATGTAATATTAGAAGAATTTATAAATGATGTCACACTAAAAGATTTACAAGAGAAACATGCCTTCACATTAGATATTATTTTTTATCTCACATGATAGGTAAATTGATGTAATTAAATATTTTTGACAATTTTAATGGGTACATATTATTTTTGAAATGGTGGATCTCTTAAGATAATTTTTTCCATTTAAACGATGATGGAAATAAAAGTTAATGTTATAGAATGATCAATTTTTAGATGGATTAAAGGAAAACATACATATTTTTTATTAGAGGCATGATGAAAGAAGTGTTTTGATTTATAAGAAGTATTAATGAGTGTGTTATCATTTCAAATATGCCTATATTTTTTCAAATTTATAGAAAACTATCAGAACCATATTCCAATTTGGTGTTATTAATAATCTATGGTGATTGTGTTTGAAATGGGAAATTTATTTACAGTAGTGAAAAATTGGTCATATTACATAATGATACATTTAAATACTTGACTTAAAAAGGGTGGGTTGAGATGTTTTTATAATGAAAAGATAAAAATGATACATATTTTTTACGAACTAGATTGGGGAGATTGTTAATAATTAAAAAATAAGTTAGATATATAAATGAAACAACCCTTAGGTTTCCCTTAGAGAGAATTTCTCTTAGATATGATCAATTAGGTGGATTATGACATTGGATATAGTTATTGATATTCCTATAGCTAACATAGTACATCAATGAGAAATCCTCCATCCTTGAAAAATCAATCATGTATCCTTAATAAGTCATTATTGGATGAATAAGTCCCTTAGCCTCTGTGTACTATAATCGAAACTCAATATCAAAATGCTCCATCTGAGGCATCTGATAAAATTGATTAGAAACTAGATGAGCTCCAATAATAATTTCGATAGAAAAACCAACTCATATCTTAGGTGTAAAAATATATAGGTCATCAATAAGAACATGACAAAACCATTAAAAAATGAGAGGCAAAATGTGTCATTTTTTCACCATTTTCCATCATCATGTTAGAAATAAGGGACATAATCCTATATAGTTTCCAATGGGAAGGTCATGAATGACCAGCCTATAATCCCTATTCTTCAATGTGATCATCCTCATGACCCTTTTGATATATGAAAATGAATCTTCAATAGAAATAGTTGACTTGAGTGTGGTGTGGAATTAATCAATACAAACCTAGGACCAGGTCTAAAAAATCATTTGAAATGTGAAGAAGTCTGAGAGAAAGTATGGATATCGAAAACCTGGAATTTTCTCAAGCCTTGGATTTGTTCAACCCTTGAATCATTTAAACCTTGTATTTGAGCCTTAGAATTGTTCGATCCTTGATTTTAACTTCTATTCACTGAGGAGGAGTTTCAAAAGATGGTGGCTTCCAAAGAAAGTTTCAGATATCTCAATGATTTCGCAACTGGTTAGGGGTTTTAAATAGATCATGACACTTTTATGATCGTTTAAAAAAATCCCTGATAAATATACTCATTATTAGCACCAAAAAAGCCATAATAAATCTCTATCAATTTGAGTGCTGAAAAAAATTGACAAATATTCCTTTTATCAGTGCAAATTAATTTAGCGATGATAAAGCATTTATAATTATAATTATAAATATTTTTTCTGAATATATATATATATAATATAAATATAAAATAATTAAATATATTCTTTTTTTAAATATCTTTATTATAATTTTATATCTATTTAAATATATAATTATTTATTTATAATTATATTAATACCTTTAAAAAAATAATATTTATATCATTATATATATATAATAAATATATAAATATATATAAATATAAATATAGTAAATATATATAAATAAAAATATAGTAAATATATTAATTATTTAAAAAATTTATTATAAATTTTTTATTTAATTAAATATATATATATATATATATTTATAATTATATACATAGTTTTCTAAAAAATAATATTTATGTATTTATAATTATAGATATATAAATGTATACATATAGTGAAGTTACATTTATAAATTTAATTCTCTAAAAATATTGTTTTAAAAATATATTTTTAACATTATTAATGAATATTTAATCTTAAGTTCATGCATGTTAAAAAGGAGATAAATTGAATAATTAAAAAGGAGCTGAATTGAATAATTAAAAATGGCCACACTTTAAGAAAATTGAAAAAATGGATAATTTTATTAATTAATTTTAAATTACTAAAAATTATAGATATATTTTATAATAAAAATTAATACATATTGAAAATGTTAAATCATTGTAAATAAAAAAAATATAATACAAATAATACAAATAGATTAAATTCCAAAAAAATAAAAAATAAGACATATTTAAAATTTAGAAATACCTAAATGTAATAAAATTTGAAATAAATAAATAATATTTTCTGTTTTTAAGGGCATGAAGTATTAAATGTTTCATTTACTAATTAAATTCAAAATGAATACTAAAATTTGAATAAATTATATAAATATGAGCTTTATGTGTTTCTATATATGATTTCATTAATTATATAAATATTTTTCTGTGTAAATTGTATATAAAAATTCATGAATTATGTATATTTGAAATCAATATAACACACATTTGATCTATGTAAAATTGAAAAATCAAAACATATTCAATTATTTCCATTACTCGATGTAATTTTT
Organism: Viscum album; assembly: GCA_963277665.1. Lineage (NCBI taxonomy): Eukaryota > Viridiplantae > Streptophyta > Magnoliopsida > Santalales > Viscaceae > Viscum > Viscum album. Next base: position 1,224,577,570 of record OY728142.1, on the reverse strand, counting down.
CAGTAGTTTTAATTCAAATTAATTTTAAATTCTAAAATGTTATTCAATAAATATATGACTATTTAACGTAAAGAGTACATATTTTATTCTATAAATAATATTTATGTACAATCATTTATATCTATTTATTTCATATATACTATTTATTAAAATTTTCTATAATTATTTAATTAACAACATTTTTTAATTTTTATCAATTTACTTATTTTTAGTTTTTATTTGTTTAATTTTCATTAGACATATATCTATATATTTAATTTATACTTGTTATTAGTATTAATAATTTTTATAGTATAATCAGTTTTTTAATTTATATAAATATTTATTTAATTAATTATTTTTATATTATTTTTTAATGTAAATATTTCAATTTTTTTATTTAATTAATCATTTGATTTTTTTCGGAACATTATGAGCAGTAAAAAATAAATAATAAAGGAACACTTTATCAGTACTAAAAATAATATACTAATAAAGGGTACTATTTATCAGTGATAAAAAAGCACCAATAGAAGGTAACCTTTATCAATGCTTGGTTTAATGTTGGTAAATAGAACCTTTATTAGAGATTTTTTAGCGCTGACAAAGGAAAATGATGTCAATGTATTTTTTTGTGGTAGATTCATCTAATCCATGCCCATAATCATTTCTAATATGTTAGGATTGATCATTAAGAAGTCCCACTATACATCATAGTCTTCCATCCTTACTCAATATGCTAGGAAATTGAAATCTTATTTGGACCTCTTTCCCAAAGGCATGGAAGATCCAACAAAAAAACCTTTAACACAATCCCAACACATCAACTAACTTTGACGATATGAAATAATGGGTAGCACTTATATCAAGCATAGTTATCACCATAGAAGATTAACTAAACACCATACATCTTATAGTGGATGTCCATAAATTAGTTTTTTTGGTGCATACTCTACAATATAAAGTCATCTATTCTCAGATCCTCCGTGATATTTCTAAGACATCTGAACATCTCCCATAGTAAGAAGATAATACCCACCACCCTTAGATTCGTAAGTAAAAAACTATGATCCATGGTTAATGTGGATTCTGCATTACTGCCTTGAGACACCCTGCCAAAAAAAATTAATTGGAAAATTTATCGAAAATGATGAAATGTCTTGGAAGGCTCCATATAATTCAGATTGGTATAACCATTCCAACCACACTTATAGTAAAAAACCTACTGCTATCCAGAAAAATACCCCAAAATTGGTCTTAATGAAAACTGGCTACCTTTATACTTCTTTTTCTAGCCAGAAGATACACCCTTGTTAACGACGATACCAACTGAAGCTCCTCCTAAACCAAATTGTCTAGTTATGTCAGTGTATTCAGTAGATTCTTTATTTACTACCTCCATGAAGGTCAAAAGGAAAATGATAATAAACATCGACTAAATATCATCCCTTAGACCCAAATCAAACCTTTGAGCCTTTAGTTATACATTAGTGACAAGCTCTGCTGCAAGATGCACTAGATCAGAAAAACGGGTGGAATAATCTAGGGCAGTTTAATCTTCTTCCTTAAAGGTAAAAAAATCCTCATGGATTTTCCACACATAATGTCTTAAGGTTATTTTCTTGATTCAATATTTTTCTTAATTACGTCTGTCATGAAATGTCCCCTGGGGCCCATGTTGTGACTACCCCAAGCCCTCCTTCCATAGGCCAGGGGATGGCGACTAGCACCAAAGGAGTATTCCCTAAAAATGGGAAGGTGTTACCTTTATAACCTGTAAGCACACGCAACCAAGCACATAGCAAGATATGAACTCAAGTAAACTAAATAGTAAACAAAGTGAGTGAATTAAGTAAAAGGGCCCAGAATACTAGCCCAACTGGAACGTACGAGTACAAATGAAACATAATACAACTAAAGAAAGAGAAAGACAACTACTAGGTTATCCTCTAAGGTTACTACCAGATGGGTAGGTACAGATCGCCTCCTCAACACTCCATGTAAACTGGTCTCCTCTGCATACTGACATGTCGTATGGTCCACCTCTAGGAACCGTCCAGTCCTGGCACTCTCATCCTCAGTTAGTGTTGTCCTTCGTCTGCACCAAACACAATGAGGTGCAGGCATAGACCATGCAGGGGTGAGTATAAGGATACTCAGTAGGTACCCTGATACCCTCAAGGTCTCTTAAATCCACAACGGATAAACCATAAAGAGTGAAAACAACTAATAACCATACTTAGGTATATTCCCATACATATACCTAAGTTATCAAGTAAACCCATATCAATCATGAGGTAATCACAGAGTCTAACTCCAAAGCACCAAGCTCAACTGTTCCACAAAGAAAGAAATACCACAAAGGAAAGTACCACACATGTACACCACACAGAAGAATACCACCAAGGTGTTACCAAGAAAGAATGTACCACATAGGTATGAACTCAGACCACACCAGATATAACTATGGTAATGTAGTAAAGATGATTAGATATAACTATTGAATCATATTACTCTGTTAAAAGGTAGACCCATAGAGGATCTATTGGTTATGACCCATGCATGATCGCTCGGTGCTAACCCACACAGGATCGTTAGGTGATGAGACACATAGGATCGCTTGGTGCTGACCACACAGGATTACTCGGTGCTGACCCACATAGGATCACTCAGTGTAGACCCATAGAGGATCGTTCGGTGATGACCCACACAGGATCGCTCGGTGCTGACCAACATAGGATCGCTAGGTGCTCACCCACATAGGATCACTCGGTGCTGACCCACATAGGATCGCTAGGTGCTTACCCACACAGGATCACTCGTCACTGACCCACACATGATCACTATTCATTCTTCACATCACAACCAACTACTGGGTTCCCAAACTATGCTCTCTTGTCTCTGGGAGGGTCACTCCACAAGCCACTAGTTGATACTCCAACTGCAATGAAGTCCCATGAAGAAGTATCTCAATTGACCACCACGTCATAGGGGTCTCAACACAATAGACGGTGCATCATTCAGATGCCCAATCTGTTAGTTATTAGCCTTTTAGTCTCTGAGAGGGTCCGCACCACAAACCATTGGTCGATAATCCAATTTCCATGAAGTCCCATGAAGAACTATCATAATTTAATTCCATGTCATAGGGGTCACAACAAAATAGACGGTTCATCAAACAGACACCTAGTGCCCATGTTATGGCCAAAAGAGTGTAAATTGGTCATAGTGGGTCTGGGTCCGGTCCGACTCGGTCAAACCGAGCTAGCCAAACCCGCTGGGTCTATCTCGTCCCGTTCTTGGTGGCCTGGCAGGCCGTAAGGGCCGTGAAGGGCCGTGGAGGGCCGTGAAGGCCACGAGTTCGGCATGAAGGCCGACTAAGGCTGTGAGGTCGGCGCGATGCTGCGGGGGCTGCGGAGGGTGGCAAGATGTTGTGAGGGCAGCATAGGGGCGTCGTGATGCTGCGGGGGCCTCAGTGTATGTGGGCGCGGAGGCCGTAGGGCAGCGTAGACACGGGGGGCACGACTGACCATGGATCGGTGAGGCTGTGGGGTGGCGTGGTAGGCCGTGGGTCAGTGAGGCCGCAGGGTGGAACGAAAGGCCTCCGGTCGGCAAGGTCGTAGGGTGGCACGACAAGCCGTGGGTCGGTGAGGCCGCGGGGCGGCGGGGCAGGCCGTGGGGCACGGGGGCCGTAAATGGTAGAGCCGCTGGGTGTGGGGTCTGTGGACGATGGAGGCCACGGGGCAGCAATGGCCACGGTCGGCGGAGGCTGCGAGGTGGCGGTGGCCGCAGAACGACGCCGTTGCGCTGTCGCCTTCATCGTGGCCGACGATGGTGCCGACCACCGTTCTCGTGCCTCTTCATGGTTCGTCGCCGACCTCCTCCATCGTGTAGAACACCACAAAAAGTAAGAACTATGAAGGGATATGGCCATGTTTGTTTGGATCGCACCCTCCACATTAGAGCAGAAGCAAGCTGATCAACAAAAACTTGAGGAAAGAATGTCAAAACCTCCTGCAATGATTATTCCCCAATCCTGCAAAATAAAACATTCACATATCAACTAGGTAGAAATCTGATCTATGTTCCTTGTTTTAGAAGGGAAGAACATGAGAACATATAATCATTCACAAATAAACCCCTACCTCGTTCGTTAGTTGATGTCAACGAGGTGGAAAGAATGGTCATCGAAGACGTCCTGCGTTGGAGAATGTCCTGAGGAAGAAGTTGAAGTTGGTATTTTTCGTTGGAGGAGCGTTCTTCGTTAGAGAAGTGTAATCCTCCCAATATTTCTCCTCTCCCAATTCCGCAAAATTGAAAAACTATCCAACGTAGGATATGTTTCCCTAATTTAATTGATGACATAATTTAAGTTGGATCCACTTAATCAATTGATGAGTTTGTCTTAAAATTAATTAAAGGGGGTGGAATAATTAATCAAGGGGAAGTTAAATAGACTTCCCCACATTTAAGTGGGAGGTTCAAAGGGGTTTTAATCTTAGGTGGTCCCCACCACAATAACCTCTCATGGGAGGTTTTAGGTTCGGTGGTATCCACCTCTATAACCTCAAGGGGAGGTTTAATTCGGGGGGTCCCCGCCTCTCAATATCCACCAGTAGTTATAAATAAAAAAAATGTTACACAATTTTATTTTTATTTTATTCTTTCAGGAATATGTGAAAAGCTAACATCCGCCCTTGACCTACTGCATTCGAGGTGAAGGTCTCCTTAAGTGAATACCAGCACTGTGAGTTTAACGGTGCCCTTAGATTTCAATTCCGAGCACCGGTTCAAAAGATAGAAAATCCCGCTTGCACGTTAATTGAACGCATCTGAACAAAAGTTCCAAAATTCATTCTAGGAACTCTGGGCCTCATAATCACGTTCCGTCAATTTGTGTGGACTTTTAAAATTAGGATATATTTAAAAAAAATACATGGAAATTCTAGGTCTTTACAAAATCTAGGTAAGATTCTTATGAAACGTAGTTTTCAAAAAAGAATCACACTATCTCCTTCCCAATCCTTCAAGAATATATGTTGAAAAATAAATCATAGATTCCTTAGTAGTCTTCATTAAATTAAATATAATCTCAATATTCTCAATTCATTCATCATATTCCTATGGTCCTTTCTCACCTTCGAAGTTAGGTGGATACTACTTTGTAAGTCATGATCCACTACTCATTTCGGGTTCCTGGTACATACTTGATCCAGAGTGTAAATAGCGAAGACTATAAAATCTACCAAAGAAGGGTCCAATAGAGGATATCCTTATTAAACCCATCTGAGAGCATCCTCTCTCATATATGGAAGATCTCTTTGAGGATGCATTTTCTAACAATCAGAAGACAAAAACCAATCTGTCATGTGTGGATTCCAAAATCATAGTACCAACATCAGGTATTAAAAATAAATATTTAAAATGATAATAATTTAAATAAATTTTGAATTATAAAAATAATGTATCATTACATAAAAAGAAACATGTTCATTTAAATACATATCACATACAATTAATTCAAATAACTTCAAATAACATGTCTTAAAATTGGTAAAAATGTCCCCAACATCCTTTGTTACTCAAGTTTAGACACACAAGTATACTGGAAAGGATCCTTCCTGAACTTAAAATCTAAATCTATATAGTCCTTACTCGTATATACCAATTAAATATAACAAATTTCATGTAGTGTTATCACACTTTACACTGGTCATTACCTCTGATACCAATTTGTAATGATGAAAACCGGGTTTGCTAAACCATTCACCCAAGATGGCCATCACATGGTGAGGTAGAAAAAAGATAATGAAAATAAAACAACCGAACCCCAGTTACCCAGAGTCGGTGCATTATTTCGTAACATTGGCATGATCACAAAAGATCAACTCTCGAAAGGCCGATTAGTTTAGTATCCTTGGCAGCACTAGATACATTCATAAATGTTACATTACATCATAACGTGAGAAATCTCAATAACATAGTCTCCATAGTCCACACTCCTATCCCCTTCAGACTATCCCTGTAGGTCAGTAATAAAATATTTCTTCACATCCTGGGAAAATATAACATAGGAAGGGGTGAGCTCAGATTCAGTAAGGATAACAATACAACAGAAACATTCCTAAATAAACATAAAAATTTAAGGCAATGTATAAATAAAACAAAAGCCTTTTAAACTTGATCTTCAACATAATATGGGAAAAATAAAATGAAATAATGCCATTTACTTATTCACATGGATATTCTACTAGTCGAATAATCACATGAAATATCAATAACCACTTTCATAATGATAAAATGAATAATTCCAGACTATCCTAACCACGTATCCAAGGCCTCGTGCCAAGACTACAAATAAGATTTTGTCAAGGCCTTGTGCCAAGACACTATTTTGTCTCATGTGACCTACCGATGCATCTAGGAGCTATAACAGGCTCCACCCATCACTTATTATGTCCAATGCATTCTCATATGAACATGTTTAAACATATCATAAACCATAACATAATCGTATGACATAAAACATGCATAAAGGAAACATAACATTTCCACATTTTAAACACAATATATCAATACAACACATTGATATAATAAAAACATTATCAAAACCATTTTAAATACCAAAATAATAGAAAATTAAAACTTGGTATTTATTTTTCATTTTAAAAAAAGTTATGGCTTGTAGAGGAAGTCAAAACTCAAATAATGGTCACAGCGGTGGAGAAGTCGTTGTCACCGCATACACAAGACAAAACATTAATTTTGTCATTTAGTAAAAATTCTTCGTATAAAAAGATTTCTTTTGAATAAAAGTCAAAGTCAAAGGGGTTTATACACTGTATAAAAGAAAGTCTTGTATTAAAATGGAATATTCCTCAGTGAAAGAAGATTGAGACGAAGTCCCTTACAGAGATCATTTTTTAGATAAAATAGATCTATTATGTGTATCCACTATAAGTACACATAAAGAAAGTACAATGAAAAGATAGTACATAATAATATCATGACACAATTAGAAAGTAGGAGAATAACCCAAAAAACGGAAATTTTGTTAAGAAGTTCCCTTACCTCGTGTCCGACTTGACTCGATAGTTCTTTAATCTCCTAAATAATAAACTAGAGTTAATTTCTACTTTCTTAAGAACCTTTTTCAAGTTCATTATTCCTTTTATATCACTTATTACCATGTTATGAACATTATGTAATCATTTAAGTTTATAACGGTCATTTTGTCGATCTTTGGTACTTGAGTCAAAAATAAACTTCTTATAATTACAAGTTGTTTTTGTCGTAAAATATACATTATATCCAGAATTATATTCATGATCTAGATATCATATATATCATATATATCTAGTATATAAATTAATTTATTGTATTACATAACATTTAGAGGTAAGAAATGAAATGCAGTGTTCATGGAGACGGTAAGCCGTACGTAGACATGAACACTACTTTCATTTCTATTTTGTATTTTATGGAATGAAATCATAATGATATAAAGGTATATTATTATTCCAGTATAATATCATATATAATATTATTAACTCCATCCTTTATACGACCCACATATGGCATTAACGATTCAAATCACTTTGAGGGGGTGGTAGTCCGCACTTCTTAAAATGAAATTATCACGTTTACCCATAATGGAAATCATAAAGGTATGCCATAAATGAAAAATACAGACACATAAATAAAACATAATAATAATATATATCATATATAAATATAGTGACATCTTAATGGCCACCATGAGAGGTGTTAAAATAATATTGAACCATCATCGTTTCGTGAGGCAGTAATTCTCCACCCACAGGAACAGTGTGTTCTTTAACCATTAGACAAAGGTGTGTGTAAGTGTAAATCAAATATATCTCATAACAACATCCTAGTATATTGAAGATACTGGTGTTGTTAAAAAATAAAGGAATAAAAAGAGTTTAAGGGGTTGGATAGGAAAAATAAAACAAAAGAACATAAGAGAAGAGATTTCCTTAAAATCGGGTAACTCTTTTTGATTTGAGCCAAAGGCTTCCTTGGGAAGACTTCTGCCCAACGTGAGGCTTATAGGAATAAGAGAGGGAAGTTTATAGAGTATTTTGGAAGAGGTTGGATGAGACAAAAGGCTTTAAAGGTGTGAATAAGGTGGTAGTGGTGGGGTCTTTTATAAGAGGAGAGGAGGGGCACTCATGGAAAGTCATGAAATGTTACATTATTATGAAATGATATTCAGATTTTAAAGGTCCCACAATAATATAGTTCAATGATAAGGTGATAAGGGTTCGAAATACACACATCCAATAGGTTTTTGACAAGTGTAATTCTTATATTTCACATTATCGTTTCATTTTATTTAAATCGTTAATTAATGAGGTAATCGCTGCATCATCATGGTGTCATAAATAAATTTATTTATTTAATGTCTAAAAATTATAGAAAAATTACCAGGATGTAGGAAATTGTTTAACCATTCCAATTAATATTTAGAGTCTAATATTTAACTTATATATCCCCATGTAATAATTGTTTTAGTAAAACAACACATGTTTGTGACAATTTTATTTTTACTTTAAATAAAAAGTTATTAATGTCATTTTCTAACCCAAGTGGCTCCATGGGGTCCCAAAGTTGACCCGTGGATTTTATTGGTCGGAAATGACTCATCCAATAATGGTAGGACAAGTGTAAAGGTAATTTCATATTATTATAACATTATATTTACCTTAAATTACACTAATTACCTTTAATCGCGATTAATAAAACTTAAAAGTTACTATTCACCAAAAATTATTTTCAACCCATTGAACCACATTTTACTTACTAATGAAAACCATGTATTGCGGATTTTTGAAATTCAATTCACAAAAGTGGTAAAGATTCATTTAAACGAAAAATTCTCTTTTTTACTACTACTTAGTGGTTTCACTATTCATAAAAAATTGATGTTTTTTTATAAAAATACCAAAAATTCACCCTAAACTATATTTGATATTCATAATTCAAAAATGATGTCTATTTTAAAAAATTCAAAACATATAAGTTGAATTAATTAATTTATTATTTAATTCCCGCTGTCATAATAAATAGCGTTTTTTTAAGAAACAATATATATCAAAAGATTGACAATTGTTTATGTCCAATTTCAAAGTGAAATTAATTATAATGACCACCATTGGATAAAATGGTAAAAATATATTCTAATTATACTTTAAAACCACTCAGTATTATAATTTATCACTATGAATTATTTTGGTTAAAAAATTTGTTTTTAAGTATTTTTTTCTATTCATAGAAAATTGGAAGTTCTCAGAAAATTACAAAAAATTCAACTTAGGATAACTTCGATATTCCGAATACCAAAATGAAGTCCAATTTGAAATATAAAATTTATATAATTTCAAAAAGAGGGTATTACTTTTCATAATGACTACTTTGATTGGTCGCGGTGTTTTAGAATCTCGAAGTTGCGTACAACACATGCTGCTTTATTATTCAAAGAGAAGCTTTCCATGGAAGCTTGGGGTATTACATTCTTCCCTTCATCAATAAATTGCATCCTCACAATTTGAAATTGTTCTTCAAAAATAAAAGGTTGAAAGTAGAAAATACCTTTGTGGAAAACCCGCATCGGAAAAAAGGTTTATAAAAATATAACCTTAAAATAAAGAAAGAGATGTAGAAAGGTCACCCGAGATAGACCATACTAGGATTCTATGAAAACATGGATATGGAGGAGAAAAAAACCATCAAGGTTTGATGGAGAGTTGTAGAAAACATTATTAGGAGGAAGTTAACTACAATAAAATTACAAACTTGTGATCGGTTAAACGGTCTTTGATTCCCCAGTAGGAAAAGTTAACCGACAACGTTTTTGTTTTAAATTACCTTTCAAAATGTTGAGGAATTAATTTTGGATATTTAATAAGAATGTAAAGAAATATATATACTTGTCATGTTGAATTTTCATTCTTTAATAAATTTTTACCACAAACCCATCTTTCACTCAAAAATATAATAGAACTCAAAAATATTATATTTATCCTAATAGTACAAGGTTCCAAATATTAACACATACCATTTATATTTGGAAAAATATTTTGTAATAACCAGGGACTTCTTGTAGGATAGTGGTAGATAATAAAGGTCTTTCACACTATGGTTGTGGGTTTGATTCCTACAGCTTTGTCCGACATGATGGGTTATCCCCCAACCTGCAGGTTTTCCTTTTCCTAAAACTATAGTATTATAATATTCCAAAAATAATCTTCAGAAATGTTTTAACCTTAAACAATAATATCCAAAGTTAAACTTAACCCATTCCAACCATTATAGTTATCCAAAATACCTCTGTCCAGACTTTTTCTAGAAGGTCTCTAAATTCCAAAATCTATTCATCAGATTCCCCAAACAAAGTAACGTTTCTATTAATGTCACACACTAAAAATATGATTACCTTAATCATATTAAAAACTTAATGAAAACAATAAGTACTGCAGTACAATCCTTATATAAATCCCATTATTTTTATAACCATAATATAGTTCTTGAGTTGAAAAACACAAATACAATAATTATTCTACTTCATCTATAGTAACAGCATAAGACTGGAATTGCTCCATTGTCCTTTTCTGAGGTAAGTTTCCTTGGATATCAGGGAATTAATTTGCATAATGCCCCATTTCTATACAATTGTAGCATTCAACATTGATAGCCACTTTCTTTCCCTTGCAATCATGAGCCTGGTGACCTTTTTCACCACATTTATAACAAACTCCCATTCCTTTTAGGCAAGTACCAGGGTGATTCTTCCCACAATTATCGCATAATGGAAAATCCTTTTTTCCATTTTCCCTTTATATTTCTCGTGTTCCACCGTTCTCTTCTTCTCTTGCTTTACTTTGTTAAAATAAGATTTATAGAATTCCTTTTCGGTCTTGATAGAACATGAGACTATATCTTCGTACGTTGATAAAGATTGTGATACTAATGCTCGACGGATAAATGGTTTTAACCCATAAAAGAAATGATCAATCATACTTCTTGGGTTACGTATATAATATGCATCATGTCTCGCTAACCTTATAATGTTGGCCTCATACTTTGGACATTCTCATCCTCCTTTTGTCTCAGACTCAAAAATTGCCTTTCCATATCTGCTCGATGGTCACGAGGATAGTATTTTTCTAGGAAAAGCTCTTTGAAGTCCCTCCATTCCATATTTGATACTTCATCATCTTCCTTTGTGTTTTGAATCAATGACCACCATTGATCAGAATCTCTAGTGAGGTGGTAAACTGCCATGATAACCTTTTACCTTTAACTACTCCTCAAGGCATGGAATATTTTCTCAAAGGAATTTATCCATTGCTCACCTACTAAGGGTTTTGTACTCCCATTGAATGTTAGTGGTTGTTGCCTCATGAAGCGGTCTAACATTGATCCTCCACATTGTGGATCAGGGTGCTCCATACGAGTAAAATTATTATTCATAACCTGAGTGAGTTGTCCCAGTATGGTGATAAGCTGATCAGAACCAGTTGTATCACTAGCTCCATTATAATTATCTTGAGCAGGAGGTAAATCCCTACATAGAGTGTGTGCATTGATACGATTTCCATTCCTTCTATTAGGCGCCATTTCTAAAAAATGGCATAAACTAGATCAGTTTATGAATCAAAATAAATAATTCCATTCTTATAAAACACTTAACATAAATTGAACAGTTTATGGATATAATCCGTAATCATAAAAAAATGTTTTCTTTGAAGAAGTATATACTCATAAATGATTCATAATGGTTTGTAAAGAAATCATGAATTATCCTATTCATATCCCCCGGGAGTGTCGTAACCAAGAGTGTAGTAAGGCCCATTTTTGTGCACCAGTTTTCGTTCGAGTCTAGCTCAATGTGGTGTTTTCAGGTTTTACCCCTAGGTACATCTGTGCCAGAGCCGCCTCTACCTGATCGTATCCAGACAAGGATGTATTGCTCGGAAAACTCACAAAATCTCTATAATACCAAAATTCTAGGAAGTTCTTCTAAAATAATCCCCAAATTCCATCTTAGGGCTATGTGCTCTAATCAGAGTATATATAAATCTTTCTTCCAAGGTTAGTACTAAACTGCCTCTGATACCAACTATAACGCCCCGACCCCAGTTACCCAGAGTCGTTGCATTATTACGTAACATTGTCATGATCACAAAAGATCGAGTCTCGAAAGGCCGATTAGTTTAGTATCCTTGGAAACACTAGATACATTGATAAATGTTACATTACATCATAAAGTGAAAAATCACAATAACATAGTCTCCATAGTCCACACTCTTATCCCATTTAGACTATCCTTGTAGGTCAGTCATAAAATATTTCTTCACATCATGGGAAAATAAAACATAGAAAGGGGTGAGCTCAGATGCTCAGTAAGGATAACAATACAGCAGAAACATTCATAAATAAACATAAACATTTAAGGCAATGTATAACTAAAACAAAAGCCTTTTAAACTTGTACTTCTGTATAATATGGAAAAAATAAAATGAAATAATTCCATTTACTTATTCACATGGATATTCTACTAGTCGAATAATCACATGCAATATCAATAACCACTTTCATAATGATGGAATTCATAATGCCAGACTATCATAACCACGTAGCAAAGGCCTCGTGCCAAGACTACAAATAAAATTTTGTCAAGGCCTCATTCCAAGACACTAGTTTGTCTCATGTGACCTACCAATGCATCGAGAAGCTATAGCAGGCTCCACCTGTCACTTATTAAGTCCAATTCGTACCTCATATGAATAGGTTTAAACATATCATACACCATAACATAATCGTATCACATAAAACATGCATAAAGGAAACATAACATTTCCACATTTCAATCACAAGATATCAATACAACACATTGATATAACAAAAACATTATAAAAACCATTTTCAATACCAAAATAAATGAAAATTAAAACTTGGTGTTTATTTATCATTTTAAAAAAAGTTATGGCTTGTAGAGGAAGTCGATACTCAAATAATGGTCATGGCGGTGGAGAAGTCGTTTTCGCCGCATACATAAGACAAAACATTCCTTTTTTCGTATAGTAAAAACGCTTCTTATAAAAAGATACCTTTTGAATAAAATTAAAATTAAAAGGGGTTTATACACCATATAAAAGAAAGTCTTGTATTAAAACAAAATATGCCTCAATGAAAGAAGATTGAGACGAAGTACCTTACAAAGATCATTTTTTAGATAAAATAGATCTATTATGTGTATTCACTATAAGTACATATAAATAAAGTACAAAGACAAGATAGTACATAATAATATCATGAAATAATTTGAAAGTAGGAGATTAACCCAAATAATGAAAATTGGGTTAAGAAGTTCCCTTACATCGTGTCCGACTTGACTCGATCATTATTTAATCTCCTGAATAACAAACTAGAGTTAATTTTTACTTTCTTAAGAACCTTTTTCAAGTTCATTATTCTTTTTATATCACTTATTACAATGTTATGAACATTAAGTAATTATTTAAGATAATAACAGTCGTTTTGTCGATCTTTGGTACTAGAGTCAAAAATAATTTCTTATAATTACAAGTTGTTTTTGAGGTAAAATATCCATTATATCCAGAATTATATTAATGATGTAGATATCATATATATCCAGTATATAAATTCATTTATAATATTACATAACATTTAGAGGTAAGAAATGAAATGTACCGTTCATTGAGACGGTAAGCCGTACGTACGCATGAAAGCTACTTTCATTTATATTTTGTATTTAATGAAATGAAATCATAATGATATAAAGTTATATTATAATTCCAGTATAATATAATATAAAATATCATTAACTCCATCCTTTATACGACCCACATATGGAATTAATGATTCAAATCACTTTGAGGGGGTGGTAGTCCGCACTTCCTAAAATGAAATTATCGCGTTTACCCATAATGGAAATCATAAAGGTATGCCATAAATGAAAAATAAAGAAGCATAAGGAAAACATTAGAATAATATATATCATATATAAATATAGTTATATCTTAATGTCCACCACGAGAGGTGTTAAAAGAATATTGAACAATCATCATTTCGTGAGGTAGTAATTCGCCACCCACAGAAACAGTATGTTCTTTATCCATTAGATGAAGGTGTGTGTAAGTGTAAATCAAATAATTCACATAACAACATCCTAGTATATTGAATATACTGTTCTTGTTATAAAATAAAGGAATAAAAATAGTTTAAGGGGTTTGAGAATAAAAATAAAAACAAAAGAACATAACAGAAGACATTACCTTAAAATCGGGTAACTCTTTTTGATTTGAGCCAAAGGCTTCCCTGGGAAAACTTATGCCCAAAGTGAGGCTTCTAGGACTAATAGAGGAAAGTTGAGAGAGTATTTTGGCAGAGGTTGGCTTAGCCAAAAGTCTTTGAAGTTGTGAATAAGGTGGTAGGGTTGGGGGCCTTTTATAAGAATAGAGGAGGGGCACTCTTGGAAAGACATGAAATGTTACATTATTATGAAATGATTTTTGGATTTTAAAGGTCCCAAAATAATATATTTCAAGGATACGGTGATAAGGGTTCTAAATACACCCATCCAATTGGTTTTCGCAAGTGTAAGTCGTATATTTTACATTATCTTTTCATTTTATTTAAATCGTTAATTAATGAGGTAATTGTTGCATCATCATGGTTTCATAAATAAATTTATTTATTTTATTTCTAAAAATTATAGAAAAATTACCAGATGTAGGAAATCATTTTAGATTTCCAATGAATATTTATAGTCGAAATGTTAACTTATATAACCGTATGTAATAATTGTTTTAGTAAAACAACACATGTTTGTGACTATTTTATTTTTACTTTAAATGAAAAGTTATTAATGTCATTTTCTTACCCAAGTGGATCCATGGGGTCCCTAAGGTGACACATGGATTTTATTGGTTGGCCCTAACTCATCCAATAAGGGTAGGACAAGTTTAAAGGTAAATTCATATTATTATAACATTATATTTACCTTAAATTACACTAATTACCTTTAATCGTGATTAATAAAACATAAAGGTTTCTATTCACCAAAAATTATTTTCATCCCATTTAACCACATTTTACTTTCTAATGAAAAACATGTATGTCGGATTTTTGAAATTCAATTCACAGAAGTGGTAAAGTTTCATTTAAATGAAAAATTAGTTTTTTAACTACCACTTAGTGGTTTCACTATTCATCAAAAATTGAAGTTTTTTAGAAAAATACCATAAAATCACCCTAATATATATTTGATATTCCTAATTCAACAATGAAGTCTATTTTAAAAAATTCAAAACATATAATTTGAATTTATTAATTTAATAATTAATTCCCGCTGTCACAACAAATAGTGTGTTTTTAAGAAACAATATATATCAAAATATTGACAATTTTTTGTGTCCAATTTCAAAGTGAAATTAATTATAATTATCACCATTGGATTAAATTTTAAAAATATATTCTAATAATAATTTAAAACCACTAAATAGTATAATTTATCACTATAAATTATTTTGTTTAATTTTTTTTAAGTATTTTTTTCTATTCATAGAAAATTTGAAGTTCTCAAAAAATTACAAAAAAATCAACCTAGTATAATTTCGATATTCTGAAGAGAAAAATGAAATCCAATTTGAAATATAAAATTTATTTAGTTTCAAAAAGTGGGTATTACTTTTCATAATAGCTACTTTGATTGGTCTCGGTTTGTTAGAATCTCGAAGTTGCGTACAACACACGCTGCTCTATTATTCAAAGAGAAGCGTACCATGGAAGCTTGGGGTATTACAAAAAACAAGTCATTAATATAACAAAAACATGAATACAAAAATAGTAGACAAGAAATAGATACAAAAATATCCTTACCAACCAAGAGAACATACTAAACCATAAAAGTACAACATGTCATGACCAACAGGTCTCCATGTGACCAACCATCACTTTTAAAACATCCCACTACAAAGGAAATAGATGGAATGAGAATATGACATGATAGATGATTCTCTTCTCTCTCATGGAGTCCTTAAAAATAAGTTCTATTACTTATTAATGTAAAAAAGTAGGGTGTGATCATAGATCCTGATAGGATACCACCAAAAAATATATTAATGTTCATGTATCGAAAATGTAAAACTTATAACATTAATACAAATTCTAGTTTATAAAGAAATTTCCTAAATAAAATCATTTTTAAAAATTTACTTTATTTTTTATAAATTAATACCTTATTTACCAAAATATTTATGGTATAAAAGAAAAATTGGTAAATTAAACATGTCAGAATATATTCATGGACAAAACCATAATGCGATAAACCAGGTATAAAAGAAAAACCACACCATATGGACCATAGACTATAGGAATGTATACTCGACATAAAATAATAATAAAATAGTAATATGTTGGTACCAACTGATATTGAGTCCTTACATAGTATTTCTATACCATAAAAGCAACTCTTAGTGGTTCTACACACACAAGGGTCAACTATGTCTATTTCGTGATGCACCCCAAGTTCCCGATGTGTTATGTTTGTTCAAAACAATATCCCAAACCATTATCACATTTAATTAAAACCCATTTTCAACAATTAAAATCTATATTAATTTACATCCCATGGGGATAAACCATATTATATAGATATTTATAAATAATAATGACTTTCAAAGATACACATACCCCAAGAACTATGGAAACTTATCTATCTTCGACAACTGGGATCACAAAAACATGGGTAGACATTCAAAAGATAATAAAAGAAATGAAATAGAAAAATATCACTATAAAACATAAATGATTCATGAATCTAAAACATAAGCATAACCAATATCACCACTACGACTAGATGAAATGACGAATTTGAGAAACCACTTTCTAGGGATATGTTATGAAGGCACCACATGAATCAAATACCGAAGAAAGTGGTATAGAAAGAGGTATATCAACCAAAGAACATATAATATATATGTGGTTGGAGATGAAATATTTTTCATAGAATGATAAATTAATAATTCATATAGAATATTTAAAACCACTGGAAATGAGTATTCCACATCATGAATCCCTTTCACAGCGTGAAATATCACATATTTAAAATATGAGAAAAAGGAGTCACCTAAGATTAAATCAAATTATAAATAGTGTTTTCATCACATGTACATATTTCATGACTGATAAAGTTTTATCTCCCTTCATATCCTTCAAATCATCTTCTCTACAATATATTCACATCGTGTAACACTTTCATGACGTAAATGTGTCTAACAGGTAGTGGCCAACATAGTTTGCTGAAGAAAACCTCCAACCCAAAACATAAGGATATATGGTCCCAAGGAGAACCATCTAAATACATTTAAAAATTCATAGCTAGACTCCATTAATCTAATTTTACATATATCATTAATATTCAGGTCATTTTACCTGGCAAAGGCTCTCCATTCATGAGAAGCCCACAAAGGACCCTAACAAAAAGGGATACCATAAACAAAAGATAAACTATAATTTGAAGGAAGGTAATAAGGTCTTATAAGTGTAGGGAAGTAAGGATTATATTTTTATTGGTCATAGATAAAAAAATGGTTTTTTATGTGTGGATAGGAGAGTAAAGTTATGTCCTTTTTAAGTGAAATGAGTGGAACACTTGAATGTTTTGAAATGATAATTGTGTACGCACATTTTTTAGAGGCCAAAATGATCCAAAATGGTAAATTCTATAAACTTATAGGATATAAGGTCTAAATATTACCACCCAATGGGGTTTGAAAAATATTATAGTATTTTTACCCCATATATTTTAGTTTAACACAGGGTAAACCAGTTTTATCCTTAACTACAGTAAGTAATTTTAACTTTTTACATTTCATTATGGAAAAAAATTAGTTAAACTTTTTAGATAATATAAATTATGATGATTGAAAATATTTAATCCATTTTTTAAAATTATATTCGAATAATTATAAAAATTATATTTAATATTAATCTCACAGATGTGATAGAAAAGTGGTTTTCCAAAGAGACAAGGTTTAAGAGTTTAAAAGGTATTTATATAAAAATTCAATATAAAATTGATTCCAATGAACTATATTTTATTAATAAATATATAATTGAAATTATTTTACTTTTAAAACAATATAAAAATTAAATTTATCTTGTAAATCATTTTAAGGAAAAGTTAGTTTTATAATAAAAACTAGTATTTTACACTATTCACTAAAAAATTATATTTCTATAAAATTCTCAAAAAACCACTCAAAGAATAATTTTACATGATAACATAAAATATGAAGTTAATTTTTTAAATTAAATTTTCTAAACTTTTCTAAAATTAAATTTAAAATAATTGTGGAAAATGTAACAAAACAACTTTTTAGAAAAATACAATTTTTTAATATAAAATTTGATTTATTCTTATCTATTGTCTAAAAAATATAAGATGTATGTTAAAATTTATATTTAATATACAGAATATAAATTTAAAATAAATGAAATCACCAAAATTGATTAGTTTTATTTATTAATGTAAAACATGTTTGTGTGCATAAAATTATTTTTTAGAAAATGATTTTCCTTGTTTTCAAATCGATTTTATTTTCATTTATAATTAACTAGTCACCAATTAATTAATTATATATACATGATTAAACCATATATTTTAATAGTTTAGTTAATCCTATTCATACCCACCATTCCAGAGGCTATGTGATAACTATTATAGTAAATAATAATATTTTAATAGTATGTCACATTTCATTTAAATTTAGTGTTGCGTATAACACAAAACATTTAAAAGATTAAATTTATTAAAAAATATGAATGGGTTTCAAAAATAAATCATAAAATCCCTTCTATATACCATATATATATAATTTATCATACAATTATACCCAGTAGGATCTTCCCTAAAACCTCTCATGCTGGAATACTAAATGCCTATTGAATAAATAGGGAAATAAACTCATTACCCAAAATATCTCAATGATATTTAAATCCTCACCAGGGATATCTCACCAAGTAATGCACAAAATTTGGTCTCATAATATGCAAGATATATATATATATATATATAATAAATGTATCTCATATCCACTTTTCCACTGAACCAGTCACCAAAAAATCCCAATGTCTGACATCCTTTTTCTCCCAACCCCTCCATATGTAATAATGCACATCCATGCAAGAACATCATATCCACAATTACATAATCGTAACCACATCACTATCAGATCCCTATAGTCTCATTGGGAGATCAAGATCCATTATATCCCATATAACTATATACTAAATTTTAAGGCATTACAACTCATGTATAAGTACACATGTAATAATCATAAGCTATTACAACATAGATAAAAATATAATCTATAAACATAAGTAGCTACAACCATAATATACATGTATGACATAATTATGATCTAGTACAACCCATATGTGCACATATTGTGAAATCATGTACCTCAATATCCTAAATATACCAACACACCATACAATGTATGGATGAGATAGTGAGGTATGAGGAGTGGTTATCCATCCCTATCCTCAAAACCCAAAATATTGTTAAAACACCTAGAATGCAATACTAAATATGGGAATTAGTTTTGTTTTAAAAATCAAGTGGTTAACCATAATATATAATAGAACATAATGAATTAATGTAAGATAACCATTATAAGGGAAACTATGTTATCAAAAACATGAACTATAACTAAAATCCCACTTAGAAACCCTAATATTGACTCTAAATTCTATAAAGAGAACACTTTTCTATGTATGTGAGAATAATTTTTCAATACAATCTTACAATTTTTTATTTATCAATATGAATCATTTGATAATATCCCATCACTAATTCTAGAAAAATATTAACATAAATCATCAACAAATAAGGTTCTTTATTTTTAGTATTATAATTCATTATCCTTTAATTATTTACCCAATCCATAGATTCCACTTATTAATATATCATAATAATTTTTATGTCTTAAGAACCATCCTTATCATGTTTAATTCATCAATTATTATCATTAATAATCCAAATTACTAAGACACAACTATACATAACTCAAGTAAGAGTATACCTAAAGAGGAAAAATAATTAAGAAGAAACCAATTATCAAAAAATATGAAAACATGGTTCCTAATTTGGACCAACTTTCCTGATATCATCATGGACACAATTCCACACTATCCATAACATTCCACTATCAAACACATTTAACGGCCATTATAAAAGATATCAATAAAACTTAATAATATTCTTTTAACAAACATATAATTGGGTTTAATTTTAAATGAAAAATGGATTATAATATTTTAAATATAAATAGATGGAATAAAATAATTATTTTGGAAACAAAACCAATTAGTAATCAATATTTCTTCAAACAATTCATGCAGGTTTATAGAAAACAAGGTCCAAATATAGCCATTCATTAATGTTAATTATAAAAGTCAAAAAATTTATTTGTCATCTTGATTAAATGAATTCATTATGAGTATTTTATAAAATTAAATGAAACCTAATATATTAGTATCTAATGATAGTGATAAACACTAAATATATTTTCATAGTTTGATACACAATCATATAAAACAATTATAAGTAAAAATGACAA
This sequence comes from Viscum album, assembly GCA_963277665.1. Classification (NCBI taxonomy): domain Eukaryota; kingdom Viridiplantae; phylum Streptophyta; class Magnoliopsida; order Santalales; family Viscaceae; genus Viscum; species Viscum album. The sequence continues at coordinate 1,224,556,916 of OY728142.1, read as the reverse complement.
CAATATATAACTACTTGTTAAATATTCTCATTTTCTTACCATTCATATGTTTTTTAATTATTTTTATGAACTTTAGATGTTTTAGAAATCAGATGAGAACATGAAATGTGATAACAAACAACCTACAAAATATCATAATCTAATAAAATTAATATGGGAATAATTTCATGTTAATCTGAACTATCCCTTTGAATTCATTAATTCCATATTATTTTATATGTTCAGTTAATATCAATTTCCACTACCTAAAAAATAATAATAATCCTATATTTATGGAAATATAAGAGAATAATCGGATCCCCTAACTCAATTATATCATAAACAATTTACTAAAATAGAATAGGGTGGGGACGATTATTATAAAGACATGTACTCACGAGGATAAAAAAATTGGATCACATGGTGGATGATATCTTGAAGATAATAGACCAAATCAGTTGAAGGGAAAGAATATGTATTTATAGATTTATCTCTAGTTTTTCAAAATTTTATGGGAAACAAGAATGATAAAACCAAAGGTAGATAAACCTCAATTTTTTGAATTTATATGAATGAATCTCATCATGATTATCTCGTGCATTTATCTCTTTTTAAAATGTGGTAAACTCTCAAAATTCAGTATAGTAAAGGATGTTAATTGTGTAATAACTATCACTACACCATTATATTCAAATCCTAGAAATAAAAATGAAAAAATGGGGTTGTGAATGGTTTTATCATTATGTTATAAGGTTTTCTAAATTATACAACTTATGGTTAATAATTCCCTTATGAATATTAAAATTAAACTCATGCCAAAAGGATAATTTTCATTTATATGGGAATGGAAATTTATTTTATATATGAATAAATTAGTCTTACATATATTTAAATTAATATCTTGAATCAGGGGAATTTATTTTTATGTTTGAATAAATTAATATTCAGTATCAATAAATGAAACATATGTATCAATATATCAATATTATGTATTGGGGAAATAAAATTATGTATTAGGAGAATTAATCTTATATATCAAAAATATTATTTCTAAATTTCATGATTTTATATAAAATATTGTTGTGAATACTCTTACAAATGAAAAATTTAGTAAAATATAGAGCTTTTCTATGAAACGTAAGGGTACTAGACTCGTACATACAGGCCACTTCTATAAAAAGGGTGATACATAAAAGTAATTTGTTAGATATAAGGGAGATATGTTTGGGTAATTTATATGCATAAAGGCTGATATGAATGGGTAATTTATACTACAAAGGGTGGTATATAAGTGTATTTTATATAATAAAATTTGATGCATAAGGGATATTTTCATGACCCATGAGGCAATACGTAAGGGGTATATTTACAACCCAAGAAATATGTAATGCCCATTTACATAACCTGTTTGTGATATATATGGTTCATTTTTATAGAAAATAATGTACATTTGGTTCATTTATGTGACCAAGGAGGATAGATAAATATTATTCTTCAATTTTAAAAAATTATCTTTAGGAACCTCCACATTGAAACCAAGGCAACCACATCATGAGAAAACTCAAAAAAATAGCAACTTTATCTAAACATTACTTTCCCCAAATTCCAAGACTACCACTAACAATCCTTGAACTCCCACAACATCATAGAGACCAATAAAGGATTGGGAATATCCAATACCTTTAGTTTTAATATGATATTTAATATCAACTTAGTCAGATGTATTGGGAAGTTTTATAATGCATGTGTTCACATGAGAACTGGATAAAGGTTTCCATATTATCAATTAAATGTAGTTTATTTTTATTGTATGAAAATATGTAAAATAAATCAAAAAGATTGGTTCACCATGAAAGGAATACATATTTTTTATTTTTTATCATGACACGTCCCATGAGGAGGATATCCCAACAGTTGAGGCATATATTCTCTCAAGGGATGACTAGTAAGGATTCCCCCTCTTATTATTTTCCATCCAATAATGATCTATTAGAAAGTTATTCAAAAAATTAAGGAATCTTGTCCTTCGGGAAGTGGTAATAAAGGATTATCCCTATGTTCTATACCATATAATATAAGATCAAGGGGATAATATCCTCAATAAATATTTTTTATATTAGGATTAAAGATGGTAGTGGGTGTCATAGTGACTTGGATAACACATGGTTGGTTGTGATTGTTTATTTATATAATTATAAGGATTTATTTTAATATATATATATAATTAATGAATTATTTATAGGGAGTTTCTTTTTTATTCTATTGTGATTATCTATTATCACACCACACTTATAATAATTATCATTTCATGATAATGGTTTTGGGTCATGTGGAGAAGTTCTACTACGTTTTGAAACTAAAACAATAAATGTTCACATTGTATAAACCTATAATATTTTATATTTTAAATCTAGGTAATGTATGAGTTTTTTGGTTGTATAATGTTGATTCTCTGTAGATGACCAAAGTAGGGAAATATGGGTTAGAGATGAACCAAGTCCCACACTGATGACTTGTATTTTAATTTGAGTTATATTCATTTTATTTATAATTTTTTCTAAATGGTTTACCCAAATTAAACATATTTAATTATATATATTTTATTTTTTTAAATTACATGTTCTCCCCTTTAGGGGGATTATATTTTATCATTATATTTCAATAAAAATACAATTATTTTAGTGTGTTTGGGTTATTTATTTAATATCTTATTTTATTTGGAATTTTTTTAGATAAGGAAAATCATTTCTCAATGATGTATGTTTAAACAAAAAAACTATTCAACATCTTATGGTAATTAAGTAGTGAACTCTAGGTTATGTGTTGAATCACCTTAGGTTTTGTATATCATGGGTTCAGTCATTAAAAAATATTTGGGAAATAGTAAATGCGTCAAAATGATGCATGTTTTTCTTTTAAGATCTCCCTTAAACCTCATTAACACCTTAGAAAATTTCCCTAATAATTTTATCTTGGATCAAGGATGTTTTTCTGATTTTGGTGATCCTACATTATATAAAAAGAGTTCATTCATATCAATCTATCAAGTAACGATTGATTTGAGGAAAAAAAACGAGATTCTTCTCCCTATAATGCATCTTGGAACTCTTTTATGTTTTTTCTTCTTACCATTGGATTTGGTGTTGTAGAACCAACTATTTTTACATTTAATTACAATTATATTTTATGATCTTAATATCAACAAAAAGTCATATTACATATTTTTTATGCATAAAATTAATGTAATAATTTCCTATATTATCTTTTTACCTGCTAATGTCATATAATTTCACCACTATGATTATAATTTTGATGTTACATGATTATATTCAAAAATATAGTTAGATTGTTGAATAACATACTGTGACGTGACACATAAAATATTGGCTATTAGGTGCAAGTAATCATATGTAGATGAGACTTCCTCTCATGATGTTTTCACTTGGTAATATCCAAGATGAAAGATTATGAGAAGAGACTTACCAATAAAAATTCAACATATTTATGTTTCATTAGATATTCCTATTTTTGATAAAGTGTAATGGTTTTGTAACAATGAGATTATTATTAATGAATGTTTTGACTCACACACTTTTAGGTATTTCATAAACCAGGATGATAAAATCTAGGGTGATGTGGTATATGTCAGGTGCATCATGAGTAATGCATTATTAATTAATATATTAAGGAAGTATTTTTCCCTTACATATTTATAGATTTTGATATCTCATCCATTTTATTGAAATTGAATCGTCACATTCAATTCTAAATCCATGCTGTAACAATGAGTTTATTTTATATTGTAAAAGAAATAAATATCAAATACATAGGTTGATGAAACCTGTGTGTGACCTACTTGATATGATAAAATGAAGATAAGATTATATTAGACAATAAGAATTCATGTGTGGTTTTCAAAATCATGAAAATAACTATTTTCTCTTGGTTTCTAGGATACGTTTCTATACAGGAATCATTGAATTTAAGAAAACCCACCTAATTCCAACAAGAAAGAATCCTAGAGGGTCCTACAAGAAGTTTATTTTGATATCAATTAAATTATATTTTAATTTAATTATTGGAATAAAAATTATTCTCATGATTGAAAATTAATTTTATATAGGTTTTACGCAGTTCTAATATTCACACGGTAATAAATAATTATTTATTTATTTAAAAATAATTTACTTAATAAAGAAAATATTTAATAAATATGTATTCACTAGATTGTGAATATAATATATATATTTATTGGATATATAAAAAAATATTTACTTCCTAGATTGTGAGTTCAATTTTTATTTATGAAAAAATATTTAATTATTTTTTTCCAGTATTTGATAAATACCGAGGATAGAGAGATGACAAAGATGGTGTCTAAAAATAAATATTAATTAACAATATGTGAGTATAATATTAAATGTTTTTTCAATTATAAACATCAAAATATAATAATATTATTATTAATATATGGAATGAGGTTGGATAAGGATTATTATATTATTTGTGGGCCCTTGTGAAATTAATTATAATTTATTTTTACAGTAACATTAGATCTATAAAGAGATGGTTATGTTTATTGTGTTGGGGTTAATCTATAATTAAAAATAATTACTCCCAAAAAACATCTCATTAGATTCCTCATTACCTATTCTTCTCATGAATGAGAACTCCTTAAAGACCAATGTTCTTTGAAGAAATCATGATGAACAAATAATGACGATCAATCCACAATGCAAGCACCTAGAATTCCCCTAGTGTTTTTCAGATATCAAAGGACTATGTATGGATCAATTCTATAATGGATCTACTTTGGGTCCTCATTATTCAACTAAGGTAACCCAAAAAGGGTTATGGATGATCAACATATTCATCAATGAAAGATCATAAGATGAGGTAGTATTTCTTCAGATATAATATAAATTAACTATAAATTTATTGTGAAAAAATACTCTCTAGGTTATAGGATTTATAATTAAATATTTTTAGGGAATTAATTATTGATAATGATGTTTTTGTTTTGCACAATTGGAAAATTATCCATCAAATATGATAAAAAACACTATGGATAGTCACATAAAAAGTTAATTATTCTCCATTAAGAACCTTCATGTGGTATCAAAGTGGTCATGTTCAAATTTATAATTATTTATTTTCTTGTTAATATATGTAGATTTTTTTGGTTATTCTCTATTCTAGATTATTTTTTATTTAATAAGATGAGTAATAAACATGTTTTTTATATTTTAATTTTATCATTCATGATTCATATTTTTCTTGAAGACTAAGAACATATAGAGAATGATAAAAGATTCATCATGAGGTAATAATGTTTTTGGCCAGTTGATTTGGTTACATGATGTGTTTCCTGATTACATTCCCTGCAACCATGTTTACTTCACCTTGATGTTCACATAATACATGCTGGAGTGAGAATGTATTACAAATAGTACATTTATTGCAGACCATATATATGTCGGGTAAAACTAGAAGAATGTTTTTTATATTAAATGGTGTTCAACTAGCATACACATCATCCAGTTTACACAATATAGTGAAAAAATTCATGTTAACCATGTGGGGAAATACACAATTTGTAACTATGTGAGAGTGAAATCCTAGATAATTAACAGGACACATTGTGTGTATCAAGAAGACACATCATGTAACCCATTAATTCCCACATTTTATGTACTTTCTGAGTTGATCAACACATTATGTGGACACATGAAAATGAGTAGTACATGGAATGTATTCTAAGTATATACTATGGGATTCCATTCAGATAATACACCAAGTCAATCAATGGGTTATGTGGACACACATAAAACATACCACACAATATATAACTTATTAGTTCATGTTTTTTATTCTATTAGAGGAAAGTTTTAATACCCATACATTTATAAAATTTACACGATAATTATGTAACATAGTGTGTGGCTCGTTAGTATATTCCTTTTAGTGTCCTAATTAAATAGAGAATTAAATTAAATTAAAATATTTAATTGCATTATTAAAACATCATTAAAATGTTTGCAATAGTTTTTCATAATTATGTAATAATAGATTTGAATAATTAATATATTTTAATTTAATTTAATGTAGTTATATGTAATTATTGTTCATTCCATTTATTTTCCATGAATGTATACTTATTAGTATCTCCAAGTGACTTCAGATGGTCATTTGGATAAAATTAATTAATTAAAAAACTAATTAATACATGTGTGTTTATCCAAATAAAAAATAATTAATTGAATTGAATGATATCCAATGTGGTTTTGAAAATTCATTTCATGCATGACCAATAAAAAGCTTTGACTAGACCTTTGTGTGAGCCAGTGTTATTCAATTTAATTTTATTTCATGGGTTTGAATTATTTATTATTAAATTAAATATGATGGCCTATATGTCATCCCACCCTCTTTTATTATGTTGGAATAACACATCTAAGGATGTTTAACTAATTATCCTTAATCAATAATTTGGTTCTCATCACCTAGATTTGAGTTATAAACATATGTAATAGAAGGAGTATCCTAAGTCATATAGAGGCAGTTCAAAAAAGAACTGATATAAATCCAACACGGGTGATACATATACAGATAAGTGGAATGATAAAACTAATTTGAAGACTGGAATAATGTTTTTCCCCTTTGGACATAGATTAAAATTTTTCCTCTGGATATATCAACCATTAGATAAGCTCATGTTCGGGTCATTTATTTATATATTTATTTTTTTCGTTTGTGTTATTTTTTTATGAATGTAAGACCCAGACCGCTTAAATTAATGAACTAATATGAAATATTGAAATTTTAAAAATTTATTTGGAATAAATGATTTATCCAAACATGGTTAATAAAATAAGTAAAATCAAATTAATTTTAATAAGACACGTAAAGGTTAAAACATGAATTTTTTTACGAATAATATAAATAAAATCCCTCAAGTTAATATTAAGACATTATGAACTTCCATTTTTTTAAATTAATAATAAATCATAGTAAAAGTGTCATTTTAGGCCATAGATTGGGGATTTTTAATTATTAGACGGTCTTAACTAATATTATGGGTTTGATTAACATAACATGAATGTAATTTAACAGCCATAGTTTTTTTAATACAATTTTGGAGGAAAGTGTTGAGGAAATCCCAGTTAGAATTTCTGGATTGGGGATTCCACTCAAAGGTTCATGGAATATTCATTTTGAAATTGGAAATACTTCCTAATTAAATACATTTTTATAGTTTTCATGACTTTGGACTAGATTATAAAGAAGGAAAATATAGATCCTTTTTACTATAATGTCTTGATTGAATGGAAATTCCAAGTTCAATGGTGAGGGGCATTGATGCTTTATAATACAGTGGGAGACGTAGTGAAATTAATATTATTATATATCATATAGTTTTCAATTAATCAATGTAATATTAATATAATATTTTAATATTTAATAATAACATCAAGTTCATCATCAACATTATCCGTAGGATCAATCTTGGGGAAATATCATCTCCATACTGGAAGTAACTTCTAATAAACATTTAGAATCCTATGGGTAGTGTTTCACCATGAATGGAAATATAATTTGTTATAATACTCAATGCTTGATCTTCCTACTATGGAAGAATGTGATGAGGTTTTTTCTATGTATGATAAACATCTGAGTGACACAGTCGATTTTCAATGTTTAATTCTTCTATCCTCATCTTATGAACTCATTAAGTCACATAAATAAAAGGAATCATATATCACGATCCAACATCACTGTCATCCTTAATAGTAGAGATCCATATATGGATAGTTTGATATTGAAAAGGTGGTATTATAGAGAAAACAAGGATATGGTGCCCCATGGGCCTAATGAAGTCAAAATCATTGACTACATTGATCTCTTAGAGGTTCTAGGGATTATGTTTTCTAAAGAATTATGTATCAATATCATTATATAATTACTTCCTCAGATCTTCTCCATCATTATTGTTAATATAAATATGAAAAACTTAGAAAAGTTTCTTCATTCTATTCTGACACTAGTTGGCCATATTGATGAGGATAAAAGCATGAAAATCCTTTTATGCTTATGGTGACAAAAATAAATTATATGTGAAGAGATATAAATCTTCATATCCTATAAAAAAACTTATAAGAATGGAAGGATCAAGGGAAAATAAATTTAACATGATTCTATATATTTCACATGTGGCCAAAATGTCCAATGGAATAAAAGCTACACCTAGAAGAATAACCAGGGGGATGATTTTGGTGTGTTTGTTATTTACTGTAATTTATTTTTTCCTATAAATTGGGTATTGGATACAGTATGTGTTACTCACATATGTATTAAAATAAAATTAATATGTAGATTACAAATTATTTCCTAAAGTTAGGTATATCTAAATGTATCAAATAGAACTAGACTTCATGTTGTGGATATCAGGGACTACCACCTCACATTAATGGAAATAATGATATTATATTTAAAAGGTTTTTATTATGGTAAATATGTAACCAAAAATATTGTTTCTATATCCATACATGATACAAATTTATTTTTTTCACATTTGGGAATAAATATTTCTTATTTTATAAATAGAGAATTTTTATAGAAATGAATATTTAAATACTGGTCTTTTGTGTTTGATTACATAATCCAAGTAATGAAAATCAATAACTAAATTAGTTAACTTGACTCATACCATACCCATATATGGAATCAATATCATTTCATTTAATCAAAAAATGATAGAATAAGTTACGCCAATATGGATATATTGATTATTTTGAACTAGAACAACTTAGTGTATGTCATACTTGTTTACAAGGTAAAATGACTAAGGCCCTATTTAGTGGAAAAGGCAAATGGATAAAGATATTCTTGTATTATTTCATACTGATGTTTATATATAATTTTTAGTTTATGTAATGGGAGTTTAATCATACATTATAAAAATTAATGATTATTTAAATATATTTGGATACATCAACTTAATGAGGTATAATTTGGATTCCTTTTATTGACTGAAGGAATATAAAGATGATGTTGAGATCCATATTAGTAAGAAGATTAAGAAAATCCTCTCAAAAAACAGTGGAGACTATATTAATTAATAATATATTTATTTATTATAGGAGACTAAAACTATATCCCAACTTAATCCTCTATATACACAATAATACTATTAGACATACTTATATTGTTCCAAAATATCTTAGTTTTTCTATGTTTTTTTTATTCAAAAAATCATAAGTTTTATTCTAATTTATTTATTATGTGTTTCATATTATATATCAACTATAATAATTTATCTTACTCAAACTCTCTAAGTCAATATTCTATGACATATGGTGTATTTATCTCCCATATACTTTGACACAGAGAACCTTGTGTTGAAATTTTATCATATTATATAAAACATTATCATACAAAAAGAATTATTTAATTATCTCAAGTCACATATATCAGACAGAATAAATCCATTAAGAATCTTTTATCTTATGAAGAGTATATTCATAAAATATTATCTTATGAGGTCCATAATAAGTTGATGAACTTAAGAGTCACATCACTATAACATATTTCATCATATACTGAAGAATTATCCTATGTAGTATTGAAGTCAATTTATATTACGAATATTATAAAGAGTTATTTTATGTTATGAAGTCTCTTAGGAAGTTATATTATGTAGAAAATTACTACCAATTGAATATTTTATGAAGATATATATGTTATGAATAATATTATGATTACTTTAACAATATATTGATAAGTCATTTCATAATTTTTGAGCATGTTAGAAAAGGCGTTATCCATTTATGGAAAGATCAATCTACAGAAAATGACACTTTTCCATGAATGGAATGATCTGAAGGAAAATATTATTTCTCACATTTCTGCTGCAAAAGTGATTTCAATATTTGGAAATAATAGACACATTACCTTAATGGCCTATATTATCAAATTATCCATGGATATCTTGATCAACTATTATGATTATATCAGGATTTATTTTAAAATTATATATAAAAGGAATAGTTATCCAATTATTAAAAGTGTTTGGGGAATAGATGTATATGAAGAATGAGTAGAACACACATATAAATATCCTGATTTCATTTACAAAGGTGCGATCAAATATAAAATCTCATATTGTGGTTACTGGTTCAATTAGTTTTTTCAATGATCATAATGTCATACGCCTTGAAGTCTGTCATCTTCTTAGAATGAATCTTTAAATAATATCAGTTTCTATTTGAAATTGTATACTGCAAAAAATTCTTTTGGAGTCTATTCATTCAATGTTTTTATACTAGGTGTACAAGTGTGCATTGAGACCATGGATAGGTATTATAAAATAGAGATACTGGTTGAAATCTCTTAGACAATTTCATTATGTGAAAATTTGTTGTAACAAACTAGGAGCCCCTAGTAGAAGGGATGTTGTAGTGAAAATAACCAAACTCATGGAGTAGAGTATTGGTGGAGTGGACTAGGGGACTTTCATTCCCCAAACGAATATAAATCTCATGTGTTCGATCTATTTCCTTCATGTCATTATTTGACATTCCTATATTTATTTAGGAAAATATCTAAGCTTTCTTATCTAGAATATGTAGGTTTTTGTAAAGAAAATTTTTAGGAAATCAATTCACCCCCTCTTAATTGTTTATCTAGTTATTATATTGGACAACAACTACTATCAAGTCTTAGGAATCTTGAGTTAACAACTATCAAAGTTTGAGTTTAGATGAAATTTATTTTTCAAAGGTATTTTGTGGCTCATAACTGAAAAGGTATGTCAATGGTTAGAGCTTCGTACATTAATGTTGAAAACTATGTTGTATATAAGGCTTACATGAATATCTATCTGAAAAATTATTGGTCTAAAAATTTATCTCATAGTAAAGACTTATAAAATACCTAAGACATAACCTCAACCATGGGATTTTATGACTAAATCGGAATATGATATGAATTCCAAATAAATTAATGCTATAATTTGTGGATTAAAATAAAATATATTCATAAGAGTTTATCAGTTTCAAATAAAACTTGAAATGTGGACTACTATAATAGCATCATATAAAGGTGTTGATGATGTGAGGGATATTGGATATGACACAACCCAACTTAGGTTTGATTTATTCAAAATCGATGAAGGATAATGTTTTACTCAACTAAATGGAAGTCTCAATAATATCGTTAATAACATTACTAATCTAGGAGAACCTATCACTGAGTATAAAAAATGTATTGAAAGGTATCATATTATTAAAACCTATGTGGAGTGGAATCTCAGTAGATATAAAAAAATATATAAAGTTCAAAAATTTTAATATAAAATACCTCATTAGAACTACTATGATGCTTGAAACTGAAATGGAATCTAAAGGTAGAGAACCTATAATGATCAAAAGGGAATATTCTACCTTAAAGGGTTTAACATCGAATGATGACATGAAGAAGTAGTGAAAAAATATATATAAAATATCTAAAGAAAAAGTATCTTAAAGAAATTCTATATGAAATGATGATATTTCACATCTTCTTCAAAATTTATAAAAATTATATAATAAGAGAATAGGAGTAAAGAGACCTTTTAACAAGAAAAAAATACATGGTAAAAATTATAATGAGTTGAGATGTTATGAGTGTAATAAACATTGATATATCAAGCCTAATTGTCCATGAATTATGAATGATAATAAGACATAAAATAAATACTTCCAGAAGGATATTTATAAGAAATATAAAAATGTTATTAAGTCTACCTAAAGTGCTTATAAATATTCTAATGAATTCACATCATCTGAATAATAAGTGGATGTTATTAATAAAAAGGCCAACATATGCATTATGTAACATTCAAATGATGTGCATTCTTACTATTCATCTGAGCGTTAATTTGAATAAAAAAATAAAAAATACTCATATATATAATATAATGAATATTATACCATGTTTGAGACTAATTATTAATTTTTAAAAAAGATAAATAAGACTCTAAGAAACTCAAAAAATCAATGAAGAGTAATAATTTAAGAAACATATTTCTATCTAGAAAAATAAATTAGAAAAGTCTTCATCCTCAAATACTTAAAAATATAAATCAATATGGAACCTATAGAAGGGGGTTCAATACATTAATGAACTTGAATGTGTATTTCCTAAAATTGATTATTATCTCAATAAAATTATTTTTCAAAATCAACTTAAGAATGAAAATTTTGGAATATGAATTTAGGGTGAAAATCCCAAATTTTTTATAAATTACGTTGTACCTAGTTCCAAAAAAAATATTTCTAAAGGTAAATGTTTTCATTTTGAAGAAATGGACATTATTCTAATATCAATATTTTAAAAAATTCATAATTACATGGAGTAAAAATTTATGTTCTTATGAACCATTTCTCAAAAAAAAATTCTATGCTTTCTAAACAAAAATGGATATATAAATCTCATTTAGAAAACATTTCTAGACAGAAAATATTTTGGGTACCCAAAAATTTATATTTTTTAAACTATCGTAGAAGGGAAAAAGTCACATGAACAGAAATACAAAATAATTTATGGATAGTGGTTTTTCAACACATATGCGTAGTGATTTCTCATATTTTCACTCACAATAAAAAATTGACGGAGGCTATTCTATATTTGGTGATACTTAAAATGGAAAAACATTGAAAATATATTTATTGGAAATCATTAGTCCATTTTCTTCAACACATTTGTTTACATTTAATGCTTGAAGAAAAAATTGATAATTATTTATCAACTTTTTGATGAAATATATTCTGTTTATTTTTCTAACAGTTCATTTTTTGTGTTCTAAGATAATCTCACAAGTTTAAATAACATAGGAAAGATAATGTTTAAACATTACATATTAATTATTTGTATAAAAAAATGTTATGTTTATGAATATTAAAACTGATGAATTTTGTATTTGGCATAAAATTATTGGACATTAAAACGTTCATTCTTTCAAAAACTTGTCTAAAAACATTTGATTTTTGTGTTTCCTAACCTTAAATTGGGAATAAATAAACTATGTGATTCATGCCAAATGGAAAATAAATACATTTAATATTTTAAAATAATGAAATAGGTTTCTATATGTAGAACTATATTTTCTATACATATGGATCTTTTCGGGCCTACTAGAACTTAAATTCTTGCAAGAAAATAATTTTTTATGTGTTAGATGATGATTTTTCAATATTTACATGGTTTTAATTTTTAATATTTCAGAGTGGAGTTTGTTCTATACTTATAAATTTATATAATCTTGTAAAAAAAACAAAAGGGATGATAAAATAAAAACATTGAGTATTGTTCATGTAGGTGAATTTGGGAATCACATAATTAATTCATATTTTTTAAAGCTAGGAATTAAACCTACATTCTCTTCCCCCAAAGACACATTAATAGAATGGGGTTGTTTAATGGAATAATAAGATTTTTTAATAAAATTATAAGACTTTGTTATGTTAATATGTAATTCCCACTCACTTCTTAGATAAATATATTAATACAGCTTGTTATATTATTAACAGAGTTATAATAATACATATATTAAAGAAAACACATTATGATTTTTGGAATAATAGAAAAACAAGGGTAGGATACTTCATATTATTTGGATGAAAGGATTATTTCTGGAACATAAAGGATAATATTGGAAAATAAAATCCAATGGATAATGAAGTTATCTTCCATGGTTAGTCAAATACTTCATAATCCAATATAGTTTTCAATTAATGGTCAGGGATTTATGAAGAATCAACTCATGTTATTTTTTTTTAAAATGATCATTTTGATCAGAAAATAATTTATACTAATGAAAAATGTGAATTAATCATTTATATCAGACTTGAACTCCTCTTTAACAAACACATGGATGATGATTTGTAAATTAATTACATTAAACCACATCTAGTAAGGGTTGATACTAATGAAATAGAAATTAAGTTGCCTAGAAATTGTAGAAATCATACGGACCATACTCTAGATATATCTATAGGAAGATTATATGAAGGAGTATGAAATAGAAGAAATATATGAAACTTAGAATAATTATCTACCATTTTTCCCAACTAAAACATAGATATGTATAATATGGTTTATTAGATGAAAGTTGGTTCTTGAATATTAAATAAGATTTAAATAAATTCAAAAGAAACATATTTATGTAATTAGTTAAATGAAACTCTAACTATCCTATAATGGGAAAACATTTGGTTTATAAATAACCATTATTTTCATGGTGTACTAACTAGAAATAATGAAAGATTAGATTCTATAGGATAAAATCAATATGAAGGAATAAATTATGAGGAAACCTTTTCTCCAATGGATATATTACAATATATTAGAATACTTTTAACATATGATTATTATATTAATTTTAAATTATATAATATATATGTTAAATATTATTTTATTAGTGTATTTTTAATGTAGGCTATTTATGTTTAACAAAATCATTGTTTTGAAGACCATATATTTAAAAATTCTATTTTTAAATATACGAAAGATCTATATAAACTTAAACAATATCCAAGAGAATGGTATGAAAGATTAAGTTCTATTCATTTATAAAATTAATTTACAGTAGTAATGGTATTTCCTACTTTATTTTACAAAACATCATCCTCAAATATATTTTTAGTATAATTATATGTTGATGGTGTTATTTTTAGATAAAAAAATAAAATATTATGTGATGATTTTTCAATACATATGAAAACATAATTTGAAATGTGCATGGTGGGCGAGTTGAAATATTTTCAGGGATTTCAAATTTAACAAAAAAAATTGAAATCAGGTTAATCCAAAGTTAATACAAAAATTATTTACTTAAGAAGTTTGGAAATGAAAATCGTAAGACTTACTCAACTATTATGATCTCTAATAATAAACATTATATGGATGAAATTGGAAAATTTTTGACAAAATGTTATAAATATGAATCATTGGATGTTTGTTATATCTTACTATTAGTAGACTAGATATTATGTTTTAAGTATTTCTTTGTGAATGGTTTAAATATAATCAAAAATAATTTCATAAAAATACTTCCAAATGAATTTTATGATACTTAAATGGAACTATGTATCTTTATCTTCTTTCTCCAAAATCCTATGACATTAATTTAAATTCATATTAGAATTGTGATTTTTTTGTATGTAGAATAGATAGGAAAGTCACCTCAAGAAACATTCATTTTCTTGGAAAATCCTTAGTATCTTGGTAGAGTAAGAAACAACACTCTATAGAATTATCAATAGATCAAGCTTAATATATTTCACTACAAAGTTGTTGTGCACAAGTGTTATGCATGAAACACACCATAATGGATTTTGGATTTAATTTTAATTTCACACCAATAAAATGTGATAACATAAGTGCAGTCAACATTTTAGATAACTTTATAAACAATTCAAGAAAAAATAACATTGATTTGATATATCATTTATTAAGAGATCATGCATAAAACAATGATGTCTTTTTATAATTTTTTTTCACATAAAATCAATTAGAATAAATTTTTACTAAATCTTTTACTGACGATATATTTGATTCATGAAATCATATTTAACTATGTTTAATTTCATTTCATTTTATTTTAGGCATATAATATATTCATCTTTGATGTAAATATGTTATTTACCATATTTTGATTAATGTTTGATGAATTTTTTTGAGTATTAGTCATCTAAAATATATCACCTCACATTATTTTAGAAATAATTACTCTTCAAATGACTATGTGACCCCTCAATTACTGCAAATGAAAAGTAGTGTTTCATCTCAATGCGCAAAAACATTATCAAACCATTAAACCCTCTTTATATCTAAAACTCAAACCATTGTTAACCTGACCCTCTAGTATTATGAATCCCATTAAAAATGGAGAAAAAAAATAAATGATGGTTCCTCATTGTGTATAATCAAGCGTCAATGGATATCTAGGAATGTACTATATGGAACCGATAGATTTTGACTAGCTTGATGGAATGGATATGCTGCTCATTAAAGTTATCAACCATCAATGATGTGAAATGTGTTTGATGAAAGACAAAACAATGTTGTGGTTGAAGGGGAATTTCATCAGTTCCATGGGAATAAAGTATTTCATTCTAGTGAAAATGATGATTTGGTCATGAAAATGGTGAATCATAAGAGTTTCTCATTAACTTAATTAGTAATGGTTTATGTTTTAATGTTCCTATATGAAGGCTACACTAATTTTAGTACCTAATTTCATGCCATGAATAATGTTATTCCTCCCGGGACTATGGCATCGTTTTTCAGATCTGCTGATATTGAGAAAAATCAAGTGAGTGATCTAAAGACAGAAAGGAAATTCCTCATCATGTTCATGCAATTTTATATCACTCAATGTAATGGTGAATTTCAAAAAATATTATTTCAAGATGTTACTCTTTATACATTTTTATATGTGAAAATATCACTAATATTGAATGGTATATCACGAGGTATATATGGCATGTATATATCCAGTGAAGGAATTTATTTCCTTTTGGTAGAATGTTAACTTCTGTTTTTTTGAAATATTTTTGTTTTTTATGAGAGTACAACCACTCGCTCTCATGGGATAAAAATGTTAATTGAAGGAGATTTGAGGGAAAATGTTTGGTGTTGGAATTCATATTTGAAAAAGTGTGTTCTTGTAACTATAGAAGTCGGTGTTAATATCACCTCAACTCAGGGGGAGCCATCCCAACTATAAGAAAGGTCAGTTTTTGTAGAAAAAATAGTTCTGAGTACTGATATAATGGGAAATACTAACGATGAAGAGACTTTTAGTAAAAGGTGGAGAAGATTTCGAGTTTTTGTTGAATTTGGAGGACTAAATGATCAACAAGATAATTCACCTCCTGCTCCTCTTTCTATTTCAATAAATATAGAAGGGATAGCTTTTGTTGTCAGCCTTTTTTTCTATTGGTCATGATAGAACCATCTCAATAAGACCAAGAACATCACCCATTATCATTGATTCTCATTCTGATGAATTGGGTAAGTTAGCTGCAAGAACAATTAGATTCGAGTCACACAAATCCTATCATATAGAAGAGTTCATGTTTGATAAAGTCAACCAGATTTTGATTAAAGTATATATGTTCAATGATACATATTCTCTCCAATCAATCAATACAATATAAATTCGAAAGTTGTTGAAGTTTGTAGGCATAATACTGAGAGAGCTCAAGGGAGCTATTCAAAGTTTATTTCGTAAGTGGAATATTTGAAACTTCAATTATTAAAATCTATAAATGAAATAAGAATTATTTATGATCATATGGTTTAAAGAGATTATTTAAATGATATATAGTTGTTATTATAGTCAGTGTTTTATATGTTGTTAGTGGAACCCTCCTCTGATGCCTCAAATATAATGGTTGTTTTCACTAAGATAGAAGGAGTGTCTATGGTTTTATACACAATGACTTCTACACTCGCCTCAATGCAGTGTGGCCTAATACAAAAATAATTAATAAAGGATCATAAAAGGGTTATAACAGAATAAATTAAAAGTATGCCTATATTTCCCTATAACTCTATCACTTAAATTTGTTAGTCAATGAAAGAAATTAGTACTTTATTACCAAAAAAAATTATAGATATTAATCTTTTAATGTCAGAAGTGCAAAAATATGTATGTTTCATTATATTTTTAATACAAAAAATGAATTAATATATAGAAAATAATGATAAAATCTTTGATAGGAGATTTAAATATCTAAACCAAGAAATTGTAAATAGTCCGAAGCTAGAATATTCGGATGAAGAAAAAAATAAAGAATAATTTTGGGACATTATTGACCCCAAGGTCATCCAGTTAATGTAAATGGAAAAAAAAATTTATCTATTGATCATTCAATCTATATGATAGAGAATCATATTGAAGAAATGAATAAGTTAAAATTTAATTGTACTAAGAAGGTGGATGTTCAGAATCTTGTTGGAAATTTTTCACAAAGCATATGGAATGGTTTTACAACACTTTAATACTTTGGTAATAATGACATGGTGAAAAGGATTGATTTCAATGTTGATGGTTCATTTCAGATGATAGGAAGACATCTTCCTTGACCTCCCATCGATGATCATCATGATTCTTTCTTAAAAAATCTAAAATAAATCATTGATCTGGTTGACATCATTCAATTGAAAAATCCAATATTTTCTAAAGAAGTTTCATTATCTCTACCAAATCCATCATCTCAACTATCATTTGTTCCTACTGATAAATTCAATTTAGTAGGAACTCAGTCAGATGCTCTCAACATCTGATCAACACCAATAAGGATTTATCAACGAGATCAAGCAGGTCTTGGAGAATCTCTACTAATGAGGGGTGATAACGTTGAAAAAAGAATATGTCCATCCGTCTGAATCATATTTAAACTTTGGTAAGCCATTATCCTTCATAAAACCACCACCAATGAACCATTTCACATTCAAAACATAATACACCCACACTTTTCAGTCTACCTAATTGGATTCTTAGTGGATGGGAACTTTAAAAAAAATGAATCATTCCTAGTTTAATGTAATATTAAGTTATTTGAATATATTTTTAAGATAGAATTTTAATTCTTGAATTCTTTTAATGTTATTTTCAGAATGTTTATTTTTAATGTGCTTCAATATTTTTATAATTTATTCAAAATTCTTGTCCTATAAAATTTCCATCCCTTAACTCTATAGTATTATAACTATTTATATACATGATTGGTATATTTTAGTATCTACATGTTATTCATATTTGACTTTAATTATTTTCTTAATTATCCCAATTACTTGATGAATCAAATTGATGAAAAATTCTAATCATAATCAGTATCATTAGCTATTTACAAATTTCCATGTGCAATATTGATTGTATCTTTTCTCTTCTTATTTTTGATTTCTCAAAAAGGGGGGAGTAGAAAACGATAATAAAAAAAGAAAGTGTTATCATTATTTTTTATGTTGAAAATAAAAGGACAATGTGAAAAAGGAATTGTATTTTTTATTGTTTTATTATTAGGAGAATAACATGGGAATTTTTTTCAAATGGAGAGTTACGTTAAGTTGGATAAGAAAAGTAACATTGTATAATTTAAAAAAAAATTATCCTATGAAAATTAAAGAATATTTTACACTTTTTTTGGTTTTCAAATTCATGGGTTTTGTAACTATAAAAAATGGGAATATTGTTGGATAGATTTATGTTATTCCAACATATCTCAATTTTTATGTGTTTTGATGATTCAAAAAATCCCTATTTTTTATTCTATTATGTTTTTATTAAGTGTTTCAGATTATATCTATCAAAATAAATTATCTTACATTAAATCTAAAAGTGATTATTCTATGACATATGGATTATTTATCATTCATATACTCAAACTCAAGTAACTCTATATCAAATTTTACCTTACTATGTAAGACATTATCTTATGAAAATGATGATTGAATTATCTGAATTTAGATATTTTAGACAGATTGAATCCAATTAGAAGATATTATCTTATGAAAAGGATATTGATAAAATATTATCTTATGGGATCCATAAGAACAATATTATGTGAGAAATCACATCACATTAACACATTTCATCAAACATTGAAGAATTATCCTATGTAGTATTGAAGTCAGTTTTTATAATAATGAAGATCAACAACTGTTTAATCATACAAAACTTTTCAAGAATGTCAGGACCCATCCCCCGGGACCCGGGTCTTAACTACCCCAAGCCCGCCTTCCATAGGCCAGGGGCTGGAGACTAGCACCAAAGGCATAAATCCCTAAACTTGGAAGGAATTTCCTTTATAACTATAATCTAACACAACCAGAGAACAAGCAGAAGAAAACTCTAAGTAAAAACTGAATACAGAAGAAGTGCTGGAAAGTACAAGAGCTAGAAATACAAGCCTAGCACTAAAGTACATGGAAACAACAAACAGGTACAACTAAAAAGACAAACAGCTGGAAGGTGCCTAGAAGCTCCTGGATAGTCCACCACAGATCCTACCTGAAGGGTAGGTACAGATAGCCTCCTTCGTGCTCCATGTACGTCCGTCTCCTCCTGGTACCGACTCATCATGAGGTCCACCTATGGGTACCGTATAGTCCTCGCACACTCCGCCTCGGTCAGAGATTTCTGTCATCTACATCCAACACAACGAGGTGTGGGAATAGCCCACACAAGGGTGGGTATAACGATACTCAGTAGGAACAATGAGACCCTCAAGGTCTGACAAAATCCACAAAGGATAAAAGATAGTAGAAAGATACAATCACGGAGTATCAACCAACCATACTTAGGTATATGCCCATACATATACCTAAGTTATCAATCATAGTCCGTATCAAACTCTCGAGACCAAGCACAAACCATTCCACAAAGGATGTAAAGTCAATCACCATGTTGATAATGGTTGAAATACATGACTCAGCTCACACAGGTATACAACTCACGAAAAGGGGTAGATATGATTAGATGTAGCCTCTGAATCATCTCTGATGTCGAACCCACATAGGATCCTGGAACAATATCAGTGTTGTCGAACCCACATAGGATCCTGGCATAGAATTCGTCACTGTCGAACCTAGGTAGGATTCCGGTATAGTAGTCATCGCTGTCGAACCCACGAAGGATCCTGGTACAGAAGTCACTGTTGTCGAACACACGGAGGATCCTGATATAGAAGTCGTCACTGTCGAACACACATAGGATTCCAGTATAGTAGTCATCGCTGTCGAACCCACGTAGGATCCTGGTATAGAAGTCACTACTGTTGAACCCATGGAGGATCTTGGTACAGAGTCATCACTGTCGTACCCATGTAGGATTCCGTCATCTCAGTCGTAACCAGCCCTAGGGTTCCCGCACACAGCACACTTGATTCCGGTAGGGTCCACTCCTCGAGACATGTGTGGATACATAAACTATCATGAAGTCCTAAGATGATGTATCCCATAGTTCTATCTCATCATAAGGAACCCAGCGTGAAAGATGGTGCATCAATTGTATGCTCGGTCTGAGAGTTATTGGCATTTCTGTTCCAAGGGGCCAGTTGGATTTCGGGTTCCATCAAACCCGGGCATACTCCAACCTCATCTGAATCCTATGTGGAGTATGCTAAAAGGAACGTATCATCAAAAGGAATCCAACATAGTTGATGACATGTCAATTGGATGTCCGATCCTTAAGTTATAAGCATTTCCGCTCCGAGGGCCCTGTTGGTGTTGGGTTTGAACCAACCCGAACGTACCCATACTTTGCCAAAAACTTGAGTGTGATATACCAAAACAACCGACTCAATACAATGAATCATACGCAACTGATGGTGCATCGATCGAAGTCTGTATCTCAAGTTATGGGTGAAAAACCAAAAGGGGTCCAAAGAGGGGGGTTTGGGTTCGGTCCGACCCGACCCAACCAGCCCTGGGTCGGACTGAACCGGGTCGATCCGACTTGGATCTAGGTCTAGCCTGGTAGGGTACGGCTCGGCCCACATAGCTGCAGCCCGTCCCGAGCGAGGGTGGCCTGGCCCGTGCACTAGGCCGCAACTTGGTTAGTTGGTCGAGCGCGTTACGTGCAAGGCGCAGAGCGGGGGGCCGCGACCCCTCGGTGTTCCGTAACGGCGGCGCCAGATGGCACTGATCATCCTTTCCAGAACCCACTGATGCTGGTTCTGCTCTATCATCATGGCCGGTTCCATGGAGGCCTTCCGCTGGCGGCGTGCGAGGGGCTCCGCTGTGCCCCTCTGTGGGCCACCGGAGTTGTTCCGGTGGTCTGTTTTGCCTCTTGTCTACGCCTACGGCCTCCTAGGGACCTGTTCTTCACTGTGACAGCCTCAAATCAGAGTTTCCATTCCGTTCACCCATCTCCCATAAAACCAGACATCAATAACAAATTGGCGGAGGGTCCAGACTTGTTCGTTAGCCAGTGTCCACCGCGTTAGAGGCTCAAATAGTAATCCAGCTTATAATTGAACCAGAAACAAACCCCAACTTAATCACAAACCCATCTCGCAATCAACATCCATTCTTCATATCAACTTATTCGAGGGGTCGATCCGCGTTTTTTGTTTTTATCCAAGGGAAAAGAAGAACATAAAATAAAGAAATTAAACCTCGAATTCAAACCCCTGCCTAGATTGTCGTTGACCATTGACGAGTCGCGGAAAACAGACGTCGTAGAAGATGAACATCGTTCTGCCTACATCGAAAGGAGTAGAGCCCAGTGTATTCAAGTCGATTTGACATGGTCGGTGTACTTAGTGGGCAGTGGTGATTCCCTTCCTTTATCCTGTTGAAAAATGTAGAAGGTGTTGCTTCACGTTCTTTGAGACGTGGAGCGTTCCTCGTTGAGGAACGATGTTCTTCGTCGAGAGAATATTATTTCTCTAAGAGTTCCTCCCAATCCTTCTCAAAGGTCCACACCCCAAAATAAAATAATAGGCTCTCATATTATTTTATTGTTGACATGATTTTCAAAATTCAAAAGATAGAATTAATTTAAATGAATATTTTCAATTCATTAATTAGATGATTGGCACACTTATTGAGAGGAGGAAGGTGGAGAGTTCACCCAAAATAAATGAAGAGTGGTGGCTTTATTAAATTCAAGGGAGTTTAAGGGGTTCAAGGGGAGTTGAGGGGTTAGGTGCTCATATGGTCCCCACCACATAATATCCTCCCATGGGAGGTTATGTTGGGGTGGGCCCCTCCTCCAACTTCCCTTTGGAGAAATTAACCACAACACATTTTTAAAAATATATGATACACATATTTTTTTATTAAACTTAGAAATTCCTCAAAAAATAACTTCCACTCCTGATAAAACGAAACTACGGTGAAGGTCTACATAAGCAAACACCAGTGCTACGAGTCCATCGATGTCCTTATATTTTAATTCTGAGCAGCGGTTCAAAAGATATAAAGTTCCACATGTACGGTTATTGAATGTACTGGAACAAAACTTCAGAAACTGATTTCGGGCACACCGGGCCTCGAAATCAAGCGCCGTTAGAAAATGCGTACTTGTAAAATTCGCATGTATTTAAGAAAAAAATTCCTTGGTTTTATAGGTCTTTACATTTTCCCCACCTTAGGGATTTACGTCCCTATAAGCTAAATCACATATTAAGGGAAAAAAGGGGGTACTGAGCAACCATCTAAGCCTCCCGCTCCCATGTGCTCTCCTGGAGGTTACCGTGCAGCCAGCGAGCGTGCACCAGAGGAATCGACCATCCATGGAGGACCCAATTCTACAGATCCTCATTCTCCACTAGAACCTCCATGAACGTTTCCCTGTAATTGATGTCTAGCTACCTGTGGTCGATGATGTGGGACGGATCGTGCACGTATCTTCTCAGCTGAGATACGTGGAAGACGTCATGCACCCAGTGCAACTGAGGTGGAAGGGCCAAGTGGTAAGCCACCTTGCCTACCCTGCTAAGGACCTGAAAAGGTCTAAAGAATCATAGAGATAACTTTCCACCTCGGCTAAATCTTTCTAGACCTCATCGAGCTGAGACCCATAGAAAGACGTGGTTTAAATCCTCGAATTCTAAAGGTCTCCATCTCCCATCAGTATATGAATTTTTTCAGATATGAACAGTCTTTATCCACTCCTGGATGACCTGCACCTCCTCTGTGGTAGCTCATACCATCTCTGGTCAGTAGGAAGGTGTCCAACCTGGTAAGTCAGAAGATGATCACCCAAATCAAGTCGTGTTCCCTGGACGTACGTGGAAAACCCATCACGATGTCCATGGATATCTCATCCCTCTTCCACATTGGGACCTCTAAAGGCTGATCCAGGCCTTCTGGTACTTGATGCTTCGCCTTCACTTGCTAAAAAGTGAGGCATCGAGAGACAAACTTTTCTACTACCTTCATCATACCGGGACACAAGTGCTGTCATCGAAGGTCCTAGTACATATTTACCACTCCTAGATGTACCGTTAAAGGGGATATGTGGAACTCCTACAACACTTCCTCCTAAAGTGAAACTGGTACCATGGTACGTCCTCTACAAGGAATGATGTGCTCCCCACCTTCAGAAAATCCTACTGGTGCCTGCCCTGAGGATATCTGAGCACGTCGTGTCTCGCAGTCATCGTCTCCATGTTGCGCCTCCTTGACTCGCTGATGAAGTGGGGAAGTGACTGTGAGAGACTATAGAAAGGCTGCTCTGTCCCGATCCACAAAGGATATATGCAATGCAGCCAACTGCTCTGTCGCCTCTCCTAGAAGTTGAATGCCTGATCTCCTACTAAGAGAATCGTCTATGATGTTCCCCTTTCTAGGAGTATAGATTATCTTGAGGTCATAGTCCTATAGGAATTCAAGTCATCGCTGCTGTCTCGGGTTCAAGTCCTTCTAAGATAAGATATACCTGAGACTTTTGTGGTCAGAGTATACTATAAAGCATTCGCCCAATGAACTATAGGTGATACTAGCCAATTTAAAAGAACTCGTCTACACCCTTCTTCACCTACGTTCTACAAGAGCTGCTAAGATTTCTCCTTTGTCGAAAAGAGAAATCCAGTCTCATCCCCTGGATGAACCATGACCATTTCCTAATATAGTCTATCCGGACATGAACGGTACTAATTCATGCCATGGATGACGTTGCAAGGCCTCGATGCTACTACCAAGAGATCCAATTGTTACACTCACCGCCAAGGGTTGAGTCACACTATCAGCATATTTGTGTGGTCACTGGGCCTTCTCCAGTAGGAATCTCGAATGTCAGGGTCACATTAATGGATTTATCCAGAATCTCTTAGTATAATCCACACAAAAGGTAGGAAATAAAACGTCACAAGGACATGTTTCTTTTATAACTGCAGCTCAAAGTACATAGACACAATGAAACCACAAACAAAGACATCAACAAAGCTAGAAGATTCACAAACAAAGGACTCTATGCCTGGAACTAGTCCCACTCTTGTCCACTTGCTCCTAGAGCACTATGGTCATAGGCCTTAGCTGACTGAAGCTAATATCTCCCCTGTCCACCCATTCCCTGCGGTCGGGGTGGACCTCCTGGTGGTGGTGGTGGGAAGGCCTTGAAACGTCGTCCACCACCTACTGCTCGGCCATCTCCTCTGCCATGTCCGCCTGCTCCCGGCGGACCACCATGGTCGAGCCTCTGCCTCTGCCTGGGAGGTCCCTCTACTACCTGCTGCTCATCTATAGGGCGGGTCAGGTAGTCTCGAGCCACGTGACCCTACCTGCCGCATGCATAGCCCTGCCTGCTCCTCCTATGGATAGCTCTGTATCCTATTCCCCACACAACCAAACTTGAGTCGTGTAGTTGACCACCTGTGGGTCTTGTCCTCTTGGACCCCTACGTCATCTGTCTACTGATAACTGAAGAAGACTCTAGTGCGTGTCGACTAGTGGTGGGTCTCACTGCTGGAGACTTCTCAACAAGGAAACTCTCCACTAGGAGGTCTTGCTCCAATACCCCATCTACGTCGAGATGTCGAGATAGATCATCAAAGCCCGGATCTCATTCATGAATCCATGATCAAAGGTCCGGGCCCTGATGAATGGGTCTCGTACCATATATGTGGAGTAGCACGAGAGGTCGGTGAACCTCGCGGAGTACTGAGGTACTTTCATGATGCCTTACTGCAGATGAAGTAACTCCTGAATCCGCACCACATGAAGGGTGGCTAGTAAAAACTCTGCTCGGAAAAGGCTCTCGAAGTCCATCCAGAGTAGTGATGCCTCATCATGCACCTAGAGCATCAGGTTCCACCATATGCCTGATGATACCTGTAGGAGACTCGCAGCAATGATCACTATGAGGTCGGCTGGTGTCCCTACCAATATGAAAACTCTCACAATAGCCTCCATCTAATCCTTAGATGCCTTTGGGTCCGTATCCCCCCAGAACCTTGGCAGTATCTGGAACTAGAACTCGTGAAATGCACTCAGATGGTGTGCACTCTCTTCTTTTAGAGCTGGTAGTATCGGTGGCCCAGCATGTTTTGGTATCGGTGGTACTTCCGCTATGATGGGGCCCTGCACCAATGCCTTGTCACTCAGTGGGATACCATCTCTTACGAAACTTAGAACCCTAGCTAGCTGCCTTCATGGGGCCACCCTGAAAAGAAATAGGTTTCCCATGGTTATAACAGTATACCTGGTGAGCTGACACAAAGTAATCATGAATACATCTTTTTTCAAGGAAACACACATGCAAACAGTGTTTTCATGCACTGAGTCGGAGATCAGAAGTCAGAGTCCTAGTGTATGGATACATCAGATGCCGCACCAAAACCGGTTTCCCTAAACCAATAACCACACTAAAAAAACATAACATTATTGATGTTAAAAGAATCAGATTCCAAGTTATATGGTAGAACTGAATCCTCTGATACCAATTTGTCACGACCCATCCCCCGGGCCCTGTGTCACCACTACCCCATGCCCGCCTTCCATAGGCCAGGTGCTGGCGCCTAGCACCAAAGACATAAGTATCTTAAATGGGAATGAATTACCTTTATAACTGCAAACAAACACAACTATAGAACAATTGGAAGAAAAATCTAAGTAAAAACTGAATACAGAAGAAGTGCTAGAAAGTATAAAGGCCAGAAATACAAGCCAAACAGTAAAGTAAAAGGAAAGGACAAACAGGTACAACTAAAAAGACAAATAGTTGGAATGTTCCTGGAAGCTCTTGGATCATCCACCACAGATCCTACCTGAAGGGTAGGTACATATAGCCTCCTCAGTGCTCCACGTCCGTCTGTCTCCTCCGGGTACCAACTCATATTGAGGTCCACCTCCGGGTATCATCCAGTCCTCGTACACTCCGCCTCGGTCAGCGCTATCCAGTGTCTGCATCCAACACAACGAGGTGCAGACATATCCCATGTAGGGGTGAGTATAACGATACTCGGTAGGGACCCTGAGACCCTTAAGGTCACACAAAATCCATAAAGTATAAACCATAGTAGAAAGATACAATCACGAAGTATCAACCAACACTACATAGGTATATTATAATACATATACCTAAGTTATCAATCACATTCCGGCTCCAAATCTCATGCCCAAGCACAAACCATTCCAAAAAAGAAGTAAATTAAATCACCACATTGATAATTGTTAAAAGACATG
Organism: Viscum album; assembly: GCA_963277665.1. Taxonomy (NCBI): domain Eukaryota; kingdom Viridiplantae; phylum Streptophyta; class Magnoliopsida; order Santalales; family Viscaceae; genus Viscum; species Viscum album. Next base: position 1,224,529,757 of record OY728142.1, on the reverse strand, counting down.
ACTCATCTCACTCAAGTATACATCTCACGAAGAGGGGTAGAGATGATTAAATGTAGCCTCTGAATCATCTACTCTGTCAAACCAACGTAGGATCCTGGAACAATATCAACGCTGTTGAACCCTCATTGGATCCTAGCATAGAATTCATCACTGTTGAACCCATGTAGGATTTCGGAACAGTATTCATCGCTGTCGAACCCACGTAAGATCCCGGTACAGAAGTCACTGTTGTCAAACCCATGGAGGATCATGGTACAGAAGTTGTCACTATCAAACCCACGTAGGATTCTGGTATAGTATTAATCACTGTCGAACCCACATAGGATCCTGGTACAAGAGTCACTGTTTTCGAACCCACAGAGGATCCTGGTACATAATTCATCACTGTCGAACCCACATAGGATTCTGTCATCTCAATCGCAGCCAGCCCTAGGGTTTCCGCACACAGCATGCTCGATTCCGGGAGGGTCCACTCCTCGAGCCAAGTGTCGATACATCAACTATCACGGTGTCCTGATCTGATGTATTCTGTAGTTCCGTCTCATCATAATGAACCCAATGTAACAGCCGGTCCATCAATTGGACGCCCGATGTGAGAGTTATTGGCATTTCCGTTCCAAGGATCCGGTTAGATTTCGGGTACAATCCAACCTAGACATACTCCAACCTCATCCGAATCCTATGAAGAGTATTCCAAAAGGACCATCTAATCAAAAGGAATCCAACTTAGTTGACGGTACGTCAATCAGACCTCTGGTCTTTAAGTTATAAGAATTTCCGCTCCGAGGGCCCGGTTGGTTTTGGGTTCGAACAAGCCCAACCATACCCATAATTCTTTAAAACCATGTTTGTGAAATACCAAAATGACCATCTCAACCCAAGGAATCCTACGCAACTGACGATACATCGATTGGAGGTTCGTAGATCATGTTATGGGTGAAAAACCAAAAAAGTGGTTTGAAGAGGGGGGTATGGGTCCGGTTCGACCTGGCCCAACCCACCCTGGGTCGACCCGAACCGGGTCGACCCGACCCGGATCCATGTTCGGCCCGATAGGGCATGGCTCGGCCTGGAAGTTATGGCCCAGCCCACGCGAGGGTGGCCCATCCCACGCGGTAGGCTGCGGCTCGACCAGTTGGCAGAGCGTGTTACGTGCAATGCGCGGAGCGGGGTGGGGGGGGGACCCCTCGGTGTTCCATAACGGCGGTGCCAGCTGGCGCCGCCCATCCTTCCCGGAACCCGCGGATGTGGGTTCTGCTCCACTGCCGCGGCTTGTACCATGACAGCCTTCCGCCGGCGGCACATGAGGGGCGCCACTGCCGCGCTCCTCCGCAGGCCACCAGAGTCGTTCTGGTGGTCCGTTTTGCCTCTCGTCTGTGCCTACGGCCTCCTCAGGTCCTATTCTTCACTGCAACGACCTCAAATCAGGTTTTCCATTCCGTTCACCTATCACCCATCAAACCGCGCATCAAGAATGAATTTGCGGAGGGTCCAGACTTGTTTGTTAGACCGTGCCCTCCGCATTAGAGGCTCAAACAGTAATCCAGCTTATAATTGAACTAAAAACAAACCCCAGCTTAATCACTAACCCATCCTGCAATCAACATCTGTTCTACAGATCGACATGTTTGGGGGGTCGATCCACAATTTTTGTTTTTATCCAAGGGAAAAGAAGAACTTAAAAGAAAGGAATTCAACCTCGAATTCAAAACCCAACCTCGATTGTCGTTGACCGTTGACGAGTTGTGGAAAATGGATGTCGCAGTAGACGGACGTCATTCCGTCTACGTCAAAAGGAGTAGAGCCCAGAGTAGTCGAGTTGAGTCAACACCGTCGGTGTACTTTGTGGGCAGAGGTGCTTCCCTTCCTTGCTCCGGTTGAAGAAGGTATAAGGTGTTGCTTCACATTCTTCGAGATGTGGACCGTTCTTCATTGAAGAGCGACGTTATTCATCGAGAGAATATTATTTCTCCAAGAGTTCCTCCCAATCCTTCTCAAAGTTCAACACCCCAAAATAAAATAATAGGCTCTCCTATTATTTTAGTGTTGAAAAGCTTTTCAATATTCAAAATCTAGAATTAATTTAATTGAATAAGTTAAAAGCATTAATTAGATGGTTGGCACACTTAATGTGAGGATGAATGTGGAGAGTTCACCCAAAATAAATGAATAGTGGTGGCTTTATTAAATTTGAGGGAGATTAAGGGGTTCAAGGGGATTTGAGGGGTTAGGCGATCATTTGGGCCCCACCACATAATATCCACCCATGGGGGGTTATGTGGGGGTGGGCCCCTCCTCTAACTTCCCTTTGGAGAAATTAACCACCACACATTTTAAAAAAAATATGCTACACATATTTTTTTTATTAAACTTAGAAATCACCCCAAAATTAACTTCCACTCCTGATAAAATGCAACAAAATTGAAGGTCTCCTTAAGAGAATATCGGTTATGCGAGTTCATCGGTGTCCTCATATTTCATTTCCGAGCACCGGTTCAAATGATATAATGACCTGCATGTATATTTACTGAACGTACCCGAACAAAACTTTAGAAATTGATTCTGGGCGCACCGGGCCTCAGAATCAGGCATCGTCAGAAACTGCGGACTCGTAAAATTACCATGTTTTTAAGAAAACAAAATCCATGTGATTTCCAGGTCTTTACAATGAAGTTATATTAAATAGAACAATACTATTACTTGAATATCTTTAAATGATCTTGATATTATGTATAATTTCTTGGTTACATATTTAATATCAGGATAATTTGTTTCATTAATTTAGAGAGTATAAGAAAATAGATTATACATTCATAGAAAGATTGATTTATATGGAATAATTAATTTTTATGAATGGAATGATCTGAATAACAAGAATAATTCTGATAATTCTACTTCATAAGTGATTTCTATATTTGGAAGAAATGGATACGTGTCCTTAATGGTCTATCTTATCAAATTCTATGTACATGGATAACGTAACCATTAAAATTATCTCACGATGATGTTTCAAATGATATATAATAGGAATAGTTATACACTACAATAAAGAGTGTGGAATGTAGATGGATGTAAAGAACATGTATACCACACATAAAAATATTACAATTTCTTATATATAGAAGAGATCAAACATAAGCGATCATTCTATGATTTCTAGTTTTTTCAATTTCACTAATTATTATTATGAACTTAACCTTATAGACTATCATCTTCTTAGAACACATCTTCCTCTACTCTATGTTTATGCTTGAAACCATGTTCTTCAATCACATAAATCAATTTGTATTCATTATATTTTATTTACAATTGGTGTAAGAGTGTGTATTGCAACTACGAATATGTATTTTAAATGGGAGATCAAGGTTGAAAGCTCTTAGAAAATAAAATTAAGTGATAGCTTCTTGTAATCAGATAAGAGTCCCCGATAAAATGGATGTTATAGTGAAAATCACCAAATTCATGGAGTAGATTATTTGTGGAGTGGATTAGGGGATTTTTATTCCCCAAACAACAACAAATATCATATATTTTATCTATTTCATTTATGTTTTTATTTCCTATGAATATCTTTATTGAGGAAAGGAACTAAACATGAAAATCTAGAAGAGGGAGGTTTTCCATAAAGAAAATTTTATGAACTCAATTCATCCACTTCTTGAGTGTTTAGCTAGAAATTATCTAGGGAAACAAGTTAGATGATGTAATAAGAAGGAATAAATAGACCTTATTAGAAATAAAAAATATAAATGATGAGTCTTATGAGTCTTTTATTGCCCTTTTTGTTACAAAAATGATAAATATCATCATATATACGAAACTAAGTTCAAATTAAAGTGTAAAAAAAATTCCATATCAGAATTGGTATGGAAATAAACTCATGTTGTCGTGTATACATTTCTGAGGATGAAAACAATTTTTAAGGTCGTTTCTCACAAAAAAATAACATTGATGCAATTATTTTACATTTATAATGTACCGTGAAAAATAAAATATATTACATATATAACCCAATATAATTTTTTTTTGGTTATGTACATCAATGAATTATTGAAGGGAAACACATATCTAAATGAGAGAGTGGGAGCACGATAGAATTTGATATATTTTGGGATAAATGTACAAAATCATTTCATAGGAATTTATTCCAAAAATTACTCATGAAAAAAGAATATATAGGAACACAACTACATCATAGAAGTATAAGATAGATTAGATAAACAAAAATATATGGTTTTCTAGTCATGATGATGGTGACAAATTATTAGTATATAATAGGGATCCTCTATCCTTTAAGGAAGGAAAAGGTAGAATATATTTTTCAAAATTGAATAAAGAGATGAATTCTTAATTGGATTCCATTTATCAAAACCTATTGTTGATTTCGATAGATCCTTTAGTTTATGTAAATTATGTTGATTGTAAATGGATATTAAAGATAAAACTTGATATGGATGGAAATTTTAGTACATATAAGGAATGTCTTGTTTCAAAAGGGATAAAAAAAATATCAAGTTAAAGACTATGGTGAATCATTTTCACTAGATTCTATGCTGAAATACAATAGAATTATTCTTTCCCTTATGACTTAGTATGACATTGAGAAATTAAAAATGGATGTCAATTTTTACATCCTTAATGTAAACCATTATGAAGATGAATATTTGAAACAACGATAAGTGGTTTGGACTCCAAAGGATTGTAACAGGGTATGAAAATTACCAACAACCATGTATGGTTTAATGTAAGAATCCAGGTCATAGAGAACTTGGTTTTATGAATCCATAACATATTTTAGGTTCATAAACAATGAATATGATACCTGTGTCTATTAATAGTTTTATTATAGTATGACCATTTTCTTAATAGTTTATATTGATGACATAATAGTTTTTGTAACCTAAATACTAGTCTTGCAATTCGTTAAATCCTTGTTAAATACATGATTCTCCATATAGTATATAGGTGAAATAGTATATACTATTGGGATCAAGATCTATTGTGAAATAACAATATGGTTCTTGGACTAAGTCATAGTATATATATATATATTAAAATATACTAAAGATATTTAGTATAGAACAATACAACGTGGATTGTAACCAGGTCATATAGAATTCATCTTTCATGAAAATGAATCCTCATATACATGAATAAAGATAGTGGATGTCAAGTATTCCATATTACTTGACGATTAGTTCAGTCATGTATGTTATTACATAAACTAGGATATATGTTTCTTATTCCTTAAGTGTGGTAGGATGATATCAAGAAGACCCAGGTGGCCACTATTAGATGATAGTCAAGATTTTCCTTAAGTATCTTAGGCATACTAAGGATATATTACTTGACTATGGAGGATATGTGGAACTAGTGATAAGAGTATATGAAGATTTTAGTATCCAAATAGATCAAGAAAAACATGAAATCATAATTGGGATACATCTTCGCTCTTAGTGGATGTTCTGTGAGATGGTAGAGCTCAAAGAAAGTTGTGGTCACATAATATAAAACAATGTCTGAGTATATTTCAGCTTCTAGGGGATATAATTATATACTTTGGATAGAAAAAATCATCAATGATAATGACATGGTACCTAATGGTAAAGATCCTATTACACTTCATTATTACTACAGTGGTGTTCCTTGCTAAGGATCCAAGGTCACAACAGTTGATGAATAACATACTTTATTATTATAATATATTGAGGTATTATTCTCAACATAGTTCAACTACAGTGAGTATAATATTGACATAAGGTAACATGAGACACCCATTGACTAAATCCTTTACTCACCAAAAACATGATCATTATGTGCGGCTTACTGGATTGTTTTTTTGGATTTTGGATCCAGTCTAAGTGTGAGTCTATTGGAGTAGGCACTCTAGAATAATATTTTTTTACTTTAGATTACTTACATATTTGATTATTTTTTTAAATTAATAAAACTCCTTATATTATTTTTTTCATTTTTTCATGACATTAATTTAATAATTTCCAATATTATCTATCGCATTGACAAGATCATAGAAGTTCCCCGCTATGTTGAGAACCTTGAAGTACCATGGTGATTTTATTTAATATAGTTCTATGAATGAATAATAGACAATGGTACGAAAGAAATATTTTTTAACTATAATTTTTTAGTACTCATAAGTATATGAGTCTTAATCTGACAAAGTTCACACTTGGTAATGTCCATGACTTGATATTTTGATAAGATACACACTAGTAAAAAATATAAATGTTTTTGTATCATTAAATATTTCTACATGTGAGTGTATTTAATTGTCCATAAACAGTAAGATTATTATTAATACATGTTAAGAATAATAAATTTTTTTGTATTTCATAAACCACGATGATAAATTTCATGGAGATTTTGGATATGTTTGGTACATCATGAGTGATCTATTGTTAATTAATAAATATTGGAAGGAATTTACGTTCCATATTTATGGAAGTTTATATCTTTTCCCATTGATTGAAATAAAACTGATACATTAAATTACATGGATATGGTGTAATGATGGGTTTACATCAGATAGTAAAATAATGTTTTATGGAGTACATTGGTTGATGATACATGTGTGAGACCTATATGATGATATATTATGACAAAAAGATTATATTACACAGTGAAATTTCATGCGGGGTTGTTGTAATTGATACATTAAATTCATTATCTTGGGTGGCCTGACACATTTTGGGATAATAATATTAGTCTTTAGGCATGACTTCCAAAATCCAATGAGAATGAATCCTAGAGGATCACACTCTATGTTTTTTGTTGATTTCAATTGAATTCTAATTGAACTTAATTATTCAAATAAATATTATTCTCAAGATCAAGGAATTATTTTATGCAGGTTTTATTAATGGATAATAATTGCATGGTAATAAATAATTGTTTATTCAATAAATAATAATTTATTAAATTACATGAATATTTAATAAATATTCATTCAACATATTGGGAATAGAATAATTATATTTATTGAATATTTAATAAATATTTATTCACCAAATTGTGATTAGAATATATATTTTTTAATAAATGTTTAATTAAATGTTTATCGATTTATAGAAAAAATACTAAGGAGTTTGTATTGACCAAGATGACATCTAATGATAAATATTAATTTTAAACATATTAAAATAATATTAAACATTACACTATTCAGTGAACACCATAAAATAATAACTTTATTTTTATATTGAATGGGTTCAAATAGGGTTTATTATATTTTTATTCTCCCATGTGCAGTAATTAATTTAACTTAACCTTAGCTTTATAAATTTAAGGTTATGTCTACTTTGGACGGTTATTGAAGAATTGAGAATCATTGCACCCAATACAATTCCCTTTAGATTTATCCATTTCTCATATTGTCAAGAACAAGAAGAACTCCATCAATCCGGAAGGAATTGTAAGAGATCAGGATGAAAAATGTAAGATGTTTGACTTTCCATTCCAGAACCCAACATTTTGTTGGTGTTTTTCAAAGATCAGGGTATTACATGTGGATCACTGATACATGGTATCAACTTTGATCCCTCCATATACAATGATGTTATCATGAAAAGGGTTTCTGATAACAAACATATTCTTAAAATAAAGATCCAAATATGAAGTAATATTTCTTCATATCTAATATAAATTAATTATAAATTTAACATGAAAATGATCCACTCTATATTCTAGTATTTCATGGTCAATATTTCACTAAAAAATTTCATTGGTCATGATGTTTACATTTTTTACAATTTGTGAATGAACCATTAAATCCAACAATTTCCTTAGTGGTTACACACCCAACAAAGTGCCTCTATTGCGTCCTAAACCCCCACTAATTATGATATATAATTTATTATATAATATCAAAAATAATTACTATTATGAATCAATTTATTTTATATAGCAGGGATTAAATGATTTGAGGATTAAATGTAAAGTGATCAAAATATATGGATCTAGATCTATGGTTTTTATTAATACTTTTCTACATAGGTGGATCCAATATTTCCCTATGGTGATTAAATTCCCTATATTCATGTAAATTTACATTATTTTCATGTTTCAATTATGATATGTGTTGAGTCAATGATTTTATTTATCATGCTGATTTTTTTTAAATGGTTTGATGAATTATGTCAGTATTTTTCCAACCAAGGGTTGTTTACATAATAAAATTTCAGTAACTCCTAGATATAAAATATTATAGGGTATTTTTTCAATACTTATATACGTTTTATTGGAATACATGGTTTTTATTATATTTTATTAATTAAAAATAATGTTTTTGGTGTGTATAATAAATTTTAGAAGAAAAATATCATGTTTTAGGGAAATTATTAATGAAATAGAATGGTTTTTTGAAGATGAAAATATTTTAAGGCTTTAGAACTGGGGTTATATGGATGAAATATACTATAGTTTTTGGTTGTAAATGATTATATGGTGTGTTTTGAAATATACATAGTCAACAAAAAAATAACTAATTATAATATTTTGGGTGAATAAAGATTCATGTAATATAAACTATGATCATAGTTGAATAGTTGGTGTCTTGAGTGAATGGTTACATGATTATTTATTATTATTAACATGTACATGATTCATTATAATATGGAAAACTATATTTCATTTAAGAATATTTTTCCGGATATAAATATTGTTGTCTATCTTCACTATATATATTAAATTATTAATAGGTAGAGATTTTATTAGATGTGTTGGTTGTTTTTCTATGGATAAAAATTGGTATATTTTCATATGGAATTGAAATGGTTTTATGGTTAAAATGTATTTTAAATTAAATGAATCACCTTTTTAAAATTTAAAAATTAGTTGTTCACATGATTGGATTGATTATGCATTGTGAATTAATTACATATTTTTAGGGAAATCATACTAGGTCATGTACGCACCCTTGCATATACACTTTAACCTATATATATATATATATATTGGGTCATGATTTAGGTAAGATAAATAATTATTTATACATCCATAGTGATTCATGGATCAATGATGAATGATTTATGGTGGAGTTAGAAGTTGGTTTATGTCGTGTCACACTATAATATTTTTATTATCTTTGTGATTTTGTCAGTTTGGCCTTTGTCTTATTTTGTATGTTGGAATGAAAATTTATTTCATAGTTTCAAAGGATTTTTATTACTCATTTTTTTATAAAATTTCATATCATATATTATTTCTGATTAATATCATTAAAAAAATTGTTCCCTATTGTCTTTTTTGTTCCCTAATACTAGTTTCTATCCTCTAGAAATCTAGGTAAATGCTTATCTACTTTTCGAACCCTATCTAGAGCATTACAATTTAGATGTCTAGGTTAGGGTTTTATAAAGTGAATTCATAGATGTAATTACCCAAAATTTTGATATGGTAAGAATCACTTATATTTTATTTTGAATCTTCCTTTTAATCCTTATACATGGGATTAGATGATTGAGGAAGTATTTGGGAGAATTCAAGGCTTTTTTTGAAGAATGGAGCTCTAGTTTTATGGATAAAAAACCCAAGGCACATGGTTAGTGCATAGTTATTAGTAACTGTCTGGATCCACTATGTTGTCCAATTAGAGGAGGTGTGTGATTATTTTTAACCATGAAGAGGAGGTTGTATGGACATGTGGTGTGCTGGAGAAAACTACAGTGATGTGCATGGGATGTGTATAGTTTTTGTAAACCATGCACATAACCCACACCCTTAGTAACACATAGAAAGTGGAGCTTCACGGTTGGCATAGATTTTGGATAAATCATACAGCCAAACCATGAAAACCCTTTAAGGATGGGTAAATAGACCCTTTTTCCTTATTCTTTCTTAAAATAAAATCTATCTTCTTCATTGTTTTCTCCAGTAGCTAGACACACATTAAGAGCACCTCCCATCCATACAACTTATGAATTGAAGCCTGTCCCTCATCTATACTTACATTGGGCTATCATATATCTCATTAGTTATCCAGTGGTAAGTGCATCAATCCATTACCTTCATTTCTCAATCAATCATGGAATCTTAGATACTATTTATAAGTGAGATAATATGATCTATTTTTATATTATTTCAGAAATTTCTAAATTTTCATTATATCCATTCTAAATCAGAAAAAGATACTAGACCAGTGTTCCTTTACCACCATAAGGTAGGTGTTCTATACTATTTACCTCAATTTAATTTCCATTTATAAATGTTTTTATTATGAAACACACTGTAGTCTCTATGAATTTCCCTATAATTAAGAAATATGTGAAATTAAATGTGGTCACAATGTCTTAGACATCATTTTATATTCGTTGACCCTGTTGGATGTTGGAACCTCACCAAGGATTGACCCTTTGGGAATGTATTAATATACTTATGCCTTTGAAACCCATTATTTGTGTTGGCATGAATTTTTAAAAAATGAATTTGATTATATTAAAATAAATGAATACTTGTGTTATAGAATGGAATGTACCTTCCACTTGACCAATTATTATTTATCTATAGAAAGATTAAAATGCAAGAACACCTGTATGATAAATTTTCATTTATAAATGAAAAACAATGTTTGAATTAAATATAAAGATAAAGAGGCATATAATAACCCATGAAATATGATTATTTACAAATGGAACCAAACTATTATGGAACATATTTTGGTTAAAGGGGTTTTCATTCATGAGATATCCTTGGATTACTAAGTTAATGTGTTAAGCACTAAGAGGAATCCACCCATGTTCATTGATCTGTTTTTGAAGGGAGATACCCACCTTGGGATTCGATCTTTGTATTATTAGTTTATACAATCCTAGGCGTAGTATTGGTGATTGAATCACTTTATATTAAGAATGTAGAATGTCTTTGATTATCTCATTGGGTTTAGATTGATTTTTAGCTTGATGTTTTGCCATACATGACGCCTTTGATCATCAGCATGGGCTTCAGTCATGATTAGACCGGGATTCTCATTAGAAATTCATGAAGTAATTAGTAAGAGATATGTTTCCTAGGGAATTCTGAGTGTGTACCCCTTGTATTACAGTTAGACCCATTGGATAGGCTACATGGTTATTCATTATGAGATGAACTAATATTCTATAGTCATGGATTACTTTGTTTTACCATGTTTCCTACATTATTTTTATTTATACATGGTTACAAATATCTAATTTCTAACACTCGACTTCTTATAAGTTACATATTCAATGAAATTTGGATTTGAAAGAGGATTATATGGTTTGATGAGATTCCCTCATGGAACCCAAGTCTCAAAATGATTATTATATGAGTCACATACTCTACTAGTAATCATTTTATCTACACACTTCTATATTTATTCTCATAAGAATGATTTGTTATTGAAACTACTGGTGGTTGCCTACTATGTATATCTCACACATTATTCAGGCTATCAACTGGTACCCAAATAGACTTCACAGATGTAGGTATGGAGAAATTTTTCATTCATGGATGCCTAATTTTCTTAATGCATGAGAGCATAGAGAAAAGGATCAATCTTAGGATCACCATGATATTGGAGATAGTTTTTGTCATTTTTTCCAGGTTGATATACATGTAGTTTATATATTCTTATTGTAATGTGTTCTTATTTCTATTGTATAGAATCATGAAATTAAGATCATTTTATTTACAGTGCTAACTATTATTGTTCAGTATATTTATCTTATCTGGTTGTTTATCTTTTCCACTATTATAGTAGACCATTTTTATCCATTTACACTATTTATCAATTGATATGGTTATTTCACTATGTTCCAATCTAATCACGAGGGTATATTTTCCCACCATACCACCTCAAACCCTCACTTCTAGTCTATAGCCTATAGAATATGGGGGCGCACACATGAGGACATGTCATAACAGATTCATCCTTTTTTATTGAGTTATCTAGAATGGAAAATCACAAATTATTATCAAATCACATTTCCTTTTTGTCTTACTTTTTTGGAATGGTTAGAAAAAAATATTATGACATGTTGTAAATTGGTAATTAATATGTTCTTGGGTGTATCAAACCCATGTACAAGAAAAAAGATGAATTTCCTAGGATGCTATTTTTTGTTCTAGGTTATGTATGTTACAATTGTACTAATTTTACAATTGGGTGAAACACATGGATTTGTGGTATTTATTATCATTTTGGATTCTATATTTGACCTCAGTTCGGTATGACGATGAAGTAGTGTGGCTTGAATTATTATATGTCCCTAAGTATAGATATGTCATGCATTATTCCATGTCATGTTTTTTTTACTATGTGCATATATTTTTAAATATTCATAGTGCCTTAATAATTATAATTTATATTGTTCTATCATTTATTGATGGGATAAAATAATTGGATTAATTAACATGTCTATTTGACCAAAATAGTGTTTTCCCATATATATTGATGGTGGTTCCTTAATTATCCAATTATGGAATGTTTGAGTCATGGACCATTGGTCATGTGAGATAAAATATTAGTTGATTACAACTACAGGTATTCTAATTGAAATTTAAAGAGTGTGTGTTCCTATATAAATAAGGAATGATGATCTATCTAATTGAATCATTGTAAAATCCTGGTATAAATTATCTATAGTACCATTTAAAATTTATAACATGTATGAATTTAAATTTTTTTAATGACACACAAATATATCAAGAACATGATATATATATATATATAAACATGATGCAATTATAAAATATTGATTTATAAATTGAAATAGAATTGTTTGTTGTAAATGTGGATGTCAATTACAATTTAAAGGGGGTTTCCCTATATAATGTGTAGTTGGTGCTCTATATACCAAAACACATGTAATTAAAACTCAGAATCTGATCCAAACCCTGACCATAGATCTTTTGTAATTGGGTCAGTATCTTTTGGATTGTGATTCCTTATTCTTATCCTTACCCTGAGAACTTACTTTCATATCTTTTATAGTTTTTAGTCATGTCCTTGTAAATTTTAGATACATTAATCTTTGATAGCCTCTAGTTGAATGTGAAGAAGGTTGAAATCAACATGCTCCTACGGTGGTAGGACCTATCCCACGATTAGTTCCACCTGAGGAAAATCAAGCTATACCTCCTTTTATACCATATATGGGTGATGATGTTCAGTTTTGTGATGGATTTCTATTCTTAATACGGTATATAGAGGGAGATCCAAGACCTGCACAAACTATGTCATAGTTGACGAGGGAATTTAAGCATTAGAAACCACTTATATTCATGGGTGATGATTCTCCTGTGTTTTTATGGATAATTATGGTCATTTCATAGAGCTACAGTGCTTTTCACCTATATTTTTTGGTGAAGCTTTATCCAGAAAGAGATTTTTTGAGTATGGGATAAAGTATAAAATCCTATATTAGGTAAATATCTTCCAACTAACAACAATTTTAGAGATAGTGGTCTAGGAACTTATTACCAAGTGTATCTTGAGGGAAGTTGAGGTTAAATTATTTGATAGTTTAGTATCAATGTAGGGTTGTTCATGAAATAGAAAGAGGAATAATCTTGTGGGATCACAGTAGAAAATTAGAATCCAAGGTATACATACTGGTAGTTATTTTATATTCCATCAGTGTGGGTGAAAGGGTATGTTAAGCCTTAATGAGACTGATGCCCAATGGAGTGTTGAGCCTATAGAAAAATGGGTCATATTCAATGATTCTTTTTATCATGTTCAAATCTTTCCAATGGTAGAGGATCCACACCATCTACACATTCTATAGTAGTATGAGTTTCACCATGTCAGGTGGGGAGTTGGAGTACCACTGACCGTACATTCTAATGAGGATGATGTCATCAAAGAGGCCAGAATCAGGATACAAACCCCTAGTTTAGTGGATATACTCTAAGAAGTCATCTTGCATATCAAGGCTATGGATCATGCTAGATATATACAGTGTGACCTATACATGAAGAACAGGGTGTAGGGCCATCAATATTATGAGGCGAAATCTTGGTAGACTCTACTTTATTATTTTCCCATTTTGAAAAATGCACATCAAATTATTTTATTTATGTTACTATATTGGAAATACTTGGGTGTGAATTTTTATACTTATATGGTGTAATTATTCTAAATAATCCATTGAGAGTAATGTCATAAAGTGTATTTTAATGCATAGAATGTTCCCTTGAGGTTGGTGGCTATCATTTTTTATAGTAAATCTTCATCCTCAATACGACGGGCTCTGATATCATTCTTGAGATAGATTGGTTAGTTCCTTATAATGAAGAAGTTGGTTTTTATTGTAAAAGGTTGTATTTCATGTCACATGAGGGTGATAATTATATTCCTAATGTAAAATGGGATGTCTAGGTGATCCGAGCTAGATCAGAGCATCATGGGCTGGGTAAAGTGACATCCCAGATTTTTAGCCTTTATATACATGATTTGAGAATACATCAGGATTATTTCACTCATGTAGTGGATAATTTCAAGGATTTATTACCAGATGATTTTTTTGGATAGCCTCCTATAAGAGTGGTATAGTTTAATATTAATTTATTTCCAGTATAAGCATCTGTATACATTCCTCTTTTTAGGATGGACACTATGGATTTGTAGGATCTCAAGAGGTAGTTAGATGACATAAAAGCTAAGACTTTTATATGACCCAATACCTCCACATGGGATTAAACTATCATGTTCACCTAGAATATAAATCTAATCCTTAGGATTTTCATGGATTTCCGTTGGTTAAAACAACTTTTGGTTAAGAATCAAAATCCACTAGCTCAAATAAATTACATCCTCGACCATATCCAACGATCTTGGGTTTTCTAAAAGGATAAATTGAGGTCAAGATATCATCATTTATGCGTTAGTAATTCATAAATACACCATTAAACATTTTGAAGTAGGTATGGTCTTTATTAGTATCTTGTTATACTCTCTTATTTGACTAGAGCACTTATTTTTTTATGGCTATGTTGAATCAATTTTTCCATCATTTTTTTATTCATTTGAGGTAGTCTTCATGTGATAAATCTTTGTATACTCAAATAATTGATATGAAAATTCCCAATATCATGATATCATTTTTAGTAAACTAAAAGTGGACCAACTAATTTCTATTCCCACCAAATTCCAATTTTGGATCAGTAATTTTCACTTCTTCAGTCACATTATCTTGGATGTAGGAATATATTTTGACCTAGATAAGAAGAGGTACATGGTTTCTTTCGGGCATCCCATGAATGTTTTTGACATATAGAGTTTCTTGGTGATGCCTGGATATTACATGTGCTTTATTTAGAACTTTTTATGCATGGAATAACCACTGATAGGTTTTAAAAATAAGGGTGTGAAATTCATATCACCTAAATCCTATAAGAATAAATTTTAAGAGCTGAAAGATATATTAAATTTATCACATATCCTTATTCTTCTAGAATCATGAAGAAGCTATATAATTTATTGTGATGTATCTGGTATCAATCTAGGAGTAGTCTCAATAAACGATGATCAATAAATGGTGTTTGTTCCAAATTATATGATACCTCACAAGTTTAATTACCCTAAAGATGACCTCGATATATTATTAGTAGTTCACTATTTAGTTGTTGGAGACATTATCTATTGGGAGAGTGTTTTTTGGTATACAAAGAACCCAAAATGCTTAAATAAAAATTTAATTAGAGTGAATTAAATTTCATATATCGGAGGTGGGTGGAATTTCTATAGTCATTTGACAGTGAACTTTCCTATATGCCTTGGAAGGGTAATGTTGTGGCTGATGCTCTAAGATGTAGAACATAGATACAAGTAGTTTAGAAGGACAATAGTGAGTGGAAGTTGATGAAACTTTTTTCTGATATACACTTATAGTTCCAACTAAATTATAGAAAACTTACCCTTACCACTTTTGTATTAACATATTTAATTATAGATTGAGTGAAGATCAGAAAAACATTGATCTAGTGGGGTTGGTCCAATAGGAGGTTGTTTTTGTTGAAGATCCACCATCTGGAAGGATCTTGGATGAGGATGAGGTCTTGTTCATTCCTGGATACTTATGGGATCTTGGATATTTTCTAGAGGAAGTTTTTCAAAATTCTCATTATTATAGATGAGTAATACACCGCAAGCATAAAAAAATGTATCATGACTTACGCCACCAATATTGGTGGTTAGGGATGAAATGTTAGATAACTAGCTTTCCTACTCTATGATTCACTTATAAATAGGCGAAGGAAGGAGAATATCATCCAGAAGGGATTTTAAAGACATTATCCATTACATAGTGGAAATAGGATGATGTCATGATGTATTTTATGGCTATGTTACTGAGATCCCCTTATGGAAGTGATAATTTATGGGTAATCATTGAGAGGGTAATGAAGGTCTCTCACTTTCTACCTATAAGGGATTAATTTTGAATGGATGAGCATGGATGAATACATGTTCCCGAGATTATAATCCTTCATGTTATTCCAAAGATGATAGTATAAAATAGATATTCTTGGTTCACATAAAGGTTCTGGAAGGATTTTATCGGGAAATAGGTTCTTGGGTAATTTTGAGTATAGCCTATCATGCATAGACTGATGGGAATTGTGTATGTACTATTCAAGTGTTGGAGGAGATGCTAAGAGAATGAATCCTAAATTTTTATTGTTATTGGGTGAAATAAAATACTCTATAAGAGTTTTCATAAAATAATATCTATTAGGTTACTATACAAATGGATCTTTGCGACGCATTATATGGTTATCTATTCTGTTCACACCTATTCTATTTGGAGGTAGAATATATAGAACAACTAGGAACACATCATGTTTAGGAGACTTTATAGTGGGTGAGACCTATTTGAAAAAGAAAGTATATAACCAAGTCTAGTAATTAGTAGTATGACAACCTCCATTGACAAACTCTTGAGTTTGAGTTTGGGAATCAGGTATTCTTATCAGTTTCTCCTTGGTTGGGGCATATGAGGATTCCAAAATTAGGGAAGATGTCACCTCTTTTATTAGTCCCTATGAGATTTTGGAGATAATTAGGATGGTAACCTATCAGTTTCAGTTACCTATCGGGTATCAATATAGGCCTGGAATTTTCTACACATATCATCTTCACTGTTATCATTCAGAACCATTACATATCCTTGATACACAGTAAGTTGAGTTAGAGGAAAACACTTCCTTTGAGGAGAATCCGATTCATATTATTGATTAGTTTTTAAAGGATCTATTAGGTTGATATATTCTTCTAATTATAGTTATATTTAATTAAAACCTCATATAGTATGAGGAACAAAAGAGAGAGGTTGTAATACATTCTTTGTGGATTGAACATTTCACTGATGATGCTCAACCACCATTAGGGAAGTTTGAGGAAGTGTTTCCTTAAGGAGGGGATGTTGTAAAGAACCAAATTTAGATTTGGTATGGAACATTTAAATTTCAGTTTTAATATTACTTTTAAACATTATAATAGGGTTTAAATGATTAAGTATGGGTTTTGGGAGATTTTGGGTCTTGTTTGAATCCTAGAGCTCTAGTTTTTTTAGAAAAACTACCTGAGGCGCATGGTTGGAAGACAATTAGTAGTAACCATGGGGGAAAATAAAAATTGGATCCAAATTAATTTTAACCATACATAAGTGGTTGTATGGTCATTTGGGTTTTTATAGAAAATCATAGAGGGGAACATGGGATGTACACGGTTATTCCAAACAATGCCCCTATTCTGTAACTTTTGTTCTACTTACATAGTGGAGGTGCATGGTTTGTGATCATTTTGGCCAAAATAAGTTTCCAAACTGATCAAACCCTTTAAATACGGTAAAAATGACCTTTTTTATCTCCTCCCATATTAAAATTAAATCTATCATCTTCTTTCCTTTCTCCAATAGTCAGCCACATGTTGAGAGCTTTGTCTTTCAATCCAAACTGGTCTTTGGAGAATCTCCCTCATCCATACTATGATCGTACCATTTTATAACATGTTGGTTAGGCAAGGATATGTGATTAAATATACTACCTTCATTTATTTATTTTTCTTGAATTAATTGGTACTATTTCTATGTGGGATAATATTCCACAGTTTTAGGGTATTATTCTATTTCTCCATTTTCTTCTATTCTAGGCTAGATTAGAAGCTTATATTGGATGAGTGTTCCTCAACCACCATAAGGTCGGTGGTCTATACTATTTTCCTGAAAGGATAACACATTTTCAAATGTTTCCATAATGAAAAAAACAAGAATCTCAATGCATTACATTGAAATAATGGAATCTATTAAATTAAATATGGTAACTATGACTTGGACCTCTTATGACACCCATTGACCTTGTTGGAAGTTGTAACATCGCCAAGTATTACCCATTTGGGTGTGAGTATTCATATACCTAAGCCATTAACACATATTTCTTGTGTTGGATTGACTTTTGAAAAGTATATTTGACTAAGATAAAATAAATGAATAATTATGATATAGTATAGAAAGTAACTTCTAATGGGCCCTTTATTGTTTATGTATATCATGATTAAAATGTAAGTCTTCCCTTATAAACATTTTTCATTTATAAATGAAATGGAATTTTTTAAATTAAATAGAAAGGTAGAGGTACATATTAACAAATCACATGTGATTATTTATAAACAATTCCAAATGATTTCAAATTTTTCCAAATTAAAGGATTGATCATACTTGATCTAAATATAGAATACCAAGGGAATTACTTGAGTAATTAATGGTCGCCACCTTGATTCATTGAGCCAATTTCCAAGGGAGATACCCACATTGAAATTATTATTTTTCTAATAGGTATATGAATTCATAGGCAATGTATCAATGATTCATTATATTTATATCCATAAATTAGAATGGTTTGGATTATCTCATTGGATTCACCATGATGTCTTCAGATACATGGTTCCATGGATCATTTCCTTAGGTTCCAGTCTTTCTTAGCCCGTGATTTACATTGGAAGTTCTCTGAGGAATCAGTTATAGATATTTGTTGAGTGTAATTAATAGGGTGTACCCATTGGATTATAATTAGACACTCTAGAAAGTTTGTATGGTTATTCATCGTGGGCTAACTGGACCTTTTATGGTCAAGGATTCCATAGTGTCACCTTGGGTAATCCATCTTTATTATTATGACATGGTTATTCTTGTCATATTCATAGGAACTTACCTCATAAAGGTTACATATTCATAGATATTTGGATTAGGTCTATGTAGGTATGGTCATCTAGGCTTCCCCCGAAGAACATATGCCTGACATGATTATTATATGAGTTTCTTATTTTACTACTTATCCTTTTACCTACTCTCTTTTATACTAATTCTCACAGACTAGATTTTTTATAGAACTTTTTTTAGTGGACTATAGGGTATATATGACAACCCATTCAGGCCACCAATTTATACCCAAGTTGACTTCTTGGATGCCAATATGGATAGGGGAAGCTCACAATCACGAATTCTTGATTTTCTTATAGATTGGAAGCTTAGAGAACATGATTGGGATTAATATCATGATTATATTAGAGATAGTTTTGGTATTTTTTCCCTTATTCATATATTTTTATTGAATGTATGCATGTTCCCATGTGTTCCTACTCCCCTTTTATAACATCATGAGATTTATATCATTTTGTATACCTTGATAACTATTGTTGTTTGGTCTATTTATATTATCTGAATGTTAATATTTTCCCTTGATATAGTTGATCATAATTAAATGTTTCTATTTTTTATCCATTGATTATTATTATTCCAGTTTGTTCCACTATGATCATCAGGGTATAGTTTCCCAAATATACCACCTCATACCCTCGATGCATGTCAGTAGCCTCTTGTATATAGAGAGGCATACTTGAGGCTATGTGGTTGCCAATTTTTCTATTATTATTGAGTGATCTGAACTAGGATTTCCCAGTAGAAAATTTTGAATCAATTTTGGAATGTATGTGATAGGAAAATATCATAATAAAATTGGGACTCAAAAGGTAGATATAAGAAGCAGTAGCTAACATATTTATCGAAAAATTAACTCACTAGGAATTTTGAGTAAGGTAAGAGATTGATTAATTGATTTTGTATTTTTTCACTTTATCATGCCATTTAGGTGTTTTCAAACAAAATAGGTATATGTGGTCATGATTACATGCATTATTATCGTCATGGTAGGGTTCCATGAGCATGCGAATTATTTTAAAATAAAAATTACAAGAAGAACGAAATTTCCAATTCCTTGAATGGTTTTGATTTGAAAAATAGTTTTTTAAAAATATTTTGGAATGGATTTCCTTGAATTTAATTTCTATAAATTTATTGTGATGGGGAAACCAGATTTAATTTCTTAATCAACTTAAAAATATCTTAAGAAGGGTAAAATTATGTAGGTTTATGATACTATTTCTTGATTTCGTAACCCTAGTCCTGATTTATAGGGAATAAAATTTAGGATTCGAAATAATGATTTTATGGATTTATTTGTGGGTAATATGATAAGGGAAGGAAAATCCCTTAGTTGTAGAATTTTAATCTTAATATCAATATTCTTGAGTTTTATCTAAATGGAATGCTTTCAAGGGTTATTATGTGATTTGAGTTTTTAAATAATTTTATAAATGACTCCACGTAGATTGATTATTCATTAATAAAGATTTGGGAACATGTTGTGTCATGACCCGTCCCCTGGGGGCCGTGTCGTGACTACGCCAAGCCCGAAATCCATAGGTAAGGGGCTGGAGACTAGCACTGGAAATGCATATCCCTAAAATGTGAAGACATTGCTTTTAAACCTGTATAAACTCACAAAGTATAATGCAACAAGAAGCAACATGAAGTAAACAGCTGTAGTAAAAAGAGTGTTGAAGTAAAAGGGGCCAGAATATAAGCCCAACTGGAAAATTACAAGTACAACTAAAAAGTACAAAATAGATGAAGGTGAATAGAAGCTCCTGGATCATCCACTTTGGATCTTACCTAAAGGGTAGGTAAAGACCATCTCCATAGTACTCCATATCCACCAGTCTCCTCTACATCACATCATGCTGAATGATCTACCTCCGAGTACCGTCCAATCCTAGCTCCCTCAGCCTCGATCAACATTGTAAGTTTTCTGCACCAGACACAACAAGGTGTGGGTGATGCCTCTACTGGGGGTGAGTATAACAATACACCATAGTAAACCTGAGACCCCATAGGTCTCCTAAAGTACCCCAAAGAAAAAACCACAAATCAAGACTTTAAATCTACTTAGGTATATGCCCATACATATACCTAAGTTATCAAGATATACTCATCTCATACATGAAAGAGGGATACCATAATGGTAACACCACGAAGGTAGAAATACCACACAGGTAACACCATTGAGATAGAAGTACCACACATGTAACAAAACAAAGACAACACCACAAAGGTAGAAGTACCACATAGGTAACACCACTAAGTCAACACCACGAAGGTAGAAGTACCACACAATTATCACCACGAAGATAGATTTACCACACAAGTAACACCATAGAGGTAACAGACTCATCTCACACTAGGTATACCACTCTGAGAAATAGAATTATGTTGTTGACCCACACATGATCGATAGGTACTAACTCCCGCAATGACCCATACAAGATCTGACCCGCACAGGATCGGTATGCGCTGACCCACATAAGATTGATGAAAGGTGACCCACACAATATCTGACCCACATAGGATGGTTGAGCACTGATCCACACAGGATCAGTATGGAAGCTGATAGCTAACCATGAGATTCTCTATGGATAGTAACAAGTAACATTCCCAGTGACAATGTCGAACACCTATGATGCAGGATAACTTCTCCTCTATCAGGTAAAGTGGGTCTTCCACGTAACATAGAGGCACTTCCCACTAAACTTGGACAGCTGAGGAACTCCTCCTCTCAATTATCCTGGGTCTGCCGCATCACATAGAGGCAATCCCCACCATGGATCTACCTCGTTACACAGAGGTGCACCCCCTCATGGCACGCTGAAGTACTCCTCCTGTCGAGTACCATGGGTCTGTCATGTCCCATAGAGGTGATACCCACCATGGGTATGCCATGTCACACAGAGGCACTCCCCACTGGTCATGTCGAGTCACTCCGAGTCGAAACGGTCAGGAGTCGTCTAGTCTCAGACAGTCGTAGGGTTCCATATGTATCGTGCTTGGTAGACCCACTCCCCAAGCCATAGATCATACCTCAA
Organism: Viscum album; assembly: GCA_963277665.1. NCBI lineage: Eukaryota > Viridiplantae > Streptophyta > Magnoliopsida > Santalales > Viscaceae > Viscum > Viscum album. Next base: position 1,224,507,523 of record OY728142.1, on the reverse strand, counting down.
CCACCCCTATGTTCCTTGAAAAAGTATTCCAAATTTCCATCACATCAAAAAGTACCCAACGCAACAGACAACACGTCAATCGGATGCCCGATCTGTAAGTTACTAGCATTTTCGCTCCGAGGGCCCTGTTGGATTTGGGGTCCAATCCAACCCTGTTGTACTCCAACCTTATCCAAAACTGGTGTGGAGTATACAAAAAGTACTGCGTTGATCCAAGGATTCTAGTGTCGTAGAAGGTTTGTCAAATGGATTCTCGATCCAGAAGTTATGGCCATGAAGGTGTAACTAGGCCCAGATGGGATCCGGTCTAGTCTGACCCGGTCGGGACGACCCGGCCTGGGCCGAACCGAACCAGTTTGGGTCAACCCATCCTGATTCTGGTCCATCCCAGATGGCCTAGACCTCGACGAGCTCGGCCTGCTTGGCTGTGGTCCGGCCCAACCAAAGAAGGGAGCAGCCCAGCCCAGCCCGGTGGCGTGGCCCGCTGGGCAGCGCGGTCCGCCCGAGATGGCGCCGAAACGAGGAGCACCCACCCTTCTGGTTTCTCTTGAATGGTCCATCGGACCGTTTGGCTAGGTAGAATGTGGGACCCACCAAAGGGGTCCCTCCCGGTCTAGTGTGCCCGACCGAATGGTCGGCCACCTTTTGGCTTTCGCGGCGGCCAAGCGGTCGTGGCCTCTTGCTCCACCGGTGGCACAGACATGTGTCGCCGCTCCGCCATGCGGTCGACCAGTTGTTGGCCACCACCCTACCCCATCGTGGTTGATGGGTCACGACCTCCTCATCATTCGTCAGCACGGACATGCGCCAACCTTCCTTCCTCGTGGTCGGCCGGGTGCCGGCCGCCTCCTTCTTCCGTGAACCATTGCGGCTTCATTCCAAGCCCGAAAAATTAAACGATCACATATTCGTGATCCTTGTGTCGAGGGATCCATGTCCATATATCACGCTCAGCAAAAATCCCTGTCTCCCACATCAATAAATATTTGGTGTTGAAAAACGCATGAAGAACAGAAGAAAAAGGGGAAAGGTTTTTGTGTGGGAGGACGACCATGTTTGTTTGGCCATCGTCGTCGTGGATTTAGGATATGAAGAATCAAGAAAATAAATTCAAACATATATATATATATATATAACTCCTACCTAGTCAACGATGGATAAATGTCCATAGTTGAGGAAGTGGGTCAGTGTTCACCATTCCCACAACAGCCTCCAATGACGTGTCTTGATCGTCGATCCTCGTTCGGGGTATTGGTGTCGATCGCTACCACTCATTGGAACCAACTTCGTCTTCAAAGGGCTCGATGTTGCAACACTCTTTCAGCACTTCATTGCTTGGAAAAGTTCTGCTAACACCTCTCCACAAGATCTATATAAATAGGGGAGGGGGTGTATAATGGTGTTGGAAATTAATGGGAGTACATTTATTAGGAAGCTTCCCAAATTCTCTAATGTAGTAGTTACTAGGATTGGTGGGTCAAGACATTTAATGGCTTGACACATCGTTGGTCCCACCACAATTTTTTTGTTGGAGGATGAGATAGAAACAAAAATAAAATAATAAAATAATTTTATTTTCATTCCTTAAAAAGTCCCAAAAACTAACTTTTTCACCCGACCTATTATGGTCAAAGTAAAGTCTCCCTTAAGAGAATCTCATTGTTGCAGATTCAACGGTGCCCTCATATTTATAATCTGAGAAACAGTTAAAATGTTACAAAATTCCACTCGCGTGTTTATTGAACGTACCCGAAAAAAAGTCCAGAAAATTATTACCAGTCACCCTCAACCCACGCTGGTCGAGGTTAGGCTCTGCCTAGGTGAAACACGCCCCAACAAACCCAACGGTACTCTTTGATTTCCAATCTGAGTTACTGTTTAAAAGTTATGAATTTTACAATAAAATAATTGTCACTTAATTATTTTATTTACGTCCATAAATTAACTTTCACTGGTGGCCCGCGACAGCCAATGTTCATATCTTCCTAAAGAAAGCATACCTTCACGAGTTCAGAAGTGGTCTCAGATTTGTAATCTGAGTTACCGTTTATGAGTTATAAGCATTTGAAAAATAAAATAACTTTATTTATTATTATTTTTACGGTTATGACATTTTCGGGTATTCTCACAGGAGGCCCGCGCCGACTAAACTTAAGTCACACCTAGGGTAAACCCGCCATCCTGAGTGCAATGGTGCACTCAGATTTCTGATCTGAGTAACAGTGTATGAGTTATTTCACTTTTTCAGGAAAAATGCTTACGCGCGTTAATTTAAGCTTAACAAAACTTCGACAGATCATTCTTGGGACTTCGGGCCTCAGAATCACGTGTCTTCTGATTTCACGATCTTGAAATAATTCCATAAAAATAAAAGTAAATATTTAATGGAATTTCAGAGACATTACAAGGATAGTTTTATTGAACTATTATTTAGTTTAATCTAAGATAATTAATATCGTATAGGTAGAATTGACGTATGTGTCCAAGATACTTGGACTATGCCATGATGTTTTAGTGGTTGAATCCACATGTGTTTAGAGGTGAAAGAGGAGTAAAGGAATCTAAAGGTTATTTGGAGATAATTAGTCATATATTTCAGATTCTTTATACTTATGAGACAAACAAGGTGGAGTTATTTTCTCACATATTATAAGGGTAAACTCATAAGTTGTGGTAGACAACTATTTGTGTGAATTTGAATGATAATATAACTTGTAAAATAATATATATGTTGTTAAATCTATAGTGGCCCCAGTTTTAGTTGGTTCATTGATAGTACGCATAAAGATCAATGCTTTTCATACATAGATATTAAATTTTTACATATTTATATTCAATACATTTCAAAAATACAATCATGTTGATAGTAAATGTTTAGTTTATGTAGAGACTACATAAAAAATCAACTTATTGCATAAATCATCTTCAATGTCTCCCATAAATATACTCCCAATTAGTACAATTTATAGACATAACCTACTCAAACCACTAATCATTACACTTGGAAAGGAATCAAAAGAAAGGGTGAGATAAGATGCTCAGTATGGGTAAACATGGAAGATATAAACTAATGATCATATAAAAGAATAAGATATGCATAATGGTATGAGATTATTTATATAACTTAAAAATGTTATACCAAATATATAAGGTATCATAAACAAAATCCATGGAATAAAACACTACAATTTCTAAATATATGAATTGTATGAGTGAGAAATCAGCATAAATAAATCATGAACCATATGTCCATGTCATATAAGTGTGGAACCATTATTTCTATAGAAACCATTCCATATGTCATGGTTAACAACTGAGACCATAAAATTATAATAGAATGGGAATCAAAAACTGTTTCCCATTTCATAAATGAGAAACATCATCTATTTCCTAGAGTGGATCAAGGACATCAGCCTAGTTCTTATAGAAGATCAGGCACATATTCTTGTCTTCCTTAATTATCTCAGAAGAAATAAAATATTACCCAATACATTAGAGGTAGATATAGACCCCCCCCCCATCAAATAATAAATACATTTTCTATTCCACAAGATCATCAAATATTAATCATGTCATAACCTGTGAAAAGAAAAGGGTTTCAAAAATATTTCATTCTATCAAAACACATGGAAAAGAAATATTTTTTATAAATATTTCATCATTTCATCATATCATAACCCATGGAAAATGGATGGGTTTCTTAAACATTTCATTAATTCACTATATCATAACGTTTCGAAAAGTAATATATTTCATGAACATATTTTCATCATAATCATAATCAGAAAACATCCAATGAAAGAATCATGAAGGTAAATTTGGATCATATTCCAAGTAAAAAAAGTGATGTGGAAGGGGTTTTTATCATTTATGAATTGAAATTCCATAAAATATCATTAATTAATTCTTTAGTAAAATATTATTTTCATTTTTAATAACTTATATGAAATAAAATAATTTCCAAACTAATAATGAAAAATAATTTCTTTAAAAATTAACATCAAAACAAATAATGAATGCTTCAAATAATATAGTGTTCATAGTGGTGAATTTATTTTCATGCCAAGCACTTAAAACAAATATTACATTCAAATTTCTAGTAAAAAGTGAACACCAACTTATTTGGAAAATGACAAGAAGATTCCTTTTAAAAAATTAAGTGAAAATTCAAACACGAGTAGAATGACTTTCAACAATCATTTAAGAATGGTAATACTTTCTTTTATTCATTTTTAGAAATCACAGACATGGATGAAAATGTTTTTATGACTGAAGAGGTAAATAAATTTTCTAGTTTCCTTAAATATTTTATTTTCAAATATTGAGTACATAAATAGAGGAAAATTAAAGTAAAACATGTATTTTCATGAAATACCTAGATAATAAGCTAATTTTTTAGTTTATTTATATATAGATCATAATATTTCATCCTCAAAAATAGAATCTAAAATGACCCCAATAAAAAAATTGTAACATAAAACCTTTATATCTTGGGTATATTTTGAATCATAAGCCTCATGAAATAGATAAAAATTATAAGGATATTTATATATCACAAGTTTTCATAAGTAAAATCATATAATACATTTGTCGACTATTTATTCACCACAGAAAAAACATGTGGTATATAAGGCACGAGTCCCATAGAAATAATAGTTAGATGAAAATCCCTTACAAATTTGGGAACTATCAAATCATAATACCCATTAAGGAATAAAAAATTATTCTTATGATATCATTAAAATAATGATATTAATGATATACCTTGTCAAATGGTATAAATAAATCGCATAGAATAAATGAGTGTTGAATATGGCCTATGTATTTCAGAAATAAAAGAGAGACTAGAAATCTTTTACCGTATGTCATGATATCATTTTTACAACTTTAAAACCACTTTGGAATAAATATAGTTTTATAAAAAATATATTAAATAAATATAATTATATATATATTAACATGTATAGTATACTTATGACCTTTTGTTACCTACTTATTAAAAATTCCTTGTCAAAACCAGGTTTTGGGTAATAATTGTTTCATTTTTCAAGTACATTTTGGTTTGGTATTTCCAATCCTTTTACTTTGATTATTTTTAAAAAAATATCCATATTGTTAAAAATAATATAAAAATAATATATATTATTTATATATTTATCTAGATTAATCCATAAATGTTAAATATAGAAAATGAATTACACAATTCATGGATATGGTATACCATACTTACGCATGAATGTTGTTTCCATTTTATCGATGGATGGAATGAAATGAATGTAAATAATATATTACCTTTATATCTTCATCATTATTTAATATATATCATATATATTAGTTAAATTTAAATTTATTAATTTCTATGTATATTGAATGTGAAAAATGAATGACACCGCTTCACGAGGCTCTAGTCCGCTATATACATGAGTGACGTTATCATATTCGAATTGAATGAAAAGTAAAATAGTTATATTTGATGTTATAATTAAATAAGTAAAATATTTTAATTAATTTCTTATATGTACTTTAGAACAATCATTGTATCCTTTCATGAAAGGCGGTGATGGAAAATAAATTATGTTGGCTCGTACGGCGGTAGTTCGCCGTACACACAATGGATATTTTCATTTCCTATTTAATAAAAGAGAAGATAGATTTAGGTTATGAAATTAACATAAAGAAAGATAAGTATATGTGATACAATTTTGTTATCATGTCAACATAATTGAATAATATTTGAAGTATTTTTAAGAAAAAATAAAATATAAACGCATAGTTGGGAATGATACATCTTCTTCAGATAACCTCCATAGGTTTACACGAAAAGCCTACACAGGTTGTCCTCCTGATCAAAAAAAAGGACTCTTGGATGTAAGGAGGGGAATAGATAAATTATATGAATATTGTTTGGATGATCCAATATTTTTTATATGTGTGAATTTGAGAGAATATTGGTTTCCCTTTTATAAGTGGAAGAGAGGATATGCATGATAGTTTTAAAAGAAGAAGGTCTGTCCATGTTTTAAAAATACCAAAAAGGTTCCAAAATGGCTCATTATAGAACCATAGATTATATAAGGTGGAAATAGTTTTTTAAAATTGCTATTAGTAAAATTTTCAAGATTATTTTACCCCTTATATTTCTAGTTTAACCCCTGGTAAACTTATTTTAATCTCAAATGGGATAATTAATTTTTACTGTTTTTATAATTCATTTTGACCAAAAATTAAGTTGAACATACTATATAATATTAATTATTAATATTCCATAAATTTAAACAATTATTTAAAATCCTATTCACATATGTGGAAGAATTTAATTTAATATTAATTATAAAGAGGTGACGAAAAATGGTTTACTAAAGAGAAAAATTTATAAGTATAGAAGGTTTATGAATCAAAATTCAATATGAAATTGATTCTAATAATATAAATTTGTATTAATAAATATATAGTGGAACTAATTTAATTTTTATATAAAAATTACATAAAATTAATATGATGAACTCATTAAATTAAAAGGCATTTTCTAATAAATTTTTTATTTTTTAACAATTCATCGCAAAATTAATCTTTTCAGAAAATTATCAGAATTTACATCAAAGATTATTTGGAAATGTAAATTTAAAAAATAAATCATATTGTTTCAAATAAATTTTTTAAATGTTTCAAAAATTAGTTTTATTATTTTTTCACCAAAAACAATAAAATCATTTTTTTGAATATAATATATTTGAAACATATAAAGATGTTACTAAAAATTATGTACTATTTTGTAAATATATTTTCTTTATATATATCTATTAATAGTATTATATAAAAGTGTTTATTAAAATTCATAAACCAATGTTATAGTATTGGTTATAATGGTCATGTTTAAATAATATTATTTATAATATATTGTGGTTTTTTAAAACCCGTTGTTTCGTGTAACCCAAGCTATCAAGGAATTTAAATTTATCTAAAATGATAATAATATATGAGGATACTAAATTATACCCCATTTAAAATGAATTTTTCCCTAATAATTATTTTACACTGGTGAAAACAATTGGGGATACTTACACCTTATTATATACTCATTTTCCCATCTAGAATCCTATAGTTATCGGTTTTACTATAAAACATTAACCATGTAGGTGGTCTTGTTTTGTAGAACATTCCCTGTATGATCTAGAATATACACCAATTGTTCCTCATAATAAAGGTCATTCTCGATAATTATAACATCTATGTTAAATACATGTGAATTATTAGGTATGTACATCTTCAGAAGATATATGTGGAACCCATCATGGACTTTAGTGAAGTTTTTTGGAAGCATCCATCAATAAGCTATTGTACCAATATAATCAATAATTTTAAAGGTTTCGTTTTAAATAATTCTTAGTATTCACTTATTATTTAATTTAATTACATTATTAAATGGATATATTATTAGATACACATTATCACTAACTTTAAATTCTATATCTCACTAGTGGTTGTCAACATAACTTTTATGAAAAAAATTTATTGCCCTTACATGTTGCTGAATGGATCTAACCTTATCTTCCATTTATTCGGAAAGCTTAGGTCCTAATAGATTTGTTTCTCCAATTTCATCCTAGTATGTGGGAGTTATACATTTCCATTTATAGAGAGCATCATAATCATCCATTTGAATTATCTTCTAAAAGCTATTGTTCTATGAATACTCACTAGAGGAAGGTGTTGATCCCAACAACCATTAAAATACATAGAAAAAGATTTAAGTATATCGACAAGGGTTTGAATTTTTCTCTCAGACTCACCATCTATCTGGTAAGGATACATAGTACTGAAACTGAATTCTATAAAAATATCATATTAAAGTCTTTTCTATAACATTAAGGTAAACCTCATATCCCGATTAGACATAATAGTATGTGGTAATCAATTTAATCTTACTACTCCATTAATGTATATACTAGGAATCCAATCCATAGATAAATACCCTCTAATAGTAATGAGTTTTAATGATTTTATAAGGATGTTTTCTAAAACCCATAAAACATTATGACCATTAGATGTTTTGGGGAGTCAAATGGAGAAATACATGGTGATTTTTCCACAGTTCCATTATAGTTAATTGTTGTAAAATCCCGTTGGATATTTGTTTTTTCAGCCATTACTTGATAACATACTAAGGACTAAGATAAATATTTTATGATATCTCTCTTCGTTCAATATCATTACAAATATTATTTAAAATCCTTATATGTCCTGGTACTTCTAGGATGAATAGAAAATGAATAACTATGAGCCTCTTCTAAGAGATCATTATTCGAAGTGAGTATGGACCGAACACATACATGATTTTTGAACCTCATCATCAAATCAAAATCATGGTTGAACTCTAGAATATTTCCCACCTTCTTCTGTGGCTCTTCATCTTCCTTCTATGGTTACTTAATACTCACTAGTGTAGATGGTTGAACAATAATTTTAGAAATATGAGATTTATCCCCTTACTTCATTATTTACGGTTCCATACATTGTAAATCCAGAAATAATGGATCTTTTGTGATCCTCATCATGGATAAGTCGGAATGATCATTTTGACTCAAAGCATCAAACACCTTGTTCACATTTGGAGAGTGGTAATGTATTGAGCTTTCATAGTCTTTAATCAGATATAACTTCTTTCTCGGGCATATGTTCAAATCCTTCCGTGTGAATATATATTTCAATAATTTTTTATCAATATATATATCACACTTTTCTATGTAATGAAAATACATCTATATATTTAATAAAAAATTAGCACAACTAACTCTAAATCATGATTTCGGAAATTTTTCTCATGAACCATCAATTTCTGAGAGTCATAATCTATAACCACACCATTTTACATGATAAAACATACCATCCACTTCTTGGATGGATCACTATAGATTATAAAACCATATCCACTATTAGGTAACGTATGAACAGGTGTGCTGACCAATATTCCATTCAGTTCCTTGAAATTTACCTTAAATTCATATATCAAGAGGAATTTGGATCAGTTCTGAGTTAACTTAGGGAGTGTATTAGTTAACCATGTGAAATTTTCCACAAACCATCATTATTATCATGTAAAACCAAGAATACTATGGATCACTATAAAAAAATTTATTGTGAGATAACATTCAATAGCCTAAAACGTTGATTGTTCCACCAATATACCCTATCATGAGAATATATGACCCAAAAATAAATGTATTTGTATCCAAAATTCACAGTTTTTAAATTTTGTATACATTAATCCTTTATTTGGGCCTCCAGTACAATCCTCAAGTGATCTTTATGATCCTCAACTCTCTTAAAATAGGTAATAATAACATTTATATAGACTACAATAAATTGATCAATATAATATCAAAATAATTTATTCATTAAATCCATGAAGATAGAAGGGGAATTGGTAAGACCAAATGAAATCACTATATACTCATAGTGCCCATTACATTTATGGAACGTTGTCTTGGGTATATCTTCCTTATTAAACCTCAGTTGATGATATCCAGAATGATGTTCAATTTTGTAAAAGTATTTATCTCCACATAGTTGATCAATAAAGTCATTAATATAGGGTAGAGGATAATTTTTCTTTATTTTTATAATATTTAGTGCCCAATGATCAATGAAAAGTCACATTGATCTATATTTCTTATTATCAAATAGAACTACTTCACCCCGTGGTGAAACAATAGTATTAATGAATATTTTTTTCAAGGTTATCCTTAATTTTCTTATTCAATTATTTCAATTCAATTAGGGATGTTCTATAGGGTGTCTTTGTAATAGGTAAGGATCAAGGTATGAGTTCTATTGAAAACTCAACTTCACGAATCAGTGGAAACTAGGAAAATATTGTGAAAATTCATAAATAATATCCTATAAAATATAAATATAAACTATTTTGAGTTCCTACCTAACCATATGTGAAAAATTCCACCATTAAATAAGAATCAAGACCCATAAAATTTATGTGATCTACTTGGAAGTTTTCATCTATCAGCACACAGATAGAGGATTATAAGTTGATTTAGAATATATAATATAAATTATATTCATTAGAAATTTATGTGGGATTTAAATATTGAAATACAATACATTCCTAAGAGAACAAAAAATTCAACCAGAGGGTGGATAACATGATTTACAAGAAGAAAATTTCCACAAACTTCAACCAGATAAAAATTATAGACGAGATATGTGATCATCATTAAATTAGAGGTTTTAGTTTCTAATTAAACATCTAATATCTGGGTATATAAATTTAAAATCCTAAATACCTTTTATGATAAAACGGAATTTATTTAACTAAGCTCAAATAGTATGAATCAATATTTTAGCATACCTTTCACTGCCACAACTTCATTGTTCTATCCTCAAACCTGTAGTAAAACCAATATGGTCTACATGACTATCAGACATTTTTAATTAGAGTGATTTTTTTTAAAGAATGTATAAATAGAGATACCATATTTTTAGTCTATGACACCTTAGGTTTAACTATGTTCGTTCATGTTCATAATATATGCAAATCATTCATTATGGTTGATAATGTGTTTTGGAATTTCCAAAGCATATCCACCAGGTGTGTCAAACCAGGTGTGAAATAAGGCCTATTTTCATGCACTATATGGTGATAACGTCTACCTCAATGTTCCATTTTCTGAGTTATTACCCCAAAGTAGAAATTTCCAAGAGGTACATCCACTCTTAGTATCTATACAATGATATAATTTCCTTGAAACCACTCACTTGATATTTCACCAAAATTTTATGACATTTTCCTACACTTTGACATAAGATGATAATTATCCCTTGGGTTCTCACTATTGTTTTCTCATCATAGTTACAATGGTTAACTAAATATTTTCTCTCATACCAACTACAACAACCAAGGCTATTTACACATAGATATTACATCTTAATATATGAATATTCCATACATATGACTAATACCTGCCCAAGGGAAGTAAATTTTTTCCATATTTGGAGACTAGATACACAATTTTCTTATTTACAAAAAGATAATAAACATATCCAATAAATATCTTCTGATTTTGTATAATTCATAGAAATACCCTACATATAATTTTGATCATAACCCGGGGAATTGAAACATAAGAAAGGGTGAGGATAGATTCTCAGTAAGGGTAAACATAGAAGATATAAAATGATAATTATATGAAATAATAAGATAAGCAGAAGGGTATTAAATTTGGAATATAACATACAAATTTCATAGACAATCTATCTTGTATCATAATCACCATCTAAAGCATAAAACATTATCATTTCAAAATACATGAACCATAAGAGTGATAAAGCATCATAAATCATTCTTAAACCATAAGTAAATGTCATATAATTGTGGAACCAATAAAAGTATTAAACCCATTTCATCTATCAAGGTTAATGACCAAGACCATCTAATCATAATGTATTAGGAATAAACACACGCATTCAAATTTCATAATGTTCACATCACCCTATTTACCATAGATAATCAAGCATGTTTGTTTGTTTCACATCATTATCTAATGAAATTTTAATGAAAAAAATGTATTGGAGGGATATATAGGCCCATCTTGTCACATTATCCATACAATTGTGTTCTAAAAGATCATAAAACATTAATCATATAAAAATCACAAAAAAATGAGTTTTATAGTCATTTCATCATAGATTAACCCAAAGATTTTTTTTTCACAAATGATTGACCATTTCAGCATATCATAACTCATGTAAAAGAATAGGGTTTATAAAAATTTCATCAACTCACCATTTCATAACCTTTGGAAAAGGAACGTGTTTCATAAATATATTTTCATCCTAATCATAAACATAAAACATCCAAACAAATAATAATGATGGAACTATTGGATAATTTCCCTAGTAATAAATAAACAAGACAAAAGGTTGTTGTCACTAATATATAAAAATTTGACAAAATATCATTAAAAAATTATTGAGGAAATATCCATTTAATTTAAAATATCTTATTCAAAATCTAATAATTTCACAAAATGTAATGAAAACATTTTATTTTAAAATAACCATTAATAATCATACAGAATTTTTAAAATAATTGAGTGGTTAGGATGCTGGAAAATTTCATTCATGTCGTAGATGTTGAAACATATATTCCTTTAACATTTTCAATAAAAAGTCAAAACCACCTCATTTGGAAAATGATAAGAAGATGCATTTTAATTTTTTTCAAAAGTAAGTCATGGGTAAAATTTATATAAAAAATCATTAGATAATGGTAAAACATTCTTTAAAACATTTTTAGAAAACATTGACATTGAAGAAAAAGGGTTCTTGACAAAAGAGTGGAATAAATTGAATTTTTTCATAACTAAATATGGATGGAATATTGTGTAGATAAAGAGGGTAAATTAAAATTAAAACATTTAGTTTCATGAAATAACCAGAGGATAAGATAATTCACAAGTTTCTTGATATATAAATCAAAATATTTCAAAATCAAAAACATAATCATAAACAATCCTAATAAATAAAATGTTTGTAACATAAAACCATTACATCTTTGGTATATTTTGAATAATAAGCCCCATGAAATAAATAACATTATATGGATATTTATATGTAATAATTATTATAAGTAGAATCGTATAGTACATTCATGGATTTTATATACACCACAGAAAAGAAACAAGTGGTGTATAATACAAGTGTCCCATAGAAATAAAAGTGAAATGAGAATCCCTTACCACTTTGGAAGCTGTTGAATCATAATACCCATTAATGAATAACGTCATATGAAGATTTTAAATATAAAAAAAATAAATATATTCCTGATATAACAGGTAAAATAAAATTATATACACCACACAAAAGAAAAGAGGGGTAAATTTGGAATATATTTCCTGGAAATAAAAGAGAGAATAAAAGTCCATTACCTAAAGTTGGGATTGTAATGTCTAGAAAATTCTGTGTAATTTTTTTTAAAATTATATGGAATTATTTTGAGACCACATGCTTTGACAGTACGTTATTCCAAGGCCCGGTGATCCCGGAATAGAATTTTGAACTTTTTTTAAGTTCAATTAAGTAAATGTGAAAGCAGGTTTTTCTAACTATTGAACCAGTGCTTAGATCAAAATTTTGAGGGAACTATTGAATTAAAAACAATGGGATGCTTCTACAGAGGAATTAACTTTGGCTGGCAAGGGCTGAACGAAAAAGTTAATTTTTGGACTTTTTGAAAAATAATAAAATAACTTTAAAACATTATTTTTTTTCTTTTCTCATCCATTGAGTTGTGGATTGTGGCAGTGCAGTGCAACGACAAGTAGCATTGATGATGCTCATTAATTTCTTGTTAACTCACAGCGTAACGACACTTTAATGATGCGTAACGATGCGACATCGCATCATAATAGAAACACTTCGACGTGTTTTCATTTTATTTTTGTTAACACATTGGTGGAATGAGGAATTTAACTGTGAGTATTCTCTGACGATCTTCTGATAAAACTCCTCTGAAATGAAGAATGAAAAATGCCAACGAATGTCAAGCATCTTCGATGCACCTCAAAGAACAGAGCGAGAAGAGAAAAACGATGTCTAACTCTTGAAACTTCGAGGGCGTAATGTTGTTGACTGAAAGAAAATTAATTCTTTATTATCAAAAAACTTTTGAGGAAAAAGAGAGAAATGAAAATATCTAAAATTAAAACCAAATAAACCCATTAAATATGACAACCCAAATTAAGACAATAGGATCTGCCTCTCCCCAGTGACTACATGGTGATGACAAGACTTCTCCATCGCAAGACCAATCAGCTAGTTGTCTCGTGCAAGGTTGCACGAGCCCGATACCGATGGATGATCCATACCCTCTCGAACATCAAAATCATAATGGCATGCTTAAGTCAAAGATTCATGCTCTAAATCTCATATGAAGAAGATCCAAGTAGTGTGCCGGTTTCGAACATAGAAAAACATCACCGCAAGATCGTAAAAAATTTTCCAAAAAAAATATGACCAACAGTAGAGGCACAACCAAAAAAAAGAACATATTATCAACCAAAACCAACATCAGATTCCTCCAAAACCAACAGCAGATCCTTCGAAATGAGACACGAAATCACCAACACCATAACGCCTCACTTGATCGTCCATAGAATAGATACCGTGAAACAAGAAACGCACTCCAAAAAAACGAAACACACATATTGTTGGAATTGCAAACCAAAACCACGAGTCCCTGTAGTGTCATTTATTACTTGCACATTTTTTTTCATGGGTCCACCTCCATTTATTTTCTTTGAATGAATTTAAATTCTTTGCATTTAAAGATTTGGTAAATCTATGTACTGTCATAAATGATCTGCATTTAATATTTTGGTCTTTCCTTGTACCGTCATAGATTCTCTATATTTAATGTTTTGGTCTTTCTTTGTACCAACATAAATGATATGCATTTAATGTTGTGGGTCTATAAATTGATGTAATTTTAGTCTGAAATTTCAATTGTGAAAAATTGTGAAATTGTGTGAAAAAGATTGAAAGCTCCTTTGTGTTGTGTGCCGATATTATACCTCTTCCATTCTTCCTCTAATATTTCTCGGCCTGTATAGCCAACAAACTGGTATTAGAGGCAAGTTACCAAGATTATCCATTTTTTTAAGATGGCCGCAATCCAGACGCAAGTTCTGAAGTTGTCCAAGGACAACTACGAAAGATGGTGCATCCAGATGAAGCTGTTATTCGGGTCGCAAGAATTATGGGATATCGTTACCGATGGGTATGTTGTACCGACTACGGCAGAAGAAGATGCCTTCACGAGCGAAGAAAAGATAACCCTCAAAAATCAAAGAAATAAAGACAGCAAGGCGGTGTTCCTCCTTTATCAAGGGTTGGATGATTCAACGTTCGAAAAGATTGCTGAAGCAACATCAAGAAATCAAGCTAGGGATACCCTTGACACCATTTTCAAAGGTGTTGATCAGGTGAAGCGGGTACGTCTTCAAAGATTAAGAGTGGAATTTGAAGCGGCGCACATGAAAGAAGGAGAGAGAATCTATGATTATTTCTCAAGATCAATTGTTATTTTTAACAATTTGAAAAGGAATGGCGAAAAAGTTGAGGAAATTCGATTTATCGAAAAATAACTTCGATCTCTCACAACAATGTTTGAGCATGCGGTTGTGGAAATCGAAGAATCAAAGGATTTGGAGAAACTTTCCATTGAAGAACTGACGGGGTCATTGCAAGTGCATGAGCAATGGATGCAAAAGAATACCGGTTCAACAATAGAGCATGCCTTGGAGTCCAAGTTGACTCAACAAGAACAAAAAAATGGCCACATGCAATGAGGTGGTCATCGTGGAAGAGGAAGAGGGCATGGATATTATCCAATCCATCAACAAAAGCAAAAAAATCCTACCAGCTTTCATGGAAGAGGGAATGTTGGAGGACGATTCAAGCGTGGTCGTGGAAACGCAAAGAACATTCAATGCCATAACTTTAAGAAATTTGGCCATTATGCGTCTGATTGTTGGAGAAAAGTGGATCCTGATGAACGATCCAACTATGATGAAGCATCTCATCCTGAAAAAGATGGTACCACACTTCTCCTCGCACAAGAAAAGGAATGTGAATGAGCCAATGTGTGGTATCTCAACACAGGTGCAAGCAACCACATGATTGGTAACAAACAACTGTTCGAGGAACTCACCGAAGAATTTCGTGGCGACATGAGTTTTGGCGACTCATCCAAGGTACCAGTGAGAGGAAAAGGTATGATCAAAATCTATCTGAAGAATAGAGAGTTGAATTACATTTATAATGTCTATTACGTACCAAGTATGAAAAATAATATCATCAGTCTCAGCCAACTTCTTGAGAAGGGGTATGTCATAAACTTGGAAAATTCTTCTTTGTCTATAAGGGATGCTCACAGGAGACTTGTTGCTGAAGTCCAAATGGTGAAGAATCGAATGTTTCCGCTGCGAATCAACAGAAATCCCGAGGAGTGTCTCTTGGGACTCATGAAGATTGAGTCATGGAGATGGCATCTGCGATTTGGACATCAAAATTTTAGCAGGATTAAACTTCTATCCTCATCAAACATGGTTCACAGATTTCTGGCAATTGATGTTCCAAATCATGTGTGTGAGGCGTGTACACTCGACAAACAACAAAGGAACTCCTTCCCAAGTGGAGTGTCTAGAAGAGCAAATGAATCACTTCAGTTAGTTCACAATGATATCTGCGGACCACTTGAAACACCCTCACTTGGAGGTAATAGGTATTTTATTACCATCATTGATGATTTTAGCAGGAAACTCTAGGTGTATTACATCAAAGAAAAATCTTCTGCATTTGCGATCTTTAAAATGTTTAAATCTCATGTTGAAAATGAAAGTGGTTATAGAATCAAATTTCAAATATCTGACAGAGGTGGATAATACAATTAAAATGTTTTTCTATATTTTTGTAGGGAACAAGGAATCAAGAAAAAATATACCGTTTCTTACATGCCACAACAGAATGGAATTGCAGAAAGGTAGAACCGCACCATCCTCGACATGACGAGGACCATGCTGAAGGAGAAAGGGTTGCCAAAGAACTTCTGGGAAGAAGCAGTGGCATGTACTTCCCATCTGCTCAATCGGTGTCCAACCAAGAGTATCAGAAACTTGACACCACAAGAGGCATGCAGTGGCTACAAACCGAGCATAGCACACCTAAGAATCTTTGGGTGTGTTTCCAACGCTCAAGTTCCAAAAGCGAGAAGAAGGAAGCTTGATGATCGTGGTGAAAAGTGCATCTTCATTGGCTACAATGAAGAGTCTAAAGACTATAATCTCTACAATCGACTAACCAATAAATTAGTGGTGAGTAGAGATGTGGTCTTTAGCATGTAAGAAGCTTGTAAATGGAATGATGAAGAACCAAACAAAGAGATTCCAGTCGAAACAGAAGATCCTGAAGAAAGGCGTGATCATCAGGAGCAAACACCAGCAACATCTTCCACGCGCCCATCATCAGTACACAGGAGTCCAGGAGGACATTCCATCACTCTTGAAAGGACTCCATCATGTCAAAATTCGGTGAGGTCATCCTCACCCATGGCGCCCATAAAGATGAAAAGCTTAAGCGACATTTATGAACAAACCGAAGAGGTAAATATTTTTTGCCTGTATGCAGATCATGAGCCTCTGACGTTTCAGGAAGCCACAAGGGAAGAATGTTGGAGAATGGATATGGGAGAAGAAATTATCTCCATAGAGAAAAATGACACATGGGAGCTGACCACACTTCCTAATAGCCCGAAATCCATTGGTGTCAAATGGGTGTACAGGATCAAGCGAAATGCTAATGGTGAAATCGATCTCTACAAGGCAAGGCTCGTAGCCAAGGGGTACAAACATAAGTATGGGCTGGACTATGAAGAAGTATTCACTCCTGTTTATAGCCTTAACACGGTGAGAATGATTATCTCTCTTGTTGTTCATCACAGTTGGATGATCAACCAATTGGATGTGAAGTCTGCATTCCTGAATGGAATTCTGGAGGATGAGGTCTATGTAGACCTGCCTGAAGGCTTTGTTATGCAAGGGGAGGAAGACGAAGTGTATCGACTGAAGAAAGTTCTTTATGGGTTGAATCAGGCTCCTTGTGCTTGGAATGCATGCAATGATAGCTATCTTCGAGAGAACGACTTCACCAAATGTCAATATGAGCATGCAATTTACATCAAGAAGAATGATCCTAGCGGATATTTTCACAAAGGCATTACAGAAAAATGTATTAAAAAAACATAGAACGATGCTCGGAATGAAGCCAGTTATGGTTTGAATGGGAGTTTTGGAATTGCAAACCAAAACCATGAGTCTCTACGGCGTCATTTATTACTTTCACATTTTTTTCATGGGTCGACCTCCATTTATTTTCTTGGAATGAATTTAAATGCTTTGAATTTAATGATTTGGTAAATCTATGTACCATCATAAATGCTCTGCATTTAATATTTTGGTCTTTCCTTGCACCATCATATATTCTCTGTATTTAATGTTTTGGTCTTTCTTTGTACCAACATAAATGAAATGCATTTAATGTTGTGGGTCTATAAATTGATGTAATTGTAGTATGAAATATCAATTGTGAAAAATTGTGAAATTGTGTGAAAAATCATGGAAGATCCTTTGTGTTGTGTGCCAATATTCTACCTCTTCCATTCTTCATCTCATATTTCTTGGATTTTATATCCAACACAGATTACCAATCGTCACCCATCCATAGAACCCTGAATGAAAAAGCTTTTTCACGCACCCGAAGAGAACCAACGAGACTAAATCAGACCCCATGTCACTGGATTAATCCAAAAGTGATGGATACAAAGAATAATTGAAGATGTATGTCCAAATATAACCCGAAAAGGCCAGATCTGACCCCATGCCATCGCTGATGCTTCCCAGGACTAGAACAGAAGCCAACGATAGGATCACGCCGGCCGATTAGTCACACCCAAAGAAGAACCAAAGAAGCTGAAAGAGTCACCCTCGAAGAAAAACCTTAGTCTCAAGTCCATATCTGACCCAAAATAGACAATAACGGACCCCATGAAATCGCATAAGCCCCTAGAACGAACCTGATGAAAGGAGTACGCCACATGAAGCTGGATTTTCTACTCCAAAGTCATCCCGGTTGAAGATGCCTGGCGTCAGAATCTCGTAGCCCTAGCACACCTTTGTAGAAGTAGCAGAGCCGCACGAAGCTGAATAGACTGCTCCCAAGCCATCACGGTTGAATGGCCATCGCCCGAAGCCCTAGCATGCCACTGTAGAAGATAGGAAAGTCGCAGCTGTAACCATCATCTGATACCCGAAGTTTGATGCATGAATCCCTAAAATGAATCTTCGGAAGAGAGGAGATCCACTTCTTGGGAGCCACCCTCAAGGATGTAATGATGTGGTAAGGAAATTCAAGTGGTAGGGGTTTAATTTGTGCAAGTTATTCCTAAACAAAAATCAACCCATGAATAAGTTGATCTGTGAATCGTGCATTTGTGTGGGATGGTGACTTTTCTTTTGGGAGTTATTATTGAGGATTAGTTTATCTCTAGTTTGATTGAGACCCAATCCCAGAGCCTCACTATAATTATAAACTTCTAACACAGAGGGTGTGGGCCAACACGAACAAGGATTGAGTCCATCCTCATGTGAACTCTTTGTGAACAGACAGTCTAAATCGATGAAAATGTGGGCTTGAGACCTTCTCAGTGAATAAAACTCTAATTAGTGGCCATTGGCATGGGTATCATGAAGAACGGACCGCCGAAGAATGTCTGGTGGTCTGCTAAATAATCTATTAACGCGCTGGTGCCAGTTTTGTCAGCGGAAAGGTGGTGCGGCGTGCTCATCGGCACACCATGTAGGAAGGAGGCTGGAACCAACCTTCCATGACAGAGGTAGGAGTAGCGCCAACTAGTTACACGTGGAGGGGTGGCCCACATCTGGGCCGCCCGGGTGGCTGGCGAGCCACGGTCGGCCAACCGTAGTTGGAGGAGCCCCGAGCGTTCGCAGGGAAGGAGAGAAGCCAGACACGGCTAGTTGTCATGTCCCATGAGAACCCCATTGGCCTCCCACATGACTGGTATTTGGGTTGGCTGGTCGTGCCCCAACAGCGGGTCGTGCCCCAAGCCAAAGGGTCGGGCCAGTCCCACGGCCCAACGTGTTAGTCCTGCGCCCAGCAGGTCAGACCTGCACAGGTAGGCCAGACCTACGACCCAGCAGTCCAAATCCATGATGTCGGGTAGGACCCACACCCTTCGGGCCAGGTTAAACAAGTCCAAGTCTTTTGGCGACCCAGCGAGCTGGACCCTCGGCCAAACCGAGACGAGTCTAGTGAGCCCCATTTGGCCCGGCTCATTGGACAAGTCAGATCAGACCGACCCAGACCTAAACCGGGTCAGGTTGTGTAATGCCCTGACCCTAGTTACCTAGAGTCGGTGCATTATTACATAACATTGGCATGATCACAAGAAAGATCAAGTCTCGAAAGACCGATTGGTTTAGTAGCCTTGGAATAACTAGATACATCCATAAATTTTTACATTACATAATAAAAAAACACCTTGTCTTCATATCCCCTCATACTATCCCTGCAGGTCATTCATAAATTACTTCTTCATAATCCTGGGAAAAATAAAACATTGAAAGGGGTGAGCTCAGATGCTCAGTATAGATAACATTATAGCAGTAGCTTTCATAGATAAGCATAAACACTTAAGGCAGTTTATAACTAAAACAAAAGCCTTTTAAACTTGAACTTCAGCATAAAATGGCAAAGATAAAATAAAATAATGCCATTTACTTACTCACAAGGATATTCTACTAGTCGAACAATACCATGCATTATAAATAACCACTTTCATAATGATGGAATGCATAATGCCCGACTATCATAACCACATAGCCAAGGCCTCGTGCCAAGACTACAAATAAGATTTTGCCAAGGCCTTGTGCCAAGACACTAGTTTGTCTCATGAGACCTACTGATGCATCCGGGAGCTATAGCGGGCTCCACCCGTCACATATTAAGTCCAATGCATTCCCATATGAAAAGGTTTAAACATAACATAAACATTCGTATTAAACTAGCATACGAAATGTCAATACTTTCACCACAAACCATGAATGGTATAAAAATAGCACATCCACAGTCAAACATTACTCATTCGATACAATATGGAAGATTGTATTGTATCACATTAACCTCAATCAAGAATAATGAAGTTTGTTGACATAGATTAAAATAATCATCAAAACTATTTGAGAGAAATATCCCCCTTTTCTTGAAATCATTTAAAAATCACACTATTTATCAAGAATACATTTAAAATAGATTTTAGAATCAAAGTGTCCCATACCACTTTGAAACTTTAAAAAGGAATTTTGATTTTAAAATGTTAATGTCTATATAAATAAATCTTTAAAACCATTTTTAAATCATGGACATTAATGAGAAATATTTAGAAGATTAAGTCTTTAAAACATTTAAAAATGGTATTTTAGTTAGAGTTTCTAACCAAAAGAGAGACACATGAATACAAATAATTGAGGTAATCAAAACTTTATAATATCATGAGAATAAATGGATTCATGATATACTATGTCAAAGTACATTATATACACCACATAAAAGTGATTTGGTGTATAACAACAAAGAAGTCCCAATGGAATGTAAATTGAGATGAAATCTCTCATAAAGCTGTATCCATAGGTTAAGGATAGATCAACGACATAGTTATGTGTGACAAATATAAATACACTAAATATGATTGGATATTTAGTGTAAAACAATCAAAGGACATTCACACATAATCTTGTAAAAACAACACCAATGAATTGGATGTTTAACTCAACAAATGGAGAATGAGTTAAAATTACTCTTATCAAATTCTTATCGATGACTTGAGAAATTATCAATCGAGTGATTATGTGTATCAAAAGTATATCCATTGGAAGGGGAGTGGAAATTATGACATAATCAAATGAATAGTGATTCCACACATAATCTTGGAGTAATATAATCAATGAAATATGCGTAAAGCCAAATGAGTGGAAATTGAAATCTCAAATTCCTTTATCGATTAGGTAACTTACGAAACATACACCCATGAAAGAAGGATCATACCATGATGATGTAAATACCCATAAATTAAAGTATATTACACAATGAATACAATCATGGGCAGTACACATACACCACTTGCAATAATTAAGTGGTGAACAATGAAATTCTCACGGAATTAAAAGTGAGATAAGAAACCCCTTACCACCTTAATCAACTGAGTCGTATGGCCAAAAGTTAATAACCACCAAATGATTTACAGAGTAACATGAATATAAAGAGAATCATGATAATATATATCAAATGACAGTACACAATACACCACTTTCAATAATTTAGTGGCGAACAATGGAAATTTCACGGAATTGAAAGTGAGATAAGAAAATCCCTTACTTTGTACGTTTTCCTTGGTCGACGGTAGGTTTACCTCCTGTATAATGGTGAAATAATTGTTATTGAATTATAAAAGAATCATTTACTTTAATATTATATCATATATGATCTTTTAACATTGATTTGTTAATAATATCTTAGAATTATCGTCATTTCGGGTGTTAACGGGTTCATTTTACTTTATATTCTTTGTTATGTGAGCCATATTCGTTATTAATGGGATGTATATAATTAATATCCATAATTATATCAACTCCTTAGATACTATTTTTAAATCATCAAATTATAATTATACTTGAATGGATATGATGGAGAATGAATCTCATCGCGTTCGTGGAGACGGTAGTCCGTACATATGCACGAGCGACAATATCATTCTTTTGATATTAAAATACTATATAATTGGATGCTATATCATATATACAGAATCATTATCATGTTATATTTATTATTTACATGAGTTACACATCATTATTATACCCATCCAAATAATAATATATTGAATAACAATTACACCACGACGTGGAGACGGTAAGCCGTACGTACGCATGTATGGTGACATGTTATTCAAAGGATGGATAGAATACTGAATATGGTTGTACCATATTTATAATAACATCACAGTATATATATGATACTGGAGTTATTATTTTATAATGGTAATAACAAAGAAAGAGGAAGTGGAAGAAGAAAGGAACTTGAAAAGGGGTGGTGAAAACATTACCTCTTTTTCGGGTTCTTCCTTTTGATTTGATAAAAAGGGCTCCTTAGGTTGGATTTCTGATCAAACTAAGGCCTCTAGGTTGCAGTGAGGGAAGTTGATATAGTATTTGGGCAGGGTTTGGCCGAACCAAATGGCTTTTAAGGTTTCAAGAAATGAGAAGTAGGAGTGCCCTTTTATAAGAGGGGTGAGGGGCACCTTTGGAAAAGCTAGAAATATTAATTTATAATAAATTCATATTCAGTTTATAATGGCTCAAAAGTTTATTATTTAAATGTTAAGGTGGGTATGGGTCGAAAACAACTCAACCAATAGAATTTAGACAGGTTTGGGTCATTATATTAACCTTATCTTTTTGTATTAACTCTTAGTTAATTACTTTTACTTTTACAAAGTCTCTTTGTATTTTTATATTATATGGTTAATAAACTTACTATATACATCCAAAAGATCCCCAAGTGGTCCATTAATTATTAACCTATCATAATATAAGTCTCTTGGCCGATCCTTATATTTTTAGGAATTTAATATCAATTAATAATATAATATTTGTTTTAAGAACTCTTTTATGTCAATTTTGAAACTATTCAATAGTTGATTTTTTTGAAACTCATAACAGATTGATTACTTCAAAAAAAGTCAATTAAATCAATCCTAATATAATATATTATCCTATAAATTTTTTTAATTCATTAAAAGTTTCATATTATATTTATTTGGGTATTTAGAATATCAATTATTTTAATTTTTCACTATTATAGTAATTACTTTATCATCATTGTGTCATAAATAAATTAAATTATTTAATGTCTAAAAATTATAAATAAAATATAATTATGTAGGAAATATTTTTATATTTATAATAAATATTTATAATCTAATATCCAACATATATAACCCTATGTAAAAATTGTTTTGCTAAAAGATATATGCTTGTGTCATTTTTGTATTTATTTTAACTTAATTAAAATAAAGTGTCATTATCACTTACAAGTGGATCCATGGGGTCCCAAAATCGACCCAAATATTCCCATGGTCGACCACGTATCGAACAATAGGGTTACGACACGTTTTAGGGTAATTTAGTATTATTATAATATTATTTTTTAACCCTAGTTTACCGGATTTACCCTTTAACCATGGTAAATAAAATATTTACCGAAGTAATTATCCAAAATGTTTAAAAAAAAGTTACATATTTACACAATTTGAACATCCTGATTCCAAATTTGGAATCCATTTTTCCAAATTCAAAACACAGAAGTGGCAGAAATTAATTTAAAATTAATTCCCGTTGTTAAAACAAAAAGCGTGTTTTTAAGAGATAATAACAATCAAAAGATTGGCACTTGTTTATGTCTGGTTTAAATGTGAAATTATGTTCAATGACCCACATTGTATTACATGGTAAAAATATCTTCTAAATATACTTTAAAACCACTCAAATTCATAATTTATCACTATTAATTATTTTGATTAAAAAAGTTGTTTTTAATTAAAATTTAGTAATTTTCACTATTCATCAAAATATGAAAGTTATCCGAAAAGTACCAAAATTTCACCCTAGGATAATTTAGATATTCCGAATCCAAAAATGTAGTCCATTTTGAGAGATATAATTTATAAAATTTCAAAAAGTAGGTATTACTATTCATAACGGCTAGTTTGATTGGTTATGGTGTGTTAAAATCTCGAAGTTGCGTACAATGCACGTCATTGCATTATTCGAAAGGAAACATACCGAGGAAGATTGGGGTGTTACATTCTCCACTCCTTCAATAAATTGCGTCCTCACAATTTTTAAAATTGTGCTTGGGAATATAATGGAAAGTCCCACATTGGAAAAAAGAGTCAATAAAACTATCACTTTAAAAGAAAGAAAGAGAGGTATAAGGGTCATCCAAGATAACCCATACTCAGATTCCATGTAGGAAAAAATGGATATGGATGATAAACTAAGTGTCAAGTTCTGATGGAGAAGGATAGAAATCATGATCAGGAGAAAGTAAACAATAATAAAACCACAAACTTGTGTTGGGACAAACGACCATTAGTCTCCTAGTAGGAAAGTAAACAGACAACAATTTTTTTAAGTTACATTACATAAGGACGAGGAATTAATTTATGATATTGACTAAGAACATTAAGAGATATACTTACTTTTTAAGTAGGGTTTCATTCTTTAATAAATTTCCACCACTAACTCAATTTCTTTTAAACGATGAGTATTCAAGAAGACTTGGTCACACTAGAAGAGCTAGAATAAACTTCTATAGAATCACATGATCCATGCAGGATAAACTATATATTTACATTGTCTTTAAAGATTAATCAAAACCAAAATGGTTAGTGAATGATCTAATGATCCCCCAAAAGGATATTCCTTGAGATAAATATGCACTAATCTTAATTTCTAAAATTAAACCAACAATACCCCAAAGTTAAATAAATACCATTCAATAATAAATTTTCCATAAAATACTTCAATATAATCCAAACTAATATTGAAACCCAAAACATAGAAGAATTTGATTATGTAGTCTCTCATGTTAAATTGTATCTCCAAATGACATCAAATACTCTTAAAGTCACATATTTAAAAGTAATTAACATCATCACATATTCTCTGTTATATGTTAATCATTTCCATAAATAACCCAAATCACTATAAATCCACAATAAAAACATAGATAAAAATCCACCATTACTCCTCTAATGAAATCCCATAGTATTCTATTTTCCTTGGACATATAGTGTTCCCAACAAAGTGAACATCTTCCAAAATAACATTTATCACTTAATCACCAAATCATTTTCCTATACTAAGGGTATTCATTTGATAAGACATAAGAACCCAAATCAACTTATTATTGATCAATCAAATTATTTAACTAAAAAAAATAGTCACACTAACCAGGGACTTCACGTAGTCCCGTGGTAGGCGATAAATCCCAAACGCACTTTGGTTGTGGGTTCGATTCCCACAGCTTTGTCCGACGTGACGGGTTGTCACACGGTCTATGTGTTGTCCTTTTTCAAAAACTATATTTTATAATATTACCAAAATGAGATAAATTCCTCAAAATAACATTATTTAACCACAAATGTTATATCATACCTTGCATTTTCATCCCAAATTATAATAACTTATAATTTTCACAAACCCCAATGATCATATAAAACCAAATGGTTATTTATACCTATATCCACAAGAGAAGAGACAATTATTCCTCAAATATCATTCTGACATGGCATACTATGGGGTTACAAATACAAGATAAAATTATTACAAAGTAAACCCATCAACAAGGAGTTCTAATACTTTTTAAAATTTTCTCCAACCATTTATTTCGACATAGCTTCTTCTTTGACCAATAAAATATCCTATAGAATAGGACATTCACTCGGGTAATGGCCAGGTCCCCTACATTTATGGCAAATGACTGTAAATGAACTCTTGGGACCATTTTTATCTTCTTCCATAGTACTCTTCATTTTTCTTCGACAATTCTTCACTTTATGTTCTTCCTTCCCTCACGTAAAACATTTCGTTGTCCCATTGAGACACTTTCCTGGGTGTCTCCTTCCACATTTCCTGCATGATGAAAATTGAGGGTTCTTTTCTCCATGGTCTCCATTGCTGGAGCTCTTATCATTTATCACCTTTCTCTTCCTTGTTGAGTCTGGGAGTTGGTTAATATATATGTTGTTGATCATATTTTTGGAAAACTGATTTGGCATAAAGATGATATCTTTTACGCCTATCAACATTCCATTTTGTTGCTCATTGCCACCACCGTTCTCACCTTGTACATCATTCTCAAAGTCACTATGACTTCCTTGGAATCCAGCCATTGACTAATACCAGAAAGCATTGTGTGAGTAACAGTAGTCGTAAAATCATTTAGAGATTAAAATGTCACCATATTCTCAATTTGAAACATATTAGGATTAACCAAGGTCATTTACTCTCATCTTATATATATATTACTTAAATCGGTTTGTAAAGAAAATGTAAATTATCCTAAGCATATCCCCCAGGAGTGTCGTAACCAAGAGTGCAGCAGGGCCCATTTTCGTGCACCAGTTCCCGTTCGAGTCTAGCTCAAAGCGGTGTTTTCGGGTTTTACCCCTAGGTACATCTGTGCGAGAGCCGCCTCTACCTGCTCGTATCCAGACAGAGATGTATTGCTCGGAAAACTCAAAAAAATCTCTACAATACAAAAATTCTAGGAAGTTATTTTATACTAATCCTCAAAGTTCATCTTAGGTCTACGTGCTCTAATCAGAGATTATCTAAATCTAGCTTCCAAGGTTTGTACTAAACTTCCTCTGATACCAACTGTAATGCCCCGACCCCAGTTACCTAGAGTCGGTGCATTATTACATAACATTGGCATGATCACAAGAAAGATCATGTCTCGAAAGACCGATTGGTTTAGTAACCTTGGAATAACTAGATACATCCATAAATTTTTACATTACATCATAAAAAAACATCTTGTCTTCATATCCCCTCATACTATCCCTGTAGGTCATTCATAAATTACTTCTTCATAATCCTGGGAAAAATAAAACATTGAAAGGGGTGAGCTCAGATTCTCAGTAAGGATAACATTATAGCATAAGCTTTCATAGATAAGCATAAACACTTAAGGCAGTTTATAACTAAAACAAAAGCCTTTTAAACTTGAACTTCAGCATAAAATGGAAAAGATAAAATAAAATAATGCCATTTACTTACTCACATGGATATTCTACTAGTCGAACAATCCCATGCATTATCAATAACCACTTTCATAATGATGGAATGCATAATTCCAGACTATCATAACCACATAGCCAAGGCCTCGTGCCAAGACTACAAATAAGATTTTGCCAAGGCCTTGTGCCAAGACACTAGTTTGTCTCATGAGACCTACCGATGCATCGAGGAGCTATAGAGGGCTCCACCCGTCACATATTAAGTCCAATGCATTCCCATCAGAAAAGGTTTAAACATAACATAAACATTCTTATTAAACTAGCATACGAAATGTCAATACTTTCACCACAAACCATGAATGGTATAAAAATAGCACATCCACAGTCAAACATAACTCATTCGATACAATATGGAAGATTTTATTGTATCACATTAACCTCAATCAAGAATAATGAAGGTTGTTGACATAGATGAAAATAATCATCAAAACTATTTGAGATCAATATCCCCCTTTTCGTGAAATCATTTATAAATCACACTATTTATCAAGAATACATTTAAAATAGATTTTAGAATCAAAGTGTCCCATACCACTTTGAAACTTTTAAAAGGAATTTTTATTTTAAAATGTTAATGTGCATATAAATAAATCTTTAAAACCATTTTTAAATCATGGAAATTAATGAGAAAGATTTAGAAGATTAAGTCTTTAAAACATTTAAAAAAATGGTATTTTAGTTAGAGTTTCTAACCAAAAGAGAGGCACATGAATACAAATAATTGAGGTAATCAAAACTTTGTAATATCATGAGAATAAAGGGATTCATGATATACTATGTCAAAGTACATTATATACACCACATAAAAGTGATTTGGTGTATAACAACAAAGAAGTCTCAATGGAATGTAAATTGAGATGAAATCTCTCATAAATCTGTATCCTTAGGTTAAGGATAGATCAACGACATAGTTATGTGTGAAAAATATAAATACACTAAATATGATTGTATATTTAGTGTAAAACAATCAAAGGACATTCACACATAATCTTGTAAAAACAACACCAATGAATTGGATGTTTAACTCAACAAATGGAGAATGAGTTAAAATTACTTTTATCAAATTCTTATTGATGACTTGAGAAATTATCAATCAAGTGATTATGTGTATCAAAAGTATATCCACAGGAAGGGGAGTGGAAATTATGACATAATCAAATGAATAGTGATTCCACACATAATCTTGGAGTAATATAATCAATGAAATATGCGTAAAGCCAAATGAGTGGAAATTGAAATCTCAAATTCCCTTATTGATTAGGTAACTTACGAAACATACACCCATGAAAGAAGGATCATACCATGATGATGTAAATACCCATAAATTAACTTATATTACACAATGAATACAATCATGGGCAGTACACATACACCACTTTCAATAATTAAGTGGTGAACAATGAAATTCTCACGGAAATAAAAGTGAGATAAGAAACCCCTTACCACGTTAATCAAATGAGTCGTATGGACAAAAGTTAATAACCACCAAATGATTTACAGAATAACATGAATATAAAGAGAATCATGATAATATATATCAAATGGCTATACACAATACACCACTTTCAATAATTTAGTGGCGAACAATGGAAATCTCACAGAATTGAAAGTGAGATAAGAAAATCCCTTACTTTGTACTTTTTCCTTGGTCGAAGGTAGGTTTACCTCCTGTATAATGGAGAAATAATTTTTATTGAATTATACAAGAATCATTTACTTTAATATGATATCATATATGATCTTTTAACATTTATTTGTTAATAATATCTTAGAATTATCGTCATTTTGGGTGTTAACGGGTTCATTTTACTTTTTATTATTTGTTATGTGAGCCATATTCATTATTAATGGGATGTATATTATTCATATCTATAATTATATCAAGTCCTTAGATACTATTTTTAAATCATCAAATTATAATTATACTTGAATGGATATGATGGAGAATGAATCTCATCGCGTTTGTGGAGACGGTAGTCCGTACATATGCACGAGCGACAATATCATTATTTTGATATTAAAATAATATATAATTGGATGTTATATCATATATACAGAATCATTATCATGTTATATTTATTATTTACATGAGTTACACATCATTATTATACCCATCCAAATAATAATATATTGAATAAAAATTACACCACGGCGTGGAGACGGTAAGCCGTACGTACGCATGTATGGTGACATGTTATTCAAAGGATGGATAGAATACTGAATATGGTTGTACCATATTTATAACAACATCATAGTGTATATATGATACTGGAGTTATTATTTTATAATGGTAATAACAAATAAAGAGGAAGTGGAAGAAGAAAGGAACTTGAAAAGGGGTGGTGAAAACATTACCTCTTCTTCGGGTTCTTCCTTTTGATTTGATCAAAAGGGATCCTTAGGTTGGATTTATGATCAAAATAAGGCCTCTAGGATGTAGTGAGGGAAGTTGAGATAGTATTTGGGTAGGTTTTGGCCGAACAAAATGGCTTTGAAGGTGTGAATAAACGAGAAGGAGGAGTGCCCTTTTATAAGAGGGGTGAGGGGCACCTTTGGAAAAGCTAGAAATATTAATTTATACTAAATTCATATTCGGTTTATAATGGCTCCAAAGTTTATTATTTAAATTTTAAGGTGGGTATGGGTCGAAAACAACTCAACCAATAGAATTTAGACAGGTTTGGGTCATTATATTAACCTTATCTTTAGGTATTAAATCTTAGTTAATTACTTTTACTTTTACAATGTCTCTTTGTATTTTTATATTATATGGTTAATAAACTTACTATATACATCCAAGAGATCCCCAAGTGGT
This sequence comes from Viscum album, assembly GCA_963277665.1. Lineage (NCBI taxonomy): Eukaryota > Viridiplantae > Streptophyta > Magnoliopsida > Santalales > Viscaceae > Viscum > Viscum album. The sequence continues at coordinate 1,224,477,203 of OY728142.1, read as the reverse complement.
CCATTAATGATGTACCTATCATGATATAAGTCTCTTGGCCTAACCATAGATTTTGAAGAATTTAATATCAATTAATAATATAATATTTGTTTTAAGAACTCTTTTATGTCAATTTTGAAACTATTCAATAGTTTATTTTTTTGAAACTCATAACAGATTTATTACTTCGAAAAAAGTCAATTAAATCAATCATCATATATCATATTATCCTATAAAATTATTTTAATTCAGTAAAAGTTTCATATTATATTTATTTGGGTATTTATAATATCAATTATTTTAAATTTTCACTATTATAGTAATTACTTTATCATCATTGTGTCATAAATAAATTAAATTATTTAATGTCTAAAAATTATAAATAAAATATAATTATGTAGTAAATCTTTTTATCTTTATAATGAATATTTATAATCTAAAATCCAACATATATAACCCTATGTAAATATTGTTTTTCTAAAAGATATATGCTTGTGTCATTTTTGTATTTATTTTAACTTAATTAAAATAAAGTGTCATTATCACTTACAAGTGGATACATGGGGTCACAAAATCGACCCAAAGATGCCCATGGTCGACCATGTATCAACCAATAGGGTTAAGACACGTTTTAGGGTAATTTAGTATTATTATAATATTATTTTTTAACCTTTGTTTACCGGATTTACCCTTTAACCATGGTAAATAAAATATTTACCGAAGTAATTATCCAAAATGATTAAAAATAAAAGTTACATATTTACACAATTTGAACATCATGATTCCAAATATGGAATCCATTTTTCCAAATTCAAAACACAGAAGTGGCAGAAATTAATTTAAAATTAATTCCCGTTGTTAAAACAAAAAGCATGTTTTTAAGAGATAATAACTATCAAAAGATTGGCACTTGTTTATGTCTGGTTTAAATGTGAAATTATGTCCAATGACCCAAATTGTATTACATGGTAAAAATATATTCTAAATATACTTTAAAACCACTCAAATTCATAATTTATCACTATTAATTATTTTGATTAAAAAAGTTGTTTTTAATTAAAATTTAGTAATTTTTACTATTCATCAAAATATGAAAGTTATCCGAAAAGTACCAAAATTTCACCCTAGGCTAATTTCGATATTCCTAATCCAAAAATGAAGTCCATTTTGAGAGATAGAATTTATAAAATTTCAAAAAGTAGGTATTACTATTCATAACGGCTAGTTTGATTGGTTATGGTGTGTTAAAATCTCGAAGTTGCGTACAATGCACGCCATTGCATTATTCGAAAGGAAACATACCGAGGAAGATTGGGGTGTTACAGGTTGTGTCAATTGAATTAAACTGGGGTATGTGGGACCCCTAAGATAGGTTTGTTAGGTCGGTCCGACTGGGTCGGATCGGGCCCAAATTGAACCGGCCCCTATTTACTAAAATGAATGTATCTTGCAAATCAAGTGTCTTATTGATGAGTTGTTTATGGAATTGGTAGCCAATAGATGAGGCAGATCGTTTTTAATGCTATATGTTTACTTTCATGGATTTTGAGATGTGATGAATGGCTTGAGGATCAGTTCTCCCAAGCTTGCTATGTACGGAACCCCGCTGTTTGTTGAGACCTGAAGACTATTGACTATCGACTCTGTGTGGATCAACGATGTCCTATTGGGAAGAGACTCTCTGTGACCCGACATGCCCATAGTGGATATCGGTTCTATGTGAACTAGTAGAACCACAGTACTCGACTGGAGGAGTACCTCAGAATGGCCAAGGTGGGAAGCGGCTCTGTGTGACCCAGCGGGACTACGGGGGGGGGGGGGGGAACAACTATGTGTGACACAACATTCCCACAGTACTAATCATTGATGAGTACCAAAACAGTCCAAGGTTAGTGGGAAGTGTCTTCTATTTGACACGTCAGGCTCACTATACTTGATAGAGGAGGAGTTCTCCATCAGTTGAGGTGTTCATTGATGTGATTGATGTTTCTACTATCACTACCCTAAATAAATACCTCGTGAGAGCTTCCTTGTGATTTGTGATTTACATTGAGTGTTGTTGTGTGGTCTTTCCTTTTTAGGGGGGGGGGGTCCCTACTAAGTATCGCATTACTCACCCCTGCACGAGATCCTCCCACTCGTGTCATGTCCTGTGCAGAAGATCGAAATTTCGACAAAGACTTTGGTGGATCGTGACAAAGAGGTGTTTAGGGAGATGGGAACGACTAACACTACAATGGTGGACATGGTGGCCTAGGACTAGTTGGGACCCATTAGGACCTGGAGAACATGAATTTCTACCTCGGCTTCCAGTAGCTACACTACTCTTATGAACAAGTGTGGATTTATGCAGATGGGCATTAGAGTTCTTTTTGAACTTTTCAGTTTTCAGTTCTTTTGTTCGGTTTGTATTCTGGTCCACTTTTATTAGTCGTAATTTTACTCAGCATTGTATCAGTTGTACTTGTTTCCTTTTTAGTGTGTTGGAATTTGTTGGATGTGTGTCTGCAAACAGTTTCTCAGGAAAGTGCCTCCCACTTACAGGTTGATGCCTTCAGTGCTAGTCGCCATCCCCTAGCCTTTGGGAGGTGGCCTTAGTGTAGTCACGGCATGGACCTTGGGGGATGGGTCGTAACAAAGTTGTATGAGAGCACAGTCAGTCCTACCACAATGATTGGGAGTCTTTGTTTTATTTTGGGGCAATAGTGTTATGTTTTTTTAGTCAAACTTCTAGATTCAGAGAGTCCAGTGTTGGTGTGGCAGACGACGTATCCATACACCAGGACCTTGAATTATCATTTTTGGCACTATACATTAAAAAAATGGTTGAATAAGTGTATCTTTATTTTATTTTGAATAAAATTAAACACATCAAGTATATCCTTCTGACTATGGTACATCTTGATCTATCTCAAGATGCCTCCACATGGATAACCAGCCAGAATATCGATTCGAGGTCAGGGGGAGAACCCTCCTAGCGATAAGGTGTCTGTTCATGGACATGTTCTAGTGATGTCCCCACAGGGTGTTGCGCAAGTTCTACCACTACCCGATGGTAAGTATTAATTTCCGGTGGTTTCGTAAAAGGATGTGCACAGACTAAGTGCCCTGCATGAGTTTCAGAGATAGAGACCTCCCAGGATCAGGGGAGAGACTGATCCTCAGGTCACTGAGGACTGGCTGGAGGCAGTGACCTGGGTCATCCAATTAGTGAGGACACTTCTTGAACAGATAAAGATCTTAGCAATGAGCCTTCTGCATGGATCAGATGGGATATGGTATATCTTTACCACCCAAATGCATGATGAGGTGACCCTCACCTAGGTAGACGTTGATCGGATTTTATGGGAGGGGTTTTCCCCTTCTACCTCATACTTTGTGTGGATTCATGATATGTTTAACATACATAATGGTATCATGATTGTGGATGAGTACTCATGATGGGGTGCTAGATCAATCTCTACTCAGGATGGGGTTATTGACCAATCCCTTATGGTAAAGAGCCTCTTGGAGGAGTAGGTTCCCACAACTAAAGCTACCAGTAGAACCCAGGTGGCAGAGTCTTTGGCAGGTAGTAGACATGAGATGTGAGGGCCCAAGTTGGATAGGTATTTCATAGGACGACCCCAGGACTCAGGGTCGGCAGTGTGGTGTTCCCATTCAAGAGGGAGTTAGTAGGGATCTAGGTAGTGCATCATGTGCAGTGGGTAGGGACACAAGGCATGTGACTGGCCGAAACATCTTTCAGATGACCAGTAGACAGTCTAGGGGACACCGAGACAGAGGAAGCATTTTAAGTGATATGGTCTGTAGGGCAGTGGATGTGGCAGGGGAGTAGGCCGAGCAGCAGGTGGTGGGAAACAGTTTGAGTTGTTACCGCCACCACCCCCAGGTGGTCCACCCTGACCTTAGCGAGATGTCAGAAAAGGGGAGAGAATAGCTATAGAATCCCGACATTTTCTTACATTACTATTACATAATTTTTAAGATAAAAAACATAATAGTATTACACATAGAGGATCCAAATGTTTAGTGTCTTGGGAAAACTAGTACCATACATAACAAATAAAACATTAAGCATAAACATTTATTTAATTTCTTCTTCTCTAGATTCTTATTGGAACTTGTCCTCTCTTTAGTACACATAGCCACCTAAGGATATACATCAAAAGGGGTGAGCAAGAATCCTAGTAAGAGGATAGATAAGAACAATATAGCATGGGGTGAGCATAATCATGAAATAGGAAAAAGAACATGAACATGAGAGAAACATAAATAAAAGACTTGAAATGTGGCAATGCATAAAAATGAAATATCATGTTTTAGTGGTTAGCTACCACACATACTTATGAACCAAGCTAGAAACTTTTTAACACATCATTTGACATATACTCATGAGATTAATCACTTTACTCAATGCATTGGAGCACTGTATAATTCTGGGTGCTCCCGTCACTTTGAAACATTCATATTTCACTATATAATTCCGGGCACACCCGTCACACCATGACATTATCATTATCATGATTTCCACATAGAACACATATCAAAAGTGAACATAACTAACCCATGTAAAGGAATGGTTTTCATCTCATTAGAATACATTCATAATCTTTGGGTTCCCAAAAGACAGAGGGAACAACATACTTGACACAAGAACCATCAACCATGAATGAGAGGTAAAAGTTGAGTTCTTAAAAGAAGAGTTCTTTTGGAAAACATTTGGATAGACATAAACTTTATTATAAAACATTTATATCCTATAAAAGGTAAAATAATTATGATGAAATTATCTTTATGGAGTAACCATATCAAAATGGAGTGAAAAAAGGAGAACCCGAAGGAAGAAAATTGAGTTCGATATTTCCCCTTACCTTGTATCTGAATGATTCCTTCTCATTAATGTCCTATATAATGACATTATATTCAGTAATTAGAAATTAAAAAACCTTTTATACATTAATAGGGTTCATTCTGGTTTCATTATGTCATGTTATGTTCCTTTTTATGACTTATATAATTTAAAAACATTGTTCGGGGACGTTCGTTTTATGGTTTTTCTTCGGTGGTTCACTTGTATTCATAAATTGATGTTCGGGTAGAACATGGGTAAACATCTAGAACTGATATTACATGTTATTAATGATATTACAGGAGTTATAATGATCTTATAATGAATTATATTATATCTATTTGGATGAATCATTAGATAAGAATTAAATGGTTATTGTTTGAGTTAATTTGGGCGGTTTTTCGATCACAATGAACTTGTTTTAATTTATCACTTAGTAATATGTTCATAAGTCAGTTTCAGAACTTTAAATAGGACATAATACATATAAAATATTCTGTTTCAACCATAAAAATGGTTTCATTACCTGATCTGAAAGTAGAAATGTAAGAAGAAAGCATGTCGTTCTTGAAGGAGATAAATTAACACCTCACGAACAACGTTCTCTTTAATAAAATAAAAGGAAGAGGGAAAGGGAGTTTGGATGATATAATATCCCATTAGCATCAAAAAATTATATTGTATTTATGATAATAGAGTTAAAATACCATTCGGGTTAAGATATGTGGGGAGATATCATGAAATGGACTTGAACTTGAAAGGAAATTAAAGGAGAAGAGGGAGAGAAATTACCTCTTGAATCCTTCTCTTGAGAACCTCCTTAAGGGCCTAAGATTGGTATTTTGATGAGACCAGAAACTCTTGGACGTGGGGAAGGGGATAGGGAGGATGTTTGGGCTGAGTTTAGATAAGGTTTGGAGCTTAAGAGGTGTGAGGGAATGAGGGTGTGAAGGGTGGTTTTTATAGTGGAGGGGATGGGTAAATTTTTAATATTTAATTCATTATTTTTTTATTTCTCTCAAGACAACCAATAGTATTGTTTCATATGAACCATAATAGTAATAAGTTAATGTGAGTTTGAACCAAGTGGTCTTGCATCACTTGTTATGTCAAGAATAGTGTATTTAACTGTTAAATTGTATATACGGTATTTTATCGTATTTAACAATTCATCAAAAATTTGAGTTTTTCAGAAAAATACCAAAAATTTACCCTAACCATTTTTCAATGTGTAGAATTCAAAAATGAAGTCCATTTTTCAAAATTAATTTTCTAAATATTTTTAATTTAATTTTTAAATAAAGTCATAATTAATTCGAAAAATAACGATCTTAAAGGTGCACATAGTTTTATTTCTCATTGAAAAATTAATTATGATCACATTATCTTATTGCCTTAAGAAAATAAAATAAAATTATTATTTACTATTCATAAGGGTTATATTACTATTCATTTTACTATTCATAAGGGTATGTTACTATTCACCCAGAAAAACAAGTTTGTTCTATCAGACTCTAAAAAATCATCTTGAACACAACCGTGTATGTCAGGTTTTTAAAATTCCAAACACATAAGTGACAAACTTATGTTTAAAGGACACTTATCACTTAGTAGTTCATTATTTTTTGCATTCATGTTATTTTATGACATAATTTTAAGATGGGAATTTTCATTGAAAAACTTTGGGTCGTTACATTCCCCCCCCCTTAAGAAATTTCACCCTCAAAATTTCGTTTTACATAAACAGGTGAGGGTACTTCTCCTTCATCACCTCTTCTGGTTCCTAGGTTTCTTCCTCAAAGTTATGATTCCTCCACAACACTTTGACAAGGTGGGTTGGCTTGTTGCGTAGAAACTTATCACTTTGGTCCAGAATCATTACTGGCTCCTCCTCATAGTAGAGATCATCTTCCAGCTGCACCACCTCTAAGTTTAGTACATGTGCGGGATCTGGTATGTACTTCCTCAGGAGTGATACGTGAAAAACATCATAAACTCAAGCCATATTCGTTGGAAGTGAAAGATGATAGTCCACGACTCCTATGCGGTCAAGGATCTCAAAGGGGCCAATGTACCTTGGGCATAGCTTCCATTTCTTCCCAAATCGCATGACTCTCTTCCATGGAGATATTTCAAGGAAGACATTATCTCTAATGTCGAACTCCAAGTCCCTTCGACAATTGTCATTATAGCTCTTTTGCTGACTTTGAACAACATTGATGTGTTTCTGGATGACTTGAACCTTCTCTATCATCTCTTGAACAAGATCAAGTCCAAGTATCTTTCTTTCTCTAACTTGATCCCAACAGGTTGGAGTTCTACATCACTTTCCATAAAGAGCTTCATATGGAGTCATCTGAATACTCAAGTGGAAGCTATTGTTGTATAAGAACCCAACCAATGGGAGATGCTGATCCCAACCACCTTTGAATTCAAAAGAGTAGGATCTTAGGATATCTTCAAGTGTATGAATAGTCCTTTCAGACTGGCCATCAGTTTGGGGGTGATAGCCCATGCTGAAATTTAATTTAGTACTCAAAGCATGTTGAAGGATCCTCCAGAATTTAGATGTGAACCTTGGATCACGGTCAGAGAAAATTGAGAGTGGAACACCGTGCAGTCTCACCACTTCCTTCAAATATATATTTGCAAGTTGTTCAAGCAATAGATCTTCCCAAATAGAGATAAAATGGGCAGTCTTGGTGAGTCGGTCAACCACAACCCATATCAGATTATTTCCCTTTGACGTCTTTGGGAGACCCGTGACAAAGTCCATAGTAACATTTTCCCGTTTCCACATGGGTATAGGCAATGGCTACATCATACCTTTGGACTTTTGTCACTCAGCTTTATCTTGCTGACATACCAAGAACCTTGATATATATTCCGCAACCTCCTTCTTCATGTTATCCCCCAGTAGTGTTTCTGGAGATCATGATACATCTTGGTACTCCCAGGATGGATAGAGAAAGTTGATCTATGAGCATTGTCCAATAGCTCCTTCTTTATCCCGGGTGATGAAGGTAGACAAATCCGCGTTCCAAACCAAATCACACCATCATCATCGATATGGAACTCTTGTAGCTTCCCATCCTTTACTACATTCACTCTCTTTTGTATCTCCACATCATCCCATTGTGCTTCCTTAATCTTCTCCTAGATGAATGGTTTCACAACCATTTGGGAATGGTAGGATGTATCCCCTGCCCTTAATATTTCCAAATCCATTATTTTCATATCCATGAAGATAGGGTCTTTCCCAATCCATAGCATGGATAGAGTAGCAGGTTCTTTTCTACCTAGAGCATCAGCTATCTTTTATGCCTTTATAGGATGAAAGTGAATAGAGAAATTGTAGTCCTTTATTATCTATAACCATCACCTTAAATTCATGTTGAGCTCCTTTTGTGTGAATATATACTTTAGGATCTTATGGTCAGTGTATATGTCACAATTCTCTCCATAAAGGTAGTTCCACCAGATTTTCAATGCAAAAATCACGGATGCCAGCTCTATATCATGCATCAGGTAGTTCTTCTCATGGATCTTCAATTTTCATGAGGCATAGGCTATCACATTATCATTTTTCATGAGTACACAACCCAAGCCTTTCTTTTAAGCATCACTTTATATCACAAAACATTCTCCACTTTTCAGTAGCGTGAGTATAGGTGCAGTGATCAGCCTTCTCTTTAGCTCCTTGAATCTTCCCTCACATTCTTCCGTCCAGACATATTGTACCCCTTTCCTTGTTAACTTAGTTAGCCGGCTTGACAATTGTGAAAAGTTTCTCACAAAACGTAAATAGTATCCATCTAATCCAAGAAAACTGCAAGTTTATATGACACTAGAGGGAATGGGCCATTCCTCATTCGCCTTTGTCTTTGAAGGATCCACAGAAATTCCCTCACTTGTGATCACAACTCCCAAGATCATTACATGCTTCATCCAAAAATCACACTTGCTGAACTTGGCATATAACTTCTCCTTTCCTAATGTCTCCAACACAAGTCTTAGATGTTCTTTATGTTCCTCCTTGATCTTGGATTAGATGAGAATATCATCGATAAACACTACCACAAATTTTTCGAGGTAATGTCTAAAGACTCTATTCATCAAATCCATGAATATTGTAGGGGAATTAGTAAGTCCGAAGGGCATCACCAAAAACTCATAGTGCCCATACCTTGTACGGAAGGAAGTCTTCTGAATATCTTCCTTCTTCACCTTTACCTGATGATATCTAGAATGAATATTCACCTTTAAGAAGTATTGAGAACCTCTTAATTGATCGAACAGGTCATTAATCCTTGGAAGATGATACTTGTTCATTATGGTGATATTGTTGAGTTCCCGATAATCGATACACAGTAGCATTGTTCCATCCTTCTTCTTCACAAAGAGCACTGGTTTAACCCAAGGTGATGCACTAGGGATTATGAACCCTCTGTCCAGATGCTCTTGCAGATGCTTCCTTAAATCCTCTAGTTCGATAGGGGCCATCCTATAGGGAAAATTCGAGATAAGTGTATCTCCAGGTATGTGTTCAATTAAGAACTTTACCTCATGATCCGGGGGAATTCTGGGTAACTATTCGGGAAATACATCGTTGTATTCCCTCATTATGGGCATTTCCACAAGGTTTGCACTTTCCTTCGACTCAACCATTTGGGCGAGGTATGCTTATTCATAGGGAATAAACACCCACACCATTGAAGGATTTTTCAAAGGAGATTCATGATCTTCCTTGAATTGGTATAAAAGCCTGCGATAGTTCGGAATATGAAATGATATTTCCTTTTCCCGATAGTTGATATGTGCTCTATAGAATGAGAGCCAATCCATTCCCATTATAGAATCTAATTCCATCAAGGGAAGTATTACGAGATTTTCCAGAAGAATCTTCCCACACACGACAATGGGAGAAGATTCAAACACTTGGGTTATAATGATTGAAACACTTGGTGTTTTTACAGATATCTCTACTTCAAGGTTTCCAGGCTTCGATTCTATAGTTCTAGCAAACATGCAAGATATAAAGGAATGCGTAGAACCAGAATCAAGTAAGACTTCTTCCATTCTTGAGTGAATAGTAAGTGTACATTGTATGACTTCATTATCATTCTCCAACTCTGTAGTGGTGATGGAATAAGCCTTCCCTTGTTCCTTTGGCTTTGGTGGCTGTTGACGCTGATTACCCTCGAGAGCTCAAGGTTTAGTGCACTGGTTTTCATAGTACACTAGCTCCCTACAATTGTAGCATTTAACCATGAGTGGTTCTCTCCTTTCATCAGCTACATTATCATTCATTATCGTGTCTTTTCAACACTATTGAGCATGGTGTCCTTCTTTCCCACACTTGAAGCATTTCCCCATCCCTTTGAGGTAGTTACCATGGTGCAACATCCCACATTTTTGGCATGTGGGTTGTTGATTTTTCTTCCCACCTTTGTCATTAGATCCACCAGCTTTAAACTCCATCTTTCTTTTCTTATCACCATAGCCATGGGACCATTCTCCAAACTCCATCTCCACTTTGAGATCACATAAAACAACTTCTTCATAACTCCCAAAGTCTCGAATTGCAAGAGCCTTTCTAAGGTGTGGTTTTAATCCACTAAAGAATATATCAATTTTTCTATCATTATTGATAACAAAACCTGGAGCGTACCTTGCAAGCCTTGTGAAATTCGCTTCATAGTTTATGACAGATTCTCTTACTTTTTTTTATCTCTATAAACTCTCTCTCCATCTTCTTAAGAATATTTCATGGGAAATACTTATTAGGAAACATTATCTAAAAGTCTTCACATTCCATCTCTTCAATTTCCTCCCTTGGCTTGGTGTTCTTAATCAAAGCCCACCATTGATCAAATTCTCCATCTAGATGATAAATGGATAGGGTCACCTTCTTCATCTTAGAATTATTAAGAACAAATATGATCTTCTCCATGGAGTTAACCCACTGTTCCGCAACTAGTGGATCGAAAGATCCACTAAACGCCGGTGGTCGTTGCCACATAAAACATTCGATAGCCAGTTTCTCCCTCTTTGGTGAAGGAGGAAATTCCCCATTATTATGGTTATTGTTCATAACCTACGATAATTGGGTAAGCATCACCATGAAGTTTTTAACTCCTCCTCCCAAATCATTGGGGATGTCGTTCGGGCAATTGTTTCATTGGCCCTCACACGAGTTGTTGGCCTAATTTCTCCCGGTTCCCACCATTTTCTAAAATAGAAAAGGTTAGAACAAAAAATAAGTAAACAAGTTATGAATAAATTATTCATTTAAAAAATTTATACAAAAAACATAACATATGGTTTCCCTATGTAAATATTCTTGTGTACCTAATTGTACTTAGTCTCATGCTAGAGGTTTTCTCTAGGGTTCACTAATCCTAATTCCAAAATTAACGAAACCTTTCCTCTGATACCAACTATATCATCCTGACCTATTCATACATTACTATTACACCATTTTAAAGATAAAAAATATAATAGGATTACACATAGAGGATCCAAAGGTTTAGTGTCTTGGTCAAACTAGGACCATACATAACAAATACAACATCAAGAATAAACATTTATTTAATTTCTTCTTCTCTAGTTTCTTATTGGCACTTGTCCTCTCCTTAGTACACATAGCCACCTGAGGATATACATAAAAAGGGGTGAGATAGAATCCCATTAAGAGGATATATAATAACAATATAGCATGGGGTGAGCATAATCATGACATAGCCAAAAGATCATGAACATGAGAGGAACATAAATAAAAGACTTGAAATGTGGCAATGCATAAAAATAAAACATCATGTTTTAGTGGTTAACTACCAAACATACTTGTGAACCATGTTAGAATCTTGTTAACACATCATTTCCCATATACTCATGAGATTCATCACTTTACCCAATGCATTTGAGCACTGTAAAATTCTGGGCACACCCATCACTTTGAAACCTTCATATTGCGCTATATAATTCTGGGCGCACCCGTCACATCATAACATTATCATTATCATGATTTCCACATAGAACACATATCTAAAGTGAACATAATTAACCCATGTAAAGTAATGGGTTTCATCTCATAATAATACATTCATAGGCATTGGGTTCCCAAAATAAAGAGGGAACAACATACTTGATACAAGAACCATCAACCATGAATGAGAGGTAAAAGTTGAGTTCTTAAAAGAAGCGTTCTTTTTTAAAACATTTGGTTAGACATAAACTTCATTAGAAAACATGTATATACCAGAAAAGGTAAGATAATTATGAATAAATTATCTTTATGGAGTAACCATATCCAAATGGATTGAAAGAAGGAGAACCCGAAGGAAGATAATTGAGTTTGAGATTTCCCCTTACCTTGTATCCGAATGCTTCCTTCTCATTAATGTCCTATATAATGACATTATATTCATTAATTAGAAATTAAAAAGCTTTTTATTCCTTAATAGAGTTAATTATGGTTTCATTATGTCATTTTATGTTCCTTTGGATGACTTATAGAGTTTAAAAACATTGTTCGGGGATGTTCGTTTTTATGGTTTTTCTTGTGTGGCTCACTTGTATTCATAAATTGAAGTTTGGGTAGAACATGGGTAAACATCTAGAACTGATATTACATGATATTAATGATATTACAAGAGTTATAATTATCTTATAATTAATTATATTATATTCATGTGGATGAATCATTAGATAAGAATTAAATGATGATTGTTTGGGATAATTTGGGCGGGTTTTCAATCACAATGAACTTGTTTTAATTTATCACTTAGTAATATGTTCATAAGTCAGTTCCATAACATTAAATAGGAAATAATACATATAAAATATTCTATTTAAATCATTAAAATGGTTTCATGACCTGATCTGAAGGTACAAATGGAAGAAGAAAGCATGTCGTTCTTGAAGGTGATAAATTTACACCTCATGAACAACGTTCTCTTTAATAAAATAAAAGGGAGAGGGAAAAGGAGGATGGATGATATAATATCCCATTAGCATCATAACATTACCTTATATGTATAATACTAGAGTTACAATACCATTTGGGTGAAGATAGGTGGGGAGAGATCAAGTAATGAACTTGAACTTGAAAGGAAATTAAAGGAGAAGAGGGAGAGAAATTACCTCTTGAATCCCTCCTTAAGGGACTAATCTTGGTCTTTTAATGAGACCAGAAGATCATGGACGTGGGGGATAGGCTAGGGAGGATGTTTGGGCAGATTTTATAGAAGTCTTGGAGTTTGAGAGGTGTGAGGGAATGAGGGTGTGAAGGGTGGTTTTTATAGTGGAGGGGAGGGGTAAATTTTGAATATTTAATTCATTATTTTATTATTTCCCTCAAGACAACCAATAGTATTGTTTCATGTGAAAAATAATAGTAATAAGTTCATGTGAGTTCGAACCATGTGGCCTTGTATCACTTGTGTTGTCATGAATAGTGTATTTAATTGTTAAATTGTATATACGGTATTTTACCGTATTTCACTATTCATCAAAAATTTGAGTTTTTCAGAAAAATACCAAAAATTTACCCTGACCATTTTTCAATGTGTAGAATTCAAAAATTAATTCCACTTTTCAAAATTAATTTTATAAATATTATTAATTTAATTTTTAAATAAAGTCATAGTTAATTTGAAAAATAATAATCTTAAAGGTGCACTTAGTTTTATTTCTCATTGAAAAATTAATTAAGATCTCATTACCTTATTGCCTTAAGAAAAGAAAATAATATTGTTATTTACTATTCATAAGGATCATATTACTATTCATTTTACTATTCATAAGGGTATGTTACTATTCACCCAAAAAAACAAGTTTGTTCTATCAGACTCCAAATATCATCTTGAAGACAACCGTGTATGTCGGATTTTCCAAATTCCAAACACAAAAGTGAAAAACATATGTTTAAAGGACAGTTATCACTTAGTAGTTCATTGTGTTTTTCATTCATGTGATTTTATGACATAATTTTAAGAATGTAATTTTCATTGAAAAACATTGGGTTGTTACAACAGCTTTAGGCAGTAGAGCCTTATGTCCATAACGCTCCAGAGATGATCTGAGGTATGATCTGTGTCTTCTCTACCATTTATGCAGTTCTTATAGACATAGGTTCTAGTCACTTCTTCCTTTCCACCGCTCCAGTTTAGAGCTCAATGATTCTAGTGTAGTCGTTGGCTCGATCTATCACGACCCATCATCCGGGGCCTGTGCCATGACTACCCCAAGCCCACCTTCCATAGGCCAGGGGCGACAACTAGCACCAAATGTGTATTCCCTAAAACTGGGAAGGCATTTAATTTATAACCTATAAACATTAGCAAAAAAACACATATCAAGATACAAATTCAAGTCAACTGTATAATAAACAATTGAGGAATGTAATTAAAAAGGGGCCAGAATAAAAGTCCAACTGGAAAGTACAAGTACAACTGAAATGAAATGCAACTGAAGAAAAGGAGAAGTCAGATGATGGGTTGTCCTCTGAGGTTCCTACCTGAAGGGTATGTAAAAATTGCCTCCTTAGCACACCACGTCCGTCCGTCTCCTCCACGTACCGTCACGCCGTATGGTCCACCTCCCGGTATCGTCCCATCCTAGTACTCTCAGCCTCAGTCAGCGCTGTCTGTCGTCTGCATCCAACACAACAAGGTACGGGCATAGCCCGTGTAGGGGTGAGTATAACAATACTTAATAGGGACCCCGAGACCCTCACGGTCTCACAAAATCCACCAAGGATAAACCACAAGTAAGAATTCAACAGATAACCCTACTTAGGTATATGCCCATACATATACCTATGTTATCAAGTAATCTATCTCAATCATGAAGAAAACACAAGAAAAATTGACTCATCTCAAACCAATATTTTATTCTAGGGGTAGTATCAAGTAACATCCCCAGTCACATTGTCAAAACCTCAGCTGCTGGAGAACTCCTCATCTATCGAGTATAGTGGACCTGTCGCGACACCAAGGGGCTTCCCACTAACCTTGCACTACAGAGGTACTCATCTTGTTGAGTATCGTGGATCTGCTGAATCACAAAGAGCGCTCCCCACCGTGGGTCTGCCGCGTCACCAAGTGCGCTCCCCCTCATACCCTACTGAGGTACTCCTCCTGTCGAGTACCATGGGTCTACCGCGACACCAAGGCGCTCCCCACTATGGGTCTTCCGTGACACCAAGGTGCTCCCCAATGGGCTAGTCAAGTCACTTCGAGTCTAATCAGTCAGCAGTCGTCAGGTCTCAACCAGCTACTAGGTCTCTGCACTATGCTCGCTCGTCTCTGGGAGGATCTGCTCCACAAGCTACTGGTCGATAATCCAACTATCATGGTTTCCCACGAAGAAGTATCTCAAAAATCCGCTACGTCATAGGTGTCTCAACGTAATAGACAGGGCCTCAATTGGATGCTCGGTCTGTGTGTTATTAGCCTTTTAGTCCCTGGGGCCATGTTGGATTCGTGTTCGATCCAACCAAAAGATTCCCCAACTCAATCCAAAACTCAGTGGGGTATACTCAAAGGGACCCTCATGCTCCATGATTTCCAACGCGGCTGATGGTTCATCAAACGGACGTCTGATGTCAAAGTTATTACCAAAAGAAGTAAAAGGGTCATAGTGTGCCAAGGTCCAGTCCGACCCGGTCGGACCGACCAGCCCGACCTTGTATGGGTCGACCCAGTTCAGGTGGACCTGGCCCGACCCGCTGGGTTAGGCACAACCCGTGATGCGGTCCGGTCCGCTGGGCGGTCCGGTAGCCAGCGAGGGCTGCGAGGGGCCGCAGAGGTCGCGAGGCAGCGAAGGCAATGAGTCGGCTCAGTTACGGGGGTGCCCTGAGGTTGCAGGGATGCTCGGGCTGGCTTGGGGCAGCTCAGTAGGGAGGGCACCATGAGGGTAGTTCAGCCCAGAGGGAGCCGCGAGGCTGATTCGACCAGGAGGGCACCACGAGGGTGGTTTGGCCTAAAGGGCACCGCGAGGCTGGTTCGGCCGGGATGGCACTGTGAGGCCAGCGAGGCTTGGGTGTCTTAGAGGGCTGGCAGGTAGCTTGGGAGGCCGGTAGGTGGCGTGAGCCAGGGCGGCTCTGAGGGCCAGCGACGGCCCGACCGGTTCCTCCGGGACACCGGTGTGCGGCGGGGCGCGGGGCCGGTTCGGCCGAGAGGCCGGAGCACTGCGGGGCAGCTCGATCGAGGAACTGAGCTGGGGCGCGTAGCTAGTTCGGCTGGGTGGGCAGAGCACCTTGGTGAGGGTGGCTGGCCTATTCAGCCGGGAGGTCGGAGCACTGCGGGGGCAGCACGGGTCGGTGTGGCTGAGGGTGGCGGCGTCATTGCCTCTGTCATCATCCTTTATTCCGAAGAACACCACAAAGAAGAACGGAATAGGGGGCCAATACATGTTTTCTTGGCCCACACCCTCCGCGTTTAGAGTGGTAGCATATGGCTCAACAAGAAAGACGAATGTCATGCTTACAACTTCCGCAATGTCTCATTCCCAAACAAAAAATGAAACAAAGATAATAATATGGGAAATTATTATCAAGCATATAATCCCCCTACCTTGGGTTGATACGTTGACAGAGTCATGGGGAAGAAGACAAATCGTTGGGAAAAGACGGACGTCGGTGTCGTCGGTTTTTCCTTGACCGTCGGTTTGTACGTTGATTCGTCGTAGTCGAAGACGTCCTATGTCAGAGGAAGTCTTGAGGAAGGATGAAGTCGGGGTCGACATTCTTCATTGTCCTTCTTCGTTGGAAGAATGTGTTCTTCATTAGAGATCTTTTCTCTCAGATCTCCTCCTCTCCCCAATTCCACCCAATTGCAAAGAGTTCCAAAATAATAGATTATGCAATCTATTATTTTATTTGAAGAATTCAAAAGGTTTCCTTAATTATGGCGGGTGGCATAATTAAAGCATGAGGGTTGGCACAATTAAATTATGGAGGAATTCAAGAGGCTTCTCCACATTAATGAGTGAGTTGAGAGGTTTTATTCTCCCCACATTAATAGGGGTTGGGTGGTCCCCACCCCCAAATTCAAATTGGAAGGTTTTGAGATCTTGGGTGGTCCCCAACACAATAAATCTAGAATAGGATGTTTTAGTTTCGATGGACCCCACCCCTAAACATACACATGGTGGGTGTTTACAACAAAATAAAATAAATCGTGTATTTATTTTATTTTATTATTTCCACAAAAAACCCAAAAACTAACTTTCACCCTTGACAATCTATCGTCGAGGTGAAAGTTTCCTTAATGGAATACCATCACTACGAGTTCAATGATGCCCTCAAATTTTAATTCCGAGCACCATTTCAAATGTTAGACAAAACCAACTCTTGTGTTTACTGAACGTACCCGAACAAAACTTCAGAAATTGATTCTGGGCACACTTGGCCTCAGAATCATGCGCCGTCAATTTTCGCAGACTCGTAAAATTTCCATTTAATTAAAAAAATACATGTAAATTCCAGGTCTTTACATTCTCCGCACCTCAGGGATCTACATCCCCGTAATCCACAATTAAAAACTAGGAAAAAAGTTGGGGGTACTGAGCATGCATCTGAGTCTCCCACTCCCATGTGCTTTCCTAGAGGTTCCCATGCTGCCTACGAACACACACCAGAGGTATCGACCACCCACGTAGGACCTGCTCCTTTGGATCCTCAATCTCCACCGGAACCTCTATAACATTCACCCCATCATCAATGTCTAGCTCGCCACAGTCAATGATTAGATAATGGTTATGCGGGTATCTCTTCAGCTGGGATACGTGGAAGGCGTCATACACCTAGTGAAACTGTGGTGGAAGATCTAAGAGGTAAGACACCTTGAAAAATTTGATGAGGACCTGAAAATGTCAAATGAATCTCAGAGATAACTTGCCACCTTAGCCAAATCTCAGTAAACCATGTCGAGGTGAGACCTGTAGAAAGACATGGTCACCATCCTCGAACTTCATATGTCTTCGTCTCCTATCAGCATACGACTTCTGCCTGCTCTATGCAGTCTTCATCCACTTCTGGATGACCTAAACCTTCTTTGTGGTAGCCCATACCATCTCTAGTAACACTAGTGTTGACTCCCCAAGGTCAGTCCAGCACAAAGATGATCTGCAAGGTTGCTCGTACAATTCTTCAAAAGGTGACATCCCAATGGTGGAGTGATAGATGTTGTTGTATGCAAACTCCACCAAAGGCACGTGATCCTACTAGGTGCGACCGAAGTCAACGACACAAGAGCGGAGCATGTACTCAAGGGTCTAAATCGTTTGCTCAGTCTGGCCATCCATCTAAGGAGGGAAGGTGGTGCTCAAACGAAGTTGTATCCCAAAATCCTCCTGTAACCCCTTCCATAGTCTGGAAGTAAAAGTGCATCACGATCAGAAACGATCGTCGAGGGTACTCAAGGTAACTGCACAATCTCCTACACATAAAGGCGTCCCAAGCTCTCTATTGAACCCTGCTCTCTAATAGGTAGGAAGTGGGCCGACTTGGTGAGTCGGTCAACGATCACCCAGATAGAGTCATGTCCCCTTGATGTACATGGAAGTACTGTCATGAAGTCTATGGATATCCCATCCCACTTCCACTATGGGACCTCTAAAGGCTGAACCAAGCCTGCTGGTACCTGATGCTCCGCCTTCACTTGCTAACAAGTGAGACATCGAGAGACAAACTCTGCGACTGCTTTCTTCATACCCGACCACCAGTGCTGTCGTCGGAGGTCTTGGTACATCTTCCCCACTCCTGGATGTACTGCTAGATGGGATGTTTCGAATTCCCTCAACACTTCCTCCTGGAGTGACACTGGTACCATGGTACGTCCTCTGGAGAGGATGATGTGCTTCCCACCTTCAGAAAATTCATCAGGTGCCTGTCCTGTGGATATCTTAGCACATCATCCCTCGCAGTCAGCACACCCATGTTGTGCGTCCCTGACTCGCTGAAGAAGTGGGGGAGTGACCGTAAGAGATTGAGGAAAGGTTGATCCATCTCTATCCACAAAGGATATCTGTAAAGCGGCCAGCTTCTCCATCACCTCACCTAGAAGCTGTATACCAGACCTCTTGCTAAGTGCATCTACTACAACATTCCCCTTCCTAGGAGTATATACTATCTCGAAGTCAATGTAATGGAGGACCTCATGCCAACGTCGATGTATCAGGGTCAGGTCCTTCTGAGAGAAGATATACTTGAGACTCTTGTGATTAGAGTACACTGTAAAACATTCACCCATAAGATAGTGTCGCCACATATCCAAGGGGAAGACCACTCCTGATAACTCCAGGTTATGGGTAGAGTACTTATGATCATCTATTTTCAGCTGTCGAGAACTATATGCATTCACTACTCGCTCCTGCATCAGGACACATCCGAGTCTGGTCCCTGATGCGTTGCAGTAGACTACGTACCCTACGCATTCCTCTGGAAGCCTCAATATGGGGGCACTAGTCAGCCTCTTCCTCGGATCCTAAAATCTCTACTGAAATCTATTCGAACACATGAAGGGTATCCCCTTCTTCGTCAAGGCTGATAGTGGCATAGAAACTCTAGATACGTTTGGCACAAACCTCCGGTAATATCCAGCCAAACCCAAAAATCTCGGTACATCCATCACACTCCTGGATGGCTTCCCAAAAAGTACCACCTCAATCTTCACTGGATCCACTACAACTCCAGCTTCAAGGATAACATGTCCAATAAAGTGAACTTCTCGGATCTAGAACTGGAACATTGAGAGCTTACCATAAAGCTGGTGCTCTTCGAGTGTGTCTAGTACTACCCGCAAATGGTAGGCATGCTCCTCCTCATTAGTCGAGTAGATCATAATGTCATCGAAGAAGAATACTATGAAAAGATCATGGTATGGCTGAAAGATCCTGTTTATGAGTCCCATGAACACTACTGGAGCATTGGTAACACCGAATGGAATAACCAAGAACTTGAAATGGTCATACATGCATCTGAATGTCCTCTTCTGCACATCCTCGTCTCGCACTCTCAACTGATGACAGCCTGATCTGAGGTCTATCATCGAGAACCATCGTGCTCCCTTTATCTGATCAAATAGTTCATCAATCCTTAGGAGTGGGTACATCTTCTTCATAGTCACCTGGTTCAGGCACTGATATTCCACACAAAGCCTCAAGCTCCCATCATCCTTCTTGGAAAATAGAATTAGGGCTACCCAGGGAGAAGCACCGGGCTGGATTAATCCCTTCCACTGCAAGTCCTCCAGATGTACCCATAGCTCACGAAGCTATGCGGGAGCCATCCGATATGCTGGTGTAGATATTGGTGTCATCCCAGGGTACAAGTCAATGTAAAACTCTACATCTCTCCGAGGAGGTAGACCCCAAACATCATTAGGGAAAACATCTGTGTACTATTCCACCACTACAGGATAGCTCGAACTCTCCACATCAATAGTTCTGAGGGTATGTCTAGCCGATTGATGAGTGATCGGCTGCACTCTCCTCTGGGTAAGTCCATCCTGCGTTGTAAAGTCTCCCTTCTCACCAGTGAAGGTAAACCTGGTCCCATTCGTGTGGACACACCACACTTTGTGCCTAATACAGTCAATCTCTGTATGGACTGTAGATAACTAGTCCATAACCAAGATGACGTCATAAGGACTTGACACCGCTACTATGAGATCCCAACAGAAGCTCTCGCCTCCTAGAGTAAGCTCACACTAATGTCACTAGTGTGTAATCATCGAATCCTCTCTCGTAGTATTCTCTAGTCGTACGGATCGATCCAACGGCTCCATCAGAATATCCAAGCTCCGAACGAGGGCAGTGGAAATAAAATAATGACTGACACCTATATCTATAAGTACTGTAGTGATGGTGGAATAGACACAGATCGTACATCATGTCATCTCCGGAGTGCCATGGTCATAGGCCTCAGTTGCCTAGAGCTGAACTCTACCCTATCCACCTGCTCCTTGTGGTTGGGGTGGACCTCTAGGTAGTGGTGGAGGTAACATCTCGAATTGTCACCCAATGCCAGCTGCACGACCATCTCTTCTACAACGTCTTCCTTCTCCCTACGGATTTCCATGATCAAATATATCTCTTTTCCTGGGAGGTCCCTCGACCGTCTTCTGATCATCCACGCGGAAGGTCAGATAGTCACGAGCCATGTGGCCCTGCCCATCGAATGTGAAACACTAACCCCTCCTGGCATGTCTATCTCTGCCTTGGGTGCCCCACACAACCGACTCTGAATCCTATGGTCCTCCACCTATAGGTCTGGTCCTTTTGGACCTCTGCGACATTTGTCTACTTACAACTACAGAAGACTCCGCTACGTGTCGACTGGTGGTGGGTATTGCTGCTGGTGACTTCTCAGCAAGGATACTATCCACAAAGAGGGCTCTCTTTAACACCCCTTCCTGCATCAGGATGCAGATTGAGATCATTGATGCCCTGATCTCCTACCTCAACCCCTGCTCAAAGGTATGGGACCTAAATAAAGGGTCCTGCAACATATCAGTGGAGTAACGTGAGAGGTTAGTGAACCTCGCTAAGTACTGAGCTACTGTCATGCTGCCCTGATGCAGATGAAGTAGCTCCTATATGCACACTACATGAAGAGTCGTTGAAACGAACTTTTCTCGAAACGGGATCTCAAAGTCTACCCAGAGAAGCATCACCTCATCATGAAACTGGAACATCAAGCTCCACCATCTGCCTGCTTCTTCCTGTAGAAGGATAGCAGAAAGGATCAACATGAGGTCTGCTGGTGTCCCTAACAGTCGAAAGACTGTCACCACAGCCTCCAGCCAATCCTCATCCGCCTGTGGGTTCATCTCTCCCTTGAACCTAGGTGGCCTCTGGCACTATAACTCCTGTAACGCGCTCAAAAAACATTCACCCTCTACTGCTAGGGCTGGTTGTATTAGTGGCCCAATGGGTAATGGTACTGCTGGTGCCTCCACTGGTTCCTCTACTGGAAAAGGGGCATGCACCGAGGCCTCGTCACTCAGCAGGCTATCAGTGCGTACAACTCTCGGAACTCTTGTTGGCTGTCTGCGTGGAGGCATCCTAAAATGAAATAGGTGTGCTCTGGTCAAAAAGTTGACCTGGTGAGCTGACACAGTCAAAAGATAAACCTAGTGATCTAACTCAAGGAGTTCAAAAATAAAAATCTTTAAAACACACACACAATTAGTGTTTTCATGCACTAAGTCATAAATCAGATGTTAGAGTCCTGGTGTATGGATACATCGGCTGCCACAGCAACACTGCATTCCATAAACTGATAACCACACTCACTACACTTAACACTATTGTCGTTAAAAGAAATATCAGAGTTCTATATTCTGTGGTAGAACCGACTCCTCTAATACCAATTTTCCACGACCCAT
Source organism: Viscum album (assembly GCA_963277665.1). NCBI lineage: Eukaryota > Viridiplantae > Streptophyta > Magnoliopsida > Santalales > Viscaceae > Viscum > Viscum album. Next base: position 1,224,454,976 of record OY728142.1, on the reverse strand, counting down.
CCACTGGGGCCCATGTCGTGACTACCCCAAGCCCGCCTTCCATAGGCTAGGGTCGGTCAACTAGAATCAAAGGCGTATTCACTAAAACTGGGAAGGAATTTCCTTTATAACCTATAAACACACAAAACAAAACACATAGAAAGACATGAATGCAAGACAACTGTATAGTAAACAAGTGAGTACAGTAAGTAAAAATGGGGCAGAAAAATATCCCAACTATAATGTACAAGTACAACTGAAATGAAATACAAATGAAGAAAAGGAAAAGTCAGCTGCTGGGAAATCCTTCGAGGTTTCTACCTGAAGGGTAGGTATAGATCGCCTCCTCAGCACACCACGTCTATCTGTCTCCTCTGCGTACCATCATGCCGTATGGTCCACCTCTACATATCGTCCAGTCCTGCTACTCTCAGCCTCAATCAGCATTGTCCATTGTCTGTATCCAACAAAACAAGGTGCTGGCATAGCTTGTGCAGGGGTGAGTATAACGATACTCAGTAGGGTCCCCTAGACCCTCAAGGCCTCACAAAATCCACCAAGGATAAACCACAAGTACTAATTCAACAGATAACCCTACATAAGTATATGCCCATAAATATACCTATGTTATCAAGTAATCCATCTCGATCATGAGGAAAACATAGAAAAACTAACTTAGCTCAAACGAGGATTTTATTTTATGGGTAGTATCATGTAACATCTCCAGTCACATTATTGAAACCTTGTCTACTGGAAAACTCCCTCTCTATCGAGTACAGTGGGACTTCCGCAACACCAAGGTGCTTCCCACTATCCTTGGACTACTGAGGTACTCCTCCTATCGAGTACTGTGGATCTGCCGCATCACCAAGTGCACTCCCCACCGTGGGTCTTCCGCATCACTAAGCGCGCTCCCCCTCATAGCTTGCTAAGGTACTCCTCCTATCGAGTACCGTGGGTCTGCCGCGACACTAAGGTGCTCCCAACTGTGGGTTTTCCACGACACCAAGGCGCTCCCCACTATGCTATTCAAGTCACACCGAGTCGAATCAGTCAGCAGTTGTCAGGTCTCAGCTAGCTACTAGGTCTCCACACTATGCTCACCCGTCTCTCAGAGGATCCGCTCCACGAGCTACTGGTCGATACGCCAACTCTCCCAAAGTCCCACAAAGAAGTATCTAAAAGTAATGCCACATCATATGGGTCTCAACTTAATAGATGGTGTGTCAATTGGATACCCGGTCTGTGAGTTATTATCCTTTTAGTCCCGGGGGCTGGATTGGATTTGTGCTCGATCCAACCTGACCATTGTCCAACTTAATCCCAAACTTAGTGGGGTATACTAAAAGGGTACTTCATGTTCCAAGATTTCCAGAACCACTGAAGGTTCGTCAAACGGGAATCCGGTGCCAAAGTTGTGGCCAAAAAAACTAAAAGGGTCGTAGTGGGCCTGGGTCTGGTCCGACCCAGTCGGATCGACCCGACCTGACATGCTGGGTCCGACCCGGTCCGTGATGCAGCCAGGTCCACTAGGAGGTCTGGTAGCCCGTGAGGGCCGTGAGGGGCCGCGAAGGTCGTGGGGTGGCGAAGGCCGCGGGTTGGCTCGGAGGCAGGGGATGTCACGAGGGCACGAGGTGTCTCATCCCGACCTAGGGATGCTCGGCTGGGAGGGCTCCGTAAGGGTGGTTCGACCCGGAGGGTGCCTGGAGTCCGGCACAACTAGTGTGGCTCAGAGGGGTGGTCGGTGGTTCGGGAGGCCGGTGGGCGGCGTGAGCCGGGGTGGCTCAGAGGGCCAGTGGCGGCACGACTGGTTCGTCCGGGACGCCGATGCACCATAGGGCACGAGGCCGGTTCGACCGGAGCGTCGTGGGGTGGCTCAGTTGGGGCACATAGCTGGGGTGCACGAATGGTTCATCCAGGTGGGCAGAGTGCTACGGTGAGGGTGGCCCGTCCGGTTTGGCCGGTAGGTCGGAGCACCGCGGGGGCGGTGCAGGTCGCAGTGGCCACGGGTGGTGGCGTCGTTTCCTTCATTGCCTTCATTATCTTCTATAATTACGAAGAACACCACAAAGAAGAATGAAGGAGGGGGTCAGGACGTGTTTTTTTATCCACACCCTCCATGATTAAAGTGGTAGCATAGGGCTCAACAAGAAATAAGAATGTCAAGCTTATAACTTTCGCAATGTTTCATTCCCAAACCACAAATGAAAACAAGGTAAGAATATCAAAAAAGTATTATAACACAAATAATCCCCCTACTTTGGGTAGATACGTTGATGGAGTCACAGGGAAGAAGTTGAATAGTTTGGAAAATATAGACGTCGGTGTCATTGGCATTTTCCTCGATCGTCGGTTTGAGTGTCGGTTCGTTGTAGTCGAAGATGTCCTACATCAGAGGAAGTCTCAAGGAAGAAGGTTGAATTCGGGGTTGGTGTTCTTAATTGGCGTTCTTCGTTGGAAGAACACTTTCTTCATTGGAGATATTTCCTCTCAATGCTCCTCCTCTCCCCAATTCCACCCAATTTCAAAGAGTACCAAAATAATAGATTATGCAATCTATTATTTTATCGACAGAATTCAAAAAGTTTCATTAATTATGGTGGGTGTCATAATTATAGAATGAGGGTTGGCACAATTAAATTGCGGAGGAAGTCAAGAGGCTCCTCCACATTAATGATGTAGTTGATAGGTTTTCCTCTCCCCCCATTAATAGGGGTGGGGTGGTCCCCACCTTCAAATTCAAATTGGGAGGTTTTGAGATCTCAGGTGGTCCCAAGCACAATAAATCTAGAAGAGGAGGTTTAGTTCTGCTGGACCCCACCCCTGAACGTCCACATGGTGGGTGGTTACAACAAAATAAAATAAGTCATGTGTTTATTTTATTTTATTATTTCCATAAAAAACCCAAAAAAATAACTTTCACCCTCGACCATCTACAGTCTAGGTAAAAGTCTCTTTAAGAGAATATCGGCGTTATGAGTTCAACAGTGCCATCAGATTTCAATTCCGTGAACCATTTCAAAAGTTAGAAAAACCCTCTTGTACATTTACTGAAGGTACCTGAACAAAACTTAAATATTGATTCCGGGCACACCGAGTCTCGGAATCACACGCCGTCAATTTTTTCGGACTTGTAAAATTTCCATTTAATTAAAAAAAATTACATGGATAATTCGGATCTTTACATGATCCTTACAGATAGAGACTCTTATAGGAGGGGATTCTATGATTACACACTAGTGTCGTAAGTGTGATCTTACTCTATGATGCGAGATCTTCGGAAAAGATCTCTATGTAGTGGCATCGATGCCTTACGATGTCATCTTGGGTATGGACTGGTTATCTACATTCCATGCGTAGATTGACTCTTTTAGGCATACAGTGTGGTGTGCCTGTGGATATGGGACCAGGTTTTCCTTCACTAGTGAGAATGAAGCCCTTTTAGTGTAGGATGGAATTTCATGGAGGATGGTGAAACCGATCACCCGCCAGTTGCCTAGTCACACCCTCGATGTTGTGGACGAGAGGATTCCAAGTTTTCCTATAGTGGTGGACAAGTACAAGGATGTTTTTTAAGGATGTTTCGGGACTACCTTCTCGTAGGTAGGTAGAATTATGCATCAACCTGTACCCTAGGATGACACTGATATCATAATCGTCATATTGGATGGCTCCCATGGAGCTTCTCCAGCTAAGGGTACAACTAGAGGACATGCAAGAGACAGGGTTTGTAAGGCCCAACGTTTCACCAACGGAAACCCTGGTTCATTTTTTCAAGAAGGAAGATAATAGTTTGAGGTTGTTCATGGACTTATGGTTCCTAAACAAAGTGGAAGTGAAGAAAAAGTATCCACTACTGAGAATCGATGATGTCATCGACCAGCTAAAGTGGGTGAAGTGGTTCTCAAAGATAGATCTTAGATATGGCTATCAACAACATCAAGTACGGGAAGAGGATGTACCGAAGACAACCTTCAAGTGTCGATGCGGCCACTATGAGTTATTGGTTATGCCTTTTGGCAGGACCAATTACCTAGAAGTGTTCATGGGCCTCATGAATAGGATCTTCTAGCCTTACCTCAACTGGTTTAATGTGGTCTTCATCGATGATATCTTGGTGTACTCAGCATCGGAGGAGGAACATGATAAAGACCTGTGGATAGTCCTGGATATATTTTGAGAGTACTATCTTTATGGTAAGCTCTCAAAGTGTCAGTGTTGGAAACGAGAGGTCCACTTTATGAGAGACATCATCTTAGAGGCTGGAGTTGCAGTAGATCGGGTGAAGATAGTAGTGGTGCTTGACTAGGAGCCACCCATAAGCGCGACTAAGGTGAAGAGCCTCTTGGGGCCGGTTTGTTACTATTAGAGGTTTGTGCATGACATTTCCATATTATAATCACCCTTATTGGATTTGACATGGAAAGTATAGCCCTTCATGTGGATGGAGAAATATCAGCCAAGTTTCTAGTAGCTGAGGCGGAGACTGACTAGTGCCCCCCATCTTGAGACTACCAAAGGAGGGCGTTGGGTATGTAGTTTATTGTGACACATCAGGGACTAGACTAGGTTTTTTACTGATGGAGGAGTGAGCAGTGATTGCCTAAGACTCATGCCAGGTGAGGCAACATGAGAATAACTATGCGACCCAAAACCTAGAGTTAGTAGTAGTGGTCTTGGACTTGAAGATGTGGTGAAACTACTTGATGGGTGAACAGTTTATGGTTTACTCAGATAACAAGAATATCAGGTACATCTTCTCCCATAAAGACATGAACCTGAGATAGTGGTGATTACTAGAGTTCCTCTTGGACTATGACTTTGAGATATTTTATACTCATAGGAAGGGGAATTTGGTTCCAGACACCCTCATCAGGAGGACCATTTTGGAGATTTTGATTGAGCGAAAATGAAGTTATCCATGAGGAATATATCCTTCATGGATGATGGTGGAGATGCATAACTTTAGTCGATGATTGTTACTCCCCCAGTCTTACAACTAGTTAGGGAGGCGTAATTGGTGGATGTTGACTGCAGGGCCCAACGTACTCAATTTTCCTAAGGATGGGCTCCTGATGGATTTTTGATAGGTAGAGAAAATGTCATCCATTTTAGAGGGCGCACCATAGTGTTAGTGACATTTCTGGAGAAGGTGTTGATTGAGTTACATACATCCCTTTGGAGGTACATCCTAGAATGATGAAGATGTACTAGGACCTTTGATGTTAGTACTGGTGGATAGGGATGAAGAAAGTGGTGGCCGAGTTTGTTTCATGATTCCTCACTTGTTAGAATGTGAAGCTTGGTCATCAGGATCCAACAAGCTTGGCCCATCCACTCGAGGTACTAGAGTCAAAATGGGATGGTATCTCTATGGACTTTGTGATGGGGTTACCATGTATATTCTGGTGGCATGACTATATCTAGGTGATCGTTGACCGACTCACCATGTCAGATAACTTCCTACCCATTCGGAAGTAGGGTGATGTAGAGGGCATGGGATGCCTCTACATCCAGAAGATAGTGTGGCTTCACAGAGAGCCTTCGACGATCATCTCAGATCACGATGCTCTCTTTTACATCCTGGATTTGGAGGGGATTACAAGAGGTGTTTAAGATAAAGATGTGCTTGAGAACAACATTTTATCCCTAGATGGATGGTCAAACGACGTTAACCATACATACCTTGGAGGAAAATTCTACGTGATTGTGTCCTGTATTTTGGTTGCAGTTTGGAGGACCACCTGCCACTGGTGGAGTTTTCATAAAAATATATATATCACTCCATCATTTTCATGGAACCGTTTCTGGCCATGTATGGGCGACCTTGCAGATCACCCCTATACATGATACACCCAGGGGAGTCAGCACTCATGGGTCCGAAGTTGGTATGGGATACCACCAAGAAGGTGCAGACTATCCAGGAGAAGATGAGGAATGTACAAAGTAGATAGAAGTCTTATTCCAAAAAGAGAGAGAGACCATTGGAGTTTGAGGAGGGTGATCATGTATTCATTCAGGTCTCACCCCAATGAGGAGTATAGAGATTTGGTTGGGGAATAAAGCTATCTACAAGGTTCATCGTACCTTTTCAGATCTAGAGAAGAGTTGGTGATGTGGTGTACCGCCTAGCTCTTCCCCCACAGATGCACCAGGTGCATGATGTTTTCCACGTGTCACGGCTGAGGAGGTACGTGCAAGATCCATCGCATGTCATTGACTGGGGAGAGTTGTACATTGATGATGTGGTGATGTTTGATGAGTTCTTAGTGGAGATAGGTGATCGACATGAGTGGGTCCAATGTGGGCAGTGGATTACTTTAGTGAGAGTTTGGGGATAACATGGGAATCTCCAAGAGAGAACATGGGAGTGGGAGGCTTAGATTCATGCTCAGTACCCCCCATCTATTTGATTAGTTTTTGTTTTGGCTTTAGGAGAAGTAAATCCCTAAGGTGGGGAGAATATAATGTCACAAAAATTCTGTATAATTTTTTTTAAATTATATGTAATTTTTCTAAGACCACACGTTTTGAAGACACTTTATTCCAAGGCCCAATGAGCCTGAAACAAAATTTTGAACTTTTTTTAAGTACGCTTAAGTAAACTTGAGAGTGGGTTTTTTCAAACTTTTTAAATATTGTTAAGATTGAAAATATAACGACACCATTGAATTTAGAATGTCAAGATTCACCTAGAAAGTACTTAAATTCGGCTGGAAAGGGTAGAATGGAAAAGTTAATTTTCATACATTTTGAAAAAGAATTAAATACCTTTAAAATGTTAGTTTATTTTCTTTAATCATCCACTAAGCGGTGGATGGAGACTCTATGGTGTAGTGATGATGTGTATTGAAGAGGCTCATTAATTGCTCATTAAAATGCAGTGTAACGAGACATTAATGATGCGTAACAATGATGCTATTTCATAAATGAAACCGCCTAACAATAATGATGCGATGTGTTTTCCTTTTATTTTGGATGAAATTTTGGTGGAATGAGGAATTAAACTACGAGGATTCTTTGACAAACGACAAAAGAACTTACTCTCCAATGAAGAACGAAAAACACCAATAGATGTCAAACATCTTCGATGAACCTCGAAGAATGTAGCTGGAAGAGACGAATGACGTCGACGTCAGGAAACCTCGGGGATGTAACATTGAGGAAATGAATGTCAAATACATAGGGGTTTAATTTGTTCATGTTATTCCCTATTCTTACTCTAGAAACGAAGAACGTGGATCAATACACAAACAGGTTGATCCACGAATTGTGCGTTTATGCAAGAGAGTGAATTTTTTAGAGTTATATATGGTATTAGTTTATCTCTAGTTTTATTGAGCCAAAATCCCTGACCCTCCCCATGATTATAAACTTCTAATGTGGAGGTCACAGGACAACACGAACAAGGTCAGATCCCCTTCCCATGTGCACTTTTTGTGAACGGATTTTCCAAATCAGTGGCATGGTGGGTTTGAGACCTTTTCCATGCATAGGATACTCCCCGGAGGCTGTAGGAATATGAGGAATGAAGAGAAGACCACCAAAGTGCATCTGGTGGTTCCCCAAAGAATCTGTTGGCACATCGGTGCCAGTGATTGCAGAAGTTGTGGTGGCATCTGGTGGCACCGACCACGTGTCAGATGATGGGACAACAGAACACTAGCTGGGTGGAGTGGCACGCCATGATGGTAGGTGGCTATGCCGGTTGAAGGAGCGGTGCCATGGAAGGATGGCCTACATCTGAGCCGCCTGGGTGGCTAGTGAGTGGTGGTCGTCCGACCACGGCTGGAGGGGGCCTGCGCGTCTGCGGTGTAGGCGAGAAGCCGAACGTGGTCAGTTTCCGCATTTAAGGAGAATCCCACAAGCCGCCCATGTGGCCGGTCTTCAGGATGGTGGGTCGCATACCCCACCATTGGGTTGCGTCCCCAGCCAGCTTTTCGGGTCAATCCCACGGTCGAGTGGGTTGGACCCACGCCGATGGGCAGGACCCACATCCTAGCGGGCCGGACCCATGACCCATCAGGTTGAACCTGATCCGACTTTTCAAAACCACTTCTAGCTGGCCGGACCCACACCCAATAGGCCGGAACCGTACCCTTTGGTCCAGGCCGGACTAGATCGGTTCGTCAGGTAACCCGACGAGCTGGACCCTCAGCCAAACGGGGCCGGGTCCCGTGAGGCCCATTGGGCTTGGCCCACTGGTCAGGCCGAACCGGACAGACCCAGACCCAAACCGGGTCAGGTTGAGTCGGTCAAACTAAACTAGGGTATGTGGGACCCCCGGGCCACGTTGGCCGGGTTCGTCCGACCAGGTCATACTAGGCTAAGACGCAACCAACCCCTATTTACTAAAACACATGTATCATGTAAACTGAGCATCTGATTGAAAATCATATGCGGCGTTGGGATCCTCTCGACAAGACATATACTTTGGAATGATATATGGTGACTTTCATGGATGTTGAGATGTGATGAATGGATTGAGGAGAGGTTCCCCCAAGCATGCTATGCATGGAACCCTATGGTTGGCTAAGACCTGAAGACTACTAGCTATCGACTTTGTGGGACTCGATGACGGCCCAGTGGGAAAACAATTTGTGTGAACCAAATAGGACATGGTTGGGATCATCTCTATGTGACCCGAAATACCCACGATGATCGACAGGAGGAGTAACTCAGTATGGATAAGGTGGGAAGTGACTCTGTGTGACCTGACAGGCCCACAGTGAGGAGTGGCTCCGTGTGACCTAGCATACCCATGATACTCCTTAGGGATAAGTACCATAAGAGTTCAAGGTTAGTGGGAATCATCTTCTGTGTGACCTGGTAGGCCCACTGTACTTGATAGAGGAGGAGGTTTCAAGCAGCCGTGGTCTTTGGTGATGTGATTGATGTTTCAACTATCACTACCCTAAATGCATACCTTTTGTGAGATATCTTGTGCTTCATTATTTACATAAAGGATTTTTGTGTGGTTTTTATTTTTGTTTTGGGGTCCCAACTAAGTATCGCGTTACTCACCCCTGCACGGGCTCCATCCACTCATGTCGTGTCCCCTGCTGGAGACTGGCATTTCGACATAGACTTTGGTTGACCGAGACCTAGAGGTTCTTAGGGAGATGGGATTGACAGACTCTACAACGATGGACTTAGTGAACTAGGACTAGGTGGGACTTAGTATGACTAGGTGTATAGGACATACTAATTCAGCTTCGAGTAGCTGCACTACTCTTACGATCATGTTGGGTTTTCCGCAGATGGCCACCAAAGTACCTTTTTTACTTTTCAGTCTTTAGTTGTTTTGTTGGTTTTATATTCTAGACCACTTATATTAGTTGTACGTGTACTCATCTTTTTTTTAGTGATACTTGTTTACTTTTTATTGTGTGAGACTTGGTTGGGCATGTGTGTGCATAACCGTACTCATGAAAATGCCTTCCACTTATAGGTCGATTCCTTTGGCGCTAGTCGCTAGCCCTTAGACTTTGGGAGGTTGGCTTGGGGTAGTCATGGCACGGGCCCCGGGGGATGTTTCATGACCTGGACCTCCTTTGTACACATTAGAACATATTTTAAAATAAATATATGTTTTATTAAAAATATATTCTAGAACAATATTAATATATATCATACTATACATTATTTACTTGTGTCCTTTTATTTCTCGTTTGATAAAAATTTCTTGTTAAGTTCGTGTTTCGGGAAATAACTCCTTAGTTTTCATGTATGTTTTGGTTTGGTATTTTTAATCCTTTTACTTTGATCATATTTCCATAATATAAATAATTTTAACACTAATATAAATATAATATATAATCATTGTATATTTATTAATATTAATCTATAAAAGTTAGAGATCGAAAATGAATTACACTGTTCATAGAGATGGTAGGTTGTACATACACATGATCACTGTTTCCATTTTAATGAATTATAGAATGATTGGATGGTAAATAATATATACAATTTAAATAGTAATTATTATGAAATATATATCAAAGATATTAATTAAATTTATCTTTATTACCTTCCATGTAAAGCATAAATGAAAAATAATTCTCATCGCTTTGAGGGGGAGGTAGTCCACCGTATAAATGAGCGACAATGCTGTATTCCATTAGGTTGGAAAGTAAGACGGTATATTGGATATTATAAAGAATACATTATTATTTTTTTATTAATATCATATATATAATTTATATCCATCATTATTTCATTTTGTTATAGGTGGTGATTGAAGATGAATTACACCAGTTAATGAGGCGGTAGTCCATCGTACACACAATCGACATTTTTGTTTCTTGTTTGATGAAGAGGAGGTAGATTTATGTTATGAAATTAACAAAATAAAATTTTATTATATTATATATACTATTTTTATTATAATAGTATAAATGAATAATATTTTCAGTAGGTGGAAGAAGAAACAAAATAGAAATTCTCGGTTGAGAAAGATACATATTCTTTAGATAACCTCTATATGTTTTTCACTAAATCATTCATGGGTTGGATTCATAATAATGAAAAGGAATATGATATGTTATTAGTAAATTAAATAAAGGATTTGGGTAGGTATTTACCCAAAAAATAGGTTTTTGTTGTGTGAATATGAGAGGAGGGGGGTGCCCATTTATAAGAGGGGGAGAGGAAAAATATGGATTTTTTGAAAAGAAAAAGGTTTAACCAAATTTTAAACATGATAAAGGATCTAAAATAACTAGTTATTGAACATTAGATTATATAATGTCTAAATATTTCCCTAAAATATTTTTTCTACAAGTTTATAGCTCATTTTACACCTTATATTTTTAGTTTAACTCCTAGTAACATCGTTTTAACCGTAACCAATGTAATTAATTTTTTCTATTATTACTATTAATTTCAAATGAAATATATTATGATATTGTTATATAATATTAATTATTATTATTAAAAATATGGAATAAATTTTTATAAATTCAATTCACATAATTGGTAAAATTTAATTTTAAATTAATCTTATATGAGAAACAAAAAAGCGGGTTTTCAAAGAGAAAATATTTATAATTATAAAAAGTTTTTATTTTACAAATTCTGTATTAAATTGGTATAGACGAAAAAAATTGAATTAATAAATATATAGTTTAACTAATTTTACTTTTAAATATATCTTAAAAAGATGGTGCTTATAAACTCTTCAATGAAATACATATTTTTTTAATAAAAATCAGTATTTTTTACTATTCATCCAAATATTAATATTATTAGAAAATTCTAAAAAAATAACTCAAAGATAATTGTGGAATTGATATATAAAAAATAATGTTTATTTTTTCAAAAAAAAATCCAAAATTAGAAAAAAAATACTTTTATTATTTTTCAAAAAAAGAAATAAAAACATCTTTTGATAAAATAGTATTTTTGAAACATTTAAAAACCTTACTGAAATATAATTAGTTTTCTAAGAATATGTTTTCATTATATAAAAACATTATAATTAATATTTAAAGTGAGTTCATTCCAATTTATTAGACCAATTTTAGTGTCTTGATTATAGATACATGTTTAAATAATAATATTAATCGTATATCACAGTTCGTTAAAACTCGGTGTAGTATGTTACGAAATATATCAAATAAATTAAATTTATTTGGATTTTATTTCATAAAATTTCAAGGTATTATAGGGTTGAATAAGTGAAAAATTGTTTTTATCTTTTCTTTTATGATTTTACAAGAAATAAACCTTCTTCACTTGTTGGACTGAGCGATCTAACTAATTTACTCACACACACTGTGGAAAGAAATAAAAAAAAGGACACTTGATTTATATAATTCACTACTAAAAATGAGAATATAATATTTGGAATTATTTTTACTCACATGAGACCACATTATTTGGTAGAGTCACCCTCAATAATAAAAAATCATAGTATTTATCCTTTAAAAACAATGAAAATATATAAAAAAACATTGTCTTTTTATACAAAAGACATGTTTCCACATTGATAAAATTCATTGAACTTATTTATTATATCTATTAACGCATGAATTATCATTCTTCTTCTAATGATTTTATTCTAACAATATTAAAGTAATAATGTACTAATTCACTATTTAGATAAATTATCAGCATATTCTTCTTCACCGCACAAAAAATAATATGGCTATTTAACACAAACTAACGTGTGATATTTATTTTCATTTTATTCAACTCACGTTATTGTATCTCCTTTATTGTTCACAATACACTATAAAAAATTCTTATTCAAATATCACTCTCTTGAATATTATTTGATGATTATTACTCCATGCATGCTTCACTAAAATATTTTTTTAACACTGACATCACTAAAACATTATGCTATAACATACATGTAAGAATCAGGTTCTACTTATATCGCACACAAAAACATTTTCCCCATGTTTGAATTTGAATTTCAAATTAAAATTCAAAACTAATAATTTCTCTTAACTATATCTAAACTCTTTCACAACTTTTCTAATTCTTTTAATATTTTGGATACATCTTAGTGGAATTTGATATGACTCTAAGTGAAACTAGATGATTCATAGAAAAACTAACTAGTTTTCTCAAAAAAAAATGGAAACATTCCCCCCCATTCATAAGTTACCAATATTATTGATGAAAAAATCTTTCTTTCTTATAATTGTGTAAACCATAACATTCAAGGCTTCCCATCATAGGGTGAGGCTACACGTACATTTCTTTAACTTTGTATGATCATGATGTAGTACCATTTCCATGAAAATAATTGCCGCCCTCCTCTTATTGAATCATGAATTCTCTTCATGATATTTTACCCATAAATAAAATCTTTATCATCATCTAATTTAGTTTCCAAATACTCTTTAACTTTTTTTTGATAAGTTTTAAATAATTTACATCAAAAAATAATTATTAAAATTCTCAAAAATATATTATTTTTTACATAATATATAAAAAAGATATCTGTATGAAATTGATGTAAATGACTTTTAAAAATTATCATTTTTGAAAATAAATCTGACATATGATCTAATAAATCATGCACATCTCAAAAAAATGATATGAATATTAGTGATATTTTTTAATTTTCAACTCTTATTCTATTACAAAATCATTTGTACTTAATATAAAAATATACATATCAAATTATGTTTTTCACTTTTAATTTATTAAACTCATCTATATGACAAATCCCTACTAACGTTGGGTTGATTTTTCTCTTTGATTATTTTTTTGTACAACTGAGAATAAGAAACCAAAGATATCACAGGATTTTCATGCATTTGTTGAATTATGAAATCCTCTTTATAATAACCAAATTCATTGAGTAAGGTTTACTACTCTATTTATTTTAATATCCTCTTAATAAATTCAATGCATATCAATATAAGGATAAGCTCATGCTTGAAGAACTTTAACGAAATTCAGATTCAAACCTACTAAATTAAAAAATCCATCAAAATTACTCCAATTTTATCCCGACATTTTCAAAAAACCTCCTAAATATTTAACAATATTCATCCAAAATAATAAACATTATTTTATATGAGTTTCAATATGATTTATATATACAAAAAAATTGAACATAATAAACAAATCAACTTATTATTATTTAATTATTATTCATTAGACATAATACCAAATTACAGAGAAAAATTTTTCAACTCAAAATTATAGAAACATATCCCTTAGTCACAAAAATATCCCAATGGTGTATATTTCTCTCAAAATATCAACTTTTTTTGTCAAAATGGATGTAATTTACTTTCAAACATAGTAAAGTTATCAATTAATCATCATTCAATAATTTCAAAAAAACTTTAGATAAATCAGTGTGTGATACAGGAATATTGAATTCAAAAATAATGATTTCCATTAAAGATACTTAAATATAATTCCTAATTGCTCTTGATTCCTATAAATACCAACTTAGAATAAATTCTTATAAAATTTCTCATACCTATCCCTTAAACTTGTGTATAAAAACTTATTAAAAATATGAACACAAAGAATGTTAAGGCATTTCACATGTTGAATTAATAGCTCGCCCTTTTTAATAAATGACACATATCTTTTAATTATTTCTATAATAGTTGTATCCCACATTTTAAATTAATTTTTAAAATATATTAAAAAAAAATAAATTGAGATATATATTTTCTTTTTCCACCATTGAAAAAAATCCAAAATACAAGTGAGAGAGGGGAAAAAATTTTCATACCTTATCCAATAATGAATGAAGGATACAAATTATCCTCAAACCATAATGAATGTATAATAAAATACCCATTTGACTGAAATCTACTTTGATCACTTATTTCATTATTCAAATCTTATTAAAAATTAGTTGTAGTCATTATATTTCAAACTTTTACAATATGTCATACTAATGCTTCTTTATTGTTGCTACTCTTCAATTATTAATTTTTAAAACATTCACATAGGTATCCTAAAATAGAAGAAACATAATCTTCACCACTTCTCTAATATCTTATTCTTGAGATCACACATTCATATTTTTTATCATGGAGTCAATTTTTTCCATTACTTATAGATTTAAAAAACTCAATTAAATTCAATAAATATTATTTCTTTCTTCTTGTGAGGAAACGTATTCTTACATGTTTTATTTTTCATGTCTATTATGTGATATCCTTTAGAGTAATGATTTTAAAAATGTTGAATTGGTATGATAATGACACATTATTCCACAATGTGACCATTCTAGTTAGATCTCAAAACCACTTCATTCAATCCATAAATTCAATTCATTAACATATAACTAATTTTTAGAATATCATCATGCATGGCTTTATTTTTATAAAAGGTTTAGCTCACATATATTTATAACTTCATTCAATACGCATGGTCTAAAAAAGTCCACTAATTTATAAACATTTTATTATATACATATATCCACCAAATAACCAATAATGAAAAAATGTGATTCTCCTTCCTAAACTATTAATTTATTCATCTATTGTACTTCTCTAAAATTTTTAATTTAAAATCCTACATGACATCCATTTGATAAAGAAGAACACAAGGTTACTTTACAAATGTTCCTATTTTATATAGATATTTCCCTAAAAAAACTTCTTACAGATAATAGAAAATTCTAATTTTAAAATTTTACATTCAATAATAAAAATTATATTTAATAATTATATCATGTGTGACTTTTTTCACATATCTTAAATTATTTTAGGAAAAATATTTTCCCAATAATTTCTTTATCAACATTAAATTACAAGTTCTGTTTAATTTTTATTAGAATAAACATAAAGTATCTCATTATCAACATTGATCTTATAATGCCTAGATCAATCCTACACTTCATGCTTAGAAATAGAAAATCAAACCTAAAATTTTGGATATGATATTTTTTTTGAAAATAATCCTTCAAAGATTACAGAACATTTTACAATGAAATATTATTCTCTTTGACATATTAAAAATTCCTATCCTCGATATTATGTTTTTATTTTATGTCCTAAAATCTTAATAGTAATTCATATTCCTTTAGTCTAAATTCATCATTGTTCAAGTCAGAATTATTTAATGTAATATTCAAAATATTATTTTACTTCTCCTAGTCAACAACATTGGATAGTTTTTTTTACAAATTCCTTCATTATCATTAATTACAATTAAGATTAATGTATATATTCACCATTACTTTGTGAAACCTATTATTTCTTTGATTCATCTTCATTTCTTGAATTCATGACTTTCACTGGAGAAATAAATGTCTTATCTCCACTAAAAAATTAAATAACAACCACTATCACTATCAACACGTTTTTTATCCATCTTGGATAGTTAACTCTTCTTTTCAGTAAATAAACATTTATTTCTTGGGAAAATTGATGAAATTTTAATAATTTTATATTTTTTGAAATCATTCATTGAAACTTCATCAGAGTTATCCTATTCATATTCAATTTCATATTCATATAGTATTGTAATCATTGAAACTAAATTTAAAATACCCAGATAACAAAAACACTATAAAGGTAACTTGCTAGGAAATTTACCCATTACTCTTTAGAAACATCTTGAGATGAGTAACATGTTCCTATAACATTTAAAAAAAATTTCTTCGAATAAATTTGAACTTTAAATATCATATTAAACTTCCTAAATTTTATTTGAGGACCTTTTCTTATCAGGAATTTTGAAAGAGCACTGTCGTGTGCGCCCTCAAATGATTAGTGTGATTTTGGGGTACTTAGGTGAAGTAGAGTGGCTGACCAAGGTCATCTCTCAAAGGAGGAAGTGAATTTAACAACTTATTAAAGGAATTATGAAAAAATAAAATAGAATATAATAAAAATATTACTTTAAAGTATTTGGGGTTTTTATAGTTTATGAATCTAGAAGAAGTTTTCTAGAAAAAGATTGTATATTTTTTGGTTTTTAGTTTTGAAATGAATTTCGATTAAAATGACACAACAAGAAGATATTTTTTTAGAAATCTATTTTAAAAGGCGTAATAGATATAACTCTACCTCTAAATTCACTTATTAATCATTATCATTTAAATTAATATAAACATAATTATGATACCCTAATTTGTTATCCCTCGAACTTTATAAGAGTTAACTTGACCACAAAGATGAAATTACTTAAACCCTAGGCTAGCTTCAGAAAACGCAATCGCAGTACCCTGCTTTGATTTTTGTTCTAAGGATAGATTATGGTCAGTGGTTAATTAGAGAAAATATCCATTCTGTAAATGAGCTTGAATTATGTTTATAGATTATATTTTAACACTACAAATTTATCACGTGTGGTCTTGTATTACCGATTAAGATCACGCTCTCACAATTTACACATAATCTCGACCTCACGTGTTTTTGTATTAATTGTAAAATGGATTTATTAGTTTATTGTAATTTTAAAAAAATAGTCATGGATAATATTATTTAAATTATATTATCTCATTGATTCAAAATAAATTAATGAAGAAGGATAGAGGTTGATCGATTTCTAAAAATAACTACTCTTCCCTGGGTGGCGTAATCATCGTAGAAGCGAATTGCATTTGCAATGGTTTATAATGGGTATAACCCAATAACGCTTCTACTCAAGAATTCCAGAAAAAAGTGGAAGATTAATATAAGAATAAATTTAAATAAAACAGAAGAAAATAGAAGAAATAAAAGAAGATCAAAGAAGTTTAAAACACAAATGAAAATATTACAACATGAAGAAGAGAAGGAGGCTTCGATGAGGGGATCCTTGCTTCAAGAGCTACCCCTCTTACAATGGTTGGAGAATTTGGGTGAAACCAATTCTCCTCTACCTAAAATATCCAAAATCACGTCTCAATCCCACCAAATGAGATAAAAACCAATTTATAGAGTGGTGGGGAGGCTAGGTTCAAAGTGGTTTCAAGTGTGAATGGGGAATCTCGACCAAATATTTTATGTCAACTTTCACCGCCAATTTGACCACCAAAACGCGTGAATTGGACAGTCTTCCAGACAGATAATATGTGAATATATGGGTTCTATATCTCCTCTAACAAATTTGGGATCAATCCAAGCCTATATGAAGTAGTTATGGACATAATACAGAAGATTCTCCATTCTGGCATGTCCAGCCCACCTTTGATTTTATGGCCCAATTACTCTATCCAAATGAATTATTTCGATCTAGTTTCCTGAATGAAAGTTATATCCCATGAAGTAAGTAACATAGATACAAAATATTAAGTTCAAATAATTCAAATAAAAAAATTTATGATTGAAATACTATAATGATTTTGAAAGGGTAAAACTGGAATTTTCATCAAATATTCAAATGAATGATCTAATCCCAAATACATCCTAATTGAACATATTGAACACAATTTGAGGAAATTATATCATTTATTATCAATAAAATATTCAATAACATAGTGTTTTATCAACTCCCCCACACTTACCCTTTTTCACTCCTGAGCAAAATCTCATATCAAGTAAACATCAATATCAAATCAAAAACAATTTTAAAACCCATATCCTTGAGATCAAAAAATTACACACCAAGAAAAAAAAGATATCATGCCTCATAAGAAACCATTATTTCATGTTCTCTATTTATATCATTCAATATATTTCACCTTCATTTATCCTCCCATTCACAAAACACTTACCTCGCATGAATTTTTTCTTATCACAAAAATGTCATTTTTTTGCAATGTCGTTGTCATCCAAACTCATACATGGGTCACCATAGGCTTGATAAATTCCTACATCGCTACCTGATGTGAGTAAAGGACATAAGTTTATCATGAAGAATTTTCAGGGTTGTTCTGTGGCTTTTGGTTGGTAGGATTAAGATGTGAAAAACTCTGAGGCTGAATGAGGAGGGCCTGACTCTTTTTGAAGAAAAATTACATTAATCTAATTTTCACTTAAATATGGTCTTCTCCTCAATCCCCATAGTATCAAGTAAGCTCCATGAAAAGTCATGAAAAGTTTACACCATTCATTATTTTAGCATAAAAAATGTCAATCTTCTCAAACATGATTTTCTTGAATGCTCCAGATAGACATAGCTTTCCACCTCAATTAGATGCTCAAGAAACGGCACAACTTCACTTGTCATGAAAGCTCCAGAAAAGTCACATCTTTCAATATTATGATTTTATTCAACAGCATACACATCTCTTAAGAATTTAATTTTCCCCCCAAAGTATCACAGAATGTGGTAGCACAACACAAGATAGATTCCCCCACACTTAAGCTCAACTAGATTTTGTAATTTCACTTCAAGAGTTGGCTGGATAAAGAAAATTGGCTTGTAATGTGGCTAACCTAATAGGATGTGCATGGATTCTAAGGAATACAAGGATTAAATGTTCAAGGTAGGCCAGTATAAAAAAGGATTCTTTGAAATAGGGGCTTTAATACCAAACAAATGCCTCAATCATTTAAACATAAGTACCACAAACCCTCAAGTTTTGACAGGAATAGATCAAATTCTGGTTAAATCAAGCATGGTTTGGTTATCTCAAGAAGTGAGGTGAATGTATAGAATTTGAAAATAATGGTTCTGATGCCTCATAGGAATGTGGTTTCAAATATAAAGACAGTGAGATGTGGCATGAGATTCAAAATTCAATTCATTTTCATGAAATAAATAAATATTTGAACTTGAAACAAAGTCATTTTCACCATTCATTTAAGCTCAGTTTCATGGGGTACATTGTTTCACTCATTGATATGCATTTCAAAATTGTTATGAGAATCATTTCAGCATAGAATTTTCAAAAACACAATGAAAATTGAACAATGAACACACAAAATTTGAAAAACACACATTTTTTGGTTTTTTTAATCAGGAAAACAATTGAAATTACTAAACTAAAAGGTTCCCTCCCCCACACTTAAAATATTGCATTTTCCTCAATGTGAGACCATGAGATGATATATGCACATGAAATGTAGAATTTTTAAATAGGAAAAATAATATACAAGTGAAAGGGTTAGGAAAAACCTGATGTGCTCAAGTGATGATGGGGTCATGCAGTGTGATAAAATCCACTGCATCAGTAGGAAGTCCCTCAATGTATCTCTTCAAATGTTTCCCATTGACTGTAAATCTTCTTTCAGTGTCCTCTTGTGCGATCTCCGCTACACTATAAGGAAAAACATTAGACACAATATAAGGACCTAACCATCTGGAATGAAACTTACCAAGCATTAGCTTCATCCGTGAACTATAGAGAAGGACTTTCTCTCCAACATGAAACTCCTTTTGTTGGATCATTCTATCATGTGTTGCTTTTGATTTTTCCTTATAGAGCCTTGAGTTCTCATATGAAGACAATCGAATCTCCTCAAGCTCTTGAATTTGTAGCTTCCTTTGGATTCCATCTTGGGCCAAATCCATGTTGCATTTCTTTATAGCCCAATAAGCCTGATGCTCAACTTCTACTGGGAGATTACATGCTTTCCCAGAAAAAATACGAAATGGGGACATACCAATGGGTGTCTTGTATGCTGTCATATAAGCCCACAATTCATCTTCCAAGTGCTTGATCCAATCCTTTCTATTTGGCTGCACAGTTTTCTCCAAAATTTGTTTCAACTCACGATTTGAAACATCATCTTGGCCTTTTTTTGGGGGTGGTCTGGTGTTGATGTTTTGTGTGTCACCCCATACTTCCGAAGAAGGGAAGCAAGATTCCGATTGTAAATATGTGTCCCTTGGTCACTGATGATAGCCTTTGGTACTCCAAACCTGCAAAAAATATGTGCCTTCACAAAATCCACAACAACATGAGAGTCATCAGTCCTGGTGGCCTTGGCATCTACCCATTTTCTCACATAATCAACAACAACCAAAATATACAAGAAACCATATGAACTTGGAAAAGGACCCATAAAATAAATGCCCCACACATAAAAAATCTCACATAATAGTATGAGTTGTTGGGGCATCTCATGTCTCCGAGAAACATCCCCAGTGTGTTGGAAACAAGAGCATGACTTAAAAAACACATGGGCATCATAGAATAAACTAGGAAAATATAATCCAGAGTCCAAAACATTCCTACCTGTCCATTGGGGTCCAAAGTGTCCACCACATGCAAGTGTATGATAGTATTGCAAAACAGACTCAAACTCATGATCAGGAACACAACTCATAATAACTTGGTCACTACACATGCACCATAAGTATGGATCGTCCCAAACATAAAATCCTGACTCACTCTTTAATTTTTGGACTTGATGTTTATTTAAATTTTCATGTATTTCAGAGGCAACAAGGTAGTTAACTAAATCTACATACCAAGGATGCATAACTGAGATGGAATAAAGATGCTCATCAGGGAAAGTGTCTCGAAGTAGTACCTGGTCCAAGGTGTCATCCTCTAGTGTGTGAGTAAGCCTACTCATGTGGTCCGCCACCAAGTTTTCTGACCCCTTTTTTTCCTTTATCTCAATATCAAATTCTTGAAGAGGGAGCATCCATCAGATCAGCCTGGGCTTTGCATTTGGCTTCTTCAAGAGGTACCTTAGAGCTGCATATTCAGAAAAAACAACTACTTTAGAGCCCAATAAATATGAACATAATTTATCTAAAGCAAATATAAAAGCAAGAAACTCCTTTTCCGTGGTTGTGTAGTTTGATTGGGTTGAATCTAGGGTCATTGATGCATAGGCGATCACATGTGAATGTCCCTCCACCCTCTGAGATAAAACAGCTCCAACCGCAATGTTGGAGGCGTCACATATAAGCTCAAAAGGAATCTCCCACCATGGGGGCTGTATGATCGGTGGAGTGGTCAGACACTTCTTTAGCTCATCAGAGGAAGTCCTGCAAGAATCATCAAACACAAAATCAGAATCCTTTTGGAGTAATCGTGACATAGGAAGAAAAATCTTACTAAAATCTTTGATGAAGCTCCGATAAAATCCTCCATGCCCTAGAAAAGATCTAACATCATGCACACATGAAAGATATGATAAGGATGACATAATGTCTATCTTAGATCTATCAACATCTATCCCATGTTTTGACACTACATGCCCTAAGACAATGCCATGCTCTACCATGAAATGACACTTTTCAAAGTTCAGGACCATATTCTTCTCAATACATCCATTCAATACATTTCCCAAAATATTTATACATTCATGAAATGAGGATCCATACGTTGTAAAATCATCCATAAATACCTCCATGTAGGTCTCAATAAAATCTGAAAAAATACTAACCATGCCTCTATTGAAAGGTACCTGGGGCGTTGCAAAGTCCAAATGGCATCCTCCTGTAGGAAAATGTGCCAAAGGGATAGGTGAATGTAGTCTTCTTCTGATCCTATGGAGCTATAGGAACCTGAAAATATCCAGAAAATCCATCCAAGAAACAATAGTGTGTTTTCCCAGCCAGTCTCTCAAGCATTTGATCAATAAATGGGAGGGGGAAATGGTCCTTGTGAGTGGACTGATTTAGTTTCCTATAATCAATACACACACCAACTATTTTTCACCCTCATTGGAACTAACTCATCTTTCTCATTTTTAACAAAAGTAACACCACTCTTCTTAGACACAACCCGAATAGTACTTACCCACTAAGAATATGAAATGGGAATGATTATACCTTCCTTGAGAAATTTCTCAACTTCTTTTTTAACAACTTCCAGGAGGGTGGGATTGAGTCTCCTTTGAGGCTGTCTCACCGGTTTAGCCCCATCCTCCAAGATAATCCTATGCATGCAAATGGAGGGGCTAATACCTGATATGTCAGCCAAGGTCCACCCAATCGCCATGATGTTCTCCCTCAAAATATTCAAAATATTTTCTTCATGTTCAAAAGGGATATTGTTAGAAATGATAACAGTTAATCTCTCACCACTCAACAATTATGAGTATTTCAAATTTAGTGGCAATGTCTTGAGTTCTAATGAAGGAGGGTGTAGTATGGATGGAGACATTGAAGGAACTGAAATATGTGCACAAAGAGCATCAATATTAGAATAGACATCATCAAAATTAGAGAATAAAGCATCAAATCCATCATCATACTCAACAAACATGTCATAATCAGAGTGAACATGATTAAAATCATAATATGAATCCACATCAAAATCAAATCCAAGAGAGGATTCTGTATCAGCAATATGTGTGGAAGTGCTCTTAGACATCAAACTCGAACCAATACTCATAATCTCCCTAAGCATAGGACAATAAAATTCCATGGAGTATTTATTTGGTGGTTCAAAATGGGATATAACAAAAGAAGAATGGTCCTCTGAGGGGTACATCATGGATTCCATGACATTAAATACCACAACTTCATCTCCAAACTCCATGGAAAGTATACCCTCATTGAAATTTATGATAGTTTTTGCAGTTTTGAGGAAGGGCCTACCTAAGATAATGGGGGCATGAGAACTTACCTGATCATCCTCCATGTTAATCATATAGAAGTTTTCTGGAAAGATCATGTCTCTTACCTAGACAAGTACATCCTCAAGGACTCCCACTGGATATGACGTAGCTCTATTCCCCAAATACACCACTACTCTCATCGGATTCAACTCACCAACCTGTAAAGAAGAGAATACAGAGTGAGGCATCACATTTTTTGAAGCTCCTAAATCACAAAGAGCATCAGAGAAGTGAAACTCCCCTATGGTACATGGGTTGGTGAATGTCCCTGGATCCTTTCACTTTGTCGGCATTGCTAGAGTTGGTGTAATGAGTGCTAACACATTCCTTCCAAGATTTATCCTCTCATTTCCCCCGCGCCCTCATCGATTGGTGCAGAGTTCTTTTAAGAATTTGGCATAACTTGGGATTTGTTTTATGGAATCAAGTAGAGGAATTTTGATCTCCACATGGTTGAATGTGTCCAAACCCTCTTTTTGCATTGCTTCTTCATCAATCTTCTTGGTTTGGAAAACCCTGTTTGGAAAAGGAAGGGGTTTAGGAGGAACGCAATCAATCTTTTTCTTACCTTTATCTTTATCCTTGGATTTCTCATCAGTTGGTATGGAATACGGCTTCTCTGGAGTTGAGGTGAATCCCGGTGGAATGGTAGGTACAGATGCATCGTTCATTTGCTTCCCACTTCTCAATGTGATGGCACTAACATTCCCCTTTGTATTTGGAGTGGGTTGGGAAGGTAGATTTCCCGAATTATTACTTACAAGTTCATGGAGGGCGGTGTCAATCTGGCTCATTTGAGTCTTCAACTCCCTCAGCTCCAAACCTTGAATTTTCAGCTCATTCTATTGATTAAGAACAATTTTCTTCAAAAGGTCATCAGTGTTAGAATCTATCTTGGTTGGGGGATTCCCTTTTTGTTGGCTTGTTGATACTTGAGATTCAAATCTCTTTTGGGGTTGTTGGAAACCCTGCTGGTAAGGTGGAGGCTTCTGGAAGTTTTGTTGAAAAGAGGTCCTTTGTTGTTGTCCAGATCCATACCTCATGTCCTATTGATCCTTACACCCTTGTTTGTATGTTGGACAAAACTTATTTTGGGGATATGTTTGTTGTTGTTGTTGTTGCTGCTGATATGGTCTCCTAGGGAACACTACTCCACAATCTTCTATTTCTTGGAGTTGTGGGCAACAATCAGTTGGGTGGCTTGTCTCAGTGAAAATACCACAAGGCCCTGAAGGAGTGGGCTGGGATGTCTCTTGAGCCAAAGAAATCTGCCTCACCATAGTGGTCAATTCATCCAACTTGGTATCAATCAAATGACTTTCAAGAGAAGAAGGACTAACCTGATGTACTCCCCTAACATGTGGTGTACTTCTATCGCCAAATTGTTTGGAGTTTTGGGTCATCTTGTTAATCAACACACGTGCAGATACTGGTGTTTTTTCCACCACTTCTCCTCTAGCTGAAGCATCCACCATGCTCCTCTCCATGGGTGTGAGTCCTTCGTAGAAGTATTGGATGAGGAGTTGCTCACTGATTTGGTGATGCGGACAGCTTGCACACAACTTCTTGAATCGCTCCCAGTACTCATACATTGACTCCCCTTGGGCTTGTTTGATCCCCAATATCTCCTTTCGAATGAATGTTGTCCTTGATGCTAGAAAAAATCTTTGCAAGAAAAGACGTTTCAAATAATTCCAACATGTTACATCTTTAGGTTGCAAATAATACATCCAATCTTTTGCAGCTCCATCAAGTGAGAATGAGAATTATCATAATTTGATTTGATCTTTAGAAAAATTTCTTGGTTTTAAGGTTGATCAAACCACATTAACTTCTTTAAGGTGTTTTTTTGGATCCTCACCAGATAAGCCATGAATCTTTGGAAGAAGGTGAATTAATCCAGATTTCAATTCAAAGTCCGATTCGAGGTTCGGGTATGCAATACAGTTTGGTTGATAGTTAATATCCGGTGCATCCAATTCTAGAATGGTTATATTAAGTTCATTTCCATTATTTCTATCCATTGGTTATTGTTTTAATTTGGACTGAGAAGTGTTTCCAATTTCAAAATTCCTAGAGTGGAGGAATTCCCCAGTTGGGTAAATATCGACACTTCCCATAGAATGAGAATGCCAGATTCACGCCCTAAGGCTGCGTTCAATCTCAGGGTAAAGATCTAAAAGATCCTAGGTATTATTTTATATCATAAATCAAAGAAATATAAAAATTAAGTGAAGAAAATTGTACCATAATAGAATGATCATAAGTTTGATTTGATGGTCCCAAAAAAAGAAAATAGAAAACCGAAAAGATAATTGAGAAAGGGGAACGAATAAAGAAAGAAGAGAAGATAAAATATTAAAATAAAAATAAAAAATACCTCTAATTAGTTGAATAAAATACTTGCCTCCCCGGAAACGACGCCAATTTGAAATAGCACTCTCATGGGTGCCCTCAAATGATTAGTGTGATTTTGGGGTACTTAGGTGCAGCAGAGTGGATGACCAAGGTCATCTCTCAAAGGAGGAAGTGAATTTAACAACTTATTAAAGGTATTCTAAAAAAATAGAATAGAATAAATATACTACATTTAAGGATTGGGGTTTGTTATAGTTTATGAATCTAGAATAAGTTTTCTGGAAGAATATTGTATATTTTTTTCTTTTTAGTTTTGAAATGAATTTCGATTAAAATGACAAAACAAGAAGATGTTTTTTTAGAAATCTATTTTAAAAGGCGTAATCGATCTATCTCTACCTATTCATTCACTTATTAATCATTATAATTTAAATAAATATACAATTAATTATTATCCCCTAATTTTTTATCCCTCGAACCCTACGAGAGTTAACTTAATCACAATGATAAAATTACTTAAACCCTAGGCTAGGTTCGGAACACGCAATCGCAGCACCCTACTTTGATTGTTGTTATAAGGATAGATTATTATCAGTGGTTAATTAGAGCACATATCCATTCTATAAATGAGGATTAATTGTGTTTAGGGATTATATTTTAACTCTAAAAATTTATGCCATGTGGTCTTGTATTACCGATTAAGATCATGCTCTCACAATTTACACAAAATCTCGACCTCGTGTATTTTTGTATTAATTGTTCAATTGCTTTCATAGTTTCTTGTAATTTAAAAACACAATTCATGGATCGTATTATGTGAATTACAGTATCTCATTGATTCAAAATAAATGAATGATGATGGATAGAGGTCGATCGATTACCAAAAATAACTAATCTTCCATGGGTGGCGTAATCATCGTAGAAGAAAATTGCATTTGCAAAAGTTTATAATGGGTATAACCCAATAACGCTTCTACTCAAGAATTCCAGACCAAAGAGGAAGATTAATAGATAAAGAAATTTAAATAAAATAGAAGAAAATAGAATAAATAAAAGAAGAACAAATAAGTTTATAACACAAATGAAAATATTACAACATGAAGAAGTGAATGAGGCTTCGATGAGGGGATCCTTGCTTCAAGAGTTACACCTCTTACAATGGTTGGATTATTTGGGTGAAACCAATTCTCCTCTGCCTCCAATCTCCTAATACACGTCCCAACCCCACCAAATGAGAAAAACACCAATTTATAGGGTGGTGGGGAGGCTAGGTTCAAAGTGGTTTCAAGTGTGAATGGGGAATCACGGCCAAATGATTTATGCCAACTGTTACCGCCAATTTGGCCACAAATACGCGTGAATTGGTCAGCCTTCTAGCAGGATCATATATGCAGATATGGGTTCTCTATCTCCTCTAAATAGTTGGGCTCATTCTAATCCCATATGAAGGATTTATGGCTGAAATACAAAAGCTTATCCATTCTGGCGTGTCCATCCCACATTTGAATTTATGGCCCAATTACTCCATCAAAATGCATTCTTTTGATCTAGTATCCAGAATGAAAGTTTTATCCCATGACGCAAGGAACATATTTAAAAAATATTATGTTCAAATAATTCAAATAAATATATTTATGATTGAAATACTACAGTCATTTTGAAAGGGTAAAAATGGAATTTTTATCAAATATTCAAATGAATGATCTAATCCCAAATACTTCCTAATTGAACATATTTAACACAATGTGAGGAAATTATATCATTTATTATCAATAAAATATTCAATTAAATAGTGTTTTATCAAATTTTAATAAGATTTATTTTATAGTTTTACTATTATTTTTTAGATTCATTGGTTTCTAATCTCATATATAAACAAGAATTTGTGAAATTCATTTAAATGAATTTTTTAAAGATCATGATTCTCATGATTCAAAAAAATTCCATCATGTGTATTTGAAAAGATAAAATCTATATTCTTAAACACCATTGAATATTTAGGAGTCTCACTGAAACCTATAATGGTTCTCACCACCTCATTGACCACTGTAAATAATAAATCATTAGATTATAATTCAATTATATTTGTATATACATACATAAATTTGTAAATCTAAAAAATTAATTTCCATTAATAGAAAAAAATTCTTATGAAATGTCCTTTTTTGTATTGATTCCCATAACTTTTAATAATTCCTTTTATAAAATTAGGGATATAATTACATTTCTAGCACACCCTTCAGAATAAAAATTCTCTTTAGTTTACCAAGTCAAATATGACCCTTCCATAACATATGAAATAATTTAGTCATAATATATATATAATCCATATGAAATGAAATAAATTAGGGTATTATTCTTTCC
This sequence comes from Viscum album, assembly GCA_963277665.1. Taxonomy (NCBI): domain Eukaryota; kingdom Viridiplantae; phylum Streptophyta; class Magnoliopsida; order Santalales; family Viscaceae; genus Viscum; species Viscum album. Next base: position 1,224,427,389 of record OY728142.1, on the reverse strand, counting down.
TCTCGAAATATGTAATTTTTTCCATTGAATCTGGGAACTCCCTTGTTGTTCACCAAATTAAAAGTATCTTTGATTGATGTAAAAATTCATATCACAATCCCCAATACACTAAATTAATTGAAAAAATAAACTTATATACTTCCTTGGTTTTAAAATAAATTTAACCACTCAAATACCAACAATGATCACGAACTATTTTAGACGACAAAAACTACTCAAGACCTGAAGAAGGTTGGGGAACGACAAACCGAAGCCATACTTGGAACCAGCGATCCATTCCAGGGGTCCTAGAGGGGCATTGTGAAAAAAATAATGAGGTGTGCGAAAAAAAATGTCTCACGCAAAAAACTCCATGATTTGAAAGAGTTTTCTGCACAGGTGTGGAAATTTTCGCGCAGCTGCCCCGCTCGGTTGAAATGGTGCACTTCTGATGCCAGGGCACACAATATTTTACTCCGACTTATTTTTCGCCTGCACCCACGATCCCGAGAGCCTATAAATAGTAGGCCACCCCTTCGTATTCTAGGGCGAAAAATATGAATTCTCTCCCCTACGAGCAATTCCTCTCCCGTGCACGCAAGTCGATGGTTCTCAGGTATTTATTTTTTCGCGCCAGGTTGCCCGGGGGTCCCCTTTTGCACAAGACTCCTCAAGCTCAATACTCATCCCAATCCCTTCAACTCCTAATCCCTACGCAGAATTCCTTTGAATTGCATAGAATTATTTCGCCTCGAGCACAACCCCTTCCAAATTTCATGCTCAGACTGCCCCTTTCACGCCCAAACCCAATTGGACACTCGGCTTGGCCTTTTTCGTGCACGCCACTTAATTGCGTGCCACCTCGGCCGATTTCATGCTGACACGGTCTTTTTCATGCAATCATCTCAATTGTGCGCCGACACACCCCATTTCACGCAACATCCCCTCTTGCGTAAAAGCATTTCTCCATGTGCGCCCGTGATGTCCCTCTTCCGGGTATCATTTTCGGGCACCTCTTGCACCCAAAGCATCTTCGCCACATACTCATTTCCCATGAAACATTATAGGTTCTCATGAAGTAACTTTAATGTAACCTGGATGATACCGCCCGTTTCATTACTTCACCTCATGATTCTTTGCATAGGCACGCTAACAGATATTGCTTCTTCACATAGCCAGGCTAACGTGTATCTCTCGATGGTTCGCTCCATAACACCCCCTTTACTATGGCACTGCCTGTCCCCTCTCTTCCCCAAGGTACAGAGGGTACCGATTATGTAAGTCATAGGGGTGCGGAGCAAACACACCTCATCCGAGCTATAGGATGTTAAACTGAAAAGCACCATCATCCACAACACATGACGTTAAAATGTGATTTCACCCCATGCATCATACGTGAGGTGCCCCATCTCGAACATTATCTACGCCCAATGACCACTACGGGTGTGAAATAATTCCTCACATGGAATGGGATCCTCTTTATTAGAGCGACGTCTGTCCGTGGGGAAAGGGAAACCACCATAGAGAGGATGAAGGCACTCCCACACAGGGGAACATCCACCGACTGTATATCACTGGCCAATTTAACGGTGTGGAGGTTCACCTCTATCTCGTTGACACCAGCTCTAGGATCAGCCTTATCCCAACGCAGAAACTGCCGAAGGTGGGGTTATCCGAGGATGACCTGACTCCCAACGATTTAAGAATCCAAGGATATGACAGGACAGAGTAGACCCCAGTCAGTAAGATCCATTTGAAGACCTAGTTTAGTGTCCTAGTTTCCAGCACCGAGTTTATGGTTGTCTCCCAGGACACCATGTACAATGCATTTATGGGCAGACCATGGCACCACCGACATGCGGCGATCCCCTTGTCATATCACTAGTGCCTCAAGTACTCCCTTAATGGTCGAGTAGGTGTACTCTAGGGTGATGCATCTTCTTTCTCCTCTTGTGAAGACCGCTACCTGGATGATGACTATTACAAGAGAAAGGATAATCATATTCAAACAAGTGAGGTCGAACCTGTCACGGTCACAAATGACCCCTGGGTAGTTCTGGATGACGACTATGTCTTCCCAATCCATCGATTGGAGGCCACAACCCCTGATATGGGGCAATGCTTTGTTGTCTCTGGTACAAGAGGTAAGCATGTTCCCAAGTCCAAGCGATGATAGAAAATCACCTCTTACTCCTACAAAAACCAGGATCAGGTGATCTCAGAGCCTCCTAACAAAATATAGTATCGAGATGTCTGCCCCATGGCAACGAAAGTACATCATACGTGTCTATTTTTCTAAGCTTAGATTAACCGGATCAAGTTGATATGCCACTTTTTCTTTGATATCATGAATAGCGTCCCCTTGGGCCAAAGACATTATGGTATCAGATCAATTTCATTCATCACTATGGTTTCAGCAGCACGTGAATCTCCTGATATGTTGTCCCCTGCTATCCCGACTGGTAACAGCCTCCAGCTAGGATATGCCAACCCATATGAAGCTTCTCCCACTAGGAATACCTCCTCGACAAGTGAAGAGAGGATCTAGAGGATGCTCCCCTGCCTTTGAAGAAGGCGTCTCTTCCACGGTCGATGAACTGGTACACGCAAACCTTGGTAGTGAGGTAGATTCAAGACCCACATTGATCAGTGCGGCCATGTCCCTCGAGGAGAATCAGCGGTACAAATATTTCTCGAAACAACATTGTGATGTATTCACTTGGATCTATGACCAGATTCCAAGGCTAGGTCCTCTGGTGGCCATCCACCACCTCGGACTTCCGGAAAATCATGTTGGGTTCAAGAAGCCTCCTAAAAAGATGTACCTCTCTCAGGGTTCCATAGTTGTGGCCAAAGTTGAAAATCTCATCCGAGCCAACTTTGTCATGGAGGTCTAGTACCGCAAGTTTCTAGCCATCATTGTTCTAGTCAGGAAGAATAACAGACAGATCAGAGTCTGCATCGACTTTCGAGATCTCAACCATCACTCTCTGAAGGATGTTTTCCCCTTCCAGTGATTGAATTGTTGATTGATTCCATGTCTGGTTTCCAAGCACTCTCTTTCATGGATGGTTACTCCGGATAAAACCTGATCGGAATGGCCCCTGAGAATGAGGATTCTAGAGCTTTCAGGGCACCCCAATGTACTTTTGGTTACCAGGTTATGCCCTTCGGTCTGAATAATTCAGGTTCCACCAATCAGCAGGCCATGCACTGCATATTCAAGCCAGTCCTCAGTATATTGTTGGAATGCTATGTGGATGATTGGGTGGTCAAATCTCACATGTGCCAAGACCATCTCAAGGACCTAGAAAAATTTTTCTGCTTCCTCCGTTCACACCACCTGAAGATCAACCTATTGAAGTGTGCCTTTGGGGTCACCTCTGGAAAGTTTCTTGGCATTATTGTCAGGGACAGGGGGATTCAGATTGACCCAGAGATGATCAAGGCCATTGTCCAGATGCCTCCCCTGAGCAATATTTGAGATCTTCGAGGTTTCCAAGGCCACATATCCAACATATTCCGATTCATCATGAATTTGGCCAGAAAGTGTAATCCCTTTTCCCTACTCATGAAGAAAGGCTCTGCCCATGAATGGGACGAAGAGTTCTAGACCACGTTCGAGGAAATCAAGGAGTATCTGCTCCAGCCTCTGGTCTTGATGCCACCCGTCTCCAGAAAGCCACTAATCCTATATGTAACTTCCTGTGAACGATCTCTCAGCACCCTTCTCACCCAGAAGAATAATGAGGGAACATAAAATAGCCTCTAATACCTCATCGTTATGCTAATCGATACAGAGACCAGATACTCCCCCATCGAGAAGAGCTACCTTACACCGGTATTCGCAGTACAAAAATTGTGACACTACTTGAAACACCATGAGTTACAGTTTGTATCTCGAGTAAACCCACTAAAGTACATTCTGAGCCTCGCCATATTGACCATACGTCTATCATGATGGGTGGTATTCCTCCATCATTTTTACATCAGGTTTGTCCATCAGAAAGCTATCAAGGGACAAGTATTGGTAGATTTTCTGGCTGCCCATCCAACCCCTGTGGACTAGTCCCAAGACCTGGATTTTCTCGATGAGGAAATTCTCTCGGTATGTCATGCCATCTCATGTTGGCAGATTCACGTTGATGGCGCCTCCCGGAGCCCCACCGGTAGGAGGCTCAATGATCCCAGGATCAACAGGGTGGGCCTGGGTATTGTCTTTATTACCCCAGAACAAGCCATCCTGACATACTCATTTCGGTTTTCAGAAGGATAAAATAACAACGAGGTAGAGTATCAGCATCTTATCCCTGGCCTAGAGCTGTCCCTCAAGATCGATGTGCCACATTTGCATGTGAAAGGGGATTCTGAACAAGTCATCAAGTAGCTTAACGATGACTATTTAGTCAGGAAGCTAGAGCTCGTACCATTGTTGGAGAGAACCCTATAGCTAATGGCCCAGTATCCATCTCATCCAGAAGTTACTCACGTCCCTCGATCTCAGAACGGTCAAGTGGATGCCCTGGCCGGCCTGGCTGCATCACTTGTAGAGCCTAAGTAGGACGATCTAATTATACACATGCCACATGAGAGATTCATTACTCCTATCACCCCCGAGGATGATGATGGCCTGCGGGTAAGCCATCTTACCACCGGAGCCTCCATGTCCAGACCCCCGGGTCCCTCAGATGTAGTGGTTGAAGTGACCCCCTACTGGAGATCCCCCTTTGTTGAGTATCTATAAAATGGTTACCTCTCGGCTGATCGAGATGAGCATGAGAAAATCTGACAACGCGTGTTGTAGTTTTCCCTCCAGAGTGGTCCTAGTCTTGAGAATATCCTCTAAAAGCATGGGTTCAATGTTATTCTCCTCTGTTGAATCCAAGGGGTCGAGATTTCTCAGGTCATGCAGGAGGTTCATGGTGGTTCCTGTAGGGCTCACCAGACTAGGTCGAAGCGATCCCATCATATCCAAATACTTGGGTACTTCTATCCCTCCATGGTTCATGATTGCATCGAGTTTTCCAAGAGATGTCATGCATGCCAAATTCATGCTAAATTCCTGCATCGGCCTCTAGAACCTCTCCACTCCACCAAGTACTCTTGTCAATTTGTGGCATGGCGACTCGATGTCATGGGACCATATCCACCGACGACATCTTGCTAGTGTAGGTTCATCCTAACTACCACAAATTTCTTTTCCAAGTGGGAAGAGGAAATTATGCTCAAGGAGGTCAATGTCTGTTCCATTTTTGACTTCATGAGATCCAATATCATCTACAGATTTGGAGTCCCTCATGCCATCCTTATAGATAACAACACCAATTTCAGATTAGCCGAGCTGAAGAAATTATACGCCAAGTACAACATCCATTCGAACCATACCTCCCTCTATCACGCATAGACAAATGGGAAGATCGAGGCATTCACCAAAACCCTCTCTAACATTTTTTAGAAAATGGTTGGTCAAAATAATACGATTTGGCCGGAAAATCTCCCTAACACCCTCTGGGCTTATCGGACGACGATTCGTAATTCCACCTAGGTGACCCCATATTCCCTAGTGTATGGAGTTGAGGCCATCCTGCCCATTGAGATCCAGCTGTCGTCATTATGCACAGTGGTCTATGACCTACAGGCACCAGATAAGGTAACTAAAATTCATCAGGATGAATCAGAAGCACTTGACGAGAATAGGATTTGTGCCCAGCACAATCTAGAAAGGCATCAGAATAAGATAGCTAGAGACTTCAACATTAAGGTTCACCTCTACTCTTTCCTGTAAGGAAACTTGGTATTGGCCCTCCGATCACCAATGATACCTGCCAGGAAATCACCAAATTTGGAGCCCAAATGGGAAGGACCTTACATAATCCACAAGGTTTTCCTTAATGGAGAATACTCCCTAGTGACCATGGATGGAGAGCGTATAACTCCTCCCACCAATGCCAAGTTTCTTAAGAAATACTTTGACTGAGCTAGCCGGTCTTGCATTACCTTAAACTGCATGGTCCATCATGACCTTAAACTGTTCAGTTCCGCATGACCCTAAACTACTTTCTGGTCCAACCTGACCTTAAACTATCTAGTCCTACAAGAATTCAAACTCTATGTCATCTTGCACGACGTTAAACTGCATTTTCAAGAACTATGTGTGGCTTGATTCCCACTCTCATGGGATACGTAAGAACGCTCAGGCGTTTTGTCTTGAGCCCAACCCTAAAATCATCTCTTTGACTATCCCACTAGGGTATAGTTATATCAGAGGATCCTTGCATGATATAGTGTAGGCGTACTTATCCCCACTCATGCTAGGATTATAACAGTCACACCATGTCCCTGTTCCCCATTCTTCTATCCTCTCACGTCCTCACCGCATGATGTTAAACTACATGGAATTCCAGAACTATGTGTGGCTTGATTCCCATCATTATGGGTTACGTAGGAACGCTCGGAAATTTATTCTGTTGTCCCAGCCCAAATTCTAGAATCTCCCCTCGAGTCAAGACATACGGTGTGGTATAGGATTATGTCCCCATTCACGTCGGGTTAATCGTCGTTCCGTACGCCTCCCTTGTTTGGGGTATCTTACCCCATTGTGCATTGTTTTCCAGAACTACCTGTGGCTTGATTCCCATCCTCATGGGATACATAGGACTGCCCGAGCATCTTATCTTCAGGTCTAACCCCATCTTGGCCCATTGGCCCCATTAACCCAGAGAGAGGAATATATGATGTGGTATGAGATTATGTTCTCACTCACATTGGGTGTTGTAATGACCACGCCACATACAACTCCCTCCGAGGAGTTCTTATCCTAGTAATCTATACTCAGTCCTTCAAATTGGTTACTCTCAAGTTGTGCACCCTCCTTGACCCTCATTGGTGAGTCACCAATCTGTCTAAGAGTACTTTGGTTCAGTGTGTTGAGTGTCAGATTTTATGTGGACATGCCTTCGCCCATTTCTTAGGCTTCATGTTCCCCTTCATTTGAGCATCCATAATCTTCCGCACCCGAAGGGACCCCCGAATGGAATAGATTCTAGGCCTATGGGCTCTCCTACCATCACGGGCCAACATCCTTGAGGGTTTCATACAACAAATCGATACAAGTCCCGCATTGCGAATATGGTAAGCGGTCAGTGCTCATTTTTTGTCCCCATTTCAGGCTAATGCGATATGGATGTTGTGTTTCAACTAAGGTCAACAGTCATCCTCCATTATCACACCAACCCCTTTAAGCCTTGAATATTGGTTACCTGATTCATATCATTGCCCACCCCATCATGTCCAAGTAGAATTTTGACGCTTGTAACACCCCAAGATTTCATAGTGTGTTATTTCCTCAAAATAATTCAATAACTTGCAGTACACGCAACACTGAGTTCAATTGCACCATGACTTACCAAAAAAAAGCCATTAAAAGAGGTCATGAATAGTATTAACTAAATTTTAAACTTTATATAATCCTTATAATTTTAGAATCCATATTATGAGTTTCTTAGTCATAATGCAAGAACATATTCATTTTCAGTATTGCACTTTTATCAACTTTTGATAGTGAAACCTTTTTAAATACAATATTTTAAACTTTTTGACTAAATGGAGACATCAAAAAATTTAAAATGAAACATCCCAAGCTTCCGCGGTACGCTTTCCTTTGAATAAAACAGTAGCGTGTGTTGTACGCAACTTCGAGTTCTAACACACCGTAACCAATCAAACTAGCTGTTATGAATAGTAATACCTAATTTTTGAAATCATATATATTTTATATTTCAAAATGGACTTCATTTTTGGATTCGGAATATCGAAATTATCCTAGGGTGAAATTTTGGTACTTTTCGGATAACTTTTATATTTTGATGAATAGTGAAAATTACTAAATTTTAATTAAAAACAACTTTTTTAATCAAAATAATTAATAGTGATAAATTATGAATTTGAGTGGTTTTAAAGTATATTTAGAATATATTTTTACCATTTAATATAATGTTGGTCATTGGACATTATTTTACAATTATACCGAACATAAACAAGTGTCAATCTTTTGATAGTTATTATCTCTTAAAAACACGCTTTTTGTTTTGACAGCGGGAATTAATTTTAAATTAATTTCTGCCACTTCTGTGTTTTGAATTTAGGAAAATGGATTCCATATTTGGAATCAGGATGTTCAAATTGTGTAAATAGGTAACTTTTATTTTTAGACATTTTGAATAATTACTGCGGTAAATATTTTATTTACCATGGTTAAAGGGTAAATCCGGTAAATAAGGGTTAAAAAATAATATTATAATAATACAAAATTACCCTAAAACGTGTCCTAACATTATTGGTAGACACATACCCGACCATGAGCATCCTTGGGTCAATTTGGGGACCCCTTGGAGCCACTTGTATGTGGTAGGGACACATTATATTAATAAAGTTAAAAATAAAAATAAAAATGGCATAAGCTTACATCTTTTAGAAGAACAATTTTTACATAGGGTTATACATGTTGGATTTTCGATTATAAATATTAATTAGAAAGCTAAAGAGATTTCCTACATAATGATATTTTATTTATAATTTTTAGACATTATATAATTTATTTTATTTATGACACAATGATGATGCAGTAATTACTAAAATAGTGAAAAATAAAAATAATTGATCTTATAAATACCCAAATAATTATAATATGAAACTTTTAATGAATTAAACTAATTTTCTAGGATAATATGATATATTAGGATTGATTTAATTGACTTTGTTCGAAGTAATCAATCTGTTATGAGTTTCACAAAAATCAACTATTGAATAGTGTCAAAATTGACATAAAAGAGTTCTTAAAAAAAATATTATATTATTAATTGATATTAAATTCCTAAAAATCTAAGGTTCGGCCAAGAGACTTATATTATTATAGGTTAATCATTAATGGACCACTTGGGGGTCGCTTGGATGTATATAGTAAGTTTATTAACCATATTATATAAAAATACAAAGAGACATTGTAAAACTGAAACTAATTAACTTAGAGTTAATACTTAAAGATAAGGTTAATATAAGTACCCAAACCTGTCTAAATTCTATTGGATGAGTTGTTTTCGACCTATCCCCACCTCATCCTTTGAATAGTCAACTTTGGAGCCTTTTGAAACCGAATATGAATTTATTATAAATTAATATTTCTAGCTTTTCCAAATGTGCCCCTCACCCCTCTTATAAAAGGGCACTCCTCCTTCTCTTTTCCTCACACCTCTCAAGCCACTTGGCTCGTCCAAACTCTGCCCAACTAAGCTCCCCACATCCCTCTCCTCCTCCTTGAAGCTTCCCCTTAGGCAGAAAGCATTTCAAGAAGTCCTTTGGTTCCAACCAAATTGAGTTACCTAAATTAAAGGTAACAATTTCTCTTAAAGTATTTTCATTTATTTTGCTTCTCCAACCCCCAAAATCTTTTTATTTCCATTCTTTTGTAACAACACCAGTATCCTCAATATACTAGGATGTTGTTATAAGAAGGATTAAAACTACACATACACAAAACTCCATCTAATGGATGATGAACATAATGTTTCTGTGGATGGCAAACTAACGCCTCACGAAACGATGATTGTTCAAATACATCTTACCACCTCTCATGGTGGCCATTATGATGGCACTGTAATTAAATATGATATTAATGATATATATTTTATATATAAGCTTATGTAATTCCATTTTATTTCATTCCATTATTCGTTTCATGTTGTATATACATACGATAATTTCATTTGAGGAAGTGCGGACTACCGCCCCCTTAAAATGATATGACTCGTTCATACCACACATGGAACGTATAAAGGATGGTGTTAATGAACTTAAGTAACATATATAAAATATTATATTATACTGGAATAGTAATATACCTATGTATCATTTGGATTTGATTCTTTTAAAATAAAAATTAAATGGAAGTAGCGTTCGTGCGTACGTACGGACTACCGTCTCCACGAACGCGATGAGATTCATTCTCCATCGTATCCATTCAAGTATAATTACCATTTAATGATTTAAAAATGATGTTTAAGGACTTGATATCATTCTGGATATGAATAAGATACAACAAACATGACTTATGTAACAAAACATATAAAAGAAAATGAGTAAGTTAACACCCGAAACGACGATAATACTAAGATATTATTATCAAATCAATATTAAAAGATCATATATGATATCATATTAATATATATGATTCTTGTATAATTTAATAACAATTATTTCACAATTATACAGGGAGTTAACCTACCCCAACCAAGGAAAAGTACAAGGTAAGGGTTATTTCACAATCTCTTCATTATCCGAGGTTGTTTATACGTAATAATCTACTGGGATCTCTTTATCATCCACATCCATGTTTCTTAAAAATGTATTTCAAAACATTTTTACTATTTACAAGAAAATGGGTTAAAGTCATTTATACCCTTTTTTGACTTTTTATAAGAGGTTTATAATGGAATCTTTCCGTCGTTTTCAAAACAAGGTCCTTTTTAACCTTTTCGACAGAATTGAGGTAAGAATGTTTTTTTTAACTTATACAGCGGGTGCGGTTATTTTACACCGTTATAAAATCTTCAAAGCTTTCCTTACAAGCTTATAAGAATATTTTCAAAGAAAATGTTTTATTTTATATGGATCTTAAATGATTTCAAAATAAAAGGAGATATTTCTTTAAAAAGAATTTTGATTTCATCTATGTCAACATCCTTTGATGGATTTTAAGATTATTTGAAGTTGATTTATTATGATACAAAACTTCTATATTATATTGAAGGTTTTGTGATATGTTTGACTGTGGATGTGCTATTTTTATACCATTCATAGTTTATTGTGAAAGTATTGACATTTCGTATGCTAGTTTTAATACGAATGTTTATGTTATGTTTAAACCTTTTCATATGGGAATGCATTGGACTTAATAAGTGACGGGTGGAGCCCGCTATAGCTCCTCGATGCATCGGTAGGTCTCATGAGACAAACTAGTGTCTTGGAACAAGGCCTTGACAAAATCTTATTTGTAGTCTTGGCACGAGGCCTTGACTATGTGGTTATGATAGTCTGGCATTATGCATTCCAACATTATGAAAGTGGTTATTGATTTTTGCATGTGATTATTCGATTAGTTGAATATCCATGTGAATAAGTAAATGGCATTATTTCATTTTATTTATGCCATACCATGTTGAAAGTTCATGTTTGAAAGGATTTTGTTTTAGTTATACATTGCCTTAAAAGTTTATTCTTATTTATGAAAGTTTCCGTTATATTGTTATCCTTACTGGGCATTTGAGCTCACCCCTTTTCTATGTTTTATTTTTCCCAGGAAGTGAAGAAGTAAGTTATGAATGACCTGCAAGGATATTATGTGGGGATATGAGTGTGGATTATGGAGACAATATGTTGTTGTAGTAGTTTTTCGTTTAATGATGTAATGTAAACCTTATGAATATATCTAGTGTTTCCAAGGCTACTAAACCAATCGGTCTTTCGAGATTTGATCTTTCTTGTGATCATGCCAATGTTACGAAGTAATGCACCGACTCTGGGTAGCTGGGGTCGGGGCGTTACAGTTGGTATCAGAGGAAGTTTAGTACAAACCTTGGAAGCTAGATTTAGATAAACTCTGATTAGAGCACGTAGACCTAAGATGAACTTTGAGGATTAGTATAGAAGAACTTCCTAGAAATTTGGTATTGTAGAGATTTTGTGAGTTTTCCGAGCAATACATCCCTGTCTGGATACGAGCAGGTAGAGGCGGCTCTGGCACAGATGTACCTAGGGGTAAAACCCGAAAACACCGCTTTGAGCTAGACTCGAACGGGAACTGGTGCACGACAACGGGCCTTGCTGCACTCTTGGTTACGACACTCCCGGGGGATATGCTTAGGATAACTCTCATTTTCTTTACAAATCATTTTGAAGGGATTATGAGTATATACTTCCTCAAAGAAAACATTCTTATGATTATGGATTATATCCATAAATAGTTAAATTTATGTTAGGTGTTTTATAAGTATGGGATTATGTATTTTGATTCATAAACTGATCTAGTTTATGCCATTGTTTAAAAATGGCGCCCAGTAGAAGGAATGAGAACTCCAGAAATGAACATGATCCAAAGAGAAGGAAGGATCATATCTTTCATGGTCTTAAGCTAGAATTTTATAAGAGAAATAGTCTCCCATGTATTATCATCATATGAAGAAATAATATCATGTGTTGATAAGATAAGTAAAGAGTTTACTGAGTCCTATGGCTTTGAAGGGAAGTAAGAGAAGAAAAGGATGGAAGAGAGAAAGATGGATAAAGGGAAGAGGGAAAAGAAGAATTTTCCCATATGTGGTAACTGTGGAAAGAAACACCTTGGAACTTGCCTGAAAGGAATGGGAGTTTGTTATAAGTGTGGAGGAAAAGGGCACAAAGTACGTGACTCCAAGGGTAAGAAAATGGTTTCAAATGTACAGTGCTTCATTTGCAAGGAGTTTGGACACTACGCGAACCTATCATCAGACTATGACGCAAATGATGCTATTGGATAATAATCAAGTTATTATACTACCACAGATGAAGAGGAATGATTAGAGTTCTTATGTTGATTATGTCAATTGAGTGTTGTATCAACAATGTACTTGTTATAATAATTATGGAGTATATAAGGATTGTACTGCAGTAATATTTCATTAAGGACTTGAGATTGTGTGGAACAAAGAAAAGTGACTCAATAGCAGGATAAATTTTTGGAAAATATATGGTTGAGAGAATGATAAATCATAATGTAGTATTGATACTGAGGTAGTGATTTTGGAATAATATGTGATTGTTTTGGATAAATTATATTGGATATTCTTGACTACCCTGGAACTGATTAATGATTTGTATATTCCATCATTGTTGGGGTTTGAAACATTTTTGGATTAATGAAGTATATCCAGCTTTCTATATGGAATAAGGGAGCATGAATGTAATCAATAAGGAATATGGTAATTAAGGATGTTTCGGTGTATTAAAAGAATACATGATGAAGGTATTCATATGCTATTACGGGGTAAAAAGGTTCTACATTATGTTTACCTTACTTATAAATGTTGGACTGTGAGTTTGGATAGAAGTATTTTGGATAGTTCTAGTTTGGATTATTTTGGATTGCCATAAAAGGACAACCGGGAGGTCGGGCGGCAACCCGTCGCGTCCGGCAAGGCTACGAGACTTGAACCCGCAACCGAAGGGCGACAAGGGTGTATCACCTACCACTGGCCCACGAGATGTCCTGGATTAAATAATGTAGTTTTTATTAAAAGAACTTGTAGATGAATTATAAATTCGTTTATTTTGGAACCCTATAAGAATAGTGTAAATAGAATTTTTTTTACATTCTATTATCTTTTAGAGTGAAAGATGAGTTTGAGGTTGAAATTTATTAATGGATAAAACTCTAATTATAATGTAAGTATATCTCCTTATGATCTTAGCCAATCTCATAAATAAATTCCTCAATATTAAGAAAAGCAACTTAGAACAAAAATGTTTTCCTAGATGGTACCTTAAATCATCACAAATTTATGGCTTTGGGATTGTTGGCCTTTTCATATCCATGTTCTCTACCACTCTCCATCAGATAATTGATGGTTAGATTTTTCTTCCATACCCATATTTTCTTACATGGAACCCTAGTATGTGTTATTTTTGGTAATATTCATACTTTCGACTCTTTATTTTAAATAGAGGCCTCATTAATTCATTTTTCGATGTGGGATTTCAACTAAGATATTTTGAAACGTCAAAAATGTGTTATCCCAATACCCTATATTTTGTTGAACCGATGGTACTTCAAATCATCATAGATTGATGAGTTTAAGGACCTCAATTACACACTTGTTTGTGATTGATGACCTCAATCACTACATATAAATATTTACGTTTTTCCTCCGATTATATGTCTCTAATTTCCACCAATGTTCTCCTAATCGAGATCATAATTTGGTGGTGACCCTTTGATTTCTCTTTTCCTCATATTAAGACTAAATTTTAGTAACCCAATTTCCGATGTGGGTTTTCCCACAAATATATTTTCTACTTTCAACCTTTTATTTTTGAAGAACAATTTCAAATTGCGAGGACGCAATTTATTGAAGGAGGGGAGAATGTAACACCCCGAGATTTCATAGTGTGTTATTTCCTCAAAATAATTCAATAACTTGCACTACACGCAACACTGAGTTCAATTGCACCATGACTTACCAAAAAAAAGCCATTAAAAGAGGTCATGAATAGTATTAACTAAATTTTAAACTTTATATAATCCTTATAATTTTAGAATCCATATTATGAGTTTCTTAGTCATAATGCAGGAACATATTCATTTTCAGTATTGCACTTTTATCAACTTTTGATAGTGAAACCTTTTTAAATACAATATTTTAAACTTTTTGACTAAATGGAGACATCAAAAAATTTAAAATGAAACATCCCAAGCTTCCGCGGTACGCTTTCCTTTGAATAAAACAGTAGCGTGTGTTGTACGCAACTTCGAGTTCTAACACACCGTAACCAATCAAACTAGCTGTTATGAATAGTAATACCTAATTTTTGAAATCATATATATTTTATATTTCAAAATGGACTTCATTTTTGGATTCGGAATATCGAAATTATCCTAGGGTGAAATTTTGGTACTTTTCGGATAACTTTTATATTTTGATGAATAGTGGAAATTACTAAATTTTAATTAAAAACAACTTTTTTAATCAAAATAATTAATAGTGATAAATTATGAATTTGAGTGGTTTTAAAGTATATTTAGAATATATTTTTACCATTTAATATAATGTTGGTCATTGGACATAATTTTACAATTAAACCGAACATAAACAAGTGTCAATCTTTTGATAGTTATTATCTCTTAAAAACACGCTTTTTGTTTTGACAGCGGGAATTAATTTTAAATTAATTTCTGCCACTTCTGTGTTTTGAATTTAGGAAAATGGATTCCATATTTGGAATCAGGATGTTCAAATTGTGTAAATAGGTAACTTTTATTTTTAGACATTTTGAATAATTACTGCGGTAAATATTTTATTTACCATGGTTAAAGGGTAAATCCGGTAAATAAGGGTTAAAAAATAATATTATAATAATACAAAATTACCCTAAAACGTGTCCTAACCTTATTGGTAGACACATACCCGACCATGAGAATCCTTGGGTCAATTTGGGGACCCCTTGGAGCCACTTGTATGTGGTAGGGACACATTATATTAATAAAGTTAAAAATAAAAATAAAAATGGCATAAGCTTACATCTTTTAGAAGAACAATTTTTACATAGGGTTATACATGTTGGATTTTCGATTATAAATATTCATTAGAAAGCTAAAACGATTTCCTACATAATTATATTTTATTTATAATTTTTAGACATTATATAATTTATTTTATTTATGACACAATGATGATACAGTAATTACTAAAATAGTGAAAAATAAAAATAATTGATCTTATAAATACCCAAATAATTATAATATGAAACTTTTAATGAATTAAACTAATTTTCTAGGATAATATGATATATTAGGATTGATTTAATTGACTTTGATCGAAGTAATCAATCTGTTATGAGTTTCACAAAAATCAACTATTGAATAGTGTCAAAATTGACATAAAAGAGTTCTTAAAACAAATATTATATTATTAATTTATATTAAATTCCTAAAAATCTAAGGTTCGGCCAAGAGACTTATATTATGATAGGTTAATCATTAATGGACCACTTGGGGGTCTCTTGGATGTATATAGTAAGTTTATTAACCATATTATATAAAAATACAAAGAGACATTGTAAAAGTGAAACTAATTAACTTAGAGTTAATACTTAAAGATAAGGTTAATATAAGTACCCAAACCTGTCTAAATTCTATTGGATGAGTTTTTTTCGACCTATCCCCACCTCATCCTTTGAATAGTCAACTTTGGAGCCTTTTGAAACCGAATATGAATTTATTATAAATTAATATTTCTAGTTTTTCCAAATGTGCCCCTCACCCCTCTTATAAAAGGGCACTCCTCCTTCTCTTTTCCTCACACCTCTCAAGCCACTTGGCTCGTCCAAACTCTGCCCAACTAAGCTCCCCACATCCCTCTCCTCCTCCTTGAATCTTCCCCTTAGGCAGAAAGCATTTCAAGAAGTCCTTTGGTTCCAACCAAATTGAGTTACCTAAATTAAAGGTAACAATTTCTCTTAAAGTATTTTCATTTATTTTGCTTCTCCAACCCCCAAAATCTTTTTATTTCCTTTCTTTTGTAACAACACCAGTATCCTCAATATACTAGGATGTTGTTATAAGAAGGATTAAAACTACACATACACACAACTCCATCTAATGGATGATGAACATAATGTTTCTGTGGATGGCAAACTAACGCCTCACGAAACGATGATTGTTCAAATACATCTTACCACCTCTCATGGTGGCCATTATGATGGCACTGTAATTAAATATGATATTAATGATATATATTTTATATATAAGATTCTGTAATTCCATTTTATTTCATTCCATTATTCGTTTCATGTTGTATATACATACGATAATTTCATTTGAGGAAGTGCGGACTACCGCCCCCTTAAAATGATATGACTCGTTCATACCACACATGGAACGTATAAAGGATGGTGTTAATGAACTTAAGTAACATATATAAAATATTATATTATACTGGAATAGTAATATACCTATGTATCATTTGGATTTGATTCTTTTAAAATAAAAATTAAATGGAAGTAGCGTTCGTGCGTACGTACGGACTACCGTCTCCACGAACGCGATGAGATTCATTCTCCATTGTATCCATTCAAGTATAATTACCATTTAATGATTTAAAAATGATGTTTAAGGACTTGATATCATTCTGGATATGAATAAGATACAACAAACATGACTTATGTAACAAAACATATAAAAGAAAATGAGTAAGTTAACACCCGAAACGACGATAATACTAAGATATTATTATCAAATCAATATTAAAAGATCATATATGATATCATATTAATATATATGATTCTTGTATAATTTAATAACAATTATTTCACAATTATACAGGGAGTTAACCTACCCCAACCAAGGAAAAGTACAAGGTAAGGGTTATTTCACAATCTCTTCATTATCCGAGGTTGTTTATACGTAATAATCTACTGGGATCTCTTTATCATCCACATCCATGTTTCTTAAAAATGTATTTCAAAACATTTTTACTATTTACAAGAAAATGGGTTAAAGTCATTTATACCCTTTTTTGACTTTTTATAAGAGGTTTATAATGGAATCTTTCCGTCGTTTTCAAAACAAGGTCCTTTTTAACCTTTTCGACAGAATTGAGGTAAGAATGTTTTTTTTAACTTATACAGCGGGTGCGGTTATTTTACACCGTTATACAATCTTCAAATCTTTCCTTACAAGCTTATAAGAATATTTTCAAAGAAAATGTTTTATTTTATATGGATCTTAAATGATTTCAAAATAAAAGGAGATATTTCTTTAAAAAGAATTTTGATTTCATCTATGTCAACATCCTTTGATGGATTTTAAGATTATTTGAAGTTGATTTATTATGATACAAAACTTCTATATTATATTGAAGGTTTTGTGATATGTTTGACTGTGGATGTGCTATTTTTATACCATTCATAGTTTATTGTGAAAGTATTGACATTTCGTATGCTAGTTTTAATACGAATGTTTATGTTATGTTTAAACCTTTTCATATGGGAATGCATTGGACTTAATAAGTGACGGGTGGAGCCCGCTATAGCTCCTCGATGCATCGGTAGGTCTCATGAGACAAACTAGTGTCTTGGCACAAGGCCTTGACAAAATCTTATTTGTAGTCTTGGCACGAGGCCTTGACTATGTGGTTATGATAGTCTGGCATTATGCATTCCAACATTATGAAAGTGGTTATTGATTTTTGCATGTGATTATTCGATTAGTTGAATATCCATGTGAATAAGTAAATGGAATTATTTCATTTTATTTATGCCATACCATGTTGAAAGTTCATGTTTGAAAGGATTTTGTTTTAGTTATACATTGCCTTAAAAGTTTATTCTTATTTATGAAAGTTTCCGTTATATTGTTATCCTTACTGGGCATTTGAGCTCACCCCTTTTCTATGTTTTATTTTTCCCAGGAAGTGAAGAAGTAAGTTATGAATGACCTGCAAGGATATTATGTGGGGATATGAGTGTGGATTATGGAGACAATATGTTGTTGTAGTAGTTTTTCGTTTAATGATGTAATGTAAACCTTATGAATATATCTAGTGTTTCCAAGGCTACTAAACCAATCGGTCTTTCGAGATTTGATCTTTATTGTGATCATGCCAATGTTACGAAGTAATGCACCGACTCTGGGTAGCTGGGATCGGGGCGTTACAACGCTCCTGACACTATCCCTCAGGGTACATTTGCACGTTAGGAGGAAAAAGTTGCGGTAAAGGCGTCATTTGGAGCTCCACACCAATTTTACCCTTTAAGCACATTCCAAGTATTTCAAGGAGCTCCTTAACCCTTGTTTCCAATTCCAAGCTCAACTCACGTTGGCTTAGGGATTGTACTAAGGCCTGCACCTATTTGGAAGGATTCTTCTTCTCCACGATCTGAGCTCTAAGACCATAAACTAAGATCTTTCCTAAGAACTACGTGTAGCATGATTCCCATTCTCGTGAGATATGTAGGATCACCCAGACATCATGTCTTTAGGTCCAGCTCAACTGGGAGCTTTTCCTACCCCTTATAATCTAAACCTTACTGACCCCCGGGCCCGAGGATATTTTCCCGAAGTTACGCATGGTGTGATGTGGACCTCTTCCTCATTCACGTCGGGAATGATTTATCATGTCCTGAACATTCCTTTATGTCCAAGCCATATGACATTAAACTGTGCTACCTGGTCCCATCACATGACCCAAAACTATGACAACACCATCCCGGTGGCACGACGGAAAACGACACTACATTGTGATGACCTCACCACGGGGGGGTGGGGGGGATCACCTTGGGTATCGGTCATCCAATATACTAGTTGTCAATTCCAGCATCTGGATTGATTAACTTGGTGATAATGGGATCCCTAGGTCCTCGGTTTGTCGCATCAAAATAAAAAAACACATATATCCTAAAGGAAAAAAAGATCTATCAAATACCATTTCTTTTTGTATGAGGTCCAGAACTGCAAACCCATTTCATCCCTGGCACTGGTAACTCACCATGCTACCCCTTAGAACTATGTATAGCTTGATTACCATCTCCATGGGAGACTTAGGAATGCCCGTGCACCTCGTCTCGGGCCCAACCTAACTTTCGTTTTCAGTCCATCGACCTAAAACCTCTCCAAGGAACACATGATGATGTGGACCTCTTCCCCATTCACGTTGGGTTGTACAAATTACATCACAGTGTGTCTCCTGCATTGCCTACTATCCATGGTCCAATCTCTAAGACCATAAACTAAGACCCTTTTCTAGAACTACAAACATCTTCATTCCCATCTCCATGGGATGTGTAGGAATGCCCGTGCACCCCATCTCAGGCTGAGCTTAACATTCTTTTTTGGTCCCTTGACCTAAAAACACCCCAAGGAACACATGATGATGTAGACCTCCTCCTCATTCACATAGGGTTGTACAAATTACATCACCGTGTGTCTCATGCATTGCCTACTATCCATGGTCCAATCTCCAAGACATTAAACTAAGACCCTAAACTAGAAATATGTATGGATTGATTCCCATTCTCATGGGATACGTAGGGATGCCCGAGAATTCAATCTCAGGTCCAGCCCCAAGAATCACAAATCCCATCCCTTCTCATTTATGGACTCTTGGACTGACCATTCGTGGGGAGTTATGTTACTGCGGCATTGCCCTGAAGAAGTTTGGAAGGCCCCACGGTGACATCGGGGAGAGATAACTCCATCATCAGTGAAGGTCCTATCTATATGTAAGGATGATCCATGATCATACTAATACACCCATCTAATGTGTTCCCACCATGATAGCATAATTTCAAGAGTGTTGTATTCTGTTCGAACAAACCACCACTCCACCTACCATGCTTTGAATTCCCTTTATTCAGACCCTAGTCTTCTTTAACGTCTAAAGGGACCCCCTAACAGTATGGATCCTCAGCCTATGGCATGCCTACTATCCTGGGATAACGTTCTGGAGGACTAATGGGTGATGTTTTGAGTTAGGCCTCGTGTTTCGAACATGGTTAGTGGTCATCCATCATTTGTTATCCCCATTCTAGTCTAACACGATATGGATGTTGTGTTTCGAATACAGTAAACAATCATCCTCCATTGCCATGCCACCTCCCACTGTGTTCCGAATTTGGGGAAGTGTGATTCACATTTCTCATTCCCCTATGTTCGGATTCTTTCTAATGCCCCTGTCATTGCACTGCTTGTGTGCAAGAACACATTGAGAAGATGATATGTTAGTGGGTCTGAGGTTCCCTTCCTTTGATCAGGCCTCCCTCTTCTCTCCTCATAAATCTGGATTCGAATCTCGAATTTCCGAAGTTTGGTTGACGCTCCCATGATCAAAAAAAGTAATAGTACGAACATCCCTGGTTCCACACATTGGGTTCGACCCACGTGATCTTTGGAATGGATTGATTTTTACTTCAGGACTGTGGTTGAGCGCATTAAACCAAGGGAACAAGTGAATAAATTTATCCATACATGCACTTAAGAATAAGAGGCAGTATGGAAAAATGAGTTCATGAGTTTAGCCAAAACAGTGCCCTTAAGGATCAGCTTCTTGGATCGATTGTTCTAGAGCCGCTACCTTTTTCCTGGTGGCCTCCAGGTCTGCTTCCCACCCCCTAAGGACCCTCTCTTCATCAGTAGACATAGAGCGCATTTCACTGACCCTAGCCTGTGCTTGTTCCTGTTCAGTTTGAAGCTCAGTCATTTGGTGACTCTCTTCCACTAGTTTCTCATGGGCATCTTCCAGATGGGCCCTCAACTACACCACAAGTTCTGAACAGTTTGCGATTAATATCCCTTTTTTTTTCATGTTCTTCAAGGTATCGTACTGGTTGTTCTGACTTTATGAACTCTTGTGTACCCCCTGACTCCCCCCGACACTGGGCAACATCAGAGCATCGACTGCTCTCGCGCATCTTCTTGGCCATGTCGTCACGAACCATCAAATGAAGGTGCTGAACATCTACCCCTCTAGCACATAGAAAGTGCAGCCCGATGTGGAGTGATCCCATATGCTTTAGCCATTCCGCATGTGGCTGAATGAGAAAATTCTTGATGCACTTCCGCCCTTTGTGTTGCATCATTCGGCTCTCCTCAGCCGCCTCTGAGTCAAATTCGTCAATCTCCTTGGGGTCTGTGGGTCGATAATCAATAAAGGCATCCAAAAGGCTGGAAGCATGGTTCTCTTTGGGTGCTCCTCCCACATGATTAGGCTCTTCAACACTCGGAAGGCCTTCTTCTTCTTCCTGGGTCCCAGTATTTCCCTCAGTAGCTTCTGGCCCTACCCCAACAGTAGTGCCGCAGATATCCACAACATCTTGTTAATCGAGTGATGGGGCCGACTCAGTTCGAGAGGTATACCCTGGATGGGACAACACATTCGTTGGTGAGTCTCTCACGGATGGACCAGGTTCAGCAGCCCGACAAGTCGTCAGTGTCGTGATCACTGCACAAACAATAAACACCCTGATCAATTGTGCTCTCCAATGGTGATTAACCGGAGCCTCCTCCCCTTCGAATGGAGACCCTTGGTCAGTGCCCATATTCTCTTGAATAGGATAAGGAGATCTGATTGAGGGTTACAGAAAATGATGAGGGGAAAGAATAGACAAGGAATGAGATGTACCTCAAGTAGCACAGTTATATCCACTTTAGAGCCGATGATCTCACCACTCTCCTGGAGACTCCCTTGGTGGGATTCCCCCTAAGATCCTCCACCTTCAGGCTCCTCTTCTCCTCCCCCCTTCTTCACCTTCTCCTTCTTCCTCTTCTTCCATCTCGGTGCCCTCCGGCTCATCTTCGCTGCCATCATCATCTGACGAAATCTTTTCTAGATCATGCTCCTGGATGAGCATCACTTTCACCAAGAAAGATGGATTCTCACGCTGACCCCGTTGTCATGCATACATGTCCATGGCTATCAGATACGCATGCCGACGATGAAAGTTTACCCTTTCGACAACCCGAATGAGTCCAACCTCTGGCAGCTGGATTCCATCTTGCACAATCTTCTGCCAAAGAGCTTTCGTACTAATCTACTATTGCAAGGTCATCCAGGCTAACCATAGGGCCAAGGAGATTGCATCATTGGAAGGTTGAAGTGGATACCTTATCTGATTCCTAGGGAGTTCCATGGATGCTACATGAGCCCCTCTCCCCCTAGGCGACGCGGACCTGGCGGCACCGCATGACGTCCCCACTGCTGATGTCCCGGCCTATGCAGGCCTAATTACTTTACATGTCTCTGACCTTTCCTTCCAAATAGAACCCTATCTTCTCTCTCACCGCCTAGGTTTTACACTGGCTACCTTGAGTTTCCGAACTCTCTTTCACAAAATCCACTTAGGGTATGCTATAACCCAATGGTCGGAATATTCGGTTGAGAGGCCAGCATCAACTCTGGTGGGAGGAAAGGTGATAACATCACCAGAGCCTTGGGTCGTGAACATCAGCCACATTTAGCAAAGAACACAGGGACGCCTTTCCTCCAAAACATCTGTGTTCACCCTCTTTGGCATCCGCTGAAGGCATCCAAACTTCATGGTTAACCTGGATGGCATGTAGGGCTTAAAAATGATCTTCCCATCAATCCAGGCCATGATCACCCCACCTCTAATGCTCTGGATGTATTCCCTCTTCTCCAGTGAGCCTTTCCTGTTATCTATCATCTGGACAGTCGGGGTGGGGAATGGGATGAAGGTGAAGTTGGCATGATTTACGATCCTGGTCCTTATCCCCTCCTCATTGAGCGTCAATGACATGACCCCGGAGATGTTCAGAACGGAAGGTCGCATGCCATTACCTAGAGGATGAATGGAATTCAAGAGGGTATACCCACTGCAATGGACTGCAACCCATCCTTAAAAGATCTGGAAGGGCCCACAAATCATCCTTGGTGACCCTCCTCTCGAAATGCGTCCCAAATATTTTATTGGTGACCATGATGCCAACCATCACCAGTGTAGTTGGGCGAACTCCCATCCTTGTGTCCCTCATTGGTAAGAACCACCCACTCAGGGATGTGGCAAGGAATCCCGCATAACAAACGTTGGGTTTCGGCTCTCGTTAATGCTGAATCCCCATGATCGATAGTCCATGTATCTAGGATCTTCCAGTATGATATGCTTTTGCTCCTCTGTGCTGCGGTCAGACACCACCTCCCTCGCCCCAACATCTTGAATTCCTGACCCCTTTATAGGAACAAGCTGAACCATTTCTTTTACGCGATGTCCTTCAAGAGATCCTTGACCCCTAGCCTCTCATTATCCAACTCCAATATGTGCCATGTTAGTATGGGGGTTCTTGACCCATCTCCCCATATGTTCATTGGCGGGAGGAATTCATCATATTGGTGGCCATCCAATGGGATACCCCTGATGCAATGAATGTCCCAAAGGCTGGTGCCGACTTCCCCCAGATGAAGGTGGAAGGTATTGGTGTAGGGGGACCATTGAGTAAACAGCTCCGGCCCAAGATTAGGTTGGTGATAGAAGTGAGAATGTGACATCCACACCGCCTCGAACAAACCGATGTGCCGCAGTTCGGCCCCAAACTAGTCGCATTTCTGGCAAACCCAATACTCCAATGCCCATTCAATGGTGAAATTGCCTCTAGACCGCAAATCCCAATCCTACAGCTAGAATTTGGTCTCGTCAGTAACACTTTGATGGAAGGCTCTTGTGTAAAGGTTCGTAGAACTCTCAGAGGCAAGATCACTCCCCGAGATGGTCCTAGTCTTGGGATTCAAGATGTAAACGTCCATGTGTATAGTTTCTATAGCAGGATGGCCATTGTAGGTGATGTTATACCGGGGAAGTTCATCCTCACGGGTCACCCATGACCACGATGTGTCAACCTCAATCCTTGGAACAAGTACCTCCTCAAAGATTTTGAATTCCCAGATCGGTACATTAGAAGACAGTGCATACTTCTTCTATGCTGGGGTCAACATGTTGAAGAGAGTATGGTTGTCAGATACGATCTTTCGGGAGCCATAAACCATAGTTTTGGTGACCATTTCAGCCCTTCGAGTAGCAGATACAGCTTCCCTCT
Organism: Viscum album; assembly: GCA_963277665.1. Taxonomy (NCBI): domain Eukaryota; kingdom Viridiplantae; phylum Streptophyta; class Magnoliopsida; order Santalales; family Viscaceae; genus Viscum; species Viscum album. The sequence goes on along the minus strand of OY728142.1, from coordinate 1,224,403,061 downwards.
CAAAGTCAGCCTGATTGGTGGACATCTCTTATCGGCAAGATTATAAGAAGTCAGCGCGAGAAATTAGATGTTGGCAGAAAAAACCAGCGGCATGGGAAAAAAATCTGAAGTTGGCGCATAAAATAATGGCTGACCTCGGAGAATTACACGCAATCGAAGAATTTTTCACACAGGTGGAGGAATTTTTTTCATGCGTGAGCGCTCATGGATTATCGTGTGAGAATAGTCTATACAGAATGGGGGACCCGCTGGGTTTTTATAGGCGCATAGAGCGATTTCCGAGTGCGTGCGAAGATCGGATTGCACGCTCGGTTCAATTTTTCACACCGCTCCAGTTTTGCGCACGTATCGGCCCCTGGGAGTCCGACATCTTGGATTTTCCCACTGAATCCAAACTTTGTGGCCCCTTGCCTATCTGATTCAGAGGGGGGGGGGGATTTGTAGATGCCGAAAACCGCTCAAGAGCTAAATAAGATTGGGGCACGAAAAAGGGAAGCCATATTTTGAACCAGCGATCCATTCTGGGGGGCCCGGAGGGGTGACACGAAAAAAATACTGAGGTGCGCGAAAAAAATATGCCCTGTGTGAAAAAATCCACGATCCACGAGAGTTTTCCATGTGGGCGCGTAACTTTTCACGTAGGCACCCAGCACGGTTGAAATGGCGCGTTGCCGACGCAGGGGTGCACAATATTTCGCACCGGATTATTTTTCGCACTGACCCGCGATCAGAAGCGCCGAAAATAGAGGGCCACCCAATCGACCTCTTGGATGAAAAATGTGAATCGTCTCCCCTGTGCGCAATTCCTCTCCCATGCACGCAAGACGATGGCTCTCTGGTACTGAATTTTTCCCACTAGGTCTCCCGAGAATTTTATTTTGCTTGAGACCCCTCAGGCTCGATCCTCATCGAAATACATTCGACATTTTCTACCAACATGAAATTCCTTCCAATTGCGTGCAATCCTATCACATCGTGCGCAACCCCTTCCAAATTGTGCTCTCAAACTGGACCTTTTACGCCCGAACACGATTGCGCACCTCACCCGACCTTTTTGACGCACGATGATTCTTTGGATTCCATCCCTAACGATTTCACACCGACACAGTCTTTTTAGCGCACACATCTCAATTGTGCACCGGCGTGCCCCTTTTTGCACAAAAACCCCTCTTGCGTGCAATCCTCCTGCCTTATACGCCATGATGTCCCTCTTCCGGGCATCATTTTCAAGCACCTCCCACGCCCAAAGAATCTTCGCCACATACTCATTTCTCGTGAAACTTACTAGTTTCGCACAAACTATCTTTAACGTCCCCAGGATGATACCTCCCATTGCGTTGCTTCGCCTCATGCTTCTTCGCATAAGCACACAAATGGCTATTGATTCTTCGCATAGCCATGCTAATGTGGATCTCTCAATGGTTCGATCCATTACAACCCCTTTACTATGGTGATGCATGTCCCCTCTCTTCACCAATGTAAAGAGGGTACCAGTTTTGTAAGTCCTAGGGGTGTGGAGAAAACCCACCTCATCCGAGCTGTAGGACGTTAAACTGCCAAGCACCATCGTCCTCGGCACATGATGTTAAACTGTGATTTTTCCCCATGAATCATATGCAGGGTGCCCCATCTCAGACATTCTGTATGCCCACTGGCCTCTACGGGAGTGAAATCATTCCTCACATGGAATGAGATCCTATTTATTGGTGTGGCGTCTGTCCATGGGGAAAGCGAAACCACACTAGTGTAAGTCCCTAGCTTTCATGTAGGATTCAACATCCATGATCCTCCTTTATTCTTCGGTCCCTAGTGCCAAGAAAGGGCATGATGGGGAATGGTGATCCTCCTTTCTTCAGTCCCATATCCGTCTCCCACTGCGTTTTGTCGCCATCGGGCCTCCATCATGGAGTAAGTCCCAAACACTCGGGCTACGAACCACGCGTAATCCCCTGTTTCCTCTTTGGGATGCGAACCACGTGTAATCACCGGTTTCCTCTTTGGGCTGCTAACTATGTCTAATCCCCACTTCACCTACCATGGGAGAAACTTTCATGACGTGATCATCAGGACTTTGCTGCCTCTTGTTTCACACACCGAGCATGACTCACATGGACTTGGAGTAAGCATCGACCATGAAATCCTATCTGGGAAGCTTAGAGTGTAATCCCCAAACATACATTAACTACGAGGTCTTTTATCCTTGCAAAGGAAAGGTACATAGGAAGAATCCCTGAGGTTCAAGCCCAACAACCATTGGTTCTGACCCCCTTCATGTCAGTTCACCAACACTCGGGATATCCTAGAGTATAATCCACACACTTTTTGAACTACATGGACTCTAATCCTTTCTAAGGTAGTACGTAGGAAGCCTCCAAGAGGTTCAAGCCCACCACCCATGGGACACCAGGTCCTCCTTCACATTGGTTCACCGATGACCATCCTGAACTACATGTTCTTTGATCCTTGCCAAGGAAAGGTATGTAGGAAGCCTCCACGAAGTTTAGGCCCACCACCCATTGGTCATTCCGACCATCTTCATGTCGGTTCACCAACACTTTGGGATGCTTTAGAGTGTAATCCCCAATGCCCCCATCATGAACTTCGAAGTCCTTGATCCTTGCCAACGTAAGGTACCTAGAAAGCCTACCTGAGGCTCAAACCCATTATCCACCGGTCATCCCGACCATCTTCATGTCAGTGCGGCCCCATACAACGGTAAGCCGTTGTGACCCCATCTAGTGGTAAACTGATGGAAAGCTCAATCAACTGTAATCCATCGTCAGATGAACTACGTGGACTTTGATTCCCTACCATGGGGATATGTAGGAAGCCTCTTTAAGGATCAAGCCCAACACCATCGTCATCCTCATGGCAGTTTCATCCAATTCACCATACACTTCTTTCAATCCCTCCATCATCCATCCGGATTCTTACCTAGGCCACCACATCTCGATGGGATAATTCCACCTCATACCCCATTCCCCTCAATAGAATTCGGGCAGCCAACCACACGATAGCCCCGACATCAGTGCTCTCTCAAGAGGTTTCACCCATTTGACCCATTCCAGTGAATGTTCTGATCAATCTGATCCATCTCCGATGGATATTAAACTTGTGGAATACCCCATGTTAAACATTTGAATCTGATGAAAACATCAAATAAATTCCCATGGAATATAATTCCCCACATTTGATGTGGGATGACTCGGGCTTCCACGCCCTCAAAAATCCCGATAATAAGTGGAAGAAAATCCAGACGCGCTAGTGTTCCAGTGCCCAGACATGGTAGTGATGCCTAACGTGACTAATCCCCTGACCAAAGGTTACTACCTTGACCAGACCCCTTGGAATGTCCTGACAGAAGCCACATAATTAACTATTTTCCATGAAGATATGGAACTAGGATGAGTTTCACGAACAACGTCTTAATCCTATAAGGGATACCCGGACTAGGTGAAGAGTTCTGAGAAGGAATCCACAGAAGGAAGAACCGATATCCCATCATCCTGTTTCGATCAAGGAGCAGACATCCCTGGACAAGCGACAGATGTCGCCCACCTTTGGAAAGCGGGAATGTGGGGATACAAAACCACACCTTTCATCCCCAAACAAGACAGATGCGCACGCCCTAGTGAAAGCATCAGAAACAACTGTAAATGAAGAAATCTTCAAACATCTTGATCTTCATAGGGAATTTGGATATCATACAGGTTTTACATGCCCCATGAATGATTGGTTCCATAAGGGGGCGGTTTGAATAAGTGAAAAATATTATATTTTTATTTACTTTTAGAATATATTTTGAAATCAACCTACGTCAAGATTTAGTGTGAGATATTTAACTATTTAACTCACACACACCAAGGAAATAAATTAGAAAAGGACAGTCATTGTGCAATGTTCAAAAATTAAGATGAGTTGTTAATTCATAGAATGATTGAAAATCATCTATGACTATTAGATCCTATATAATGACTATTTTATATACTATTGTGAATGTTTTATACTTTATTCAAAATATAAGAAAATAATAACTATTTTCTCTTAACAATAGATGATAGTATTTCAATGATGAAACATGATACACTATTGTCTTGTATTTTTTGAGGCAGGGATTATCCAAATTCATATGATGATTAAACACAAAATATTAATGTGATCCCAAGATAAATCAATATTTATAATAGGTGTGAATTAATTCTCCTTCACTACATAAAAATAGTTTAAAATATTTACAAAATAAATATTGTTTGTGCTTTCTAATTGTCATTTTCTTCTACCCACACTATTGTAATTAACAACCTTCCTATGAACATTGGATATGGATCTTTTGACTTGAGATTATCAAATAGGTTCCCTACTTATGAGGCACCATACCTTGATACTAATCGAAAGATATTTAAAAATTTAAATTAAAAGAAATTAATTGGTTAAGATATTATTCATGTAAGTGATTTTATTATACAAGATATGATGCATCACTCTATATGATTGGAGGTGACATAATTTCCATTAAATGAGTTTAGACAAAGATTATAAACCTTCCAAGAAAATTAAATATGATGTAATTATATAATATTTAGCCACATTAGGAATTGAGAAAAAATATCATCTATATCTGATTGACATTATCCATGTCATGTGCTTAATATTGATTTCAGGTATAAATTAACTTAGAAAATGGACATATAGTGGATTATATCACACAAATAGCATTTTTAATTTGGTTTTCTATGATGTGTTTCTAGATAAATTTCTTAGTATATGATTATTATGGAGATCTATAATCATTTTTTACATTATGAAGGGTCCTTGGGATCATAGTTAAGATACCGCTAATTGGAAATTTTAGACTAATGTGATTATATCATGTGTAAATATATTTATGTTTATTATATTCAGAAATAATATCATTGGTTTATTTATTTGAAATATTTAAATTAGTAATTGACATTTAATTTAATAATTCATTTCATTTTATAATATAAATAATGAGTAATTTATATCATTAAAACCTAAATAAGAGGAAATGACCATAAAAAACGGGTTTTAGGCATGAGATTGTAATAATGGGATTCCATGTCTCATTACATAAACAAAATTAATAATAATAAATAAAGAGTACATTTAAGAACCAAATATACCACTTTTAATGCATTTGGATCTTCATTAATGAACCTCCCAAGGTTTTTGGTTCTTAATCCACTTTTGGAGTCTATATAATGCCCTAAATAAACTTTAGAGACTATTTATTAAACCTTATTATGTTTTATTTAGGATATCTTATTTTGAGGCTATTGACTACCCCAATTTATTTAAATATAAGGAATTAGATGTGTATTCATTATTCCATTATGGGAACGAAATGGTCGTGATTGGAGTTCAATAGTTTCACACTTTTGAGGGAGTCCTCTAGTTTTCCTCATTTGATAATGTTTTATATTATTCTTTATAAAATAGGTTCTCTAGTGTCTGTATTATTTATTCTTCCATCCTTTAAAATTGAAGAGTTTCTATAATTACTTATATTGGAAGATAATACCATGAACACGTTAGTGATCAACAATATCGGTTGATACTAATGAAAATATGAATTTATTAATTCATGTTTGATCTTAACAATATAAACCATTTTAAAAATGTATTTTTTTTTATTTTACTATTTCATTTTTTATTTACATATTATGATCATTTATTGGTTAAATTGTTACTTTATATGTTTACCATGTGTTAGTAATTTCATTAAAATCATGCAGGGATATTAGAGTAGCACTTGATAAATGAAAAATATGTAAACTATATATTAGTGTGTTGTATAATATTTTGATATATCCATACTATATAAACGTCATTTAAGACTCACAAAATTTTTTATTGAAAGGTTTATTCTATGATCTTTTTGATTTGGTGCAATTTTGGGCTATGGGTTCTCACTTAACTGATGTGTCAAATATCACATGTACTGTGCTTTAGCCACTCAAACCATTAATAATTCTTGATCATTGGATCTTACTAAAATCAATGTGGGGACATAAAAATTGTTCTATGTAATATGATAAAAGTATAAACATTATATGTGATAATAATAAAAATGAATTAGGTAATTAATATGTTTATAATGCATGATGTATATACATGATACATATATTGGAATGACTGTGAATATAATCTTGTAGAGTATATATATTTAATATATAATGATAATAGTGAGATTAAATATAAAATCCTACATTTTTTGTATTACATTCCATTAAGTAAGAATCACATTCATGAAGACTTGTCTGATGAAACCGAGGGATCATTCTTATCTCGGAATCAATTTATCATGCGTTAGGTGAAAGTGTAACAATTGTACTAATGTAAATAATGGGTACTATTTGACTAGGAAAAAATATTGTATTGGATTCTAGAGGCATGAGGTTGGTAATATTTATAGGATAAATTGGGAATGATATTTTTTAATTAATAATCCAAGAGTTATATCAGTTATGATTAATAAGGGGTGTTTACTAAAATTTACATGGTTTAAGAGACAAGCTTAGGTAAGATATGACATATAGAAATATCCATCTTGTCCAAAATAAATTTATAATAGAAATGTTTATTATTTTCATTGGAGTATATTAATAAAAGAGAATATTACAAAATAACATATATTAAACTAATAGTGACATACATTTTGTCATAGATATTCACGAAATCAATAAAAAACTCAAATTTATCATTGATATAAGTCCTTGGAAGGAAAAATTAAATCAAAAAGACTTCATTGAATGGTATTTTAATTTTTAAATTGTTCCTAAACAAAAGGATAAATTTCACGTTTGTTAGAAATCGATCCCAATTTGTAATACTCCACTAGCCCATATACTGATAAGGATGATTATAATAAGTGTATGATTGATTCATTGTATGTATAATGTTTAATTATTTATAACATGATTCATGATATTTTTAAGAAAAATGAAACAATTTTGGTTTCCAATATGACTTATAACCCTAAGGATCTTTATCAAGTGTATTACATAATCGACAATTATGAGGAAACAAATCCATTTTTATAATGAAAAATGTCATAAGGAACCCTAGTTTATATTACATTGCTCAAAATGATTTAGAAGAAAAAAAAACATGAAAAATATTGGTTTCCCTCTCTAGAAAAAGATGGTTATTGATGAGGTTCATTAATAATAACTCAGATTATTTAATTAGTGCATTGTTATTTTTAATTTGAACTGGATTAATTGCATCATTTTTCATCATCTCAATATCCTGATATAAGATGAGAAGAATTAGGAAAGGGAATTAATTATTAGGATGATGAATAAGGGAAAGGGTGGGTGATGTGGCCTTAATTTTACATATTTTGATACATCATTTTATTCAATTTTTATTCATTTTATTATTTTATTTTTCACTTTTTGGTAAATAGAGGCACTTTTGTATTTTTTTTAAATAAATTTATTAATTAATAAATTTTTATAATTAATTATGTATTTTTAACTTATGAATTAATTAATTTAGTATTCCTAATTTTTATAGGCTTATAATTTACTAACTAGTTAGTGTTTTAAATTTGATTTTATTTTAAAAAATATGAAATTGTTTTAATTAATTATTTAATCATTTTATTTACATTTAATTAACTTCATCTTTAATTTAATCATTTAATCTTTTAATTATGCTTAATTAAAATAAATTACCAATATTAGTTATTTCATTATAATTATTTTTAAATATATTAGTTTTCATTTACTTTTAATATATTTATTCTTTTTAAATTGGTTACTTTAATTATAAAATTTAATAACCTATTATGTTTTTAATTTAAGTTATGTTTTTAGTTTTAATTTGTTAAAACATTTGTTAGTCAATTGACTTAATAATTTCAATTGAATTTTATGCCTTCATTTTCATAAACAATTAATTAATTTAGAATTTTAAATCTATAATTTATTTAATGTTTTAATATTATTAATTATTATCATAGGTTTTGTAGATTTATGCTTGAGACACCGATAGCCCCTCTATTTCTCTCTCCGATACTACCCTCCGCCTCTATCAGGGACTCAATGAGTCACAAACGCAATTCCACCTCACCTTGGTCTCACCGATACCGTTACACCTTTGTCTCACTGACACTCGGTTTCCATTTATTTACCTACTGACATCCACAACATCATTTCTTCCACCTACCGACAGCCTTTACCCTTTGTCTTACCGACCCCCCTTCCTCAACCTACCAACACATCTCTCCACTTCCAATCTATCGACACTCCATTACCTTATCCATCAAAACACACAGATACATCCAAATATCTCACTTTTGCTGAGCCTCTGCTACAACCCATTGGTCTGCACTCTGGTAACTCACACACACCAGTGCCATAACTCGTTCCCGATAGTGAGTCCACCTTTCCTGCCACCTTAAACCATAACACAACTGTGCTCAACCGAATCCATCCAATCCACCTCGAATAGTACCATCACAGGAAAACATTTCTAGATACAAATAAGTAAAAAACACATATTCAAAGAAAAACTCCAAATCATTCCATATCTGAACCATCAGAGTTGCTATGAGCCAAGCTCAAACCTAACCCACCGCTGCAAGCGACTAGATCTGGAGTAACTGAAGCTTCCACCACACCAAATCTAGGGGAGATCGGATGCATCACCGTTGAGGGAGATATACGCCTCTAGGAGGTGTGAACCACTAAGGACCGAGAAGCAAGCCGCATTGTGGATAATCTGCCGCAAGCCACACCCGATTTTTACACTTACATCCCGCTGTGGTTGGAGGATGTTTCGCTATCGGTCGAACAGATTCTTGGAGAACCCATCGAAACCCTACCCACTTTCCAGAGGATAGGAAGAAGAAATAGGGGAGGAAATTAAAGAAAATAATAATTAAAAAGTAATAATAATAAAAACATAAAAATTAAAATATAATTAATTAATTAAATAATAATAATAAAATAGAATATAAAACTCGTTAATTGAATAAAATATATAAAACTAAATTATTAAAAATAATAATTTAGAAATAAAATTATTTATTAAAATAAACAAAGTTAATAAAATAAATTTAAATAAGATTCTTAATACTTTAAAATTTATATTAATATAATAAACTTTATAAATAAATCAATTATAAAAATATATAAAATAAATAATTAACTTAATAAAATAATAACTTTTAATCTTAAATTAATAACAATAATAAAAATATTTTACGAATTTAATAAAATATTAAATTTAATTTTGTGAATAAAATATATAATAATTAATAATATATTTAAAAAAATTAAATAATTATAATAATTAATTAAACCATACTAGCTAATTTAATAACAAATAATTTTCTTTAATATAAATCAATAATTTAAGGTCCACTTTAATCTAATAATAAAAAATTAGATAATTAAAAATTTATCTTTTTAGTGGATAACTAATTCATTTATTATTTGTGTTGCACTTCCAGATTTAAGCAGAACATAGAATGATGTCTTAGTTCATCTGAACCACCGGGGTGTAGTTAGTTACATGGGTATTTCATGGACAACAAGAATTCCCTGAAAAAAATGCATGTGTGAGGTCATACAAAGGAGTTAATTAAGTCGGTGGAAACTTGGGATGATCGAAAACATATGATGGAGGATATAAAACAAAGCAGCATTAGTGAAAAAGGGCATCATTAATTTTCAATTCACAACACTTTGACACAGACCACCTGGAGCTGTAGTGCCACTTTTCATGGAGTAGACAGAGAAGTGAGACTGGGAGACACTAGGATGAGATGAATAGTGTTACAGTTCGGAAGTTTGTGAGGGATAATTCTTCTAATTTCTATTTTCTATCGATTGTACTGTGATTCAAATTGTTAATTCCTAATTTCTGCGATGATTTCAAAGTAAATGGTAATTCTTTGGAGAACTATAATTTTCAGGTTAATACTTTCCTTCTTCTTTAAAATTTTTCATCTCTATGATTTGGAAATGATCGGCGAGATCATTTCCAAATATAAATTTTAATTGTTTTTGTGCCTATTGCTTTTCATTTTATAACTCCATGATCTATCAATGATAAAGATCATGGATGCATCTCTAAAATCTTAATTTCAATAATTTTGAAATTTATTGGTGAGATTAATTCAAACAACATTACTTTCAAATTACTTTAATGTTTTGTGTTTTTGGTTGTTGAAAAATTCCCAAATCACTATCTATGTGATTATTCTCCTAGCAAGGGAGAGTGATTCAATACTTTTCGAGGTTTTTAACTCAATATATTTTTTTCAAAGAACTTATATTTTTTACTAATAGTGTTAGTTTTTCCATGAGTAGTTGTCTAGAATCTAATTCCTATGTCTCGACCTTCATTCTTTTCCTATCATCCGCATATATAAATTTAGTTGTATTTTTTTTAAAAAAATTAGACTTTTCATTATGGTATTTACCTCAATATAAAATACATAGTTTTAAAAAAATATTTCTACCCACTATTGACTGTAATGGGATTTATTTTTTAAAAAATAAACCCCTAAAACATAACCTTCCTTCCTTGTGGTTTGACTCTTCACTGCTGTACTAGTTTAGGATTATAAACTTAATTTTGAGGGATGTGATGACCTCCAGAGCATATCAAAATTTGGAATCATTGTCGGGGAAGGCATGAACTGAGTGTCTTAGGGTAGAAAATCTATAGAAATAATAAAATATACAAAAAAATAAATAATAAAATCATTTTAAAAAATATGTGAACTTTTTCTATTGATTGAGCTATTTGTCAAAATTTTTCTAGTTTTTCGTGAATTTTTGTGTCTTTAATTTCATCAAATTATATAAAAAGGAATATTATGAAGGGTAAAATTATCACACCGGACTATATTGCGTCTGATGTGGCTATAATGGGCACACTACATAGCATTGTGTCTATAACCAGCCACAACAAATTTCTTACATTGAAGAGAATGAACAAAATTTTGATCCCAGAACTGATATCCTAGAAAAACGTGACCAAATTGTATCTATGATGGGTGGAAAGATGGATTCTAGGAACTCCAGGTTAAAAAACCATGAAATTCAAATTAGAGATTCTCAAGAACAAGATAAAAAACTCAAAATATTATAAAGAATGTTTTTAGAGTTACAAATCAAGTTTAAGGAAGAAAAAGAAAATGAAATGAATGAAGAATAATCAGTTATAGGAGAATCCAATAGAGAATGTGATGAATAATGTGGTTATGAAATAATTGGTCATGAAATTTTGAATTAGGGTGTTAATGAAACAAAAAAACATTTTTTTTGAAGAATCTGATTCTGATATTGAAAAAAATGATGAAATAACCAAAACAATGAATGAAGAGAACAATATTGAAGATCCCATCAAGAACAAAAATGATGTTGAGTTGGAAAATTTTGAAGATGAATTGAAACTGATTGAAGAAGAATTCCCTATTATGTAAATGGTCCCTAGTTTTGATAAAATTCACAGATTTAGGAGTTTTGAATATTAATTCACCGGTGTTAAAGAGATTCTTGAGAATGGGAAAATTATTGTTAAAAACTATTCACCCAAATTTTCATAATTTTCGAATATATAACCTGAACATGAAATTGGGTGTTGGTTGGAAAAGAACATTTAGATGGAAATATTAAATTCAGAATTTTTTGAACCAAAACTGAAATCTACTCTTCCGTGTTTAGAAATTTCAAACCCATAAATATTTTAGATGATGTCTGATGTAGAGGGTGAGGTAATCTCATTTGAGGAAATATTAACTAATGATCTTTCATTTTTATATTCTATGATTGATCACTTTTCTAAAACATTGTGTACTGAAATTCAAAATAGAGTTGTTATACATGGGATAAATTGTTGAAATTTGAACAATTTGGAATATGGATTTCATGCAGATGAATTGAAAAACTCTTCCCTAAATTCAAAATTTATGTACGCAGTATAGATACTATTTTAGAATATGAACTATTTGATCTTGAACATAAAGAAGCGGTTGAACACACACATGATTTAGGCAGAATAAATTTTTCAGAAGTCATTCCTGTTGAGATATTAATAATTGATGATGAACTCTTAGAGGAAATTTATAATTTTATTCAACTTGAATATATGAATATTAAGATAAATTCTATTCTATTTTGTTCAATTCCATCCTCAACTAAATCAGGTGAAGTTTTCCTACTTAATACTGAGAGTATTTTAGAGGGGTTAATTCACTTGAGTTCTAGTGTTTCTAATTCTGTTCAACACCCTACTGTTGCCCCTCTTGGTGTTATTACTCTAAACACATATTTAAGAACCAATGAATTTGATTTTTTTAGTTTTAAAGTTGAGTGAGATAACCATGATGATAATTTCATACCTATAAGAGCACCCATTTCAAAGTTTCCCAATCAAGAAAATTCAAGTCGTGTCAAATTTGAATCTAACCCTTAAGTGAACAACACAAATAACAATTAAGACTTTGATGGGTCTGAGCTTAAAATCTTCTTGGAAGATCTTGAGGGAGTTCAATCCACTCCACCTAATCATAAATGTCTTGACAATACTAAAAAAGTGAATTTGGGTGATGAATGTTCTTTTAATCTTGAAGACTCCCTCAAGCAGTTCCTTAAAGGTAAAAGTCATTTCTTTGGGATATTTTTGGTTAATAAGGGTGTCATGTTTTCACTAAGTCTTCTTAGTGTTGAAAAAAAATTCATTTTTATGTTAAAAATATTTGTTCTGTTAATATGTGGTGGTTTATGGACAAGAAACAACACCCACCTAGGGACCATAGTTAGTTTCTAGGTGAGTCCAACTGGGGAATTAAAATCTAGTAGTAAATGGGAGGAGACCCATGCTTTTTTTTTTCTTTCAATAAATTTATTTTATTTTATTTATATTTATATAAATTTCATTAAATTATAACTAAAGACTCAAAATTCAGTGCTTCAAGGGATTCAATCCACGGTTTCTCTTTTGTTTTCACTTTTGGCCTTCTTCTTATTTTACTTTTAATAAAATTATACTTGTTGTGGTCCTTGTATTCTTTAGATAAGCTGGATATGTGTTCTAGGTCCTTCATGTTCTTTTTCTCAGAATACAATGTTTGCTATTGTGGGTGTCATTAGAGGAGAATGATTCTCTTTGTACTTCAAATCACATGGAGTTTCATGATTAATCATCAATGAGTAAAATATAATCATGGTAGTTCCTTATTTTAATATTTGAATATTTATGATTCTTTATTAGTGTTTTTGTCTTGATAATTTTGGAAATTTTTGCTACACATGCATCTATTTTGGAAATGTTGTTGCATGTACTTGTTTTCTGGAAATAAAATTTCATTGTTTTTAAATTTTTTCACTGTAATGAATTAAGTGTCTATGTGGGGGGGACCCATGGCTTGTTAGTAATTTTTTGGGTGTTTTAGAATGTATTTTTTTGTTTTATTGAAAATCCAATTGAATCAAATTATGAAACTTTCTAACACCCATTCCAATATTTCTAAACTTGTTTCAGATGCTACTATCTGAACTTAATTTAATATTTTTTTTCACCACCTTATTTGATAATGATTGTTATTCCATCTATAAAATTAATTTCATGTAAGACTCAAATAATTTTCTTTTGAACTATAATGAAACCCTTGATACATGCCATCAATCTACTTCAAGGAAAAATATTCATTGAGATTTATTTGTCTAATTGTTCTTATCTACATTTGAATTCAACTTTTGGGACAAATTTGGGTTTAAAGTGTGATGGAGGGGGCCAAATTAGGTTGAGTTAATTCTTGATTTATTATTAGCGTAATAAATCCCCCTTTATTTTAAATTCTTTGTAAAAAAATGTTCAAAATGTTACAAATTCTTACACATTTTTATTGTTTTATGTTTTTTCACTTTACTTAATCTTCCCTAACGGTGATACCTTACAGGTAGTTAAAAGTTTCCTTGAATTTGGAACTTATTAGTGTGAATGATTTCTAAGTGAAATAGATTAGCGATTTTATGAATATTTGGTTTATAAACTATATCTGAGAGTGATATAGGATACCTATAATGGAATTGAGATGTAAATTTAGGAACTAGATGTTTGAACTTTATCATTGGGGTATCACTTATTTATTATTTAAAAAATTAAACACCTTAGTGAGACAATATAATTTATTTTCATATTAATCTTATGATACATGAGTAAAATGGTAATTTGGGAACCCATGGTGAACCTATGAGATACTGGGAATTGGGTATGAATCTATTAATATAATCCCTACCTAAACTGTTAAATAAGTGCATATGCATAGTGCCTAACACAAGATACATCGATGAGAAAAATATAAAAAATTATCTATGTAAAAAACTATTTCATTAAGGTTTGGGGAATAATGAACTCAAGACGAATAAGGTGACAAATGGGTTGTATGGAATAATTTAAATTGTATTAATAAGGTGATTCATAAAAAATTAATTTTTCTTTTAGAACCTAGGAGAAAGTCAAAGTACAAGGTTTTTTTGACAATTTCTTGACTCCACTTACTTTTAACCTTTCATCACTGTTGAACATAGACCATGGATTTGAAATGTAGTAAGTGATTTTGCAGTCTCATACATGAGGCAAGACATCCTCAAAAATGGAAGATTCATTGCCTCTCTTGATCATTTTGTGAGTATTTCAAATTAATAAAGAATATATTTGAACTTATAATTTTGAAAGAATTTTACTCAATTCTGTCCTCTACTTCTAAATTGTATAACATGATTCAATTTAATAATTTTAACAAAATAATTTTTTCTATTTTAAAATGAAAATAAAGCATGTAATTGATTGAGGACAATCAATTCTTAAGTGTGGAATAATTTGATGTGGCCTTAATTTAAAATAATTTTCCACATCTTTTTATTCTATTTTTATTCATTTAATTAAATTATTTTTCACTTTCTAGTAAATAAAGGAAATTTTTTATTTTTATAAATTTATTTATTAATTTATCAATTTTTATAATTAATTATGTATTTTTAGCTTTTAAAATAATTAATTTATTCTTACAAATTTTTCTAGTCTAATAATTTACTAATAAGTGTGTGGTTTTAATCTGGTTTACTTTTTAATAATATGAATTTTTTTAATTAATCATTTAATAATTTAATTTAAATTTAAATAACTTTGTCATTAATTAAAAATTTTAATATTTTAATTTAGATCAATTAAAATAAATTAACATTACTATTTATTTCAATCTCATAATTTTTAAATTGGTTTAGTTTCATTTAAATTTAATATATTTATTCTTTTAATAATTAGTACTTTAATTATGCTATTTTATAACTTATTTAGTTTTCAATTTAATTAATGTTGTTAGTTTTAATTTGTTACAACATTTGTTTGTCAATTGACTCAATCACTTCATTTTAATTTTAAGTCTTAATTTCCATAATTAATTAATTAATTAAGAATTTTAAATCTTTAATTTCATTATCATTTTAATTTTAATA
Organism: Viscum album; assembly: GCA_963277665.1. Lineage (NCBI taxonomy): Eukaryota > Viridiplantae > Streptophyta > Magnoliopsida > Santalales > Viscaceae > Viscum > Viscum album. The sequence continues at coordinate 1,224,387,558 of OY728142.1, read as the reverse complement.
ATTTTTGTCTCAGGTTTTATAGATTTATACTTGAGACCTCAATAGACCCTCTTTATATCTCAATGATACTACTCTTTAACACTATCGGTGACTTAATTAGTCACCAACGCAGTTCCACCTCACCTACCGATCCCATGATTGTCTCACCAATACCCTCAGACCTTTGTCTCACTAACGCTCAGTTTCTGTTTCTTCACCTACCGACATCCACAACACCATTTATTTATTCTAACGATAGCCTTTCTACTTTGTCCTACAGACACCCCTTCTTCAACCTACCAATTCATCCTCTCCTACCAATCTATCGACACTCCATTATCTATCGACGACCATCTTTCATCCATCACAACACACAGATATGTCCCACTGTCTCATTGTTGCTGAGCCTCAACTGTAACCCACCATTCTACACATTGGTAACTCACACACACTAGTGCCACAACTTTTTCTTTACGACAAGTCATCCTTTCATACCCCCGTCAACCGCAACACATGTGTGATCATCTTGATCCCGCCCACCAACCTTGAATCGAACCTTCACAACAAACACTTTCTAGATCCCAATATAGAAAAAAAAACAAGTTCAATGAAAAACTACAAATATTTCTAGATTAGAACAATCTGAGTTGCTATGATCCGCGCTCAAACCAAACAAACTATTATAAGGTTCCAGATCTAAAGTAATTTTAGCTTCCACCGCAATGCATCCACGGGGAGCCGCTGCATCGCCATTAAGGAAGATATACACTGTCAGGAGCTGTGAACCTTTGAGGATTGAGAATCAATCTTCACTAAGAAGAATCTTCTGCAAGCTCCGCACAGTGGCCATGATGACATGTCACTGTGGCTGGAGGATGTGTCACTGTCGGATGAGGATCTTCTTGGAGAACCCTTCAAAAACCTTCTCCCCTCTTCATATGATAGGAATAAGAGATGAGGGAGGAAATTAAATAAAAAAAATAACTATAACAATAATAATAACAAGATAAAAATATAAATATAAATAAATAAATAAATAATAATAATAAAATAAAATAAAAAACATATTAATTAAATAAATTTTATAATACTGAAATATTAAAAATTATAATTTATAATTAAAATTAATTTTTAAAATAAACTAATTTAATCAAATAAATTTAAATAAGAATCTTAATACATTAAAATTTATATTAATTTAATAAATTTTATAAATAAACAATTAATATCCACTCTAATCTAATAATAACTAAATAGATAATAAAATATAAATTAATAATTTAATATCCACTTTAATCTAATAAAAAAATTAGATAATCAAATATATTCCTTTTAAACAGATAAATAATTCATTTATTATTTATGTTGCACATGTAAATTCAAGCATAACAGAGAATGAAATCAAAGATCATATAAACCACCAGGGGATAATTAGTTACACGTGTATTTCTAGTATGATAATATTTCCACGAAAAAATTCCAGCGTGTGGTCATACAAAGAAGGAGTTAAACCAGTCAGTGGAAACTTGGGATAATCGAAAGTAGACAATGAAGGATTTAAAACATAGTAGAAGCTATGAAAAAAGGAAATCATTTATTCTCAATTCACACCACTTTCAAAAAAACCACATGGAGCTCTATCATCACTTTTCTTGGAGCAAACAGAGAGGTGATATCTAGAGACACCAAGAGGAGCAGAACAAAGCAACAGTTCAGATGTTTGTGAGGGAGAATTCTTCTTCTTTCTAATTTTTATCTATTATTCTGTGATAAAAATTGTTAATTATTATTTTCTGTGATGAATTCTGAGTAAATATTCATTCTTGGGGGAACTATAATTTTCTGTTAATACTTCTTCTTCATTACAAATTTTCATATTCAAGAATTGGTATTTATCGGCGAGATCAATTCCCAATAAAAATTTTCATTGTTTTTGTGCCTATTTCTTTTAATTTCATAAATCTAAAATATCTCGGTGAGAAAGATCAAGGGTGTATCTCTAATATCTTAATTTTTAAGTTGTGTAAATTTATTGGTGAGATTAATTCCAACAACAATATTTTGAAATTACTTTACAGTTTTTTGTTTCTAGTTGTGGGGTACTTCCAGAATCATTATTTGTGTGATTATTCTCCTAGAGAGGGAGAGTGATCCAATCATTTTGAGGGTTTGAACTCAATATAAATTTTTCAAATAAGTTATATTTTTAATGAGTATAGTTAGTTTTTCCTGAAAAGTTTTCTAGAATCTTGTTCCTCTGTCTCTGCCTTCAACATTTTCATATCACCCCGAATATTAATTTAGTTATCCTTTTTTTTAATTTAGAACATTTGTTATAGTCTTTATATAGAAAAAAAATAAAAGTTTAAAAAAATTATTTCTACAAACTTCGAACAATAGTGGGTTTTATTTTTTAAAAATAAACCCTTAAAAATCACATCCCTTCATTATGGTTTGGGCCTTCCATACTGTACTAGTGTAGGTTTATAAATTTAATTTTTGATGGCTGTGATGACCTCCAGAGAATATCAGTAGGTTCAAGGCCTATATGAATAAAATGATTGGAAAGTAAATATATTTATTATTTTCACTAAAATATCATAATGTTGGCACTTAAAAGGAAGGAAACAGATTATTTTTCAAGTGAAATATGAATTTAAATAGGAATTATGTTTATTATTTACAGATTATGAAGAATTAATATAGATATTGTTTAATCACATTAGGTATTTATGTTATAGAAATTAATTTTCCTAAAATCTATATTCATTGTATTAGATAATGAATGTGCATTACATATTTTTTGTAATATAACGATATTGTGAGAATAAATGAAGCTGAATAAATGTGAAATTAACCAATAAGTTGGGAATGAAAAAATATATATAGAATAATCCATGAAGATAATGAATTTTATATTTGAATTGGTTTCCTAGAACTAATTAAAATTTTAAATTTTATTTTTATAATATATTTATTATGAGAACATAGTGATTATTCTTCTATGTAACATTAATGTGATAATTTCCTTATTGTAATGTTCATATTCAAGGGTTATAATAGTTCCCAAAAACAATGTTATTCTAGAGATTCTAGGACAATATTCTCAAATATGTTTCATATAAACATGAAACATAAATCTAATGAGACAAAAATGATTCCTGTATATTTGGCATTGATAGATCATAGGCATCCGAACTTCATCCCATGAAGATTTCACCTAGTGGTCTCCCAGAAGGGAGTACCTAAGAATAGACCCATAATTATGAATTTTATATACATTATGTGACATTGGAAATTCCTATATAAGAATGTTTAAAACTTTTATTTGACTTGAAACCATTATTAATGTGTATCTTGGAATTTATAATTTTATCTATGACTAAATATAATGATGGAATATGCTGATTGCGAAGTAGCTTATTTTGGGTGCATAATAAGAGATATGGAGTTAATCTAATTATCAAGAATAGATTTATAAATTTCTAGTCAATGTAATAGGATATATATAATCCATTGATTGAGAGTGAAGTTTATGAGAAGAATACATATCCTTGGAATTTTACAAAGAGGATAATTTCAAAATTTGAAATCAATATAGGGAAAACATAAAGAATGGAAAGACATGAATGCATCATATTTTATAAGATATCAGTTAACCAAGTGATTATATGGTATAAAATTATACATAGGAAGGTTTTATTATTTTCTATAGGAATATATCGTTTCTTTAACATGTTACTTGATGCCAATCATGGAATTTAGGTATGTTTTACTAATTTCTATTGAAAAAGGGGCCTTAAGGGTCATAGACTAAGTGTATCCAAAATCCAATTAAATTTTAGTGAATTTATGTTTAAGGGTAACTTATTCCTTGCTAGTGGGACCATATTTGTTCATGTTAAGTTGATTATAACTGTTAATCATGAGATATTTGAGTTTATAATATATGAGTTGAATTTAATAACTTATTAATTTATTCAAATATTTAGTGAATATTGTAAAATATTTCTTTATTCTTATTTTTTGAATATATATAAATATTTTTTTTTTAAAAAATTAAGTTAATATAATATTTATTTTATTTTATCGAATAAATATTTTATTATTCAATGTTTGATAATATTATTGGATGATTCATATAGAGTTAATGATAATATAAATATATTTTAATATCGTTTAGGTAAATTTTTATTTATTTAATAAATCATGTTAGATCAATACAAGTTTTCTACGATAAAAAATATGAGTATTTAAGCATGTTGATATTTGAAATGTATTGTAATATCATTTAAATAAATATAAATATTGTTATGAAATGAAATTTTTTGTTTATATATCACCTTTAAATGGTAATAATTATTTATTATTATTTCTGAAGATATGTTTCAGGGTTTTGATATTTCATGTCAACAAAAATAATGAATTATTATTATTAAAGAGAAAATAGATGATAGAGATAATATTTCCATCATTTTTTTATGTTTTTTAATAATTTAATCCACACCAATTTATCAATTAGATCTTATTTTGATCAATTTTTTATTTTTGGTGTTTTTTTTGGCTAAATTCTAAAAATTGGTTAATTATAAAATACTAAAAGATTTTAATCGCAACGGTATTTTGGGCATAAATTTATAATTTTTTTTCTAATTTGGGTGATTATTTTAATAGGATTTCATTATTCAATTGTTTCAACTTTGTATTCTAGAAAAAAAAAGTAGATTCAAAAATCTTATGGCTCCAAAAAATCAATCATGTTGAAACATTTTTCTCGTGGATAGAGTGAACCACAACTATAGAATTGAGTCGTAAACTAGTCTACACTCCTCCAATTAAGGTTATTCCACCTGGATATAAAATAGGACTCATATTAACATTTCAACAATAAATTAAAAGTAGTTATAAAATAATTTAGGTTAACATTGGATGATATACATTGAATAATGATTTCTAGAATTCTCATTAAGAAAAATTCATACTCAATAATAATTCTATAACAACCTCTATAAGAATCCCATAAATGTGAAATTTAGAGATCAGATAGGAAATTCAATTTTTATTATCCTATAAGATGAGACCATGGTGTTATTTGAAGAGATGGTAGATAAAACACAAGTCAACATTCAGAAGATAGATTCTGGAGGGGACGTTCCTACACTCGTTTCTCTTTTTCTTTTATTTTTAAATTAATTATTTTTTAAATTTAGTTTTATTTTAAATGTAATTTGAATTTACTTTAATTTAAATAAAATATAAATGATGTAAATTTTTTAACTTTTGTATCTTCTTCCACCAATCCACCCTCTTTTATTCTTATTCGTGTTCTATTTTTATTTTATAATATCATGTGTGTGTTCTTATTCTACCTATTTTCTCATCCTCGTTATTTTTATTTCATTAATTTTTTTTCTCTTTATTTATTGTTCCACCATGACCTCTTACACTCATAAATTTTTGGAAAACTTGAGGATTGGCCCAAGGGAAGCATGTGTTAATTTCATTTATTTTTTTCATAAATTCTTATGTTTTATTATATTTGTTTTGAGGAAGATTTTTGTGAACGACTGTGGAAAACATCCACCATAACACTGCTATAAAAATCATTTATGTTATTTTATTAAATTTTCCCCACCCTTCTACTGGATACACTCTATTTATATGATATAGTTGAGGTATACAATGGCTGAAATGACATACGATGGATCCAAGTCCTTGGTTATTTTACACTCTCAGTCAAGGTGTTCCATCAACATTAATTATAAGAGGAGGTGAAATTAATATTTCTAAATTCATTCTAGATTTCAAAATATTAAATAATATAATATTAATTCATTCACAAGATCTTAGAATTGAATCATAATACTTAATCTAAACAGAAATAAGGAGAATGATGGAACCCACAAACCAAACCACACAGGCCATGTTCTTTCTTCAATAATTAATCATTTTCATTGGATGATAGTTTAATCTATTATTTAATTAAATTTTCATAACATTCCTATATTAAATAAAAACAATATAAAATAGTTAGTTTCAGTGAATTAGATTAAGTGCATGAACAACTAAGAATGATCCTCAAGTGAGATGACCATGGTTAGCCTCTGTGCTATATTAAGAAAATAATATTACTTTTTCCAACTCATACAACAAGTTTGTGTCAAAACTGGCACCATTTATAGGTAGCTAATCATTATTTTATTTACATCATATATTTTTACAATTAATATAAATTTTCATTGTTTTTTAAGATAACAACAAAAATTATATCCATGATGTATCCAAACATCTTTTATTATGCAAGGAACAATTACTCACATGTTAGAGAACAAGAAACATACTACACTAAAGATGACCTACAATGAAGGATGGATACTATACTGATAAACCATCAAATAGATTCTATGATTTAAAGAGACATGGATCTCACCTTAGGATTTTATGATCTTGATCAATCAACTATATATTGACATGAAAATATTGATGTCTAAGAAAGAAGTTTTGATGGTCTTTCCAGATTTCACTGAATACAACCAAGAAGATGATGAGAAACATGAGGTGGAGGATCCTGACTACCAAACCTCCACTTGCCACCATAAAACCCGAGAGGAACTTATCACTAAATAAGTGATTGAACCAAATCCAACCATGGGGGATGAAATTATTTTAAATTGGTTCATTTCTAATATTATTCAATCTAATTTCAGTATCACTCCATGTATTTTTGAATTTTCATATTTGAATAATAATTTTTTACCTTAGAGGAGGATGAAGCAACATCACTGGAACCTGTTGACGAACACATGTATCTTCCTAATTTTTATGAACATATATTTAAGGAAGTCCATGAATAATTCCATGTATCTAAGACTAATGATACTGATATATATTTTACTCAAACTTAATGGGTGAATTTTTATTTACATTCTTCATTTTTATATTATGTTGAATTAAAAATAATCTATATCCCAAATATTTAAATTTCATTTCATGAATCCCATATTAATTTAATACAATAAAAAAGATATTGAAAATTTATTAACTGAAGATGAGGTGGTGCCATACTTCATACAACCCCCACCTTGAAAGAATTACCTTATTGTGAAGGGGTCGGATCTGTGTACTCTAATAATTGAATTCTATAGATCAAATATCAAAGATGTGAGAGATGAGAAAAGGAGCATGTGGTTGTTCATATCTAAGAATCATTATCCACCAACAAAATTTTGATAAAAACTAGTACTTCCCTCTGGTGGTAATAAAAATATTGGGCCCAATTGGGGGATCATACCAATATTTAACCCTTTACATGATTTCAAGGAAATTATATTTCAATTTCGTTCCTAGGAATTAGTCAAGCATACATCCCAGTCCCTCTTATATTATTGAGCTTAAATGAAATGATCCATGTTCTTAATTAGGTGGGTTTCTTTTGTTGGATAATTATGACACAAGGACTCCCTAAATATCTATCAAGGAAATATTACTAAGCTTAATTTCAAAAGGGAGTTCACTTTTATTATTTATCTTTAAAACTCCTTACATTTTCATCAAAAAACATGTTTTGAGCCTTAAAATAAAATTACATGCCCACACTTGAATTCATGATTTACGTGACTTATCTATGAGAGATGAGTTTCTTATGAATCCTGTGATTCCATGTTTTAGATTTCAATGTTAATGAGATTTAATGAGAAAAATAGTTAATTTAATGTTTAAAGTGAAGAAATGATATTGAAATGATGAATCATGATTTGAGTGAATTAGTTGGTTCATGTAAATGAAATTTCAATAACATTTTTCATGCTTTAAAATTTTGAAATTCATGAGAATTGATTTGTTATGGTTAGTCATACCATGAGTGATTATCCTAGAAAATATGTATCCTTCTTGAGAGTATTTCTAGACCAAGTACATCCTATTAATTATTGAGTTTATATCTTGAGTTATCTAGAGATATGTCACCGAACAGAACTTTCATTTGAAATTTTCAAATCCATAACTGTTCAAAAACACATTTTAAATGGTTGAGGAAGTTTTTGATAAACCACTTATCATTAAAATAAAACCTTTACATAAATCATTATTTAGGCCATATATACCATGAATGACCTTTATAGGGATGATCCATGTTTGAAGTGTTTTTTATACAATCGTACCATACTTTGGTATTTTCATGATTTTTCAAATTTCGAGTGTGGTGGTGAATGAAATCATTGTGTAAGGGACAATTATCATTTTAAGGAAAAAGTGTGTGGGTGATTATTGTGGGAATATATTAAGGTTTTTTATCCATTCATGATACTTCATTATTTTCCCCTCTTGAATTAAATAAATATAAAATGAAAAAATGAAACAAAAAATATGAAAAATGGGTTATGATTTAGGAAAATGAAAAATCACCTTTACAAGACCTATGATTTTTATCATATGTAGTTAGGTGGTGGATGTGAGGTTTCTTCCAATCATAACTTTCAAAAAATAAAAATAAAAATAAAATGATTCTTTGAAAAATAAAAAAAAACTATAAAATAAAAAAAAATCAGGAGAGTGGAAAAATCATCCAATATGTTTTATTTGATCATAAAATTAACATAGAGTTATGGGGAAATGAGTGTTTCTAATTTCATGGAGAGAATTTTAGGGCACTTTAATTTTTGATATAATGAATTTTACATAAGATAAAAACATCCTCCTTGGGCCTTAATTTTTGAACATCAATTCCTACCAACCATAACCCTTAGAGACATTTGAATCTTTAATGAAAGTCCTCATTATTTCACGTGTCATCTTTCTTTACAATGTGGAGAAAAGTAGTTCTATTAAAATATTAGGGAAATGATCATATTTTCATGATATGACAATAATATTAATTTAATTTATATAATTAGTGATGAGAGAAATTATTTAAATGTGGTGTAGATTATGATGTATCATATTTAATAACAATGAATTGAGGAGCTGAAATGATTAAAATTAATCATATCTCAAATTGGGAAAAGTATAATACATGAATTGACTGTTTGATTAAAATTTTTGAAATTTAATTGGTATTTTATGTGCATTTTTATTAATTTATTTGAAATTCAAAATTCATTGATTTTATTTCTTGGGAATTTGAATATTAGTAACATTGGTGGCCTCTGAATTTTATGTTGAGATTTTATTCTTGAGGAAAATCATGGTTTAATTGTGGGTAATTTATAGAGATAATATTTTCATCTGTTTTATATGTTTTAGATGATTTAATCCATACAAATTTATCTCTTTTCTCTTATTTTGATCAATTCTATTTTTCTCTGTGTTTTGGGATAAATTATAAAAATTGATTAATTATGGAATTTTGTTATTTTTCATCCACAAGGTTATTTTGAGCATAAATTTTAAAATATTATTCCAACTTGAGTTTTTCTTTTTTTGGGGTTCCTTTATTTATGGGATCAATTTTTTCTTCTGGACCAAAAGAATATTAGAAAATCTATAGGCCCGAAAAAATCAATCATGTTAAAACAATATTCGGGATGGTAGAGTGGATCCCGCTTAAAAAAATGAGGCATAACACAGCTAAAAACCTCCATTTAATGTGATTCAACCTATATATGAAAGAGTAACCATTGGTAAAATTTACAAATAAATTATATGGAGTTATGAAAGCATTAAGGTTTCCATTAAATGATACACATTAAAGAATGATTTATGGAATTATCAGCCATAAAAAGTCATACTCAATAATAATCCCATAACATCATCTAGACACATCCAATTAGTTGGAAATTTTTAGGTCTGATAGGAAATTCAATTTTAGCATCCTATAAGATGGGAAATTTGGGTGATTCGAAGAGATGTTTGATGAAGTGGAAGCCATCTTTTAGAAGATATATTATGGAGGAGATAATACTGCACCCATTTATTTTCTTCTTCTTTTTTTTTTAATTTTTTTAATTTTTTTACATTAGATTAATTTTTAATGCAATTTTAAATTATTTTAATTCTAATAAAATTTAATTCATGCATGATTTTTACTTTTGTGTCTAATTCCACCCATCCACTCACTTTTTTCTTATTTTTCTTCTATTTTATTTTATGATTTGACATATGTGTTCTTATTCTCTTTCATTTATCATCCTCATTATTTTAATTTAATTAATTTTATTCTCTTTATTTTTCATTCCTACATGACCTCTTACCCTTATAAGTGAGGGTTAAACCCGAGAATTTTCATGGGGGAGGTATGTTGTAATTTCATTTATTCTATGCTTAAATTCACTTTTTTTATTATGTTTGTGATTATAAAGAGTGATGTGCATTGGTATAGAGATCTTCCACCTTGAAACTGATCTCAAAATCTTTTATATTCTTTTATTAAATATTTTCACTCTCTTCTACAACATATAATCTCTTTATACAATGGAGTTGATCCATTTAGTTGTTAAAAGGGAATACGATGGAGCCATGTCCTGGGAGATGTCAAACTCTCGATTGAGGTGTTCTATCAAAATTGATTTTAGAAGGAGGTAAAATTATGATTGATAAATGAATTAAATATTTCACAACATTAAATAAAAGAATAGTAATCCGTGCATGATTTCTCAGAATTGAATAATCAAACTTAATCTAAACACAAATTAGGAGAATAATGCAACCGGAAAACCAAATCGTAAAGGCGAAGTTCTTTCTACACTAATTATGTTATTTCATTTCATGTTACTTTAATATTTTATTTTATATAAATTTAATTAATTTCAAACATTAAATAAAAACAGAAATTAATTACTTTTGATTAATTATATTTAGTGAGTGTACAACTGAGAATGCTTCAAAAGTGAGACAACCATGGTCATACATTGTCATACATTAAGAAAATAAGATGGATTTGGATATGCCTTATGATTGGTGAGTGTCACAAGACATTGGATATTTAGTATGATTAAATTAGAAGAATAAAATTTACTATTATTCTATTAATGTTTACCTAATTTATTGAACCAATATATGTCATGGTGATGACATGGGATTCTTGAGTGAATTATTATCTAATGTTTTAGTGTGAGAAATACAGATAATCCTACCTCATTTTCTTGAGAATTATAGACATAAGATAAGATATCTCTTCTTAGGATAAAGGATAACGATGTAAAGAATTTGTTATTCCCATGATTACTTTGAAAATGTTGACATGATTGATGACCTAGATTATGATATTAAAAACATAAGTTATTGTAATACCCTAACTAATATTGACCATAAAAAACTCTATCTAGAGTTCCATATGACCTCAAGCATGCCTCCCCAAAAGGCATCAGCTTTTGGAAAGTGGTAAGAGTCTATGATCTATATGGGGAGACCATACTATCGATAAAAACACACAAAATAAAAAGTAAATGACGATGAATTCATGTTTCATCCCACCCTAGAAGTCACATAGCAGTTTCCTGAGACAATTAGACACATGAACTCTAGTATGTCTTCCCATACACTAATGGATACTAACTATTAATGAGAGAATATTGAGTATTATGGGGGGAATATTCCCTCACGAGTCAGGGTGTATCAAAATGTTAAATAATAAATGAAACCAATGGAAGTAGTAATAAATATGCAGTAGTGGTCTATGAAATATAAATCATCCAAGATAAAAAATAGGTGGAATCTGAATCAATAATAGATATACAATGATGATGATGGTTATGAAGCTATACAAAAATAAGGTACATGTAATATAGAATAAATAGGCATGTACCACATGCATGAAAAAAATAAAAAAATGCAAAAAGAATCCATTAATAGAATCATTAGTATATATAGGTTCTATAATTTCTCCTATACTCCATTCAAGTACTAAGAATCAACCATCGGAAGATGAACACATCCACTTATCTACACCTATATTCATACATATTTATTTGGTACCCAGGGAGGCCCTAGAAGGGTGTGTGATATACTCTTTATTCCAACAACAACAATATCTAGATCAGTGCGGTTAGTGCATATAAAATGAGAAGCATACCATTAATAATAAATATAAGGGAATAAATAGATAAATATATTGGTCATGGTTCCTCTAAGGATACCCAACAGAATCTACCTACTTCAACCTATTCCATATTTCTCTGATCCATGTTAACCCATACAGGTATGATATTAGTATAATTTTCTATTATAAATTAGGTATCAAGATATATACCCTACACATGAATGTAATTTTTCTTGGATGAAGAACAATTTAATTGAATGAAATAGGGTTCTTCAAAATTATATAAAAGGAATCCCAAGAATTTGAATCAGCATCAACCTAGGAACATCTAAGGATAACCATATCTAGGAACCCAAATATCAAACATGGTGAACAATAAATTTTCAATGCCATAGGAGTCCATCCAAGGAGACCCACATATAGAGTCCCATGTATAACTCCCGACATGGGTGAAATCATCCCACTAATCCCACCCCACGTATATCATGAGCGGGATAGAGTATCACTCATTACTCAATATAACCATCAATCCACTGATTCCATCCATCTTGGCTCCCATAGGGAACCAGTATCAACAACATGGAGGTAACTTAAATTAATAAAGAGTTTGTCCAAAGCATACCAAGTATCACTCCCTAGATGTGTAAAATATATTTAAAAGTTCCAATTATAAATCTTGATCATCCCTTTCAAGTCATCCAATAAGGATCTATGTTTCTCTATCATCATGTATATATGGCATGGATTATCTATTATAATTTACACCATTGATAATGGAATTTCAAATATTACAATTTAATGTAAGTTTACAAAATCATTTAGTCCAAAAAATTTAACTAGTCATAGGGAATATGGAATAACTCGTGGAAAAAACCATTATTAATTCAATTTATAATCCCAAAAAATATATTACATGACAACTCACCATTCATGTATGGTCTAATAATTTATGGAATAAGTAAATTTTTCCATAAAGGAAGGGTAAACCCATTGGTGTGGACCATGTCAAGGATAACAACTTAGGATGTGATTCGCTATTATCTGTTATCACATTAAGAATTAGAAACCATTCAAATTAATTTTCTAAGAATTTTTGAAGTGTTACTAAATAATTTTTTTGCACAGAACAATGAAACATAATATTAATGAAACTAAACTTGAGGGAGAGAAACTAGACCACCTACTTTAGGTTCTTTGTTCCCTCCACATCTAGTGTCTTCCTGTGAATTGAGCAAGGAAGGGAGAAACAAGAAGAATCATCAAGTGAATTTAAATATGGTGAATGAGGTCAAACCAAAATAGAAAAATATATATTAATTAAAACTTATATTACATGGTAGTGGAGAATAGATATTATCCAGACGAGTCTAATGCATTTGATGATTAAGGAAACATAGATTGTATAAGGGAGATATCAAAATACCTATATGGAGGGGGAGGAGAAGCATCAATTTATTGCAACTAGAGAAAAAGAGCTAAGAAGACAAACCATGTTACCCTTTTCTCTGCACCAGGTGCCTATAGGGTTGAGTTGCATGGTTATCACTAACAGTGCGTTAACCATGTGGCTTAGTCTACCTTCCCAATTTCTGGAGACCTATTCTCCAAACAGGCCCAAGACTCTCTTGAACTACCCCGTAGCTTCTTAATAACCTTATTAACATAAAAGGAGGATTTCAATAGTAACATAAGAGTCCACACAACTCTGAAAAGGTGGAACATTTCAAAATCCTCTCCTTAGAATAACTGGTCCCGGAGTTTCCTAAATGAGAGTAGTATAGAGCCATCTAATATATGTTCCAACCACTGAGTATGTACATATTCCCCCTATTACTACTTATTTTTTTTATAGATGGCTATGATACCATATAACCCAGACTAGTGAAACCAACCTACCTTGGAGAGCTTTTATGATTTGATCAATAATATATATTAGATGCTCCTCGAAGGATGCATCATCCTTCAATTCAATATCCTAGGCGTTAAACAAATGATATGGGTCTAGATGATATTGATGAATCTATAATACATGGAAGACATCATTAAAATATTAGTACATATAAGATAACCAAAACCAATAGGCTATTGGATCGAATTCTCCCCACAATATGAAATGTTCTGATATTAGAAGGTGATAGTTTTCCCTATCTCCAAATCTGTTTGTGAGAAAATCTTGGAAAAACTCTTAGAAAGACCTATTTTACCACATCGAACACTAGAGGTTAACGGTAATAATAGGTATAAGACTTCTTCCTAGATAGAGCTATATCCATATGTTTTTGAATCCATTGTACTTATTATGATGTCACCTCAACGAGACATGTACCAAGTAGTGTTGCCTTACCTAGTTATAACTAACATAATGGGGAATGAATTGAACTAATATAAAGGGCCTAATTTGGATCAGTATGAATTATTTCTAGGAATCTTTTATTGTAGGAAATATCAATGAGATATGTATGATTCTACCATGAACTAACAAAATCGAGGAGACATGCACATAACATGTTCTCTGACACTCGAATTTTCCACTTAGACTGTCCATCGATCATTGGGTCCTATGCTATACTAAAGATCAACTATGATCCTTGTGCCTTAGTTATCCCCTAATAAAACCATGATGTAGACAATGAATCTTATTCCAATACAAGGGAGTGGGGAACACCATGAATCCAAAAAATCTCCTAAATATAAATGCTTCCATGATCATCAACTCTGAAGGTCTCCCAGATAGGCAGGAAGTGTGTGACCTTGGTTAGACTTTAAATGATCACCCACACTACATCACTATCATGACGGGATATCTATTAACCCATAAAATAATACATAGTGATGTTACTCCATTTCTTTACTTAGGAATAGGTAGACGCTATATAAGTCTAGTAGGTTGCTGGTGATCATCCATCACCTACAAATAGGTGGATCACTGAGTGATAAAACCTACAATATGCCTCTTCATATCTGGCCACCAGCACTGAGGAACTATGTATCATTTCATCTTGGTATGAAAAGAGTGAAATTCCCAAAAAAAAGGAATGAGAGTCAAGTTTAAACTCTTCTTGTATATCTTTAGGCACCCATACATGCCCGTGGTTAATCTGGAACTCACTCTAATTAAAAATCCAACTAGGTAGTGGGCTCTCACTTCAGATACTCTCCCTTATGACAAGACCATGAGGTTCTTATTTCTGTCTCATTAAAACCCATTTCAGAGGTGATGATGTCACTACAAACGAAGCTAGAACATGTTACTTATGAAATTATTCAACCTTCAAGAGAATCTCATAAAATAGAGAAATCAACTACCACTCACTACAATCCTCATGGACGACATTTTTATGAGTATATAGGCTCAAGGTGTTACTTTCTACACTAACCTTAATGGGAGTATAATTAATCTTGATGTTTAAATATTGTATGTAATATAACCCCATGAATTATGTGATATTCAAATCACATTGTGTGGAGATGTATTTGATATTTTTATGGTACATGTTAAAAATGAACTTCTATACCAATAAGTAGTGCTTCCAGATGTGTATGCTATGAACAATGACTTCTAGCTCATTGTTGTGTGTATGGTAATTCCACTCATGACGCCTCAGTTGGTGAGACTTGTATTCTACAAATCGATCTCCCAATATCAGAGACGACCTCATCCTGATTTATAATGAATCACTGTATATAGTATAGCTTCTAATAGCTTGTGGAAATATTAAGATCAGTTATGAATATATTCTCCCATTAAACCCGTGAAATTCTATCTCACAAGCTTCACACCAATGTAATTTCACCCCCTTTTTAGTTGTGCATGTGATAGGTGTTTCTAGATGTGAGAAATCATAGATGAATAGCCTATAATAGCAATTAATCCCTATGAAACATCATATATCAAATAATTTCATTGGATTCCCCATGAAATCACCACAATAACCTTCTTTGGGTCAATAAATACACTATACTCTGAAATGATATGACATAAGAAGATAATTTTATTGAAAAAAGTATAATTTTATGAGATTACCATATAGATGATTCTCTCTCAGTGTATTTATCAGGATATCAAGATGGTTTTCATTGATGTTTCTGGTGTGATAATACAATAAGATGTCATCCTTTAAGAATAACACAAAAAATATAGATACTAGTATAAAACCATATTCATCAAGGTTGTGATAATGGTTGAACTGTTTGTAAGTCCAAACATTATAACCAGATACTAGCATGGGTTGTACCAACTCTGAAATAATGTATGTTGCATGTCTGAGGGTCACACATGCACCTAATGGTATCCCAACCTCAAATGGATATTATAAAAAACTGTTTATCCATAAATCCAATTAAGGTTTTCATATATATGAGTAAATGGATATTATTTTTTAACCATAATATGTTTTTACCATTTTTAATCCACAGAAAACCTAAGGATACCATCTACCTTCTTGATGAAAAGGACAGGCGAACCCCATGGTGATGTTCTGGTACATATTAATATCATTCACAATAGATGTTACAATTTCTACTTTAGTTATTGAATATATATAGGTTCCATCATTTAGGTAGGAATTAACACTATTGTTTCACCATACACTATCTCGATAGTGAAATCCACCTCTTTTATAGGAGGCAATCTAGAAAAGTCCTAAGTGAAGGTATAACAGAAATAATCCACAATTGGAGGAAATACCAGAAGAGGCATTCCATTATTAGTCATAAAAATACTAGCCATTAGGGGTTTCATCCTTCCCATCCCATAAATTCTGGGACTATCTCCACTCACCTAATACACTATTCTCCCGTATGGATACAATCACTTCACTCGAGTGATATAATCAACACAATTTAGAGGTAGAAATCATCATGGGTGTGATAAGGCAATATCCAATCCATAAATAGAATGATGTCAAATGCGGTCATCATTAGGAATAATAAATTCCCTAAGAAATGGTACTGAATTATCTAAATGGGATACCCCTTTCAAAGATTTATACCCTCTAATCAAACCTTTAACGGTGTGTTGAGAGTCATCATGCTGATAAAGAAATCTATCTCTACTACCATACTTACAATAATTGTAGTAGATTTGATGGATTGCAATGAACCAATATAAAATTGTGTATAATATAAAGTAGATACTTCTATAAGAGAATCTCATATAGTTGACACCCCTAGACTCTGATCCACAAATAATGTACTGCATTGATATTTCCCAAACCATGGCCTTGATATGCAACTTGACTTACCTGGGCAGGTCCACTCTACTAGAGTTGAGCCTCAGATGTCGGACTACCTTTCTCAAGTATACCTCCTCAACCTGATCATGTTGTAGTAGACCAATTCCTATCCTAATGTGAAGATACATACCATATACTTGAAATTAGTGTCATCAAAGATCCATTATCCATAGATATAGAAGGTATTGTTCATCATTATCCCTATTGTTGACCCATCCTACAATAAGATCGAGACTCGATTGGGTTGCTTGTACACTGGGGCTTCTTATACCACCACACTAGTGACACACCAAAATGTTATTAGTACATTCCATCTAGTTAGAACATCCTCCACATGAACCCTAAAAATTTCTCATCCTACTTCAAGATAAACCATATACCACCTAAAGCTGAACCAACCTAGATTACATTTCCACCTTTTCTCATACTCTTCTCAGTGATGAGATATTAGTTCACTATCTTAGAAATAGTGGTTATCTGAAAAATGTTGACCTCTGATCGGATGGTGTATAAAATAAAATCCTCAAAAAGTCTTGCTATGGTTATCTTGTAACCTGTAAGAGTCAATGTGAAATATTTATTCTCAGTGAAATGATATTAGTACACCATTACTGACATAAAACCCTACTATAGGTGTATAAACTATTGAGTACAGTCTTCTAGAAAACATTGGGGAAAGAAGTAATCATAAGAGGCTGTTTTGAATCCTACCCAGACCATATACTGATAAAATCCATCCTTGGAAATTACATCCCACTAGTATTTCGAAAAATCATGGATCATATAGGTAGAGAGCATGACCCCCTTCTCCAGAGGCATCTTAGATGATCGAAGACCTAAATCCTGTATTCTAGGCAAGACTTGACAACATGAGGAATTGCATCCCCTTAAAATATAGAAGGATTATGATGTTGGAATTCCTTTTTAGATCTACCTTTGTAGGATAAGGTCATAGAAATCCTTATATGGACAACATAAAGTGGAAGAATCTATCTTGTAATTGAGCATTGGCTCTTAGTGGAAGATCAACTGGAGGTTCCTTCAGTGACACTGAAGGACGTACTACTAGTGGCTCATGGACGACCACCTCAAGAGTATGGTCATTTCCACCCTCCCAATGACTTGAGGAAATCATGATGGCATGGTTTCAAAATGGCTAATCACAAACTATAGATTAGATTTAACTAAAAAATCTAATAAACATTGAAATCATGAAAGGATAGGTACAAATCCTTCCTATAATGTTTCACACCTGACTTCCTTCTCTTAAAGATAGATCTAGGATATAAGAAAGAGTCAAAAAAGTCTCATGGGACATTTCCTACATCCAACTACTAATTTTAGTTTATGTTTAAATCCTTACACAAAACAGTTGAGGTTTTGATATATGGAGTGTCAATTGAATGATATAGTGGAAATCAACCTTTACTTTGAAATTTGAAACCCTATTTTCAGTAACCATTTTATTTTTAAAACATTAATTTAGTGAAATTTATTCTTATTTATTTGGATATATATATCTCAATCTAGTTAATTTAATCACCAATTCTAAATTTATAAAGGACCATAGCCTTTACAAATTGGAACTGGCACACTAAGTAACTATGACCTAACCTATACATCTGGTATCATGATTGTAACGCCCCGACCCCAGTTACCCAGAGTCGGTGCATTATTACATAACATTGGCATGATCACAAGAAAGATCAAAACCCGAAAGACCGATTGGTTTAGTAGCCTTGGAAACACTAGATATAATCATAAAGTTTTACATTACATTTCAAAGTGAAAAACTACTACAACAACAAAGTCTTCATATCCACACTAATTAACCCCTCATAATATCCCTGCAAGTCATTCATAAATTACTTCTTCGCTACCTGGGAAGAATAAAACATAGAAAAGGGGTGAGCTCAAATGCCCAGTAAGGATAACAATATAGCAGAAACTTTCATAAATAAGAATAAACATTTAAGGAAATGTATAACTAAAACAAAAGCCTTTTAAATATGAACTTTCAACATGGTATGGAATAAATAAAATGAAATAATGCCATTTACTTATTCACATGGATATTCTACTAATCGAATAATCTCATGCAAAAATCAATAACCACTTTCATAATGTTGGAATGCATAATGCCAGACTATCATAACCACATAGCCAAGGCCTCGTGCCAAGACTACAAATAAGATTTTGTCAAGGCCTTGTGCCAAGACACTAGTTTGTCTCATGAGACCTACCGATGTAATATTTTTAGAAGATACTTATGTTTAAAATTGCTAAAAAGTACTCCAGTGTTTTTATGAAATCATTATGCAAGCTTCTGAAAACAAAATAACTAATTTTGAGACTGCTTGACTAATTATAGGCCATGATGGGTCCACTCCCAATCCCTTCCTATCTACCACACTCGAGAGTCAGGTTTTCTGAAAACATTTTGAAGCTTGCGTTAAATACGTATACATTTGCACTGGATTTTCATATTTTTGAGAGAAATATCTCTTTTTTGAAATCATTTAAAAGTCACATAATTATAAAAGAAAACATTTACTTTGAAAATATCCTTATAAGCTTGTAAGGGAAGCTTCTAAGAGTTTATAATGGAGGAAAATAACCGCACCCGTCGTATAAGTTAAAAAAACATTCTTACCTTAATTCTGTCGAAAAGGTTAAAAAAGACCTTGTTTTGAAAACGACGGAAAGATTCCTCTTATAAAAAGTCAAACAAGGGTATAAATGACTTTAACCCATATTCTTTCAAATAATAAAAATGTTTTGAAATACATTTTGAAGAAAACATGGATGTGGATGATAAAGAAATCCCAGTAGATTATTACGTATAAACAACCTCGGATAATGAAGAGATTGTGAAATAACCCTTACCTTGTACTTTTCCTTGGTTGGGGTAGGTTAACCTCCTGTATAATGGTGAAATAATTGTTATTAAATTATACAAGAATCATATATATTAATATGATATCATATATGATCTTTTAACATTGATTTATTAATAATATCTTAGAATTATCATCGTTTCGGGTGTTAACTTACTCATTTTCTTTTACATGTTTTGTTACATAAGCCATGTTTGTTGTATCTTATTCATATCCATAATGATATCAAGTCCTTAAACATCATTTTTAAATCATAAAATGATAATTATACTTGAATGGATACGATGGAGAATGAATCTCATCGCGTTCGTGGAGACGGTAGTCCGTACGTACGCACGAGCGACAATATCATTCTTTTGATATTAAAATAATATATAAATGAATGGTATATCATATATACAGAATCATTAACATGTTATATTTATTATTTACATGAGTTACACATCATTATTATACCCATCCAAATAATATTATATTGAATAACAATTACACCACGACGTGGAGACGGTAAGCCGTACGTACGCACGTATGGTGACATGTTATTCAAAGGGTGGATAGAATACTGAATATGGTTGTACCATACTTATAATAACATCACAGTATATGTGAGATACTGGAGTTATTATTTTAGAATGGTAAGAACAAAGGAAGAAGAAGTGGAAGAAGAAATGAACTTAGAAAAGGGTGGTGAAATCATTACCTCTTCTTCGGGTTCTTCCTTTTGATTTTATCAAAAGGGCTCCTTAGGTTGGCTTTCTGATCAAACTAAGGCCTCTAGGTTGTAGTGAGGGATGTTGGGAGAGTATTTGGGCAGAGTTTGGCCGAACCAAGTGGCTTGAGAGGTGTGAGGAATGAGTAGAAGTGGTCTCCTTTTATAAGGGAGAGGAGGGGCTCTTTAGGAAAGAGTGAAAGTATTACTTTATAATATAATTATATTCGGTTTATAATGGTCCAAAAATCATTGAGGTTGAAGATAAGATGACTAATATTCTAAATAACATCAACCAATAAGAATTGGACAGGTTTTAGATAATATTTTAATCATTATAATATTATTTATTTCAATGATTTATTAATGAGGTAAACATTGCATCATTATTGTGTCATTAATAATTTAACTTATTTGAGGTCTAAAAATTATAAATAAAATATCATCATGTAGGAAATCTTTTTAGATTTATAATGAATATTTATAATCGAAAATCCAACATGTATAACCCTATGTAAAAATTGTTCTTCTAAAAGATGTAAGCTTATGCCATTTTTGTATTCATTTTAACTTAATTAAAATAAAGTGTCATTATCACTTACAAGTGGATCAATGGGGTCCCAAAATTGACCCAAAGATGCCCATGGTCGACCATGTATCAACCAATAGGGTTAAGACACGTTTTAGGGTAATTTAGTATTATTATAATATTATTTTTTTAACCCTTATTTACCGGATTTACCCTTAACCATGGTAAATAAAATATTTACCGCAGTAATTATTCAAAATGTCTAAAAATAAAAGTTACCTATTTACACAATTTGAACATCCTGATTCCAAATATGGAATCCATTTTTCTAAATTCAAAACATAGAAGTGGCAGAAATTAATTTAAAATTAATTCCCACTGTCAAAACAAAAAGCGTGTTTTTAAGAGATAATAACTATCAAAAGATTGACATTTGTTTATGTTCGGTTTAATTTTAAAATTATGTCCAATGACCAAAATTATATTAAATGGTAAAAATATATTCTAAATATACTTTAAAACCACTCAAATTCATAATTTATCACTATTAATTATTTTGATTAAAAAAGTTGTTTTTAATTAAAATTTAGTAATTTTCACTATTCATCAAAATATGAAAGTTATCCGAAAAGTACCAAAATTTCACCTTAGGCTAAATTCGATATTCCGAATCCAAAAATGAAGTCCATTTCAAAATATAAAATATATATTATTTCAAAATTTAGGTATTACTATTCATAACGGCTAGTTTGATCGGTTGTGGTGTGTGTTAAAACTCGACGTTGCGTACAACACACGCTACTGTTTTATTCAAAGGAAAGCGTACCGTGGAAACTTGGGATGTTTCATTCTAAATTTTTTGATGTCTCCATTTAGTCAAAAAGCATAAAATATTGTATTTAAAAAGGTTTCACTATCAAAAGTTGATAAAAGTGCAATACTGAAAATGAATCTGTTCTTGCATTATGACTAAGAAACTCATAATATGGATTCTAAAATTATAAGGATTATATAAAGTTAAAAATGTAGTTAATGCTATTCATGACCTCTTTTAATGGCTTTTTTTTGGTAAGTCATGGTGCAATTGAACTCGGTGTTGCGTGTAGTGCAAGTTATTGAATTATTTTGAAGAAATAACACACTATGAAATCTTGGGGTGTTACATTCTCCCCTCCTTCAATAAATTGCGTCCTCGCAATTTGAAATTGTTCTTCAAAAATAAAAGGTTGAAAATAGATAATATATTTGTGGGAAAACCCTCATCGGAAATTGGGTTACTAAAATTTAGTCTTAATATGAGGAAAAGAGAAATGAAAGGGTCACCACCAAATTATGATCTTGATTAGGAGAACATTGGTGGCAATTAGAGACATATAATCGGAGGGAAAACGTAAATATTTATAGGTAGTGATTGAGGTCATCAATCACAAACAAATGTATAATTGAGGTCCTTAAATTCATCAATCTATGATGATTTGAAATACCATCGGTTCAACAAAACATAGTGTATTAGGATAACACATTTTTGACGTTTCAAAATATCTTAGTTGAAATCCCACATTGAAAAATGAATTAATGAGGCCGCTATTTAAAATAAAGAGTGGAAAGTATGAAGATTACCGAAAATAACACATACTAGGGTTCCATGTAGGAAAATATGGATATGGAAGAAAAATATAACCATCAATTATCTGATGGAGAGTGGTAGAGAACATGGCTATGAAAAGGCCAACAATCCCAAAGCCATAAATTAGTGATGATTTAAGGTACCATCTAGGACAACATTTTTGTTCTATGTTCCTTTTATTAATGTTGAGGAATTTATTTATGAGATTGGACAAGATCATAAGGAGATATACTTACTTTATAATTAGAGTTTTATCCACTAATAAATTTTCTACCACAAACTCATATTTCACTCTAAAAGATAATAGAATGTAAAAAAAAATTCTATTTACACTATTCGTATAGGGTTCCAAAATAAACGAATTTATAATTCATCTACAAGATCTTTTAATAAAAACTACATTATTTAATCTAGGACATCTCGTGGGCTAGTGGTAGGTGATACACCCTTGTCGCCCTTCGGTTGCGGGTTCAAGTCTCACAGCCTTGCCGGACGCGACGAGTTGCCGCCCGACCTCCGGGTTGTCCTTTTATGGCAATCCAAAATAATCCAAACTAGAACTATCCAAAATACTTCTGTCCAAACTCACAGTCTAACATTTATAAGGAAGGTAAACATAATATAGATCCTTTTTACCCCGTAATAGCATATGAATACCTTGATCAGGTATTACCATATTCCTTATTGATTACATTCATGCTCCCTTATTCCATACAGAATGCTGGATATACTTCATCAATCCAAAAATGTTTTAAACCCCAATAATGATGGAATATACAAATCATTAATCAGTTCCAAGGTAGTCAAGAATATCCAATATATTTTTTACAAAATAATCATGTATTATTCGAAAATCACTACCTCGGTATCAGAACTATATTATGGTTTATCATTCTCTCAACCATATATTTTCCAAAAATTTATCCTGCTATTGAGTCACTTTTCTTTGTTCCACACAATCTCAAGTCCTTAATGAAATAGTACTGCAGTACAATCCTTATATACTCCATAATTATTATAACAAGTACAATGTTGATACAACACTCAATTGACATAATCAACATAAGAACTCTAATCATTCCTCTTCATCTGTGGTAGTATCATAACTTGATTATTATCCAATAGCATCATTTGCGTCATAGTCTGATGACTGGGACATAGGTTCGCGTAGTGTCCAAACTCCTTGCAAATGAATCATTGTACATTTGAAACCATTTTATTACCCTTGCAGTCACGTACTTTGTGCCCTTTTCCTCCACACTTATAACAAACTCCCATTCCTTTCAGGAAAGTTCCAGGGTGTTTCTTTCCACAGTTACCACATATGGGAAAATTCTTCTTTTCCCTCTTCCCTTTATCCATCTTTCTCTCTTCTATCCTTTTCTTCTCTTGCTTCCCTTCAAATCCATAGGACTCAGTAAAGTCTTTACTTATCTTATCAATACATGATATTATTTCTTCATATGATGATAATACATGGGAGATTATTTCTCTTATAAATTCTAGCTTAAGACCATGAAAGATATGATCCTTCCTTCTCTTTGGATCATGTGCATTTCTGGAGTTCTCATTCCTTCTACTGGGCGCCATTTCTAAACAATGGCATAAACTAGATCAGTTTATGAATCAAAATACATAATCCCATACCTATAAAACACCTAACATAAATTGAACTATTTATGGATATAATCCATAATCATAAGAATGTTTTCTTTAAGGAAGTATATACTCATAAACCCTTCAAAATGATTTGTGAAGAAAATGAGAGTTATCCTAAGCATATCCCCCGGGAGTGTCGTAACCAAGAGTGCAGCAAGGCCCGTTGTCGTGCACCAGTTCCCGTTCGAGTCTAACTCAAAGCGGTGTTTTCGGGTTTTACCCCTAGGTACATCTGTGCTAGAGCCGCCTCTACCTGCTCGTATCCAGACAGGGATGTATTGCTCGGAAAACTCACAAAATCTCTACAATACCAAAATTCTAAGAAGTTCTTCTATACTAATCCTCAAAGTTCATCTTAGGTCTACGTGCTCTAATCAGAGTTTATCTAAATCTAGCTTCCAAGGTTTGTACTAAACTTCCTCTGATACCAACTGTAACGCCCCGACCCCAGTTACCCAGAGTCGGTGCATTATTACATAACATTGGCATGATCACAAGAAAGATGAAAACCCGAAAGACCGATTGGTTTAGTAGCCTTGGAAACACTAGATATAATCATAAAGTTTTACATTACATTTCAAAGTGAAAAACTACTACAACAACAAAGTCTTCATATCCACACTAATTAACCCCTCATAATATCCCTGCAAGTCATTCATAAATTACTTCTTCGCTACCTGGGAAGAATAAAACATAGAAAAGGGGTGAGATCAAATGCCCAGTAAGGATAACAATATAGCGGAAACTTTCATAAATAAGAATAAACATTTAAGGCAATGTATAACTAAAACAAAAGCCTTTTAAATATGAACTTTCAACATGGTATGGGATAAATAAAATGAAATAATGCCATTTACTTATTCACATGGATATTCTACTAATCGAATAATCTCATGCAAAAATCAATAACCACTTTCATAATGTTGGAATGCATAATGCCAGACTATCATAACCACATAGCCAAGGCCTCGTGCCAAGACTACAAATAAGATTTTGTCAAGGCCTTGTGCCAAGACACTAGTTTGTCTCATGAGACCTACCGATGTAATATTTTTAGAAGATACTTATGTTTAAAATTGCTAAAAAGTACTCCAGTGTTTTTATGAAATCATTATGCAAGCTTCTGAAAACAAAATAACTAATTTTGAGACTGCTCGACTAATTATAGGCCATGATGGGTCCACTCCCAATCCCTTCCTATCTACCACACTCGAGAGTCAGGTTTTCTGAAAACATTTTGAAGCTTGCGTTAAATACGTATACATTTGCACTGGATTTTCATATTTTTGAGAGAAATATCTCTTTTTTTGAAATCATTTAAAAGTCACATAATTATAAAAGAAAACATTTACTTTGAAAATATCCTTATAAGCTTGTAAGGGAAGCTTCTAAGAGTTTATAATGGCGGAAAATAACCGCACCCGTCGTATAAGTTAAAAAAAACATTCTTACCTTAATTCTGTCGAAAAGGTTAAAAAAGACCTTGTTTTGAAAACGACGGAAAGATTCCTCTTATAAAAAGTCAAACAAGGGTATAAATGACTTTAACCCCTATTCTTGCAAATAATAAAAATGTTTTGAAATACATTTTGAAGAAAACATGGATGTGGATGATAAAGAAATCCCAGTAGATTATTACGTATAAACAACCTTGGATAATGAAGAGATTGTGAAATAACCCTTACCTTGTACTTTTCCTTGGTTGGGGTAGGTTAACCTCCTGTATAATGGTGAAATAATTGTTATTAAATTATACAAGAATCATATATATTAATATGATATCATATATGATCTTTTAACATTGATTTATTAATAATATCTTAGAATTATCATCGTTTCGGGTGTTAACTTACTCATTTTCTTTTATATGTTTTGTTACATAAGCCATGTTTGTTGTATCTTATTCATATCCAGAATGATATCAAGTCCTTAAACATCATTTTTAAATCATAAAATGATAATTATACTTGAATGGATACGATGGAGAATGAATCTCATCGCGTTCGTGGAGACGGTAGTCCGTACGTACGCACGAGCGACAATATCATTCTTTTGATATTAAAATAATATATAAATGAATGGTATATCATATATAAAGAATCATTAACATGTTATATTTATTATTTACATGAGTTACACATCATTATTATACCCATCCAAATAATATTATATTGAATAGCAATTACACCACGACGTGGAGACGGTAAGCCGTACGTACGCACGTATGGTGACATGTTATTCAAAGGGTGGATAGAATACTGAATATGGTTGTACCATACTTATAATAACATCACAGTATATGTGAGATACTGGAGTTATTATTTTAGAATGGTAAGAACAAAGGAAGAAGAAGTGGAAGAAGAAATGAACTTAGAAAAGGGTGGTGAAATCATTACCTCTTCTTCGGGTTCTTCCTTTTGATTTGATCAAAAGGGCTCCTTAGGTTGGCTTTCTGATCAAACTAAGGCCTCTAGGATGTAGTGAGGGATGTTGGGAGAGTATTTGGGCAGAGTTTGGCCGAACCAAGTGGCTTGAGAGGTGTGAGGAATGAGTAGAAGTGGTCTCCTTTTATAAGGGAGAGGAGGGGCTCTTTAGGAAAGAGTGAAAGTATTACTTTATAATATAATTATATTCGGTTTATAATGGTCCAAAAATCATTGAGGTCAAAGATAAGATGACTAATATTCTAAATAACATCAACCAATAAGAATTGGACAGGTTTTAGATAATATTTTAATCATTATAATATTATTTATTTCAATGATTTATTAATGAGGTAAACATTGCATCATTATTGTGTCATTAATAATTTAACTTATTTGATGTCTAAAAATTATAAATAAAATATCATCATGTAGGAAATCTTTTTAGCTTTCTAATGAATATTTATAATCGAAAATCCAACATGTATAACCCTATGTAAAAATTGTTCTTCTAAAAGATGTAAGCTTATGCCATTTTTGTATTCATTTTAACTTAATTAAAATAAAGTGTCATTATCACTTACAAGTGGATCAATGGGGTCCCAAAATTGACCCAAAGATGACCATGGTCGACCATGTATCAACAAATAGGGTTAAGACACGTTTTAGGGTAATTTAGTATTATTATAATATTATTTTTTTAACCCTTATTTACCGGATTTACCCTTAACCATGGTAAATAAAATATTTACCGCAGTAATTATTCAAAATGTCTAAAAATAAAAGTTACCTATTTACACAATTTGAACATCCTGATTCCAAATATGGAATCCATTTTTCTAAATTCAAAACACAGAAGTGGCAGAAATTAATTTAAAATTAATTCCCGTTGTCAAAACAAAAAGCGTGTTTTTAAGAGATAATAACTATCAAAAGATTGACATTTGTTTATGTTCGGTTTAATTGTAAAATTATGTCCAATGACCAAAATTATATTAAATGGTAAAAATATATTCTAAATATACTTTAAAACCACTCAAATTCATAATTTATCACTATTAATTATTTTGATTAAAAAAGTTGTTTTTAATTAATATTTAGTAATTTTCACTATTCATCAAAATATGAAAGTTATCCGAAAAGTACCAAAATTTCACCTTAGGCTAAATTCGATATTCCGAATCCAAAAATGAAGTCCATTTCAAAATATAAAATATATATTATTTCAAAATTTAGGTATTACTATTCATAACGGCTAGTTTGATCGGTTGTGGTGTGTGTTAAAACTCGACGTTGCGTACAACACACGCTACTGTTTTATTCAAAGGAAAGCGTACCGTGGAAGCTTGGGATGTTTCATTATAAATTTTTTGATGTCTCCATTTAGTCAAAAAGCTTAAAATATTGTATTTAAAAAGGTTTCACTATCAAAAGTTGATAAAAGTGCAATACTGAAAATGAATCTGTTCTTGCATTATGACTAAGAAACTCATAATATGGATTCTAAAATTATAAGGATTATATAAAGTTAAAAATGTAGTTAATGCTATTCATGACCTCTTTTAATGGCTTTTTTTTGGTAAGTCATGGTGCAATTGAACTCGGTGTTGCGTGTAGTGCAAGTTATTGAATTATTTTGAAGAAATAACACACTATGAAATCTTGGGGTGTTACAATGATGTAACATGTCATCTATAGTGAATTTATTAAATGAATAACATTTTCAATTTAATTATGTAATTTATTCATAAACATTCATTGCCATTCATTAATCAAATAAAATAATATCTCAACCCCTAGAAGTTGTTGTTCATGGATCAAATGTGGTATAATTGGCTATTTAATGTGACACCATCAACATATATGGAAAAATAGATTTATATTGTTGTTGTAACCCTAATTAATCCAATTATTTTATCCCTACAAGAAAAATCAGTACATTTAAATATATATCAATGAAGGCATGAACAAAAAGCACATGAAATACATGAAATGCATGAAAAAAATTAGATATGGCATGGAATAATTCATGACATTTATGTCCAAACATGACTTGTATGATTCATGAGTTTATACCTTGTTGATGTACTAGGACAAGGAAAAATAAAATCCATAAGAATAGTAACATTATTATTAATAACGTCACAAAACATTTGAGTCACTCAACAGTAAAATAAATGCATCTATAATAAGAATAATCCAATAACAACAATAAATCAATCAAGGAAATTTGGGATTCCCCCTATATTTGTGTTAGAAACACCTAGTATTAGGATTACTACAAAATTACATTACATCGTAGATTACATTCTATTACCCAAAGATTATAAAAAAGGAAAAAGAGGATCTAATAACACTTTGTACCACCCCCCCATAAATCCCTGTGGCGGTTCCCTGAGATGGTTTTTCACATGACCTCAAGCATGCCTCCATGTACACAAGAGGCTACCGTCTAGCAGGGATGGAATAAGTTGTGTCGATGGGTAGACTATTTAATTATGAGTTAGGTGGTATCATTGTTGTAAATTATAAATGAACCTAGAAGAAGTAGTAATAAACAACCAACAACATAAAAATATTAATAAATCATCCAAGATAAAGAACATGTGGGAGATAAGTCAATATTTGATGATAATTGATGATTATGATCATGTAGTTATACGAAAATAGGGTACAAGGGATATAAGGGAATAAGGCACATACTACATGATATAAAATAATAAAAAAGGAAAAAATATTCCACTAATAGAATCATGAGAATTGGCTCAGTACTATACTCCTATATTACATCCTAGAAATTAGAATCAAACATCAAAACTATATGATTCCCTTTATCTACACCTACAATCTTGAAGTATTATTGGTTACCAAGGGTGGACCAATATGGGTGTGATATATACTTAGAAGGCCACCAATGATGATTTCTAGATGAATCCAATCTGGGTATATTATATTGGAAGTGATCTAAAAATAAATAAATTAATGAAAATAAATTAATGAATACATCAATCAGGGTTCCTCATTGGATACCCAACTGACTCTACATACTTTAACCTAATACAAATGTCTTTGAACCAAGGTAACCTATGTAATATGATACATGTATAATGTGTTTTTATAAATAATGTACCAATATATGGAAAATTCATAATCATGCACTACTAGAATAAAAATCCTATAACCACATTCTATAACCATGGATATAGGTAATAGAAATGATTTTGCAGACCACAAATCCTATTGGCGTGGCTATTGTAGAAAACCTATAGCCACAGTTTGAACCATTGTTATAGGTTTATAGCCTCAGTTACAAACCATGGCCATACAATTTTCCACCGAGATCTATTTCTAGAGATTAAATCAATGGTAATAGATCTATAACCATGGGTTAAACCTATAAAATAGGTCTATCGCCACAGTTTAGAACTGTTTCTATATAATGGACTCTCCCAAAAAAATTAGATCAAATGGCACGATACTCAGTGAAAAAATCTAGGTCTACAACCCCATATTTCCTAAGGAAAAAAAAATCAACTCTACTACACCTCTGTTCGCTGCTCCCTACCTTCACTCCTATTCGTTGCTCCCTCACTGCTACTCCGAACCTCCCTGCCTCCCTACCACCACCCTACTCCCTACATAAACCCCTATTCACTACTCCCTCCCTACTCCCTACCCACTACTCCTATCCTTCATGCCTTTTCCCTGCTCCCTGCCTCCCGACACAAGCACTTCTCTATAGTCCATATCCTGGTATCTGTGCCTCTACCATGCTCCCCACTTCCCTGCTCAACCGCTGATCAATGCTCCCTAACCCTTCATCCATGCCTCCACACTGGTCTCTACCTTCCTTCTCAAATATGTATAGAATATTCATATTTTTAGCTCACCAGTTCAACATTCATCAAAGAACATAAAACCCATCTTCAAATCAACATATGATGTTCTATCCAAATCAAAATTTCATGTTCTATCGAAACAATATTCTATCAACATGAATAATTATAAAATTATATGAAACCATTCCACTATGAGAAAATTTCAGTAAAAAATGAAAATAGGACAAGAATTCATGAATTAAATGTATATTCACAATAGCTCATAATGAATATAGCACAAGAATAATGTTTTCCCAATTCTCATTGTAGTAAAACAAAAAAACGTTTCATCCTAATAATGAAATTTTTTTGGTATGTAATTTTTTTGGAAAGCTTTAGTCACAACATTAAAGGGTATTTAAAATTTCAAAAAACAATAACCATCATTAAATACACATTATAACATATCACCCAAGTCATATTCATGTATTTTAATGAAAAAAATATGCAAAATAAAATTTTCAAATTCCATTTCAATTAGAATTATTCAAAAAAATTTGTTAATCTAAAAATGGAAAATAAACTCATATAAATTCTTAACTACCTAGGAAAAGTGAGGAATCTTTTTTTTTTGGTCTATTCTAATAAAACATTCATCAAGACTTTTACATAAATTTAATCAACTAATATAACATCAAGTCAAGAAGTTTTTTAGTTTGAGTGAAAAAATATACTATAGGGGAATTTAAATTTGTACAAGGGAAACTTTCAATTATAACTATCCAATGGTTCTCCATCATTGATGGTTGATGATAATCTATAACATGAAGCTATTTTATTACTTAAGGATTTTATGAATTATGTACTGTTTTAGTGTATGGAATTCTGGAAACAATAATTCATCATTGAAGGATGGCGCTAGAAAATTTATTGAAATTTCATCATCTGAATGAATGCTATTATTTAATAAGTAAATAACGGTTAAGAGTTTCAATTAATATATAATTCATACATGTAACATACCTAACAAAATATGAAGAACATTGTTCACATGTTAAGAATAAATTACTCTGATGGGTAAATTGTACTGAATCTTCATTGAAGTCTAGACAAAAACCTCCCAGCAAGAAAAAAGTAATTTCCTTTATAAATAAAACATGACTCAAATGCAAAAAAGTTCATACATGAATATCATGATGATTGCTTCATACACAAATATATATATTTTTCATGTTTATAATGTTAATATAATGAAACACATAGGAATAATGTTGAAAAAATTATATTATAGTAAATGATAATGTGTTTGTATTTTAGTATTTTTAGAAGCATAATAATAAGCACTGAAAACTTGAAAATCTATATATATTTCAAATATTAATATTCAGAAGAAATAATATGCACTAACAAAATGGAAATTGGTATTATTTATGTTTAATTATATGCATTACTATAATTATGACCATAAATATAAGAATATTTATATAAATAATAAATTTCTCGATAAGAATAAGCCAAACCAAATGCATTTTTTATTATTTATATAGTATCATATTTTTTACAATACAATTATGTTAATGTATTTAAAATTATTTATGAATTATGAATGGATATAAGCATAATCATAGGAATTTTCACTGGTAATTTGATAATGTGATCGTATTACATCTAAGTACTAAAGAAGAATCATAAAAATATGCACAATCAACTTCAAAATGTGTGTATTTTATTAATTGTGAAAGGATTATCATGAGCATAGGTAAAGTCATAAGAATATGTATGAATATATTCAATATTTGTATAAACATGAGAATAATTATATGTAGAAGTAATTTCATGGAAATATATTTCAGTATTATAGTGTTTTTATATTACAATTGAAGCATAAGTAAAAGAACCATAAAAATATATTTCTCTTAATATCTATTGGGATGTATATATTATATTTTTTTAATGTGTATCTTTTAGTATTTTTGTAAGAATATGATAGAGAATAAGCAGAGGTAATTCAAGAATGAAATAATTCTTGTGTGATAGTATTCGTGTTGGTATCATAACTATTATTTTAATAAACATAAGAATATATATATAAGGATTTATTTGTTTTAGTTATGTATCATAGTCCTTTATCCCATACTTGTAAAATCACCATTGTTGGGAAGTGATTTCTCCCTACTCTGGTGAAATAATCTCTCAAATTCCTATCACAACCCCATTTACTAGTATAATTGTCACTCAATTCTCACACACCAACATATGTATAAACATCATTCTATTTAATCTTGATGTGTGAATTCATAGATTAACTAATAAGAATCATTTATTTCACTAGTTATCCACCTCCCTGATATGAAATAAATAGAATACTAATCTATTGATAGATCAATCCACTCACTCCCCTACAAATATGATGCTCACCATTTCACATCCAATCCCCTGATCCCGCCATAAATAAATGAACTAAATAAAGTGAAATTTATTCTACTGAGGGGAATGAAATAGATGTTAAATTAGGTTAGAAGAATTGTCACCCATCCAAAGAACTCTTATCCAAAATATTCCCCACAATGACGCAAACCATGGATATACTTTTCCAGCATCATCATTTGATTCTCCACCTTGGTATTAAGGCTTTCATAATCATCAATGCATCTACTCATACATATACTCTTATGGTACTTCTACTCTCAATTACAATTGATAAAAACAATACAAAAATCCATTTTAGGATTACTAAGAAAGGATCATGAACAACCACACCAAGGAATGATTGTAGTTACTAAATACAATTACATTTATAGATCTCAACTCCACATCAATAGATGAAATACATAACCAATTTTAGAAACAAAACCATGATAGCTAAATATAGTAAAACAAACACACATGATTGGAAGCTCATAACACAATGATCCAAGTGACCCCCATAAAAAAACCATCCCACATATCCCAATGGACATAAGCAGTTAAATGGTTAAAATATAAAAAGGAAATACAAGTAGGTCTTATAATAACTAAACAATGATATATGTTATAGATTCTGGACATTGAAAACATACCAATATTTTTATGATTTTTTCTTGATGACATGTTTGGGGTTCCACTTCATGTTTACATTTAGAATAGTAATTTATAGAGTGTAGACCAGATCAAAATCATTAATGTTGTAAAGTGAATGGATGATATCAAGGAACAACACATTGTGTTATCTTTGTAACCAAATGAAAACCTCTCTTTTTAAACCCTATGGGATACATGGCTTCTATACTTCTATTTCTATCATCCATTGATAGATGTAAAATTTTTGCACGATGCAATGGAGAATTCATACTCATAAGCCATACCAAATTTATCATATTATAAAAATTAAGGGAAAGATCGTCCATGGATAGGGGAGACACCAAAATTTAAGGTAAATTGAGGTCATGGCTGGGGGGACACCTAGTCGAATGAGGGGAGAAAATGAGAGAATTAAGTGGTAAAAATAAAATATTTAATATAAATAAAATCATACCTTTAAATAGAAAAGGGAAGGCCATATGGTTTGGAAACACGACTTTACAAACAATGCTCCAACTATGTGGTTCTACCCTCTTCACAAACGTGATTTGGTGAATATCACGTATCATCCATAAATTCATCATAGGAAAGATCCTTTATCAAACTCCCCTACTATCACAAGTTGACAATGGTTTTATTTCTACAATAGTTATATTATATTCTAGAAATATAATTATTTAATATTATTATAAATAAATGAATATTTATTTTCAGTTATCATACATGGTGAAATTAGTATAATTAGAGATCAATTGATTCTCTCTAATGGATTATTTTTAGATTCATTAACTCACAGATAATAAAAATATTAAAGATTGAAAAAAAAACCTTGAAACTAACATAAATTTTATGGAATGAAAAAAATACGTAAGCAATGGTGAAAACCATAGGGTTTTAAGGAATTCTAATATGTATTATAATGATAAAAAGTAAAATAATTAATAGATATATGATTTTTTTGTGCATAATCATAGAAATAAAAGTACATAAAATATAGATAGCATTTTAAATATCCAAAGATGTGATATGAATGATTACCAAGATAATAGATAGATTAGTACCACAAATACAATTCATGATAGTGTACCTATCCAAATTAGCTTGGCAATGAAAATGTTGAGATACAGAAATGGATATTTTGAATCTTTTATCAAATGGGAAATCATACACCATGAAAAAAACATGGTTTTACAAATTATCAGTCCATATAAATTAACACCAAAAAAATTGCATTGGGGAACTTATGAAAGCCTTCAAAGAAATCATAAATTATCAGAAAACACCTCAAAAAAATAAATCATGGATATTTACAACTTATTACCATTAAAAGAGTGATACAATATATGTGAATAATACTAATACAAGGTACAATATAATTTGTTTAATTTTCTAAAAATTATAAGATTGATTTTTTTAATGGTTCGGGCCGAAGCCACAATTTTATCATTAAAGCAAAGACATATTTAGACTAGATAGAGGGAGACCCATTACATAGACCGAAGGCCTAAGGCCATGTCGCCTGAATACAAGGCTTAAAAGCCCATATTTTGGCCCAAAAGATCCTTCAGTGTACAGTAAAGCTATAGTACCCACGCTGCTACAGTACCTACTACAGTACCGCCGATGCTACAGTACCTACACAGTCCCTCTGCCACTAGAGTGCTGCCGTTGCTACAGTTGGCCGCTGCTACAGTACTTCTATAGTACACTGCTACAGTACTACTGTAGTACCCTCAAAAAATCACCCCTGCCCATATTTGATCCTAGGTCTTTTGGATGCCAAGCAAGGGCTTGTACCACTAGGGCACAATCTCGTTGGCACAAAATTATAAGACTGATGCTATGAATTCAAGTACTAGAAATAATATTAATAATAGATATTTTAGGTAATTGAAAGTATAGATTAAAAGTTATAAGAAACATAGTATATTGATGAATAAAGGATATAAAATTTTATCATGCAGATTAAAAAATTTAATAATACATTTCATTTTTCATAAAATGAATGTGCATTATAGATGTATATAAAATGAAAGTTCATAATGAATATGAATACTTGAAATGAATACAGAATATTAAAAGGTTACAACTCTTAATATTGAGAAACCATGTGTATAAAATTGTTTATATATATATATAATAAATATTTACAAAACATATGTATAAGAACATAAAAAGTGGACATCAATTAATGTTGAGAACTTTTTTTCACTTTTCCTGGAACATAATAATTGAAATTGATTAATGTTTATGGTTAATTTAGATGGATAGAGGATCCGCTACTTCTATGGTTTACTAAGGATATTAATGGTGGTTAAGCATAGTTGGGACTGAAATTGTCTCCATAAAAACATGGGTGATTTTTAAGGGATACAAAGTATCAGGAAAGTGAAATTATCTTCAATATCTCTAATGGAACCCCTATATTCATTTTGAGAGAGTAGAAAGTGGAATATATCAAGATTCTTACTTTATTAGGAATAGTTTTTAAAGAAAAAATTGTTGCATTTTTTATTCACTAATCATTTGAAATTTGTGGATCTATTCATCTTCTTATTGAAGAAATTGGTGATTATAAACCAATATGGGGGTTTATTTTTCTAAAAAAATGGTAAATGTAATAGGATTTTTGTGGATTTTAATGGTTTCTATACACCCGAATTTAGAGTTTATGACATTGATGTTGAGTTTTTAGATGCTATAAAATCAATGGATTCACGCAATCACAAGATTCAAGTTCAATGTTAATAATATAATGGAATATAATTCTAGTTCTTATAAATTGTGATTTAATTTGGGATCACATATTTGTGTAATCTATAATATATAACATAACTTTTATGTATACAAAACATGTTAAGTGAAAGTTAAACATACATAAAATATATTTAGAGAGAGAGAGAGTGTAGACAAAACTAACCTAAATATACGTGGAGGATCTTTCATGGAAATTGGAATTAGAGAAACAACTGACGGGTGATTTGAAAGAAGTAGAAGATGAGGAGATTAAAAACCTTCATCAGGCCTAGAAAATTATGCTGAAAAAATTGGATGAAACATATTAAATATTTTTTAGAAAATAGGAAGGTACACAAACATTAGCTATAAAACCAGTCCATGTTTTTACTAATGATTTGATTAGTCACAACACCATCCTAATAGAAACACTTGGAAAAAAAGTTAACATGATGATTTTAATTAAATAATTTTCACTCTCATAGAAATAGAGATTTGATGATTTTGAAAGGAAATACAAAAGTGCCTTGAAATCTAGTGAAGACAAACAAAATAAATTAGAAGAAGCTGAAAGGAGAGTCCATCAACTCTAGGATTCTCTCAAAAGTGTGCTTCTGGATGATGTACTCCATATCTGGAAAATTTCAATAGATATAAATGATTTTATGTGCCTCATCTCCCACTTCTACATTTATTCTTGATGACCATGAGGTTTATGTAAGTTCATTTATCTCTAACAACTCACCAACAAACTCTGAGTTCAATTTTCTAACACCATCATAAGCAGTTGTGAATAGATCTCCCTTCTATCCTGATGCTCTATATATTATAATTTAGGACATTTCAGTGACTGAAATTTCATGTTTTGAAAACTATGCATATATTCCATATGGTGGATTTGATGACTTCTTTTGAAGAATTACTATTACTATATAGTATGTTGTAGTGTTTATGTACCTATTTATTAAAAGTGTCAATTTGGTTAACATTACCCTCTGGCCATGTAGTGAAGGTTATAAGAAAATATATTTGTACTATATACAAGACAGATAGAAAATATGTACTTTCAAATTAAATCAATTTTTCATGTTCTTTTGATGGAAAGGAGTTGAAGGGTGACTGTAAATAACCATGCCTCCTAAATATGAGTTTCAATTACATTATAAGGCCTATAAATAGACTTTTAATGAAAGGGTGAAGAACAAATTAAAAAGTAATGGTTATGATACATAATTATAATATTATTTTGATAATGGAAACCTTACCTCTTTTTTATATTAAGATAGTGGATATTGAGCACTAGCATCATGGACATGGCTAAGGGAAACATAAAATGTTATCCCATCTTTTTTCATGGCCTCCAGGTAATATGCATGCATGTTCTACAAGAAAACATTAATGCCTATATAAGGTTTTATTTTTCACATGTATGTTCATAGAGATTATAGATTAAGGAATTTATCATCATCAATTTTTTTCTTTTTTTCATTGTTAACATGTGATTATCCCTAACCCGATTCTCACTATCCCTACCACATAAATAATTTCTCCCCTTGCCTTATGTGGTGAAAAAAAAATTGTGTGGTGAATGAAGATTACCAAAGGTTCTTTGACATGTAAGAGATTCATATAAGATGAATGTTCCACAAAAATCCTAGTTTTGAGGAATAGAATATGTGTTTAAATATTTATAAATCCAAAACAAATAAATCCCAAATGACTTTAGCATCAACAATGATCACATAGAACATTTACCCCTAAAAAACCCTTCTCCACACTCTTTCCCAATGAAGTATAGAGATCCATCACATAAGGCATCCACCTAGATCATAGTCCTGAAGCACCAATAATCATATATGACATAAATTAATTGGACACACATATGTCAAATAAATCTAAATATATATGTAAAACAATGAACACCATCCCTCTGAAATTTGATAGCCCCATATCTAACCCCTATAGATTAATCTTTCCCACATACAAGTTCCTAGACTTAGGCCCACTCTATTTTTTCTTCAAAAAATGATAGTCTGTTTCACTTAAGAATGAGATCATGCTCTCTCTAATCCATTTTCCTATAAAAGGGAACCCTTATCAAAAGTGGACACTACTTCACTACGCTGAGTAAAGTACTTGAAATTACACTTAAAATGTACCAAGAATATACAATGGTGTAAGGTCATTATAGTTTCTTAGAAATATTGTTTGGATTGTCTGGCCCTCCCACACTGATAACTAACTACATTCTTCATAATTAAGGAAGCTATTGCAATAAGGTTTATAGGACACTATACACTCGCACTACTATCCAGATTCAATTACATGGACTTTCTATTTTTAACATAAATAGGGACTCTAGATTTCAACCATAAAAGTTAGATAATGGCTCAATCTGATCAGCCCTACAATATCAATCAGGTACATAACCACATTTTTTCCACATCAGCATAAGTGGGAAACCACAAAATAATAATCCTGGAATAGATTCCTAACATAAAATCAATATCAAAATGATTTTCATTCAGGTATTTAGTTGCAAGAATCTTTAGTTAAAGATGTACTGGTTTGGTAAATCGAGTGGGACACTTCATGATGGATCATTCACCCTTCTCTAAAATCATGAACTCTCTAGCATTCTCCACTCTTAAAATCTGTTGGTAAAAATACTATTTAATTTTTTAAACCCTATTCATGTAATATATTATTGATATTTAGCGATCACTACCAAGTCCCAATATATTTTCCTCAACCCTTATAATATATTAATTTCAAATCAGACCATTTAAATCATAGGGGTCTTGAGAAATAATAATTTAGGCTCAATATTTTCAATCCATTCTTCTAATAATTGAGGCCCCAGATCACCCTTAAACATATTAAAAGATTTCATTGTGAACTCCTGGGACAAATCTATCAACTGGACTTCCCATGATTCAAAAATATTCTTAAGAGACTAAGTGGTCCTGATCACTAATATTTTGAGATAATGGTCTTTAGGATGATCGGTTGGTGGAATGTTCTCTATAGCTTCCTCCCTTTAGTTCTTAAACTTCATAGAATAAGGAATGATCTAATTAAATGAAACAAAAGAATCCAATTAATAAAAAATTTATTTAAAAATGATTCTAATAAAAATAGGCTAAGAAATAATCTCCAAAAAACATTACAGAAATAAAGAATATCAAATTTTCTAAAATTACTCGTTACAAAAGTAAAAAATGAAATATCCAACATCACTTGTTACTCAAGGTCTGGAAAATATAAAATTTGGAAGGGTACTCCCTGTCGCTATCACTAGAGTCCTCAAATTCTTAATCTACACTACCACACTACCCCGGATTACTATATGTGATAAAATAATATTTTTTTTAAAAACAACCCTAGTCAATCTTCCATGTCACCTAAGTAAGCCCGTTACATAACTCAAAGTCTGTTCTCAATCACCTAGGGATAGAGAGTAGCACCAGGGTAATAATGCTAACCCATGGGAATAATTTATCCCTCATATTAAAAGAAAACATGCCATGGATTCCACCCATATTATGAAACAACAATACAATGGGATCCAAATAAGTAATTGTTGTAGGTATAAAATCATAAATTTGTATGTTCATGGAAGAAATATTGTTGACTGTCTAATTAAAAACATTTTATATGAAAATAAAACTACGTTTATATGGAATATGAGATTTCGGGAATATAAATTAATAAATATTATTATTTTCAGTGGAATATTAGGGGAACAAATAAAAAATAACCACCATGATAACTATAATCTCGTAAAAATGAACTGTGTTGGGAAGCCTAGCTTGTTATGAAGATGCTATTAAATAGAGGGTATGAGGGAGGGATATTTGAATGAAAAATCAATGAAGGGAGGATTTAAATAATTTCCATGTTAGTGGGAAATCACATGAAGAAGTGGATATTGAGGGTAGGGATGGGTTCAGGTGAGAAATCAGGGAGGTGTGGTGGCCACATCGAAGGAGAACGATCTCATGGGGTTGGGATTGTTGCGTTGGAAGAAGACTGCCGAAGATGTTGTGGCCAAGTCAGAACAATGTCATACGGTAGTGAGATACATCATAGGAGATGGGTCGTAGTGGGGCATGGGGTGTTGGAGCTACATCTTTCGGGAGGTGGGGAGATCGTGTCTGTAAGGAGGTGGGTTGGATGCGTCAGAGCCACGTCGGTAGGGAGATGTCAAAACTGTGTTGGAGCCATATCGACGGGGAGCTGTGCTGACTACATAATATCCGAAGTGGGAGGAGGAATTGCACGACGAGGATATGGATGAGGGAGGAGGAAAGGTTAAGGAGAATTAATGGAGATGGATTAATCACCGAGGGAGGGAAAAGTGTTTCCGGGTGGGAGAGGAAAGTCACGATCGAGAAAAAAATTTTGGCGACATGTTGCCACATGCACCATGCAACACACATCTATATTTCACTTTATATCCACATATAATTTAAACCATGGCTATATATCTATGGATATAGGTCATTTTTCTAGTAGTGATGTGATTTATTTGGGAAGAAACGCCCTTTAATTGAATGAATTACATTTGTTTGAAATTATATAAAAAGAATCCACTAAATTTAAATAAGGAACATCCTATGCTCGTCCAAGGAAAAACATATCTATAAACCCATTTATCACACCAGGAGTGATATAAATGCTCGACACCATAAGATTCTACCCACAAAAACCCATATATGGAGTCCATGTATCACTCTCAGTATGGTTCAAATCATACATCTTTTAATATCCCACATATCTGACGTAGGGGTACTGAGCATCACTCGTGTCCTAGTTTAACCATATTGATAACATGACTATCCATGGTGTCTCCCCTAGGGAACCAGTATCAGTCACATGGAGGTAAGGTAAACACATAGTGATCCAATCCACAATATACCAAGTATCACTCCTGACATATGTATAATCCATATATATGTTCCAATTATAAATTTGATGAGCCCATCTGGGGAATACCATATGTATTCAAGTATATATCCTTGTTTGGATATAAGGTATGGATTACTATTATAAATTATACAATTGATAAGGATATTCAACTTATAACAATTTAAATTATGTGGGAATAATTATTTAGTTGAAATAATTCAACTAGGTATAGGGAATATGGACTAAATCATGGCCTACAACTTTCTTAATTCAATTCAAAATTTTGAATATTTTTTTACGTAAAAACACACAATTCAAGGATCACCTAGAAATTTCAGGAAGAGGTAAATTTGGATATCAAGGAAAGGAAGACCTATTGTGGTGTCACATATGAGGGTGACCAACCTATGATGTAATTCACCATTATCTAGGATCACATTAAGCATGAGGAACCATTTAAATTAATTTATTAATAATTTTGGAAGCTTCTACTAAGAAGTATGGAGTGCATCACAATGATGCATAATATAAATACAAGTAAAATTGAAAGAATGAAACTAAACTACCTACCTTAGGTTTTTAGTGATCTCCTTGTCTAGTGTCGGCCTGTGAATCACGATGAAATGGGATAAATCATAAGAATCATCAAATTTGATTAAAATCTGGTGACTGAGGTCACAACCAAATTAGTTCATGAAACGGGAAGAGAAAAATTGAATATAAGCGAGAAAAGTGTATAGATTACTTAGAGGATTTCAAAGAACATTATGGGGAATGAAATATAAATCATATGAGGGAGATAACATAATCCCTATATGGGGAGGAAGGGGAGATTTGGGTGCCAAATTCTTTAGATAATGAGGGAGGAAGAAAGAATTAAGGGTTTAAAACATAATAGGGGAAAATAGTAAATAACCCTTTAAAATTGGGGTCTTATATTTTAGTTTTATGGTTGAAAAAACCACACACTAATAGTGTTCCATCACTTATTGAATAATGCCCCTCGCATAGGCCAAGTTCATAGTTTGACTAATCATGCGAAACCCTGGAAATATTGATTTTTTATAATAGTCTAGAATATTGTATGGGTGGGTGGGTGGGATAAAATTATTTCAAAAAACCCATCTAGCCTCTTGGTGTGTACTAGGTGCCCATATGGTTGATTTTCATGGTTATAAATAACAATGTGATAACTTTGTAGCTCGGTATTCCATCCAACATTCTAGATCTGCAATCTCTAAAAAAGATTCAGACTCTCCTCAAATACTCTTTGGACATTTAAGCACCTTATTAACATAAAACAAGTTGGTTTTTATAGTTTCATAGGAGTCTGTAATGCTCTGAAATTATAATAAATTACACGTCATAATACATCTAATAATGGGAAAGTAATTTCTACTAAAACCCAAAAATAAATAAAAACTAAACATCAAAATTATATATTAAAATGAATCACGATGAATTTTTAGGCATATGATTGGGATCACCCAGCTGACCAAAAAAACAAATAAAAACTAAAAAATATAAGGGTAGACTGAACTATATATAATGGGTCCCTTATTAGGTCAATTTCTCAATGATTATACGACTTCTCCAGATAGATCCTTGAGTATAAATTATGACATAAAATCCAATCATTGGGCCCAAACCTATAGTCAAGTTCTCATGTATGATGTGAGAATATAACTCATTGGAGTATCACTAAGTTCCCCTTATGTATTCCATCATATAAATTGTATGCATGTATAAGAAAAAGTATTTAGAACACAATATCAAACATAAAAACTTCATGCCAGGTCATCATGTGCTAACTAGGAAACCATAACACCTAACCACAACTAATTTGAATAATTTTAGTAACATTTCCTCTCAAATCACAACCCAAACTATACCTCATATCTTAGGGAATATAAATTCCAATAATCCTCGATCATTAACCTCTCACTTAGAGTAAGGTATTTTTTTTTTCCATACCTCACATCCAGTATTATACTGCTACCCACACAGTCAGGGTGAGATCTCATACCACACCTCAAAACACACCTCATACCTTCACTCTATTACTCTAAGTGAGGCCTCAGATCTTATGACATATCATATCTCATTCCAACACCCTGTCACTCAGTGTGAGGATTAATACCAATCATATATAAAATATCAAACCATGACCTCATCAATTAGGATGAGATTTAATACCTATTTTATATCATATGTCATACCACAAACCTCTACCTCAGAGGGAGCTCCAATACCCAGAACATTTAAAATTTCTTACCCCAACCCTATTATATTAGGTTATCTCTAATACCACATTTCGTATCATATATCACCACCTTAAAACAATACAGTGAATGAAAATAAATAAATAAAAATTTCAAACATATACTGTATCCTAGAAATCAACAATTCAAACACGCTTCCCCACCTATATCTCTACATGAGAGTAGCCTTGATAGATCAATTTCACATAACACTAAAAGTAATCATAATCGTCTTCCATTATCCAAATCACAGATAAAAAACCCCTTTACCACTTATGGTTCTTAGGCTATGCTAGCTCAGAGTCCTCAGCAATAGGTTGTACCTCACCACATTAAACACTAAGCCTCCAACTTATTCTATAGACTACCCCATAAGGCCTAAAAAAACATGGTCCTCATATCAAAATCATTGTAGATTTTTAGCACCCAAACACACCCTAAGGTATCCCACTAGATTTTAAATTCTATTTAACACATTACTAAAATAATTTTATACCTGGACTATACCAAATCCTACTTTATCAACCCAAAATAATTTTCATTTCACCACTATACAACCCTCATGTGGCTACATTCTAATCATCAATAATCATCATATATTCCTAATCCAATCCCCTGATAGATCCATATCCAAGGAATATATGGCCCCTATTAAAATAAAAAGATTTATTTGGAACACCTAAGGGGGTAAATACCATTTTCTGTGAAAAAAATCCTTTGGAACATCTATGAAAAAAAGTCCCATCACACAAAACTCAATGGGTAACTAAAATAATGAAACTTTTTTGGAAACACTAGAAAAATACACCATGTGATGTAAATTAGACAAAATAATGGGAAATAAGTGAAATTTCACCTACTTATAATTTACCAAGGCACTACACTATGGATACCCATCATATTATGATG
This sequence comes from Viscum album, assembly GCA_963277665.1. Lineage (NCBI taxonomy): Eukaryota > Viridiplantae > Streptophyta > Magnoliopsida > Santalales > Viscaceae > Viscum > Viscum album. Next base: position 1,224,342,832 of record OY728142.1, on the reverse strand, counting down.
ATTACACCACGATCCAATGATATCATTATCACAATTCTAAATATATTCATCTAAAATTAAAGGATAATCTATGAATATTAGTAAAGAAGAGTGGGGAATTTTTTTTCTATTTCGGATGCAACAGAATTGTTCTTTGACAACTTTGAATCCTTGGGTTCTTTAAATAGGAGAAAAGCGAGGAATAGGTTGACCAATAGACTATCTTGAGATATTACTCTATTGAAGAAGAAGGTGGATCCTGAAATAATACATCTTCCACCACTTAAAAATATAAACCTGAACATCACATGGTTCTTATTCAATCTATACAAGGTGACTGATACCCTAATTCCCAACTCGTGGAGTTACACCATCCACCATGTGGATCATTAGTGGATATTTCCCCTCTTTTAATACCACTAGATACCCACTAGTACCCTTCAAGGTACCTTGTTTTAATTGAAATAAAGGCTACATTTTACCACCTACTGTGACCTTCACCCAAAATACCAACATTCCTCCCAATCCCCTATGAATATCAAAAAACATCTCATAAATATGTTCCAATTAATTAAATTTATATTTTAAGATCAATTATAAAAAGTATCTAGGATCAAAGCTCAAAATTCAAATTTCCATTAAATTTCACCACCTTGTAATAATATTGGTTATTATAAATTCCCTTCCATGGGATTTGTTACCCTCTAAAAGTTTCAATGTTGATCCCTAAATACATAATCTAACCATAAAATTTTGATTCAACTTATCATGCTCAATTATAAGTAGTCGTAGACCCACTATGATAATGTCTAATCTATCCCAACCATCCATTCATCAAAAAAGACCCAAACTGATACTATACATTCATAAATAATCATCTAGATGATATATATATTTCTAAACACACCTTCCCAAACTCAATTATCATAATTTTCAACTATTAGGTCCTCCATGATGAATTTTTATTAGAAAAATAACAAGGATACTATGATATATACTGTCAATATAAAACATAATTTCTTTCCCATATGTCATCAAAAACACCTGATATCCACTTAGATAATTCACCAAAATAGAACCACTTAAATTTTTTAAATATGAAGATAGGTTGCACTACTATAAAAAACTCCAAAAATCTATATTACTATATAAAATAGATAGTTTTCACCATAGATCCTTCCGAATCATCCCAAAATTCATTTCCTTACTGACCACACCAAGATTTCCACAACATGACATCAACTATGAACAACCTGCTGTATGGGTCACACACTACTGATTGGTGGGACACTTCCCACAATAGTATTTTTTTTATACATCCATCCAATAATAAAACAATAAAAAAATATATTTCCCATTGATATTTCCTTCATGGTAACCTTTCTTTTATAAAAAATCAAACATCCTAAACACTGCTCAATTAATTCATTAGACCCTCAGTTGTCATCATGAATCAAATGAAATATATAAACCATTATGGAACATCAAGAAAACCTAAAGAACCAACACAATATTATCAAAACATCCCCCAAAAACTATCTCACATTTCTTAATAACACCGTGTGATACACCACGATACACTTTCAAAGGGAACAATAATCCCAACCAAGGTCACAACTTGATCCAGCTATCGAATCTCATTGACCCATTCAAAATAGCTAACACTCCCCAATTGGAAGCCTCAATTTAGATTATCAAATAATATTTTTAAATATTTAACCTCTAATGAATTAATTCTCCCCACAACATATTTTAACATAATTTATGAAAACATCTTGTGACCCTCAAGAAACCAAGCAATGTTTCCAAAAACCCAGATGAAATACACTATACCTCGCTTTTCAATTCCACATCTATGAGTTTTGAGGGGATTGAAGATTCCCATTACTAGGATAGTTTCACTTTTTAACACCCATTAAAGGTATTTTCTTACTATAGATTGAGTTTTAAGAGAAACTTCGAAAAAATATAGCTCATCAACACTAGAATACTCATATGATGGTTATTATATGACCCATCCATTCCCACATCGGATCACCAATGATCACAGATGACAAGGATACTCTAATAATAACTACCAAAACTATTATAATTTATAATATTTTTCTCTATGTTAGTCACATCACATATATTCTGACCCACTATTCCTTACATGGTGCTAATTAATCTTAATTGTAATAGTGGGATCCAACCCAATCGAAAAAACAATACTAGTTTTTTTATTGAAATCATTATCAAATAACTTACCCTATCTTATATGACAACATATCTCTCAAAAATCACCAATGGTTCTTTCATTAAAATTATATACTAGGAAATTACTAATCTAAATATAACACATTATCCAATATATTTATACCATCACTCTAATATACAAGTTTCTACCCATGATTCTATTAATAGAGATCGCATCCTCCCATTAACCTTTCTCAATGAGAATTTTTTTCTCATTTATCCCTTCGGAGAATGGAGACCATCTAAAAAATACAATCCCTCCAAAACTATTTGGACACTAAATAAAAATATAAACCCTATCCTAAAGTAACTTCTCTAATCAATGAGGAGAGATACATATCATAATTTTATACATTCATTACCACAACTATATCAACCCACTTATGTGTCTCTTTGAAACAAAAAATTATCATACCAGTAATAATTCAAGGTACCAAAATACCATCATATGGAACCTCGCAACAACATTGATCCACTATAGGGACATCTTATACCATGTGAATAAATATAGTTAAATCGTAATAAAGCACAAAAAAACACATTGTTTCAATTAATTGTGGTTCCCCCAATAATTTATATTGACAAAAACCAAATCTATTATTTTTGATTAATTAATTAACTAGATACTCTTTACAAAAATTTACTCAAAAATTTTATTTCCACTTATCATTTTACAAAACCACTTACCAATTTTGGAAAAACATTTAGATTCTAGACGCACTATTACGCATGTTTAGGATACATATGTTCTTTGCATAATGCATGAAATCACACTCCAATTCCACTATAGGGAAATATAAAAATAGGTTATAAAAATCCCATTATCTAAAAAAATACTATATCAAAATACTCATTCCAAATAGTAAATAAAACACAACTATTCTATGATACCATTTTGTAAAACCCCAAAAAAGTATCTTAAACCATACTTAATTTGGATCACTACAAGAACTCAGGTGTAACTCGTCATATGGAAGAGGGTACTGACTATAAAAGAGATTATAAGAGAAACACAAGAAGACTATAATCTTAGTTCCATAAAATATAATATTAAGTAAATAATATACATCATAATTAATTAGGGTATAAATAATGAATCATAAATAAAAGATAATTAGTAGAAAAAAATTAAACATAAACATATTATATCAAAATTAATTAGGATTCACATACGCACATACAATAATGATCCCCCCACTAGCCTGACCAAAACAAAAAAAATTGAAATTAAAATAGAGAGACATAATTATATAGAATATTTCTCTCAGAAAATCATTATAACAAGATAAATTTAGATACTCCCACCAAATCCCTATGTATAACATCAAACCTGAAATTCAAATATAAATTTCGAATGCACACTTTAGTTCTTGTGAAGGATGTGAGAATATAGTTTCATAGGGTCTCACCAAATTCATTTCATATGTTAAATCATATACACTTTATTATTGAAGAGGAAATATAAAAAAGGATTATATATAATAAATCATGTTATTTTATATAATGGAGACTAGGACACCATAAAACCTAAGCTCTCAAACATTGTCTAATGTTGTTAACATGTTTTCTCACCACACAACCATGAATACGAACCATCACTCTAGAAATATATCTTCCACAACGTTCAAAATCTACATTATTAAATAGATTAAAGAATTTTACAAAAACCTAGACACATATACAGTATTATAAGACCACCCTTTCACTCAGGGTGAGGTCCCATACAACACCTCGTACCACACCTCATATCACCACATTCTCACATTGGGTGAGATATCATAACATGTGACATGTAAAGACCCGAAATTTCAATGTATTTTTTAATTAAATGGGATTGTTATGAGTCCATAAAAATTGATGGTGCATGATTCTGAGGTCTGGTATTCCCGAAATCAATTTTTGATGTTTTGTTCATGTATGTTCAGTAAACGTACGAGTGGGTTTTTCTAACTTTTGAACTGGTGCTCGGAATTGAAATTTAAGGGCACCATTGAACACGTAGCACCGGTATTCACTTATGAAGACTTTCACCTCGATGGTAGTTGGTTGAGGGTGAGAGTTTGTTTTTGGATTTTTCAGGGAAATAATAAAATAAAATAAATGCATATTTTATTTAATTTTATCTATTATAACCACCCATGTGGAAGTTGGAGTTGGGGACCAACACAACTTAACCTCCCATGAGAGGTTATGGTGGTGGGTTCCACCCGAACCTAACCTCACACGAGAGGTTACGGTGTGGGGACCTCCTAGGAATAAACCCCACATTCAATTGAGGAAAAAATCTCATCTCCCTAAAAAATGAGGGTGATTCTCTTGACCTCCTCGACCTTTATTGTTCCAACACACATGCCATTAAATGTGCCAACTCCTCTAACATTTAATTAATCCAACTTAAATATTTTGAAATTTTTGTCAAAAATAAAATAATAGAACAATTAATCTATAATTTGGGATTGGCATCTTTCATTTTGGTGGAACTTGGTAGAAATATTGGGAGATGAAAGATCTTGGGAGAAATAAAGTTCTCCAATGAAGATCCTTGTCTCCCAAAAAAGAATGTCCCACTAATGAGAATGTCCTTGACTTCGACTTTCTTCCTCAGAACCTCCTTTGACGTAGGACGTGTTCGTCTACAATGAATTGACGTCCACCTTCTCGCGCCAACGTCGATGAACAATGAACAAGGTAGGGGATTTTTCTGATTGATTTTATATTCCCGTGATACATTCTTTGAAAAAAAAATAATGTAGATAAACTTCTAACGAGTTGACCCGTATATGTTTCCCTTTTGTGGGTTTTTAGATTAATCATTGCAGGAGGGTTTGTTGTGCTTCGTTCTTGTGAGCCAAATGCGACCACCTGAAACGCGAAGGGTGAAAAAATCAACATGGTCCGACACCTCCATCATTCTATTTTGTGGTGTTCTTCTAGATGGAGGAAGGCGAAAATAGTGGGGAAGGCGACGAAGGCAACAACCACGCAGCCTGTGGCCTCCAAAACCTGCACCACCCCCATGATGCTCTGGCGCCCCGGCCGAATCGACTTTGCCGCCTCGGGAAGAACCACGCCTTATGCCAGCTTCTGAGAAACCTCAGCCGCACTACCCACCGGCCATGCCCCTTCCAGCCACCCCAGCTCGATCCACGTCGTCCCTCAGCCACGTCGCAGCCCGGTCGTGCCACACCCTGGCCGTACCGGCCTGGCCACACTGTCCACCCGCCGAACCATCCTCAGCTATGCCATCCTAGCCTTTGGGCTGAGCCGCCCCGAGCTACGCCCCCTCGCGGCGCCCTAAGGGCTGAACCGATCTCACGATGCCCTCTTGGCCGAGCCACCCACGCGGTGCCCACCTGTCCGAACAACCATTATGCCGATCCATGTCCAGTCCACAACCTCTTGGCCCTCCATGGCCCCTCGCGGCTAGTTGGGCTGGGCCCAGTGTGTCAGGCCGAACACAACGGGCTGGGCTACCCAACGTGCCGGGAGAACCGAACCAGGATGGCTCACACTGTGTCGAGAGGGTCGTTCCGACCGGGTCAGACCGGACCGGGGCCCACTACGACCCTTGCTTTCTTTTAGCTATATCTTTGGCACCAGATGTCTGTTTTACGAACCGCCAGTGTGCTGGTAATCATGGAGCATGACGATTCCTTTGAGTATACCCCACTGAAGTTTGGGGTATAGTTGAGATATAGTCATGTTCGATCGTGCACGAATCCATCCAGGCCCTCGGGACTAAAAGGCCAATAACTCACAAATTGGGGGTCTAATTGATGCGCCGTCTATTTCGTTGAGACTCCTATGACATGGCAGACCATTGGGATTCTTCTCGTGAGACTTCATGGAAGTTGGAGCATCGACTAGTATCATGTGGAGTAGATCTTTTGGAGACAAGCAAGCATTTTTTCGAAAACCAAGTAGCTGGATGACACTTGATGACTGTTGAATGTTTGACTCGGAGTGACTCAACTAGCCCAATGGGGAGAACCTAGTTGTGGTGGAAGACCCACGGCGGAGGAGTTCCTGGTTGTGGCTATAGACCCACGGTACTCAGTAGGAGGAGTACCTCTGTAGGCTATGATGGGGAGTGCCTGGTTGTGGCGGCAGTCCCACGGTGGGGAGTACCTCTGTGTGACGCAGCAGTCCCACGATACTTGACCGGAGGAGTACCTTAGCAGTCCATGGTTAGTGGGAAGCTCCTCTATGTGACACGACATGCCCACTGTACTCGATAGAGGAGAAGTTCCCCAGCAGCCAATGGTTCAAAATGTTACTACCCCTAGAATAAAATCCTGGTTGAGCTCAGTCAGTATCTTTTGTGTTTTACTCATGATTGAGATGGATTACTTGATAAATTAAGAATATGTATGGGCATATACCAAAGTTGGGTTATATGTTGATTTCATAATTTGTGTTTTATCTTTGTTAGATTTTGTGAGACATTGAGGATCTTGGGGTCCCTATTGAGTATCGTTACACTCACCCATACATGGGTTATGCCCGCACCTCGTTGTGTTGGATGCAGACGAAGGATAACACTGATTGAGGATGAGAGTACCAGGACAGGATAATACCCAGAGGAGGACCATACGTGGTGTCAGTACATGAAGGAGACAAACGGACGAGGAGTGCTATGGAGGCGATCTATACAAACCCTTTAGGTAGGAATCCATTAGACGACCCAGTAGCTATTTCACCTTTTTCCACATTTGTACTTGTACTTTTAGTTTCTTCTAATTTCTTGTTGGGCTTGTATCTCGGTACCTTTTACATTCAACACTGTTTTGGTTATACAGTTTTATTGTGTTCGTATCTTGCTGTGTGGTTGGTTACATGAGTTTATAGATTATAAATGTAATGACTTCCTAGTTTTAGAGAATTACTCCTTTGGTGATAGTCACCAGCCCCTGGCCTATGGAAGGCGGGCTTGAGTTAGTCACGGCAGGAGCCCCGAGGGACGAGTGATGACAAATTGTTATAAGAGGAGTCGGTTCTACCACAAAACATAGGAAATTGATCTTTTCTATGAATCAATATTGTTAACAGTAGTGAGTGCGATTTTCAGTTCAGGAAGTCCAGTGTTTGTGTGGCGGTCGACGTATCCATACACTAAAACCCTTACTTCTGATTTCTAACTCAGTTCACGAAAACACTAATTGCGTGTGTGTTTTCAAAAGTTTTTTGGGTCAGCTTACTATGTATAACTTTTAATCATAGCACACCTATTTATTTTCTGGATGCCTCCATATAGACTGCCAACTTGAGTTTCGAGATTTGTAGGCACAGACAGCCCACTGAGTGACTAGGCCTCAGTGTAGGGCCCTTTTCCAGGAGAGGCACTAGCGGAGGAACTAGTAGTACCTTTACCCATTGGGCCACCGATGCCACCTTCCCCAGCACTAGACAGTGCACACCGCTTTAGAGAGTTGTATGAGTTCCAGTGCTAGAGGCCACCCAGGTTCAGGGGAGAGATGGACCCACATGCTGTTGAGGATTGGCAGAAGGCCGTGGTGAGGGTTTTCCGACTGGTAGGGACACCATTAGACTTCATGGTAAATCTTAATACCAGACTTTGACAGATAGCATCTGGAAGATGGTGGAGCTTGATTCTCTTGGTCCAGGATGATATGACACTTCTCTGGGTAGAATTCAAGAGCATGTTTTGGGTAGAGTTTGTGCCAACGAATCTTCACGCAGTTCGCATTCAGAAGTTACTTCATCTATAGTAGGGAATATTGATTGTAGCTCAGTACTCAGTGAGGTTCAAAGACCTCTCACATTACTCCACCGATATGGGGAGGGACCCATTCTTTAGGGTTCGAACCTTCAAGAAAGGACTCGGGCGGGAGATCAGAGCTCGGATGATCTCACTCAGCATCCTGAAGTAGGCATGAGTGTTAGAGAGAGCCCTATTGGTGAAGAGATTCCTTTCTGAGTAGTCTCAAGAAGTGAGATCAACCACCAGTTGACACGTAGCAGAGTCTTTTGTTGCTGGTAGTGGATATATGTCACAGAGATCTAAGAGGACCAGACCTACAGGTGGACGACTGCATGACTCAGGATCGGTTGTGCGTGGCACCCAAAGCAGAGACATACATTCCATGAGCGAGCAATGTTACTCATGTGGCGGTCTTGATCACATGCCTCATGACTTTCTTACCCACAATACAGATGATCAGATGACGGTCGAAAAACCGCCCAGGTAGAGACATAGATTTGATCGAGCCGGTCCTTAGGGCACTGGAGGACGTGGTAAAGGAGCTAGTCGTGAAACTGGCAGTGGGTGACATTATGTGGTGTTATCACCACCACCGCCAAGAGGTGCACCCCGACCACAGGTTGGTCATGGAACTCCGGAGATGATTCGAGTTATGATCTATGTCTACTCTACCTTATCTACAGTTCATATAGACACAGGTTCCATTAATTCTTTCATTGCTACTTCCCTCATTCAGAGCTCGGAGATTCTGACAGAGCCATTGGTTTGATCCTTACGGATAGAGACTCCTATGGGAGCAGATTTGACAATTACGCACTGGTTCCAGTAGTGCGAGCTTACTCTATGAGACGAGAGCTTCAGCTGGGATATCCTAGTAGCAGTGCTAAGGCCTTACGACTTCATCTTGGGTATGGACTGGTTATCTACAGTCAATGATCAAATAGACTGTATTAGGCACAAAGAGCGGTGTGTCCGCATGGATTGGACTAGGGTTACCTTCACCAGTGAGAAGGGAGCCTTTGCAGCGCAGCATGGACTTACCCAGAGGATGGTGCAGCCAATTACACATCAGTTGGCTAGCCTTACCCTTGGAGCGGTTGAAGTGGAGAGTCCGAGTTTTCCTGTAGTGGTGGACCAGTGCACAAATTTCTTCCTTGATGATGTCCCAAGTCTACCTCCTCACTAAGAGGTAGACTTTTACATTGACCTATACCCAGATATGGCACCGATATCTACTCCATCACATCAGATGGCTCCGGTGGAGCTTTGCGAGCTGCAGGCACATCAAGAGGACTTGCAGTGGGAGGGATTCTTCTGGCCTAGTTTTTCTCCCCTGGCAACCCAGATTCTGTTTTCTAAGAAGGTAGATGGGATCTTTAGGCATTGTGTGTACTATCGGTACCTAAACCAGGTGACCATGAAAACAAGTACCCACTCTCGAGGATTGACAACCTCTTTGATCATTTGAAGGGAGATTGGTGGTTCTCGAAGAAAGACCTCAGATCAGGCTATCACCAGCTCAGTGTACGAGATGAGGATGCCAAGAAGATAGCCTTCAGATATTGGTATGGAAATTATGAGTTCGTAGTTATGAAATTTGATGTTACCAATGCTCTAGAAGTGCTTATGGGACCCATGAACATGATATTTCATCCATACCTTGATCAATTTGTCATAGTCTTCATTGATGACATTCTGATCTACTCGACTACTAAGGAGGAGCATGCCTACCATTTGTAGGTAGTACTTGACACACTCTGAGAGCACCAGCTTTATGGTAAGCTCTCGAAGTGACAGTTTTGGATCCAAGAGGATCACATTCTAGGACATGTCATCTCATAGGCTGGAGTTTTAGTGGATCCAGCAAATATTGAGTCAGTACTTTCTTGGGAGACACCCATGAGTGTGACGGAAGTACAAAGTTTTCTGGGTTTGTCTGGTTAGTACCGGAGATTCATGCTAGATTTCAATAGAGTTATAGCACCACTATCAACCTTGAAGAATAAGGGGAAACTCTTCATGAGGTCGGAGAGTTTCCAGAAGAGATATCAGGAGTTGAGGCAGAGGCTGACTAGTGCCCCCATCTTGAGGATTCCAGAAGAGGGAGTAGGGTACGTAGTCAACTATGATGCATCAGGAACAAGACTTGGATGTTTCATGATGCAGGAGTGAGCAATGACCACATATGGATCTCGACATCTGATAAAACATGAGCATAACTATGATACCCATGACATGGAGTTAACATTAATGGTCTTCTCCTTGAAGAAGTGGCGACATTATCTAATGGGAGAGCGTTTTACCGTGTACTCTGATCATAAGAGTCTCAGATATATCTTCTCTCAGAAGGACTTGAACCCGAGACAACTATTCTGGATTGAGTTCCTCCAGGACTATGACTTTGAGATAGTCTATACTCTTGGGAAGGGGAATGTTGTTGCAGATGCACTCTGTAGGAGGTCTGGTATACAGCTACTAGGCGAGGCGATAGAGCAGCTGGCTTCTTTACATATATCTTTTTTGGTTAGAGATGGAGTAGCCTTCCTACAGTCTCTTACAATCACTCCCCCACTTCTTCAATGAGTCAGGGACGAAAAATGTGGGGACACTGACTATGAGGATCAGCGTGCTTAGATATCCACAGGACAGGCATCTGATGGATTTTATGAAGGTGAGGAGCACATCATTCCCTTCAGAGGACGTACAATGGTACCAATGTCACTTCAGGAGGAAGTGTTGAGGGAGTTCCACACATCCTCTCTAGTTGTACACCCAAGAGTGGTGAAGATGTATCAGTACCTCCGATGACAGCACTGGTGGCCGAGAATGAAGAAACCGATTGCAGAGTTTGTCTCTCGATCCCTCACTTTTGAACAAGTGAAGGTGGATCATCAAGTACCAGCTGGCTTGGTTCAGCCTTTAGAGGTCCCATAGTTGAAGTGGGATGGGATATCCATGGACTTCGTGACATGACTTCAATATACATTTAGGGGACATGACTCTATCTGGGTGATCATCGACCGACTCACCAAGTCGGCCCACTTCCTACTGATCAGAGATCATGTTTTAGTAGAGATCCTGGGACGCCTCTATGTGAAAGAGATGGTGTGCCTACATGGAGTACCTTTGAATATTGTATCTGATAATGAAACACATTTTAATTCTTAGTTATGGAAGGGGTTGTAGGAGGCTTTCAGGACACAACATTGTTTGAGCACTGCCTTCCATCCTCAGATTGATGGAAAGACTAAGAGGACCATTCAGACCCTCAAGGAAATGCTCCGTGCATGTGTCCTCAACTTCGGTCGTATTTGGGAGGATCACTTACCATTACTGGAGTTTGCATACAACAACAACTACCACTCCACCATTGGGATGACACCTTTTGAGGAATTATACGAGCGACCTTCCAGATCACCTTTAAGATGGACTGACCCTAGGGAGTTAGTACTAGTGGGACCAAAGATGGTACAGGAAACCATAGAGAAGGTGAAGATAATCCGAGAATAGATAAAGACTACATAGAGTAGGAATAAGTCATATGTCGATAAGAGATAGAGACCTATGGAGTTTGGGGATGGCCGCCATGTCTTTCTATAGGTCTCACCCCGACGAGGACTATAGAGATTTGGATGAGGTGGAAAGTTATCTCCAAAGTTCATTAGACCTTTTCAGGTCCTCAGCTGAGTCGGTGATGTGACTTACCACTTAGCTCTTCCACCATATTTGCACCGGGTGCAAGACGTCTTCCACGTATCCAAGCTGAGGAGATACGTGCACGACCCATCTCACATCATCGACCATGGAGTGTTGGACATCAACGATGGGGAGGATTTTTCAAAGGTTCTAGTGGAGATTGAGGATCAACAAGAGAGGGTCCTATGTGGATGGTCGATACCTCTAGGGCACGTTCGCTGGCAGTACGGGAACCTCCAGGAGAGCATATGGGAGGGGGAGGCTCAGATGCATGATCAATACATCCACTTGTTCCCTTAGATATGAGTTGTGGCCTACAAGAATGTTGAACCCGGAGGTGGGGAGAATGTAAACAACTCGAATTTCTATGTATTTTTTTATTAAATGGGAATTTTACGAGTTCGAAAAAATTGATGGCGTGTGATTCCGAGGCTCGGTGTTCCCAGAATCAATTTCTGAAGTTTTTTTCAGGTACGTTCAGTAAACGTTCGAGCATGTTTCTATAACTTTTGAACCGGTTCTTATAATTGAAATATGAGGCCACCGTTGAACTCGCAGCACCAATATTCACTTAATAAGACTTTCACCTCGACGACATTTGGTCAAGGGTGAAAGTTAGTTTTAGGGTTTTCCTGGAAATAATAAAATAATATAAATGCATGTTTTATTTTATTTTATCTATTATAACCACCCATGTAGAAATTAGAGGTGGGGACCGCCACACCTTAACCTCCCATGAAAGGTTATGGTGGTGGGGCCCACCCGAACCTCACCGACCATGAGAAGTTTTGGTGTGGGGACCACCCGGGACTAAACCCCCCATTTAATTGAGGAAAAACTCTAAACTCCCTCATAAATGTGGGAGAGTCTCTTGACCTCATCCACCTTTGTTGTGCCAACACATATGCCAATAAATGTTCCTACTCCTCAAACATTTAATTAAGACAACTTAACCATTTTGAAATTTTTGTCAACAATTAAATAATAGATAACTTAATATATTATTTTGGCTTGACATCTTTCATTTTGGTGGAACATGGGAGATATATTGGGAGAGGAGAGAGATTGGGAGAAATAATGTTCTCCCATGAAGAACCTTATCTCCGAACAAAGAATGCCCCGCTAAAGAAGAATGACCTCGACTTCGACTTTCTTCCTCAGAACGTCCTTTTACGTAGGACGTGTTCGTCTATAACGAATCGATGTCTGCCTTCTCGCACCAACGCCCGTGAACAACGAACAAGGTAGTGGATTTTTGTGATTGATTTTATATTCCCATGATTCATTCCTTCTAAATCAAACAATGCAGAACAACTTCTAATTAGTTGATCCGCATATGTTTCCCTTTTGTGGGTTTTGGGATTAGTCATTGTGGAAGGGTTTTTTGTGCTTTGTTCTTGTGAGAAAAATGATACAACCTTAAACGCGAAGGGTGCAGACCAAACCAACATGGCCTGACCCCTCTATCGTCATATTTTGCGGTGTTCTTCGAGACGCAAGAAGGAGACAATGGTGGTGAAGGTGACGAAGGCAATGACCGCGCTACCAGTGGCCTCCGCAACTTAGGCTACCCCGATGACGCTCTGGCTCCCTGGCCGAATTGGATCCGCCGCCCCGGACTGAACCGCGCTGCCCTCTGGCTTCCAAGCTTCCCTGGCTGCGCTGCCCAATGGCCGCGCCCCCTGTTGGCCACACCGGCCGGAGCCACGCCAGCCGTCGACCACGTCGCATCCCGGTCGCACCGTACCCCCACTGAACTGGCCCCGACCACCCTGTTCGCCGGTGGAAACGGCCTCGGCCATGCCACCCTGGCCTCCGGGCCAAGACGCGCACCATCACGACACCCTTCTGGCCATACTGCCCTCACGGTGCCCTCCAGGCCAAGCTACCCACGCGGTGCCCACCAGGATGAACCGCCCTTACGCTGACCTGCAACCGGTCCTCGCCCTCACGGCCGATCCGCACCCTCGCGGCTGGTCCGTTCCCTCTCTGTCCTCTACGGCCCCTCGTAGCCCGCTGGGTAGGGCCTCGAGTGCCGGACCGATCACAATGAGTTGGCCAACCCAACGGGCTGGGCCAGACTCAATGGTTCAGGCCGGGTCGACCCGAACCGGGTCGGATCGGACCCGGGCCCACTACGACCCTTACTTTATTTTTTCCATATCTTTGGCACCAGATGTCCGTTTGACGAACCTTCAGCAGCGTTGATAATCTTGGAGCATGATAGTATTTTTGAGTATACCCCATATGAGTTTGGGGTATATTTGAGATACGGTCAGGTTGGGTTTGCACAAATCCAATCGGGCCCCAAGACTGAAAGGCTAATAACTCACAGATAGGGAATCCGATTGGCTTGTCGTCTATTGCATTGAGACCCATATGACGTGGAGGAACATCAGGATACTTTTTCATCGGACATTGTGTCAGTTAGAGCATCGACCAGTAACTTGTAGATCAGGTCTTCTGGAGACGAGCGAGCATTTGTGTGGGAACCATGTAGCTGGCTGAGACATGACGTTTATTGATTGTTTGTCTTGGAGTGACTCGATTGGCCCCGTGGGGAGCTCCTGGTTGTGGCGGCAGACCCATGGTGGAGGAGCGCCTGGTTTTGGAGGAAGACCCACGGTACTTGACAGGAAGAGTACCTCTTTAGGAAATGTGGGGGAACTCCTGTTTTGGCGGCATACCCACAGTGGCGAGTGCATCTGTGTGAAGCAGTTAACCCATGGTTCTCGACAGGAGGAGTACCTCTGCTGTCCAAGGTTAGTGAGAAGTGCCTTTGTGTGATGCGGCATGCCCACTTTACTCAATAGAAGAGTAGTTCTCCAAAATATGAGGGTTCAAAATTTTAATACCCATAGAAAAAAATCATGGTTGAGCTGAATCATTAACTTGTGTGTTTTCCACATGATTGAGATGGATTACTTGATAACTTAGGTATATGTATGGGCATATACCGATGTGGTATTATCTGTTGATTTCATACTTTGTGATTTTTCCTTGTTGAATCTTATGAGACCTTGGGGATCTCAGGGTCCCTACTGAGTGCCATTATACTCACCCCTATATGGGATATGCCCGCACCTCATTGTGTTGGATGCAGACGGTGGACAATGATGACTGATGCTGAGAGTAACATGACTGGATGATACCCCGAGGAGGACTATATGACATGTCAGTACACAGAGGAGAAAGAAGGATGAGTTATGCTGAGGAGGTGATCTATACGTACCCTTCATGTAGGAACCCGGTGGATGAACTAGTAGCTATTTTTTCTTTTTCCTCAGTTGTACTTGTACTTTCGGTTTCTTGTACTTTCTTGTTGGGCTTTTATTCTGACCCCTTTTACATTCAGCACTCTTTTGGTAATACAATTTTCTTGTGTTCATATCTTACTGTGTGGTTGGTTACATGAGTTTACATGTTATAAAGGCAATGTCTTCCCAGTTTTAGGGAATTATGCCTTTGGTGATAGTCTCCATCCCCTAGCCTATGAAAGGCGGGTTTGGGGTAGTCACAGCATGGGCCCCAGGGGACTGGTCGTGACATGACATACCCTATCTCATGCCACCACCCTTTAAATCAAGATAAGGTCCAATACCAATCATATACCACATCTCATACCATAACACTCTCAAAGTGAAGTATGATACCAGTCCTCTATCATTTCTCATACCACTATTGAGAAAATATCATCATAACATACATATATATATATTGTTACATTTTAGGAAATTATTCAATAAATTTTATATTAATACACACCCAAGGGACATAAAGGTTTTTTGTATTTTGAGAATATATACATAATAAAATTATTAAACACATGATATTTAATATATCCCACAATGTTATTCTCTCATAGTACCCTTTCAAGAAATTCCTTACAAAAAAACCATTCTTTATAACTTGGAAAAAACGAAAACATAATAAATGGTGACATCATATGTTTAGTAAGGGTAAACAAGATAGATATCAACAGATGATCATATACAAGAATAATAAATGCATAATTTTATGATATAAGGAATATAACCTAAAATTTTCACTCCCAACCAGTCAAAGATGGTATACCATGAATTACCGAATAATGATTTAAAATTTCATAAGATACGATTCATAAGAGTGTGGAATAATCATTAATCAATAATGAGACCCATGAGCATATCATAAGAATAAGAAAATTTCATAGTAATTGTGTAATAATTATAATTATTAGAAATTATTCCATTTTTAATCATTAATTCCAAGGCAATTATAATGGAAAAAATACCACAGTGGCTTGGGTTCACTCTCCATTCCATCATTTCCATATTCAAGGTTCATTCCCAAGACAATCATAGTGGGAAAATTACTATACTAAAGTTCATTCAGTCTGTATACCAGTCTATGTTATCTCATAAGATATAAATAATTACCCAATGAATTATTGGGATTTTTATAGAACCACCCATCACATAATTAAAATCATACATATATTTTTTATAACGTCATAAAAACAATCAAAAATTCATCATAGCATAAACTATAGAAATGAAACATGTTTCACAAAAATTTCATCATCTTATAGTATTATGCCATCCAAAAAAACTGAATAATAATATTAGATCATAACTCTGGTAAAGCATAATAAAAAATAATGGATTTTCACACATATGAAAAATACATTTAAAAATGATACAAACATTTCTTTTAAAACAAGGTAAATTATTATATTTGTTTCCTATCTTTAAAAAACATTCCCAAGAAATATAAAGAAATATTTATTTTGGTAATATCATTGTAAAATAATTAAATATTATTAAAATCAATATATTTTCATGACAACATGAAAATCCATTCATATGGTAACGTTTAAAATAACGATTCCATTAACATTTTTAGTAATATGTCCAAAAATTACCATATTCTAAAAAAGAAAATATGACCCATTATAGAAAATTATAAATATTGTAAAATATATTTAAATAAAATTTAAGTAAATTAATCATAGAAAATAACATTATTTAATACATTTTAAATAATATTAACATTCAAGAAAGATTTTATCGAACAAATAGAAAATAAGGTAATCTTTTATTTAAAAATTTTCTCAGTTGTTTTATATTAAAAGAGATAGGTGAATTAATGAAAAAATAGAAACCTAATAAATAACTATAGGATAAGAAAAATACGTTTTTTAAAGGATAATGATAATATAATTCCCCTCAATGCATGTTTAACATAGACAATCTTAAAAATAAATGAGATTATAATATAGACCCTTAGCTCAAGTCATGTATTTATTCATACACATTCAAAACATCTATATTATTAAAATATTATTCATATAGATTATTATAGAATAATATTAATATTTAAATTACAATTTACCCCTCCTTTATATTTTCTAATAATCCTATTTTAGAATATTATTAATTAAAAAGAATATTATAGTGAAAACAAGTCAATTTTCTATGCTTGTTTCTATTTGACGGCATTACTAATCACACCATGTTTATGGTTTAACAATCAAAATAATATTAATTAGATAAAAATAATCTTATTTTAATTATACAAACATTTATATCCATTTATATAATGTGGTTTTGAAAACTTAATTACATCACTTCATAGAGATGATAGTCAATACGTGCACATGAGGGATATTTTCAATTTTCAATGGATGACACAAAATAAATGATAATAATAATTAACCTTTATAAAAGAATAATTATATCATATTTATCATATATATTAATTAGTCATAAAATTATGATTAACTGTGTTAAAAATAAATGAAAAACAAATCACATAACTTTGTAGAGGTGGTAGTCTACATGTATGCATGAGCGAAATTATCATTTTAAAATAGACGAGAAGGGGATAGGAAATTTATATAAAATTAACATAAAAACATATAATTATACAAAAGTTACTTATTAAACCATGCTAATATTTTTAAAGATCATTTTTAGGAGGTTTAAGAATAACGAAACATGAAAAATATCCATTAGAACTTATAAATATTCATTGTACATCCTTATTTGAGAATCACATTAAGGATTCATGAATCATAATTTATGGGAGAATATAACCTAATGTCCATTGATAAGGATTATCAGATAAATTTTTTGTTGAACTCGGTTGACCTAAATGGATCCAGTGATCTTTATAAGAAATGATGGGGGCTTCCCTTTTATATGTATGGGGAGGTAAACACATTTAATTATTAAGAATATTAAAAATAAAAAATTTATCTATAGTGGGAATGTGTCTTAAAACAAGATAAAGTTAGACAATATAATAATATAGGATCAAAATCCATTCATCCAACGGGATTTAGACAAGTGTGAGGTAATTTAAACCCTTATCTATTTAGTCTTACCCATCATAAACCCTTTTAACTTTAATCATAACAATGTATTCTTATGTCAATTACTATTCAGAGTGACAAAAAATTAAAGAAGCATCATTGATAAATTGGATAATTATAATTCAAAATATGGAAACCATTTAATAAAATTCAATAATCATACAAAAAAATAATGAAAATAATTCAAAGAAAAATATATTTTAAGAATAAAATGAAATTTATTCTCATTAATTTCATAGTAATAAAAAATAAAGTAATGTTAATAAATTTATTTCCATATATTATAAAAAAAATCATTATCATAGTTAAATAATATTAAATAATTTAATTTTTTCGGTAATTAAAAAACATTTATTGAAAAAAAACTATTTTTAAGAAAAGATATTTTTTTACTTTAAAATGGTTTTATTTTCATTTATAACCTATTGATAACCAATAAATTAATTTTATTCATGTGAATCCAATATGTTTTCGTAATTATGTTTTTCCTATTTATACCTACCAATCCAATGATTAGGAAATACCTAAAATTTACTTTATAATAATATTACAATAGTATATCATAGTTCTTTTAAACTCGATGTTTTATGTAGAGAATGATATCAATGTCATCAAACATATTTAAAGTGAAATATATAATAAATTATTAGGGTGTTATATTATACAACCTTATAATATATTCACACACATAATTTCATCACTTAGATATATGTAAATAAGGATTATTTTTCCTTAGAATATCCATAGTTTCCCATGTAGCTTTATTAAATTTATTGTTTTTTCAAAAAACATTAACTATGTGAGTGGTCTTGTAATGTGGAACATTCATTATTAGATATAGAAAGTACACATGTTATTTATCATAAGAGGGACCATGTTCCAGTGTTATGACCTATGAGATAAGCATGTGTGAATGATTGGGTATTTATTTCCTCAAGAGAGACACATTGAACGCATCATGTACCTGAGTGAGATTTTTTGGAAGTGAGATACGATAATAAAATATACCTATATGATAAAGAACATAAATGGGGATGATAAATCATTGGATAATAATAATCTTATTTATAATCACCATTAAATTCTTCCTTGAATATATTTGAAGGAATACAATATCAGTAACTTGAAATTGTAGATCTCATAGAAGATTATCTGCAAAACTGTTTTGTCAACTTTGAGCTACCTAGATTTGATACTGAATTTCTATAACCTTATTTACCATTTCTAAAGATATATTAGATCCCAATAGTTTCTATTATCCATATTTATCCCAACACATTCGAGTTCTATACTTCCTACCATATAGATATTTATATAGAGGCATCTAAATGCATGAGTAAAAATTATTGTTGTATAAAAACTCCACATGAGAAACGTGCTAATCTATATCACCTTTGAAATATATATAATATGATAAAAACACATATTATAGGGTATTAATGGTCCTCTAATAATGAAAATATGTATGAGTATTATATGCAATGTTAAAGTTCAACTCCATATTCAAATCATACTAATGACATCTCTAGAAAAATGAGGTAACCTATGATCCTGATCAGATAAAATTTAATTTTGTACCTAATGAAACAATACCAATTATTTAATGTATATAATCAAAATTATAACAAGGGATAAATATTATATTATTGAAACGAAATGAACATACATCATAAGGTTATTGACCACAAACCAAATAGTATTATGGACATTATATGTTTCATGGTGTCTGATTATGAAATCCACTGTGATGTTTTCCCATTTCTATTTTGGAATAAATAATTAATGTAACATACCCTTAAAATTATGTATCATAGAATTAAATTATTGATAAACTATGAATTGAGATATATAATCTGAAATATCCCTTTTAATATTGTCCTACCAGAAATACTCTATAAAATCTATATTCATCTTATACTTCTAGGATGAATTGAGAACAATGAACTATAAGCTTCATACAATGACTCTTTCATCAAATATGGTACTTATGAGATAAATATTGAGTTTTTAACATTATAATTAAAAAAATAACTATTGGTAAACTCATGAATATCCTTACCCTCTTATATAGTTCAACATCTCCATTCTATACCTCTTTAATCATCATGTTAATAAATAGTTAAATATTCATCTATGATAAAATAGGATCATTATTAAATCCTTATGATTTAAAGTATTTCTTCTAAAAATAAATAAGTTTTATATTTCTTTAAATCCTTATCATGAAAAAACATGGACAACCCTTAAAACTCAGGGAATTAACCACCATGTTCATATTTATAGGATGGTATTATATTAAGAAAAAATAGTCATTAATATACTCTAAAAAAGGCCTTTAGTACATATTTAACTATTTATGTTTGAATATATACACCAAGATTTTATGTCAAATATATATAAATATATATATCATTTTCACATTCATGTTAATGAATATAAATTTTTAATGTAAAAATCAACACTTCAAACTATAAATAACTATTTAACTAATTTTTTTCCTAAATTTTTAATTAGTATGGTGCATAGATAATCACATTATCATTATACAAGATGAAACATCCCAATCACTATTTTTGAGGAACTATTATAGATCAAAAACCCTTTAACATTATAGTGTAGTATGATAATAGGTGAACTAAAAAACATTTTCTTCAATTACATGAAATTTTTCTCAAATGCATTTTTACAAAGGAGCCTTCATCCCTTCCATATCAACAACGTTATTAGATTTTATATCATGGAGAAATATTTCAAAAATCATCAGTAGTATCCTAAAAACCGATGAAATCTACAAATCCTAGCCACTATGGTCAGCTTAGACCATTACCTAATAACTTCCATATCTAATTGATACACCAACATACCTATTCAGAAGATTATATGACCTAATAATGAATCTTTATGTATCCATAATTCACAATTTTTATAATATTTTATATAGATTCTTCTTCCTTATATTCATCAAAAAATTCATAAAATGTTCTTTATGCTCTCCCTCAACATTCTAAAATATATGAATAACATTTATTACAACCACCAAAAATTTATTTAGGTAATATCTAAATAAAATATTCGTTAAATTAGGAAGATCGTAGGGTAATTGGTTAGTCCAAATTGAATCACTACAAATTTGTAATATGTATACCTCATACATAAGGCTATATTAGGTATATCCCCATTCTTAACTCTAAATTGACAATATCTGAAATATAGTTAAATGTTACAAAATTATTGAGATATATTTAGTTTATCAAATAACTAATCAATACAACTTAGGGGATACATTTTCATGGTATTAATCAGGTTATGTTTCAATAATGAATGTAAAGATCCATTGACCCATATTTTTTCGTAAAAAAACAATCAGGTCACCATATTGTTATGTTATAGGGTGTATTAATCCCTTTTCATGATTCTACTGAATTTTCATATTTTTTTGTAATTCAATCGAGGTCATTCTCTATTGATTCTTTTAAATAGATGTACGATATCATATGATTTATTTTGAAAACACAACAGCATGATTCAGGAAATTCATTGAAATATTTTTGAAAAATAGGAATATAATCAGTTTCGTGTTTCTCATCAATAATATGTGCTAAATATCCCACATGAATAGGTAATAATACCCTTACAATAGAACTAATTTGAATTGTATGTTTATATTAATCACCACATCAAATTATTCTAATAGGTTGATTCGAAATATCAATTACAGATTCCCTTCCTTATAAATTAACATGGGGTTTATATAATGGATAATAATTTATGCCCAAAATAACATTAAATTAAAATATAATAAGAATCAATAGATTATTAGGAATGATATTACCATAAAATTATATCATAGAGGATGTATAGACATGAGATGTAATGATAATACCATTAAGATTTTTCATTGATATTTCAACATTTTATCATTGTGGTGGTGATATGATATAATTAAAAAATCATCATAAATAAAATATTGGGTGCAGCAAGAGTAAAATAATAAATTTATGGTGTTGGATTTCAAATAAGTGTACCTTTTATTACATAATTCTTAGGACCCAGTTTTTTAGTTTCAATCACATGAGATTTCCCTTTACCTATTGTCTTAAGAGGTTTTTAACACAAATTTCCTTTATTAACCCTTTGATTTAGACAGTTGTTTGTATAACTATCATACTCTTTATAGTTGTATTTTTGGAGTGTGATTAGTGTATTAAAAAACATTTCTCCACATTCTTTTCATTGTATTTCTCCTTTACATCTAATTTAAATTCATTTTCTTGATGTAATTCCTTCCCACACATGAAACATTGATGAGTCCTTTAGGAGAAATATCCACTAAACTTTTCTCCGAACATCTAGAATAATGGACGATTAATTTTCCATCCTCTATGGGTTTTATTATTATAATTTACACAAAAATAAATCTTTCCATTCTTATCAAAACTATGATAATTATGGTAATATAATATCTATATTTCTTCCTTGAGATCATGTAGAGTTATTTCCTCATTATTATTGAAGTTCCTAAAGGACAGTTCCTTTCAGAGACATTGTTTTATTATAAAAAAGTAATGATAAATTTTCATTTCTTCACTATTATAAAAATAAATGAGGATACATTTGTATTATTACATCCATGGGTTACCATATATCTTCTTCAAAGTCTTGATTTATCCAGAACGCATCCTCCAGGTGTGCAGTCTTATTCTGTATTACTTATATCTACAATATAATATTTTTACAGGTTATTACTCATAAGTTATATCATGTTCTAGTTGTATGACCTATGATTTTATTATATGTTATAGATTATGTACGTAGTTCCTCTAGAGAGATATATGGAACACATTGTGAACTGGAGAGAGGTTTTATGGAAGCACCACGTAATATTCTATCATCCCTACACAATCAGAAATTAAAAAAATGGAAATATAAGTACGGTTAAAATTTATATTCTTTCCAAATATCATAACATTTTTAAATGGATAAATTCTTATAAAAAACACATCTACATTAGAAAATTCCAGGTCACATCGATAATTGTTAGCATATCTTTTATATCAACTCTAAGATATATTGATATGCTACTGAATGGATCTATCTTTATCTATCATTTCCTTAGTTATATAATATCCAAATAACTTTTTCCCCAATATAATTTCACCAAGATTGAGTTCTACAATTCTTTCCGTATATAACATTATAAGGATCCATCTAAATATAAGAGTGAAAGAAACTGCTTTTAAAAAACTCAACTAGAGAAATATGTTGATCCAAAGCACATTTTAAATACATAGAACAATATATTAACATTTCTTATTTGGTTTTAGTTGTTCCTTCAGAGTGACCATCTTTCTTAGGATGATATTCCATACTAAAACAAAGCTCTGTATCAAGAGTCTACTGAATAATTCACTAGATCATCAATTTAATCCTTATATCCCTATCAGATATAATATATTATAATAATAAATGAAACATTATCATTTCCTTAATATAAATTCTATAAATCTAATCTAGAGATAATTCTTCTCTAATCTAAACAAAGTGTTCTGAAATCATAAGGTGATGGTTTACAACCAATATAACACTGTTCCTTTTTGTTGTCTTGGTGAGCCCAACAACAAAATCCATGGTGATTTTCCCAAATCTATCATGGTATGGGTAATGGTTATTAAATACCCTTATAATTTTTTCTCTCATTTTAAACATGATGATGTACCATGAACTATGATACATAATAAACAATATATCTATTCTTTTTATCCCATTAGAATTACTCTTTCAGATCTCTATACATATTTGTACATCAAGGATGAATAGAGACTGGTTAAATGAGAGCATCATAAAACAACTCCTTATTCAAATATGGTATGGAAACAACATATAAATGAATCTTGAACCATATTATTCCATCAAAATTAGCTTTAAACATACGAACATTTTTCACCACCTCCTTTGTTCTGTATCTTCCTTCTATGACTCTTAAATATTAACATGGATAGATGGTTGAATACACATTTGAGCAAGATAATATTTCTACCCTTCCATAAATATTTCCTGATACCTCCTTTGAAAATCCAAAAATATTGGATCTTTTGTGAATCTCATCATATATATGCTACGACAATTGTTTTTGGGTTCAAATCATATTCCACCTAATTCACATTCCCAGAGTCATAATATATTGAGTAGTCAAAATATTTAATCATATCAAACCATCTTCTATAGTGTATATTAAACTCATTATATGTGAAAATATAATTTGAAAATTTATGATTAGTATACCAAAAATACAATTCATCAATATATTTAATTAAAAAACACCATATCTAACTCTAAATCCTGTTTTGGACATTTTTTCTCATGAATCATAAATTAGGGTGTGGTATAAGATATCACCATATCATTCTACATGATAATGCATCCCAATCATTTCTTTGATGATTCTGTATAGATTACAGACCCTACTCTATTGTGGGTTATGTAATAATAGTTTACCAAATTAAACTTTTCTTAAATTACTTGACATCTTTTTCACATTCATCTATCTAATGGAATATAGTTATCTTCTGAGTTAACTTGGTGAGTGGATTAGACATTAGTAAACCAAAAAAATAATGGATATTAGTCAAAAGAATTTAATATAGGACAACATTAAAAAAAATTATCTTTGAAGGTTCTTATGATATACTCTCACATGAGATTATATGACCCATGAATGAAACATTATAATTCGAGAGTTTATACATGGTAAAATTTTCATAATGCTTCACCTTCCTCAGGGTATTTATTATTATTATCAAGTGATATTAAGGATCTTATATTTATTTTCTAATATATAATAATATAATCTATAAAGACCACCAAAAAACTATCAAGGTAATATCTAAAGACACTATTAATTAAAACATTAAGATACTAGGGGAATTTGTAAGTCCCAATGGAATCACTATAAATTAATAATGTCCATACATTTAAAAAATTAAGTCTTGGTCATACCCCCTTCTTGAACCTCAATTAGTGATATCCAAATAAAGGTATATTTAATAAAATTATTGATATCTTCAAAAAATTTCAAAAAATTCATCAATATGGAGTATTGGATACCTGTTATTAATAGTGATTTTTTACGATCATGATAATCAATAAAAATTCATATTGATCCATGTTTCTTCTTAATGAAAAGAATAATTTTACTATATGGTGATTAAATTGGAAAAATAAATCCCATGTATAGATTATATTATAGTTATTTATTAATTTCATTCAATAAAATCATCTAAATTATATATGGAGTATTTAAAAAATGAAATGAATTGTGAATGAGTTCTATCAAGAACTAAAATTCCAGATTTAGTGGAATACCAATAAATTCCTCTACCAATACATTAATAAACTGCTACAAAATAGGTATACCATTAAAGTTGAATTTATCTCTAACCATCTGATATAAGCACCACTTTTGAATATGAAACAATACCCATAAAATATATTTGAATTCCATCATAAGTTCATATTTATCTTCACACTATTAGAAAATAATAGGTTGGATCATAAAATCAAATGTTACTTCTCTCCCTCTATAATTGATGTGTTTTTTACATAAATAATGATATTGAATTCCTAGTATAACATCAAGCTCATTCAATGGAAGAATAACATGATGTGCATGAATCAAATTCCCACAGACATCATCCAAAGAATTATCAGAGACTTGAGATGTGATTATTGTACTATTAAGGATTTTTACTACTAACTAAACATATAATCGCCGAGGTGGTATAGTGGAACCCTTAAAAAGTTCATTGGATATAAAAGTGTGACTATATATAGAATCAAATAAAGACATTACCAGTTGTACAATGGATGGTAAGTGTACCTTTCAACAAATCATTATCATAACTCACATAAAATATAGTGATCACATGATATTTTAACTTGTATCAGGGATTAAGACATTTTTTATGATGATAATCATCATTAACCATTATATTTGGAAACATGTTGGAATAATTAATATACTCCGTGCATTTAAAACACTTAAGTGTGGGTTTTGAATTATGTGCCACTTTCTCTATATTGACATCATTAGATAAATTCTTCCGAGTACTTTTCCATTTGATTTCCCGACGACCATTATTTTCATAGTTGAAACATTTTCCAGTTACTTTAATACAATTTCCTACATACTTCCATCGATACATTTTTCATAAAAGAAAGCTCATCCAATTCTCTATATTGTTTTTAGAATTTTCTTTTATGTAAATATTTGTTTTCTTACTAAAACCATGAAATTGATGGGTAAATCCAATCTCTGCTTCCAACTTGATAGCATATCAAATGATTTATTATTATCTAATAATGGAACTGATGAATAATTCCCTTTCAAGACTTGTTTTTAAGCCATTGATGAATCATTCAACCTAATGATCAGGTTTTATGATAATCCTAAAAGGGAACCATTCATGTGTTATAAAATTTACCTCATAGGTACCAATGGATTTATCATCCTTCTATTTAATCTCAATAAATTCCATCTCTATCTTCATGTGAATAATTTGAGAAATGTACATAATAAAATATAATCTCTTAAAATCATCACAATACATGGAGTCAATTCATCCCTATCTTAATTATAAAAACCATCATTTTACTCAAGGTTCACTCCCAGAACTATCATCATTGATTGTTATCACTTTGAAAATCATCATAGTAGTCATGGTTCTCTCCAAAAACTATCATTTTCTATATTTTACCTTATTAATTTTTTTAACTAACCATTCCAATCCATTTAATCTCACTATAGATCAATCTATACACAATTAATTAGAGGCAGATATAGGTACCACCCATCCTTTGTTATAATGTGACCACAATAATTGGTTATAACTTAACCAATATCTTTTGTTATAACATAACCACCATCATTATTTATGAAGTAACCATGGTAAAATAATGATAACATTTCATATTTTTACCATAATATCATAAAACGTTCATTATATAAGAACCCATGGAAGTAAATTGGTGTCATAAATATTTTATTATAGTAAAATTTTTGAAAAATGGAATGAGTTTCATATATATTTAATCATTTGACCAAAGAATAACCCATTGAAATGAAATGGTTTTCATAGAAATATTATCATCATAAACCATTAAAATCCATATAAATAATAATGATAGTATCGTTGGATCATAACCCTGATAATAATAAGTGAAATCAAGTGTTATTTCCTATGATTAATTGATATAACATTAAAATATCAATAAATAAATTTTGATGAAAATATCCCTTCAATTTTGAAGTCTCTCATTCAAAGAAAAAAAAATTGGAAAAAATTATGGGAAATAATTTATTTGAAAATAATTATGGATACTTGTGAATGAAGCATCAAATCATTTATTTTTCTTGACAATGATAAATTATATTTATGTCGTATAAGTTAAAAAACATCCCTTTTATATGTTTGTAAAAAAACAAAAAATGTACATAATCTGGAAAATTGTGAGAATATTCCTTTTCAAATTATTTTTGAAAAATTAAAACATGGGTAAAAAATGACCTTTTAAAATCATAATAGAATACTAAAAATGTTATTTCAAATATTATAGGAAAACATTTATTTGGAAGAACAAATCTTTTCAACTTAAGAGTGAAATAAAGTGGATTTTCATTAAAAACATATTTTAAATATGTTGAGTATGTAAGGTGAGAAAATTGAAAAAAACATGTATTATTATGAAATAAACACAGTAGAAGAAAAATTATTATTTTCAAGAGGTATATATAATATGTTTTCATTACTGAATACATAATCATAAATAATCCATATAAACAATCAGATTCTTACATAAAAACCCGACCACTTTGGTATCTTATGAATCGTATGCCCTATGAAAGAGAAAACCTTATATGAATATGTAAATACCATATAATTTCATAATATGAATCATAGAATATATTAATGAATAGTATATAATCCTGAAAAATGAAATATGTGGTGAATATGACATGTGTCCCACAGAAATAAAAGTGAGAAAAAAATCCCTTACATTAATCTTTACTTACATCATTCACATTAGAACCTTGTCATTGTAAATAAAGAATTATTATATTTATATTAAACAACCACGTTCACAAATATTCATATAATACCCTATATAATTTATTTATAACATTTTATCATCCGTTTTTAACGTTTCTTTATTCAAATCATTGTTCCTAGTGATATATACTTCATTTTTCATGTATGTTTTGGTTCAATAGTTTTTATCTTTTTATTTTTATATTAGTTTCACAATATATATATTTTTAATCATGATAAATATAATATATATTCTTTATATTCATGTTTAAATACCTTTATAAAAAATAAATATTGAAAAATTAATTACATATTTGATGAAGATGGTGGGCCGTACGTATGCAGGAATGTTGTTTTCATATTTTCAAGAGATGGAATGAATTAAAGGTCAATAATTAATAACCTTTAAAGAATATTAATTATTTCATATATATAATTTATATTCCTCAAATATTTCATTTTTACCATACAAGTAAAGAAAAAATGAAAAATGAATCACATCGCTTTATGGAGCTAGTAGTCCACACATATAAACGAAAGAGTTTATCATTTTAAAAATATTTGTTATATAAGAAGGTAGATATGATATTATAATTAAATAATTAAAATTATATCGTAATTATCATATATAAAAATTTAACCCATCATAATAATCGTTCATAAAATATGGTTATGAGAAATTAAATTTATCACTATGTTTAGACGGTAATTCGTATATACTCACGGGTGATATTTTCACTTCTCATTTGGTAGAAAGAGGGGAATAACCGTGGGTTCATAATAATAATAAAAATTTAGTATATTTAGTATCATTATGTTATTTTTTTATTATATAATGTAATATATTACTACTATCACAAAGAATAAATAAAATTTAAATGATCGGTTAAGGTGATTACCTCTTCATTGAAATAAATCCATTAGATCTCCCCATATAGTTTATAAGGTTTCTATTTTTGGAATTCAATAACCTATATATTGTTTCCATGTTCATGGAGAATATAAATTTATTGACTTCTGTTGATCTAGAAGGCTCAATGTGGTGTGAATAAGAGAGGGGGTTCCCATTTATAATTGATGGGAGTGGCACCTTTATAATTTTTTAATGGTTAAAATATATTAAAGTAACTCCAAAGAAAAATATTCCAAATTGAATATAAATATTAAATAGATGAAATTTAATACCACATATTATCCCTTTTTTCATTTTTATACTATTATTATTTTAAATTATTTAATAAATTATTATTTTCATAAAATATAATTATTACAAATTTAGACAGTATTCATTTAATTTGACATAAAAGAAATAAATACAATGTTAGAATATATATATAATTATTTTTCATTACCCTAATATGTCATATTAACCTAGAATAATTTTGGAGCACCCAAAATCATTCAAATTATCTTACTCTTAATATTTTTGTTTGCATTTATTATAATTTTATATTAATTAGAAAAATATTTCATCGGTTCTCCATGATAACATAAGGTAATTATATAATTAAAGAAAATTAGAAATAATTTTTTTTCCTGAAAATAATTTCATTTACCTCAAAATATACACTTTAATTTGTTTAAAAATTCTTTTCCCCCATGTGGACTCATAAGATATATTTAAAACTAAGAGTATGGTAATTTCTAATTTAATTTTCTTCATGTAACCCCCAATATTTTATTGTATGTTTATTTATAAATAAATTTAATTTCCTAGATATATTTAAATACATGAAACTACAAGATTTTAAAATAATTCTTTGTTAAATTTCGTATATAACATGAAACATAGAGCATAAATGAACCACGATACACTATTAAAAAATGAATTATTTCAAAATGACTATTATATCCCAGTCATTAAATTAGAGGGTCTGAATATAATTAATCATATTATGAAACCTATATAATGGTATTAAAAAAATTATTTAGGTATAATTAGTAAATAAACACTCAAATTTTGTAACATTACTTTATGTGTTTTTTTCAAAAAAATATATTACTTTTTATGAAAAAATAATGTAATTCATTTTTTCCATTATTAGAAAATATATTTAATAATATTAAATTATTTTTTTATACAATAATATGTTAAAAAATTCAAAAAATTTGGGGTTTTTTTTGAAAAGTGTGATTTTGTAGTTAATATCGAAAAATTCTACTTTTTCATGAAAATTGTTTTTTAATTCAGGAAATAAAAATTGCCTTTTTATTAGGTATTTTAAAATTAAATTTAGTTCTATTATATTATTAATAATAATATATATTTTATTTTAATTACTTTTTTTGTTAAATTTGGTACAAGAACTGTATTTACATAAAAATGATTTTTTTGATAAATTTATTTTTGTTATATTTTTAATTTTACTATTAAATTAATTTCCACAAATTATTGAAATTTAATTTTAAATAATTTTTCCAATATTTTTAATTATGAAGTCAAAATTTAATAAATTGGTCTCTTTTCATTTTTAGATGATTTGAATATTTACATTACTTATTCTTGTTATCATGAGAAAGTGTAAATTGAGCAATTAATGGTTAAAAATAATATTATATAGACAATAAAAAGACCCTAATACTTGAATTATTTTTTTTTCTAATACAATTTCATTCATATGAATCCAATATTCGTTTATATAGTTTTTTTCCATTTCGATGTGATTACGACCTTTATAATATTTTATGAAATGAAATGTAAAAAATTTCATACTCTAGTTTTTAATAAATATATTATTTTAAACATAGGGATAATAGAGAATATGCTGGGTTATAAATAGTATATTGAAACCTAAATTATTTATTTTCATTATGATAATTTATTTTAGTTTTGTTGTGAATAAATAATTACCTTAAATTCTTACACAATGCTAAAGCAGTAATTTTGTAACTAATAGAAAAATAAAATCAATGATATTAAAGTCATTAGAGGTAATATAATTTGAAATAAATAATGTGGAAAAATAATTTTTTAAATAAGAATGACATTTTATAGAGTCTTGGATGTATTTTATTATAATTTATTTTTTTTCTTGATGTTATTAAAGTGAAAACAAATGAATAGTTATAAAATTGACATAAGAAATATTTTTTGAAAATAATTTGATTCAAATGATTGAAATTTATAAAATATTATATTTGGTAAAAATAATGATATATGATTAATATAATCTTCTATGTTTTATTTATCAGTATTTTGGTATATTATAGTATCATTATTGACCATTAGACGGTAGACAATTTTAAGAGTCTTGTAATTTTTAAAAGGGTCAACAGGGGGTTCAAAATAAAAGTTAAGGGTAAAACAAATCAAAACATGTAAAAATTTTATTAAATGAAATAATTTCATCTTATTTACAACATATATTTTAATTTTATACTTTTTTATCCATTTCGACTTGATTAATAAATTATATTATTTTAACATATCACTAAATTCCAATTATACCCCTGACCTAAATTATAAAAGGGAACCTCCTTCATTACTTCTTTATTCTAAATTAATCTATCTAACATGAACAAAATCTACCCATTACAATTTTAGAGTTAAATATCCAAGTTATTGAGGTTCATTCCTTTCCAACGTATCATCCTTAGGCCCGTTAATAAGAGATCTAAAGGGAGTTCACTAAAGAAGATGTAATCATCTTTACTGACTATTTTATATTTATTTCTTCTTAAACTTTCTTTTCATGTGTTTTAACTATCATGAAATAATAAATCATGTCTAATGAAAAACTATATTTTATTATGACTATTATAGATTCATATTTTAATATTTTCCATCCTAAAAAATGTGAAAACATCGTGTGTACGTACGTATGGATTATCATCTCCACATGGAAATGTAATTCATTTATCATCACCAATTTACATGAATGGTTATAAATATGAAAATAATATGTATATATAACAATTATTAAATAAATATACATCTATAATGATAATATAATATCTAACTTTTTACCTTCTAACTTTTTGGGAAATGATAATGCTGCTCTCACGTACGTGCAGACTACCACCTTCATAGAGAGATGCGATTAATTGTCAATTTATATTTTACATGGATGGTAATATGGATATATTTAGTGAATATATATGATTAAAATTATAATATAGTTATTTTATATAATTTAAATATTATTTACATTTCTTTTTTTTTTCAGCCATTGAAAAGTGAAAACATTATTCATTCGCACGTATTGCCTACCGTCTCCATGAATGGTGAAATTCATTTTCTCTATATATATTTTATAGATGAATATAAATATTTTTATAATGAATATATATTATATTTATAACATTATTATAATTATTAATATTATTTATCCTTTATAAATTTGTAGGGATCAAAACTATCAAACCAAATCATACATGAAAAAAGAAGTTACCACTAAAAAAATGATTTTAACGGTGAATTGATAATAAACAAGTGAAAAAATATTACAAGTATATCATATATTATATGATATATGTGAGTATGGTTCTGAAAAAATATATTTATATATTTTAAATCTATATATAATATACTGGATGTTTTAACACAAACAAAGTTAATTTATCTTGACTTAAGGATATATTTCACAATCTCATCAGTATTTAGTATTGTTTATTTTTAAGTCCTATCCAAGGAATTATTGCTTCCATATAAATGTTTCATTAAAATATTTTGAAAAATGTTTTTACTATCATCCAATTACTTTTAATGCAGGTTTAAATGTTTTTTAAATTTTACTAAATATTTTTAAAGGAATATTCTAGTTGTTTTCTGAACGAGGTACTTTTTGACTTTTATCCTAAAAGTTTTATTGAAATGTTTTTTAAGTTATACGACAAGAAAATAATTTTCCACAAGAATGATGCATCAATAATTTGAAGCTTTATTTTCAATTTTATAATGTTACATTCAAATAATTGGATTTATTTATTATGTGTTCATTTTTTAAATATTTATAACAATTTTTCAAAGCAGAATATATTTTTCCTAATTGGATTTTCCAATGAGATATCTAATTTATTCTCATATACATCGATATGATTTGATGAATATTATATTGAGAATAAAATCTAATTATATCATCAAAAATACTCTTTTTAACATTTTAGAATCATTTTTCCGTGTGAAAATTATTTACATTCTATATGATAGTACTTCCAATATGGAAAATTATTGATTGGTATGGAATGTTGATTCAGTTATATTATTTACAAATATGAAGAATAAATAGGATATAGTATGTGATGAGGGGGGCTCTCCATAACCCATTTATGCATCAATATGTCTCATGATGCAATCTATATTTGTTTTTGGAAGAGGTCATACCCATATATTTTCATATCTATTAACCAAGGACTTAATGATATGTTTTAGATATATGGAAACATCCACTCCATCATTATGAATTTAGTTATTGATTTTCATGTGATTATTTGATTTAATACCCATTTAAGAGTTTCTAGCTAATGATATTATTTTTATTAAATTAATTTATCATCATTTATTATTTCGATATTATCCATACATGGTTAGATTCTCTTATACAGAAACCCTTACTGAGTATCTGAGATCACCCTTTCTTATATTCCCTTTCACCAGTATTCCAAGAATTATTTTATGATTGATATGTAGGTGTATAATAAACTAAATAATGGTGTTCATAGAGAAAATACAATGTTGTATTTAAGTTTTCAAATGTAATTTTTAATCAGAATATGTGTATAGTTTTATAATTCAACTAAACTAATCGATCATTTGGGATGGGATTAAATGTATCTTATGCCAAGATAATAATTTAATACCCAATGTGGGGAAACAAGAATCATGGTATTTATAGTTAGTATGAAGTAAATCATTGTATAAAAATGGGTACTAGATTTTGGAAAACATAAATTATAGAAACATAACCCTATAATTGATATTGAAAATATCCCTAAAAAACTAAGATTATGATTTTGAAACATTTATAGATAAATTTTAAAATTATGAATTTTTTTTCTATATTCTAAATTATACATTATGTTTCATAATTTTATTAGAAAATTTAATATATTCCATTATTTCAAATGTATTTTAGATGAATTAACAAAAATAATATCAATGTGCATAATCCATATAGGTATTTCCATCATAGGCATGATAGTGAAGTTGGAGTTGGATTTATACTTATAACTAAAAAATTATAAATATATTGGGGATGATGAATTATGTTATGGCCAATATCTTTTTCTATATGGAGAAACCACGTGATCCAAAATTTGGAGTAATAATGTTAGATTTCATCATGTGTTATCAACCTCCTTCATTCAATGGAATGAAAAATCAATTTATAAAGTGTAATGGATATGATAATTATAGAATATATTTATCAGTTTGGAATATAATGAATGTGATAGAGTTTTCATGGAAGATATTCATCTCTTAGGGTATCCAGATTAATAGTGGTCATGAATTAAAAATAATAGATATGGGGAGGAAAGAGAGAGCATGGAATGAAATCATTTTAAGGACCCCTTCTTGTAAAAATATTTTCCTCCTGAACAACAAGCATATATAAACATACAATTCATAATTCTAAAAAATGAAGTGCAAAATGTTGATAATTATTAAGCCATATTTATAAGATTTTAGTGGTATGTTGTAAACTATGTATGTAATCTAAAGAATAATATTGACCATTTATTTTTTGGGATAAAATGGCTCCTTCAAAGGGAAATAGTCTCCTAAACATTATCCACAAACAAGAGAACAATATCATGTGAAACAAAGATATTTTAATAATTAAATATTTATTATAACTCCAAATGTAACCCAGATAAGATTAGGATGGAGCATAAAAAATGGATTAGGGAATGAAAAGAAAAGTGAATTTTCCAACAAGTGATATTTTTGTGAGGAAACACCCATATACCTGCATAAAAGTGATAGGAGTTTCTTGTATATTCGATGTGAGAGGACACTAAGATCATGATTAAAATGGATAGAAATAAGTTACCAATATTAAATTCATCAGCTGTAAGTATATAGGAAACTAGTAAAATTATATTCTCAATCATCAAGGTAATTTTTCCTCAAAAAGGTCAATGGAGAAACGCATATATTTTTAAATAAAGAAACTGATGTTAATGTTCCTAATGAATTTGTGGTAGATAATTTAATCCTATATTAAAACATAGATAATTATTTATTTGAATCTATGTCTTCACTCCCTTTTATATCGTCCATGCTTTCCAAGATAATTTGATATTTCGTTAGCACATTAAGAAATGAGTTGTCAGTCAAGACACCTAATGTAAGTCTTCCTACAAAAGGGATGTTCCAATTACTTCCCATTAGGAAAACACATTCCCTATTTTCTGACATTATAATCATATCAATGGTTTATTTCGATATAATACATGGTATGAATTAGAATTCAAAATATTATGGAAACATTTATTTCACGGTTATGTAAATTATGATTCTTGATGAAATGTGTAATTTATTATCATTATAGGGTAAAATTCATCATCTAATTCATGTTTAAATCCTATGTTAGTAACATTTTTATATTAAATTCTTGGGGAATATGAGAAGGCACAACCTATGGATTGAAACAGAAATAATTAAATTGAAGTTGTATCTATTGTGTTGGAATAAATTGATGTATTTCATGAGGAATGTCATGGACATCCAATAGGGTGTGTGGTCATGTTTTCAATGGATTTAATAGTTGATGAAATATCAATATCAAAGACTCGAAATAGAATGACCAATGTGGAATTATTGGCATTGATGAGAAAAACTAGTGGAGTATTGTAAAATAAATATATATTCCATAGTGTTTCACCTTAGGAAGCCCATGTTTTTTTGTTAAGATGAAATATGGATCTATGGGTATTTTCATTGACTAAAGAAAAATAAATGATATTATGATAAATAAAAAGTAGTATATGAATCACATTGATTAAAAATTAATTAAAATTCACATAGATAATAATTTTAAACAATTGATCTTCCTTAGTGGTTTCATCTATTAGGAGTAAAGAATGATGATTTTATAAAGACACCATTTAGAATAAGGTATTACAATTATGATTTTAGAATAATTCCATTAGTTTTAAATAATACACCCTTTGATTTTAAAGAAATATTGGATATATTAATCAAGTATTATCTTGATGATTTTTTGTTTTATTTATTAATCATTTCTTGGGGTACACTAAGAGTTTGTAGGACCATGAAAATTTGTTGTGAATAGCTTTTAAGCCTCTTAGAAGAAAAAATTTATATATAAAAATTTTCATGTGTGAATTCTACATAAAAAGTTTTGTTTCATGTCCAAATTATATCGAATAATGGAGTCTCAATTTATCCTTTAAAGAATAAGGTATTACATGAATGGATTACCCCAAAAAACATAAATTATGTATGTAGTTTCAATGCTCTAGATGTTTATTATATGTGATTTGATTAACAAACTTCTTTATCAGATAATAAATGAACCTATATTATTCTTAAAAGGATTAGGTTTATTTCAATAAAAAATGTGATGAATATTTTTAATAATTGAAGAGGAGATTTTTGACATCTCTGATTCGGACTCTACCATCAAGAAATGGTGTATTTTTTATGTAGTGTAATGAATAGGGAATCAGTTGTATCCTTATTCATTATTATAATGTTATTGATTATGAATCAATGTAGTTAAATAATAATTAATAGAATTAGAACACTCATGATCCTATGTTAACATCAATAACATTTTCTTTATTGATTCAGATAAACCTTTTCAAAGGAAAAATTTGTGAGATATACACAGATCATATGATTATGAACTACATCTTCTCACAAAAGTAGATCAACATGGAAAAAATATGGTGTTCTGATATACTTAAGGATTATGGTTTCTCAATAAACCACCACTAAGGGAGGGTAAATACTTCCCCAGATGCATTTAACAATAAATATCAGGGATTCGTGGAAAAAATAATGATTATGAAGGATCCCATGTTCATGGATTTATTAAAGATGGATATGGGAATTATTAAGGAATTGGAAACATCACCCTTAAAAAATTATTTTAAATTAATCATTTTTCTAAAATATAAACTGTTCTTAATCAGATTATGATATTTCTGAGACAAAATCAAAGCCGTAAATAATTTTAAATTAGATGAATTTTTATAGGAAGATGGTGTTATGAAATTTGGAAAGAGTATATATATTCCATCTATACCTAATTTTTAGATAAAATTACTGGATAATTATCATATCTCGAGGTTATCTATACACCTTAGTAGATCCTAGATGTATAGAGATTTGCTGGAATATTTTTAGCGAGATAATATAAAGAGGGAAATTATTGATTATGTGTCATGATGTTTGGTTTTTCAATAGGTGATGTCTAAAAGATTACATCCTTGGGGAGTCATGCAACATATTCCTATTCCTACAAGGGAATGGTATGAAAAAACATTGGACATTGTCCCTGAATTTCCAAATAATCCTACAATGAATGATGTGATATGGGTTATTATTGATCAACACACCAAATCTTAACATTTAATCCCTAATGGAGAATATTTACCTGTTGATTTCCGTATAAAACACTATATTAATAATGTAGTAAAGCTTCATATTGGACAAAATTCAATTGTGTATGATTTGGATCCATGATTTACATTGAAATTATGGAAAATTATTTAGAAGGCTATTGATATCAGGTATTATCTATGCACCGCTTATCATCCACAAACTTATGGGCAGTCTATATGGACAATCCAATCATTAGATGAAATATTGGGGTTGCGATAAGATGAATTTTAAGGTATATGGGGTCATTATTTACCATTCTTTATTTTTTATTATAATAATAACATTCATTTAAGTATTCAAATAGAAATGTATGAAAAATTATATGGAATGATATGTCATACTACATGTTCATGGGATGAAGTCTGCGAATGGAAGATAACAGGGAAAAAACTTATGGACAAATGAATGAAAAAGTTAATTAATATTAAAACCCATATTAAATAATCACAATGTTGGAAAAACAGTTATGATGAAACCCAAAAAAAATATTTTGAATTTAATTTGGGAGATCACATTTTCTTAATGGTATCTCCTTATAATGGTATTATAAGATTCAGTAGGGAAGGTAAATTGAACACTAAGTATATAAAAAAATTGTAAATTATAGAAATAAATGGTTCTATGGGATTCCATTTTTAAATTCCACATATCATCTCTAATGTAAATGATTTTTTCAATATATCATTATTTTGGAAGTACATTCTAGACCCAATGTATGTGCTCACCTCTGATGAGATATAATTGGAACATGGTCTATCTTACTATGAAGGGAATATATTGATTAAAGACACTAGATAACTAGTATAGAGAAATTAGAAGACACTCTTTCTAAGGGAGAAATTATAGAGTTCAGTTCTAGTTGGTCATGTATCCTTCCTGACTTTTGTAATGTTAATGTTCAGGCTGACCTTATCGGCGAGGTCTATTGTCGCTTTTGTTGAAATTTTCCATGAATTTGTCTTGTTTTACCTTTTGATTTTATTTAATATATTATCCTAGGAGCAGGTTTTTCTTGTCTCCTGACTTTTTGGGTATATTTAATTTCATTTATATCTTTCAATTCACAAAATCTAGGGATTTTAAAATAATTTAATAGTCAATAGAGTATACAACACGCATCACCGAGATTAAATGAACCACGTGACACTATTAAAATATAATTATTTTAAAACAAACATTGTTACATTTCTGTTAAGTTGATGGGTGTGAATATGATTGAAAATATTATGAAATATTTATAAAGGTCTTAATCAATACAGATTTATTGATTAATTCATATGAAATAAACACCCAAATATTATTAATGCCATCTTATATGTTTTCTTTAAAAATAATATTTATTAATTTTTATGGTAAAATAATTTAGTATTTTTTTCCCACTTTTATAAAATTTATTTTTTGAAAATAAATTCAATTTTTGAATAATCATATTAAAACATTATTAGTGTCAATTTTATAATTTTTTATGAAATAATTAAATTTCTTGTGAATAGTGAAAAGTTCTACTTTTTATTGAAAATTATATTTTTAGATCAATGTTTTTAAATGAAATATTATTTTCTAAAGTAGTATAAAAGTAAAATTAATTCTAAAATATTAATAATAATATAATTTTGTTCATTGGATTCATATTAATGGATTAATTTGTTATAAAAACATTGTTTTATAATGAGTGGCATTTTTTAAAACAACCACATTACATTATGTTTTATATTTTCATATTAAATTTATTTCTAAAACTCATTGAAAAATAATATTTAATAAAGGATAATATATTTTTAATTATGGGGTCTAAAACTTTTAAGTATTCCCTTTTATTTTTGGTTTTTATGAATAAAATCTTTAGTAAATATTTTATCATTATAAGGGGTAAATCAAGTAATTAATTAAAAAAATTAATATTATAAGGACAATAAAATGATATAAAAACATAAATTCATTTTATTTTATTAGTAAATATAATATATAATCATTGTATATTAGGTTATATGACATTTTTTGATTTGGATGACATTATGAACTTTATAATTTTTTTGCAATGAAAAGAAAAAAAGGTCACACCTTTTTTAATAAATATAATATTTTTCACATTTAGATAAAAAGTGGATATATTTGTTAATAATTAATATTTTAAAATATATATCATTTACATTTCTAGGATTATTTATTTTTAATAATTGGTAAATAAATAATTACCTTAAATACATAAAAAATACTAACATAGTAATTATTTAATTAATGGACAAATAAAATAAATGATATTAAAATCATTAAACATTTTATAATTTGATATGATTAATATGAAAAATTAAATTTATAAATAAAAATAAAAAATTATATAGGTTTTTATGAATTATATCTCAATTTATTTGTTATCTTATTGGTATTAAATTCTAAATAAATAAATAGTTCTAAAATTGACATCATTAATGTTTTAGGAAAATAATATTTTATTAACTAATTTAAAATTAATAAAGACATTTTATTTGTCTAAATTAATGTTAAATGGTCAATAACATCTTCCATGGTCCACTTATGTGTCTTATTTCATTTTATAGAATCTTTATTGTCCTAGAGAGGGTAGAAAACTCTAACAGTTTAGTAATTGTCAAAAGGGTTAAAAAATTGTCAAAACTAAATGGTAAGGGTGAAAAAATATCCAAAACATATTAAAATATTATTTTATGAAAGTATCTAGACATATATATACCATATTTTTTAATTATATCAATTTTTATCCATTTGTGAATGATAATTAATTTATGTTAATTTAATATTTTATGAAATTCATAAAGTGTTCCACACCTCAATTATAAAAGGGAACCTCCTTCAGTAATTTATTACTTCAATTTAATATATTCATATCAACAATAACTGGAAAATTAATATTCTTAAAATCATTATAAAATTTAATTAGGTTCTTTTCTTTCAAAATATCATCCCTAGTTCCCATAATAAGTGATCAAAAAGAAGTTCAATGATGAAGAGGTAATCATCTATACTGACTCTTTCAAGTTTATTTCTTCCTCTTCTTCCTTTAAATGTGTTTTTAAAATCACGAAATAATAAATAAAATATAATTATTATATTAATATTTCCTTATGATTATGTGAAAAACATATTCCATATATATTTATCCTAATAAAAGTGAAACCATCACTCATGAAGACGTACGACTTAATGTCTCCACGTAGCGATGTAATTCATTTTTTACACCACTTTACTTGGAACATTATAATTTTTTAACTAATTATTATATAAGATAATTA
This sequence comes from Viscum album, assembly GCA_963277665.1. Taxonomy (NCBI): domain Eukaryota; kingdom Viridiplantae; phylum Streptophyta; class Magnoliopsida; order Santalales; family Viscaceae; genus Viscum; species Viscum album. Next base: position 1,224,301,917 of record OY728142.1, on the reverse strand, counting down.
TTACATAATTATACCTCTTGATTTATTATATCATATATACCTTTTTACCTTCCAATCTTTTAGGAAATGATAACATTGCTCATGTGTATGTGTGGACTACCCCATCCACAAAACGATGCCATTAATTTTTCATATATATTTTACTTTTATGGAAATAATAATATATTTAATTAATATAAATGATATAAGTTATATAAAAATTATTATATAATGGTGAAATATTATTTACATATCTTTATTTCCACCCACTGAGAAGTGAAAACTGCGTTCATGCATGGTGTAATTCATTTTCTATCCCTCCCTTTTATGGATTACTGTCTCTATATATAAAAATAGTATATATGATATTTATATAACTTTTAAAATTACTATATTGTGTATAATTTAATAATTTAAATAGGTCAAAGCTATTAAACCAAATAATACATGAAAAAATGAAGCAATTACAACCTGGAACTGTTATTTTAACAATGAATTGATAATATACGGGTGATAATATATTAAAATTAAATTATATATGGTATGATATATATATGTATATTTATGGTTATGTAATAAATATATAAAAAATATATTTTTTATATAGGAGTTTTTAATAAGTACAATGGATATTTATTTCAAAATATCATCATTATTCCAAATTGTTTATTTTTAAGTATCATATTAATAATATATATCTTCCATGTCAATGTATTAAAAAAAATGTTTTCAAAAATGTTTTTAATACACTCCAATGACTTTTTAAAGAAAATTTTAACCTTTATATACTTTTAATAAAAATTATCCTTATATCATTTCCCATAGGAGGTAATTTTTTACTTTTGTAAGAAAAGCGTTGAAGTAATGTTTTTAAACATAGATTATATGAATAAAATTTTCTAATACAGTGATGAATAAATTATTTGAGTCTTACTTTACATGTTTATATGTTTAATTTTCAATGAAAATAATTTCATTATTACATTAACATTTTTTAGATTTCAGAATGAGATTTTCAAATTAGAATGTGTATTTTTTCCAGAAAACATTATTGGGACCTTTCAAAAGTATTTTTATCTATGTAAATTTCCTTCATTGAATATTATTTTGACAATATACTATAATGATTACATGAACTATATTTTTTTCATGGTTTATGATTAACTTTATAAGGTTATCATATTGAAATTGTGTATGATAGTTCTTAGAATATGGATAGTTATTTATTGTTAAGTCATGTTGATTCAATTGTATTATTTATATATAAAAATAGTGAATTAGACATAGTAAGTCACAAATGTGACCCTATATATCCCCTCGATGCATCTTTAGGTCTCATGAGAAAATATAAATTGGGTTTTATCTGAGGCCTTACCAAATTATTTTCAGAATTCTTGGATACATCCTAGATGGTTTCATACATATAATTGACATTATAAATTACTTAATTATGAATTTAGTTTTTGATTTTTGTGTTATTATTTTATTTATTATCCAAGGATGAGTTTCTAACTTATGTGATTATTTATATGGAATTGATTGATCATTATATATTGTTTCCTTAAATATAAAGCTTAATCAGATTCTCCAGTACATATACCCTTACTAAGCATCTAATCACACCCCTTTCTTATGTTTCCATTTTTTTAGGATTCTAGGATGTGATTTATGATTGATATGCAAGGGCATGCTAAAGAAAATAATGATGTACTATAGGAAAATACTTTTTTATATTTTGTTTTTTAAAATATAATGGGAAATTATAGTTTGAATCTAGTTTTTCAATACTAATAAACTATTTTTCCTTTGAGAATTTATTTCTTGTATCGTATGTTAAGATAATAATGTAACCACTATTTTCGAGCTATTAGAATCAGGTTCTTCACCCATTAAATATTGCGTAGGACATTTTCAAGGATAAGTTTCCACTAATCAACACAATTTTGAGGCTAAGGTGATAAGAGAAAAATTCCATTCATTTAATATAAAATAGGATAATAAATAATGGCCTTATAATTTTGTTTTAATCTAGAATAACCTGATTTAACCTTTACGAAGGTTATAAATTGTACCAGATTTACTATTCAAATTTAAGAAAAATAAAAGGGTCATATTTACCAAATTTAAACCTCATGATTCGAAATATGGAATGAGTTTTATAAAATCCCTTTTATATAATTGGAAGAAGTAAATTTTAAAATAACCATGCAAAATATGATGGAACCACTTTTTAAGAAAATATATTTTTATGCATAAAACAACCGTTACCCTATCCCATTACTAGAAAAATTTTTAAATGAATGGAAAAACTTTTTATTTACCATATATTATATAAATTTCATTCAAATTATTCACCAATAGTGATTAATTAAAATTAATTAGATAAAAATATTTTTTTTTAAAAATAATTTATTTTCATAAAAACATTTCTTTTACATTCAAATAGGATTCTTTTTATTTTTAATTAATGGATTTCCAATAGATTCATTTATAATTATATAACCATACATTTTTTATAATATAGATGTTTTTATTCATTACCTCCATTTCAATAGCTAGGTGAAAACTATAATTTAATAGAATATTAGAGTTTTTTTAAATAGGATGTTGTATGTAACATAAGCTATAGAAGAAAGAAAAATTATTTAGAAAAAAATATTTTATTTAATATTCAGGTGTCACATTTTCTCCCAAAAAATTATGGAACAAAAAGGAAGGCCATACATAGATTTTAAGGGCTCTATATATTTTTAGTCCTAATAATTGTTATTGTGTGAGAACCCCAATAATGGTATATAATCCTCCAATAGGCCTAAAAATAAATTTAGAAAGCTCTAGTATTGTATAATAATTTTTGGATCATCCATTATGATTTTCCATCTAGGTAAGGATGATAATATTTGATCATGGTTAATTGGGTTTTAAGTTCCTACTACTATAATTTCCTTAAATGAGAGGTAAACCTATGGTCTCAGTTGGTCACAGTGAAAACTAGTATACTAGGTATCTTTAAAACTTTTTAAATATAGAGTTTTGGAATGTTTTACATCATATTGGATTAGAAAAATGGATAAAGTGATCTGATTTTTTGGGTTGATCCACAATCAGCCATTTGAAATCGAGTTTCTAAACCATTCTTGGTAGACACATGAAAAAATAAAAAGTTATTTTCTCCCATTTCGACATGGTTATAGGTTATGATTGCGATATTCTAGCTAGTTATTGGGGCTCTGTATTGATCATTATTTCAATAAGGAAACTCATGAAATACTCTACAACCTACTTTTTCACGCTATACCTCCAATACAACGTTCTCATATCCTTATAAATCTTTTTAATGCTTGGATGAACTACCTATATTGATTAGAAGTTTGTAGAATGATGTTTTTCTTAATTATTTAGAGGAACCATACCAAAGTATATAAAATACAACACATATAACACATCAAAAATATATCCCTCAATGGTCTCCCAACTATTGAGTTTCAACCTCATAGTTAAAAATTCAATATTATATTTATTATTATCCTTGTCCTTATAAAAAAATAAGGAAAATAAGAAACTAGAATGAAAACTGTAAGATCAACTTACTCAGTGCAGTCTAGATGCATATTTTTATGACCATTATCACCTACACAAATTTCAATAATCTGTAGAAAACATATATATATATACCTAATCATTTAATTGTCAAAGAAATTCCCCTTACCCAATTTATAAATCAATTTAATTTTAATAATTTGAAGGTATTTTATGCATCTTCATTTCCTTAAATTAAAATCTATTGGTGAAATGATGTGTTTCAAGATTTTATGATTATTAAACAATAATAACTTTTCATAAAATAGATAATGAAGATATATTTTCAAGTAATGGACTAAAGAATATAACTCAAAATATTTTTTAGATAATTTTTCTCATTCGTATATAACTATCATAACCTATAAGCATTCACATGATATCTCTGTATGAGAAAATATCCCAATTATGTTGTAAATTCATCAAAATAGACCACATATCCTCACCCTGAATGTGGAAAAAATATGTATAGGTGCTAATTTAATTAGATCCTTATTCTATATAAAATATTTCATTCACTTTTGGACCCATCGTAATGGAATGAATTTCCTCATTTAAGCTATCATTGGAGAGGAAATTCATGCAAATTTGTGAAATAAGTGTTGGAAATACCATTTTAGGATTATGAACCTATATATGTGAACAATTTTCCTAATTTGTTTCCATGAAAGAATATGTTATAATTTTTATAGATCTAACAAGAATAATTTTTTATAAATTACATGGCCAAGAATGAAAACCTCTTATTTAAAAAACCACAATTTTACTTCTTATCATAATGCTGACGTTCACATATGATACCCAACAATATAACCATGTGTTATTTATGGTCATCCAATGTCCAATAATACAACATAATAACATTTATGTATACCACCACATAATATTGAAGATGAATCTAAAAATAGAATTTATCAATTCCATAAATATTCATTGTGCATTTGTAAGAGAAAAGAGAATAACCAAAATTTCATAATGACCATAATGACTTCAAAAGGCTATTTTTAGAACATCCTCCATTTTAAATTGAAGTTGGTGATAACCTAATCATAAATCAATCTTATATGACCATTTTATTAATGTCAATTAATCAAATAGATCATAAATTCATAGAATACGATATTTAATCTTTATCATAATGTGGTTTAGTTGATGGTAATTTACAAAAATCCAAAGAGTTCCATTATTTTTATAAAAAAAATCAACTTGTGCTACCTATGTAGACATAATTGGTTTAATGAGTCCTTTTATTTATAAATCTTACATCTAAAACGTAAATTAAAATAATTATTTTAGTTCCGTCCTATAATACATATGTGAAAAGGGATTTTTCTCAAATAATATATCAATCCTAGAATATATTTCCCTTTTAGGTATTAACTTAAAGAAACTGTTTAAGAATTCATTAATAAAATAATCCATGATGGTTGGAAAATATTTATTTCTGACTTTATGAATAGTGGAAAAAATGACCTCTACCAACTAGTAAGAGATATTCCCAACCACAGGTACTAAAGTACTTAATCTAATTGCATTCATATCCCAATATTCTATAAAGTAGTTTTTAACACCATATAAATATTTAAAACTAAAATGTTGGGAATAATAATAAATACAGCCCTTGAAGGATGTAAATCGATCCATTACCAAATTCAGTTCAAATATGTCCATATCAAGAATATGAAATTTTAAAAAAAACTGAACCTCATCAATATTAATTGACCACATAAAATAGTGAATGATTGATACTCTTGGTGGTAGATAGGTATTTGATGTTTCATGACACATGGAATCATTTCAACATGACATCCCACATGATCCAATACATAAGAAATAATAAAATAGTGGGGCACTCTAGTATCAAAAAATACGTAATGAGAGATTAGTTTAAGATAATGCTACCTCACACCATCAAAAGACTAGACTAATCCTCTATAACTATAGTTTAGTTTCTATAAACATTATTACTAGTTGCCCTTAGTAAACCATTATTACTTTGTTTTAGTTTTGATAACTATTTTGGTATTGGTTTGATATGAGTGTCAACCTAGGTTTCTCAGTTCTAGGGGTGATTTCCATTGAGTCTCAATTTTCCCATATGATCATAAGAATATATATACTTGTTTGAGACATTTTCATCATTCATCATTATAGTCACAATGCAATAACATTTCAGTTATCCAAAATTGAATCAATTATTTCATTCCTGTAGAGTCATCACACATTCATATTTCATATACTCATAATATCCACATATAAAACATATCGATTGATATTGTAATTAATATTAATGGATATTAAACCAATTTATAGTTTCTAGGTTCATTTATTGCATGTTTGTAATTCTTTTTCTTCTACATGTTCCCCATATTATAGTTCCCACTTATACAATTTTAGGTAACATTCTCCCCGCACCCAACATATATTCCCAAGATATCTGTTTTCAATATTTAATACCTTTTTACCATATTCATGTATTTTTTAAAATATAAGACAACCAAAATGCATTATATTTTTGGTTTTAGACTCACCTCCATGTTTGCATTAGAGAAAAATTCAAGTGAAAAAGACATCAACATTATGAATTGAATTGATACTCCATGACATATATATTTTACTAAGTTAGAGTAAATAATTATAGAATCCTTTTTATGTATAAGGAAAAGGGATATAATTATTTTTAAATAAATCCTTAAATCCAATCCATTATAGTTCATTACACTGTTTAGTCTTAAAAATAATACTCCATTACATCCCACAAATATCCCCCAACATTAAAAACTCATACATTACTTTCCTCTCCTTCATGGTTCCCAATACATTTATAATTATATTTCTCTTTACTATATAGGGATCCTTTTTTTCATGTCTTGAATCACCTTAAATGATCGATGGATTATGTGTCAAAAAGTACATGGTTGATTTTTCATGGAGTGGTAGTGGATTTTTATTTCCCCCAACAATGTATTGAAGTGCCTTTATAATGATCATTATGAGGTGACAATTTACTTATAATTTAGGTTGAAACAAATTCTATGTTTCTTCCTCTAGTGGGTTTCACAATCATTAAACTAGTGCCATCCTATCTAAAGGAAAAAATTAAACACCACATAGACAACACTAACTTGATGCTGAAGGATTAGAATATTCCAAATAATAAAAAATGACAATCATCATTACCACTTTTTTTAAATAATCAATGATGTTATTAATAAATCATTCACAGTGGGAATTATCATTGATAACTCATAATATTATATATTCATCAACTACACCTTCTTCTGTGAGATGATAACAAATCTTGAAGTGTCTTATAAGATTATACGTACCAGGACCACCGTGGTAACTTTATTTTAACTTTTAAAAGGGTAGATATATATTTTTACGATATAAATTTAATGTTCCAAAATTATAATCTCCACATTACATCAGTAAGATAAAATTCTATCCATGATTAATATCATTGGTCACATCCCACCTCTTACCCATTTTCAGGGAAATATGAGGAGAAGATATTTTACATAGGTGAAATCCATAGGACACCAATAGTTGAAAACAAGTTCCGAGAGAATACTTGATCATTGTGGGATGATTTTAATCGAGAAGTGTATGACCAACTAAAAAAAAATTTAAATAACACTATATGTTGTATGTAATTTAATGTGATTAAACTCAGTCTAGAATGAAATATTAGAGTTATTGAATCAATAAAAAGATACAATATTATGACAATAAATTGTAGAATAACATAATGAATCCAATTTAGAATCAACCAATGAATCATCCCAAATAAGATCTAAGCATCTAACTCATTTTTTAAGACCACTAGAGAATTATAAAACCTATAATTTACCTATATCTCTATACAAAACTTCTACAAAAACACCAAATTCCAAACTGGGGGGGGGGGAGTATAAAAAATAGTCGGTAATTGTGAAAGGCTTCCTGGCACATTCTACATGGGATCATAAAAATATAGTTCACACAGATATATATATATATATATATATAAAGTTTGATGATTTTTAAAACATTACCTTAAAAAACTAAATAGTTTCCAAAACCCATAACCACTTGGCATCATCATTCCACAACTCACACACCCATACATGCCCAATGATTTTCCCAAAACCAACGAGTTGGGACCCATCCCTTTGCCAAGTCATCAACAGATGGAATCTAACATGGGAAAATTTGGTATTGGACCCAAGTCCTAACTAATAAGGCCTCATAATGTTATTTTATAAAGTCATAAAAACCAAAAATACTATGTTCTCAACAAAAAGAATTTATTTTGAAATACAATTTTTTATAAAACTTATCAGAATTCATATGTGAATAATTTAGAACCCATTACTAATTTATTAAAAAAATGTATGATTTCCAAAAAAAAAGATATAGTTATTTAAACATCAAGAATTTATATTCTAGAACACATACTGTGGGACAGAAGCCACCTTACTCATAATTATTAATGAAAACTAGGAATGAAACATGAAAATTCTAGATCCATAAATGAAACTTAATCCCTTCATTATATCCCAACAAAATCTAATCAAAATAAAAATCAAAGTATACAGATCTATCTATAACATATAATATCTATGTCTCTACATGAAATAATAAGAGTATATCTAGATGGAACATGCAAGAAAAATGACTTACCATGAATTTTGTAGATCCCACACACCTTTATTTCTCAAAACATGCATTTTATATGAACAATTATTGATATAGATTCCTACGACCGGAGAGGCATTGGAGAGACTAGGAGAGAAGAAGAAAACTGAGTGTTTTGATTGTAAAAATTTAGTTAAACTCTACTTTTCAGATCATTTAATTCAAATTTTTTAGTTAGGAAACAAAGTATGTCAGACCATAAACCAAAAATATGCATACTACTCTACATCACCTAAGGATCTACATTGTTGTGCCACATGGTTTGAAAAATGTGCATCAACCATGAACATGATACTATCCAAATGCAACAATTTCATATTGGTTTTCTTGGGAACCTATATATAATTTCCAAAATAGGAAACATCAGTGCACTTACCTCATGACTCCCAACATAAAATTGTACTATTTTTTAAGACGGTTCATGGTTTCCCTAAACCCTTCTCAAATCAAGAACTCTTAAAAACCATTCCAACACACACAAAAACCATAAAAAACTCCTTAAAATCAAACCATGTATTATATAACTTGAAAATACATAATAAAATGGAGAATTAAAAAAACAACAGGGTGTTAAATTTCCTCTGTTTAATGGAAATAGTTTTACTAATACATAACACCCTTAAACTATTAATGAATAAGAAGGCATGAGTAATATTTTTTATTTGTTTGTTGTTTGATCAATCTTGTATGATATTTTTTGTAGTAATATTAATTAATCTTATACATTATATATAATGATTAGAAATTAATAAAAAATTTGTGAAATTCATTGGGTAGATATAAATTATATACTCATGTTTTTGATAATTGCTAATGATGTATTCAAAATATTAGGTGGTCATGAATATCTCTTTATAAAGGGTTACACTTATGCTTGTTTCTAAATTGATAAAGATGAAATTATATATCTATAATTATTTTTTATTTTATTAAATGGTAGAGATATAAGTTGTAAATTATCAATGAAACTATCAATTAATAATTCTACAACATAATGTAACATATTTTATCAACTGATATGGGAGAAAAAAACCTTCGATTGGGATGCTTATTACAAAACTATGGATTTTCCTAAGCACGATTCATCAATTGAACTCTACTTTTATAATAGCGGATTGGTTTTATATGTTGATTAACATATATATTATAAGAGATCAGAACATATTTTTCTTCAATTTTATCACATTCGAGATATTATGGGCATTGAAGATATTTTGATGTGTTAAGTTCTTATAGTGGATAATATTTTGGTGCCTTTAAAAGGACCCCTTAAAAAAATGGATGAAGTGAAAACTTTTTATCTGGGATTTAACTACATTGGTAATAATATTTTGTGATATTTTGTGATTATTAGTGTTTTTTCCCTAAATTCAATCAAGTGTTATTGGAATAGTCACATTTTAGAACATTTAATGAATATAATTGGCAATAAATTATCATTAATTTTTATTTATTATGTACAAAATTTAAGATAATATGATAAAAAACCCTTAGAATATATATATTACTTCGTTACAATTGAGTGATGATAAACATATTGGGTTTTTATAATTTCTCAGGATCATCAAGAATATGGTCAATAGCATAGATATACAACTAATTACTTATAAGATATATATTAGTGTACTTGTATTTAGAATAAAATACTTAAATTAAACCACATGTATTATTATATATATTAAATTGGTGTTACATAAATGAACATATCCAATGAATTGTAACACCCCAATATTTTATAATTATTGTTTTTAATTTATTTGATGTCTTGTGATGTATGCTACACCATGATTATCTTATGCTATATGCAACACCGTATTTGATTGCAGTATAAGCAACACTATTCTTGGATTGAGTTACAAAAAATTTCATGTTCGTTTGACAGAAGTTATTCTACACAATATTGAATATATATATATATATATATATTCAATGTATAAATGAAATATGGTTGGATTATATTATACACAACAACAAAGGAATCTTTCACTACATGTAACCCTGACTTGGCTTGCATGATAAGAAATCAAGACCTTCCTCGATAGTGTTTGTGTGTACGCAATAACGAGTTTCAATAATATTATTATGAACTAGCCTTTTGAATAGTAATAACCACTTTTTGAAATTTTATAAATTCTATCTTTCAAAATTGACTTCATTTTTGGATTCAAAATATCGAAATTATCATAGGGTGAATTTTTGGTATTTTTCTAAAAACTTTCAATTTTTGATGAATAGTGAAAACACTGGGTTACTATTTAAAAACTAAATTTTTATTTAATTATTTATTTATTTTATTTAAATTTATTTTAGGTCAAAATTGATACATAATACCTATATACGTTCAATGTAATTCATTTGAGTCATTTCATAATAATTTAAGATATATAAAAATTTTATAGAACTTTTCACCGTCTTTTACCCACCTCCTAGGAGAATTTAAAAATTTACACAAAACATAATTTTACCGCTTCTGTGAGTGGAATTTCAAAAATCTTAGATAAACGTTAAACATCAAGGAGTAAAATGTGGTCCAATAAGATAAAAATAATTTTTGGTGAATAGTAACTTTTTACTTTTATTTACCACGATTAAAAGTAAATAGGGTAATTAATGGTAAAAATGATATTATTATTACCCTAACACATGTCCTAATTCAATTGTATAAGTATAATTCTACAAAAAACAACCTTAAGAATATAATATTATCATTTAGGTCCACTTGGATTAGATTATGACATTTATTATTATTTAATTCAATGAAGAGTTAAAAGAGTTAAAATCAAATTTTAATAACTAAAACATTTTTAATGTAGGATTATACATAAGATAAATTCAACTATAAATATTAATTATAAATATAAAAAGATTTCCTACATAATGGTATATTATTTATAATTTTTATACATTAAATGATGTAATTTCTTTATGACACAATGATGATGCAGTGATTACCTTATTATTGAAATATTGACATAATTGATGCTATAAACACCCAAATAAATGCAATATGAGACTTTTTATGAATTAAACTAATTTTATTGGTTAATACGACTTGTTAGTATTGATTAAATTAACTTTTTTTGAACTATTAATGTTTTTATGATTTTCAAAAACATCAATTACCAAATAGTGTGAAAATTGACATAACATAGTTTTTCAAACAAATATTATATTATTAATTATTATTATTTTACTAAAAATCTAGGGTTAATCCAAATGACATAGATAAGGTTATATATATTAATAATGAACCAATTTGGGTTCTTTTTTCTTATTATAGTATGTTTAGTATCCCTATAGTGTAAGAAAACAAGAAGACACGGTAAAATTTAAATTATTTAACATAGAGTTAAATCTAAATGATAAGGTTAAAATAGTAACCTAAACTTGTCTAAAACCTATTTTATGAGAGGATTTCGACCCATAACCACTTTATATTCTAAAAATTCACTTTTGAGCCATTATAAACCTTATACGACTTTATTATAAAATAATATTTTATGTTTTTTCCTAAAGTGCCCCTCTCCTCCCTTATAAAAGGGCACCTCCTCCCTCTTCTCTTTACACAATTTTGAGACTTAAAGATCGGTCAAACCCTGACCATTTACCTTATCAACATCCCTATAAACAATATAGTGGTTCATGTATCATCATAATACCAACTCTAGTGCCTTAAGAGGAAGCTTAAATGGGGTGCGTCGAAGAAGAGGTAATCTCTTCTACCGATTCATTCAAGATTTTTTCTTCTTCAACTTATTCTTATTTAGTTGTTTCATTATAAAGTAATAACATCAGTATCACTAATATAATTATATGTTACTATAAATATTAAACAAACCCATTTAACCTTCTCTCCATCCTACGGAAAACGAAATCAGCGCGCGTGCGTACGTACGAAATACTGTCTCCACGCTGTGGTGTAATCTGTTTTTCCACCACCACCTTACTTGGATGGGTATAATGGTGTAAAGAATAATTATATATATAGTTATTATAAAATCATACATATTCTGAGATATTATATCATCCACTCCAATTCTATTCAATAATTATGGAAATGATATCATCGCTCGTGCGTACGTACGGATTACCGTCTCCATGACGCGATGAGATTCATTCTCCATGTTAACCATTCATGAATGATTACAAAGTATATATAATGAATAATAATGAAATATATGACATGATAAAGATACTATATTTATATATATATATATATATGTCATATACTTACTTCCATTCAAGTCAATAATGAAAAGAAAACAGTGTTTATGCGTACGTACGGCCTACCGTCTCCGTGAACGGTGTATTTCATTTCATTTATATATCTATTATATATATATATATATTTAATTAATATATATGATATGTAAATCATGATTTACATTCTTGAAGTAATTAAATCACGATATAATTAGTAATAATATCAATAACCACAAGTCCAAACATGTATGCTAAATAAAACGATTTTACCCAAAACGCTGCTTTAACATGGAATTTACAAAAGAACGGGAAATATAAAGTCATTAGTGAACCATATATGATTTCATAACAATGAATGTTATTCTTTAATAAGTCAATGACATTATTTAAATCATTATACAGGAGGTTCATATACGTACGAAGCATATCATACCTAAGGTAAGGGATAACTTTTCCAATCTCGTTCTTATCCGAGATTGTTTATTCATAAGTATTTTCTGGGGTTATATTTTTCATCCATATCAAAAAAAAATGTTTTCATAAAGTGTTTAATATTCTTCCATTTATGTTTAAATCCAATTTTACCCATCATTACTTTTACTTTGTGGTATGTAAGGAATCTTTCTTTTTTTACCATACAAGGTACTTTTTGACTTTTCCGACAAAAGTACGAGGATAATGTTTTTTAACTTATACGGAATGAACGGATTTTTATGATTTCATAACTCCTTATTTTCATGATGATTACTCTACAATATTTGATGACTATTTTCAAAGAAATTATTTTCTTTTAAAATTTCACGGCATTTTGTGGAATGAAAATGATTTTGAAAAAGAAAGGATATTTTCTTCAAGAATTCATTTAAAGTGTTTTATCAAAACCATTTTCCATCTAAGATGAAATTATTTCATATGTGTATGTTTCAATTATAATGTCTCTATGATTTACATGGTTTAAATTTTATTATGATGAAATGATAGCCATTTTTTTATATGGATTATGTTATGATGGGACGATGTTTATGAAACCCATTTTATTCATTGGGTTATGATGATTGATTTATGGTTATGTTGTGGCACAAGTAAGAATGAATTTATTATGAGATGGGTGGGACATATATCTCCCTATAATGCATTGGGTAAATATTTATATCTCATGAGATAGCCGGGGATGGAACGACAAGTTAATTTGGTTCAATGATACAGGACTGGAACAAGGAGTGAACTCGATTCAGAAATGGACTTTCTCCACTAAGATGGTCTCGGCAGCAATGCCTTGGCTACTATGGAAATAATAACACATGCTTAATTGTTGACACAATTATATGTTTCATTCCCATGCTATTTTATCATGATTAATTTTTCTTTATGATCAATGCCTTACATACTGCCATGTTTTATGTCATTGCTCATGATTTTGATGTTTAAACACTATGTTCATGTTTTTTTAAGTTCAAATATATATGATTTTTTTTCTCCATGCTTACCCTTACTGAATATTTGAGCTCACACTTTATATGTTTACTTTTCCCCAATATTTAAAGAAAGGTTTTAGGTAAGAAAACAAAAGGGGAAGAACCTTATTGGAGATGTTGAAGATATTTAACCATGATTAGAAGATTATATTCCGAGTTTCCAAAGACAATAAACTATTACAGTCCGTGTGTGTCTGTTTTTGTTATGTATTATGTATTCTGAAAAAAGTAATGTAATGTCTGTGTACGTCGAGCTTTGGGTCTCTACAGTTGGTATTAGAGGAAATGTTTAGTTAACCTTTGGAAACTAGGATGCAAAAAGTTTAGTGAGATCCCTAGAGATATTTATATGGAATGTCTAGGTATGTCCCTAAGGTTAAGTATAAGTATAAGTTATAGTCCTATAATTATGGTAACAATCTTAGAATTAATCCTAAGATGTTATATATTGAAGGTACTCCCCCTTTATTATGTAGTTTTCCCTAACATGATTTTTTCCTCTCACACTATTCTTTTTGTGTTTTAGATGATGGATGGAACCCGAAGGAACCGTGTTGGTAAATGTAATGGACAATGCAATGATTGTACTCCTGAACAAACCTATGTTATGGGAGATGGAGTGAATAATATTATTACTATACTTACACAAGCTATGAATCATTCTGGACTTCCAAATAAGTAGAGAAGAGAACAATATTCTATTGAGTCTTTCATGAGGCAACGTCCACCTTCATTCAATGGGTCTTCTAATCCACTATTTGCTGAACAATGGATTAGTACCATTGAAAAGATATTTTCCATACTTCGCTGTTCGGAACATGAACAATTCATTCTGGCTATTTACCGTTTAGAAGGTGAAGCAGATCAATGGTGGAATCTAATGAAGAATACGAGGCCCCGAGATGAAATTGAATCTATGGAATGGGATGAGTTCAAGAACTTATTTTGCAATAAGTACATCCCTCATATTCTTCAAACAAAGATGGAAAAGGATTTCCATGAGCTTAAGAAAAAGGATTATGAATCTATTTGTATATACGAAGTGAATTTTACAAGGCTAGCAAGGTATGCATCTGGCTTTATCATCAAACCAGAAAGTAATGTTGATCGATTATTCAGTGCCTTATATCCAAGTATTTGAAGGGAATTATCTATAAGAGACTTTTGTAGCTATGAAGAAATTGTGCGTTGTGCTATCAAGGTATAAATGGATGTTGGTGTTACATATCCATCTCATGGTTTTGACAAGAAATGAAACATGGAGTTCAAGGAGAAATCTCAGAATAATGGTGAAAAGAAGTTGAATGTTTTTTTATGCTCAAAGTGTAGAAAGAAACATGGTGGAGATTGTCTTAAAGGGACTATAAAATGATTTAAGTGTGGAAAAGAAGGTCATCGAGAAACTGAGTGTTGAAGTAATGGAAAAAGGGTTGCTAATGATGTGAATAAAAAAAAGACTGTATAGAATGCACCACCAACACTTAAATGCTTAAAGTGCAAGGAAATGGAAAATTATGCTAATCAATGCCCTAATCCAAGGGTTAATGATGATCAACGTGTGAAAACTCATAAGGAAAAGGATAAAGGGAAGTCACATGTGATCAATATTTGTGATGTTGATTATAAAAATGATGTTGGTTAATGATTAAGTGTCTATGTAATGGGTTTTCAAAATAGTATCATGGAATCTCATTTATGGTATCTTGGAATTTTGGAATATCTATGTATTGGTTTTCAATAATTATATGGTACCGGTAACCATGACAAGTGATTGAAATATTTTTGGAAAGAAGATGATATGCTCATAATGAAGCGATAAAGAAAAAATTAAATGATCTCATTACTGATATAAGGACAAAGTTATATCATGGTTTGAGTATATAGCAATTTTGGGATTTTGTTATGTAGAAAGTGTTAAATTTTGACAGCATTCAGGTTTTCACTAAGGGACAATGGGTATTCATTTTCAAGACAATACATTATTAATGTATTTACATGTTTTTAATTTGACCAACAGGATATATCGTATGATATATGGGGGATAAATGATGGTATTCACATGCTCGACAGATGACATTTCTAGTAATTGTTTTCTTTATACAATGAGATTGGACAGAAGTATTTTGGATAAGACTAAACATTGGAATGGATTTTGTTGGACATAAGTCAGTATTGTTTAAGTGTAGATCTTTTTTTTGATATAATTAATAAAATTTTATAATAATTTAGTTTTATAAAAAGGACAACCTATAGGACGGGTGAAAACTCGTTGCGTCGGACAAGGCTGTGGGAATCGAACCCACAACCGAAGTGAGACAGGCCTTTATCGCCTACCACTGGCCTACAGGAAGTCCCTGGTTAGTAGAAACTAGTTTTATTATATTAAGTTTTATTATATATAAAGTATAAGTCGATTTTAGGAACCATATATGATTAATCTCATTATAGATGGACTTATGTATTTTTGATAACTTTTTTGACCTTTTTTTGAGATAGATGAAATGACCCATCATTCTATCACATGATCTGTTAACACTTCATGAATAACAAATTCAACTTCATTTCTTTAAGAGATGAAGTGTAAATTGTCTAAGGAACGACCAATGGTGATATTGTACCAAAATCAAGAAAGTATTTCTCCTAATTCCAAATTCTTCAACTTTAGGGAAATGATATTGAAAACCAAAAATGTTGTCCTAGTGCTCTTATATCTGATAAATTAGATGGTACCTTAGATCATCATAAATTTATGGCTTTGTGATTGTTGGTTATTTCATAGCCACGTTCTCTACCACTCTCCATCATAACTTGATTGTTATATTTCTCTTCCATATCCATATTTTCAACTATGTTCATTTATGTGCAAACCTAGTGATTAGTTAATTTGGGTAACTATTACGTTTCATAATTTAGTTTTTAAAGTTCATTTTTGGTATTCTTTTTTACGATGTGGGTTTCTATGAAAGAGAAATTCAAGTAGGAAACCATTTATAACCCCGACGAGTTTCGAGGGCGAAATTCATTTTAAGTGGGGTAGAATGTAACACCCTGATATTTTATGAGAAGTATTATTTTTAATTTATTTGATGTCTTGTGTTGTATGCTACCCCAATATTATCTTGCACTATACACAACACCATATTAGCTTGCAGTATACGCAACACTATTCATGGATCGTGTTACACAAAATTTCAAGTTCATTTGATAGAAGTTATTCTATGAAACATTGAGTGTATATATATATATATATATTCAATGTATAAATGAAATATGGTTGGATTCTATTATACACAACAACAAAGGAATATTTCACTACACGCAACCCTAACTTGGTTTGCATTACACGCAATCAAGACCTTACTCGATAGTGTGTGTAGTACGCAATATCGAGTTTCAAAAATATTATTATGAAGTAGCCGTTATGAATAGTAATGCCCACTTTTTGAAATTTTATAAATTTCATCTTTCAAAATGGACTTCATTTTTGGATTCAGAATATCTAAATTAGCCTAGGGTGAATTTTTGGTATTTTTCTGAAAACTTTCAATTTTTGATGAATAGTGAAAACACTGGGTTACTATTTAAAAACCGACTTTTTATTTAAATAATTATTTATTTTATTCATATTTATATTAGGTAAAAATTGATACATAATACCTATATAAGTTCAATGTAATTCATTTGAGTCATTAAATAATAATTTTAGATATATAAAAATTTTATAGAACATTTCACCGTCTTTTACCCACCTCCTAGGAGAATTGGAAAATTTACACAAAACATAATTTTACCGCTTCTGTGAGTGGAATTTATAAAATCCAAGAGACAAGTTTAATATCATGGAGTAAAATTTGGTTCAATAAGATAAAAATAATTTTGGGTGAATAGTAACTTTTTACTTTTATTTACCACAGTTAAAAGTAAATAGGGTAATTAAGGGTAAAAATTATATTATAATTATCCTAACACATGTCCTAATTATATTGGAAAAGTATAATTTGACCAAAAACATCTTTAGGAATATAATATTATTATTTAGGTCTACTTGGATTAGATTAGGACATTTATTATTATTTAATTCAAAGAAGAGTTAAAGGAGTTAAAATCAAAGTTTAATAACTAAAACATTTTTAATATAGGTGGTTGTTTTGTTTTCGGTTTGTTTTGGTTTAGATTCAGTTCAGGGGCTATTTGATACATTGCATAAAAATGATTACTGTGAAGTGAGGATAATGATTGTTGCTAAACTAACATTGCAGTGAATTGTATGTAATACGTTTTCATGTTCAAAATAAAGTTAATGTATCAATGCTTTGTTTGGGGTATATTTAACTTGATGGTCATGTCAACTCAAAATCCATGAAACCTATTTTTAGCTGTTAAAACAGATGTATCATATTTTTAAAATTAACATTGCTTTGTATTAGTAGTTTTTTGTTTTGTTTATCTTGATTCAGATTCAATTTCAGTGTCGGTTAGTATTTTTTGTAAAAAGCGATCGATGAGAAATTGATTAAAATAAAAATACCTCCCCCAGTTCCCAGTTTTTGAGTTTTTAGTGTTTTTTTGATATTGATGGTTCTCTCAGAGTCTGGGAACTCATCTCTTGGATTTATAGGCCTGTATTTGTTTCAATTTGAAAATTGTTTAGTGCCTTTACTATACTATCTATTTTTATGTAGTCGTGATAGTAATGTGGTTCTATTTATTATGTGCATGATAATATTCTTTGAGGTTTTATTTGACAACACTTACTAAAACTTCTTATAGTGCTTATCACTTACTGATTGGTTTTATACATAGTTTTCAGTAGGGTTTTCAAACAGAGCCTGAATGACTTGGAAAACACCATACTAATAAACACCAGTTTTTGTGCATTTCCCAGATGGATCCTGATGGCAAGGTACAATGTGATTCATTCTATTTTCATTCTTCTTAAATAACAGACATATGTAATGTTACTATAATTCTCCTTCCAACCTTGCATAATAGGAGCATCAAACCGGTATGTCTTCTCCATCAACTTCAAACACTACCTGTAGGTTTGATTCTTGTACGTCTAATCGGTTATCTACTCAGGTATGTAACAATCATCATATCTGAATAATAACTTACTTCATTTTCATTAACAATACATGCATGATTAGTGTTGAGTTTCAATGAATTAAATATAAACGACATTTATTTCATTGAAGCTTTTACTGTCCGCTGTTAAAAACCACATATGTTCTGCATTGATTTGAACTTCATCAAATAGCTTCAAATTCTGCTAACTATATTCTCTATGTAGAAAAACCTTTCACAAGAATTTGATACAGAGGATGACATCCAACATGGTCTTCAGTGTAGTCGAGATAGTTTAGGTATAATTACTCATTGTACTCAACAAGAAAGGGGAATGAAGGCTGACTTGAACAAGAAAAATGAGACATTAGATTGACATTTTTTTCTTTACTGTCACGGTAATAATACTAAGTGGTTGTTTAATAGGATTTTCTTCATTTGATTTCTAGCCTTAACTGCAATACACAATGATCTGCAGTATGATGTATTTGTAATTTCTCATGGAGTCTATTTCAGTTGGGATTATCTACAGGTTTATTATAATATTAACATGCAAGATGATTTTCATGCAGGACACATATAATGCTGGATAGTTTTCATGACATGCTGGACATACTTCATTAATTTTGATTTTGTATCAGTTATCATTCATCGGAAATTTTTCATTATTCTGGATGTTACTCATTTTGGAGTAGGATAATGGTGGTGGTGTTTAATTATAGATATTTTAATGCCTTATTTTGGGTTTCTATTACTCACATTAGACGCTATTAAAAACTTGGTTATATGTTATGTATTTGGTTTTCCAACGATATTGTACGTTTCTTGTATGGATGTTACACATAGACTCATCTGCTTTTATTGTGTAGTAAAACATGGAAGTGAACCTCTATTCCAACACTCATCTTCTTGAAAGTAATTTATTCATAAAGGTTTCTTAATTCAGTATGCAAATTCAATACACTGGGATTTATGTTTCATTAAATTCGTTTGAGGCAGTTATAACTTTTTTAATATTCTGTTCATTTCTCATCTACTTTCAAAACATAAATATGACCTCTAGAAAAACATCATATGGTTTAATGGAAAAACCATGGACACCTTGACTGAAATTCTGGTCATGAAATTCACCCCATGGTATGATATCTATCTTCACCCTTGCATTATGTTATCATTTGTTTCCACTTTACAAATCTATGAAATACTCAAAATATATACAATATACCACTGTTAGTACAAGTTAACATGTTATAATACCTCTACACTGGGTTTGCATTACGTCTCACCTGGTAGGGAAACTAAAATATTCCCTCTAGCAGAACATCATATGGATCAATGAAAAACCCATGGACACCTCGAATGACATTTTGGTGATGAAATTCTATACTAGGTCTAATATTTATATTCACCCCTGTAGTATGTTATCTTTTGTTTCCTATTTCTTAATCTATAAAATACTCAAAATAGTTACAATATACAACTGTTAGTACGACTGAACATGTTATAATACATGTTGACTGGGTTTGCATTATGTGGGAAGACAATGTGTATGTGTTTTAACTGTATATATGTTTTGACAGTTATTGACTTAAAACTCTATTTTATCTCTTGATAAGGATAGCAAGGCCCATAGTGGGACATATATGGATCTCTATGCCTTTGCAACCCCATATGGTGTAACATGGGATCCCTATTTAACAAGTCAGGTGCATACTCATGAGTTTTATTGGGAAAAAAGACCATAGCTGGAATATGTTAGGTTTTCATTTTATTTATTTTCTAAATACTTCAATCTTCTGAATTTTTTAACGATTATTTCTTAAGGTCCCATTCTCTCTTGAGCACTGGACTTGAAGCTACATATGAACTGATGCTATACTTTCTCCCAGTTTTCTCCTATGAATTCATATTAAAGTCCTCCGGCTTTATTGAATAAGTCTTCCCTTCATTCAAATTTAAATTTATTGGGGTAAGAAATCGTTTTTTTAAGGTTGAACATGAGAAATATTTCCCAAATGAGTGATGCTAATGGAACTTTCTATATTTAGCTTTTGAGAATCCAAATTATAAATTGAATCTATCTTTGTAATTATTTTGTATTTGTTGGGATGTTTTGTGGTTCTGATCAATGTTGTTTTTGATATTGCATTTTCAGTGATTGTACTGAGCATCTGTTTGTTCCTTTTAATTGATTTTCTTTCCTTTAACTATTTAAAAACATTACCTTTCTCTTTTCTGGGTAGGAAAAAAATAGGACAACACTCCACACTGCACTCTACCCACCTCTTGATAAAACAGAATGCTGCTACTGAGAAGAATTTCAAAGCTAATACTATCATAGAGAGTATTTCCATCATTGCTCGATGGTTGACTACAGGGAGGATTTCAATATCCTCTACCCCACCCCATGTAGGAACATTATGGAAGAAAATATCAAGGGGAGGACTTTCATTCTATTTGAATTATGGCCATGAGGAGGGCTACCGTGTTACTTCTCAAAAGGTATTCTATCATTATTTATCAATTTTTTCCCATGAATGAGGCACTCATGGTAGATAATATAGGGTGGAACTTTTGAGATGCTTTTAATAATGATTTTGGTAGGGACTTCAAAAATAATAGTAACTCATTAATAATTTTGTAATCGATTTATATGATCAGTGATCGCCTGTGATAGTTTTTTAATGGCATTCAGAACTACTTCCTATAATAGAGCATGGTTATGA
This sequence comes from Viscum album, assembly GCA_963277665.1. Taxonomy (NCBI): domain Eukaryota; kingdom Viridiplantae; phylum Streptophyta; class Magnoliopsida; order Santalales; family Viscaceae; genus Viscum; species Viscum album. The sequence goes on along the minus strand of OY728142.1, from coordinate 1,224,280,211 downwards.
GGTTGGTCTTAATTTTTCCATGACCTTTGGCATGATTTATTTTTTATGTGATATATTACAGGATACTAGGAAGACTTTCTATAAGTGAAAATCTTCATATACAGGTTTCTTTTAATGTGTTTACTTTGGTGCTTTTAATAGATTCCAGAATGTGTTACAGTGGCCACTAGAGTGGAACAATGACCCGGATTTGGAACATGAATCAGTTTGCAATACTGTTGATAATCTCATATAAATTATCTCCAATAACTCTCCTTGGAGGAAGAAGGGATTCATGTAGGGTACTAAGTGACCATCCAATTGCACAGATGAGTGACCCCACATTAGAAGGTGCGATCATGGGCTTGAATCCTGTATATTTACATTGACACAATTACATCATGGATGGTTTGTTGGATATGTCCCTTTTAATTTATTTTCTTTCCTTTAGTCATTTTAGTATTTAATAACAGTTCCTTTCTGTTTTCATGGTAGGAAAAAACAAGACAACACTCCACCCACCTCTTGAAGATCAAGTCATATTGTTGTTGTAACCATAGCCAAATCTCCAGGTTTGTGTTTGTAAATTGTTTTCAATGTTTTTGATGTTTTCGACCTTCCTCATTAAATTGAATGAGAGAAATTTCTCTTTTAATGTGTTGATTTCTCTAAAATACATTTAATGTGAAAATTTCATGTAATTGTTATCGAAGATGTGATTTACTGCCCTTTTTACTGGACATTTGTGAGACTATTCAAGTAAATATCTCATAATTTCTACTTGAAGATGTGTGTTTTTACCAATTATTTAAATGAGTTTATTCTGAATAAGGTTCACATGAAGATGGGAGATGGGGCGTGGTGTCTATATGGTCAGGATTGGGTGGTGGCAAACAACAATCACCAATATGTAGTATGCAAGATGACCTGTTATTCAATCAAATACCAAGTCTCTTGACATTTAGTTTTGTAACAACCAGAATCAATTATTCTTCATCTATTTTTCATTCAATAACATGTTAATTATTATGTAGTAGATGTTGAATATCTATTTTCATTTATTTAATTTGTTCAATAGTGTCCTCTATTCAATATTTGTCTCTAATATATTTTTCAACTAATTGAATGATGTATTCATGTTCTATTCCCCCTTTTTCCATTACCAGACAATAGAAATTCCTAATTATAATTTATTCAACATATGTTTTCTTTGTAATGCTTCTAAAAATTAAACCATTATTAGAAGAAAAACCATTAATTGAATACGCCGTGCAATAGCACGGGCGAGTACTAGTTATCTATAAGAGACTTTTGTAGCTATGAAGAAATTGTGCGTTGTGCTATCAAGGTATAAATAGATGTTGGTGTTACATATCCATCTCATGGTTTTGACAAGAAACGAAAGATGGATTTCAAGGAGAAATCTCAGAATAATGGTGAAAAGAAGTTGAATGTTTTTTTATGCTCAAAGTGTGGAAAGAAACATGGTGGAGATTGTCTTAAAGGGACTATAAAATGATTTAAGTGTGGAAAAGAAGGTCATCGAGAAACTGAGTGTTGAAGTAATGGAAAAAGGGTTGCTAATGATGTGAATAAAAAAAAGACTGTATAGAATGCAACACCAACACTTAAATGCTTAAAGTGCAAGGAAATGGAAAATTATGCTAATAAATGCCCTAATCCAAGGGTTAATGATGATCAACGTGAGAAAACTCTTAAGGAAAAGGATAAAGGGAAGTCACATGTGATCAATATTTGTGATGTTGATTATAAAAATGATGTTGGTTAATGATTAAGTGTCTATGTAATGGTTTTTCAAAATAGTATCATGGAATCTCATTTATGGTATCTTGGAATTTTGGAATATCTATGTATTGGTTTTCAATAATTATATGGTACCGGTAACCATGACAAGTGATTGAAATATTTTTGGAAAGAAGATGATATGCTCATAATGAAGAGATAAAGAAAAAATTAAATGATCTCATTACTGATATAAGGACAAAGTTATATCATGGTTTGAGTATATAGCAATTTTGGGATTTTGTTATGTAGAAAGTGTTAAATTTTGACAGCATTCAGGTTTTCACTAAGGGTCAATGGGTATTCATTTTCAAGACAATACATTATTAAGGTATTTACATGTTTTTAATTTGACCAATAGGATATATCGTATGATATATGGGGGATAAATGATGGTATTCACATGCTCGACAGATGACATTTCTAGTAATTGTTTTCTTTATACAATGAGATTGGACAGAAGTATTTTGGATAAGACCAAACATTGGAATGGATTTTGTTGGACATAAGTCAGTATTGTTTAAGGGTAGAACTTTTTTTTGATATAATTAATAAAATTTTATAATAATTTAGTTTTATAAAAAGGACAACCTATAGGACGGGTGAAAACCCGTTGCGTCGGACAAGGCTGTGGGAATCGAACCCACAACCGAAGTGAGACATGCCTTTATCACCTACCAATGGCCTACAGGAAGTCCCTGGTTAGTAGAAACTAGTTTTATTATATTAAGTAGTATTATATATAGAGTATAAGTCTATTTTAGGAACCATTTATGATTAATCTCATTATAGATGGACTTATGTATTTTTGATAACTTTTTTGACCTTTTTTTTGAGATAGATGAAATGACCCACCATTCTATCACATGATCTGTTAACACTTCATGAATGACAAATTCAACTTCATTTCTTTAAGAGATGAAGTGTAAATTGTCTAAGGAACGACCAATGGTGATATTGTACCAAAATCAAGAAAGTATTTCTCCTAATTCCAAATTATTCAACTTTAGGGAAATGATATTGAAAACCAAAAATGTTGTCCTAGTGCTCTTATATCTGATAAATTAGATGGTACCTTAGATCATCACAAATTTATGGCTTTGTGATTGTTGGCTATTTCATAGCCACGTTCTCTACCACTCTCCATCATAACTTGATTGTTATATTTCTCTTCCATATCCATATTTTCACCTATGTTCATTTATGTGCAAACCTAGTGATTAGTTAATTTGGGTAACTATTACGTTTCATAACTTAGTTTTTAAAGTTCAGTTTTGGTATTCTTTTTTACGATGTGGGTTTCTATGAAAGAAAAATTCAAGTAGGAAACCATTTATAACCCCGACGAGTTTCGAGGGCGAAATTCATTTTAAGGGGGGTAGAATGTAACACCCTGATATTTTATGAGAAGTATTATTTTTAATTTATTTGATGTCTTGTGTTGTATGCTACCCTAATATTATCTTGCACTATACGCAACACCATATTATCTTGCAGTATACGCAACACTATTCATGGATCGTGTTACACAAAATTTCAAGTTCATTTGATAAAGTTATTCTATGAAACATTGAGTGTATATATATATATTCAATGTATAAATGAAATATGGTTGGATTCTATTATACACAACAACAAAGGAATATTTCACTACACGCAACACTAACTTGGTTTCCATTACACGCAATCAAGACCTTACTCGATAGTGTGTGTAGTACGCAATATCGAGTTTCAAAAATATTATTATGAAGTAGCCGTTATGAATAGTAATGCCCACTTTTTGAAATTTTATAAATTTCATCTTTCAAAATGGACTTCATTTTTGGATTCGGGATATCTAAATTAGACTAGGGTGAATTTTTGGTATTTTTTTGAAAACTTTCAATTTTTGATGAATAGTGAAAACACTGGGTTACTATTTAAAAACCGACTTTTTATTTAAATAATTATTTATTTTATTCATATTTATTTTAGGTAAAAATTGATACATAATACCTATATAAGTTCAATGTAATTCATTTGAGTCATTTTATAATAATTTTAGATATATAAAAATTTTATAGAACATTTCACCGTCTTTTACCCACCTCCTAGGAGAATTTGAAAATTTACACAAAACATAATTTGACCGCTTCTGTGAGTGAAATTTATAAAATCCAAGAGACAAGTTTAATATCATGGAGTAAAATGTGGTTCAATAAAATAAATATAATTATGGGTGAATAGTAACTTTTTACTTTTATTTACCACAGTTAAAAGTAAATAGGGTAATTAAGGGTAAAAATTATATTATAATTATCCTAACACATGTCCTAATTATATTGGACAAGTATAATTCGACCAAAAACAACTTTAGGAATATAATATTATTATTTAGGTCTACTTGGATTAGATTAGGACATTTATTATTATTTAATTCATAGAAGAGTTAAAGGAGTTAAAATCAAAGTTTAATAACTAAAACATTTTTAATATAGGGTAATACATAAGATAAATTCGACTATAAATATTCATTAGAAATATAAAAATATTTCCAACATAATGGTATTTTATTTATAATTTTTAGAAATTAAATTATTTAATTTATTTGTGACACAATGATGATGTAGTAATTACCTTTTTAATGAAATATTAACATAATTGATGCTATAAATACCCAAATAAATGTAATTTGAGACTCTTTATGAAATAAACTAATTTTCTTGGTTAATATGACATGTTATTATTGATTCTATTAACTGTTTTTGAACTAATAATGTTGTTATGATTTTTACAAAAACCAATTACCAAATAGTGTCAAAATTGACAAAAAAGAGTTTTTAAAACAAATATTATATTATTAATTCTTATTATATTCATAAAAATCTAGGGTTCGGCCAAATGACATAGATAAGGTTGTATATATTAATAATGAACCAATTGGGGTTCGTTTGGCTTGTTATAGTAATTTTATTAACCATATAGTGTAAGAAAAAAAGAAGACATGGTAAAAGCTAAATTATTTAACTTAGAGTTAAATCTAAATGATAAGGTTAAAATAGTAACCTAAACTTTTCTAAAACATATTGGTTGAGAGGATTTCGACCCATAACAACTTTATCATCGCAATAAGACACTTTAGAGCCATTATAAACCGAATATGACTTTATTATAAAATAATATTTTATGTTTTTTCCTAAAGTGCCCCTCCCCTCCCTTATAAAAGGGCACCTCCTCCCTATTCTATTTACACAATTTTGAACCTTCATGCTTGGAAAAACCCTATCCATTTCCCTTCTCAACATACCTATAAAAATTATAGAGGTTCTGGTCTCATCAAAAGAAATACTCTAGTGCCTTAAGTGGAATCTTAAAAGGGGTGCGTCGAAGAAGAGGTAATCTCTTCTACCGATTCTTTCAAGTTTCTTTCTTCTTCAACTTATTATTATTTAGTTGTTTCATTATATATTAATAACATTAGTATCACTAATATACTGATATTTTATTATAAATATGAAACAACCCCATTTCACTTTCTATCCATCCTATGGAAAACAAAATCACCGCGCGTGCGTATTTACAGAATACTATCTCCATGCCGTGGTGTAATCTGTTTTTCCACCACCACCTTACTTGGATGGGTATAATTATGTAAAGAATAACTATATATTGTTATTATAATATAATACAGATTCTGATATATTATATCATCCACTCCAATTCAATTCAATAATTATGGGAACGATATCATCGCTCGTGCGTACGTACGGATTACTGTCTCCACGACGCGATGAGATTCATTCTCCATGTAAACCATTCAAAATGATTATAAAGTATATATAATGAATAATAATGAAATATATGACACGATAAAGATACTGTATATATGTATGTATATATATATATATATATTTCATCTACTTACTTCCATTCACATCAATAAGGAAAAGAAAACATCGTTCATGCGTACATACAGCCTACCGTCTCCACGAATAGTGTATTTCATTTCATTTATCTATCTATTATATATATATATATAATGAATATATATGATATATAAATCAAGATTTACATTCTGGAAGTAATTAAATCATGATATAAGTAATAATAATATCAAGAACAACAAGTCCAAACACATACGATAAATAAAAGGATTTTACCCAAAACACTGCTTTAACATGGAATTTACAAAAGAACGGGTAATATAAAGTCATAAGTGAACCATATATGATATCATAACAAGGAATATGATTTTTTTAATAAGTCAATGAAATTATTTAAATAGTTATACCAGAGGTTAGGATACGTACGAAGCATATCAGACCTATGGTAAGGGATAACTTTTCCAATCTCGATCTTATCCATGATTGTTTGTTCGTAAGTTTTTACTGGGGTTATATTTTTCATCCATGTCCATAAAAATGTTTTCATAAAGTATTTAATATTCCTCCATGTATTTTTAAAGAAATTTTTACCCATATTTACTTTTACATTGTGGTATGTAAGGAATCATTCTTTTGTTTACCATACAAGGTACTTTTTGACTTTTCGGACAAAAGTATGAGGGTAATGTTTTTTTAACTTATACGACATGAATGGATTTTTATGGTAACATATTTTCTTATTTTCATGAATCTTAATATACAAGATTTGATGAATATTTTCAAAAAAATTATTTTCTTTTAAAATTACATGGCATTTTGTGAAAAGAAAATGATTTTGAAGAAGAAATGATATTTTCCTCAAGAATTCATTTCAAGTGTTTTATCAAAACCACTTTCCATATAATATGACATTATTTCATATGTGTATGTTTCAAGTATACTGCCTATATGATCTACATGGTTTCAATTTTCTTATGATTAATTGTTATCCGTTTTTTATATGGATTATGTTATGATGGGATGATGTTTATGAAACCCATTTTATTCTTTGGATTATAATGATTGATTTATGTTTAAGTTGTGGCACAAGCAAGAATGATTTCATTATGAGATGGGTGGGACCTATATCTCCCTCCAATGAATTGGGTAAAGATTTATATCTCATGAGATAAACAGGTCTATAATGTCAAGTTAATCTGGTTCAGTGATACATGACTGGAACGAGGAGTGAACTCGATTCAGAAAGGGAATTTGTCCACTAAGATGGTCTTGGCAGGAATGCCTTGGAAACTATGGAAATCATAAAATTTTCTCAATGGTTTCCACAATTACAAGTTTTATTCCCATGCTATTTTATCATGATTAATGATTCTTTATGATCTATGCCTTACGTACTACCATTTTTTATGTCATTGCTCAATATTTTGATGTTTAAACATTATGTTCATGTTTTTTTAAGTTCAAATATATATGATTTGTTTTTCTACATGCTTACCCTTATTGAGAATTTGAGATCACCCTTTATATGTTTTATTTTCCCCATGATTTAAATATAGGTTTTAGGTAAGAAAAAAGGGGAAGATCTTTATTGGAGATATTGAAGATCTTTCCCCGCGATTAGAAGAGTATATTCCGAGTTTCCAAATATACAAAACTATTATGGTCTATGTGTGTCTGTTTTAGTTATGTATTAAGTATTCCAAAAAAATTAATGTAATGTCTGTGTACGTCAAGATTTGGGTCTCTACATGAACACTTCAATTTATATTTTTCAAATAGGTACCCTACTTGTGAAGATCCATTTTTTCATATATACACAAAGTTCTTAGATAACATGGATTAATATAAGGTAATTTTGTATGATGAAAAAAAATCAGACGGACTTGATTAACTAAGATTTGATGCATCCACAAATATTAAGGATTTTGACATCTTGACCCTCAATTTAGTTTTGACTAATTAACTTCATGTCAATGGAAAGATAATTAAAAATAATGTAATAACATATGATTTTGTCAACTAATTAATTGAGAAAACGAGATAATCTATATGAGATTTACATTATACAAGTGTCATTATTAATGTCGATGTTAAGGAAAAAACAACATAGATAATGGAAGTGTGGTGCATCAGATAACACCAAGACCCATTGAAATTTTGATGACTAATATTTTATCATAAATAGGGATTTCACTTTTTGATAATGAATGGGACTTATAATAATTTAAATATTTAAAAAGGGTTCCTCGGGTCACATCAATAGTAAATATAAAGTATATTTTTGGGATAATGTGATTTGTTCAAGTGTAAATATTTTTATGTATTTTAAACACAAAAATTTTTTTTTTTTCATTGTACATATATAATATTTAATCAAAATGTAAATGTATATTTATAGTATAAATATTGTGTAATTTTTTTATTAAGTCTTAAACATGAGGAAATGTAAATTCACAAATGGGGTTTGGGATTAGGCTTATATTAATGGGATTATAAGGCCCATTATATGAGGAAAATTCATTATACTTATTAAAAAGTCTATTTACACACCTCATTTTTAATTTTAACCCATTAAAAGGATTATTAATGAAAAGAGCCATTTTATTTGTGGACTTAAGACATGTTTGATGGTAATTAATGCTATAAACCACTATTTAATGTTATTTACACACTTAATTAGGATTACTTTGGGGTTTGACTTCTTAGAGGATATTAAATTTCTTTATTTGTAAAAATATAAAGGATAAGGGGTGTAGTCACCATCTTATTAATATAAATAAATGTTGGTTGGTAGATCTCTCTAGTTTACCTCTTTCAAGTGATATTACTCTAGTTTTTATTATTTGATAAAGAACTAATGTTTTACACATCTGAGTAGATCTATATTGAAAATATTATTCATTCCTCTATACATTAAATTTTAAATGTGACTAACATCTATTTGATAGGGAGATATTCCTTCCATGAAATTTATTTTTTGAAATATTGATGGAAATTATTGCAAACTTGAATTTATCAATTGAATTTTTGAAATAAACATTCCAAACGTTTTAAAAAGAAATTTTTTATATTTCTATATATTTTATATTTTTCTTTAATGTTTTATGATCCAGGTTGGATTTTAATTTCAATTACATCACATATCAAGTGTTATTATAATTAATTCAACCATTCGCTAACCTGTGTAGCAGTGGTGAACAAGCTAGCTATAACATAAGGAAATATAATGGACGATAATTTTAAGGGAATAATCAATCTAGTAATTCAAAGTGAAAGAGGGATAAATTTAAGAAGGGGAGTGGCTAGAATAAACCTATGAGATCATTATATTTATAGGGTTTGATTATTCTATTATGTTATGAGTGTAACACCATGTTCTACAAGAAATGGAAATGAACTTATAATCCCATGAAGAATTATCAATATAGAAAACATATACATTATCAATTGTTATACACGTTTGTTAATATATGATCCATGATTATATGTTATTACCTTATATAAAGTGGAAATATTACATATAAAAAACCTAGGAATGTGTTATTAAGATCACAATTAAGGTTGGTTTGAGTCTCCTGATTAGGTCCACCTTATAAAAGATAGATATATTTACAATCAATGATTCATGTATTGGAGGAGAAAAATGAAAAGAATTATGAATTTTATGATATTATTACTATTTAATATACCATTTCTATCACAATTTAATCACATACATTCATATATACATGCGTAGAGATTCAACAAGGGTTCCATCTCAAAATATTTTATTTTTTAATAAAAATTTATACAATATTGGAGAAAGGATATAAAGTGGACTCAATCCCATATTGTTTCATTATAAATGGTAACATGAAAATCTCCTAGGGTTTCATGGATATATATATATATGAATATATACTATATTATAGTTATAATATATTAATTGGTGTATTTAAGGACTTTTATTTATTATTATGGACATAAAGTACATTTTATTTTAAAAATCTAGAGTGTTTACATAATCATAAGATAGTAAAATTAATATTCTTATAGGGTTTGGCCCAGTTTTTATGACGTTTGATTTTTATCCATTCAGTTATTAGGTGTGGTCCTTGGATTAGTGAAACTAAAGAACTAGACACTATCATAGATGCAGTTGTTCGGTAAGCTGATGTATTTCTTGAATACATATTAAGACAGCCTCCAAAAAGAGATACAGAGTCATCAATCAAGATGGTACCAAAGATGAGTATGATATCCTTTTCTTTATAATATATAGATCCGTCAAAGATATAAATGTTGAAGATTTTATTAATTAATTTATAAGTAAAATAGTAATATTTTTACCTAAATAAACATCCCAATCCTTACTAAAATTCTAAATTAGAATGTTACCCTAACCATGGCGTCATCCTCTAACTTCCAAAGGCTATAAAAGAATAATTCATTGGATAACATATTTTTTAGGAGAAAAATTTATATAAACAAAAAACAAGGAAAAAATGGTATCTAATAGACCTATATAATGTAAATTCATAAGAAATAAAATAATAATGAAAAATTGATCAATAACATTTATATAACCTCATACAAAATAAAAAACCCACCAACAATGATGCAAACACCACTACTCACCTCAATTTGACCTATTCTACTATATCTAATATATTAATGTTACACTAAAATCCTATGACATAAGGCCAACGTCATCCACATTCATAGTAAGATGCATATGTGAGTGGATCCAAATTCCAACTATGTGAAAAAAATTAGTTCATATATATTTCATAAAATCATTTCAAACCCATTACAATTTATATAGTCATATAAAAAAATAAATCATAATAACCATAACAATTTTATCATAAAATAAAACCCATTATATAATAAAAATGGATATACACATTTAACTAGGACTCTTTCACCTTTTATTGAAAATTCAATGAGATTAGGATGAGTATGAAGAACTAAAATTTCTCAAGAAACATTATATCTCATGTTTATATTGAAATGATGGATAAAGGGTTTTTGAGATAAAAAAATAATTGTATGAAAATTTTGAGAAATACAAAAAAAATACATAGTTAGATTGATAATGGATATTTATGTTCACTTTCCACTACCTGATAACATTGAATTCATGATCAAAATTCACAACCAATGTAAGATACATGATTTTTCTTAAGGTATGATTTTGTTTTAGTTTTATTTTATGTCTTTTGTTTGGGTCAAATGAGTGTTAACTTAAGTTCATGATAAGTTTAGGGCATGTTCTGGGGGTTTGAGGCCCAAAATAGGAGGGAAAAGGAGTTATATGGACAGGTTTCATTGTTTGCGAATGGTTAATGAGAACTGTGCAGATCATCCCATGTAACCATGACACCATAGACAATGGTTTTTGCATCATTATCAAATATTTAAGCTAACCGTGTGGAATTCATAGGAACCCATTAAAATGGGGTAATTTGGGTCAATAGATCTCACACATTTTTCGAAAAGTTTGGAAAACCATGCGGGTAAATGGCGCAACCCTATAAAGTTGTGAAAGTTACAAAAAATCCATTACTGGGTTTTTAACCCTTACTCAAGATTTCAAACTTTCTTCCCCCATGGAACCACATTGATGAGGAGGAGCTCCCAAGAGCTTCCAAGGGTTATTCTCCCTCATATAATTGTTGATTATAGTTCCTTATATTGCGAATCAAAGATCCAGATATGTCTAATATCTTTATTGCTTCCTCTTTTCGAATAGTGTTTTCGTCTTTATTCCATCTTCTTCCAAATCACTTAAACCATATTTTCCAAATGTGATATAGGATAAAACATCTAGTGGTGGATTAATATAGATATAAGTCCCCTAATGGTAGTGCATTCATCAAAATATTCATGGTAGGTGTTCTACATGATATATCCCATAGTTTTATTTGATATTTTTTTCATTCTTGGCTGTATTTCTTGGTTACTTCTTGTGGTTCTTCTGATCTGCTGATGAGATTTGGTATAATTAATGTATAAATGATGAATGTAAACCCTCATGGTCCCCATGGGACATATAGAGGATTACATTAATTTTATAGGGACACCCATGGGGTGACCCACCACTTTGTGGACATAGAATTAGCTAAGTTTGTTCTAGGTTGTTGTGTGATCATGTAGTGAACTTATATAGCAAGTTGATATTCATAATGGAAGTCCAAGTGAGGTTTTGGTTAATTTTCATTGGGGTAAGAGGCTTGTGAAATATGTTATATATCCCTAAGTGAGTTAGTGAATGAGAAGTGGGGAATATTGTAAATTTATAATGGTAAGTGAAATGGGAAAATATATAAAGGGAATTTCATAAGGGAATTATTTAATATGGTTAGTGAGATAGGCTTGAGAATGATAATTAGAATAAATGGACTAAGTGATGTAAATAGATAATGTGATAATGGGTTATTGAATAATATGATTTACCATGTTGGTTGTTATGTATTATGATTGCTAGATGTATTGGTTGTGTTTGGTTGTGATATGGTTTATATGGGATGAATGGACAGATAACCTTGTGCACATGGCTTGAGGTGTGGGATAAATTATTGAGGATCCTCCCATGGGTTGAGTTGGACTTATTCTCTAACTCCACCCAAAATACACGTGTTAGGGAAGTAGACAATTCTCTATTCCCCTAACGGTTGTATTCCACCCAGACAGAGGCTTCAACGTGAGGATATTGTGATGTTGTGAGTTGTTATCCTTAGTTAGTAAGGGTCTTAATTATTCCCATATGGAAATGATTTTTTCCAAGAATTTTGTTTGATTGATGATGAACTAGTAATGAAAGAGACCCATTGAATTGGCACCTTGGTTAGTATAGCTAAGTATCTATTGTTAACTAGTGGCCCCTGATTTGTCTTTCATTTTCTTGTTATTTATTTATACATGTATGAATTATCGGTTAGACTAGATATTTGTATACACCATTGGTGGTGGTCTACTGATTTGTGCTTACAACCTTCCCGGGCTGCTATTGCGTACCTCAACAGATTTCATTCTTGCTGGTAAAGATAAGGGAAAGGGCCCTATTCTAGGAAGTGGAGTTTGATAGGGGACATGCATGGAAGAGTTTCTAGAGTTGGAGTCAGGACCATTTGGGGGATTCCATTTTTTTTCTTTATTTTGGGATTTTTTTCACATGGCATAGTAGCATGACATGACATATTTATTATTTTTATGGTTTGTACCCAAATTGTGAGATGATTATATATGCATGTTATTGGTTGTTTCTTTTTGTTTCCACTATTTATATTGTGTTCTGTTGTGTATTAATCTATTAAAGAGGGTACAATCTCTTCCCGTGACCTATTAGACCCTCATAACTATCCAGAAACCTCTAGCATACGGGGAGGTATGCTTGAGGTCTTGTGACAACCCAACTCGGTGCATCGATTTAGTGTCACCTGAGGCAGGGATGTTATAATGTGGTATCAGAGGAGTTCATTTCTCATTAATAATATTTAAGGATAGTGGAAATAATATTTCAATAATGTCGGGCCTTTCTAGTGAGCTCATTCCTACAACTAACAAACCCATGTATAGCGGGAAACCCAAGTAACCTTTGGTGGGAATTGTTTTTCTTATTGTGTGTTGTTACATTTGATGATATTTCACCATTGGGTGATTCACATGTGGTGCGATGTGATAGTTTTATAACATTTTTCTCATGGGTGGAATAGAACAAGACGGTGCATTCATACATCATTCTAGAAACATATGTATATTAGTGACATTAATTATAGTAGTCTCACAGTCATGGGATGAGTGTGTGGGACATAGAGGGTAGAATGCATTTGTCTTTCTTAAAAGTGGTGGAAAATTCTTTCCAACAAAACAATAAAAAAGGGTTAAAAGGGGAGAAAAATGTTAAATGATAATTTAGGAATTATACTTGATAAAGGGTGGTATGAGAAATGGTTTTTTGTTGGCTAATTAAGAGCCTTCCTTCATCTCTGTGAATGATTTATAGTTTTTATTCTAAATATTGTGTTTTGAATTGTAGAGAGATGCCTCCATGAAGGTGTGCACCAGTTGGTAGATATGAGGATATTGTTGTGAATGCTCCCCTAGTAGTAGAGAAATAGGATCTGTTGGTTCAAGATAATAGGGAAGAACTATCCATGAGAATCTTTCTCATTTTACGAAGATGATGGAATGAGACCCAGGTGGGTATTTCTAGGTATGTATAAACTGACCATGGAGTTTCAGCTGTAGCACCCTCCAACCATTACTAGAGAGGGTGGGATAGAGGCAACATAGTTTTGGATAGAGTATATCCAAACAATTCTTTATCTGCTAGAGAATCATCTTGAAAAGAGAGTTATGTATACATCCAACACGTTAAGAGGACATGCCAAAAATTGGTGGGATGTTATGGTTTATATGGAGAATGATAAAAGAATGGAATGGAAGGATTTCCATGAAAAGTTTTTGGAACATTAGTACCTAGAAACATTGAGGTGGGAGAAGGATATAGTTTTTATGATTCTAACTCAGGGGGTTTCGTCAGTTGTGGATTATTCGAGATGGTTAACAAATTTCCATAGATTCTTCCCAATGATGGATGAGGATGAGGAAAATATGAAAAAATGCTTCCAAGATGGGCATAGGCATGATATTAGGTCCTAGGTTAACATCTTCCATTTGAATACATTTTTAGATTAACATGACCAAGCCCTTATCTCAGAAGGGAACCTGAAGGGAGATTCAGGGGGTAGACTTGTGGTACTAACTTAGAGAACATGTGGTACAACCTCTGAGGGAAGGAATCCTCATTTTGAAAGTTTCCAATAGGGTAAGAGTTTGAAGAATAGTTAGAATACATAGATAGTTCCTTAGAGTTGTGATCGTGTATTTATTTATATGTGTGGCAGTTTGGGGAACATGCGGGGTCAGTGTCCCCGACACCAGTTGAGTTTCAGTCCTATGGAAGGTTGGGATATATACAAAGATTTTTCTTGAACCCTCGACAACCAGGCATGTACGTGAGTCGGATGAAGATACAGAGTGCAAGTAGGGGATCAATCACCCATATCAAGATGGTAGTTGGAGCTCCACTTGCCATGCCAATAGGGTTTGGTGATTGTGGAATTCTAGGATGAGACTATCTATACCAGTAGAGAAGTGAAATGTGGGGTACTCTAGCTAGATCCTTGGGTAGAGGGACATTCCATCATCATGCAGTTCATTCTACACCTAGAGATGGTTAGGTTGGACCTTTTACCATTTGAGGTAAGATACTTGTAGCTTCCAAAATTTCAAATTCTCTATTTAACACTTGTGACACACCCTATTTTATCTCTACATAGTTCATGACTATGTTGGTCCTAGCTGTGGAACATCTGTGTGGGGGTGTTTTCAATTGATACTCCTCCATTAGGGGTGTTAGTTTAGGATATCACTCAGTGTAGAGGTTGTGCCTTTGATATTGGTGGTTATAAATTTCTATGGAATCTATTTGTTCTCAAGATGTCGGGTTTTGACCTGATTTTAGTCATGGACTAGCTGATACTGTATTAGGACCATATCGATTGTTACAATCATCATTTAATGTTCACATCTCCCGATGGAGAAACTTATGCCTTTCCTAGTGAGTGGGATGTCCGATTAGGACAAACATGGCCAATTTTTTAATAGTTTTAGGAAATCACATCCTAAGTGGCATACCTTATTATTGATAATGGAGAGAGGGAGCAACATTTATTTCCTTTTACAGAGTATTAGTTTCAGGACATGTTTTTGGAGGAATTATCAAGAACGCCATTAAAAAGGGATGTGGAGTTTATAGTTGAGTTGCTTCCCTGAGAAGAGCTAGTTTCTATTCCACCATATCAAATGGTTCCAACAAAACTCTAGGAATTTAAGGTTAAACTAGAAGAGTTGGAGAAAAAAGGATTCATTTTACCTAGTACATTTCCATGGGTTTCACTCGTGCAATTTTCTAATAAGGATGATGGTTCTTTGACGTTATGTATCAATTATGTTGAGTAAATAAGGGTTTTTTATGAATTTTACATTCTTCTATGTTTTGAAAATCACTAACACTCTATCTTATGGAAAATTATATTTTCCATAATTATTATCTTGACAAGGTAAATTTTCTTTCCCCAAAGAAATTTTTTTTCCTTACCTACATCTTCATTTTTCATTTTCTAATTTTTATAAATCTAACTCATTTTATTTTTATGCCTAAAAACCGGTTTCACATCTAAAACATGGGAATCCTATAAATAATTAGATATAGAGTATTCTATTTTTATGTTCTGAATTCAGGTTCCAAATTCTCTGTAATTTAGGTAACGAGCTCTCTAAAATTCAACCTCTGAATTCTATGAAATTTAAGTTCCAAATTCTCCAAAATCCAGACTCCAAATTCTCAGAAATTAAGACTTATAATTTTCTAAAATTCAGACATTGAAATATTTGAAATTATGACAGAAAATTCTCTGAAATTTAGACTCTGAATTCTCTAAAACCGAGAATCCGAAATTCCTTAGAATTTAGACTCCTAATTCCATAGAATTAAAACTCTTAATTCCTTAGAATTCAGACTCTGAATTCCTTATAATTCAGACACTGAATTCCTATGAATTTAGACTCCGAATTCTTTAGAAATCAGTTTCCAAATTCCATATAATTTAGACACTGAATTCATTATAATTCAGACTCTGAATTCCTCAGAATTTAGACTCCAAATTCCTCAAAATTCACAGTCTGAATTTTTTAGAATTCAGATTCGAAATTCATTGGAATTCAGACTCAGAAATATATATAATTCAGGTTCTGAATTCATTGAAAAATAGAATCTGAATATCCATGTATTGTAGTCTCTAAATTATTACATGGTTAGAATCCAAACATTATATTTCCTTATACTCTAAAAATTAGATTTGGTTAAGAAACCGTGTTTTTCTTACACATGTTATAGTTATGAAATGATGTCGTGTAATACGTTTCTAACTAACCATTGTCTGAGTGACACATGTATTGGTCCCTCTAAGATTTAAAGAAAAATATGATTATTGATTGATGGAACCGACCATTGGAGAATTGACTATAAATATGAGATCATTTGAATGAGATAAATATCCTTTGATCACTCTAGAGATTTCATATTGTTGAAGTGATTTATAGAGATAAAGACTCTCATGCCCTACGTGTATTGAACATTTTGTTCAGCTTGCTTCTTGTGACTCTGATTGTTTCTGAGTACAATCAAGGACATTCATGGATAGGAAGATAGAGATGTCAACTACCTTAATTCTCAAGGACTTATAGAGATAGGAAGACATAGGTGACAACTACTGTAATGTTCGAGGGCTTGCAGGGATATCAAGATATATTCTGATATTCCTAATGAGGGGTTACTCTGGTGAGGGTAAGATAGACTTTCTTGAAAGTATAAATCAAGGGACCTTTATCCAAGGTTGTTAGATACCCTAACTTTGGGTTAAATTCTTTCATACATGTTACTAGTTTTTTTTCAAGTTTATTTCTGCTATATTTTGAAAAAAATAAGAAAGTATAACCATATTATAATTTATTATACTTTTGTATACTCTAATAATTAAGATTCTATATGCTTTAAGGTAGAATATTTTTCTTGTAAACTTCACTTCGGTTTAATTTCTTGAAACACATTTCTGAAACCAAGAAAATTCGTGGAACTAAAAGAGGTATTTTGAATTTACCTTGTCTAACCCTATTAAACATAGTTTTCCATAAGATTAAAAATAAAAGTTTTTAAACATACAATTCACCCCCTCTTGTAATTGAGAACCTATATTCATATTGTGATTTGACAATTAGTATCAGAGGTAGGTATCTAAAATAGTTATATTCACATATAAGTTTTTCTTGATCATGTTTTTATTATTCTAAATTTTTCGTTACATAGGAATATTTTTTGATCTTTGTTTACAAACATTTAATATTAACAAGTTTTTGTTGATATATATATTATTTTAGAATGGAAGGAATGAATGTTCGTTAGATTGATAATATAAATCATAATAGACCACCAATATTTTATGGGAATCATTACGAATATTAGAGAGATTGTATAAAGAATTTATTTATTAATACTGGAGTGGAAAAATTTGTTATGATTACTAGAGATTACCAGATTCCTGATAAAGAAGTCATAAATATTAATAATAAAGAAAAATCAGAAAATCAATTAAACTATAGGGTACACAGTACGTTTTTGTGTTCCATGACCTGGAATACATATAGTCATATTTCTTCATGCAAAGCTGCAAATTGTATCTGAAAGAAACTGGATGTTACACATTTTGGTACATCTAAAGTTATCAAGACTAGAAGAGACATTATTAGATAAGAGTATCATTGATTTATATTTCCCTATGGAGAACCATTATGAAAGGTGCGATAATGGTTTATGACTATTATTAACAATTTACAATCTATGGGTGAGAATAGTTTAGATGATGAAGCTATTGTGGACAAGATTATAGATATCATTCATAATTAGTGGGAATATAAGAGAACAACAATTTAGAAGAATAGTAAAGTATCCCAAATTACTCTTGATGAACTATTTGGAACTATTATTTAACATGAAACATGATTGAAAAGAGATGCTGATATGAATAAGAAGAAAGATGGAAATGGAATTGTGGCCTTTACTACTACTAAAGCTAAAACTCATGAAATGGTTATAAGATCCAAGTCTAAAAAAGTTACTGTTATATCTGAATCTGGTGAAATAGAACATTATGAGAATGAACTAGCTAATATTTATCTAAGGATGAAAAAGGTATTTGGAAAGGAATACTTTCAGTATATATTTAAGAAGAAAGAAAGAAAAGAAAACAAAGACTTGGAAGTCACTTGTTATGATTGCAAAAGGGCAGGGCATATAAGGCCAGATAGTCCTCTGCTTAAGAAAATGGATAGAAATGAAAATAATTCTGATAGATATAGAAATAAGTACTACAAGGATAAATCGAAGAATGTTTTGAAAGCTAATGACACTTGAAGTGCCAGTCGTAGTGAATCTTCTGATGAATCCTCAGAGTATGAATCTTCTGGTCAGAAGAATCATGGTCTACTATCCAAATTACACATTGAAAATCATTTTCTAATGGACAAGGTACAAAATTCAGAATCTATTAATAATGTATCCTTCAGTGAAAATTACACTGATAATAAATATTATGAATATTCAGATGATTAATTTTCTTCTGATGAAGATAATACATTACCTTCTTATGAAGAAGTGTCTAGATTTTCTATAATTATTGAGAATGAAAACTCAAAACTAAAAAAAATACTAATAATGAAAATTCTAGAATTTCTATTCTAACCAAATAATTATCATATCTTTCTAAAGATCTTGATAATTAAACTTTTGGATTAGAAACTATTTCCAAAAACATTTAGAAAGTTAATTCTGAGAAGGATAAACATTCTAAGGATCTTCAAAATCAAATTTCTATGAAAAATATTTTAGAGACTAACTCATGTTCTAAAAATAATGTTTTTGAGGATAAAAACATGGTTATTAAACTAAATTCAGAAATATTTTCCTTGAGGAAGTGTTTTACAAACTTTTCTCAAGTAAGCAAAACTCTGATAGGATGTATTCTCAAATACAACTTATAATGAATTGTTCTGGTTTTGGTTATACCCATTATAATCCGGTTTTTAGTAATAGCTATTTTGTTTCTCAATGTGATCTGTTCATCACTAAATGCTTATGTGGTGAACATTTGGTGAAAATCGTTCTTTAGACAAATCCCAGACATTAGGTTTTCATAATGCTTATTTTTCTAAGAAAATGTGGATTCCTAAAATATTTCGTTATGAAATTTCTATATAAAAAGAAAATTGGATTTAAAAAGTATAACACTCTAATTTTCAGAAAAATAAAGATAATACCAACAAAAATACATGTTAGATGGATATTGGATGTTCCCAGCATATGAATGGTAACAAAAACATCTTTGAAAAGATTATCAAGACGAAAGGAGGAAAAGTAAATTTCAGAGATAATTCTCAGGGGGAAATTATAGGTATATGTAACCTTGTTCTTCTTGGAAAAAAATTGATTTCAAAGATTTTATTTGTTAATGGTATTAGGCACAACCTCATTAGCATAATTAAATTATGTGATAAAGGTTACCTTGTGAATTTTAGGAATGATATGTTCTTAGTAAACAATTCCAAGGAAGTGTTTATTATTTCTGCCCACAAGCAAGTGAATGTATACACACTAAACATAGAAGACTGTAGGAACCAAGATGTACCTTGCCTGAGTGCAGTGGAAAATAAATCTTGGTTATGACATAAAAGTTTAGGTCACTCTAACCATAGGAACTTATGCAAACTCTCTAAAAAAAATAATTGTTAAGGATCTATCAGAGCATATATTTGATTCTTCAAGAGTTTGTGACTTTTGTCAATATGGAAAGAAACATAAATCAAGTTTTAAATAAATCAGTGAAGTATCAACTATTGATGAATTATAGTTAGTGCATATGGATCTTTTTGGACCAACAAAAACTGGAAGAATTTGAGGAAAATATTATGTATTTTTCTCAGTTGATGATTACACTATATTTACGTGGGTATATTTTCTAGCAAATAAATCTGATGATTTTTCTTATTTCAAAATTTTTAGAGCCCAAGTTAAAAACGAGAAAACCCTTCTAATGATAAATATTCATTGTGATCATTGAGGAGAATTTAAAAATTATGATTTTGAATATTTTTTATTAAAAAAGGTATTAATCATATCTTCTCAACACCAAGAACTCCTCAATAATATGGTGTTGTTGAAATAAGAAATTAAATTCTTCAAGAGATTACAAGAACCCTGTTGAGTGAATATTCTTTAAATAAGAATTTTTCAGATAAAGCTGTAAGTACTACTTGTTATACTATAAATATAGTTTTTATTAGACATTTTCTTAATAAAAACCCATACAAAATATGGAACGATAGAAAACCTAGACTTTCCTACTTCAAGGTATTTGGTTGGAAATTATTTATTCTGAATAATAAAGATAATTTACATAAATTCCCACCCAAATCCGATGAAGGAATTTTATTAGGCTACTACACAACTTCTAAGTCTTATAGAGTTTTTAATAAAAATACTTGTACGGTTGAAGGAATAGTACTTATTAAGTTTGATGAAATTGATCCTTTTGTTTTTAAACAACACCAACCAACATCTTCGGACGTTTTTTAAAAAATTGATTATTAAACCTTGAAGGAAGATCCTTCAGATAATGAAAATGTTCAAGAAAATATTTTTGAAGCATTTAACCCAGAATATTTCCTACCACATGTTGATGAACTCATATTACAAAACTGGAATCAGATGTTTCTTCAGAATCATCCCAGTGATAGTATCATTGCTGATGTGAATCAACCCGTAAGGTCTAGAAGTCCCATATGAAATGAAGAAGGCAATCTATCATTACTTTCCCAATTAGAACCAAAAAGCACTGATGAAGCTTTAAGTTATGATTATTGGATGAAATCAATGTGGGGTGAGCTAAATGAATTTGAATGGAATAAAGTTAAGAACTTGGTTGAAAGACCAATGGAAACTTCTATTATTGGAGTAAAATGGGACTTCAGAAAAAAGTGTGATGAAAATTGAATCATTGTAAGAAATAAAGCTATATTAGTTGTTAATGGATATAATCAACAAGAAGGAATAGACTATGAATAATCCTACACTCCATTAGCTATACTTGAATCCATTCGTATATTACAATCCTTTGTAAAATTTTTTAATTTCAAACATTTTCAAATATATGTAAAATGTGATTTTCTTAATAGATATGTTTAAAAGGATGTTTTTGTTGAAAAAAATCATGGTTATGAAGAAATAAAACATCATGAACATGTTTTCAAACATACCACAACATTAGATGGACTTAAACAAGATACTAGATCCTGATATGATATACTTAAAGGTTTTTTATACAAAAAAATTATGTTTAGGAAAATGATGATCCAACCCTTTTTATAATGAAAGTTAAGAAATATGTGTTAATTGTTCAAATATATGTCGATGAAATTTTATTTAATTAAACATAGAAATAATTAACCGATTCGTTTTCGAAACTAATGAAATCTAAGTTTTAAATGAGTATGATGGGTAAGATAGCATTTTTCTAAGGTTTTCAAATTTCACAAAAACCAGAAGGAACTTATATATCCCAACATAAGTATATTAAATATATTTTTAAAAATTATGGTTATGAAAATGATAATAGTAGAAGTATTTCTATTGGTTCATCAAACACTTTTGATATTGATGAAACTGTTAAACTAGTAGATCACACATAATTTATAGGTATGATAAGAAGTTTACTATATAAGACATCTATTCATCTAGAGTTAATTTTTTCAGTATGATTATATGCAAGATATCAATCCAATGTAATCTCATTTAAATGCAGTGAATTTTTTTTCTATTTAAAGGGAACTATGGATTTAGGTCTCTTATATACTTATGAAAATGATTTTGAATTAAATTATATTTCAGATGCTGAATTTGGTGGATGTAGAATGGATATAAAAAGAACATATGGAACTTGTCATTTCTTATGAGATTTATTAGTTTCTTGGTCATGAAAAAATCAACACTAAGTAGTACTATCCACTGCTGGAGCTGAATATGTAGCACCTGAAAGTTGTTGTGCCCATGTGTTATGGATACTAGACACACTCACAGACTATGGTATGAGTTTCACCAGAATACAAATATTGTGTGATAACACTAGTTTCATATACCTCAGTAAAAACCCTAAACATCACTGACGTGAAGAGCGCATAGATATTGGGCACCACTTTCTTAGGGATCACACACAAAAATGGGATATCATTCTTCAATTTTTTGGAACACAAGATCCACTTGCTGATATTTTCGCAAAATATTTACCTTCTGATAGATTTTAATATATTAAATAGATGTTAGGAATAATATCCATATGGTAATATTCCATATTATCTTCTTGTTGAAACCTATATCCTTATAGTCTAAGCTAATTTTTTTTGGGGGAGTATATTTTCTTGTTATCCAAATTTGTTTCCCATCTTTCAAAATTTTCGAAATCAAAATATTTGTAATCAAAAGTTTTGTAATCAAAATTTTTGTAATCAAATTTTCTGTAATAAAAATTTATGTAATAAAAATTTTCATAATCCAAATTTTTGTAATCAAAATTTTCGTAATTAAAATTCTTAATAATCAAAACTTTCTTAATAACTTTATCTTAAGAAAATTTTCCAGTGTAGAAATTTCATCAAGAAGAATTTTCCTCATTACAGATAATTTTCTGAGCAACCTGAATGGTATTTTTCCTTTATTAGATTTTTTTAATTATCTTCTTACATGTTTGTATTTTAATTATATTTAAGAAAAATTTTCGGATTCACTTTTCCTTAAATTCAATTTTTTTTAAAAACCTCCGAAGATTGGAACCTACCAAATTCTTTCTTCGGTTATCATCTCAACTGTTAGATCTGAATACGAGTATTTACATCATTGGATCTCTTCGGGAAGATGAACCATCACCTAAAATGACTATATAAGGACCCCTGATGCTTTTCCCACATCAACATTCAACGATTTGGTGTGGTGAAGCCTTGCTCCTCTACATATGGTCATTCTGAATCTTCATGTTTTCCTGAATTCTGAATGTCTGTAGAAGCTTCTCCTTAGAAACAAATGTTGATAGTAATGGAAATTTCGGAATTGAAGTTATATAAAGAAATGATAGTCTATCCGAAATTATAAACTATGTATGATTCTATATCTTGAAAAATATCAAGTTGAATGGCTGGGAGAGCATATGTTTATCCAAACTAAAGACAAAGGATCCAGTTTATCTAGATTTTTTGAAATAATTCTATGAATATGTATGTTTCTTAAATGAAAGAGATAGAGACATGTTTTTTAAGAGCTATGGAAAGACATATTCTCTTTCCTAAAGTAAGACTTCTAATCTAATTTGAATTCTGTATGAGGGTGACGTAGAGTTATACACACACAAGCTACCAGATATATCATGATCTTTTAATTAAGATAAATCTATAGAATTTCATGGTCTTTTATTGGTGAAGACTCTAAATATTATCCATCTCTCTAAAAACCTTTAGATTCTTGAATTATGGGTTCACAGTTTTATCATTCCGAGAAAACCG
The DNA here is from genome assembly GCA_963277665.1 of Viscum album. Taxonomy (NCBI): domain Eukaryota; kingdom Viridiplantae; phylum Streptophyta; class Magnoliopsida; order Santalales; family Viscaceae; genus Viscum; species Viscum album. The sequence continues at coordinate 1,224,256,359 of OY728142.1, read as the reverse complement.
GATAAGGACACCCTAAAGGAAAGTGACATATATATTATGGATTTCTTGGTGAACCTCAGGAAGATAAATTTGGTCAAGTATATCTTGATTACCATCATGAACATTAAAAATGGAACTCTAAAAATGTTAAATCATTATGTATCCATCTACTATTTCCAAAATCATAATTATTTTTCTAGAATAATTCAAAATCCCCTGTAGTTTTAAGCCAAGAAATTACAAGGTAATTATGCTTAGTAATGAAACACTGATAAAGATGAAGGGTGGATTCTATAATGATTCCAAAGAATTTTATGTGTTATTGGAATGATAAATATAAGCCCTATTAAAGAAACCAAAAGTGGATGAGACTTCTAAGATGTGTGGAAAGAAGTAGAAGGTGAAGAAACCATAAGAGAAAGAAAAAACTCATGCTGTTAAGGAAACTCAACTTGCACCACCCAAAACATAGGGCAAAAAGACTTACCCGAATGATTTGGTGACCATGTGGAGAGAGGAAAAGAAGAATAATAAGGGGAGCCTAGTTTTGGATTATACCCCTACGAATAAAAAGATTTAAAGTTGAAGGCTGCTGAAAATCATGAGAAGTAAGAGAAAGAAAAGAAGCAGAGGAAGAATATGTCAGAGACTGAGATAATTCAATCTCTTCTCAATGTTTCTGAGAAACCTTCTCAACCACACTGGGTACCCGAATAGTTTCTGCGAGAATCTCTTCTAGTAACTTCATGAAAGAAGATAGTGATTCCAGAACCACGAGAAGAAGAAGAAGTGGAAGAATAATAAGTGGAATAATTAAAAGAGGATGGAAGTGGTGATACTGATGATATGATAAGTCACGTGGAGGAATTTCATGAGAAATTTATCCCCTCTAAAAAATTTCCCATCTGAATTCCAAAGCCAAATCATCAAAACTTTCTACACCTAGAAAGGAATAAAATGGTCAATAAGAAGTTAATAAACCATGTGAAGAAAATGGTATCAACCATGACTTCATTCAACAAGAGGATCATGTGGTCGATGCCAAGAAAGAATACCTTGAGGAAGAAACATTGTTCAACTATCAGATAGTGAAAATGAATGGCCCAAAGAACAAGAGATCATTTCGAGATCTGATAATGGAAAAAGGTGTCGGTTGATACACCTTGAAAATATTTACTAAAAAAGAATGATGTTGGTGGTTCGTCGAAAAGGAAAGATGAAGAGATTGATAAATAATCCTCACCAACCAAAAATTCCTATTCAGAATCATCCTCCCTTGGACATGATTTTGTGTTACAATCATTGAAAAAGTTGGTTGACACCATTCCCTTGTTTGTGAGTATAGAATCAAGATTCTAGATGCTTCATCATTTGATTAAACAGAAATCAGATTCAGTTTCTAAGCATATGGATATGTTTTTCACACTTGAGGATGATTTCTAAACATTTTATATCAGGTATGATGCTCTTAGGTTGTCATGGAAGGAAATCACCAAGCATTCAAAAAAGGAAATCAAAGAGATGGGAATCCTTGATGATTTTCAAGATAGATTGAAGGATTATTTTGACACTAAATATTGAAAATTAAAAGATATTAGTATATGTTTTGAGGAAAACATCTGTCTCAAATAGTCAACTCGGAAGCAAGAATTCAATGATTTGAATGGGAAGCTTAATTCAATGGCTATGAATTAGAAGAGAGAAAGGGATCTCAGAATAGATCTTGAAGAATAGAATGTTATGCAAGAATATATTTTGATGGTTATTGAATATATTCTTATGAATCCCGATGATCGGTTCAAATCCACATGGAAGAAAAAGGAAGATCAGAATCAGTTGGTCAATCTTGTGGAAGAATATCACAAGGAGACTAAGAAGCTGAAAACCATTGTGAAGAAGTTAATGATGAAGGATAATAAAGGATAATTTTCCCAATCTGATCTTTTTTTATATTTCCTTCAATATACATATCCTTTAAATATTAACAAAATTCTCATTCCTCCTCATATATTTTGTTATTTAGTACTAATATTTTAGGTACCAATTTTTTTTCCCATTACCTTAATTCCTTTTTGAAAATCACAAAGGGGGAGAAAAGAATGAAAAGAATAATACTAAGTAAGGAATTGAATCCCCTTTATAAGGGGGAGTCTATCTAAGGAGGAGTTTCAACAAAAATTATTTACTTAAATAGGAAAAAGAAAAATATATTTAAGGAAATTAGGAATACAATCCATAGGGATTTCAAAACCTAAGTGGGATTTAGTCATATTTATCATGATCCATATGTAAAGGGAGATAAGTTTTTATTTACAAATTCATAATGAAAAATTCAAAGTCCTTATATTCTTTTTCATAAGGATGTTTTTGTTTTCCAAAAAGGGGTAGATTTTGGAGCCGATAAGGATTCTTTATGAATTTTACATTCCTCTATGTTTTGAAAATCACAAACACTCTATCTTAAGGAAAATTATATTTTCACAAAGAATTATATTTATAAGGAAAATTTTCATTCCCCAAGGAAATTTTATCCTAACCTATGTTTTCATTGTTCATTTTATTGTTATTCTAAATCTGACTCATTTTCTTTCCTAAGTATAAAATTTAGTTTCACATATAAAACATCAGAATCCTATAAATACTTAGATATAGAGAATTCTATTTTCATGTTTTGAATTTAGGTTCCGAATTCTTTGAAATTTAGGTTCTGAATTCCTTGAAATTCAGACTCTGATTTCTCTAAAATTCAGGTTCTGAATTCTCTGAAATTTGGACTCCTAATTCTCTGAAATTCAGACTCCAAATTCTATGAAATTCAGACTCTGAATTCTCTGAAATTCAAACATCGAATTCATTGAAATTTAGACTCTGAATTATCTGATATCCAGACTCCGAATTACATAGAATTCCAACTCCAAATTCCATAGAATTTAGAACCCTAATTCTTTAGAATTCAAAGTACAAATTCCTTGGAATTTAGAATCCGAATTACATAGAATTTCAACTCTAAATTCCTTAGAATTCGGACTCCAAATTCCATATAATTCATACTCCAAATTCCTCATAATTTGGACTCTGAATTCCACAAAATCCAGACTCTGAATTATTTAGAATTCAGATTCTCAATTCAGTAGAATTCATATTGTGAAATCTATAGAATTCAGGTTCTGAATTATTTCGAAAACAGAATCTGAATATCCATGTATTATATTCTCTGAATGATTATTTGGTTAGACTATGAACATTATTTTTCCTTTGACTCCAAAAATTTGGTTATTTTAAGCAAAAATATTTTTCTTACAGTTGTTATAGTTATGAAATGATGTTATGAAATCTGTTTCTAACTAACCATTGTTTGAGTGACACATTTACAGGTCCCTATGTGATTCAAGAAAAAATATGACCATTGGAGGAGGGAACCTACCATTGGATAAATTCCTATAAATATGATCTCATTTGAATGATCTCAAGATCTATTGATCACTATAGAGATTTGATGTTGTTGAAGTTATTTCAAGAGAGAGAGACTCTCATGTCTTGTGGGTACTAAACATCATGTTTAGCTTTCTTCATGAAAACCCAATTGTTGCTAAGTACTATTGAGTACTTTCATGGATATGAAGACAGATGTGCCGACTACCTTAATGATCAAGGAATTTCGGGGATATAAAGACAGAGGTGCCAAATACCATAAAGTTTGAGGGCTTGTGGGGATAGTAAGATAGATTATGACCTTCCTATTAGGGTCTTACCCTGGTGTGGGTGAGACAAAATTTCTTGAAATTATAAATCATGGGACCTCTAACCAAGGTTTTTGGATACCCTACTCTTTGGGTTAAAAGATTTCATATGTGTTACTTGTTTTGTTTCAAGTTTATTTCTACAGTATTTTGACAAAGGAAGAAAGTATAACCTTATTATACTTTCTTATACTTTTGTATAATCTGATAAGTAAGATTATATAAGCTTTAAGGTAGAATATTTTTCTTGTAAACATTCCTTATGTTTCATTTACTGAACCACATTTTCAGATCCTATAATGTTTGCAGAATTAAAAGAGGTATTGTGAACTTACCTTGTTTAGCCTTGTTAAACATAGTTTTCCTTAAGATAAAAAAATGTTCTTAAACATAGAATTTACCCCCTCTTGTAATTGAGCATCTGCATTAATATTTCTATCCTATAGATTTTATGGAGTAGAATCAGAAGAAGGTTAAGAATCGATACCTTATTCCAAGAATTGATGACTTATATGACCAACTGAGGGGTGAATTAGTGTTCTCCGATATTGATTTAAGATCAAGATATCATCAACTGAGGGTGGGACCTTATGACGTACCAAATACAACTTTTTGAAGAAGGTACATGTTTTATGAATTTTTGGTGATGCTTTTCCATTTGACCAATGTGTCGACTGTGTTTATGGTTCTAATGAATCAGATATTTCACCCTTATCTAGATTATTATATGGTATTACTTTTTGATGAAATCATGGTGTACTAATAAAATATTTATAATCATCCCAAACATATTGAAATCATCTTGAGTACACTTAGAGAGCATATTCTCTACCCCAAGCTATCAAAATGTTAGTTCTGGATTGATAAAGTGAATTTCTTTTGGCACATCATTTCTGATTCAAGTGTTTTAGTACATCCAGATATGGTGTAGGATATGATGTCTTGGGAGAAACCTTAGAATGTTTTTGATGTTTGGAGTTTTCTTCATTTGGCAGGTTATTACTAGAGGTTCATTATGGATTTCTATCGTTTGAAAAAAAAATCTCAAGATTAACCAAGAAGGTGTTAAGATTGAGTGGTCAGAGGCATGTGAGACATGTTTTCACGATTTAAAGAAGTGGTTGACTACAACACTAATTCTGATCTTACCTGAACATTGTCAGAGGTACACCTTATTCGGTGATGAATCTAGTGTTTGATTTAGGGTAGTGTTGATGCATGATGATAAGGTTATAGAATATGGGTCAATATAGTTGAAGACTGATGAAATAAATTACCCTACATATGATCTTGAGCTAGATGTTGTGGTTTATTACTTAAATTTTTGGAGGCATTACTTATTGGGATAATGATTCTGGGTGTTTACTGATCACCAAATTTTAAAATAAATATTCTCTTAGAGGGATTTGAATCTTCATGAGTGAATGTGGGTTGATTACCTGTAATACTTTGTTTTGGAGTTGGATTACACACCAGGAGGAGGTAATAGTGTTGTAGATGCTCTGAACTGAAATACATAGACTTAGGTGGTCCAGGAATCCAAATTTAAGTGGACGATGAATGAATTATTTGCTAAGATGCACTTATAGGTGCAGTATAGGCATGATAAAATGTCCCTTATGCCTATATAATCCGAGTCTACTCTTTTGAGCCGGGTCAAGGAGAGGCAGCTTGAGGATCTAGAGTGTTTTTCTATGAAGGGAAGTCTTAAAGGTGGGAAGTCACCTACTAGTTATGATGTTGGTGCTGATGTAATTGTCTATGTTTAGGGATGTGTTGTAGTACGGGTGGGTTCACACAATTAGTTGATGTTCAAGTTCCACTCCTCAAATTGGGAAGTGCATCCTTGCTCGACTAAAATTTGTTGTGATCTTAATCAGCAATATTGGTGGCTGAGAATGAAGAAATATGTTGTGGATTTTGTGTAATGATTCCTTACATGTCAACCATTGAAGGCTGAGCATCAGTGTCTTGGTGAGTTGTTACATTCATTTCCCATTCCATAATGGAAGTGGAATGGTGTAATGGTGGACCTCGTAGTGCATCTTATGTGGATGATTCAAAAGAATGATGTAATTTGGGTAATTTTGGATCAGTTGACTAAAGTAGATCATTTATTTACAATCCTAAAAACTTATACAGTTGACCAGTTGGGTGAGCTATATGTTCAAGAGATAGTGTGGCTACATGGTGTGTTGAGAACCATGGTTTCAGATCGTGATACAAATTTCAAATTGCACGATTAACAGAGGAAACAGAAGGCACATCACAACCATTTTTTGAGTATGGATTATCATTCATAGATGGATGGGTAGTTAGTGTATAAAATCTAGGTATTGGAAGACATTTTGAGGTCTTGAATTCTGTATTTATATGGTTTGTGGGAAAACAACTAACCGCATGTTGATTTTTATTACAACAATAGTTTCCAAGATACAATTTAGATGGTTCCTCTTGAGGTACTCTATGGAAGATCATGTAGATCTCCATTGGGTTTTTTATAATCTTTGGAGTCTGAGATGTTAGGACCATGTCTCATTTATGAGACATCTGAGATGGTTCGATTGATTCATAAGTGTATGAAAAAACACAGAGTAGGAAGAAGTCATATGCATATCTGCATCGCATCCCTCTCGAGTTCATGGTTGGTGATAAAGTGTTTATTCAGGTGTCACCAAGGTTGTGTCACCATCATATTTATAGATAGGGTTTGTTAGTTTCCAAGTATGTGGGGATGTTTGAGATCATGGAGTGGATCAAACTGTTGGATTACCAATTGGATATTCCATAATGGTATAGTAGAATACAAGGTGATTTTCAAGATTCAAAACATCAAAAGTATCATCTTGATCCTTCTCATGTGTGAAATGATGATGATGTTGAAATCAAGCCTCATGCATCTTTGGAGGAGCATCTAGTTTATATTGTGGACCATATTGAGAAGATCATAGAGGGAAATGATGTACCTTTTCTTTCTATTCAATGGAATCATGGAAATGACCAGGAAGAATCTTGGGAGTGAGAATCAGATATACGAGCCCAGTGGCCTGATCTATTTTTCTTTGAAAACCTATTGATTAAAGAGAAGAGAGACTTAGGGATACGCCTCCATATGGTGGTGAGGTTGTAAGATCTAGTATTTCTATTAATGAATGTTTTTGTTTATGTTTCAGTTTAAGTATTTTATTATGGTCAAATGAGTGTTTCCCTAAGTTCATGAGATGAGTCAGGGGTGTTTCTAGTGTTTGGGGCACAAAATATTAGGAAAAATGAGTATTTTAGGCATGTGGCATGGTTTGCGCTCGGTTAGTGAAAAACTGTGTGGATCATCCCAGGTAACTGTCAAACACTGGAAAGAGGCTTCTGCACAGTTATCACATGGTTAATCTAACCATATAAAATTACTAGGAAACTTTTTGAAGGGGTGATTTTTTTGATAGTATCTCTCACAAGGTTTTAGCATAGTTTGGAAAACCATGTGGGTAAACCGTGCATCCTAGTAAAGTTGAGAAATTTTAAAAAAATACATTTCGAGATTTTTGACCCAAAAATGAGGTTTCCTCCTTTCTTACCCCTTGCAAACCTAGTGAAATGTATGATCTCTCGAGAGATTATATGGGAGATTCTCCCTCATCTCTAGGTTGTTTTGAGTGTTTGCAGTTGCGAATGAATGATCTAGGTACGTCCAATCTCCAACCTGCTTCTACTTCTCTATTAGGTTTTGCATCATGATTACATATCCTTAAAAATCTCTAAAAAAATATTTTCATGGTGATATCTAGGATAAATATTCAAGAGGTGGTTTAATCCAAATATAAGGCCGCATTTGGGAGTGATTTCATCAACATATTCAAGGTATGTAGTTTATAAGTTATACACCATAGTTTCGTTTGAGATTTGTACATGCCTGGGTTTATTTCATGGTAACCCCTAGTTTTTATTTTGATCATTTGATGAGGTTTTTTATAATGATTTTCTAAATGATGAATGTAAACCCTTATGATCTCTATGGGACACCTAGAGGATGACTTGACCTTTGTAGGGCCGCCCATGGGGTGCACTGATACATTCTAGACTAATAATTATCAATGTAAGTTCTAGGTTCTTGTGTGATCACATAGATCCTTTGTTGAGTATGTTGACATTCATAATGGAATTCCAAGTGAGGTATTGGTTATTAGTGGTTGGGGTAAGAGGCTTATGAAATATGTTGGATATGAAAAAGTGTGTTAGTGCATGTGAAGTGGTGAATATTCTAAATCGATAATGTTATTTGAAATGGGAAAATATGATTAATGGAGTTTTATAAAAGAATTATTGAATATTTTTATTGATTTAGGATTGAGAATGAGAAATGGGGGTAAATGAGATTAGTGATGTAAATGGAAAATTTGATAATGGGTTATGGAACAATATGATTTACCATGTCTTTTGTTATTGTTTATGACTTCTAGATGTACTGGTTGTGTTTATTTGTGATATGGTTTCTATGCGATGAATAGATGGATACACATGTGCACATTTCATGAGGTGTGAGATAAAGGATAGAGGCTCCTCCCACGGGTTGATTTGGGCTGATGGTCTGACTACACCAACAATTCATGGGTTAGGTAAGGGGGCATAGCTCTCTTACTCTAAGGGTTTCATTCCACATAGGCTGAGGCTTCAAGGTGAGGATATTGTGATATTGTGATATATTATACCCCATGAGTTAGGGACTTACTTATTCCCTTATGAAAATTAATTTTTTCTATGAACCATGTTTGATTGATGATGAACAAGTAATGAAAGCGACCTAATGAATTGGAACCGTGGTTGGTATAGCTATGTACATATTTTTAACTAGTGGCCTCTGATTATTCATTAATTTTATTGTTATTTATTTATACTTTCATGCACTATCTATTAGACTTGATATTTGTAGACATCGTTGATGGTGGCTTACTATGTTGTACTCACACCTTTCACATGCCATCCATGGGTACTTGAGCATATTTCATGATTGTAGGGAAAGATAAGGGAAATGGTCCTATGATAGGATGTTATGTTTTACATGTGAAAAAGATTGATGAGGTTCCATACATGGAGTTCAGACCATTTTGGAGATTCCACAGTTTGTATTTATGATTGGTTTTTAACTTTCCATTTTAGCATGACATGATATATTTACTACTTCTTATGGTTTGTACCCAATTAATAAGATGTTTGACTATGCATGAAATTAGTTGTTTTCTTTTGTTTTCGCTATCTATAATGTGTTATGCTGTGGATTAATCTAGTAAAAGGGTATAGTATCTCCACATGACCTATTAGACCCTCCCTACTAGTTGGAAACCTCTGGTGTATGGGTAGGCATGCTTGAGGTCATGTGACGACCCAACATGGTGCTTCAATGTAGTGGCACCTTGTTCAGGGACGTTACAACCAACATGAGTTTGAAGTCACCAAATCATTTTACATTAATTCATATTTCACTATTATTCTCAAGATATCTCCAATACACACCTACTAATCTCCATTTTAACCTTACTATGGACTTAAAGACATCATTTATAAACATAAATTTCATCCCCCAAATGATTCAATCTGATCATAATTGAGTCTTATTATTTACCCCATAACCACGTACATGCAATTATATCCCTCATAAATATTTTTTATCCTGATAAATATTACAAGATAATAAATTAACCAACCTTAGAAAAGGTGAGTATAAAAAAAGATTATTAAAATGAGTTCTCCAAATAGTGTGACATGAATTTAAAAAAAGAAGAAGTATGATAATAGATTACTATTATAAATTAACTATTAGAATATTAATCAAGTATAAATAAATATTAAACACAATTTTCCTCTCATTAATGATTTTTTATCTAGGTAAAAGGGTTGGAATTGTCACCAGCTAATTCCATGAAAAAATTACAAGGGTCAGAGATGGAACCAAGTGTAATACTATAATTACACCTCTAAAATGACACTAGTTGGAGACTTTCAAAAATGGTATAAGTATTAAAAATTAGTAGCATTACAATATGAGAAACCCTAAAGACTATAAAATAAATGAAAATTTTTATCCATGAACAATAAATAATTTATGATAAATAGATATCATAATAAGGCGTAATTCATGAATTTCATACAATAATGTCAAAATATTTGACAACTATATCAATTAGAAAAACACTGAATCCCAAAAATCTAATAAAATCCTTGAAACCCACATATTATAATGGTACATGAAACAATACCAAATCATAAATCCATTAATATCAACCTTTGTCAATAAAATACCAGAACCTATAAAAAATACATAAACACTATATTTAAATTAGGTGTGAGTATATCAATATACCCAATTTTCCAACCCATAAGGGAGACAAACTATGTCAATATTTTTCATAACAAATAATCAAATAGTAATATCATAATGTATAATCACATTCTTACCATTAGAAAACCACCAAGGTAAATCTATTCTAATTACTATATTGTGAACTATATTACCTTTAGACCTTTTCAGATACTACTAATGAATATTTTACATTAAAAAAATCAACACATACCCATTTATATTTATAATATATTAAATCATTTCACTCCTAATATAATAAAAAAATCACTCCCTAAATCAAAGAAAATTAATAATATAACATATTCCCTAAAATATTTAGAAGCTCCCCTAAAACCAACTCCTAAAATATATTTTCCACATCTCAAACATATAACATCATATACACACCCACTACCATTATCATGCTACAACCACATCCATGAAGGATATAAAAAATAACATATCTAATCCATATCAAATATATATGACGTAATGGTCTGAGAGAGGGAATACTATTTTAATCACATTACCAGTCCACTATATAATCCTAAAGTTCTCTTTCACCCAAGAATTCTCCTCTAATTTGGTGGTTTCATTTTGAATGGTATTTCCTTAACTAAAATATCATCTAAAAATAATTAGTAACTTATTTAATTACATAAAAATAAATATGTCACTTAGAGAAGGGATTATTTCAATACTCATGTAAGAATAATCAATAATAATATTATCTTCATCATCAATGTCATAAAAAAAAATAAATATAATCATCTTATAATTAAAATCTATGAAAAAGATATGGTATTTATTCCAAAAATCACAAAACTGAAATTAACATATGAATACACCTCTAGGGATAACTATAAACACATTATCATCCTTAATTAAACACCAACACCATCATCTCGATATCCAACTTTGAAATTTATCTTTATTGGCCAATAATCTGCATCCACAATTGTTTATTAATCGAAGGTTAATATAGTCTCATATACAATTGGGTATTTTTTCTTGATTTTAAAAATATTTCTAAATTTCCTCCCACCTAATGAGTAATTAAACATTATCTGCACTGTATATTTAGAATTCATTATAATAAAGACTATAAATATAATAATGTGTGTTGTCCCATCGAATCAAAATTATTTATCCAAAATTACTTTTCAAACTACATTATTCATGAATCTCACATCATCAATATGTCAAGGATTAAAATTTCACTATATCATGCTCAAATAATGCATCTAATAATTTTATATTTTCAATGTATGGATAAAAAATTATCACAAAATCAATTATAGTGTCAATTTATATAAACCATTTTACCCATTTTTTCACAACACATATTTCTAAACAATGTATCATTACTACACATCATCACAAATGAAAAAATTAAATCCTAAAACCTAATTTAATAAATTATTAGACCGAGTCATATTAGTTATAATCATGATCACAAGTCTCACTAGTGTATTATTATGCATTATGATCGTTAAACTAATCATTAGACCATCAATATATAAACTTGATACAGAAAACATCATTTTACAATTTCATCATCTCAGAATCTCTAAATATTACAAAGGTTGAAATAATTGTAATATACTAAATAAAATTTGATCAGGTTCTTTTCAAAATTTTATGGGCCATATTTTCGATAATCTTGATGTCCAGTAATTTAAAATTCCGAAAATCCCCCCCGAATAACCTCCATTGACCTAAAAATACATACATTATTATCCACATGGAGAATATAAGGTATTGACTGTTCACATGTCCAGTTTAGCTATCATGATAAAATTCCATATTCTCATAAAAGTATATATATATATATATATCAATATCATTACTATCATCATCATTATTCTAATTTTAATATAACATATTTATAATGATATGTTACCAGTGAGTTTCCCAAATTCACCTTTATGTCAATTTTCTTATACATAATGAAATTAAAACACATATATATGAAACAAAACATATAAACGTATATATATATAGGTCCATATGTTAATATATTATGCAGGAAATGAAATCTGAGGAAAACGGTAGGAGGCATGGAGAAATTAATACATATAGCTGGTTAGCAATGAGAATTTCCCCTTTAATTTATCTAACCTATAACGGATGGTGGTGATTTCATCTTTGATACTAAACACCCACTCTACCCCTCCAAAGAACCCTAGAGGCTCCCCTATCATGTAACTATTGAAAAGTTATCTAACATAACCTCTATACTTTGAGATTATTCCTATCCTCCCAGTGCTAAATAAAATAGCTCATCCTCAATTCATTTACCTACATTATTATTTAGTAAAGGTATATCATTGTAATACTATATCCATGGATGCTACATTGGATAAATTATCATTCCATAACAAAGAATGCATTCTTAGATCAATCCATGATCCTATATTCATAATAATTACAAAAATAATTCTAAATTTTGTTTAATTATATTTTTACAAGAATAATGAAATAAAAAATTGATTTACAATCAACCAAATTGATTAAAATGTGTAGAGAGTATAATTAGTGGGTTTACAATCCTACCAGATGGGATCACCATCTCATTCTTATAATCATATGGAATCCATCAATCCAAATGAAAATCAAATGTGAGTATTAAATAATTAAAATGATTTATTTATAAATAATGGGCCTAAGTAGGGCCCAAAGCATCAACTTTAAATTTTGTTAATGTTGAATGAAACACCATTCCTTGTGAAATTATTTGTAAAAGGTTTTTAAATTTAATATATTTTTTATAATTTCTATACATATTTTAAAAAACCACTAAAATCTTTATGCATGATACAAATTAATTAATAAATCAAAATATTTAAAATCAAATATCCTTTGATTTATGAAAAACTTTCACATAAGTATTAAAACCCTAACCCAATACCAATGAAACCATCAATTAAAATTTATTAGGTAATTTATAATTTTACAATTAATGTTTTCCATTTTTAAAAGAGAGTAAACAAATCCCTTTAACATTTAAAAACTCTAAAAATACATTTTTGGACTATTATAAAACTTTTTCTAAGATTGAATTGAATTGGGATATCATCATATATGGTTGAATGAATAAGAAATCATGGACAAAAAATTCAGGATATCATTGGGGAATTATATGTTTTTAATTTCACTTAGAGTTAATAATACTCCAACGATTTTTATGTGATTAATGATTCATATATACTAAAAACAACACGTCTCATTTATTATGGTTTTTGTGGATGTTTTTTTGGCTTACTCATGATTGGAGTAAGTGAGTGGGAGTAATGTAGATATTTTCTAATATTTTTTTGGGAGAGTGTGTTATATATAAATCACTAAAAATTGGGGTTTTTTTTAATTTGGATGTGAATTTATTATAATATGTATTCTCGGTGATGGTTATTTCAATTAAACTTGGTAAAGATGATGTAGTGATGTATTGGGAATACCCTAATAATTTTTTAAAATATAATTATTTCTTGGACTGGATGGATATTTAGTATTCTACATATTATACTTTTTAGATTTTTATTTGTCCATTAAAACATTACCATGATAGGTTTTGATGTATGAATGGGATGATAAGTGTTAGGGATTTTTCAATGAACAAATATATTGATTGAACTATACTCATATAATAATATTTCATGATTCTAGTAAAGGGTATTTTTTATATTGTGAGAAATATTAATCTGGTCCATGATGTTCCTATTTGTAAGTGGATAACATAGTAGAATATGGTTCATTGAAAATTGAACTACAAAAGAAGAACTATTTTATACATAACTTATAGCTAGTTTTCGTTTCTCACACATTCATGAATTGGAGGAATTTCCAATTTGGTGAAGGTTTCTTGATATAATTAGTTAATAAGAGTCTAAAAATGTATTCACGCAATGATACATAAATTAGAGTTTGTAAAAATGGGTGGTATTCCTTTTGAAAATTAGTTCTTAATTGTCATGTTTACTAGGGAAAGCTAAAATAGTAATAGAATCATTGAGATTGAAGTCTCATGTTATGGTGGTAAGGGAATTTTAGGAATAATGAAAATTAATGATTTTAATATAGTATTTAAATCAATAATATCTATATGATGGCAATAACATTGTGTTTTTTAGATCAACATTTCTTATTTTCATGGGATTAGGTATTTGAGGGATATTATTAAATTTTAAATGTAATAGGACATGTGGAACATTAAATAATGAGGGGAAAATTGATAGGTGGAATCAATTAGTTGAATATGACCATATATAAATAGGTGGAATTGTGGTTAACTTAGGGTTAGTTGCAGTTTTTATTAAGACATTTCATCACGTTATTTGTGGAGTTCATCCTAGAGTGATAAATATGTATCATTAAATTAGATGATAGTCCTTGTGTATTTTTATAATGAAAAACATTGGTTGTTATGTTTCTTGATGTATAATTTTTAAACCAGTAATGGTCATGCATCAAAGACCAATTTCATTATAATAATCATTAAATGTCTTTATCTATATATATGAAAATGTCATGAAAGATGTCATTTTTTATCAAATAGGGTCCCTATAAATGCATGAATCCATCTTGGTGATTGAAGATTGATTTATCAAGTCACTTATTTTTTTACCAATTTGGGAAAAATTTACTATAGATGATTTAGGTAATCTATATGTGAATTATGGTTAAATAATTTACAAAGTTCCTTAATCAATCTAATTGTCTCAAGATCTATAATTTACATCCTGGTCTTGTAGGGGAATTCAGAATGTTATAGTTACCAAGTCGAATATGAGTATGATGTATCATTATCACATGTAAGGAATATCATAGAAGAAAATAAAACTCATAAAAATCATACATAAATAGTATGGTCTTTACTTTTTGAGATCATGGGAGGATCATATACCATTTCTGGAATTTGATTATGAAAATAGTTATTACGTATCGATCTAGATGAAACAATTAATAGAATTATATGGTTGATTTTTTTGATCGAAACTATATTAGGTGGTGATGATGGAGATGAAACTTCTCTAATTTAAACATTTACATGAAACTTATACTTGGTTTTATTGATTTTTTTAATTTCAAAAAGATAATAGAAATCCAATGAAAATTTTCATCGACTCCCACTAGAGTTCATGGTGGGAGATCATGTTTTCTTGACATTATCAAATTAACTAAAACACTAGTGGATTTATAAATAAAGATATCTTGTACATAATTATGTAAGCTTATTTTTTTATCATGGGATTTGGATAAGTGATAAATCTTTTGACATCACCATACAAGTATGATATAATTGATGATGATATCTATGATACACATATAATAAAAAACTAACCAAACCCTTCTTATATTCTTAAGTGGGTCTTAATTGACCTAGAGAGAGCCATGAATTTTTTTGAAAGGATAGTTCAAATATTTATTATGTAAGGGAAGATCTTGAGAGATAAAATATTTCATTTGAACAGGTACTGTAGAAGTATGTGGAAATTTAAATAGAGATGTGGGGATAAAATTACATAAGAATAAAAAATGATAGTGATTGTTCATGAAATAGGGATACCATTTAATTTATATGTATCAAAATTATAATAATAGGTTTAACTATAAAACCCTCAATCTAATCTGTGAATTCTATTTATAATTTCTATGGGTTGGAAAGAAAATTTGAATTCTGTTCTATTTTATAATAGTAGAATGATTATGTTTAATGGTATAAAAACCATGTAAAATAATTGTGCATTATTATTTTTGAGGTAGATAGAAATAAAAATTTTATACATAGTTTATGAAAATATTCAAGACACCCATGAATTTATATTTTTCAATTATATAAAAATGTATAATTGGGTACACTGTTTGGGAAATCGTAATCAATCACATGTCATTAAGATTTGTTTCCCTTTAAAACCATCCCATAACCCCAATTAAGAAATCATAAGTACACTTAATCATGTTTAACATGGACTAATAAATAATCAAGGAATAATGAATGTCACGGGGTGGGATGCCCATTTAATATTTTCCGTCAAAACTCAAAAAAGAGCATGAATCCTTTAATATTACCTTCAATCAAAATTTATAATTAATCAAATAAATTATACTTATACCAGTATTATTTTACATTTTAGTTTAGTCTCCTCTCATAATTTACATCATTGACCCGATCACCAATTTTCATAGAATCTATTTCATTATGAATCCAAATATTAATTCCTATAGAAATTTCCACACCTGCTAAATGAAAATACAAACATAATTTATGATATATTAGGTATTAGATTTATGTAAAAAAGTTCTTCATGTTTTTTTGATTTTGTTTATATGATAAAATCTCATACTTTAACTCCCTAGAAACTTAATAAAATATCAATTATTATCTATAATTCTGTATTTGTTTCTTAAGAAGAGAATATGAAGACATATATTTTAATTTTATAAAATGATTTAATTAGTTTTTAATAATCAGGAAAAGATTTAAAATAATTTTATTTAATTCAATTTTGTTAATTTTACTATAATAAAAACTCAAGTCACCATCCCTTAAAATAATAATAAAATCACTAATATTAGAGAGACAAAAAATTTTAAAATTAAATTACAAAATTAAAAATAGTTATAGTTTAAGATGATATTTAATATTTTTATTAGATCATTAACTCTATCCAAATTGACATTTAAATATTATGTGATGATGAATAATAAAATTATATATTTTTATTAATATAAATATTATATTATAATAACCTGTATATAAATATTTATATTATTCACTAAACATATAAATAAATTATTAAATATTATAATCACTCCTCCTATGAATAAATATTATATTTGCTGATCTTGTAAATAAATAAAGAAAACAATTCCATTAACTTATTATTATATTGAATGATTTTATGTTTGAATATATAGTCAATATAAATTAAATAAATATTATTCTACAAACTAATTTTTGGTAAATCAAAAATATTTATTAAATTAAATATAATAAACTAATGGATAGACTTAGTGTATTACCCTATAGGATACATTTATAATAAAGGTAGGAAAAACCCACATATTTAGAGTTGTATAAAGAAACACATCATATTTCCTATAATGTAATTATAATTCATCACACTTACCATATTTTAAGAACATTAAATAATACTTTTTTTTTGTTTCTATGGGAAATAACACTTGTTAAACATAGTGGAAGATACAAGAAACCTCAAACCCATGATTTCATTTCTAGGTAAAAATGAAAATCATGTATATGGTAAATAAATAAATTCCACCATTCATTTAACAGTTTTTGTAATTGTTTTACTTTATATTGTTGATGAATATCCCTCAAATGTAGACAATAGACTCCATCATACATACATTATCCATTAGATGATTTTGAATATATTAATAGTTTGAGAAATATTCCTCTTTCATCAATGATATACTAGTATCTCGAGTTGTTAAAGAAAGGTATGGAATATAGCTTCATAGAGATATTAATTAGAAAGAGCCTAGGAATTGATCATAATAATTAAATCCACAATCTTAATACCTTAAACTATTTATAGAGGCTTAAAAGTTATTCCCTGAGAAACTATTTCATTTACTTGTATGTTATAAAATATATGACTAAATCCCATTCAATTACAACTCTTTTTAACATTCATTCACTTAAATTTCCAATCATTTCATCTTATGATATGATAAATAAATGATATATTTTATGTCAATCATAGATTCAATAATTAAAAATAACATTCAATTACCATTTTAATCATAATATTCCTTGCGTTTCATGAACTATGAATCACAACATTATGATATGCCATTTTTATAATTAAAGTTAATCTAGGATAGTGGAAATATGATATAACCATATTATAGTAAAAAATATTCCTAAAACATTACCTATATAATAATTGTACCATATGATATCCATATATCATCACATATAATATAACCAATATGCCTCAAAATTTATATATACTTCTGGGAATATCAGAAAAAATTTCAAACTTATACTAAATCCTCATAGAAATTATTCAATTCCTACATGTAGTTATATATAATATAATTTTAAAAATATTCATAACTAAATTTTTATATCTTCCAAAACACTTTTGAATACATGTTATCAAATTCACCATGTATAACAGCATATAAAATGCATTATGAGTAACCATACAATCCACTTTTTAGTTAGATTCGAAATCAATTTTAAAGAAACTATCAATGTTCTTTAAAACTAAAACCCCCTTAAGTATACCATATAGAGTGATCCCACAATACATTATATAATTGAAAATAATAATGAATCTTTGGATCTATCAATGTAAGAAAAAATAAGCATATAGAAAAGCATCAGGATTACTCAATCTACAAAGGGATCAAATGTGATATCAATTACATAAATGTATTTATATACATGTATCCACATTTTATATCATATATAAGCATATATTTTTATGATCCCTAAATATAAGATATTGATTAATTAAAGGAAATGGAGTATTCTAATCCCTTATAACTACCTATTAATTCTAAATTATCCAAGTATATATATACTAGGTCAATGAATAAATCATATGTCAGTCATTAGATATATGAGCACTTCACGTGGCCCATGCAATGTCCTAACCTGAATTACTATAAAACTAGTTACTAGACTAGTCAACTCATGGCCTCAAGAATTCCTCCTAATTTTTGAAGGGTTTCCATCTATATTTAAGGGATCGAAAGATAGTATGGTGGGGATACTATACCTTGATGATCAGAGTTTCATAATGGAATAAGTGATATAAATCAGTAGACTGAAAAATAATTATGGATAATAGAAAGAACAATGAAATATAAATATAATAAATGAATAAAAATAAATGACTAATTCCAAAAGTACATTTTTGAAAGCATTTACAAATGGAACTAAAATATAAAAGATTAATACATACAATTATTAATAAATAAATGATTCATGAATAATTAAAAAAATTCCCAAGGTATAGCCCCATGAGAATACCAAGATTTGGCACAATCTTAGGCTTCTATGCTCCCATGTAAAATGTACAACACAAGAAATAAATAGTTGACCTATGAATATGATTTCTACTTAGGTACCCCATTGTAATTGTGACAAAATAAGGGTGTGAGATATACTTAGTAAACCACCACACAAAGTTTCTAAAAAATAGCTCAATCTATAAAAGTAAAATACAAAAATATGTAGGAATAAAAAGTAATTAAAATTAATAAAAATTGTCAGGAGGTCAGCTCATGTTCATAAGGGACACATGACTAATACTACCTACTTTGACCTAATCTATAACACCTATGAATATAAATATATATAGATTAAGATATGTATAAATATATATGCACTACAAAAATAGTCATGTTTATATCCATATATAAATATATTTAGAATTACATAGGACATGTGGTGTAACATAGGAATCCTATCTTAATAATACTCATAATAATGAAAATTTCATAATAATAAATAATGGCCTCCATGATTGAGGATTGTAATTAATATAGGATTCCAAGATAGTAATCACAGTCTATATAAAACACCATATTGTTCATTAGGAATAATAATGAGAACGATCATACCCATCATCCTAATCAATGGTGTGTGGATCCCAATGCCAGATAACCTAAGTGATGTATTGTACATTCTAATATCCTCAACCAAGGGAGTTTGACATGTCCTGTATAATGACCCAACTCAAGGTCTATTCATAAATATGTAGAATAATGTAATATTTCTTGCCCTATGAGCCCTTAGTTGACGTTCTATGAAGAGGAAAATGACATCACTCATGGTCCGGTGGATAGTTTCTAATATAACTCTTTCTGATTTAGAAATAGGAAATATGTTCAACCATTCCATTTATATTTAATTATAAATAATCTTAATTCCACAACTGTAAGAATTCCTAATCACATATCGTAAAAAAATAATCAAGAAGGTCATATCATAAAAAATCCATTATCAAAAGCTAAGTATATATTAGGAGGGACATTTAAATTTGTCAATTCAATTATCCCATTCAATTTCCCCATTTTATTTAGGAAGACAGTTCACCTCAAAGGTGCATTTTCTATAAATAGGGGTAATTCTATCATATTAAATTCATTTTACACATATAGGTATTCCCTTATAGGTGGAATCATTAAAAATACCTCTATGTAATTGATTTGACACAAGAATTTTAGTCAAGGGTATCTAAACAACTCCCTAAGATGGACATTTAATAAATTAATAAAGCATAAGTGTCAATTCATAATAAAAACTCTCCCTAGAGTGGTGGTTTATGTTGAGGCTAACATCCTCTAATGATGATATTCTAAGCATAATGACAATATAAATTATGGAATTAGGCCATACATAAGTAATTTTACATTTTAAAGGAAATTAACAGAGAATCCAATATATGGAACCATGTTTTAATTAAAAAATGATATATTATTTAATGGAAATGTCATAGACTACCTACCTTAATACCAAGGATGGTTTATGCATCCAATATCAAGCCTTAAATCAATTTTTTTGAGATAAATATAAGAAATGGAAAAACTACCAGAAAATAGGGAGAATTAAATTGCACCATGATATAATTTAATATGGTCAGAGAAACTAAAGATATAGGGAACAAGATTTGTAGAATCACTAAAGGCTATCCAATGAACCTGATATCACATGTAACAAAGTGTAGATAGAGGATATATTTCCATGCCTAGTTTGGAGGGAGGAATAATTTAAAAGGAATAATGGAAGGAGATGTGTGCTTAGAGGATGAAAATGAGGGTTGAAATATTAAATAATTAAGGGTAAAATGAAGATTTAACCCATTTATATGAGGTACATGGTTTTGATACATAGTGGGACAAACTATACTCCACCCTTTCTTGGTTACTGCCAAAGAAGGGGGATCACATGGTATATATGCATAGTTTGAGAAACCATGTACATACCATTTATTTCTAATCTATTAAGAAATATGGAAAGGGATCATGTCAATGTGCCTCTACTCGTATGGTAATACCAAACTGTTCTAGACCCATAGCTCTACTCGGTCAATGACACAATTTATCTTGGATAGTTTTATGGTTTTAGACAAACTGTTCACCGTCACTATATCTCACAAACATGATTTTCTGAGGTGTGATGCTCCCAAAACTGAACGGGATAGAATAGAAACCACTAGGTTCTTAAAACAAGTCTATATTGACACATTTAAGTGCTCAAAATAATTGATTTGTATTCCAAAGACTAGTTTAAATAATGGATCTTATACTAAATTGTACAATTCAAATTACCTTTTAATTTTTACCTTCTCTCAAAATATGGGTTGTCAAAACCTTACCAACTTATAACTTTTAACCCTTGAAAAGCCTTGAGAAAATAATGAAAAAAACTCAACATACTGTGTTCATGAATATGTTGTCTAAACTACATTATTATGTTTCCAAACATACAACAAAAAAATAATCATTACATTAATAAAATGGTACATAATCCTTTAAAACTAAAGCCAATGCTCATATTCAAAATGAATCATTGAGATGATTCTTAATAAAGACCATCGAACTATAAACACAACCATAATAGATACACTTTAATAACCTTTCCAATGGTTTTCCCCATCATTTGTTCTAGAATTTAAAGTCCAATTTATAGTCATGGTATATCCACCATAGATATTGTCTATTTTAGGATTTCCCTATCATTAAAATTATACTCCAAGAATCATACTTATCTTAATGGAACGTTTCCCCTCCAATCAGCCTCATTTTGAAAGGTATAGTTAAATTTCATAAAAAATACTGGCTGACCACACTATACTTTCCTCAACCCAATGGCATTCAATGATTAGTTCCTAATTGACCAAATTTAACAAAATAAGAGGAAACATGAAGATCCACTCCATCCCTTCAATATCCTCCATAGTATTTATATTTTTGATCAACATCTTCCATTGATCATATTCTCCCTCCATATGATTAAAAATCAAGCATGACCTATTCTTTCTCATTTAGTTGAAGGATATGGAATATATAATAAATGGAGTTAATCCATTATTCCATGGTTGTAGTATTATAATATACACTAAAAATTGGAGGACCTTATTATAAAATTTTATCACTTGAAACTTACTCTTTTGTAGGGAGATGTGGGTGTTCCTCCTAATTCATTTTTCAATTCAAAACATGATTTAATTGAGAAATTATTTCCATTATGTGCCCAAATCTATATACCTCTAAGTTGAGAGTCTCATTTATGCAGTAATAAAATTTCCCATCACATTTGGGTTTTATATGGTTTCTATAAATTCTATTCATTCACTAAAATAAATGAAAAATTAGGGATGATAATTTTTGAACAATTAAACCCCTAAACTCGAAACAATAAAAATTGGAAGGATAGTATTTAAATGAAATATATTCATCTACTTATGAATTTATATGTTTCAGTAAATTTTATTTATGATCTGTTTAATAACATAAAATCTTGTGGGATTTTTTTACAATAATAAGGGTTTGTAAGGATGTTATGAATTTACCCAATAATATCCCGTCAGAGTGCTAAACAAAGATTTTAATCTATCCACTTTGTAATGAAATAGTTAATGATTTAGTTGAAGGACATTGAATCTTTTTTCGTGTTATTTATTCTCGGTACAACTATTCTAGATCCACATCCCATTTGGTATCCATACCAGGATGTATTTTCATAGAAACCATATAGAATATATGTTTTCAATATTTATGGATTCTTTCCTATGCTTAGTCTAATCCCTAATTCTTTTAATAGGGTTTAATAATCTTAATATCTAAAAATAAATGATCTTTCATATGATATAAAGTACAAAAAACCATATTTTAATACATCTTAATTCAATATTTATTACATAAAGGTACACATAGTACAATATCAGAAGATTACGACTCCTAGTGTATCTGGGAAATTATGTATATAGCACAATAACTTGAAAAATGGATTCAATAATAATATTTAAAAAATTCCACAACATTACTATAAAATTACACTTCTCTTCTAGAAGTGCATGGAATAACTATGTGATGTACATAAGAAATGGGCGAGATATAAATTTTAGTAAGGGAATAATTAGATAATAAAATAAGGTAAGGAAGTAAATGTGGATCATTATGTATATAAATTTAACAAAATAGGGGTGAGAATCATTTATTTAACCATCAATTCTTGATATAATATAGTAACCTAAAGGAAACATGGGAATTTGGTAATAACATAAAACATGACATCACAATCATAATCCAATGATAACTGCATGGCCCTACTCATAAAAATTGAATAATCTTGAGTTATGTTAATAATTTTAATTTATTTCGATATGATGATCTTTTCAGGTTTATTGTTTTAGAGAAGTAGGCCATAACTATTACATAATAAATCAAAAATTATAAAAATAAACACATCTACTCACTATCAATTTTTTATAAAACATAAATTTTTTAAATTGAATCATTGTTTCATTTCATTTTTAAACATCATGAATTCTACTTGATCTCATAATGAACTCTATTCTACTTTAAATCGTTTGAAAAAAATTTAAAATACTTGCTATAGGCACAAAAAACTAAGTATGTGGCATAAAATTAGGGAAGACACTATTAGACCATGAATATTTAAATGTTTTAAAACAATTTCACTAAATCATACTTTTCACCCACATAATAAGTTATTAATATACCTCATGAAATAGTAAGATTCTTAAAAAACTCATAGAATTCGTAAGTCATAAAAGGTAGCTTGTGGTATCCATATCATACTTATATTGCATCTTTCACATCTACATAGGGAGTAACCATCATGGTTAGGTTTGGAATACCCATTATAATATATTCCCTAAATATCTTAGGAGAAACCCAACCAGTTAACCCTATCTCATTAACCAATGTATTGAAGATCTATCAAAGGATCACTCTCCCTTGGTTTATCATGGAACCACCTGTATACATAAACAATGCCTAGAAACTTTAAAATAATCATAACACATAAACATTCCTAAAGGAAGAATAAAATTTTTTACTTTGCAATCACAAGATATCATTTCATGATATTGATATAATAAATCCATTATCAAACACGTTTTTAGTAAATAAATTCTTGAAAATAGAATATGGTATTTCTTTTTCTTTTAAAAAAACTATGGCTTATAAAAGAAACCAAATATCAAATAATGATCGTAGTAGAAGAAACATCATTGATGTTGTATACATTAAAAACATTACTATTTTCATTTAAAAAAACTACTCATATAAAAAGATTCATTTTGAAAAAAATTAATGAAACTAAATATAGACATTAAATGTCTTGTATAGTCCTTTTATATCCATATAAATAAATGTTCAAGTTAATATCATGAAAAAAATATTTGATAATTAAATAATTAAATGTTCAAGGTGTCCTAGACAACATTAAACATTTAAATCATAATCTCCATGAATTAATAAATATTAAAAATACATAAATGAAATTATTATAGTTAAAATATAGATATGAAATTTCCTAGCGGCTATATATACACCTTATAAAATAATAAAAGTTCAAATTATGAAGAAATGACTCGATGAAAGAAGATTGAGATGAAGTCCATTATTCTGAGTCTGAATCATCATGTACAATAATTATATTCCTAAATAGTAAACTGTGGTCAATTTATAATTTCTTTATATGATTTAATAGTTTATTATTCCTTTTATATCACTTATATACATGTTATAAAAATTTTAAAATTATTTAAGTTTATATCGGAATTTTAATCGATATTCGATACTTGAGTCGAAAATGAACCTAACTTGATGTCAATAGTTGATGTGGTCATGATAAAATAATCTCCAAGATAATATTATTGAAATAATAATAACTTTTACACATTAATTAAAATTTTTAAATCCAACCATTTATTTATGGTATGAAAAATGAACAATGTTATAATCATGGAGATAGTAGGTCGTATGTACGCATAAGTAATGTTTTACATTTCTCATTGATCATTATGGAAAGAGGTTAAGTCATAATTTATATTTATATAAAGACCATAAATTCATTAACATCATTTTAATCATTTACATATTCTTGTATATATTATCCATTTGATGTGATGATTAAAAACAAATCACATCGCTTCGTGGAGATGATAGTTCGCACATACAGACAAAGGACTTTATCATTTTTATGTTCATGGAATGTAAGAAAATAATTAATATATTATCATATTATAATGAAAAATATTTTATTAAAGTCACATTAAAATATTAATTCTCTCATTATGATCATTCTTGAGAGACATTACTGAAAAATGACCTATATTGGTTCGTGAGGCAGTAGTACGCTGCACACATGAATGAAATATTCACTTCCCATTTGATGAAATTGGAGATGGATTTGGCTGATGAAATTTAAATAATAAAATTTAATTATATTTAGGATATGATATTTATTAGTTCCTCATGGATAAAGTATATTAAAATTAATTGGAAGAAAATGTAAAATAGAAATACTTAAATAAAATGATACATCTTCTTCAGTATATCACCTTTGACGAACACAATAACACCTCTAAAGAAGTTTTTATGAATACAATAAGGCCTCAATAATGTGGGGAGGGATTATAGGATGGTTTTTACATAGATATTGGATGAACTAAAATGTTTTGTAAGTGTGATTAATAGAGAGGAATGCGTGCCTTCTATAAGAGAGGGGAGGGGTTCGCTTAGAATTATTAAAATTATTAAATTAATATAAATTCAATTTCGATTCCAAACAGTCCAAAACTGATTTATCTAAAATATATAATTATTTTCAGTTGATTACTCATCATAAATTTGAAATTTGAAATGTTTGGATTATTTTTTAATACTTATCTTTTTTTTCACCCAATTTAACTCTTACTGTTTTGTCATGTAATTTTTCATTTTGAGAGTTAAAATAATTACCAAATATTTACAAACATATAATGAATGCATCATTAATGAAATATTTGTACTTATATAAACTTTTTTGTCCAATATTGTATTTTTATAAATTTTATATCATTTATTTAGATATTTTATATTTTACGTTATGCCTGAATGGCCCGAAGGCCTTCATTTTTATTGATTTTTGATAACCCCCCTTACAAGGGATGAGGGGGAACCCTTACAAGGCCCGTAGGCTCAGAGAGTACATGGCCCATAGGCTTAGGAGATTACATTACTTGAAGGTCTTAGGGAATTCACCAAGACTATCTACAAGGAACTGCCCCTCCCCATCATCTGCATCTTTATAGTAGCTCTCCACCTATGCATGACCGTCTGGATATGCTTCCCATGCAAGAACATGCTGGTACCGATAGAATAGCCATACCCTCTCATTCAAACAATCCATTTGGCTCTACTCTGGTGGGTGAACCTGCACTGAATCCTCTTCTAGGGCTGCTCCTTTTTTGTAGTTTGTCTAGGGCCTGCATTCATGTGGCATGAAGGCCTTGGGGTGGCCCTAAGGCCATAAGGTGGCCTGAAGGCCTTTATAATCAATTGGAATGAAGGCCTTTGGTGGCCCGAAAGCCGGGCAGGACATGAGGACCAAACCGGTGGCCCGAAGGCCTAGATGGATGAATAGTCCCGACTACTACAGTAATAAACAGTACCTGCTACAGTACTGCTACAGTACCGGAAATATGCCTCCACCCGGATTTGATCTTGGGTCTCTTGGATTCACCTAGCGAGTCTGCACCAATTGGGCTGAGGCTCTTGTGCTTTTACATTATGAATTTTGTCAATTTTTACACAATACATTACATGTTTTTTTAAAAATCATAACAACTTGATTCCTTTGGAAAATAAACATTAGATCAATCCTAACATGTCATATCCATCCAAAAAATACGTTTATGGAGTCAAATATTTAAATTATATTTCTGTTAAAATAATTAATATCATTTACTTGATTCATTCTTTAATAAATCTATTACTGCATCATCATTATGTGACAATTTAATTTAATTATATAATTACTATAAATTATAAACAAATTACCATGATGTATGTAAACAGTTTATATTTCTAAATTTTATTCATAATCAAATGGATCCCCTATATAACACCATATTAAAAAACTTTATTTTTTAAAAATAATACTGTAAAAAAATGACTATTCATGAAATATAATATTATAAATGTATTAAGGTAATAAAAGTGAATCCAAATGGTCCTAAAATAGACCCAGATATTCGTAGGGTTGGAATACACTCAACCAATTAAATTAAAACAAAATTTAATGTAATTTTATATTATTATAATATTATTTCTACCTTTAATGACCTAATTTACCTTTAACCGTTGCAATAACATTTATTACTACAGATACTATTCATAATGTCCAAAAATAAAAGGGACCTAATAACATAATTCTGAAATTCTGATTCCAAATATTTAATCAATTTTTCAAAATTCAAAACACTAAATTGGGATAAATTAAATAAAAATTAACATCGGTGATCAAATAAGAAAACAAATTTTTAAAGTAAAACATTCAAAAGTTCACATAGTTTTTCCATTAAATTATAAATTGAAATAGAATCCAATTAATTAAATTGTATTAACTAATAAAAAAATAATCTAATTATATCCTTAAAACATTTAAAAGGATAATTTAACAACATAAAAAAATTAGACGAAATGAAAGTTTTGAATTAAAAATGTAGTATTTTCATTATTCATTAAAATGCGAATGTTATCAGCAAAATAAAAAAAAAATCAGCCAATGTAAAATTTGATATCTTGAATCAAATGAAGAATTATTTTTTTCAAATATAACTTATAAAAGTATAAAAACTATATTAAAAATTAGTTCTCCGTCAAAAGGCTATAAAAATAATTTTTAGAAAAACATTCATTTTATCCGTAAAATTGTATTTTTTCTTATGTAATGTCTATAAAAAATATAATATGATTTTTAAACAAACAAATTATATTATATTTATTTAATATAATACAAAAGGGTGATTTTATTATTTCATACACAAAATTATTTTAACTTAAAATCGATTTTCATAAAAAAATGTCCTTTATATTGGATTGGGTTTTATTTCATTTATAATTAATTTTCTAACTCCTGAATCAATATATACACATGTGTAAACCATATTTTAATAATTAATATAATATATTTCATTACCATCATTCTAATGGATATGCAATAACTACAACTTAAAATAAAAAAATAAATAATATATTATTTTCCTTTATAACTCAGTCTCCCATGCATCGTATGATTTTTGAGAAACCCATTGTTGTGTGTTGGGTATGCTTGAAAAAATAGAGACCCTTTATGTTATAATTACTATATAATTAGAAAATATTAGAAAATATTAAAAATATTTATTCTATAATTACCTGAGATGTTATATCCTTTCCCCCATTTCGGACACTACACCCTCATAATTTTAAATTTGGTCTCAGTAAATAAGGTTTCACATTTCAAAATAACATCATTAAAATACCATATTGGAAAAATATTCACTAAAAAATTCACTTTAAAAGAATGAATGTGAAGTAGAAAGGTTAACCCGAGCATGGTTTCCATGTAAGAAAACCTGGATATGGAAGAAAAACTAACCTTCATTTTTCTATGGAGGGTGATATAAAACTTTTCCAGGAAAGAATAAATAATCACAAAGATATAATTTTGTGATGGGTTCAATAGTATTTGATATATTTGTAAAAAAATTTAACAGAAAATGTTTTAGTTCTAATATCTTTTTCATAAAGGTGATTAATTCTTTTACTATATAGAATAAAATGATTAGGAAATATACTAGGGTGGAAGAATATAGATTCATCCTTTAATAATATTCCACCATTAACTCATATTTTCTCCAATAAATGGGTATTCGAGATGAATTTTTTATTCTAAAAGCACTATAATAAACTTATGGAGAATGACATAAACCAAAAAGATTAAGGATCTTTTTATCAGCTCTAGAAACATTAAGCAAACCTACTTTGGTTAGGATAAGATATAAAAATTCTCAGAAAATAATAAACCATATCATGATGAAAAACAACTTTTGAATCTCTAAAATTCAATAGTAATACCAAAATTCCAACATATACCATTCAAAAAATAATAGTCATCAAAATACCTAAAAATATTCCAAATTATATGTGAAAATAGAAAATCTGATAAATTTGATTAAATAGTTTTCCAAGAAATTTTTTAACATTTATCTCTAAATAAAATCAAGTACTCTTGAAGTCTCATACCAAAAGGTAATTACCCTAATCACATATTCTAAAACTTCGGTTAATCATTTACATAAATAATCTGAATCACCATAACTCCACAATAAAATATTATATTTTTCCCAAATAAAATTCAACAATTACTCCTCAAATAAAAACACATAGTGTTCATTCTACCATAGGCACTTTGGGTTCAAATAATATTGAACGTCATCCAAAATTATATTTGTCACATAAACCCCAAATAATTTTTCAATAAAAAGTATATTAATTTGATAAAACATATGTTTCCAAAATAAACTATTTATTATTTTATAAACTCATTTAAATAAAAATAAAAATTCATACTAACTGGGTAATTCAAATAGGCCAGTGGTAGGTGATGCACCCTTATCTCCCTTTGATTGTGGGTTCAATCCTCATGGCCATGCCAGAAATGACAGATTTTTACCCGTCTTATAAGTTGTCCTTTTTTATAAAACTTGAAAAAAACAAAACATGATTTTACCTCAAAGGATGTTTATACATATCAATTTCATCCTAACAGATAATGACATGAATATCTTAATTTATGATGTCTTATATATATATATATTTTATTTCACCTCAATATGATTTAATAAAATACTCCAAAAAGAGAGAACATCGTACCTTGATCATGGTGTCCACCTAGTTTCATCATCAATTTTTTTCACATAGATAAAAGGTCCATGAATTGCAACAATGATTTAGTGATTCTATAAAATGACTTGCTTCCTTTATCCAAATACACCTTCAACAACTTGGTTCATATGTATGTTCGTAGAAAAATAGTTTTGGAAAATAATCATGTTTGACATATCATTTCAAAACATCCGATAAAACATGATTTTTATAAATCAATCAAAATGAGTTTGACTTGAAACATTCAATCAATGGTCCTTTTAGAATACCATAAGTATGTTACGAAATACTATATTTTAAAATAATGTATAAATATGACACTGAAGGTTTTCATTCGTCAGTATCCTTTTCAAAATCATAATATGCTACAAAATATTGGGATAATGTAAAATATACAAAAATTCCTTGATAATATTTAACTTTTTTGAAAATGTGAGAATATTGATAAAATAGGATTTGGTTAAGAACAACCCATGATCCAAGTTGGTATAAATGGATATAGGAGGTGTTTAAGATCTCTTATAACTATTTTCAAGTGAGTTTTATATTAGGAAATGTTTTAGAATCATCTGAACATGAATTTCAAATAATTATTGAAAGAAATTGATTAGGAAGAGGTAGAAATGTTGTTTGAGATCCCCATCCATCCATTTGGAACTGAATTTCATTGATCTAAAAATGTTATAGAACAATTATTTAACAAAATGAATTGAAATAGAAACTTACCATATGTTTATCCAAAACCCTTATTCCCCAAGGTTTTCGAAAACATTTCTCAGATACCAACTATAAGGCCCCGGCCTTAAATATTACATAATCATCTGTTAAGTAAATAATTTGACTTCATTTCGCATTGAGGATCCTATTAGGTTTTTAGTTTTCGATAATTAGGGAAAAAATATTAGATAACAACTCAAAAACTACAAAGTTGACACATCTACTCCCTATCAATTTTTTCATCAAACAAAAAAAAATTATAAAGAAACATTGTTTCATTAAATGTTTTAACATCATAAATTTTCCTCGATCCCATCCATGACTATATTATCCTTTAAATACTATGAAAAACATATCAATAACATGGTATGAAAAAAATAAGCTCAGTAAGGGGCATAAAAGCAGGAAAGACACTGTTACTCCATGAATATATCAGACTAATTTAAACATTTTCATAAAATCATACTTTTCACCCATAAAACATCAGTTCATTAGATTACGTCATGAGATAATTATATTAATTTAAAACTCACATAAATAATAAATCATAAATTTTGTTTTTGGAATCCATATCATACTTATTTTGTATCTTTCATAGCTACATAGGGATTCAATATCAAGGTTACATTAAGAATACCCATCACAGTATATTTCTTAAATATCATAGGAAGAACCCAACCGATTGAGCTTGTCTCATTAACTAATTCATTGTAGATCTTTCATGGGCTCACCATCCCTTGGTTTATCATGGAACCACCTTTATATATAAAAAACTCCCAACAACATTAACATAATCATAACACATGAACAAGCATAAAGGAAAAAATAACAGTTGCACTTTCCAATAACAAGATATCAATTCAAGAAATTGATATAAACAATCGATTATAAAATAAATTCAATAAAATACACCAAAAAATAATATCGTATTTATTTTTCTTTTAAAAAAATTATGTTTTGTAACGGTTTCCAAATATCAAATAATGGTCGGGGAGGCAAAAAATTCATTATCATCGTATACATTAAAAAAATTTCTATTTTAATTTAGTAATTTCTTCATATAAAAATATTACTTTTAAAATTTTTTAATTAAATATAATATAGACATAAAATTTTGAGAATATTCATTTTATATATATATATATAAGTAAATATATAAATTAATATCATGAAGAAAAATATTTTATAATTAAATCCTTAAAACATCAAGGTGTCCCATACCCCTTTGAATATTTAAATCTTCATATACATGAATTAATACATTTTACAAAGAATTAAATAATAGTAGTACAGGTAAAATTTGTTTTTGAAATGTCATAAGGGTTGTATATACACCTTATAAAAGAATAAAGGTTTATATTATCATGAAATTCCTCAATGAAAGGAGATTGAGATGAAGTCCCTTTCCGTGAGTATGGCTCATCACTTACAATATTTTTATTCCATAATAATAAAATTATGTTATTTTATAATTTCTTGATAACAATTTTTAAGTTTATTATTTCTTTTATATCACTTATTACCATGTTATAAAAATACATAATTATTTAAGTTCATATCGGATGTTCAGCCGATATTCGGTACATGGGTCAATAATTAACATGGCATGATTCCAATAGTATAAGTGTTCATAAGTACATAATATCCAGAATATCCTTCATGTTATAAAAAACTAAATTTATACATCAATTTTATTTTTTTAAATATAACCATTTATTTATGATGTGAAAAATGAACAACATTATAATCATGGAGACGATAGACTGTACGTATGAATAAGTAACATTTTCCATTTTTCATTGATCGTTATTGAAAGAAGGAAAGAAATATTTTATATTTACACTATTATAATAAAATAATTAATATCATATTAATCATTTAAATATACTTATATATATTATCCAAGTGATGTGGTGATTGAAAACATATCAAATCACTATGTGGAGAAGATAGTTCACATATACGTACGAACGATGTTATCATTGTTATGTACATGGAAGGTAAGAACATAATTGATATAGTATACTATTATAATGATTAATATGTATGTAAAATTTTATAAAAACAATAATTCTATCATTATTAACTGTCTTGAGGGATGGTATTAAAAAACAAACTATATCGGTTCGTGAGTCTGTAGTCCACTGTACAGACGAACAAAATGTTCATTTCCCATTTGACGGAATTGGAGAAGGATTTGGGTGATTATATTAAAATAATAAAATCTTAGTACATTGGGAATAATATATTTATTATTTATTCATTGATGAAGTAGATTTATAGGAATTGGAAGAAACAATAATATGGATACACTTAATGGAAAAATGATACCTCTTCTTCGGTTGATCACCTTTGAAGAACACCTTTACAGCTATAAGGAGGGTGTCAAGACTAAGATAAGGCCTCAAGAATATGGATAGGGAATCTAAGAATGTTTTCAGGTAAATATTTTCCAAAAAATGTTTTTTAACTATGAGTAATAAATTGGAATGGGTTTTTTTAATCAGAGAGGTGAGGAGCACCTTTGGAATTATTAAAATTATTAAATTAATATAAATTCAATTTAAAATAAAAATTGTACCAAAATGATTTATTTAGAATATAGGATTATTTTTGTTATACTAATCCTTACTAAATTAAAATTATATATGCTGGGATTATTTTTTAAACCTTATATTTTTTATAACCTTTTTAACTCTTACAATTTTATCAAGTTATTTACAATTAGAGGGATAACAAAATTACCAAATCATGCTCAATAATAAATGAATGAGATATTGAAGAAATTTTTGGACTTATATAAACTTTTTGGTTGAATATTATATTTTTATAAATTTTATATCATTCATTAAGATATTGTATACTTTACATTATGAATTATGCTAATTTTCACACTATTCAATAGATGATGTTTTTTTTAAAATAATCATAACAACTTGATTACTTCGCAAAAACTACATTAACACAATACTAACTTGTCAAACTAATCCATAAAATTTGTGGATGGAATAAAATATATCTAGTTATATTTATTTTAATATTATTAATATCATTTATTTGATAGTTTCTTAACTATATATATTTCTACATCATCTTGTGTCACAATTTAATTTAATTAATTAATTCCTAAAAATTATTAATAATTTACCATGTTCTAGGTAATAAATTTATATTTTTAAAACTATTTATATTCAATGACATGACTTGTATAAATCTGTTTTAAAATACTTTACATTTTAAAAACAAAAGTGTAAAAAGTTTCACTACTCTTTGAATATAATATTATAAAAGCATTAAAGTCATCCATGTGGCTTAAAGTGGTTCTAAAATCAATCCCAGGATGATAATAATTGGAATAAACTCATAAAATTAAATCAGTACTTGTTTTATGGTATTTTTATAATATTATAATAATATTTTGACAATTAATTATCTGATTTACCTTTAATAGTGGTAATACAATTTATTACTAATGTTTTCATAATGTAAAAAACTAAAAGGGACCTATTTAAATAATTTTTAAATTATAATTAAAAATATGGAACCAATTTTTATAAATTCAAAACACATAATTCGAAGAAATTAATTAAAAATTAATCTCATTGATAGAATCAGAAAATGAGGTTTTTAAGTAAAACGTTTAAATGTTCACTTAGTTTTTAAATTTAATTTTAATCTAAAAATACATGGAATGGACTTAATTGAATTGAATGATAAAAAATAATCTATTTATACCATAAAAACATGAAAAAGTATAATCTTTCAATATTAATTAATTAGATGAAAAGAGTTTTTTGAAATAAAAATGCAGTATTTTTTACTATTTATTAAAATATGAATTTTATCAGTAAAACACTAAAAATTCAACCAATATTAATTTTGGTGTCTAAATTCCAAAAATTAAGTTTATTGTTTCAAATATAACTAATAAAAGTGTTATAAACTATATCTATAATGGATTCTCAATTATTAGGCAGTAAAACTGCATTTTTTGAAAAGAACTCGTTTTATCTGTAAAATTGTATTGGTTCTTATACAATGTCTCGAAAACATAAAATATGAATTTTAAAAGACATAATTAATAGATATTTAATTAATATTATCCATAAAAAGTGATTTTATTATTTTATAAACCCAATTATTAACATTAAAAATAGTTTTTCATAAAAACACATCTTTTATATTCAATTGATTTTTATTTTCATTTCTAATTAATGTTACAACCAATAAATAATTATATAAACATTAGTAAATCATATTTTCAAAATTTAGTTAATATAATCAATTATCATCATTCTAACGGCTGTACGATAACTACAACTTAAAATAACAATATTAATAATATATTATTTTTTGTTATAACTTAGTCTTGTGTGCGACATATGATTTTGGAGAAACCCATTGCTGCATGTCAGGTATGATATCAGACATAGCGTCCATTTAAGGTATAATTAAAATCTAATCCCATAATATTAATAATCATAAACAATATGATTATATAATTACCTAGTATGTTATAATAACCGGTGAGACGTCATAACATATTGTTCTTAAAATAAAATATTGTGCACCATGAATGGATCTCATGGGTTAAAAACATTATCCAATGCATTAGAGGTATATATAATTTTGGGCCAACCTATCACATTCATATCATGTACATTTATATGTATGCATTATATATCATTCAACTTAAGGATCAATTTAATTAAATTTAACCATACGATTAAGGATTTTAGGAAACATAGATAGTTTTCCAAAATAAATTATGTATAAATACATCAAGGTGAATATACTTGAGTGAGAATGTGTATGTGTATTCACTACACAAATATTTGGAATGAGAAATTTCTGGATAATTTTTGTAGAATAATAAAGGAAAAATTGATTCATAGAAGGGTTTAATTATTGTGAAAGGGGTATCTCATCACTTGGGAATCATATGGAAACTATTAGGTATGTTTAAAATCATATCACAATATTAATAATTGGTAATAATATGGAATTATATAATAGAAATTATTGAATAAAGAGGATAATCAGAGAATCCCTTACACTGAGAAAGAGATTTGAAAAGCATTGCTGAATTTTCTTAAGAGCTTGGGGCATACTTAAGAGGTAAATATTGGGGGGTTGTTCGTGTGAAATCAGGATAAATGGGTAAATATTGAAAAGGAATGAGAGGTTGGGTGGGTTTTTATAGCCAAATGTAATGGAATTGTTTATTTGTTTCTCAACACAGGTTTTGGACTCTATGATAAAATAATCAAAAGTACAAACCTTTCATTGGTTTCTTCTAAATAGAATTAGTTTTCAATATTTTTATGTCCAAGAACCTAGATCATTAAAATAATACACTTGTTAATGTGTAAGTGGGTAATATTCATAAAAAATATATTTTAGAATCATTAAATATAATATAGGTTTAGGAGGGTTCACTATGTGGTTAAAAAATCAATAAAATATATTAAATACACATTATTATAAAGGGAAATATATATTTTAACCATGTATACTATTATATTATGATTTTCATCCCTTATAGGATTTTATAATTCCCTAAAACATACCATATATTTAAATGTTATTTAATGTTTACCCAAAAATTAGACTACCTCAAAAAACATTAAATTGTTAACCATTGGATATTTTTAATGTGATGATTTTACAAATAATATTTATTTCATAAAAATAATTCCCTAAATATTAAAATCATACTTTTAAATAAAAACCTATATTTACTGAAACAAATGCTGTTTTATTCTGATAGTTCTTTTTTCTAACCCTTAAAAAATTATAATTTATTTTTTCAAAATTATATTATGATTTATATTTCAATGAAAAATATTTACTGAAAATATTTTATTAAAATGTAATTTATTAAAAAAATTATATGAATCGTAAAAATTATTATCTTAATTGAAAAAATATATTTCCCAATTATTTTCGAATGTAGTGATATTTTTTTATCAAAAATCTATATTTAATCATTTATAAAGTAAAAAAAAAGTATATATAAAAATATATATATTATTTAATTAAAAATGAAATCATAAAAATTCATATTGTTAGGTCCAAGATACATAACCCCTTATTAAACTAGCATAAGCCCTAAGGGTAAGGTGTGTGATGGTGAAACTTTCTTTATATAGTTTGAAGATCATGGTTTGAGTCGCGATCTTGATAAGCAAAAACTTCTTTCATAAATAGTTTCGCTCGTGGTTCTGTTATTGAATTCCAAATTTTTCATGGTTAAGGGAAGACCACAATGATTACATATCTCTCAAAAACTCTATTAAATAGTATTTATAGGGTATGGTCCTATGAGTTGAATTCAACTATTCTTTTTTATATTTCTATTGGATTTCATCTTAACTTTTTATATATATTAATCATAATGGTCACTATACAATGACTATAATATTAATGGTGATGATGCTTATTGAAATTTTATATATGATAGGATATAACTTATAGTGGTCCATAATTACCAAAGTAGTGATTGTTTTTTAATAAATTTAATAATTAATAAGGAAGTTATTTATTTGAAAATGGAATTGAATTTATAAAAACATGGGTTGTCACACATATAACCCTTCAACACACTTAGTTCACGTATTTTCTATCCACCCATTATAAAATATCTAAATTAAAAAACCTTTTAAATTCATTTATTGGGAATGTTACTTTTATATAGGATTCATCTAAAAAAAGATGTGATAAAATTACATTTTCTTTTTCTTACATAAGTGAGTCAACGAATAACACACAAATCAAGTACGATACTTCTAAAAAATTATTCTTTTATTATTTCCTTTACACCTTAAATATGTTTATATTATATATCTTAGGATAATTGATCAATTTTATTCCAATAAGTTTGAATTGAAATTTCTTTTTCAAAATTAAGATACCAAGGAAAAACTTATTATGTGGGACTCTATCTTTAAATAATTTTAAATAATTATATAAAGATTAAAATGGTGTTCAATATGCTGTTTCTCGTCACTATTATTGTATTAAATTAAATGATAATTCATTTCATAATTTTTTGTTTGATAAATTCCATGTGGTTTATATATACTATGTTAGTCATTTCACATGGTATGATGATATAGAAAACTTTTTGGTCATGACATACATTCATAAATTTTATGGGATGCAAGATAAGTGAAAATTCATATTTTATGTCAAACACTATGTTTTAATGATCCATTCCTCTATAATATTTATCTTATCCAAGTCATTAAGAGATGTGTCATGTAGGTCACGAAATATTCTATTCTCAAATTCAATCATAAATATGATGTTGGAGTACATTTTTCACAAAAAAAACCCACTAAAAAAGTTTTAATGGGCATAATATTCTGCCATATCAACTCTAAGGATTCCTACACATTTTGTAAGAGTATTTCATAGATTGAGTAGCTAAGGTAAGTAACTAAATAAATAAAATTACCATTACTCCCATTACGATTGTAGAAATATGTGATTATTGGGGAATTGATTTGATGAGACCATTCCCCAACTCTAAGGGATATCTCTACACTCCCTACTATTTATTATGTCTCTAAATTGGTTTAGGTCATTCCCATAAAATATAATGATAATAAATATGTTATTTACTTCTAAAAAGAAAAAAATCATCTCTAGATTTAGAAATCATAGGGTTATCATCAATAACCTTGGAACAAATTTCTTCAACTATCGCTTATTTGAACTCATATCTGAGTATGGGATCTATCAACAATTTTCCATAGACTAACAACCTTGATACAATGTAAAAGTAGAGTTAGAAATCATAAAATAAAGAAAAATATTCAAAATTATCAACCTCTCTAGGAAAATTTATTTTGTGAAGATCCTGAAATACCTTTGGGTGTATCAGACTATATAAAAAAATACTAGGAATTTAACCACATATGATGGTTTAATAAAAATACGTCCATTTACCAATTGAAAATGAGAACAAATTATTTTAGGAAATCATTAAAATGAATTTTTCCATTTATATTATCCGAATAAAGAGTAAACTAATATTTAATGTACTCGAGGAACATAGTACGATGGATTTTGAAAATTCAAGGATTAAAAAATCAAGAGTTTAGGTCTAAAAATCTAGGGATATTATTCAAAATAAATTTGAACATATAAAATTTATGATCTTGTATTATTTTAAACATTATTTTCACTGACATATGATTAGTCTGAGATTTTCAATGTTCTATATTGTGCATCGCGTGTAACCTCATTGGAAAATCAAGATTCTTGACCCCACCAATGATATTATATATAACGTAAATGGTAATAGGATAAAAAAAATTCATATAATCATTCCATAAACATGAATCTTAAGTGTATATAATGAATAAAATTTTTTATTTAGACAACACTAGATATTCTTAGGGGTAGTATTTGAGTTAATGATTTTAAACTATGAATTATTTGATAAGAAACCCATATTTAACAAAGCATTTATTTTATTATTTTTCTTTTAGTATTTGTGTGTGTTAAAAAAACAATAAAAAAATAAAAAAAATTAACAATTTTTTTTAAATTAACCATTTTTTAGAAAAAGTAATCTCATGGATAAGGTAAAAAAACATGTCATATCTAGTGAGGCCATGAAATTCAAAC
The DNA here is from genome assembly GCA_963277665.1 of Viscum album. Classification (NCBI taxonomy): domain Eukaryota; kingdom Viridiplantae; phylum Streptophyta; class Magnoliopsida; order Santalales; family Viscaceae; genus Viscum; species Viscum album. Next base: position 1,224,217,026 of record OY728142.1, on the reverse strand, counting down.
GCACAACCAAAGTGATACCAGATAAAAAAACCTACCATTAACTAATAGGATACCCCACTTATATTTTCTATCCATTTCATATAAATTCTTATATTTTATAGTTTTTGTTTGTGTATATATAAATATATATATTTTTTGTTACCATGACCTTGATTCCGTGTTTTTTTTTCAAAATTTAATATGTATTTATTTTTCATTTCATTGAGTTTTGATTAATTTCAGTTAGGGGAAGCCCATTTTGTTTCCATGTTTTTCTAGTTGGGTTTTTTTTTCAAAATTATGGTGATCATGAGGTTGATGTATGACATAATTATTAATTTTTAATCTGATTATGTCGTCCTCTATGATGAGTCTATGAGTCAAATATAGGTCAAATGATCAATTGGTCACAATACATCCTTATTATTTTTAAAATCATGTTCCTTTGAACTATATTTTTAATTCAAATTTATTTTTTGACCACCCCTTCTCTATTTATTCCACCTTATAATTTTCATAACACCGAGGGATGTGAAATTTTTTTAGGGGATGAAACAAAATTTATTATGTTATTTGAAATTAACATTTCATGTGATATTGTACATTATGATGATTAAAAATGAATATAAAAAATTATGCACACCTTGATTCAAATATCAGTGCAATTTTATGTTATGAAGCATAAATTTTGAAAAGTGTCGTTGTTCAATGTGATTTTGACCATCTACTTTATCATCTAATAAATCAAAATGTAAAAATACACATCATTTTGATTGTGAGTTTTGATAATGTTTTATTAGGTTCCATATATTAATATATTAGTTTGAGAGATCAATTTATGATTTATATGAGTATTGAAAAAATTAAGAAAAAAATAAATTAAAAAATTTTGTTCATGAAGATAAATGGACTACCATAATTGTGGATTTCAACACATGAGGATTAAAAATCCATAATTATCTGGCCTAATGTTGGTAATTATATTTCTATTTATTTTAATTAAATTTTTTTATTGATTGAGTTAACTCAAGATAGCTCTTGAGTATACAAGCTTCAGTTGGTTCCCTGTAGTCTTCATGCCTAGGAGTCATCAACCATGTCTCACTACTTTGGTTAAATTGATTAAGAACTATGTAAATTACAATTGAAAAATTTATATTAATTAAAAAATGGATACTAATCCCAAGATAAAAAATTATTATCACCATTCAATTACATTTAAAACATGATTAAAAATGACCCCCTTTTATATTGTGATTCAAGACACATATTTGTTAATAATTATAATTAGATGAAAGTAGACTATAAATTTGAAATAAGCAACTAGACTGGGATTTGAATATAATAATTAAACTAGATTTTTTTAAAATATTTTGATGAGATTAATGATTTTTTGATGTGATATCAAAATAAAGAACATGTATGTTAAAATGTTTTTGGAAAAAGAACTTCAATTAACATATATTTGATATTTTTCCCATGGAAAGAAAAACTTAGTTTGACGGTTTGATTTACCATAGAAAGTGTCTAATTTCCATTTATATTATTTAATAATCATATTCTTTTCTATACATAAACATCGATATTAGTTCATTGTGATATTTATATACAAATTCTCATCATGATTTCAATTATTTCGTATAAAGTGCTAATAAATAATACATATTTCAACTTCTTATAAAACCCCAACTAGACTAGATTTGAACATTAAATTGAAGCATATTGTTACACATTTTAGTTGAAATATTTTTTCCTTCTGCAGAAATGGGATATTCATTAGGTAATGAAATCATTTTGGGCATTGACACCCAAAAATTCTCTGTGATGCGGATTGGAAACAAATCCACTATAATACATATACATGTTGTTCAAAAATTTAAAAAAATATAAAACTAATTTTTCTAATTTAGTAAATAATAATCAATATTCAATTTTATATTTTAAAAATAAAATTTTGGTGTTTAATAGGTGATCCATGAGTCCCATAAAAAACATAAAATTATGATTCTGGATTTTAATCCCTAAAAAATTGACCTAAATTTTAATGATAACTATAACCTAAAAAATATAATCTAGAATGAATTTTACCAGATATTTTAATTAAAATTTTGCAAATTTTTTTTCTTTTATGAAACATATATATTTTTTCCATTCACTAACTTATTTTTTCATGGGATCCAGTTTGTACCAATGTTGGGTCAGGGGTGGAAAACTAAAAATTACACAAAACGTCTCTTCCCATGTGGAAACCTCAATCAATGAAGGTGAAATATAGTTATTTTTTGTCAAACAAAGTCTCCAAAAACACATATTTTAGATAGTGATGTTTTACTAATTTAGGAGAAGCATATTTTTTTGATTGTAATGTTATCCTTCCAATTTCTCTGTTTAGATGTTGTTTCTTAAATTTTAGGTTTTTATAATTAACATTAGTATCTTAATAGAGTATATATTTTATTGTATTATATTATTATTGCAATCACACTAATACCATTGTCTCAAATTGTAAACTTATTCATGCCAATAGTTGTAAAATTCTTCATACAATAGTCGAGTGTTCGAAAATTCCCTATTTTCTCTTCTTAAATTTTACTTTACTAAGCATAATTTATTATTTTATTGAGAAGTTTTCTACATTGATGTTCTAAACCTCTTATTGGTTTATATATGTAAGTTTAAATGGGAAATATTTAATGTTATTTATAGTTATATTACTTTTTAATCACTTATTTTAATTAATAATTCAATTCTATGATTAACTATCCCTTCATCCACACCAAATTTCAAGGATACTCATGTCATGTGATTGAATGATCATATATATTTAATTATTCTTGAAAATTATTCTTAATTTGTTTAGGTGATTATCATTAAGATTTTTTATGAAATAACCAGAAACTAATGAAGTTAGTTTTCATTTTATTGAATGAATCCCTCTCAAATTTAAGAGATTAAAAAACATAAAAAATATATTCATCCAATCCACCCCTAGAAACAACATGGCTCAGCCAATTATCCATAAAAAAGTTAAAATAGTAATTTACATAATATGGGAACCCAAACAAAATAAAACTCTTCTTTTGAACATTATATATGAAATAATATATAGAATTTTAATGTTTTTAAAGGGTTCGTTTTTAGGTCTATGAGAATTTGCTACCCAAGTTGTGTGGTAAGGAAAAAAATTAACCCACTAGGTAATTTTTGGAGTTCCATTAATCCGCTCGATAAAGTGAGGTAGGAAAATCTCAGTTAGACTATCAATATCTTGGTTCCAAAACCATTGTAATGGATGTTATTCCATAATAAGATATAATTTATTTAGATAGTAAAATCCATAAAATCCACATTGTGGCTAATATTATTCCATGACATAAAAAAATCAATGTGATGTAGCAATATCCAATGATAAAAATAACTAAAATAAAAATTAAATATAAAAATATAATATTGATGGAAATTTTATAGTGAAAATCTAAACTTGATTCTACCTTGAAGGAAATTGACTGGGTGTTCACTACAAGCAAAGAATATTCCCTAGGTGAAATTCAAACATGGTAGAAACATGAACTATTTAAAGAACATTTCATATCCACAATAATTAACATATGTTATTAAATATAATTATAGAATATGAATAGGAGAAAAAAATATTGGGAATATAAACGAGAGAATAATATTGGACCATGGATCAAATATATAAGAATCAAATGGATTTCTCAGATGGTGTAGCAATGTCTGGATAAATCTCTTACAATTGTGAGTAATGGAGGCCTTTATACACCCCTTAAATGTTATATTTTACATTCTATAATATTGTAGATATAATTGGATTTTTTATTTTGAAACCTAAACTATTTTTCTCTCTAGAATACACTTATACTCCAACCCCCTTTTAAATTTTTATTCAATATTTGAATGTAAAATAACTATTCTTACTATTTTAATTTCCTAATTATGGTATTGTTTTTAAGTATAGTTGATTCATATAGTAATAACTTCATGTATTTATTTAATAATTAAATCCTTTATATAGGAGGATCAATTCTCATACTGAGGTCTTGGTATAATTCTCAAGAAAAAATTGGTTCATAGTCTATGGTCTTAGCTTATGCATTAAATAATTTAAATAGGAGATACTGTTTGAGAAAAAGGAAGTGTGTGTGTCTCAAGGTAAATGATAGTTCATGAAAAATAATTTCTACCTATTTGGACATATTATTTCATTAATTTAAATTTTTACCTGATTTAGATGATTTGAAATATCCCCATTCATATTTTTAAAAAATTATTGATAGATTTTGAACCTAGTTGTAACCCTTGTGTGAGAAATCCTTAGTGAATTCTATACTACATTCCTTTAGGATCAATTTTGGAAAGGGAATCACGATAAATACCTCTTTAAATATTTATTAAATAAAATTCATGATTATGTTCCCTAAAATGTGAATAATAAATTCACTCCCATATTTTGTATCTGTGTGTTAATTCTAAATCAGCCACTTATTAGGGTAGGACTCATTTCCTCTGTGATATGCTATTATATTTACTAGAAATAGAAGGAATGTGATGATAAAATAACTTTAATATTTTAAAAAAATATTTTAGGAAAGGATCAAAATAATGAATGCCACCATATTAATAACATGGCTTGTTTATATAATCCTCAATGGAAATCATTGATCCTAGTTTAAATTTACTCATATGTTATAAAACATATTTGCAAATTCATTTTAGATAAAAATATTTTAAAACATTAAACACTTCAATTTCCTATCCTATCATTTTATAAAATATATAATAAATGATATATTTTATGTGAAATTCCGATCTAAACATTAACACATTACACTAAACTGCCTTGTTAATCATAAGATTCTATAGTTACTATATAATATAAATATTGTCATTAATTTATTCCTTTATTATATACTAGGATTGACCTTAATAGTGGTAATATAATATCTCCATAATTTGACAATGATTTACCCAAAAAATTATTATACACAAATATATCATACTATATGTTATATCTATATCATCACATATGATAAAACTAATATAAATCATATGAATATAGGCGTTAGTGAGAAGTTGATTCACTTTTTCAACAAATATATCATCAACATATATGTATAAATCTTTTATCATCCTTTATAAATGATATATATTTCATTTGAATTTATAAGGCTAAGATGACATAAAACTACCATTGTCATTGATTGAAATTGAACACTATTATCACATTCAAAGGGAAATGGATATCTCCTTCTATAAATCATAAGGGAAAAAATATATCATAATCAATCAATTATTTTCCGTAATTTTCATGATTCACCTAATGGAATCTACTTCACCGTGATTAAATATGTCATGGATTTCATCACGCATCAAATTACATGTATCGGTATACACATTAATAATGATATCATGTCAAATGAACAATATACACACATATAGATAGAAATATATAACAACACATTAAAAATGAATTATTTCTAAAAAAATATATCATGATTTCCTCCCATATTAGAGATCACCAATTTTAAACATCATGACAAAAATTACCAATACTATTATTCAAAATGTACCAAATAATAATACATTGTAGGTGTTCTATTTAACTATGGTCTCTAGACCATATCAAATATATTTAATAATATTTCCGTGAAATATCTATTTTCACATTATAGATGGTAAAAAATATACCTTATTTATGCAATAAATATTCTATATTCATCATAACAAAAATTATATAAATGTAAATTATATATATGATAATAATATAAAATGTTTAAATACACTATCCTATTACATAATGTAAGAAAATTAGTTGGTTCTAAGTCACCAACTCTAATGGTCTTCCACATCCTCTAGGCCGAACTACTATAATTTTCGAATTTATTACCTCTCATATGATATTTTTTTATACTACATTATGGATCAAACAACTAGGATTCCAATATTAAACGTTCTTGTAATACTACTAACTATGACTTTATATCCCTAAGAAAAACATATCAAGTACTGATATTTCAAAAAAATATATTTATATTACTTATTTAGATATATAATAAGTTTTTATATATGTGGATTTCATAAAATTGGTTACCATGGGTTATTTGAAACATCATTTTTCATTTCACTATTACTATCTTAACAAATATATCATATCAAAATGACAGCTATGGAAAATAAATATTTATACCATCAAAACTAGTTTAGTATCTACTTTATATGATTAGAAATATCCACTTTACAATTCTAGTACATTTTTATAGCTTTAACCATATCTCAATATAATTATATTGAAATTACTTGTGTATAAAATTATGTAAATATAAGATCAAATAGCTGAAATCATATAAAAACTACTCATTCTATTTTTCATGAGACATAAGAATTTTTTTATATTGATTGATCATTTTTAAATCATCCATTACATTATACATTTATATACTTTTACATAGTTTAAAAATCATCTCAAAAAAATATTTTGATCTTGATTCCTTGAATATAAACTACTTTACACAAGTTTTACATATAATATAATTTTTTTCACAATGTCTTCATTGAATATAAAACAAGTATATCATTTACTAATAGTAATATATCATCATCATCATATATCATTATAAAAAATTTGGCACTCTTAAAAATACTCTTATAGACACAAGGATTAGATTATTTTTTAATAAAATCAAACTCCCTCTCATCCTCATAAAAATGAACATTCAATGATCTTAATTATTTAATAAATCTATAAATGTTTCTTTACAACTTTCATAACTCATGATCATACTTTGGATTCAAAAACACTGTGAGTTATTTCGTACATGAATTTTCCCTAAGTTTCTCATTTAGGAAATCTATTTTGATATCCCTTTACAAATTTTCATAGTCATGAAACATACATATGGCATGTATAATTAGGATGGATTTCATCATTATAACTAGTGAAAATGTTTTTTCATAATACATTTGTTATAATTACTTGAAAATATTAACAACCAATCATTACTTATAGTTTTTAAATTTAAAATCATTTTCTAATTTATTCTTGAATACAAATTTATATCAAGGGGGAATTATAATAATTTTAAAATCTAATAATGTATAAAATTAATGTTGGTAAACTCAAGCATATCTGGGGGGAACTTAGGAATCCAGAATTATATTTTTTATCTAAATGAAATATGAATTCCACTATATAATTTAAATAAGTATAGAGGATAAATATATAAATAAATTTATTTAATGATTATTATTAAAAATACAATGCATTTAATAATTACTGAAAATAAATTAAATAAATACAACATACACATGTCAGTATAGATCATGATCATCTATAGTATAGTTACATCACCTTTGTCCTGCATTCCTATTTTTGGTTTAAAAAACTCGATATTTAAACACAATATTTAATAATTAGTGATATGAAAAAAGATAAACACTTCAATATTTAAAATTATTTTCAGAAGATAAACATTAAATCTTTAAAATATACCAAAAATCCCAGTAATAGAGGTTTTGGTTTATTTTAGGATTATCTTTCCTAACTTTCACATCTAAAAAGATTTTTTCACTATACTATTATTTAAATTTTGTGTCTTAAGAATCTCACATGAATAATCTCTAAATGAAACTTTATTTTTAATATAGTTTCATATAAATTACTATAGGTAAAAGGAATCAAAATAAAGGGGTAAACTTAAACGCTTAGTAGGGGAAGAACTTATTATCATGTAATCAATGGTTAGATCATAATGATAAGATAAATCATGAGTATGTGAAAAATATCATATTTTAAAATAATAGTTATGCATAAGTCATGATAGAATAACATGTAATATTAAACGGAAAAACATATAAAATGGTAAAAGAGTGTAGGATCACGAAATACTAATCAAGATCTATGGAGCATAATTCTTTGCTTAGGGAATGAAAAAGTGGAATTCTCTTAAAGCAAAACATAAAAATGATATTTTTCACAAACATAGCATAGGGAACATCACCTTCATGAGAAACCCAAGTTGATCCATTCTTAATAGAAGAATATATTTTCCCCATATATAAATCACCTCCATGAGTCACACACATTCGTAAACACTTTTGAGAAAACATAATTGTGCCTGTGTATACAAATATCACGTGATTTAAACATTTAACCAAGATATTTTAGGGTGATATAGGACCTCATATATCAATCATCTATACAAATGTTTTCATATTAAAATTAATCAATCATTATATCCTAAATAACCCATAGAACAAAAATTAGTTTCAAATATGTTCAAATAATATAATATAAATAAATCGTTCATAATTATGTCAATAATCATAAAATTAAAATACCAAGGAAAATAAATGTGAATACTAATATATTAAGTTACTTTCAATGAAAAAACCTTTAATTATGATGTTGGTATATAAGGTATTTACACTATATAAAAAAATTATATTTTTTAGATAATAATTTACCAAAATAATCAATGAATCATATCTAGGTGAACACCATTTAATAAAAAGAAAAATATAGTCTTCATAGAAGCAATTAACTGGAAAAAATAATATTTATACACAATGGATTAATAGGTTATAAAAAATAAGTAATGGATTTCACAGAGTTTAAACCCACAAAATAACAATTGATTATTTTAGGGGTAATTTATAAAGAATAATTTTGTAATAAATAAAACCCTTGTTTGATAAAGATTAAAATTGACAAAAAATAAAAAGGTTTCTTTAGAGTTTTATTAACATTATCATAAAAGAAAATTTTATGAGTCACTTTCAAAAGTACAATTTTCGTAAATGTGATGTGGAAATTTTGAAAATAATTACTTTTATATATAATACTATATAATATATCCTTGAAATAAAATTTTATCCCAGGATAAATTTGGGTGAATGATAAATCATATGATCATGGAAGAAAATATCATTTTAATATCTTAAAATACCATTGTTAAAACCCATATTGTAAAAATGGATAAAAAATCATCCATTTAAAAAGAGGAATGTTGGAGAATAAATGTAATATGAGATGAAAAAAAATTCATTTTCCACAAATAAAGTATAATTATTGTATGAAGTTAGAATAAAGATAAGGAGGGGAAAAATCAATAAAAAGAGTGGGAATTATTCTCAACAAAGATATAGTTCTTTGGAATAGAAATTCATCAAGGTAAACAATTTCAGTTACAAATTAATTTTCCAATGAGTGGAAGAAAATCTACCCTGAATTAAAATAATGGGGTGGATGAATCCAATATTATAAGAAAGACATTAAAAATGATCATTTTAACTATGTGAAAGGATTTGAGTTAAAAAAACCCATAAAATTTTAGAATCTTTTAAACCAAAATATATTTTATGAAACATTATGGGGTGTTTTTTTAAAATCCCATATATTTCATTAAATATATGAGAAGATAATACATATACAAAATACTAACCACAAAAGTTAAAAAATGGTGAATACAAATAATATCTCAATTAAATACAATTGAGATAACAAAACCCATATGGTAAAGGGAACAAAAGAATCAAAATAAATGTTGAGGGATAACATTAATATGGCATTAAAATATCATGAAATGAAATATATTAATCATAATTTAAGGAAATAATTAATTTATTAAAATATATAAACAAACTTATGTTTTTCATTATCAAATAGTTCTCATGGGGTTGAAAATAAAGAAAAAACTGTACCTTAATTACTGAATTACATGATAGAATTTTTGAAATCATATATATATAAAATTATATTAATAACATATTTTTAAACCTTATTCTTACCATTAAACCTTTATAAAGATAATTTATAATCATTTTATATAAATATATTATTTATTTATATTTTATTTTCATCATTAAATGTTATTATATTTGATTGTTTGTTTAATTCTAGTTTCACCATGGAGGTGTTGATTCTTATTTAAAAATTAATCTGTAATTAATTAGATATCATTATAGTTACTAGAATAGATGTTTTATACTTAAATATAATTTTTTTATTTCAGTTCATATGTATTTTCATTATGATTCATGATTATGAAGTTAATATTTATCTTGTTTTAATAATTTTATTAACAAATAAAGAGTGGTATTAATAAGAAGATAAATATTTTTATAATATTTCATAATAAATGAACCAAATATTATACCCTCATTAATATATATAAACAATATAAGTTATGTTTCCATATTCATCCAGGATTTATATTTATAACATTGTTCATGTAGGTGGTTCAACCGAACCAAACAAGAATAAGCTACAATCTATTGATTCTTGTAGTAAATAAAGTGATTCCTTTAGAATATGATCATTATTATATAATCATAATGATATTATTTATATGTTATTAATATCTTTAATCATGTTATGATATATTTAGAAAAATAATAAACTTCTATAGTGAAAAATTAAAAAGGAAACTTTGATGAAGGAAGTAGAATTCATGTAAGTAAGGGTCACACATTTATGGAAATAGAAGATAAAAGAGGTAGAAACTAGTTTATATTTTTAGAATGTTAATAATTTTTTAAATATAAAAAATATAAATTAATAATCCTCTTTAAATAATCCTTGTATGGTGGTTATTAAAACAATTAATGTCGCATATAGAGATACTTTTCATCTCTTAACATAAGAGATATTTTCGATCTTCAAAAGGTTGGGAGAAAAGAATGAAATGGAAATTAAATTAGTGTAGTAACATTTTATCATATTAGTAATACACAATTTATCATTATTTTATTTATGAATATTTATTTGACATTATATTATAACAAAATGATTAAGTGAGTTTGGTAGAGAACATTATATCTTCCTTTGGATATTCTCACTTGGTTAACATGTCAAGGATCCATATCTTTGTCTCTTAGAAAGACGAAGGATTTTGGAGAAATTGGAAAGGGTTTGGGAGAGACTGGGGAATAATTTTTTAATTGGTGGAGAAATTTTTTGAATGTGATATCCTTTTACAAGTGAATAAAATGATGCTATTGTAAATATCAATAATTTTTCAGTGCTAAAATAACACTATTTAAGGTTGAATGGATTAAAAATTGGGAAATAATGATCTTTAAGGTGTGATAAGGCGTACTAATCCTCAAAATTTTATTTTCTTACATTTTTAAACATTATCTTAGTAATTTACCATTATATTTTTACCCTTTCCCATTATTAACCATGATACATTATTTTTAAATAAATAATTAATGTTTTAATAATAATATAAGATAACACCTCTTAAAAAAATTTGGTTGTTTGGAACTTATATTTATGATCCATATAATTTATTTAAATTTTTAAATAAGGGAAAACTAAATTTTAAATTAAAACATTAAAAATAAAAAAACTCATTTTTTTATGAAACAATCATTATTACCTATAAGTGCCCCTAATATTATATATGATTAATTAAAAATTAAATGACTAGTTATATAAAATTATATATTTCTAAAAATAATAACAAAGTCAATATAAAAAAAGGATCAATTTAATTCATTAGATAATGATACAGAAACATAATTATATTATTCATTGAAAATAACCCTTCCACCATTATCATGGCCATTAACTTTAATCTCAATTTTTTTTAAAAGAAATTAAATTTAACATAATACATAATATGAAAATTATAATAGAAAAAATGAAATGTGTTTTGTTATTTTTAATTTGTAGATGTGAGGAAAATTAATTAATAATATAAGAAAATAAAAATAATTTTTAGAGTGAAGTATTAGTTAGGTTTCCATGATGTAAAAAAATGGGTTTTATAAATTGAACATAGTATTTTTAAATAAATAAATTTCTAATTATATATATTATAAGTACAATGAAAAAATTTATACATTTGTATATAATACTTACTTTATAACAAAGTTTAAACCATTCAAATATCTTAAAAAATTATATCTCTTATCATTCACTTAAAAATCTATTATTTTATAAAAAACTCAAATATTCACCCAAAATAATGTTTTACATGAAGAATTAAAATAAAAAATATTCATTTAAAAAAATTTAAATTCCACAATTTTTAACGATAACTTTCATGGGAAAATAAAATATATAAATAAATAAAATTATTATAAATTGACGTTTTTAAACATTATATTTTATTAATATAATTTCATATAAAATTTTAATTTAAATTATTTTTACATAATAATTAATATATTATAATAATATTTGAAAATATTTCAATTTTATTTTTTTGTGGAAAAATATACAAAACATTGAAAAAATATAATTATATGATGAAGAACAATAATATTAATTATTTATCCTCAAAATGAAATAATTTTAATATGTTAATACCATCTATTTAGTATAGGATTTAATATTATTATAATTTTTATAATTATAATCTAATGTGTTGGGGATCATTTTATCTTAGTGGTTATTTTGAGATAAGTTATTAATGATTGTATTACCTTGGAAAAAAAATATTCCAAAACCCTGGGGTGTTATAGTAATAACTTTTTACAATGACTAAAATTTCAAATATACCTCGATTTCCAATAACAAATTTGAAATTAAAATTAATTAATGAATTAATAGAAATTATTTTTTCATTTCCACTTCTGGTACTTGAATCCCATATAAAACATTTAAAATTTATTTATTAATTTATGAAAAATTATTCATTTCAAAAATATTAATATATATACAAATAAAAAATATTTATTTTTTATTCAAAATAATGGGCCGAGGAAAGGGGGTTGGTACTATATTTGGTGCGAATCCCCAAATGAAGGTAATTTTTTATAAATAAACAAGTTAACAAAACCCCCATCATGGAGGGGTTTGATTGAGATAAGTGCAGGGTGGGGATCTTGATTTTCCCTCTCTAATGAAATTATATATTTTTACTCTATACTATAGAAAAACTAAAAAAGAATTCATAGGTATATATATGTATTAAAAAATATAAAAATAATTATTAATATATTTATATTCCCTTATATATATAATAAAAGTGCTAAACTAAATTCAAAAAATAACCCAATTTAATATGGTGTAACCCAAATTTTAAATTGTATTTGTTATATTTAATCCTAATAAAATATTTATATTAATAAAATAATTTAATTCTTGTGAATATATTCTTATATAATTTTGTATATTATTGACTATAAAAACAACAATTCAATAGTTATGAGAACCATTTAGTCTAGGAATATACCCTTGAGGTAATTTTTAATAATTTTAATCACAATAATAATTATAAATTTATACATGAGTGCTGATTCAAATTGAAGGATCATGGAATAGTGGAAATAATGAGGTATGACTCCTATTGAAAATTTCTATCTAAACATGATGAAATTTATTTTAATCATTTAATAGTATAATTTCATATAATTTAAAATTAGTTATTTAAAAAAAATAACTACCTTGAATATTTTATTTTTCGATTTTATTTTAATTTTTCATTTATATTGTTGACCTCATCATTGATCATCTTGATGATACCAATGCTTCTAGAATTCAAACAATATTTTCTATAGTGGTATACACACATGTTACACAATACTCTAAACCTAATTATTTATACTTTAAATTATAGTGTCGGGGAATCAATCACTATAAATTGTTTGATTTTGATCATATTAACAAATCTCTTACATTCTCACCTAAGAAACATGATTAATGATGGTTGATTATCTTTAATGTTTTGGAAATTTCTTCAAAATAGAATTAAATGGAATGGATTGATATGCTAATAGAAATGAAATAATTTCCATATTATAATTATTTCAATTATTAAAATAATTATATTTAATCACTTTATTTTAATTTGAATCAAATAAAACCTCATGTCACCTCTATCTCAAAATAATTATGAAATTAATAATATTTTGGGGAAATTTATAATTTTAATATCAATTACTAAATTCGTAAATATTTATTTATTTTATCATATAAAATATATTTATTATATCATTATATTACTTCAAGTCCTCCCATAAATATTATCCAACCTTGATCAGTAAAATTATCTTCAATAGATAAAATAAATATTAGATTCAAATAACACGTGAGTAAATATTTATTTTATTCTCATCACGTAGAAGTAAATATCTAAATTTTATATGTTCTTATATCATGAAAAAAATAGTTTATTTATTCATCTTATGAATAAATAAGTAATAAAATTCAATTAACATATAATTTTCTTGAATAATATCATGGTTGAATTAATGATCAACAAAAATTAAAAAATTATAATTCATTAAATCTAGAATAATTATTTTTAAAAAAATTATGTTTGTTTATTCACTCAGGTATAAAATTACTGTGAGACCATGTAGTCTCATTTCATAATGGAATTTTGTCAAACCCATAGACCAATAGCGGTATCTTTCAAGTCATCATAACCGCCATAAAAAAGATGAGTATCCAAAACAACAAACTCCTATGAATGATACTATGTAATATTTTCCATTTTTAAAAAATATATCATCACAAATGATGCATAAATTCGTCATCGTACTTTAAAATTGATTTATATTTCTTTTAATTTTTGAAACCATTTTTTTTCCAAACTACTATGACCTTGAATTTACCTCCATCAATTTTATCTCAACTATAGGGCCATCGATATCATCTTCTATGACATGAATATGAAAAACTATGTCTTAATAATATAATTAATTTCATAATAGTCATGATTTAAACGACACAAGATACTTCTATATGTGATAATAAATGATGGGTTTCATAATGTATAAAATTACAAGAATTATGATACACATTAATAATAATATCATGTCAAAGGTACAATAAACACACTGAAAGACTGATCCATCCAATTAAACACTAATAATATGGTTATTTTTGTTAGTAACATCCTTATGAAATACATTAATAGACATCACCAAATGATAAATTCTTGATACAAATTCCAAAATCAACTAATTTAACCACTCAAAACTAAAAAAGAATTACCATTCTTTCAATAGAGAATGTGACAGAGAAAACCAAGCATAAAAGGTAATATAACATCCCAAAAAATTACGAAATATTTAATATTTTAAATAAATTCAATATATTATATGGCATAAAATTCATTCAATACTGATTTTATATTTCATTACATGCGATGAATTTCATTGAAACCTTTTATTACATGCATGACCGATTTTTATCAAACATCAATATATTATTAATATAAATGTTTAATATGAAAGTTATCACAAAATATTTGTAAAGGAGTGTAATAATAAAATTAAATAACTTATGTAAATATATTTTTTACATAAATTTATTATCTAATAATTTATTATATATAAAATAAGAATCATTTAAATGACCAAAGGAATTTTTAGTGGAAAACATTTTTTCTTCTAAAACACAGTTTAAACGAACATTTCACACATGAATTAAAATTAATTTTTAACACTTTAAGAAAATTTATTTTAAAAAATAAAATCAATTTTTTTAATTATAATCTCAAACTTATCATAGGGTTAATTTTTGGGATTTTTCTAAAATATTTATTTTGTATGAATATTAAAAAATAATGAATTGTAATTGGAAACGTCCTTTTCGTTTAAATTTTTTATAATGATAAAATTTATTAATAAATGTGTTTAAAGTAAAATTAGTTTAATTATATATCATTGTTTCTAATTTAGGTCATTGGAATCATCTTCATGTTTAATTTAAACATAAAAATAGTATAACCTTTTGAACATTTTCATTTTAAAGACCCGCTTTCTCGACACGTATCCGAGATTAATTTTTAAATTAAAATTTTCTTCTTCTATAAATGAGAATTCGAAAAATAAATTCAATATTTTGATATAGAATAATTTATAATTTATAATAAGTTCAACATAAATCTTCACAAAAAGGAATAGTGAAATATGTACAAATTAATTACCATGGTTAAGGTAGAAATTGATTTACCACAGGGTTAAACTACACTAATAATATTGATAATGACCTAAAAGATTATATTATTTTTAGTTAATCAGTTTATTTCGACCTTTTACATTAGTTTATATTAAATATTTAAATTAATTTCCAATTTCCTTTGAATATGAACCCTAAAATAATTTATGTATAGAAAAAGTCAAAGATGATACTTTTCTTACACTTAATATCTTTAAATCCTTCATATAGGGAAAAATATAGGTTTTGTCAGATATATTTTTTTGAAAAATAAATGAGTTTTTATGATGAAAAAAATATATAGTTTTTGAGATGAAATAATTACTTTAAATTCTCAATAAACATAGACACATTTAACTATTTAGTTAATAATGAAATAAAATAAATGATAAGAAAAATAAAAAAAGTGAAGTAAATTGAATGAATTATTGTGTTCTATTATTTTTGTAGATTAATATATCATTTTAAAGAAGTTTTAACAAAATATTTTGCAATTCCATAATTTTATTTATATTTTTAATTTCAATTTAAATGAATAATTCCAAAATTGACATTAATGTGATTTTAAGATAAATTATAATTTATTAAATGATTTAAAATAAATAAAATAATATATTCATCCAAGTCATTTTAAATGAAAATTAATCTCAATTTTATTCTATTAAAAAATCTTTTTTTCTTTTTTAATGGCTATAAGGCCCCTTAAATAGTAAAAACTATGGTATCATAGTTAATGTTAATGCAGTGTTTTCCCACATTACATGTTCTTGTGTTAAAGTTAATTTACAAATCACATAGGAATTATATTTTATAAGTTATATATAATATTTTGAATTATTGTTTCCAAATTATCTAAAAAGTATCATTTTAATTTAGTCTTAATAGATAAATTACATTGGTTAGAAAACTAGTTACTATAGTTAAAAACCAAAAATGGTAAAAGTAGCTAAACATGGAAGTAATGATATTAAATGACTAAAAAATATGATTAATTATGCATTGTATGTTTTTATAAAACATATAATCCATACATTACTTTAATTATAATTTTTTCACCTGATACATGATTGACCTCCCAATTGTGAATACTTTTGAGTATTTTCAAGAAAACCAATCATCATCACCTATAAAAGGGAACTCAATCTCCTCACTTTTTCAAAACTCTATATCCATTTGTATTATCCAAATACATCCAAAATAACTTAAAAACATCCAACAAAAAAATAATAGAATCCTTATTGTGGTAATAAATGTATACCTTGAAGGCATTAGTGCAAACCTAAGGAGGATACCTAAATAAGATGGAATGTACTTCAACGAGCATATTTATTTTAATTATTTATCCACATCCTTAAATTTTTATTATACCATTATGATATAATATACTCATTACCTTCTTTTTAATTGGATTTAGTTATAATAATTTAATTTCCTAAAACCATCTCCACTTATATAAAAAGTGTTAGGAAATCAACATTATTATGTACGAAGGACTACTGACTCAGGAACCGATATCATTCATTTTTACCATTTATAACTCTACAGGTTGGTAAAGATGATGAATATAAATTATATTTTATATTTATAAAATTATTATACCTATAGAGTCATTTTATCATATATATATTATTATCATTCAATTTGTATGGAAGATGATAACATCGATCATATGTATAACGGACTACTGCCTTGTGAAGCATTACGATTCATCCTCCACTATCACTTTCAATGGAAGGTGATAAGGAATAATGTTAGTGATTATAAGTTATATAAATAAAATAATTATTTTATTCATGAAATATTTATTATTCTTTAATATACATCATTTAATTTATTTCATTTTCACAAATGTAATGATAATCACATCGTTCGTGTTCATGTGGACTATCGCCTTCTCTAAGTGATGTGACTCTATATTCACCAACAAACTACATGGATGATATATATATACAATTAATTAATTAATATGGCATTTATGATATAATTATCATTATCTAAATTAAATATACTACGTACCTCCTTCCAATAATGATCGTCGAAAAATGGAAATGTTAGGTATGCGTACGTACATACTATTGTCTCCATGATTGTAAAACACTTATTATTTCATAATCAGACTTAATTATTTGTATTAAAAGTAATATTGATGTAAAAATATGATAATAATGTCATTATTATTATTCTATATATGATATAACTATCTAATATGCACAATAACTACAACTTTCAATAGAAAACAATGGAATTACCACCCAAAATAATTAAAATAATTAGATATTATTAATGAACAAGAAAGAATTTGTTATAAAATGATAATAAATGATATTATAAATATAAATATTGTTATATAATAATTTATTGACATAATTAAATCTATTATTTAGACAGTTAAATCATACAGATTTCAACTGAATTTATATTTCATTGAGGATTATTATTTTTATTATAGACCAATCCACTTCTCTGTGGTGTATATAGTTAGAATTTGATATTTAATATCATTAATAATTCTTTATTAATGTTATTATAAGTTTCAATTATAATTATTTTTATAAGGGGATATGAATTAAAAGATTCCAAGTGGTATGATATTTCTTAACTCAATTTCTGTTTATTGGGTTAATCTTCTACATCATTATTTATGAAATTATAAGATTTTGTGTATAATGAGTTTTTATTACCGTGCATTTCATTTCCAATTTTATTATTCTTATTTTTAGTTTTTACACATAATATATTCATTGATTAATTATCACTTCAATGTTATGATAATTTTAGGGGTTTATCTCACAATCTAATTCTAATCGTGATTGTTTACTATTGAATTTCCATCGAAGGAATATATTTTCCAACTTACTAATAATACAATTTGATTTTATTATCCTATAGTTATTAAAGAGATTTTCAATTAATTGTACCATTTTCCCACTCTTTGTTACTTATATTTTTTTATAATATGTTTTAAATAAAATCCTACTTCATTTCTCTCTTCGGTCAGAAATATGTTTTCTTCAAAAAAATTGTTTTATAAAAATTAATTCAAAAATGTTGTTAAACATTTAAAAATGATTTATCAGTAAAATATTCCCCATTTTTACTCTTTTACATTTTTTTTCAAGGGAATATAATATAATATTCAAAATAATTCACAACTGGATTTTTCTAAAAAGTGAAAGGAATATTTGGTTTAACCTCTATGGTGTAAACAAAAATTTCCAATGTTCATTAATACAATTTTTTTAAATATTAATTTATAATATATAAGTATTATTTTAAATTAATATGTTTTTAAAAATTATTTTATCTTTTAGTTTTTAAAGGTGATTTTCATCGAAAAATATTTTAAAAATTCTTTTCAAAACCAAAAAGATATTTTCTTCAAGAGTGTTTTTAAAGATATTTGTATGTTTTTTATATTCATCATTGTGAAAAACCATTATTATTAAACCAATGATTATATTTTATATTTATACCATATGTATTAATCATATGGATGTCTTAAGATCATTTTTATTATAGAAAGTATTGACATTCACTTCCTCAATCCATTTTTGTAGTCAAAAAATGTATCTTAAAATGTTCACATTCTTATGATAATTATATGATAAATTTACAAAAAAATATCAACATTATTTACCATGGAAATTTTTATTATAAGAATCATATATCATTTCTACAAAAATTTTACTACATTGAATTTCATTTGATTTAAGGGTAAATATTGATAAATATATATCCTTTACTCAATACAGATAGTTTATGAGAAGACAAATAATTTATGAATTAAATTTATTATTAAATATATGGGGAATTCTTTAGAGTAGTATTCCCAGTGTTAGGGACCATGTATAGAAATCCCATCGATGCATCGATAGTATCATCAGAAAAAATTTATTGGACAAACTTTATGCATTTGTAACAAGTATGTTTTATATTTTCTTGTGAATGGTCTTGATAGTAGTATTTTTTTTAAACCATCCCATGAATGGTCTTGAAGGTAATGGTATCACATAAGTTTGAAATATGATGTAAAATAATTAATCATTGCCTTAATTTCAAATATTATTATTATTCACAGGATTTAAACATTGATATTATCTATGCATGTATTTCATTCTTAGTTATTGATTAAACGACATGTGGTTTTATTTATTTACCTTTACATAACAATTATTTCTTATATTATAATCACTTCTATGTTGTTTTAGTGGAATTTTTTCTCTGTTATTTACCTTTACATATTTATTATACTTAATGATTCATGACAAAATCCACTATACTTAACCCTTACTAAGGATTTTAGCTCAAAATTATTTTGTTTCCTTTCTCAGGAATCCATGAGGAGTGATATATTTTATATAAAAGGAAATATAGAGGTAATGATGTTATTATTGAAATTTTTTATTATAATTGGTTTATTCAAATGTGTTGTAAAACTCAAGTATATATATAGACTATGAAGACTAAAAAACTTTTTAGTTATTCGGGATGAAATTAATTGTATGTTATGACAATGTAATGATGTAACACACCAAATCCAAGCTACTAGGTTCAGGGTCACTAAAATATGTATCAATGAAATTTTAGTAGAAACCTTGGGAACATTTTTTAGGAAAAAATATATTACATATCAAAAACCTATAATTGAATTTTGGGACAATTGTTGAATATTATATTAATGTTATCATAAGAATAATATTTTGTTGTGTTTACTAGAAATGCATCAAAGTATTAATAATACAAGTGGACATGGTTAAGGAGTAGAAATACCTATGTGTAATAACTATGAAAAATTTAAATCGTGATTGAGTTGATCTTTAATAGGTGCATTATAATGTGACTTACTACACATATATTTTGAGATATACATGGTATATTCTTAATATAATTAAACTCTTATTTACAAACCATTATGATGTATTTTAATAGATAATGAAATTTAATAACCTAGGATAAACACTTTACTAAGGAATAAGCTATATTAAAATAAAATGGATGAATTATTTATGTATTTGGGTTGAAAAATTAAATTTTATAAGTATTTTACCAATGATATTTTTATTTAATAATCAATAACCCTTTGAGGATTTTGATAAATTTTAGTGTCACATATGTATTTAGTAACTTAATTTTTATGGATACCATCAAGGATTAATGAATTTAAGATTGATCATATATTCAAATACATAAAAACATATTTTTTTGATTTATTGTGATGAGAGTATACCAGTGGTAAGTGTATTTTAGTAGAAATTTATAGCAATATAACCCATTAGATTGGTATATGTTTTCATTGAAATGTTATCTGATGAATAATAGACATAAATTTTATAGACATAAGTTTAAAGGTTATCCTAACCTTTACGTATAATATTACAATCAATGATATTTTAATAATAATAAAGCAAGATTATTTTATTTTGTAAAAAATTAGTTTATTTTAAATCATTATTATATAGGTTATATAATAATTTATTTCATTTTAAGGTTCTCAGTCATAATTTTTTTGGAGATTTGTAGGAATTATATTAAGATTTTTTTATTAAAAGGATAACCCACATGATGGGTGAAAACACGGCTAATCTAAAAATGTGGTGGGGATTGAAACCATGACCAAATGATGATACATGTGTCATGCCTACCAGTGGCCAATGTGATGTATTGGTTAATATTATATTTTTTTGAGCTAATCAATTTTAGAGATAAATATTATTTATGAGCCTTATTTGAAGTTTATAGATTAATTTATTATATTGTATAACTTTTTCTAACCATCTTGGTTTTTGAAATTAGGTAGAGATAGAAGCACATCATGTTCACTCATTTAGGGATATTATGATCTGTTAAATGTGGATTTTAATGCTTCAATCATAATGAATTCATTTTTGGACATTCATTTTTTATAGTAAGAAATTAATTGGATATTGATAAAAGAAAAATAAAAGGACGAAATTTTTATTATTAAATAAGAAACATATCAATTATGTATATTTCTATACGTTCATAGATAGTAAAACAATTTCTCATCTTTAGGGAAAATTATTTTGGAACAAAAGTATTATCATATTACCTCCATATCTGATGAATCGTATTTACTTTTAAATAATCAAATATTTATAGATTTATGGCCCTTAATATTCAATTGATCATTAACATTGTTTTTATTAATGATCTAAATTACTCTCTATATTTAATTAAGTTTTACCTCTTTGTCAATATCTTCACATTCCCCAGATGTTATCCTATATTGAAGCCTAGTAATGTGTTTTCAAATTATTATTTATACCCCCTTCCTATCTTATTAAGATAATGTTTTATTAACCATCTTATGATATGGGTTTTTCATCAATTGTATTTACAAATATTAAACCATGGATGACCATGATCATGTCCATATAGTATGGATGGAATTTATTTAAGGTGTGGATAATTTAATACCCCGAATTTCAAAAACAATAACATTTTTTTCAATTGTGTACATTGAACACAACAATAAATATTGAATGGAATATAACCTGACAACAATATATAATATATTTACTATTTTAAATAAATTAAATTTTTATATATTACTAAATTCTAGGAACACAAATTTTAGCTTGCATTACATGCAACATGTTTCTTTGGTAGATCGCATTACACACAAGGTCGAGTTTTATCAAATAATAATATATTTTTAATATTATTATTAAATATGACAAATATTTCCTAGACATTGGAATGAAGGAAATAATAGGATAAAAAACTTCTAAAAGTATATTTTTTGCATAAATTAATTTTATATCTATTGATTATAAATATAATATGAATAATTTAAAATAAAATATAAATGTTTTTTGTATTTTTTTATTCTTCTAAAAGAAGGTTTAATCAAACATTGTGAACGTGAATTACATTTAATTTTAACACATTAGAAACATTAATCTAAAAAATAAAAATAATTTTTGGAATTATAATATCAAATTTATCTTATAGTGAATTTTTGGGATTCGGTAAAATATTTCATTTATTGATTACTAGTAATTAAATAATGATTTCTAATTGTAAACTATCTTTAAAAAAAAATTCATAATGTTAAAATATATTTTCAATTATTTATAATGTAACATTAGTTCAATTATACACCAAATAATTCTGTTATTATAATTTTTACATTTTTTTAATTTAATTTAGATATAAAATAATTATAAACATTTGAACATCTTAACTTTAAAACCCTGTTTAACCATTAAGTTTTCGAGATTAATTTTTAAACTAAAATTTTCAAATTTCGTGAATAGGACCTGGTAAAATGGATTCTATATTTTTGATCTCAACAATTTAAAATTTATAATAAGGTAAAATTAAATTTTGACTATAAATAATAATGAAATAAATAAAAACAAATTATCATTACTAAGTTAAAAAGGGATTTATAGTGGGGTTAAACTACATTGATAAGAGTGAAAATTTCCTAAAATATTATATTAATTTTATTGAATAAGTTTATTTATTTCTTGAACATTGAATTTTATTAGATATAGAAATTACTTTTCACTTTCCTTTTAATATGACCAATATAACATGCTAAGTAAAGAATTAGGAAAAAGATAATTTTTCAAATTTATTATCTATAAAGACTTAGGATAGGGAGAAAATATATGTTTGGTTATATATATATATATCATTTTTATTGAATTTATTTTTATCATGATAATTTATTTTAAATTTTAGACAAAATAATTACATTGACTTTTTAATGAAACACCACCGTATAAATTATTTAGTTAAAAATAAAATAAAATAATTTTTACTAAAAATATTCAATGTGAGGTAAATTTAAAGAATTATTGTTTTCAATTATGATTTTAGATTAATATATATTGTTAAAAATGTTTTTAGATAATATATTTGAATGAAATCATTGTATTGAAATTTTTTATTCAATTTAAATTAATAATATCAAAATTGACATTCATGTTATTTTTTGACAAATAATAATTTGTTTTATTATTTCAAATTAATAAAAATCTTATATTCTAAAAACATATATTAAAATTTGAATAAATATCAACTATATTTCTTGTTATGGACTAATTTTTCTTTTATAATGATATAATGACCCCAATATTGTAAAAACTATGTTAGCGTACTTAAAGACAATGTAGTGTTTTTGCACGTTACATTCGCTTGTGTTAAAAGTAATTTCAAATACACATAGGATTTACATTTTAAAAATTATTTAAAATATTTAGAATCTATTTTTCCAAATTAAATAATAAGAATCACTTTAATTTTGTCTTAACAGAAAAATTACCTTGTTTAGAAAAAAAGTTACCGTAGTAAAAAAAACCCAATATGGTAAAAGTTAGGAAACATAGAGGTTAAGGAACAAAATGTTTAAAAAAGGATTTTCATTATGTGGTGGAGGTGTGGCTTGGACATATCATCCCTCTAAGACTTTAATTATCATTTTTAGCCACTTTAGGTATTATTGACCACCCAATAGCGAATAATTTTTAGTACTTACAAGAATGTCACAATTTGTCAATTATAAAAAATAACTCACTAGAATCACTTCTTCACAATTCTCAATCCATTAATATCATCAAAAAAATTCCCATATAACTTCCTAAATTCCCTCCCATCATCATATAAGCCATAATTTGTGAATAAATCCATCCTTTTATGCATTTAGTGAAACCTATGGAGGATACCCATAGAAGAGGTAATGTTCTTTTATGAGAATATTTATTTTACTTCTTTCTAAACCACCTTTAATTTTTTGTAACATGATTATTTATCATCTTTGGTATATTAAATATACCGATTAATTTATATAATAATTTAATTACCTAAAAAATCTCCACTTCTATCAAATCGGTTATGAAATCATTCTTTGTGTGTGGGGGGGACTACCGCCTTGTGAACCAATGTCATTGGTTTTTCCATTTCCACCTGTCACGGATGGTTATAATGATCAGTATAAATTATATAATGGAAATTAAAAATAGTATTATACCTATTAATTAATTATATCATATATATATATATATATATAAATTATTTAATTCCATTCTGTAGGAGACACAATAACATCACTCATATATACGGTGGACTAGCGCTTCGTGAAGCAATGTAATCCGTCTTTCACTAACTCTATAAATTAAAGGTGACATGAAATAATATTAATTGTTATATATGATATGAATGAAATAATTATGATATTAATTTCATATTTATCATAATTTAAAAATAATATACATCGTTTTCTTTCATTACTTTTCACTCATGTAAATATGATAACATCGTTCATGTACATGTGGATTACCACCTTCACGAAGCGATGTGAGTTTATTTTCACCACAAAACAACATGTATTCTATATATATCTACATTTATGGAAATAGTATTTTATTTATGATATCATTATAATAATTTAAATGTAATATATTTATTACCTCTATTCCATAATGATCATCGAAAAATGAAACATTACTCATGTTTTTGTATGACCAACCGTCTCTAGGGTTATAACAAACATCATTTTCTTAAAAATCACTCATGATGGGTTTTAAAATTAAATTTAGTCTAAAAATATTATAATTATTTCAGTATTATTCTTCATGATATTATATAAATATATAATATACCCACGAAGCTGAACTTTTATGAGAAAAAAGGATATTAACACTCAAAACTAGGAAAATAATGAAATATTATTAATGAAAAGTTAATAAGATGTTTTAAAGTGATCAGATATGATATTATAAATATTAATATAGTTCTTAAAAAAATTAATAACATCATTAAAACCACTATCATGTAGGTTAAAGAATTTTGAACTAAAAGGAACTATGAGGTAATATATTTCATCTGAATTTATATTCTATTGAGACATATTTGTTATTATGAACGAATTAAATTTTTTAGTGTATACACTACCCCTTTTTTAAGTTATATTATGAATACTTAATTATTTATTTTATTTATAGTTTTAATTTTAATTATTTCATCTAATGGGGTGTTAATTTAAAGTTACCATTGCAGCAAGGTATTTTATAACTCAATTAATATTTATTGGATTAATCTTCTACTTCATTGATTATGTCATTATAAGATTATGTGTATAATTAATTTTTATTTTATTATGTTTTATTTCCAATTTTTATATGTACTTAGAATTTATACACATAATACACACATTGATTAATTCTCACTTCAATGTTATGATAATTGTATGGTTTAATTTCACAATATCATTCTAATCAAGATTGTTTACTCTTGAATTTATATCAAAGGAAATTATTTATCCATTTACTAATAAAACAATTTCAATTTTTTATCAACTGGTTATTCATCATAATTTAAAGTAAAATTAACATTTTCCCACTCTTTGGTAAATAAAATGTTTTAGAAATTTTTTTCAGAAAATATGATATCATTTATCTCTTCGGTTGAAAATAAGTTTACTTCCAAAACGATGTATTTAAAAAAAATAAAAAATGTCTCTATCCTTTTAAAAATTATTTATCAAGTGAATTTTCAAACATTTCTAATTTTTACATAAAATGTTCAGAGTATTCTTATTCTATTTTCAAAACGAAACACATTTTGGATTTTACATAAAATTAAAAAGAGTCTTTGTTTTAACATGTGTGATATAAATGTAATTTCATTCCTTAATTACCACTATATTTTTAATATATATCTTTATAAGTCTCATATATTATTTTAAAATAAAAATATTTTCAAAATGTTCTATTAAATTTTAGTTTTTAAAAGTGAGTTTTAGAAATAATGATTATCATAATATTTCAAAATGAAAAGGATATTTTCCTCAAGAATGTTTTAATGTTATTCATAACTTTTTTCTATTCACCAATGACAAATATCCTTTATTATAACTCCAATGGGTATATGTTATATTGATACTATCTTTATTATTCCCCTTGATTGTTTATGATAATTTTTATTAAGGAAAGTATTGACATACCTTTCCAAGATCCATTTTTGTATTCAAAATCGTTCCCATAAAATATTCACATTACTATTAAAATTAGAAATTAAATTTCATAAAAATATCAATATTATATACAATGGATATGTTTATTTCTTGAACCATATATAATTTTTACTGTAAATACCATGAATTTCCATGTAATTGTTTTTAATTAAATGTTAATTTTACGAGTCTGTGAAAATTGATGGCACATGATTCTGAGGCCCAGTGTTCCCAAAATGAATTTATTAAATTTTCTTCGGGTACGTTCAGTAAAAATGTGAGTGGATTTTTATAACTTTTTAACCGGTGCCCAGAATTGAAATCCGAGGACACCGTTGAACTCGCAACGCCGATATTCGCTTAAGGAGACCTTTACCTTGACCGTAGTGGGTTGAGGGTGAAAGATATTTTTTTTTGTGATTTTCTTGAAGGAATAAAATAAAATAAAAATGTCAAAAATTATTATTTCTAAAACCCCTCAACATGGGTTATGGTGTTGGGGACTACCCGAGCCTAAACCTCCCATGTGTATGTTAAGAGGCGGGGACCACCTGAACTAACCCCCATTTTGAATTTGGAGGGCGGGGGGGGGGGGCACACGAACCCTCTTAAGGGTGGAGAAACCTATCAACTCTACATTAATCATTTCATCCCAATTATTTTCATCCAATTAATGATGCCAATTCGGTACAATTAATTGTGCCAACAATTAATTGTGCCAACCATTTTAATTTGATAAACGTAAATTAAAAAGGGGGAAATTTCATATTTTGGTGGAATTGGGGGAGGGGAACCTTTGGAGGATTACTCTCTCCAATGAAGAATGTGTTCTCTAATGAAGAAAACACTCCCCAACGAAGAATGCTCATGCCGACGAGGAATATCATCAAAGATAATGAACCGATGATCTGGGAAACACCGACGTCACTAACTTCCGTCTATCCCCAACGACTTCATATCTTTCCCCATGACTACAGTCAAAAAATATCTAAGGTAGGGGTTTTATTCTGTGTGATTATGGATTCCCATTTTCTTTCCTTCTAAACAAAGAATGCAAGTCAACTCTCTAACTAGTTGATCTGTGGACGATTTCATTTTGTGGGTTTGGGAATAATCATTGTTGGGGGTTGTAGAGTTGGACGTTCTTCATTAAATATTTTGTTGATATTTTTTCTACCGCTCTAACGCGGAGTGTGCGAGCAAAAAAAGAATGGCCTGACCCCTCCATTGTCCTTCTTTATTGTTGTGATCTTTAAGATGGAAGATGACGACTTTGTGCTACGACGGTGAACGGACAGCGGCCGGTTGAACCGGCCCCCGACATAGGCACAATGGACGACCGCGCCGCACGAGGAGAACTGACGAGCTATTCAAATGGACACAACGGACCTACGCACCCTGGCTGCCCCGTCGCACTATAGCCTCTGCGGCCCCATGGCATCCGCAACCTCCGCAGCCTCGTGACCTCCACGCCCCCTCACCTCCCCTCGGCCTTGTGGCCCCCACTGCCTCTGTGGCCTTTGCGACCCCTACAGCCTCACGGCCCCCACGGCCTCTGCGGTCCCCGCTGGCTTGAATCCCCACAGCCTCTACACCACCCATGTTTCCCTGCGGCATCCATGTCGCACCTGCAGCCCCGCGGCCTCGCTCCGCCCTCACGTCCATGCGGCCTATATGCTGCCCTCGCGGCCCCCACGACCTCGCGGGGCCCTCGCGGCCCCGCGGCCCCCGCACCACACCACCGGCAGCTATCCAGGCCGGGCCACCCAGGGTGGGCCGGGCCGGACAAAGCAGGCTGGGTCGACCTGAACCGGGTCAAGTCAGCCCAGGATGGGTCGGGCCGGGTCGGAACAGTCCTCGACCATGTTCGGCCCATTATCGCCACATTGGCCATAACTTTAGCACCATCCATCCGTTTGACGAACCATTAGTGGCGCTAGAAAAACATTGGAGTGAGAAGGTTCCTTTGGTATACCCCACTGTAGTTTTGGATAAAGTTGGGGTATGGTCCGGTAGGTTCGAGCACAAATCCAACCGGGCCCTCAGGACAAAAAGGCTAATAACTCACAGACCGAGCATCTGATTGATGCACCGTCCATTGCATTGAAACCCCTATGACATGGAATTCCTTTGAGAAACTTCTTCATGGGACTTTGTGGCCATTGGTGTATCAACCAGTGGCTTGTAGAGAAGAACCTCCCATAGACACGCGAGCTTAGTGCGGGAACCCAGTGGCTGGCTGTGACTTGAGAAAGGGATCCTTAGTGGGTCTGTGAATAAGGTTCCCACATGGAACCACTCTAGGATACTATGTGGGACTTCTCTAGGATCCTATGTGGGTTAGATGCTGTACTAGAATCCTATGTGGGTCCTATGACATACGAACGATGTACTAGGATCCTGTGATGGTCTGACGACATACAAACAATATACAAGGATACTATGTGGGTCTGATGATGTAAAAACGATGTACTAGGATACTGTGTGGGTCTCACGATGTAATAACGAGGTACTAGGATCATGTGTGGGTTTGACGATGTACTAGGATCCTGTGTGGGTCTGATGAGGTAATAGGATCCTATGTGGGTCTGAAGATGTACTTTGATCCCCCGTGGGTCTGATGATGATTTAGGATCCTCCGTGGGTCTGCCTCTTAACAGAGTTAGATGAATTAGTAGTTACATATAATCATCTTTACTACTGTACCTATGTTATACCCGGTGTGGGCTAAGTCTATACATATGTGGTATTTACCTTCGTGGTAATACATTGGTTATATTTTTTTGTGTGGTCTACTTGTGTGGTACTACCTTCATGGTATTCTTTCCTTTGTAGAACAGTTGATCTTTGGGAAAATAAGCTGGGCCTTGTGTTTCCTCATGATTGAGATGGGTTTACTTGATTATTTAGGTATATGTATGGGAATATACCTATGTTGGGTTGACAGTTGTTTTCATGTTTTTTTATCCTCTATGGATTTTGTGAGACTTTGGGGGTCTCAGGGTCCCTACTGACTATCATTATACTCACCCCTGCATGGGCTATGCCCACACCTCATTGTGTTTGGTGTAGACGATGGACAACGATGACTGAGGATGAGAGTAACAAGACTATAGGAAGCGTGGAGGTGGAAATTAGACGAGGAATACCGCCGAGACAACCGTTCGAGAGTTGTACCAACCCTTCTGGTCGGATCATTGGTGGGTGATCATAAGATCTATTCCAGTTTACTTGTACATTCAGTTTCTTGTACTTTCCAATTGGTCTTGTTTTCTGGCACCCTTTTCTTACTGTACTCTCTGTGTTTACTATTCAGTTTATTTGAGTTCATATCTTGTTGTTTGATCTGTGGCGTGTGTTTATAGGTTATAAAGACAATGCCTTCCCAGTTTTAGGGAATACGCCTTTGGTACTATTCGCCAGCCCCTAGCCTATGGAAGGTGGGCTTGGTGTAGTCGCAACACGGGTCCCAGGGGACGGTTTGTGAAAAATTGGTATCAGAAGAGTTGGTTCTACTATAGAACATAGGACTTTGATCTTTTTAAATGGAAATATTGTTAAGTGTAGTTAGTGTGGTTATTAGTTTATAGAATCCAGTGTTAGTGAGGCGACCGACGTATCCATACACCAGGACCCTAACTTCTGGTTTCGGACTCAGTACTCGAGAACATTAATTGCATGTGTGCTTTGAAGTGTTTTATTTGTGATCTCTCTGTGTCATCTCACCAAGTATAACTTAATGACCGTAGCGCACTTGTTCCTTATTAGGATGTCACTGGATTGATAGCTAGCTAGGATTCCCGAGAGAGTACACGTTGGCAGCCCACCGAGCGATGAGGATCCAGTGCAAGGCCTTCTTACTATGTTGGAACCTTCGGGTGGTGTACCGGCACCACCACCACCACCTGTTTGGTAGTAGTTACCACCAACTTCACTGGAGGACGGTGCACGCCGATTGAGCGTGTTTCCAGAGTTCCAGCAGTAGTGGCCATCGAGGATTTGAGGTAAGACATTTTCCCATGAAACTGAGGGCTGGCTGGAGGCAATTTCTAGAGTTTTCTTCCTAGTTGAGACACCAGTAGAGAATATGGTGATCTTAGCTACTAGTCCTTTCTATTGAGTGACCATGATGATTGTCTTTAGTTACAACTGGTGGTACCTGTAGAGGAAATATATAGGCTTAATGCCTTACGCGTGATTCAACATCAGATACCCCTCAGGTTCCGAGGAGATATCGACTCATAAGAGAATGAGGACTAGCCTGAGGAAGGGGTTGAGAGTTCTCAAGAGCTTATACAACTTCATCAGGATGATATGTTGGTAGCTCGATATTCCTCGAGGCATACCAACTATTCCTGGTACTCAATGAATACGTTACAATGAATATTCAGGTATAATAAATCTGGGAAAGGTGTGTTTAAGGATATCTAAGATAACACTTTTCTTATATTCCATCCTACATATGTTAGGGTGCAATAGAGAACCTTTGTGGTTAAATGTTCTTTGGATGAGTGGGTATATCCAGTGAATGTTTGTAGTGATAAAGTAAAAAACTGGTGCAAGTCTTAGAGACTTGGGTGTGAAAAATGTTTTCGGAAGAGGATGTGACAGGGAAATATGAATCTGCAGGGAAGAAGATGTGGAAGTGGATCTAGGAGAGCAGCATGAGGTGGTATACATTTCGACATGTCACAACCACCACCTTTGTGGTCTCTTCCAGGCTCATGGGGCTAGAGGATAGGGGAAGAGAGTAGCTGCATGCAGTCAGGGAGTGCAACCCAAGGGCTCTAGGAATTATTCGAGGTATTTTCTATGTCTACTACTAGCTACTGTATCAATAGAAATAGGTAATAATTATTCCTTGCTTCCAAAAATCTTTTTCAATACCTATAGTTTCTGGTTAACCTGTTGACTTGACCCTCATGTCTGGAGAAATCGTTTGGAGGACACTTGATAATAACACTTACGCAGACAGTGTGATCTGACCCTCGAGGTGAGAGTTTCGATTATAACCTATGGGTTACAATGATAAGGCCTTAGGATGTTAGTTTTGGTATGGAATGGACATCCACAGTTCATACTCATACTGGCCGTATTAGGTGAAAAAGTCGTGGTTTCTCTACAACCTTGGAATGGGGTTTTCCTTGGTGAGTAAAAATGGAATCCTGGGAAACACAAGATAAAATCATGCTTAGGAGGGTGAATCCAATCCCTCTTGAGTTGGCCAGACATAACCGCATGGCAGCAGAAGTTTTGAGTTTTGAGTTCAAAACATGAGTGGTAGATCATGGGGACATCTTTTGAAAAGATGTTTCTAGGATTACCTCCCCATAGGGAGCGGGACTTCTGTTTTGGCCATATACTACCAGAGATTTGTGTTAGATTTCTCCTGGGTTTCAACACCACTATCAGCATTCACAAAGAAGTGGAAACCCTTCATGTGGTCAGAGATATACCAGTGAAGTTTTCAGGAACTGAGGTAGAGGCTGACTAGTGCCCCATCTTTAGGCTTCCAAAGGAGGGCATAGGGTACTTAGTCTACTGTGATGCATTAGGGACCCGGCTCGGATGTGTCCTTATACAAGAGTGAGAAGTGATCGCATACAGTTCTCGATAGCTAAGACAAGATGAGCAGAACTACACTACCCATGACCTAGAGTTAGAAGCAGTGGTACTTTCCTTGATTATGTGGAGACATTATTTGATGGGCGAGCATTTTACAGTCTACTCGGATCACAAGAGTCTCAGGTATATCATCTCTCAGAAGGACCTAAACCTGAGACAATGGAATTGGATTGATTTCTTCTAGGACTATGACTTCTAGTTAGTCTATACTATTGGGAATTTAATTGTTGTAGCAGATGTACTCAGCAAGAGATCTAGTATACAACTACAATTTGAGGTGACGGAGCAGCTGGACGCTTTTCAGATATCCTTTGTGGATCGAGATGGAGTATCTTTCCTTCAGCATCTTATAGTCACTTCCCCACTTCTTCAGTGAGTTAGGGAGGTGAAGCGTGGGGAAGCTAACTGTGAGGATCGACGTGCTCAAATATCCATAGGAAATGCACCTGATGTATATTCTGAAGGTGGGGAGCACGTCATCCTCTTTAGAGGACGTACCATGGTACCAGTGTCACTTCCTGAGGAAGTGTTGAGGGAGTTCCACACTTTCCATCTAGGGGTACATCCAAGAGTGGTGAAGATGTACTTGGACCTCCGATGACAACACTGGTGGTTAGGAATAAATAAAGCAGTAGCAGAGTTTGTCTCTCGGTGCCTCACTTGTCATCATGTGAAGACAGAGCATCAGGTAACAATAGGCTTGGTTCATCCTTTAGAGGTCCTAGAGTGGAAGTGGGATGGGATATCCATGGACTTCATGACAGGACTTCCACATAAATCCAAGGGACATGATTCTATCTGGGTGATCGTCGACCGACACACCAAGTCGGCCCACTTCCTACCGATTAGAGAGAAGTGTTCTGTAGAAAGCGTGGGACGCCTCTAATGTGTAGGAGATTGTGCCGCTACATTGAGTACCCTCAGCGATTGTCTCCTATCGTGATGCACGTTTTACTTCCCAGCTATGGAAGGGGTTGCGGGAGGATTTCAGGACACAACTTTTTTAGTGCACCACCTTCCATCCTTAGATGGATGGCCGAGCTAAGAGGACCATTCAGAACCTCGAGGACATGATATGTTCTTGAGTCCTTGACTTTGGTCACAATTGGGAGGATAATTTGCCTACTGTAGATTTTTTCATAAAAAACTGCTATCACTCCACCATTGGGATGGCACCATTTGAGGCATTGTATGGATGACCTTGTAGATCACCTTTGTGCTAGACTGACCCAGGGGAGTCCGTACTAGAGGGACCAGAGATGGTATAGGATACCATAGAGAAGGTGAAGATCATCCAAGAATGGATGAAGATTTCATATATTTGGAATAAGTCTTTTGCTGATAGGAGACGTAGACCTCTGGAGTTCGAGGATCGTGACCATGCCTTTCTATGGGTATCGCATCGATGAGGTTTGAGGAGATTTGGCCGAGGCGGAAAGTTATATCCGAGGTTCATCGGACACTTCCTGGTCCTCAGCAGAGTTGGAAAGGTGGATTACCGCTTAACTCTTCCACCTTAGTTTCACCGAGTGTACGACGTCTTCTACGTATCCTACCTAAGGAGATACGTGGACGACCCATCCCACTTTATCGACCATGGCGAGCTGGACATAGATGATGGGGAGACCTTTGCGGAGGTTCTAGTAGAGATTGAGGATCAATAAGAGCAGGTACTTTGTGGGATGTCGATACCTATAGTGCACATTTTCTGCAGTACAGGAACCTCCAAGAGAGCACATGGGAGCGGGAGGCTCAGATTCGTGCTCAATACACCCACTTGTTTTCCAAGTTTTGAGTTGTGGCTTACGGGGACGTAAATCCCTTATGTGGGGAGAATGTAAAAACCCAGATTTTCTATGTAATTTTTTTAAAATTAAATGGGAATTTTATGAGTCCGCAAAAATTGACGATGCATGATTTTGAGGCCTGGTGTGGCTGGAATGAATTTCTGAACATTTTTTCAAGGACATTCAGTAAACGTGGGAGATTATTTTTTCTAACTTTTTAACCGGTGCTCGGAATTGAAATTTGAGGACACCGTTGAACTGGCAGTGCTGATATTCTCTTAAAAAGTCATTTACCTCGAATGCTATGGGTCGATGGTGAAATATTTTTTTTTTCTTTTCATGAATGAATAAAATAAAATAAAAATGTCTAACATTTTTATTTCTGAAACCCCTCAACATGGGTTATGGTGGTGGGGACCACCCGAGCCTAAACCTCCAATGTGGATGTTAAGTGGTGGGGACCACCGGAACTAACCCCCATTTTGAATTTAGAGGCAGAGACCACCCGAACCCTCTTAATGGGGGAGAAACCTCTCAAATCCCCATTAATCCTTTCATCCCAATTAATTTGAGCAAATTAATTATGCCAATGTGGTACAATTAATTATGCAAACAATTAATTGTGCCAACCATTTTAATTTGATAAACAGAAATTAACAAGGGGTATATTTCACATTTTGGTGGAATTTGGAGAGGATAACCATTGGAGGATTACTCTCTCCAAAGAAGATTGTGTTCTCTGATGATGAATGTGCTTCCCAATGAATAACTCTCACACCGACGAGGAATGTCTTCAACAACAATGAACCAATGATCGAGGAAACACCGACGTCACCGACGTCCATCTATCCCCAATGACTTCATCTCTTTCCTTGCATCCTCCGTCAACAAATCTCTATGGTAGGGGTTTTATTATTCTTGATTATGGATTCCCATGTTCTTCCCGTATAAACAAAGAACGTGGATCAACTATCTAACTAGTTGATCCAGGAAGGATTTATTTTTGCGTGTTTGGGAATAATCATTACCGGGGGTTGTAGAGTTTAACATTCTTCATTTGAGATTTTTTGATCCGCTTCCTAACACACTAACGCGGAGGGTGAAGGCCAAAAAAACATGGCCCGACCCCTCCACCATTCTTCTTTATTGGTGTATTATTCACGATGTAAGAGGACTTCTTTGTGGCACCACTACTCGAAACGAAGGTTATACCAATGGTTTTAAACCGTTGGTATAGGCTGGAAAACCATTGGTATAGCCTAGACCAATGGTTTTCCAACCCATAGGGTAGTAAGCTGTGAGGAAAGACCTATACCAATGGTTTGAGCTAAACCATTGGTATAGGCCACTAGATTTATTTATTTACCAATGGTTGTAGGCTAACTGTTTGTATATGTTTGTATAGAATTTTTACCAATGGTTTCATTGAAACCGTTGGTATATATTGAATACTAAACACTATACCAACGGTTCTAAAACCATTGGGATAGTTTTTAAATTTTTATCAATGTATACCAATGGTTTAAAACCGTTGGTATTGTGTATTTATTGAACTACGGCACAACAACCCCTCCAGTAGCCCCTCCAGTATACACATGCATAAAAAATAGCACAAAAACACATATAAGCAAACTTAAAACAACATAACAAACACCTGCAATAGCACACAAATAACACATAACACCATCAAAATCTTCCAACCAGGTCATGTACTACAATTCCCTATTTCAATATTCATATGAAAACAATCATCTAGTATAGTTGAATAATAGTTTTAATATCTCAACTATTATTTACACCCTTTCCAATCTTCACATGACAACCACTCTTCCAGTATTAATTCACCTCACCACTGCATAACCCCCCCAAACAGTACTTCCTCCCACCTCCCCATCAAATTATAATAGGCAAAATAGTCTGAGAAATACTTATTAGAGTTTAATAAGAGTTTGAAATTGGCTCAAATCCCAATTTTTTTTTCTGATCATATATTTGGGTATGTAATGATTTGCGGTGAATTTTTCTTTGAACATGTATTTTTATAATATACGGTGAAAAGGAAATTTCTTAGGAGTCTCATCACTTATGACCCCATGAGTGAAACTACCCAACCCATGAATAATAGTTTACGACTGTTGTTGATGAGTGTAAATTTCAGTTGTTGTATTCATTTAAAATGATGTCCTATTGAAACAAAAGAGAGACACTTTGAGTGGTGCTAGCCACACCACACCTCATAATTAGTAATGTTTGACTCGTACCCGTCAAAAATGACCCATGGATCGTTTTTATAAAGTATAAACACAATCTGAATTCATTTGGTCGGTTTTTCATATGCCAGTTGTTTTTACTTAAAAGCGTATCCATTTTAAACAAAAGAAAGACACTTTGAGTGGTACCGGACACACCATGACTCTGATTGAGTCATGGTTGACTCTTACACATCAAAAATGACCCATGTATCCTTTTCCTAAAGTATCAACACAATCTGAATCTGTTTGGTCTGTTGTCTGTATGTTAGTTATTATTTTCACTTAAAATGTTTTCCATTTCAAATAAAAGTGAGACAATTTGAGTTGAAGTGTCAACACCGCTCCTAAAATTGAGGAGGGGTTGACTATTATAGGTAAAAAATGACTGATGGATCGTTTTCCTAAAGTTTCAGCAGAATCCGAATGCGTTGGTTAGTTTTCCGTATTTCTGTTATTGTTTTCACTTAAAATGTTGTGCATTTTAAACAAAAGAGAGACATTTTGAGTGGTTTTGGGCACACTATGCCTTGTATTTAGGAAAGGTTGACTCTTACACGTCAAAATTGACTGATGGATTGTTTTCCTAAATATCATCCCAATCCGAAGGCATTTGGTCAGTTTTCCGTATGCCAGTTGTTCTTTTCACTTAAAATCCTATACATTTCAAATAAAAGTCAGACATTTTGAGTTGTGTCGCCCACACCGGCCCTCTAAATGAGGTGGGGTTGACTCATACATGTCACACATCACCCATGGATCATTATCCTAATGTTTAAATAGAATCAGAATGCCCTTGGTCGGTTTTCCGTATGTTAGTTGTTGTATTCCTTTATAATGATTTCCTTTTGAAAAAAAAGAGAGACACTTTGAGTGGTTTTGGCCACACCGTGCTTCGGATTGAGGCGGGGTTGACTCATACACATCAGAAATGACCCATGGATCATTTTATTAATGTATCAACACAATCCGAATTCATTTTTTTGGTTTTCCATATGCCAGTTGTTTTTACTTAAAAGTGTTACCATTTTAAACAAAAGAAAGACACTTTGAGTTGTACTGGCCACACCGTGCCTTGGATTGAGGCAGGGATGACTTTTACACATCAAAAATGACCAATGGATCCTTTTCCTAAAGTATCAACAGAATCCGAATGCGTTTGGTAGGTTTTCCATATGTCAGTTGTTGTTTTCACTTAAAATGTTGTCCATTTCAATGAAAAGTGAGACCCGTTGATTGGTGTCGGCCACACTGCACCACAGACTGAGACGAGGATGACTCGTACACATAAACTATGACCCATGGATCATTTTCCTAAAGTTTAACACAATCCGAATGCATTTTGTCGGATTTTTGTATGCCAATTGTTGTTTTCACTTAAAATGTTGTCCATTTCAAATAAAAGTGAGACACTTTCGGTGGTAACAGCCACACTGTGCCTAGGATTGAGGGGGGGTGGGTGGACTCATACATGTCAAAAATGATTCATGGATTTTTGTGTTGAAGTATCAACACAATATGAACATGTTTGGTTGGTTTTTCATATGCCAGTTGTGGTTTTCACTTAAAATCATATCCATTTTAAATAAAAGTGAGACACTTTGATTGACATCGGTGACACCGTTCTTTAGATTGAGTTGGGTTTGACTCTTACATGTCACATATGACCCATGGATATTTTTCCTAGAGTTTCAATTGAATCTTGAATGCATTTGGTCAGTTTTCCGTATATCAGTTGTTGTATTCACTTAAAATGATGTCCT
Source organism: Viscum album (assembly GCA_963277665.1). Classification (NCBI taxonomy): domain Eukaryota; kingdom Viridiplantae; phylum Streptophyta; class Magnoliopsida; order Santalales; family Viscaceae; genus Viscum; species Viscum album. The sequence continues at coordinate 1,224,178,720 of OY728142.1, read as the reverse complement.
TTTGAAACAGAAGAGAGACACTTTGAGTGGTGCTGACCATACCGCACCTCAGATTGAGGCGGGGTTGACTCGTACACGTCAAAAAATGACCCATGGATCATTTTCATAAAGTATCAACCCAATCGAAATGCGTTTGGTCAGTTTTCTGTATGCCAGTTGTTTTTACTCAAAAGAGTATCCATTTTAAACAAAAGAAAGACACTTTGAGTGGTATCAGCCACACCGTGCCTCAGATTGTGGCGAGGTTGACTCTTATAAATCAAAAATAACCCATGGATCATTTTCCTAAAGTATCAACAGAATCTGAATGTGTTTGGTAAGTTTTCTGTATTCCAGTTGTTTTTACATAAAAGTGTATCCATTTTAAATAAAAGGAAGAAACTTTGAATGATTCCGGCCACACCACACCCAGGATTGAGGTAAGTTTGATGCCTACACGTCAAAAATTACCCATGGATCATTGTGTTAAAGTATCAACACAATCTAAATTCATTTGGTCAGTTTTATGTATGCCAGTTGTTGTTTTCACTTTAAATGCTATTTATTTCAAATAAAAGTGAGACACTTTGAGTGGTACCTGCCACACCGTGCCTCATATTGAGGTGGGCTAGACACGTACACATCAAATATATCCCATGGATCATTGTGTTGAAGTATCAACACAATCCAAATGCGTTTGTTCATCTTTTCTATAGGCTAGTTGTCTTTTTCACTTAAAATTCTAGCCATTTCAAATAATAGTAAGACACTTCAAGTGATACTGGCCACACCATGCCTTAGATAGAGGCGGGTTTGATTGGTACACGTTACATATGACCCATGGATCGGTTTCCTGAAGTTTCAAATGAATCTGAATGCCTTTGGATAGTTTTCCATATTCTAGATGTTGTATTCCATTAAAATGATGTCCTTTTGAAACAGAATAGAGACACTTTGAGTGGTTCCAACCACACCAAACCTTATATTGAGGTGGGGTTGACTTGTATATGTCAAAAATGACCCATAGATCGATTTCCTAAAGTATCAACACAATCAAAATTCTTTTGGTCAGTTTTCTGTATGCCTGTTGTTTTTACATAAAAGAGTATCCATTTTAAACAAAGGAAAGACACTTTGAGTGGTATCGACTACATTGTCTTTCAGATTGAGGCAGGGTTAACTCAAACACATCAACAATTACTCATGGATCATTTTGCTAAAGTATCAACACAATCCGAATATGTTTTGTTGGTTTTCTGTATGTTAGTTGTTGTTTTCATTTAAAATGTTGTCCATTTCAAATAAAAGTCAGAAACTTTGAGGGGTGCCGGCCACACCGTGCCTTGGTTTTAGGAGAAGTTGACTTGTACAAATCACTTGGGTGTTTTGAGTGCCGTGAAGTGCGGATTGAGGATTTGAGTAAGTCTAATCCTCTACTTGTTTCCCCATTTCAATTAGGGTTTTCACTCTTCTCTCATTTTATTCTTAAGCTCTAAAACGCTCTTTTCCGTTGGGATTTAGGTTGAATCATGCAGAGAGCTTAGATTGAGATCAAGGGTCTAGGGAGAAGGGTTGGGGGGGCTGTTCGGGGTCCAGGGTGGAGGGTGGGGGTTTTCTGAGGTCCAGGGAGGAGGGTGGGTAATATATCTAAAACACTATCTAGGTATCATACATCGAATTCTGACAGGACTGCGAACCACTGCAGGGTGTCGTCCTGGAGCAGGACCAAATCACAGCATTACCACAGCGTGACTGCGGCATGTTGGCCCGGTCATGCGACATCCACAAGGCAACATCATCTGTCCAGGAGTGAATGGTGTGGGAGGAAGCGGGGCGACATTCTGGACATCGACTTCATCCCCATTAACTATGGATTGGTGATGTATCTAAAAATCGATCTAGGAATCAGAAATCAAATTCCTATAGGACTGCGAACCACTGTGGAGTGTCGTCCTGGAGTAGGTCCAAATCACAACATTACGGTGGCATGACCGTGACATGTTGGCCCGGTCCAATGACATTCGGTGGGATAGATCTTCCAGCCCGGATTCCAAATAAATCCTATGAAGCTATCCTTCAAAATATAGAAATAGATCTTATGATATAATAATTAGACTATTTATTCAGGATTGTGGTAAGATAAGGATATATATTTTTTATTCTTTGTTTTTGAAAGTGGTAATAGGTAGTTGAAACTACTGATTGAGAGTCAAATTATCACACCATAAACTATCACTGTGAGTTTTCGCAGACAGCGCACCTCTGTTGGAGGGTTTTTTATTATAAAAGCATGAATTTATTTATCAAATGAATAAATTATATTAAAGAACACTTGATCAATATATGAAATTCAATATAATTAAACAGAATTAAAAAAGAAGCTAAATTCAATTAAAATAATTATTAAATTAAAGAGGCTACGAGAGGGACTCTACCTCAAGGTGGAACGAAGTCATCCACTTCGGATCTTGGATCATTCTAACTACAAGCTACTGCTGCTCCACTGAGTATATGCACCTTTACACACATGAAAGGACACATATCCCCTATGCACACACCTACATGGCCATGGGCATGTGCAAGGGGATCATTGTACATATCCTTATATGCATATATCATTCTCAACTCACCTGCATAAAAATTTATATATATATAAATGGGAACACCTAGCCCCATACATGCATATTCACTACCATGGGTGACTATACACATAATGGGGGAACCCACATACATATACTTACTTGCCTATGCACATGCAGGCGATTCTCCCTTGACTTGGCTACTCAAAACAAATGAACAGGATTCAATGCACTACAAAAAGGATATTAAGAACCTTAAAACACATGAAGGATGCTACCTAACCAGTGAGAAACCAACCAATGGAATTAAAGCCATTCCCATATTGGGAGCGGAGAACCAAATCCACCAGAACCAACATGAAATGATCAAACGCCCTACCAAAAACATAATATGGTGTAAAAAACAATAAATCCCCATATACATGAGGTCCGAGACAAGTGGTAAGCATATAATGTTAACTATGATCAAAGCCGGTAGACTGAATCAATCTTAACTCCTTCTTTCACCCTTCGCAGAATATAACTACCCCTATCTTTAGAAAGCGGTCAAAGATATAAGTGACCAGTACCTTAAAGAAAATAAAATATAAACTAAACTAAAACATACCTGTCTCATGTGACTGTACCTGTCACCTCCCAACTTATAAGTACCACAACGCCCCATGGGTCAAATCATGGTTCTACAAGCAAAGGGGAAACATATCAATGTTTCAAAATGATACTATCAAATAGTAAATTTCTGTTAATTAACAATTAGTCTTCCTATTAATGATATATAATCAATTTGGCCTGAGTTTCAACTATGTTTGGTTTTATTCGATACAAGGTTTGAAGTCTTATTATTCTGTTTTTTTATGTTTACACTTGAGATATTTATTTAATAATTATCCATGTATTGGGCATTATTATTTATGGTTTTAGTTCTTAGCCTGTTTCCATGGGGCTTGTCCACATGAATAATTCATGGAATGTAGGTTTCAATTGACATTTATGCATTTTAATGTGATTGATGTCACTAATGACGAGGATTTATATCATGTAAAATATTCCTAAGAGGATTGTTCCTTGTAGTGATAGGTGTAGAAATTTTACAACTAGTGTTTGATGAGGAAATACTTATGAGGATGGATTGGAATCTTGGTAGGTTCTTAAAGTGGGATGGCCCCTCTGAGTATGAAAAATGTATTATTAAATGTTTTAGACCATTTCATAATTCAAGAGTTCAACTAAAGAGATTAAGGATGATTTTCTAGTGTGGGTATTGGTTATTGTCGGACAGATTAACATTATAATTCCAAGAGACATGGTGTGATTTATCATAGGATGGAACCCAGTTAGTGGGGCTGGGTTATAATACATGATTTTGATGAGGTTATTGACCAGATTATTGAGAATATAATGTAGATGGTTTTGACATGGTGTGATTTTGTGACTAGGAAAATCATAAGGTGAATAAAATTCTTTGTCTAGTTAGACGATGAGATGTGCATCGAGGCATGGGATATTCAATGAGAGATGAGTCTAGACTATGTGACAGAGAGGATAGACTAGAATAGGTTTGATATGATTGGGTGAGTGGCCAACCAATTCAAGGATGACACGATGTATGGAGACACTTGAAGACACTTGGGGTTATTTATGCTATCTCATGGAGACACTTGGGGTTATTTCATGACTCTAACATACTTCAAAAATGATCCCACAAAATGTTTTATAAAAACAATTCCTTCTCATGGAAGACCCCATAGATCCTCTATCTTTCAATGTTTCTTCACTCTCACACCTCATGGTATTACAGTATACAAGTGATCTACGACAACTAGTCAGGATAGAATCACTACCCTCCTTCCACAGAAAGAAGTAAAATACCTAAGTGGCGAATGAAATAAAGAAAATAATATAAAAACTAAACCAAAAAATACCTATATCCGGTGACTATACATGTCACCACCCAATATATAATAACCACACCACCCCATGGGTCAAATCATGTTCTTTCAAGCAAGGGGGAATCAGTTCCATTTAATAATATCATCATTTTCATTATTTTCTTTATATAGAACGTTGTTGGAAACACAATACTAGTATATTTAGCCATTGAATATGAACCTATGCTATATTAGTTGAGTTGACGATTGTGCACATAACCATCTTCACTATGGAAATTACTTCAGAGGGACCACAATCAATGTTTAGTATACGACCCTACTCTTGAACCAGGTTGGGAACCAGTCCATGAACCAGATGGTCTACTTGGTCATGAGGGTGCAAAATATTTCATTATACTATACTAAGAATAAAGGTGTTAGTATCTTTTCTATAAAAAAATGGGAATTTCTCAAGGCTTGAGTGCCAATCGACTTCAGTTCATAAGTTAATGGCCCCTTAACTATCTGTAGATGTCAAGGGGTGTCTCCCATGGGTGTCTTGTGGTGTGCAGTGTCTATCTATGATTTTTGTGGTGCTTCCGTATTGTGGGAACTGTGTATTTCATGGTTATATTAATAAATACATTTTTCAATTATGAAATACACCCATAGTCAATAGAGATATACCCACTTTTGATAGATAATACCATCCAAAATAACCAACATGGAAATCCGAGACCAACATTTTACTTTTCCAATTCCAATTACATAATATATGCAACACCAACTTATGTTTTATAAACCAATAAATTGAAGGGAATGAAACTCCCCACAATAAACCATAAAATCTCATATATCATAGCTAACTTCCAATTAACCCAAATCATTGAACATCTTAATGATGATACAACCTCATCACATATAGGTTAAATCAAAACAAAAACAAAAATATATATACATAAAAATAAAAACTAAAAATTATTATATTAGATATATCTCAATAAAAATAAGGTACCAGTTACAGAAATACCTAATTTAGGATGCGTCAGATGGAGATTCAGCATGAGATTCAATATCTTGGATGGCATGGAGGAAGAGGAAGCTGTAGGAGCTTCTAGATCGCTGAGAGGGAGGGGGAATTCGGGGGGAAGTGCTCTATTTTAGGGTTCTGTATCGTGAATGTGGGAGAGGAGGGGCTGAAAATAATTTGGGTGAAACGTTTACCACTATTTTTTAATAACCGTTGGTAAAATGTTTTGGGCCACAGTTATACCAACGGTTCCTTAGAACCGTTGGTAAAAGGCCCCCTAAGCCATCCATTTACCAATGGTTCTTTTTAAACCGTTGGTAAATGTTGCTTAAGACTTGATTTACCAACAGTTTTGTGAAACCATTGGTAAAACTATTCTTTACCAACAGTTTTATGAAACAATTAGTATGGAAGTGTTGGGAAAACCCCACGTTCCAGTAGTGCACGGTGGTGAACGGACAGTGACCAGCCGAACCGGCCGCCGGAAAAGGTGCGACGCATAACCGCGCCGAATGGAGAGGACGACTGGCCATCTGGCCAGTAGTGTCAGACCATCGCACTATGGCCACCCCGCCGAACGGTGGCCTCCGCGACCTTCGTGGCATCCGTGGCGCCCATGGACCCCGCGACATCGGGGCCTCCGCGACCCCTCACCGCGCCACAGCCTCGCGGCCCCCGCCGCCTCCTCAGCCCCAGTGGCCCCCGCTGCCTCGCGGCCCCCACCGCCTCGAAGCATCGAGGCCTCTGCGACCCCTGCCTCCTGGTGGCCCTACGTCCTCCACGCCGCCCTCGGGGCCCCATGTCCTCTACACTGCCCTCGTGGCTGCAGTGGCCTCGCGCCACCCTCGCGGCCCCGTCGCCTCTACACCGCCCAAGCGGCCCCCACGGCCTTGCACCGCCCTCGCGGCCCTGTGGCCCCCGCACCGCACCGCGGGCCGCCGCCAAGGCCAGGCCACCCAGCACCGAACAAGCTGGACCCAGTGGGCCGGACTAGACCCAGTGGGCCGGGTCAACTAGAACTGGGTCCGGTCAGCCCAGGCCGTGTCGGGCCTGGTCGGACCGGACCCAGACCATCTTCGACCCATTCTCGCTCCTTTGGCCATGACTTTGTCACTGGGCGTCCGTTTGATTAACCATCAGTGGCGCTGGAAGCCTTGGAGTGATAAGGTACCTTTTCTATACCCCACTAGAGTTTTGGATAGTGTTGGGGTACGATCGGGTTGGCTCTAACACGAATCCAACCGGGCCCTCGGGACAGAAAGGCTTATTACTCATAGACCAGGCGTCCGATTGACGCACCATCTATTGAATTGAGACCCCTATGATGTGGCGGTCCTTTGAGATACTTTTCGTGGGAATTTTTGGTAGTTTGAGTATCGACCAATGTCTTGTGCAGTGGACCCTCCCTATGAAAAGCGAGCTTAGTGCGGGAACCCTGTGGCTAGTTGTGACATGAGAATATGATCCTTCGTGAGTCTGTGAACAAGGGTCCCACATGAAACCTCTCAAGGATTCTATACGAGATTACTCTAGGATCCTCTATGGGTATGATGTTTTACTAGTATCTTGTGTGGGTCTGACTAAGTAGTAACGATGTACTAGGATTTTTTGTCGGTCTGATGACGTACTAACGACGTACTGGGATCCTTTGTTGGTCTGATGAATTACTAATGATGTAATAGGATCATGTGAGGGTCTGATAGAAAACTAACAAGGTACTAGGATCGTTTGTGGGTATGATGATGTATTAGGATCATGTGTGGGTCTGACGAGGTACTAGGATCCTGTGTGGGTCTGACGATGTACTTTGATCCTCCGTGGGTCTGATGATGATTTAGGATCCTCCGTGGGACTGCCTCTTAATAGGGTAAGGTGGATTAGTAGTTACATTTAATCATCTCTACTACTGTACCTACGTTATACCTTGTGTGAGCTGAGTCGGTACCTGTGTGGTATTTACCATCGTGGTAAGACCTTGGTGGTATTCTTCTGTGTGGAATACTTGTGTGGTACTACCTTCGTAGTATTCCTTCCATTATGGAATAGTTGAGATTTGGGATAATGAGTTGGACCTTGTGTTTCCTCATGATTGAGATGGGTTTACTTGAAAGATTAGGTATCTTTAAGGGCATATACCTAAGTAGGGTGGACAGTTTTTTTCTTGCTTTTTGGTTTATCCTTTGTGGATTTTGTGAGACCTTCAGGGTCTTGAGGTCCCTACTGAGTATCGTTATACTCATCTCTACATGAACTATTCCCACACATCATTGTGTTCAGTATAGACAACAGACATCACCGACTGAGGATGAGAGTACGAGGACTAGAGGTAGCTCGGAGGAGGACCTTATATGAGGCGTACCATAGAGACGACTGTTCGAGAGCTATACCTACACATCAGGTAGGATCTTTGGCGAGTGATCACAGGACCTATTCCAGTTTACTTGTACTTTCAATTTCTTGTACTTTCCAGTTGGGCTTTTATTCTGGCCCCTTTTTATTACTGTACTCAATATATTTACTATTCAGTATACTTGTGTTCGTATCTTGCTGTGTGCTTGGTTCCTTGTGTTTACATGTTATAAAGGCAATGCCTTCCCAGTTTCATAGAATATTCATTCTGTGCTAGTCGCCAGCCCCTAGCTTATGGAAGGTGGGCTTAGGGTAGTCATGGCATGGGCCCTAGGGGATGTTTCATAACATTTACGTATATTGTACTATATTCACGGTCATTTGATATTTCGGGAAATAATGATAAATCCATTTACTTTACTCAATATAGACACCTTATGATGTGGAATATTATTTATTAATTAAATCTATTATATAATATAGGATAAATTCATAGGAAAATTATGTAATAAGTTGGTAATTGTTTAAAGAAATCCAATCGATGAATCTTTAGTCTCATAAGACAAAGTGAGTTTGGAGAACCCTATGTGTCTCTAATCGGTTTTTTAATTCTATCTTGTGACAGGTATTTATAGTAGTAGGTTTTAAATCTTCTTGTGAATGGTCTTGGTTGGAAATTTATAATATAAATGGGGAAATTGAACTCCAATAATTATGAATGTACTTCATTTTTTTATTATAATCTATGATCTTTTCACTAAGATATTATCTATGTATGCATTTACTTCTCTATTATTGATTAAATGAATTGTGTTTTCATTTATTTACATTTCCATATTGATTTTTCCTTTTTTGTGTAATGATAATAAAGTTGTTTAAAGGGAATATGTAAATAATTTTTTAGCTTTTCAGTTCGATTATGCTTATTTATTCCTGATAGATTCTTCTATATATAACCTTTTCTAGAAATATGAGCTCAAACTTATTTTATTTACTTTCTCAAGAATCCATGAAGTGTACTATTTTTGATATTAAAATATATTATAAAGGGAATATAGTTATTCTGGAAAAAATGTTATAATTTTTGTATTCAAATATAATGTAAGACATAAGTATGTGTCTATTTTACCAAGTCTATAAAACTATTCAGTCCTTTGGGATGTGGTTCCTTGCATATTATGTCAATGATATGAAGTAAGGAACTGACTCCACGATACAAGGATTTGGGTCTCTATATCAAATCCCTCTGCACCAAATTATGAAATATTATTTCTATCTTATTAGACTAATGTATTTAGACTAGAAGACATGTATTTATGAATACATTCATGGTATCTATATGTTTTCATTATTGTAGAAAATGTTATAACATATTGAATTAAAATATATTCTAGATAAATAATCACAAGGTGTATTTAAATGTAAATGCAATGAGTTATAATAATATGGCATATATAAATACATTATTCAGTAATTGAAATTATATAATTATTTGGTCATAGAGAACTAACTCCAACTATTAATACATTATTATAGTGATTTAGTGGATCCCACTTTATATAAAAGTGATATATTTCATCTAGATTCAACTAGTTATATCAGATCCAAGTGAAAAAAATTTAAAACCAGCCCTTGTGATCTTTTACAAATTTACAATTCTTTTTGTGGGATTTAAATTACAAAATCATATCCAAAATCACCATGATATTAAATTTAATATTTAATCGCTGTCTGCAATAATGGTATTTTGGATCCAAATTTATATAGATTGAGGTTTATAGATATAAGGATATAGTTTCTCAATACATATATCTATGTAGTTGGATTCTTTGTTTTCTAATGGTGTGTAATACATGTCAAAATCGAAGGAATGTTTTTAAAATTTTATTTAATACTGTTTATCTTAGTGAGATCATGTGGATTGGGGTATTGGTAAGAGATTGAGATCGATATTTTGGGAAAATGGGAATGTCTTTGTGTTGGAATTATATGGTAGGTAGAACACCACACTATGATATAGGTAATCATGGCATGAAAAGATATTGTTTAGGATAATGTTGTGTCCAAGGAGAACCATGGTTTTAGGCCTGAGGTGAAGGATGCATGAATTTTTTTTTGGGTAGATTTACTATCAACTAAATATATGGAGGTTTTTAGGAAGGTATGTGAAAAAGTATTTAGTTTGAAACACTTTTGATTTGGGTTTTCTGTAAGTCACACTATAGCTATAGAAAATCAAGTCATCATGGTAAATTAATATATTTTGGCCATAAAAATGGATAAGTCTTTATAAGTAATATTATTTGTATGTAAGGTTAATTTGATACATATTCATAGGTACTAGTGTTGAGAGAACAAAATTTAAATTATTTTATACATAAGGGTCACAAATAAGGGTACTCAATATGTAAGGGTCAAATATAGATTTCAGCTCATGAAATGTAAGGGAACCTCAGATACATGAGAGTCACTAGAGGGCAATGAAATTTTAAAATGTATCATATTCATGCTATGATACATAAGGGTTATTTAGAGGATACATAAGGTTTACTAGAGTTTACCATGTGATAGAAAAGAGTTCTTATTTAAGGGATTATGGGTTACACTATAATTCAAAAATATTTAAATATAAATTTTAATACTAAGGGTTTCATATATAAATGTTACACAAGATGATATGTAAAATTTTATCTTGATGTGTTTAAGGGTTTGATATTTTTCAAAAATATTACTGTGATGGTATTTTTTTTAAATAATTAATTAAAAAGTTAAATTAAGAATAAAAATGGGTTTCACCATTATTTCAAAAAAGATAAATGGGTATTCTTTAATCTTCTTACTATCATTTTATTGTTCCCCTCCTCTTAGAAAGTGAGATTTTCATTGGTTTTTATATGTACTTTAATCTACTTATTTTATAAGTTTTCGCATGGTAATTTTAACTCCATATATTCCCTAAATGCATTCTTCTTAAATGGTTTCCTTGTGTTATATCTCATTCCCCTAATTCTAATAACTTGGGGATGATTTTTGGGATTTAATGGAGTAGGAGTGAATCATAGATCATGATTCAGAAAGGGTTGTCAATTTTTCTTGGCATAGGAATTCATTTCCATATTATGGTATTATGTGTGGTTATATAGTATGACTTTTATACGGGTGCATTATTTGGATTTCTGATTCTCTTATTTTGTTATTAAATTTTATAAATATATTAATAATTAAATAATTATCCTCTTAGATGATATATATATGTGGAACAACATAGGTGTAAGGAATTTATTCTTTTTTTGGAATATGGAGATATGGAAGTATGCTTCATTTGTTTTTGGCCCAGACAGGGTTGTATCGGCTTAGTGGGGGATTAGATGATAACTTGGAATAGAATATAAGGGTTGTTTGTGAATTTATCCTATTATAATTGTTATTAGTGATAATTCATTGCTAGTACCAATAATCCATGATGGGTTTTTTGAGGTAAATTTGTATAAATTTTTTCATGGACTTGTCATAGAGGATGACTAGTTTGAGATTCATTGGCCTATTTAAGTTAGCTTAATCTTGTTGAATTTTAAACTATTGGGTGATATGGTAAAATATGTAAGGTATTTACATTATTCAGTTCCTTGAAGGGATGAATTTTCTAATGTGAGATATTTTTTATCTTCATTACTTCATAAGACCACTTATTTAAGGTTATATATGTTGTGTGTATCCTTGGGACCTTTTTCAAAGGAGATGGTTTAGTATGTTTAGGAGGTTATCTATCAAAATTCAATTCTCCAACAACATTAGTGATGATCTATAGTTATATTTTATTAGTTTTGGGACCTTAAATGAGGTGAGGATCGACTCATGATAGAGATTTTCTATTGTAATTCCCTCCATAGATTGATACATAGTAACTATTTTTGGGTTCTTGATGTAAGGTGACACATTCTACCCAATATATGTCAGCATAAGCGTGGTTGGAATTCATTTGATAAGGTTAGTGTATGATTTCTCTACATGAGTGTATGTTTTTTAAAGTTTTATTAATTATATAAATGTTGTTTTATAGGTATCCAGTCACCTATAATTTCTACAATGATTCTAAAGATTCATTTTTGGTGTCCTATAGAGTACATTACTCACACATTGTTCTAGAAACATCATTCACATATAGATTTTTTATTAGGTATCTAGTCTTGATAATGGTCCTTATGAAATTTTTATACTTAGGTGGATATTTTAATGGACTTCTTGTTATTCCATGATATACAATGGGATCTTCTTTATGTTTTTCCTCTGACGTTCCATTCATTTTTGACATACTATGTGTTTATTAGTCACATCTGGGAATACTTTTGTATTTAATATATGATTATTTAAATCTAAATTTTATATTTCATTTAATCATAATTTTTATTCTATAATGTAATATTTTTATTATTACCATTTAATATTATATAGATTTTATGGGTGGATGATTGTTATTTGGTGTTGAGATGATGATGTATCCCCACAACATGGGTAATTACCTACCCACTTGTCGTTAGCCTGATATTGATAAGGAGGAATACACGAGTTCATGGGTGCACCAGATCAATCATAGTGAATTAGGGATTGGTTTTAAAAAATGGTATTAGAGTTTATTTTCCCATTATTTATTATATAACACAAACCTTCATGCTTTATATTTTTTGTAAATTTGAAAACTTCGTTTGTGGAAGTGTGTACTACCACCTTCTCAAAGTGATGTTATTCATTCACACTTTACATGGAAGGTATTAATGATGGGTTCAATCAACATATATGATATATATGGAATAATAATTATATTGGAATGATATTATATATACATACATATGTTTTATTTACTTCCTTTCTTTAAATATGAATAGAAAACGGAAACAAAATTCATGCATACGTACGACCTACCATATCCTTGAATGGTGTTTTTAATTTTATATTTATATATTTTATAGATTATTATGAATAAATATATTCTTAATATATATATATTATTTATATCATTTTTTATATTTCTGAGGTCCTAATATAAGTATGAAGGAAAAAAAATATGACAAATCAAAAAACATGATAAAAACAAAGTGGTTATTACCCAAAACGTAACTTTAACATAGAATAATTAATAAATGGGTAATAAAAGGTCATAATAAAATCATATATGGTATTATATAAATGAATATGGTTATGTGATACATGTATAATAAAAATATATTTATTATATATGATGATTGAGTACGATGAGAGTCAAGACCTAAGGTAAGGGATTTCTCAACTGACTTTCATTTCTGTGATATTTATGCCATATTCATCACTCATTTCTTTTTAAAGGTGTATATGATGACCATGAATGTAATATTTTATCCTAGTCCATAAATTTATTTGTATGTGCATACCAATTTTAATATCTCTATTTCATGGAGTTTTACAGTTCCAAAATTACAAAACTAGTAAGGTTGTTTTGCTCAATTTTCTTTCTTTGAAACACATGTTTTGTTATGAAAGTATATTCTTTTATGAGGCGTATATACTAAAATTAGACATATAATATCATGAGTATAATTATTTTAATGATATTGTAAGCGTCATTTAATTTCATTTTATTACATGGGGAGTTTTATTCAATGTTACCAAAGTAGTAATATTTTATTGGAATAATATCTTCGTTTACTGTGATTATTTATTATTATTCTTCCATTGATTAAATATTATGATATATCATTTAAGAACACTCATTATTTTTCATATCCTATTTTTATTGAAGATATATTCATGTATTATTACCATTTTCTACTCTTTCATACTTAAGATAATTAATAAAATGTTTTAAATAAAACAAGACCTTATTTCACCCTTCAATCAGAACTATATTTTATTCAAAAAATCATGATGTAATTTTTTTTCATAATGATACCTTAATATAATTTTCAAAGAAAAAATATTTAAAAAAAATATTTTGGTTTTCAAATTTTCCATATCTGTTTTATTTTTTTAAAAAATAACAATGATTTCAAAAGGGTTTTATTTTTAAAAAAGTAATTTTCAAATAAGAATAGATATTTTACTAAATAAATGTTTTTAAAATGTATTTAAAAATTATTTTATAAGATGAAATCTAATGGTTTTACTCATTATTTATAAAGAATTGGTACAAATATTTCATTTATATTATTTCTTTAAATCATTTATTTTTTATGTAATGATGTTTATTAATACTGTTTCTTTTTCATGGGTTATATGATTATGAAACTCGATTATTTTCATGGGTTATTATTTGATAAAATTATTGTGAAAAAAATAAAATTTCTATAGGTTATGATATGATTACATGTTTTTGATACCCATTACATTTTCATGGGTTATGATATAATGAAGGTTTAGGATCTAGTGGAACATGTATTTATGATTTCATTATGAGAGGGGTGGGAACTATATCTCCCTCCAATGCATTGGGTATAGATTTGTATCTAATTACATATACATGGATAGAACGAGGAGTGTACTTGGTTCAGTAAAGAGATTTATCCCATAAGAAGGTCCAAGTACTGAACCATGACTACTAGGATGTTCTTGGGAGTGAACCATGACTACCATGATGGATGGGGTAGTGAACCCATACCACTAATATGACATTGGCAGCGATGGATTGAATACTATGTAAATCATTTTATATGCTTATGTATCTCCAATAATTCCATGTCTTATTCCTATGTTATACTTTCATGGCTTATTTTCATGATTCATTTGTGATTCTTGTATTATGAAATACCAATCATCATGCCATGATTATTATTTATGATCTTTCATATGTAGTGTTTGATCTTCTAATGTTATGATCATGTTATAATACCCTTATAATCTTGTTTATTCTTTCATATCTCTCTTTATAAGCCTTAATGAGAATATGAGATCACCTCTTTTAGGTTTTTGTTCCCTATTTTATGAAGATATTTATTTTGTATGAGGTGACTATGAGGGGTAATATTCATGTAGAAACTCATGGGAGATAATTTAGCTCAATTATGTACCAGTTTTTATGTTTTAATGTTTCCAACAGTACTAAACTAATACAGTCATTGGGATTGTATTTGTGTAATGTATTAATTATTTGGAAAAAGTGATGTAATGTATATTCATGTTAAGTGACAGTCTCTATATTCTTTATCTGAGAAAAATATTAGTTAACCTTTGAAAACGAGGATGAGAAAAACATAGTGGGATTCCTAAGATCATTTCCCTAAGGATAAATCTAAGGATGAGTTAGTGTATTGGAAAGTGTCATGGAATTTTGTTTATGGATATAGTTATGGTTTTCCTAGAAATAAATCCATATTTTCATGATCTATTTGGATGAGGAACTGTAAAATATATACATAGGGGTGACCCCCCAAAACACCATATTGATCTAGACTTAACTGGGAACTGGTACGTGAAAACAATCATTGAAAAACACCTAGTTTTATACTATCATGGGATATTCATTTGGAATTAATAAAATTTTCATGAACCATCATGAATGATTTATATTGAAATCAGATTTGAATAACCTTGGATAAACATAAAGGGCCATAATTTGAAAAATATTTCATAATTTAGACACCCTATAAGTGGTTTTTCATAAATATGTGGCCCCCGACAATGATAATTGTTTCTTACTCTATTTTTTTTGGTTTATTTAATGCTTGGAACCTAATAGAACCATGTTAATACTGAGTGTGATTTCTAATAAATTGATTGATCTCATGAGAATCCAAACGATAAGGTAGTTGGACTAAAAAAATATCATTTCTATGCTCACCCTACTTTCTCATGCCATGAATCATTCCAAATATCCAAGTGAGTAAAGTATGTATCAAAATTATATTAATTCCTTTAGGAAGAAACATACACCATTATTCTGTTGGCCTTTTGATCTGATTCTTTCTGAACAATGGATTTTTACCACTGAAAATCAATTCTATATTATCCAGTGTTCAAAACATGAGAAATTCATTATGGCTATTTATCAGTTAGAAGTTGAAGCAGATGAGTAGTGGTCTCTTATAAATAATACTAGGCAATAATATTAAATTGAATCCATGGATTGGGATGAGTAAAAGAAATTATTTTTTAATATATACTTTCCTTCTATTATTCCTATGAAGATAAAGAAAGTGTTTATCAAGTTAAATAAAAGGGTTGATAAATCTGTTGGCACCTACAAGGCTAATATTGTATGGTTTATGAGGTATGATTATGGTATTATCATCTAACATGAAAGAGAATTTGATAGGTTCTTAAATGTCTTAAAGAAAAGTCTCAGAGGGTCATTTTCTATAAGATACTATAGTATCTATGAAGATATTGGGTGTTGTGGCATGAATGTTTAAATTATGGATCGAGTTATGAATCAATCCCATGGTTTTGACAAGAAATGGAGGATGGAGGTCAAATAAAAAACAAAATACCATGGATAATAGAATATTAGATTTCCATTACGCTCTATGTATGGGAATAAGCGTTGATTGAATTATATTAAGGGGTCTAATAAATGTTTTAAGTGTTGGAGGGAATTCCATCTGAAATTTGATTGGTGAATTAATGGGAAGAAGTTATTTAACAATGAAAATGGATAGAAATATACAAACAATGAAACTCTCCCACATCAGTGCTCAAAGTGTAAGGATAATTAGAATTTTGATTACCAGTTCCCAATCTATAAGGTTAATGATGATGGAAAATGTTATATACCTCTTAATCTTTGGGAAAATGGGAAATATCTTGTGATCACTATTTCTAATGCGTTTTGTAATGATGATGTGGTAAAATTTAGACTTTCCTTCCACTCTAGAACTAATAATTTAATATTTTATTATGGCATCCTGCCTTTTTATAACATAAACATTCATTACATTATACGAAACCGAGGATCTTTAAGGTTTAGTGTCTTGGAAACCAGGAACATAATACATGAAAATAACATAAAACATTATTATTAAATACGTTAAAGGATTCTCCTTATGTTAACCCTAGGTTCATTACTGCATCTCATAACCTAAGGACATACATCAAAATAAAGGGTGAGTAGAAGGCCCAGTAAAGGAAACAATAGAAACATTTTACATGTGAACTTGAGATACATCAATAAGGTCGCGATAAATAACTTTAAGGCATGAGAAAAAGATCATGAGGAATATCATAATAAAAATAACGTGTTTCATAACTTTAAGATGTCGCTACAACATTTAACATAGAAAATAATTTCCATTTCACCAAGGTCCATCCCTAAGGTGTCATTAAAAATTTCCATGGTTATTCACCAAGGCGTCAATAAAAATGGTCATCTCTAGAGATTAAGTCTTTACCCATTGCATTTGAGCGCTATCAGGGCGCACACTTAATTTTTATTTATTATCTTGTGAGCCACATATATCATCATCAATAATTTTATAAACAACCCATATAGTATAAAATAAATGGGTTTCATTTCATAATAATAACATTTTAAAAACTACTTTAAAGATATGGTCTTTATGTCACTTTAAACCCACGGAAAGGGAAAGCGGGTCTCATGTATATAAATCCCAGAATTTAAAATAGAACCTTTTGGTATATATGTGAATATATCTTTAGAATATATATCTTTGAGTATTCACTTAATAAAATAAATGAATTTGAGAATAATAAAGAGACATTTTGAGATGGAAATTCTACAGCATAACGGCTATGTTATGAGGTTTTAGAAAACATTGAAAAGAGAGGGGACATGGGTCACCCACTCATAAATGGTCCATAAAACAGTGGGGGACAGAATACAATGTATTTAAGAACATGGTAATATAATTTTAAGGATATACCATATGAAATGAAGAACATGAAAGAAAGACAAAAATAAGATTTCTCTTATGAAAATTCGGCAGCCTAACGACGCCACTTAAACTTCAACAAAAATGAATTGACGAGATAAAATAGGGTCTCTAGTCATATGAACATAAAATATAAGTATGATATATATAGATATAATACCCCAACATAATAAAAAGGAACTTGAAATACATGACATGAAAGCAGAACTTTGAAAAAAAGAGAAAGGTGAACGAATCCCTTAAAAATTCGGCCGCCTAACCACACCACTTAAACTTTCTTAAAATGAATTGATGAGAGAAAGAGGGTGTATCTCATCATATGAAAATGAAAATGGCAGTATGATGAATATAAAAGAACATCCTACAACATAAGAGAATGTATCATAAAATAAATGACATAAAAGATATTACTTGAAAATAAAGAGAGAGGTAGGATCCCTTACCTTAAAACGTAACTCTAAGAACTCGAAGGATGGGACCTTCAGAGGCTTGAGGTAACCTTGGGAGGACTCCTTGGGAGGTAAGGAGACCAGAACTTTGTTGCTAATGATTTTGGAGTCGAAAGGATGAGAGAATGGCTAGGTATTTATATGGAAAGAGAGGGTAAAATGCATTAATGGCCAAGGGATACCTCATCGGTGGTATTGGCAAAACCATGGGCTTTCCCATGGTATTTGCCCATGGTATTGGCCACTTGGGAAACCTCACACAATAATTCATCCCCTTTATTCATTCATCCCATAAAATATCTCAGGACATCATCATGATGCAGTCATGATGTCATTAAACATACCAAAACCTTAAAACGATATTTTTACTTTTCCCTGAAAATTCTTTTTTTACAGAAAAATCCCTAAAATTCACCTTAACATAATATCATTGCTCTGAATTCAAAAATGAACTCCATTTTATAAAAATAATTTTCTAAATAATTTTAATTTAATTTTTAAATAAAAAAAACTATTCACCCAAAAAAACTAATACCTGACTATTAATTAATGAAACAGTTATTTACCTATTTTATTGAATCACACTACTGAATAACGGTGCCTATATTATATTAATACTTTCTTTATGTGATATTAATAATCCATCTGGTCAAATTACTAATCCTAAATGTAAAATCACTATTAATAAAAAACTATTCACCAAAAATTATGTTGATCTTATAAGACTATAGATTTCATACTGAACACATTTGTAGAAAACCATTTTTTGAAAATCATAACACATCATTAATTAATTATGGTTTAAAAAATTATTTTAAAATATCCCTTTTTTCAAATATACATCCTCAAATTATCTGGACATTTGAAATTTCACAAACTTCACTAAAGGATGAAATCTCAACATTATTCATCCCAAAGGATTACACAAAATAGCTACGGTCTCATCACATAGCCCATTATAACACCATCATATGACCTGACTATAAGGTGTGCTATGGTGAGAGACTCTGAGGGAGGCTCAGATAACATTTCCCTAGTATTAATCTCCACTAACGTGAACTTATCCCGTAGGCATTTCCATTCAAGCTTGACACACTAGAGTTCGGTTTGGGCTTGGTCCAAAGCGAAGCCCAAAGATGCCACCTCCTTCCCATGCTCTGATAAGTGGGCTTCATAAGGTTCGAGTCTACTCGATGAAGCCATCGACTCCTCTTCTTATATTAACCATTAACATCTCTATTAAATCGATAATAGTAAGTTAATATACTATTCAAAATGTTTGGGTCGTTACATTCTTCCCCCCTTAAGAAATTTCATCCTCAAAATTTTAAACCAAAGGCCCTGTCAAAAAGGTGAGGGTCCTTTTGCTTCATTGTTTCCTCAGGCTCCCAAGTCGCTTCTTCATACTTATGATTCCTCCACAACACTTTCACAAGGTGGGTAGTCTTGTTGCATAGAACCTTGTCTCTACGGTCTAAGATCTCCACTGGCTGATCCTCATAAGAGAGGTCATGTTCCAGTTGAACTGCCTCTGGGTTCAGTACATGTGAAGGGTCAGGTATGTACTTCCTCAATAGAGATACATGGAAGACATCGTGAACATGAGCTAGGATTGGTGGAAGTGCTAGACGATAGGCCACTGCTCCTATGTGATCAAGGATTTCATAGGGGCCAATGTACCTAGGGTTAAGCTTTCCATTTCTTTCCAAACCGCATGAATCTCTTCCATGGAGAAATTCGAAGGAAGTCTTTGTCGCCAATCCCAAACTCCAAGTCCCTTCGACGGTTGTCAACATAGCTCTTATGCTAACTCTATGCTGCCTTTATGTTTTTTTGGATGGCATGAACCTGTTCTGTCATCTCTTGCACAAGATTAGGCCCAAGAAGCCTTCTCTCACGAGCTTCATCCCAACAAGTAGGAGTTCTACAGCGCTTTCCATATAGAGCTTCATAGGGTGCCATCTGAATACTCGAATGGAACCTGTTGTTATAGGAGAACTCAACTAATGGAATGTTTTGATCCCATCCACCTTTAAATTCCATTGATCATGTTCTCAGCATGTCCTCGAGTGTCTGAATAGTCCTTTTAGATTGGCCTTCAGTTTGAGGATGATATTCCGTACTAAAATTCAATTCAATATTCAGAGCATGTTGAAGACTTCTCTAGAATTTTGATGTGAATCTTGGATCACGATCAGACACGATGGATAGTGGTACCCCATGCAGCCTTACCACTTTTTTTATGTATATCATGGCAAGTTTATCTAGAGAGAAATCTTCCCGAATAGAGATAAAATGGGCAGTCTTGGTGAGACAATCCACTATAACCCATATCACATTGTTCCCTTTAGATGTTTTTGGGACACCCGTGACAAAATCCATAGTGATATTATCCCACTTCCATGCTGGTATGGGTAGCGGTTGTAATACCCCCTTAGGAAGTTGTCGTTCTGCCTTTACTTGTTGACACACCAAGAATCTTGTAGTGTAATCAGCAATCTCCCTCTTCATGTTATCCCACCAATAATGATCATGAAGGTCTCTATACATTTTAGTGCTTCCCGGATGTATAGAGAAAGTAGATCTATGAGCTTCATCCATTAGTTCTTTCTTTATATCCGGAATAGATGGAACACATATTCTTGTACGAAATTTCAATACACCTTCATGATCGATATTGAAATCAGGAAACTTCCCATCCTTCACATCCTCAAACTTATCCTACAACAAAAGTTCTTCTTTTTTATCCTTCTTGATCTTCTATAGTAATGAAGGTTGAGAAATCATTTGGGATAGGGTTGATGATGTACCTTCCCTTACAATTCCCATGTATAGTTTTACTAGATCTTTAATCAAGGGATCTC
Source organism: Viscum album (assembly GCA_963277665.1). Classification (NCBI taxonomy): domain Eukaryota; kingdom Viridiplantae; phylum Streptophyta; class Magnoliopsida; order Santalales; family Viscaceae; genus Viscum; species Viscum album. Next base: position 1,224,157,748 of record OY728142.1, on the reverse strand, counting down.
CTAAGATCCTCATTATTTCCAGAACAATAGGGTCTTTCCTGCTTAATGAATCCGCGACATTGTTTGCTCTTCCAGGGTGATAATGAATTGAACAATCATAGTCTTTAATAAGCTCCAACAATCTCCTTTGTCTCATTTTCAATTCTTTCTACGTGAAAATATACTTTAAACTTTTGTGGTCGGTGTATATATCACAATTCTCCCCGTAAAGATAGTGCCTCCATATCATTAGAGCAAAAACAACTACCGCTAGCTCTAGGTCATGTGTAAGATAATTCTGCTCACGAAACTTTAACTGTCGAGATGCATAAGCAATTACCTTGTCATTTTTCATGAGGACGCATCCAATTCCTTTCAAAGATGCATCACTAAAAATAATGAATCCTTCTCTGATAGAGGGTTATGATAGCACAGGTGCAATAACCAATCTCTTCTTCAGCTCTTGGAAACTTTCCTCGCATTCCATTGTCCATATGAACATAACCCCATTTCAAGTCAACTTGGTTAGTGGATTAGAAATCCTTGAAACGTTTTTCACAAACCTCCTATAATATCCTGCTAAACCAAGGAAACTACGAATCTCAGTTACTGTTGTGGGTTGAGGGCACTCCTCCACAACCATTGTCTTTGTAGGGTCAATTGAGATTCCTTCATTGGTTACGATGTTCCCCAAGAAAACCACTTGTTGTCACCAAAACTCACACTTGCTGAACTTTCCAAAGAGCCTCTCCTTTTGCAGAGTTTTCAAAATAACTATGAGATGATCATCATTCTCCTCACTAATTTTTGATTATATCAAAATATCATCAATAAAAACTATCAAAACTTTTTCAAGGTAGTCCTTAAAGACTCTATTCATCAAATCCATGAAAATAGCAGGAGCATTAGTCAAGCCGAAGGGCATAACAATAAACTCATAATTCCCATATCTTGATCAGAAGGCAGTCTTTTGAATAACTTCCTTCTTCACCATCAGTTGATGATAACAAGATCCAAGGTCAATCTTGGAGAAGAATTTATCCCCATGAAGTTGGTCAAATAAATCATCAATTCTTGGAAGAGGGTATTTGTTCTTCACTGTGATCCCATTCAGTTCTCTATAATCAATGAATAGCTGCATTGATCCGTCATTCTTCTTCATACCGAGATCTGGTGCTCCCCAAGGAGACACACTCGGTCGGATAAACCCCTTCTCCATCAAGTCGTGGAGTTTTTTCTTTAACTCTTCTAGCTCCACATTTTCCATTATATACGGGGTCATTGATATCGGTTGAGATCCAGGTATGAGTTCAATGGATAACTCTACCTCTCTCTCTGAGGGAGGTCCAGGTAACTCCTCATGAAATACATCCATGTATTCTTAAATAATCGTAACATATTCTATTTGTATAGTCACTTATCCTTTGTCATCATCACTGATTAACTCCATAAATAAAGCGATAGGAGGTGCTTCTATATAGGGATCATTTGGGGATATCTCTCCTTGGAAGATAATTGTAGGTCGTTCATTCAAGACTACTGAGAATTCCTTACATCTACATTTTACCTTAGCATTATACATTGAGAGCCAGTCCAGCCCTAGTATAACGCTGAATTCCATCATGGGAATGAATACTAGAATTGTGATAATATTGTGCTCACTAATGTAAACACTAGAGTCTATAAACACTGTTGAGGCATGGATAATCCCACTTGGAATCATGACTGAAAAATCTACCTCTAGCAGTTCGGGGATTGATTCTATATTATTTTCAAACATGGAGGAAATAAAGGAATGCATCGAACCATAGTCAAACAAAGTACTTGCTAGTTTTGAGAGGACAAAAAGAGTACCTGCTAACACGTCATTCATAGCTTCAACTTTAGTTGTTGTGATAGAAAAAGCACAACCTTGCTCCCCTGGCCTTTGCTAAGGTTGATGGTGATTCCCCTCCACTGCCCTTGGATTTGGATAGTGGTTAGAAAAGTGCCCAAGCTATCTACACTTGAAGCATTGGACTTCGGGTAGGGCTTGAACCATCTTTCCTCTCTCGTTAGTGTTGGGTATTTGAGGCTTCACCTCACTACTACAATTCCGAGCAATATGGCCTCCTCTTACATACTTTTATCAGTTTCCACTTCCGATCAAGTAGTGCCCCAAATGCTTCTTCCCACATTTATTTCATGTGGTCAGTTGCATTTTCATTCCACCTCTTCCCTGATCAAAATTCGTCCCTAAACTGGGCTCCAACGATCTCTTCTTGTCATGTGATTTATGAGACCACAACATCTCCCAAAACTATAGCTCCACTTTCATTGCACTCCGCATGATCTCCTTGTAGCTATCGTAGTCCCGTTTGGCTGGATTCTTCCGCAGATGAGGTCTTAGTCCACCGAAAAATCTATCAACCTTCCTACATAGATCCATGAAAAAGCTAGAGGTATATCATGAAAGTAGGGTGAAGTTCATCTCATAGCTTCCGACAGATTCGTTTTCCTTCTGCTTCAGCTCGAGAAACTCTTTCTCCATTCTCGTTCTCATGGAACAAGGGAAATACTAATTAAAGAATATTCCCTAGAACTCTTCCCACTCCATAGCTTCCATATCTCCTCTAGGCTTTGTGTTTTTTACTAGTGACCACCATTGATTAGCTTCTCCCTCTAGGCGGTAAACAACAAGGGTGAAATTTTCTTGTTCCAAACAAAGGAGTACAAAAAAGATGTTTTAAATGGAGCATATCCATTGTTCTGCAACCAATGGGTCAGTAGATCCACTAAATGTTGGTGGCCATTGATGCATGAAGTACTCAACAGAGTGTTGTTCCTTTCGTGGTGAGATCTTCCTCTCAGCTTAATTCATGTTATTACTCATAACCTGAGTCACCTGGTTCATCATTCGCATGAATGTTTCCATTCCGACTTCCGTCAGAGGGTCGTCATCACATGGTGCATTTCGGTCACCATCTACACGATTCCTTCTATTTACCACCATTTTATAAAATAATAAAACCTTAGTGAGAAACTTATTTCATTTATGATTCTTTTAACTAAGACTTCATTTTTAGACAGTTACATTTCTCTATAATTCCTTCATAATAATTCATAAAAAGATTGTGATTAACCAAACATATCCCCAGGGAGTGTCATAACCAAGAGTGCAGCAAGGCCCGTTATAGTGCACTAGTTCCTGTTCGAGTATAGCTCAAAGAGGTGTTTTTAGGTTTTACCCTTACTTAAATCTGTTCTAGAGCTGCCTCTACCTGTTAGTATCCAGACAAGGATGTATTAGTTTGATAAGCCATTACTCAATACTTACCACAATACCAGGAATGTTTCCAATATTTAAACTTTTTTATAGGTTTTTTCCTAAAGTTTTTATATCCTAAATTCCAAAATTAACTAAACCATCCTTTGATACAAACTATGGAATCCCGACTTTTTATAACATAAAATTTCATTACATTATACAAAACAGATGATCTTTAAGGTTTAGTGTCTTGGAAACCAGGAACATAATACATGAAAATAACAGAAAACATTCTTCCTAAACACTTGAAAGGATTCTCCTTATGTTCACCCTAGGTTCATTACTGCATCTCATAACCTGGGGACATAAATCAAATTAAAGGGTGAGAAAAAGGCCCAGTAAAGGAAACAATAGAAACATTTTACATATGAACTTGAGATACATCAATAAGGTCGTGATAAATAACATTAAGGCATGAGAAATAAATGATGATGAATATCATAATAAAAATAATGTGTTTTTTAACTTGAATATGTGGCTACAACATTTAACATAGACAATCATTTTCGTTTCACAAAGGTCCATCCCTAAGGTGTCATTAAAAATTACCAAGGTTATTCACCAAGGCGTCGTTAAAAATGGTCATCTCAAGAGATTAAGTCTTTACCCAATGCATTCGAGTGCTATTAGGGCGAACCCTTAATTTTTATTTATTATCATGTGAGCCACATATATCATAATCAATAATTTCATAAACAACCCATATATCATAAAAGAAATGGGTTTCATTTCATAATCATAACGTTTTAAAAACTGCTTTAAAGACATGATCTTTATGTCACTTTAATCCCACGGAAAGGGAAAGAGGGTCTCTTGTATCTAAATCCCAGAATTTAAAATAGAAAATTTTGGTATATATGTGAATACACCTTTATAATAAAGAGATTTGAGTATTCACTTAATAAAATAAATGAATTTGATAATAAGAGAGAGACATTTTGAGACGGAAATTCTGCAGCATAACGACTATGTTATGAGGTTTTAGAAAACATTGAAAAGAGAGGGGACATGGGTCACCAAATAATAAATGTTCCATAAAACAGTAGGGGGAAATAATACAAAGGATTTAAGAAAATTTTAATGAAATTTTAAAGATATACCATATGAAATGAAGAACATGAAAGAAAGAAAGAAAATAAGATTTCTCTTATGAAAATTCGGCAGCCTAACGACGTCACTTAAACTTCAACAAAAATGAATTGATGATATCAAATAGGGTCTATAATAATATGAACATAAAAGATAAGTATGATAGATATAGAGATCATACCCCAAAAAATAAAAAACTAACTTGAAAGACTTGACATGAAAGCAGAACTTTGAAAAAAAGAGAAAGGTAAACGAATCCCTAAAAAATTCGGCAGCCTAACGTCACCACATAAACTTTGTTAAAATGAATTGATGAGAGCTAGATGGGGTCTCTAATAATATGAACATGAAAAGGTAATTAAGAGGAATATAAAAGAACATCCTCAAATATAATATCATGGAGCATAAAAGAAATGACATAAAAGAGATTACTTGAAAAGAAAGAGAGAGGTAGGATCCCTTACCGTAAAATGTAACTCTTAGAATTCGATGGTTGGGACCTTGAGAGGCTCGAGGGAACCTTGGAAGGACTCCTTGGGGAGGTAAGGAGACCATAAATTAGTTGATAAGGATTTTGGAGTCTAAATGATGAGATAATGGCTTGGTATTTATAGAGAATGTGAGGGGACAATGCATTAATGTCCAAGGGACACCTCATCGGTGGTATTGGAAAAACCACGGGCTTTCCCATGGTATCTGCACATGGTATTTGACACTTGGGACACCTCACACAATAATTCATCCCCTTTAGTCAGCCATCCCTTAAAATATCTCATGACATCATCATGATGCAGTCATGATGTCATTAAACATACCGAAACCCTAAAACTGTATTTTTACTATTCACTGAAAATTCTTTTTTTTTCAGAAATATCCCCAAAATTCACCTTAACATAATATCAATGATATGAATTCAAAAATGAACTCCATTTTATAAAAATAATTTTCTAAATATTTTTAATTTAATTTTTAAATAAAAAACACTATTCACCAAAAAAAAACTAATATTTGACTGTTAATTAATGAAACAGTTATTTACCTATTTTATTGAATCACACTACTTAATAATGGTGCCAATATTATATTAATAATTTTTTTAAGTGATATTAGTAATCCATTTGGTCAGATTACTAATCGTAAACGTAAAATCACTATTTATAAAACACTATTCACCATAAATTATGTTGATCTTATTAGACTCTAAATTTCGTGCTGAAAACATTTGCAGAAAACTATTTTTTGAAAATCATAAAAAATCATTAATTATTTAAGGTTAACAAAAATATTTTAAAATATCCATTTTTTTCAAATATACATCCTCAAATTATCTGGACTTTTGAAATTTCACAAACTTCACTAAAGGAAGAAATCTCAATTTTATTTATCCCAAAGGATTACAGAAAGTAGCTACGGTCTCGTCACGTAGCCCCTTATAACACCAGAATATGATCTAAGTGTAAGGTGTGCTATGGTGAGAGAATCTGAGGGAGGCTCAGATAACATTTCCCTAGTATTAATCTCTACTAACTTGAACTTCTCTCGCAGGCATTTCCATTCATGCTTGACACACTGGAGTTCGTCTTGGGCTTGGTCCAAAGCGAAGCCCAAAGATGCCACCTCTTTCACAAGCTCTGATAAGTGGGCCTCATAAGGTTCGAGTCTACTGGATGAAGCCATATAATCCTCTTCCTATATTAACCATTAACATCTCTATTAAATCGATAAGAGTAAGTTAATATACTATTCAGAAAGTTTGGGTCGTTACATTTATTTTGGAACTAATCAATCTTTCATATCTATTTTTTGTTAAGGGTATTAAAAATCAACACATATTATTAAAATTACAATTAGAAATGAAATCCTCTAATGGTATAGTGATTTTATCTCAAGTGTGTTATTCCACTCCAGTTGATATTTCTGGTAATGTACTTCCATAAAATGATGACATTCTTCCACTGATAGAATTTGATGTCAACATAAGAATGGATTCTATTTCTCTCTATAAAGCACACAAAAAATGTTGAGGAAGAGATGTTACATTTTATATTTCAAACCACACTATGATTTTCTAGAAATGTGACTATAAGTAGAAAAATCATAAAGAGATTACATCCAATTTATTGTTGATAATTACCATTCATAATGGCTATTTATCTCAAATGGTTTTAGAGAAAAATGAAATGGATGATATTCTTATTTTTCAAGAACATGGGGATATCTTTCTAGAAGAGTTTCGTATAATTACAGAAAAATGTAAATTTGATTTCTCGAAATAACTCATTCATTTTTCCATAACAATTTCTAAGAATATCTATATAATTGAATTCATTGAGTTGTAGGAATTTGAGAAGAAACTCCAATAAAACCTTGAAAAGTGATTCATTCATCCGAGTGTGTAACCTTGGGTGTACCTATTCATTTTGTAAAAAATAAATATGGATCAATGAGACTATAAATTGATTATAGGTAGTTTAAAAAGATCATGATCAATAACCAACATCCTCTCCCCCGTATTAATGACTTGTTTGTTCAACTATGTGGATCTCAATACATTTCCAAGAATGACCCTCATTCGGGGAATCATCAATTTAGGGTCATGAAAGAGGATATAACGAGGGCTAAATTCCATTAAAGTTATGCACACTATGAATATATAGTTATGCATTCTGGTATTACTAATTCCCCTACAATATTCATAGATTTTATGAATAGTGTCTTTAGATATTACCTCCATCAGTTTTTGGATGTCATTATAGATGATATTATTACATATTAAAAGTGGTATTATATCCATGAAGGCCATGTTAAAATTATACTAAAGGACCTAAAGAAGGATAAGATATATGAAAAATTTAAAAATATTTAATTTTTTCTTAATGTGGTTTCATTTTTGGGTCATATAATATCTTCAGAGTCTATAGTAGTAGATCCTTCAATGTTGGAAGTTATTGAATATTATACTAGACAGGCCACAGTGACTAAGATCTATAGTTTGATTTGTTTAGCTGGATATATTTGATAATTTGAGGAAAATTAATTGTGAATATATAATCCTTTGACCAAGTTAACTTGAAAGGGTGCCATGTTCCACTAGATATATTAATGTGAGGAAACATTCAACAAACTAAAGAGAAGTCTAGTCAGCGACTTTTTCTTACATTACCCCAAATTGAGAAGGGTTTGAAATCTTTTGTGATTCATTAAATAAAGGACTAAGATGTTTTCATTATATCCAATTACTCATGAATTTTTATGGTTAATGACAAAAAATACACAACCCATGATTTGGATTTAGCTGTGGTATTTTTGGCATTAATGATATAGAGGAATTATCTTTATGGAGAAAATTTATATATATATATATAGTAATGATTTAAGTCTAAAATATATAGTCACATAGGAGTTGAACATGAACCAAATAATATGGTTTGAGTTATAAATGATAATGAATACTCAATACATCACCACCCTTTGAAAGAAAACAAGGTGGCCGATTCGTTGATTCAGAAGGACCATATTAGCTTATCCAAGATGAGGATTGAAAAAGATCCAATATTTCAGGTTTGAAAAGTATGGATCTAGAAACCTTGAATGAAGGGTATAATAATTATCTTTCTCAATTAAATTTTCAACCCTATATCCAAGTGAAGATTAAAGAGGTTTCAAAGGAATATATAGATCAGAAAAAGAAGGTTAGAAATGTTCTTTAGTTTAACCTTGATCAGGATGGAATGATAAGGTATAGATATTTTTTATGAGTTTTGTCCATATAAAATTTAATGGTTATATTAGAGTATGTTCATATTTATTTATTCTCTATTTATCATAAAAGTATGAATATGTTTAGAGACTTAAAAAAACATACAATGGCATGAAATGAAGAGGCATATGCTGGATTTTTTGTATCATGGTTCTTGGTATGCTAAAAAATTAAGGATGAAAGACAAAAGTCTAAGGGGATGTTGCATCCATTACCTATAGCAGGATGGAAATGGGAGAACATCACTATGGAATTTTTTATTGGACTCCCTAAAACCTATAAAGTTTCTAATATTATATGGGTGTTAGTTGATCACCTTACTCATTTAGAAATCTTAATTTCTATCATGGAATACATCTCTCTAGATCAACTTTCAAGGATATTCATTAAGGAAGAGGTAAGCTTGCATGGAGTACCACATTACATTGTCTCTGACCGAGATATAAGGATTAACTCATGGTTTTGGAGAATTTTTCATCAAGAACAGGATATATAATTGTGTTTCAACACTATTTATCTTCCCAATATGGATCTTCAGTCTAAAATAATAATCCATACACTAGAGGATATGCTGAGATCATGTTATTTGGATTTTAAAGGTAGTTGGGATCAAAAAATTCCCTTAGTTGAGTTTTCTTACAACATTATGTTTCACTCAACTATTAATATGGCTACTTATGAAGCCCTATATTGGATGAAGTGTTGAGATGTAATGTGCTGGTACGATGTAGGAGAAAGAATGCTTTTGATACATGATATTGATAAAAAATTGTCTGAAAAGGTTAAAACCATTCAATAAATTATCAAGGTAGATCAATTTGAGTAGAAAAGTTATGTTGATAACAAATGGAATGATCTATAATTTTCTGTTTGTGAGAATTTGTTTCTATGAATCTCTCCCAAGACGAAGGTTATGATATTTTGGAAGAAATGGATTCTAATAACTTGGTATATAAGTCCCTTTTAAATTATTGATCGTATCATGATGGTTTCATATTACTCGGAAATTCTTCCAAATATCCATCTGGTACATGATGTGTACCACATATCAATCCTGAGTATGTAAATACCTGACCCATCACATGTACTGAAATCAGATGTCATACTACTGGAGCAAGATCTATCTTATTTGGGAAAAGAAGTTGAAATTATAGATCACACATCGAAAGTTCTACAAAATAAGATCACTAACCCATTAAATGATTTGTGTAGAAATCACCATTTAGATGAAGATATATGGGAATTTGAGGATATTATAGGGTTGATGTAATGTTATTTATTTGTATCAAAATGATGAATTTCGAGGAATAAATTCATTTTACGGGGGGTCGAATGTAACACCTTGTGTTTTTATGATGATTTTTCCAAATAAACTAATTTTCAATGATTTATATCTTTATAATATACACCAAGTTAATAATTCATTATACCCTATAGCAAGATAAGTTTTCCCTACATGTAACACTAAATTTTCTTACGTTACATACAACACTGGTTTTCAAGGAATTATTTATTATTATAAATTTTTAAATGAGATATTTATAACATACCTATTAAAAATAGTAATATGAATAGTAATATCTAATTTATAAATATTATTTATAATGGAATTATAAAATAAATCTTTTTTATAATAAAAATTATATATTTTTTCTGAAATACCTTATATTTTTGAAAAAATGATTTTTTAAAATGACTTTATTTTATTGTCCTTTTGTGAACAATAAAATAGTTATTTTAGACACTATTAGAAATTTAATTTTATAAAAATATCTTCATTTTCAAATTCATAATGTCAAAATTATCTTAGGGTGATTTTTATGTATTTTTTATGAAAAACATTATTTTTGGATGAATAATGAAAAATTATGAATTTTAATTCAAAAATACTTTTGAATAATTTATTTATACAGTTAAATTATATTTCAATTAAGTTTCAATGTATAATTATATCAATTATAAATAATTTAATCCAATTTATATCATTTAAATTTAAAAAAAAGATTTCAAACTTATGAACATTTTCACTTTAAAAACACGTCATATTTTCCTTTCTATGGGTTGAATTTTAAATTAATTCATGCCAATTATATGATTATAACTTTGAAAAATGGATTAAATATAATTAATAATCATAATTTCTAATTTAAAATAAGTAAGACACTATTGTTTTAAAAATTCTGTGAAATAAATTAAAATTAATTACAACGACTAATGTAATAAATGATTAATTACTGACTAATCTTAGAATATATGGGGTAAAAATGACCTTAAACTTTTCTAAAATTTATTTTATAACCATATTTAGACCATTAAAAATATAAAGTCCTATAATGATCTATTTTTAGACCTAGGTGACATGTTAAATGTAGGGAGGGCTCAAATATTTTCATGAATACCCAATGTGTCATTTTTCCCGATTATAAAAACCCTACCCTCCTCGTATATTCACACATCTCAAGCCATTTGGATTGCCCAAAAACATCCAAAATCTCCTCACAACATCTTTAAATTTATATTAGAATCCCCCTTTCGGAATAAATCAAACCAGGGAATCCATTTGGTCCAAACCAAAAAGAGTTACCCAAAAAAGAGATAACATCATTCCACACACTGTTCTGTATTATTTTCATTATCCAAACCCTAAATTATTATTATTACATGGTTATATAATAGAAAAATTATCCTAAATATACATATATTTTTTATATTATGTTTTCTACTTACACTCACACACACTTGCATCAAATTGGATGTCCAATCATCGTTCGTGTGTACATCATACTACCTCCTCACAAATCGATGTTACTCGTTATTCCATTAATAACTCTGATGGTTTGAAATAATTAAGTAATATATGTTTTTATATAAAAATATGATATTTATTATGTAATTATGCATCTTTAATTATTATTTAACACAAACCTTCATGCTTTCCATTTATGGAATATACGATAACTCTGTTTGTGGAGGTGTGGACTACCGCCTCCTCAAAGTGAAGTGATTTGTTCACTATTTACATGGAATTTATTTATGATGAGTTTAGTATAAATATATTATATATATGAAATAAAAATTCCATTGTAATGTCATTACAAATACATATATATATGTCATTTACTTCCTTTCATTCAATTTGACAAGATAATGGATATTGTGTCCATGCGTATATATGGACTTCCATATCCATGAACGATGTATTTAATTTTATATTTAAATAACTTATATAATATTATAAATAAATTTATATTATGTTTTAAATTATTTATAACAATATAAGTGTGTTAATAGAAAAAATATAATGAATCAGAGCACATGTGAAAAACACTATGTTTATTACCCAAAACATAACTTTATCATGGAAGCATTAATAAATATGTAAAAAAAGGTAATAATAAAATATTATATGGGATTATAAAAAATAATATGGTGCTATGATTTATTTATAATAAAACTATATTTATTATAAAAGTGTTTTGAATGAGTATGATGAGAGTCAAAACTTATGGTAAGGGCTTTCTCGTCTCACTTTTGTTTCTATATTACTTATTCTATATTCACCAATATTAGCTTTTATGTGGTGTATATACAACCAATGAATGTACTATAAGATACATACACTTACATTTCTCTGTATTTATGTATAGATTTTATGATTTATATTTTATGGGGTTATACGGTTCAAAAGTATCCAAATCAGTGAGGTAAGATTGTCTTAATTTTCCTTCTTTAAGACACAAGTTTTGTTGTGCACCTATATTATTTTACGAGGTGTATATAATTCCAATTAGAATATTATATCATTTTTATATTGTTTTATGATATTTTATGTTTTATTAATTTCATTTTGTTGCATGGGGAGTTTTATTCAAATTTATTGAAGGGGTAAGATTTTATTACAACAATCTCATTGTTTATCAAGATTATTTATGAATACACTTATATTAATAAAATAATTTGATACATATATCTAGAAAACTCATGATTTTTCTTCTCTAATATTTTTAAGATATATTCATGTATTTTTTTCACTTTTTTCACTCTTTGGTACTTATGATAATTACAATTTTTTAAACAAAATATGACCTTATTTATCTCTTCGGTCAGAAATATGTTTTATTTAAAATATCATGGTTTAAAAAATATATAAAAAAATGTTTTTAGAATGATTTCATAAGATCATTTTCATGGAAAAATTATTTTAAATTTTTTTTATGGTTTCAAGTATTTATAATATTTTTTGAAATATTTTTTTCAAAGAAAAATGAATTAAAAAATATTTTATGTTATAAAAATAGTTTTTCAAAGAAGAAAGCATATTTTCCTAAAGAAATGTTTTTAAAAGAAATTTAAAAATTGTTCTTAAATATGACATAAATTTGTGCTACCCATTATTTTTTATAGAAATGATCCAAAGGTCCCATTAATATTTTCTCTCTGAATGGTTTCTGTTTTGATGACATAATGTTTATGCAATTAATTTCTCATTCATGGGTTATATCATTATGAACACATTTTTTTCATGGGTAATTCTTTGTTAAAATGATTATGATACCTGTATCCTATCCAAATATTATGATATGATTACATAATTGTGATACGCAATTCATTTCCTGGGTAATTATATGATGAATGTTTATGATCTAGTGGAAGTCATTTGTATAATTTCACTATGCTATGGTTGTGTCCTACATATCACTATAATTAAATGTATAAGGACTTATATCTCATGAGATATCTGTTGTTGGAATGGGGAGTGAAATTCGTTCAGAAAAGATCATTTTTTGTTAATATGTTCATGAGAGTGAACCTTGAATACCAAGATGGTCATGGGAGTGAATCATGACTACGATGATGGTCTCAGGAGTGAACACATACCACTAAGATGGTTTTGGTAGCGATGCCTGGACTCTTATGGAAATCATTTTATATGCTTATGTGTCTACCAAAATGCTGTGTATTATTCTTATTTTATGATTTTATGTATTATACTCTTGATTACCTTATGATTAATGTCTTATTAACTGATAGAATTTATGACCTGACTCATGTTTATGATCTTTGATATGAAGGGTATGATATTATAATGTTATTATCATGTTATCATACCCTTATGATCATGTTAATGCTCACATATCTCTCTTTTTTACACTTATTGAGAATTTGAGCTCATCCCTTTCTATATATCATTTCCTAATGTTTTGAAGATATGTATTATATATGTTGTGTCTATGAAGGGTCCTAGTCAGGGAGAACCTAGTAGGAGATAATGTATCTCACTTATGTACTAATGTTTATATTTCTATGTTTCCAAAGTCACTATAGTAATATAGTCCTTTGGAATCTGTTTTCTGTAATGTATTTAGAAATCTGAAAAGGTGAAGTAATTTATATTCATGTTAAGTGAGGGTCACTATACATTTGACCCTCTAGGAAAGTGGTATTTATTTTATTAGTAGTGTTATTACATCTTCAATTTCTCTTTAGCTGTTATTATGAAGTTATGATTTATGGGAATTTTCACCTTTATTAGTGTGGTAATTGTGGGAGAGCTTATGAATCAAGGAGATGTAGATATGTTTACATAAAATTAACTTGATTTACTATAGTTAATATAAAATTAAATTAATTAATTTAATAAATAATATATTTGGTCACTTCAAAAATACATTATCACTAACTTCCAATAAATTTAAATTGATTATATAGAAAATTTTACTTCTCTGAACATAAGAAACATATAGATACAATTTGTACAAGCTTAGTATTTTGGTGAGTATAGGGTTACTATGCCTACTAGTTTTGGTTAGGCCAGTATGATGTATCTATTAGGTTTATTGTGTGTGTGTACACCTATTATTTACATATTTTTAAGGATTTAATATTTTGACAATGCTTCTACGTCATTTATTTGGAATTTAAGAAACTTTTTCCTTGAAGAAATAACTTGGAATCACCTAGGGACTAGGTTTGGGGTATTCACATGGATGTATTACTCTGATTATACCTCCATATTTCCAGAAGGATTGATCACTAAATTATTCCTTGGTTATTCTAGTTGTTTAGAAAGATGAGATAATTCATCCATGTGTTTTTTGTATTATACCAGTGGGAGGTGAAGGTTAACATTATGGGTGACCTCATAAAATGGACTTTTCATGGGACTTAAAGGTATATAATCCCACAAATTTCATGGTTATATATATTCCATAGGATTCAAATGATTATGTTGAGTTAATAAATGATGTATTTGATCCTATAGACACACCTGATGATAGACATCTAAATCTGGTGACATATATTCTTTAGGGACCTACCATAAGATTGTATAGTGTCATTATATAGTCCCTAAAGAAAAATGTATTTTTATGGGAGGAATTTATGGGACTATTATTTGTGGATTTCATTTATATGTTATTAAAATTATACTGATAGTACGTGTTCATAGAGTTACACAAGGGGATTATGTGTTTCACAAACTACACTACTCACATCATTGAATTTTTTTTCCATCGTTTTCGGAAGAGAATATTGTCAAAATATTTTCATAAATATTATTTTCCATTAACAATATGTAAGGTTTTATTATAGGGTGTTCAACCATATTTCATAGTAAAATGTTCTTCATATGGACCTCACCATTAATAAGTTCATAGAAAAGAATATTACTTCCAGATCTCTTCCCAATTTTAGTGGGTTGGGTGGTGGCTTTGCTGGTGGTGTAGTTAATGTCTCTTATAGGGGTAGGAAGATAGAACATAGAGAAACTTATATGATGGTAGTGGTAATATAGGAAAGGAAATGGTTCATAACATCCTTCATTAGGAAGGGAATCCCTCATCCGTTCTTAGTGTGGGTAGTTAGACCATTATCTTAGATTATGTGCATTATAGTGAAAGAATTTCCACGCATGTTGGGGAATATTGAATCTCCAGGGGTTTAGTATGTAGATTACTAAAACGATTTTAAGCTGAATATTAGGGGTAGACATAGGCATCACAATCTTATTTGGGGAACATTGAATTGATAATAAGGATACATCTGTGTGGCCATGTCATGAAGGATGTTAAGGGTCCTAGGGGTAGGAGGTGTAACAACCCACATCATTATAGGATTGAAATTTAAAAGGTAATTCGGACTTCTTATCTAGTAGATGAATCATATTTATATTTGGGACATAGTCTAGGATTTTGAGAGTTTGAACATCAATAATTGGAGTTATTTAATGTTGTTTGGTGGTTATTAGATTCTAATTTCTTTTTGGTTAGTGTCAGAGATGGAAGGGGTTGTTGGGCTATTGTAACATTATTACATAATCCCATTCATGTTATAAAAAATGTTTGTATGTTGTGAAATTTTGGGGTAGAGGGAGAACCCCCTATTCCTCGATGGTTCATGGCATGAAACATAGCTAGATTCCATGAATGTTACATGGTTGGTATTTTTTAAAATAAAAGGTGTCCATAGCCAACCCCCATCCCCCCATTTTAGTCAAACAATCACACATGAGGAGAGCCTTATAGGTTGCACCAACCCATATCTTCCACCATTCCCTATTGGTAATGGGTTTTTTATGGTGTGATCTGGTGGAGACTTAATGTATTTTCGTCTACTATTTTTCCATTAATTTTATTTATATTCACTATCACTAGATTTAATTATATGTTTTATATAGAATTTTTTATGATTTCATCGAAACATGTTTAATTCCTCTTATCATGATGGGGATTCAATGTTTTGTTTCAATAATAAGACTTGATATTATGTATTCAAATAGTTTCAAAACATTTTCACAAAGTTATTCCTCCATATGAATTTTATTACGTTTTTATGTGATATTAAGTGAAGTTGGTCATTTCAACATGCAAATAAATTGACTATTTTACAAAGAATACTTTTGGGTGTGTTTCTTCTGTGGTAAATACCTTCATGATCATAGTGTTTGAAACTGGAGGGTGAGAAATTTTTTTTAGTCATGTATTTTTATTTAAATTAAATGGAAAATTTAATAATAAATGTTTATAATTAGATTTTTTGTCATATAATATAAGATAGATTCCCAAGATAATGGACGAGGCTTGATGGGATTTGAATAAGATCGAAAGATGTTCACCAGGTTTTAACTCAATGTTCTAGGTTGGTGGCCCATTTGATAAAAGTTTATATGAATATAAATTTAAAATTGTAAAAGTATGAATATTGCGATGTCTTGGGAACATGTTATAATTACCAATAATCCCCATTAAAGATGAGGTAATATGTTGATAGGTAACATATGATCAGAATGAGACAACTTTAGCACTTTTGCAGTTTGGGTTCAGCCAAAGGATGTGTCTCTAAGGTAGAGAGTGTTGAGTAAGATGATGAGATGCCTTTGGGATGTCCTAGGATGTAATTTCATTTTTCGGGAAGCCTAGTAAGGGTTACTAGGACTAGGGAAATTAATTATATGCCTATGAATGCGTGAAAAGATTATGAAGTATGCATGTCTTAATGGTGGTGAGGAACTCCCCCACAAGGTTGGAGGTGAGCCTTGATGATAACATGGAGTGAGAATGTTTCTCAATGTCAAGGTGTATGAGGTGGAGAGGGATTTATTATATTTGTTGAATTGAGGGTTCTCACGTAATATATTTGAGATGAGACCCTTATAAGGGATAAGTCAATTGTTTTGGGAAAATCATTCGGAGGTTAAGGTGGATTTTCATGGGTGTCATACCTCATATATTGAGGAAATGGTTGAGAAAACATGATGGATCAAGAAAATCTCTAGGTAGTGGATCCAAGAGTATTACCTAGTTTTAATGATATTGGATTATGCCTTTAGGTCTAGGCCATAGAATCTATTGGTTCATTCTATAACTGTAGGGATACATGCTTAAGATGGTATCAACAATTAGAGGTTTTGGTAGATTTGAAAGATACTTTGGATTCCCTAATAATCAAGGAGAGACATGTTATTGATGAGGGTCTGGGTCTCAAGTGACTATTCCCATTTAATCATATGGAAAGTTGTGTGATGTTCAACATGTCATACATATATTTAATGTTCTTGATCATACCTCCCATTATTGTGTGGGGATGGGTTGGTGTTCTTAGTTGGACCTACCTTGAGAAATATAGTATGGGCCATGGATTACAGATTATGATCGTTCCATACCCATTGTTCTATTGGGTTTTATATCACCATGAGGGATAGTTCATGTGCATGAATTATAGCTTTCATTGGTAGTCTTTGTTCCGGGACAACCCTAGGGGTTGGTTAATGTAACTTAATTAGGCATTTCAATGAGATACATCATTTGAAGACCACCATATAGGTTTGTTCATGTACCGAGAAGACCATTCCTTAATAGTATTTGGTAAATGAATACTTATGTGAGGGATGATTAATGGTGCAATGTGGGAAAGGATTGATGTACCAAACCTTGAGTGATAATTAAATTGGTTGAAAAATGGGTATATGAATGTGTGTTACTCATTTGGGTAGTGATTAAATGTTAATAAACCACCATTACCTATTTTTTTGGGTACGGTCTGGGAAAAATAAATAGTATAATGAGGTGATGAGAGGATTCTATCATGGTTCCAATGAAATTATGGTCAGGTGTTATGGTGTCATGGTTAACACCCAATGACCGGAAAGGAATGTGTATCATGTCATGTTTCATGGTGAGTTAGATAGGGTGTATAGAATCAACGATTATGTTTATTTATTATATTTATTTTCTTTGTTCAGGCTGACACATATGAAATCATATATTATTGGTGTTTTTTTACACTTTTATGTTTTATTCTCACACCCTACAATGGAATCTTAGTGTGCATAAAGAAATGTTTTTTTCTTTTATGTTAGTGAAAATATTATGCAGTGGATCATGGTAAAGAATCTGAATAGGATTGAAAGATTGAGATATGGATTAGGGATAGAAGTAA
This sequence comes from Viscum album, assembly GCA_963277665.1. Taxonomy (NCBI): domain Eukaryota; kingdom Viridiplantae; phylum Streptophyta; class Magnoliopsida; order Santalales; family Viscaceae; genus Viscum; species Viscum album. The sequence continues at coordinate 1,224,139,677 of OY728142.1, read as the reverse complement.
ACATAGTAAGTTAATTTTGGTCCCTTTTTATTGTTATATAGTATAGGAATAATGGGTAATTGGTTCTTATTATATACAATAGTATCATTTATTAATATATATTATTAGAAAATTTATTATACATACCTTTACGTATACTAATGTGGATGTTGAATTGGTTATTTCTAATGTATTATTTGAATATGATCCAATGGAATAGTATCCAATATTCATATATTTGGACCATCACACTAACTAGAATCCTATAACATATGACGATATATGCTTGATATTATGTGGTGACCTCATTCTAAGAACATTTTAGTACCCCATTATAGGGGAATCAAAAACTAGTATCAGGGGTTTTTTTATTTGGGGAGATGGCATGTAAGAGGTTGATGAATTTTTTATAGCTTGTGATAGATATGAAATTGGTGCATGAAGAAAATATTTTAAGATATGAAGTCCAAGTTAAGAGGGTATGAGATTAAATTTTTATTATTTATTTATACAGTTTTATGATTTATCATTGGATTACACACTTGGATTTTGAGTGATATCATTTTTAATTATCTATAGAAATTTTCCATCTAGAAAGATAATGTGTATATAAATTATTGTAGGCATTTAAGACTCACATAAAAATGTGTATTTTTGATGTGTTCAAATCAGTGGGCCATCAAAAAAACAGTTTTTTATCCTGAATAAATTGTGTAATAGGGGAATAGGTTTGTCTCTCTGAGGGGGAAATGTTAGGTTTGTGATTTTATTTTGTATAGTGGGATAAATTTTTTAAAAATAGTGTGATATTAAACTTTTTTTTTCTCTATTAAAAAATAACCATCAAAATGGATTGGTTTTTAAATTAAGATTTGAGGATAGTGGCCTACCCTAAGATCATCCCATTTCCTCACCTTTAAAATCATAATTATTTTTAAGCCTCTTATATTCTCCCTATAAATGAGTGAAACCACACTTGGATTACCTTCTTCTAGAAGTATAATTATGAATGGGGTAGTAAAATGATGAATGTAACAAAAAATCTCAAATGGACTGGTGATTGGTTATCTTAGATCACCATCTTCTACATTGACTACTTGCAATCCCATGCAGTGGAGTGAGTCCATGTTTCCTATGTGTGCAATCAAGATATGTAGAGAAGAAAAATTATAAGTATATAAGAATATGGGAGTATACTAAAACCTAAAATGTTCAATTAAATCTAGTGATGTCAATATAATATAAAACTAATTACATCATTGAATTCAGTTATCGAGATATAAGGTGAATCTCCTTGGCTCAGCTACTAATGGATTAGTCTTCCATCACCTAAAAATTACTACTAAATAAAAATTAAATTAAATAGAAAAGTAATAATATATTTTATATATATACTTTAATTATCATGAAATTTTATTGTTGTCTCTCTTTAATAGTGAATAGATCATAATTTAATGAAAAATTCACTGAATTATCGAATCTTCCATTTTTTGACATATGATGAGCACAATATTTTATTCCAATAAACTAAGAATGTCCAAATTCATGCTTAAATACTGAGAAATATTTCGCCTCTTAATTTTCCTCCACTTTCACAGATTGATGGTTATAATTTATCCAATATAGAGTAATGGAATCATTTATATTAAAAAAATTCCCCCCATGACCAATCCTAGCACTCTATCAAGAAGGATATAAGAGAAATGAATTTATTCTCTAAAACTTACCTTGGCTTCAATGTTTTCTTAGGGGAAGGATACAATTCACATGGTTTCCTTAGTTCCATCAAAAATAGTGTCTAGTTTAAATAGACCTATTTGTTACATCATTTTTGTTAGACATTAAAATATCATATGTGTTTAGGGATAGTCTTGAATCCCTGTGTCTTCATACAAGGTCCTACAAACAATAACAATACAAAAATTAATTCAAAATATAATCATAATTCGTAAGAGATTTATACAAAAGGGATCTAGAATGTTGTAATCCTTATCTGCACATATATTCTTCATCGGTCGATTTTTTAATCATTTTCAAAAATTGATTCCATGTTGAACAGTTTTCAGAACCCACATTGCAACATAAAATGGTTATATAAGCTAATTAAAATAATCTAACTCCAAAAAAAATTCATTATTTACACAAACTTTTATTCATTTTTATATGATTCTAGAATGGTGGGATTGGTCTGGTACCATGTTAGTTACAGTTTTGGGGAATATTTTAGGGATGTGGATTCCCTAATAGACCATTTCAATGAAGAATTTTACTAATAATGAGGCTTGAAACATTTTCAAAAATATAACTGGTGGATGGGGATGGATGATGTCCTCCTCCAATCAATATCTTAATAGAGAATCAAATAAATAAATTAAAAAATATTTGAGACCAGGAAACTAATATTCAATTCATAGAATAATTTTTATAACTCCCATAAGTTAATGTTTTAATAAAAGATGAATTAGAGCTTCCAAAAGAATCCAATCCCAATTGGGTCGATGTGAATCACTCCATTTTTATTTCTTCAAATCATTAAAGTCTTGATTCATCATCGTGGGATTAAAATTTAAAATTTTCATTAAGTTGTAGGTTCGAGTGGGGTTTTATTCTTTTGGATGATGAGAGAATATGAGGTAAAAATTAAAATTCCATGTTCAAATTTTAGTTCATTTTTGAAAGGCCTAACAATAGGACTTCTTCCATATGGTGTTGGAATTAGCATCGATAGACCTTGGTGGAATCACAGTCAATTGTTAGATATATATGTTCAATTATAGTGCCTTCTTATTGTATATCAATGTTACAAATTATCTTGATGTTACTTTTTATAGAAGGATTTGGTAGACTGTAGGGGATGAAATGGTCAATTTGGGAAGTTTCCATATTTCTAAAAAATTATGAAATACAGTTGTTCTCCAATATCAATGGTCTATCCATGAATTTTCCAAATTTTCAGTGAAATGAATTGAGAAATAGGCATTTGGTTGATATATAAATGGTACATTCGATCCTTCCTTTGTGGGATATTTTTATTTGGGTTGTCAGCCTAATACAAATTCAACTATTAAGATTTGTAATAATTGTATATTGAGTTTGTGACATTTTCTATGCCACTTTACAAATCGAAAAATAAAATAAATTTTAGAGCATTCATTTTCCTAATTAAATACTGAATTAAAGAAAAAAATATGCTTCAAAGTTTAACACCTTCAAAAAATTTCAAATCCTACATCAATGTTCAATTCATCAATTTTAATCGTATTTAATGAATCATAATCAATCTAGACTTTATATGTTTAAAAACGTATTAAAAAAATTCAGATTTAAAATTCATAATTTTCATAGAACAATTTTTATTTATGGATTTCATTAAATTCTATAAATGAATGAAACAATTGATACACAAAAATAAATCCCTTAATTCCAAAATGAATCATAAAATTTAATTTCAAAATCAAAATTTATTTTTATTATAGAAATATAAAATGAAATATATGAATAAAACCATGTTTTAATATATTTTCCAATAATTTCTATATTAGTAAAAATTAAAAAAAATGTGTGATGTAACCTAGTTTTCATTAATTAACGATCAAATTTTTTCATTAAAATAGAGTAAAAATGAGAAATTTTCATCTTTCATCACCCCACACTTGAAAAATTTCACTCTTAGAAACTTCATAAAATTCTAAATATTTGAAAAAAAATCTCTATTTTCACATTTGTATAAAATCATGAGAAGATTATATTTAAATGTCCCTCCATTAGCTAATTTATCATTCCACTTCAATGATTTAAATTTTGTCCTCGCTTTAATATTATCAATATTTGATGTCTAAGAGTGAAAAAAATTATATTTATTTAGAATAAAAGTTTTAATAATGTGAAATTTAAATTTTCCCTTGATCGTAAGTATCTTAAACCAAAGTTTGATTTTAACCTTATTGATATATCCCAAAGTATTTTTTTATTATCCATTTTCCCCTTCTTTATCTGGATTCAATTTTCCCGTCACCTGAATGATATAATTATTGAATATCAGCTACATTATTATGTTGTTTTTTGAACATTTCATACTTAGGTATATGAAATAAGTATGAAAATGAACTTGTTTGAATGGCATACTCGCATAGTCAGTGCCTAATGTATTTGTGATTCACCATTGGATCAAAATTATCCATTTTAATTAAGGTTCAAATGAATAATATTAATTAATATTCAGAATGATCCCTAAGGATTCATTTTTCATAGAGGAAAAGTTACCTCATATTTAGTACAATATTTTAGTTACCTAGTGTTATAATTATTATTCTGTAGAAATCATTTCACTCACACTGCCTTCCCCAGTATTAAAACCAAATTTGTATGAATGATGTGGAAATATTCCCTATGAAATCACTTAACACTTATAATTTTAGAACCTGTAGACTTCCATCCACTCCAGCATGGTATTTAAATTAATTTGAAAAGGAATCAGATTAATGATAGTTTGAAAAAAATCATAACAAAAACAATAAAAAAATATCTATCTATGACAATTAAAAACATGTAAATTTTTTCATATTTTATAATTTTTTTGAAATTTATATAAATATTTTTTTTGGTTTTAGGATATACTAATTGTAAAAGAAAAGGTTATTTACATCCTATAATATTTTTACTGTATCCCTTAGGCTTAGTCCAGACAGACTTCAATTAAATTTCCAGTATGGATTTTTTTGGGTAAACATATTAAAAATAATAAAAGATACTAAACTAGTTTGAAAGAATGAGAAAAACTATGGTTCTTTATTCAATGGAATTATTGAGGAGTATTAGAAAAATTTGTTGAATATTTCTAGAAATATTAATTGGAATGATTCACTGTTATCCATTTACTTTGTTGGTTCTTTGTGGTTTATTTACCTTGATCTCAACTGCACCAAATGGGAAAGTGTTAGTCACTATGAAAAGAATAGATCATTTAGAATGAAGATTAATTGGAATGAGATTCATCCAATTGGGGGAAAAATAATTTATCTCGAAATTGATAATATATTTTATTGATGACTCATTGATGCATAGATTTGGATTAATACTTATACATATGGGAATTAACATATTTTTCTCTTCTCAACTCCTTATTCTCCACCATTTGTTGTTTCCTATGTTGCCTATCTAATCGAAACTCCATGTTTTCTCTTTTAGTAGTCCAGTATGATTTTTTTGTTAACTCAATAGGTTTCTGACAATGTTTTCCATAAAAAATTTCATTACGGGATATATATTAGGGGGGTTTATTGGTAATATTTTATCCCACAATACATCATATATATTTTTACTCTAGTCCTTATAGTTGGGATGCATTACTCCCACCAGAATTATTTTTATCATTATGTTGGAAACATTTACCATCCAAATATTTTGTTGGCAGTAGGTAGTGAATATTTTGTGATATACTTTATCTGCAATAATCGAGGATTCTATGTTTTTGTTCATTATGTGTGTACCTTTTTCACTTATTAATACTCATGGAAATCTAAAGGTACAAAAAAAATTCCATTTCGTAACTCAATCCCAGTATTGGAATCATTAGTACATATATACTTTACTTAAATCACCTTATATACATATCCACTAGTAAAAAATATAAGAATACTGAAATCAAATATTAAATGTTCTTACTAAATATAATACCAATACATCAAATATTTCTTCTAAAATCAAATGTGTTTAGGGTATTTTATGTATTTTAGAAATTCCATTAGTAAACTGGTTGTTTGGGTAGTTTTTTATAAAATTCATGTGAATAATTGAAAGCTGAAGAAAAAATATTACTTATCGTACATTTCTTGTATTTCATTAAGGTCCAAAATATCATCAACATTCAATTGTGTGGAAAAATATAAGAACATACTTAATCTATTCATGAGGTATACACCCCTTTATTACTTGATCACTATATTTTATACATATATATGGATATTCCAAAATAAAATATTTTGATTTATATTTTAATTTATGTGATTGATGTTTGGAATAGATTGGGGGTATAGTTTATTTGACAAGAAAATTCATTAAATCAATATACCAGGGCACATAAGTGGATTAAAAATATTATCACTGGGAAATGATCTATCCAAGTTTATTTAAGATGGTGGATCTACCTTAGCAGTTAGGGGTAGTGATATCATGTATACAACAACCAATTTCTCACATCCATTGTTTCCCTTGATCTTTATATTGAATTCTAATAGAAGTAAAATCCATCTCATTATTCATCATCCTTCTTGATCAAGGACCTCATTTCTAAATTACCATAAAAAATATTTACATTACTTCCAAAAAAATAAGATCAATAATTTTATAAAACAAAAATAATAAAAAAAAATCGGTATTGTTGTATAATTGATCTCAGGCGAGTCCAGGGTCTTTTACTCAAAATATACCACTTGTGAGAGTACATCAATATTCTAAGAATTCATAACTTATAATGATCTATTAGAAGCACCAAACAATATCACAATTTTTTTAATAGTTTTGTGGATATATTATGGGGGAAGTGGTCATGATTTCAATCATAATTTTAATATATATCATTCATCAATCTTGAAATATAATTTCAATTTCATTCTTGAGTATGTTATTTAGGGGTAAGTCAATCTTGTCAAATACCCTAATAATTTTTCTATAAAATCCATCATCCCAAAGAAAGACTTAATGTGTCTCCGAATAGTGGGGTAATGAAGTGTCAATATAACTTTAATTTTGGCATTGTATACCTCAATTATATCCTTAGAAATCATTTTTCATTAAAAAATTCATTTTTTCAATAAATTGATATTTTTAATATTTAAAACATTGATTTTATGAATATATATTTTCAATAAATTCTCCTGGATTTCCAAAAAACATTGAAAGGAAGATCCATATAAAATAAATTCATCAAGATACACCTCAAAATTATCTCAATCAGGTATAAGAAGATATGTAAACTGAAGTTTTGAGTGGTACTTTTGGAATTTAAATGACCGAATAGCATCATTTCGTAGGATAAAACGCTGAAGGAACATGTGAATGATGTCTTTTCTAGGTCCTCTGGCGAAATTATAATAGAAAAGTTCTTAGAAAATACACTAAGTAAACAATAATTTCCTTTTACAAATTATCTCTCTAAAATTTGATCTATGAAGGTTATGTGGAAGTTGTCATTATGGTCCACATGTTTTAATCTTTTATAATCAACGAACACTCTCAAGATATTATAAATTATTGTGTGAACTTGTTAATTGTTCCCATTTTTTACAATCATGTATCTAGTTTTCATTGAGACATTTTGAATGGGACTCAACCGTTGGGAGCCGAAGATTCGGAAAATTATTCTCGCTCCTAACATTTTTTATACATCGTTTTTCATTACATCTAGAAGGGGTAGGTTTATCCTTATTTTGGTTTCTCTCAATGGTTTGGACTCACCTTACAACAAAATACTATGCATTTAGGTGATAAGTATTATACCTGGAATGTCACCTAGGCTCTCACATATCACCTTGAAATTTTATTTCAAATTTTGAAAAAATATTCCCTTTATTTTATTTTAATTAATTATTGGTACATTAAATTTTATTCTAAATATGTATATTTCATGTTTGATGGTGTAGGTTTCAATTTTTTCATATAGGTTTATCTATTAATGTTTCCTTCCTCTTATTCTCCATGATAGAATCTTGTACATACAAGGAAAAATACTAGTATCATTTTTGATTTACTCATTAAAGTTACAGTCATTAATTTAGTAAAAAAATCCAACAATCAAAATTGTTTCTAAAATATGATCATTTTCAAAAACTAATTCTCCAAGAAGATCATGTGTCTTCCGATATTATCTTAACCTGATTATGTGATCAAATATTTCAATTTATTCCATAGTAGAACATGGAAATTCAAAAAAAATTAATTTAAAAATTGATTTCTTCTCATATGACTATTTCATTGAGTTAATGCTGTTGAAATTCAATTTTTGGTGATAAAAATTTATTAAACGTGTCCCTCATTATCATTTATAATTTTCAAGGTAGTCATTAGAAATTGACTACCTTAGATTATGGTGTTATGATAATTATGTTTTCTTTCCATTGTGTTCATAATATATAAGTCTGCATTGAATAAAAAAATTTAGACTTACAATAACATCTTTTAGAGAACCTACTTGGTGGGAAATGGGTTTTTAGAATTTTTGACAACTAAATAAGTGGGTTTATGCTCTCAAATATGTAAATATAATGAAAATGTATAATTTATTACATTCATTGAATCATATAAATAATACTTTTCTTTTGAATGTTTTCCCACCTGTACTATATTGAAGGGAGAAGATTCATGTATATTATCATTTTGAGGTATTTGTTGCGTTATAAGAACATAAATACATTTACCAAGATTTACCCTTTCATTACCTTGTATTATTCTTCTCCTAGTGCACCTCTATTTGACCAATTGTCTATACCTTAGTATTTGGAGGCAAGATTCTAACAAAAAGATATTAATCCCTACCTTCTTGAATATCTCTAGAGCCTCCCATTGTATCATAGCTTAAATAGTTCCCCTAGGTTGTTTAGAACCTATAGTTAAAGGTTATTGGGGATAATTTAAATTCTCTATTTTTGTTTTCCCTTAGACATTATTTACATGGGTTTTACCATTGATTCATCTACTTATTTTTTATGGGAAAAATCATCCGGTACAATAGGAGGTTTACTTCTAAATTCCTCTTGAAATTGTGATTAATCACTACTTCCCAAATATTTTACACTTCTTAATTTAAAATAAATAAAATATCTAATAGGGTTAAGAATATACTATGCATAAATATAACCTAATCTATGATTCTTTATTTCATTGACGGTAATCATAATCTATCAAAACATTTTATATAGATCCTTCAGTTTTGATCCATGAGTGTTTATGGTTTTTTTTTACTGTGTAGTGTAAGATTAAACTTGTTGATCCAACAATTCATTCATGATATGATCCTGGTTCATATCCTATTTCTGAATTAAATAGTGTTTACTCAATTCTCTTTGGAAATGAAAATGTTATAAGTATGGATTAAAACCTCATTAGAAACCTTCTTTATGCTTATATTAGTTCACATATCTAATTCGAGTATTGGAAAATTCATTAACTGCTTGGTAGTTTGATAGTTTTTTTGGTTACTATCCCCACTACATAACATGACATATTTTAGTTTTTTGTACTTGAGGGAAGCCATCAGTATAGAGTTCTTGAGATAAATATAACTACAATAATCATGGGGCCATGAAAAGAAATGTATCTTATTAATTTTTCAATGTAAATTTTCTCACAAGGGGGTTTACTTCATTGATTTATATTTTCAATTAATTTGGAGTTATAACACTTTAAGTTGTGTAGTACCCTTGTTAGGATTCATGTACTAAATGATTGTGAATTTTGGGAGATACTCTCATTAATATCTTTATCTTTAGAGGGTGGGGGGTTCTATTAACGAACATCTACAGAAATAATTTATCAATTTTTCATCAAACCATGCTAAATTATTAACAGGAAACAATGATCTTAAAAATCATATTTCTGTTAAGAGGTTGTAAAATGATTCAGTCACTCCCAGAACTCATAAAGAGTTTCTACATTTTCTTGTTTGATCCCATAGTTCTCTTTCATTATTCTGACTTGGAAAAGTACATTAATTGGAATAAATTTTGTATCCCATACCATATAGTCACTTACCAAACTTATTAATTTTATAGGGTTTCCATAAAATCTCCTTCAAAAGAGAAGGGGAATGCCTTCTAGTAAACAGACCATCCAAGATGCCTCTAAGGTGGAAATTGTAGAAAACATTTTAAAATAGCCTTATATACTAGTTTGGATCCTCTCTTAGCAAGCCACAGAACAGTGGTAGGAGTTGGAATACGAACATTCACAATTTTACTTATTTATGAATATAATTTTGATGATGTTGATTGTAATTAATAAAATTAGGTACATAAAGTTATCTCAAATTTATATTCAATTGTTCCAAATGGTTTTCCTTGTTTTTACTAACTATGTTTGCATGGGTGGAACAATAATTTATGCCTGAGAAAATTTTCATTGTATCTATGAAAAATTCCCTCTCTTTTTATTTAGGGATTTCAAGGTTCTTAGTCTTTCCAAAATAGTTATTCTAACCATCAGATCAAAACCAATGAGGTGACATAAACTGGATCTAGTCATTTCTTTAAATAATTTTTATAAAATATTAAGACACACTTGTTGACATCAACGTAAGTGCTTCTAATTTTGATGAGAATCTATAATGTGTCTCTAATAAAAACTATTCATTTACATGGATAAATGAACTAATAGTGGAATTGAGTTTCCTCTCATAGAAATTTTTTTAATAGTTTCTTTTTCATTTTGTATAATGGGAATGATTTTGTGAAAAAAATTGGAATTAAACAAGTTTTGATTTTAACTATTAAAAACTAATGGTAAAATTGGATCTTTTTAAATTAAAATTTAGCGATAGTGGCCTAAATTCTAATTTTACCCTTACCTAACCTGTAAAGTTATAATTCAACATTATGTCACTCTTATTCATCATCTCACCGAGTAAAACATCACTTACATTACTTTCTTCTCGATGTCTTAGATTGATTATAAAAGTATAATGATCACTTTAATCCCAAATATCACATATATTTCTTATTATATATATATGATCACCTAATTATGAACCCACTACATGTTATTGTGTTTCATAGAGTTAGTTTGGGTGGCCTATGTGTGCAATCCAGAGATAGATTGAAGAAAACTTTTAAGTGTATAAAAAACTGGTAATAGTTTAAAACCAAAGAAAATACACATAAATCTAGATAGAATAAATGAAGATAAAATAAATTAGATCATTTAATTTGTTATCATTGAATTAAGGAGAGATTCCTCATCTCATCCACTGATGTCTTAGTCTTCCATCACTAGAGAATTATTACAAAAGAAAAATTTATAATAAAAAATTTAAAAATAATTGTAGTAGAAACCATTGTTTGATGATCATTGAAGTGGATAGTTGTCTCTATTATTTTATTGTATAGATCCTCTTTTATAATAAAATGCACCATTTTCTTCAGTATTCCATTTTTAGAAACATGATTGTGATGGTATTCAATTACAATAAACATAATAATCCTGATTTATTCCTCACATTATAAATATTATTTACTTATTTAATATTTATGCTATATAATGATCTTAATGGTTTGTAATTATCTAATTTAGTGTACATGAAATTTTTCAGTTTTATCATTCTTCCCACGTAATTGAACTATATACATTTTTCCAAAGGATTGAAGGGAAATTATTTTTTTATACATAGCTTCAATTGATGTCAATGTTTTCTTAATATAATGAGATGATATATATAATGGGTCTTGATAACTTAATAATAATTTTTAGTTTTAATAGATCTGGCCCAAACATAAAAACATTTGGCCCTTAATAATGAAAATGTTTTCCAGGATAGTATTTAGGTCTTGTTTCTTCAAACATAGACCTACTTTAAATAATAATATAAATTTAATTTAAAATATCATCATAATTTATAGGATTTCTGTGAAGAGGGATCGAGTGGGTTTCAATCATCACCACCATGGTTTTTCTTCAACACTTCAACTTCAAATCATTATAAAAAATGTGTTCTTAATCGATCAATGACCATAACCCACATTTTATCTTCAGTGGTTCAATGAGTTGAAACATATCATTAGATTCAACAAAAGTTCAATATTTACACTAATATAAAGTGGTTATAATATAAATCTAGAATCGTTGGAATTGTATTATACCACGTAAGTAAGAGTTATAGATTATATTTGGGGATATGCCTTGCATTATGGAGGTCTTGGATGAGGAATTTTACTAAGAATGAGTTGTGAATCCTCCTTTAACATTGTAATAAGTTAGTGTTGAATGAACACAGACACTTCTAATCTTTATCTATACAAGGAAGAAACTAAAAAATTTCATAAATATTAAAAAATGGATGAATATTACTCAACTTAGAACATCTTCAGATTGGCTCCCATATGTTCAAGTATTCTTAAATATTGAAATTTTCTTTATAAAAGTTCTTCATAGTTTATATCAATAGTACTTATTATTTATACTCAGGTCAATATTAATCCATTGTGAATGAATTATTGATATCCATCTATCCATTGACTTTGAGGTTCATCTTCTCTATTTATAACACACATGGTAGCTTTGGATTCAATAAAGGTTGTGGACCAAGATTTAGTGTTGCTCGGAAGATTCATTTCAGTCAATATCTGATCGATTGGCATCAATTGTTATAGTTTTAATGAATTAATAAAATCCTTTGTTTATATTATGCATTTTAACATTTGGAATTTTCATTACATAGTGGATTTGAGTGGGTGTTTATTCTTATAGAATATAATTGCGTAGGTGGAATGGATTCAAATTCCTTGCTCAGCCTTAGGTGGGTGTCTGGAATCTCTCAATGTGGTCTTATTTCAAAGGGAGGTTGGTTTGGTTTGACAAGAAGTTGGGGGATTCACCATCGAAATCTTGAAATATATGGTCGATTTCAGTCTGTTCTAGTGGTAGAAAAAATAACTATAGTCTCTTTCATTACATATTATAGTAGTTTTTCACAACCAAAGGGACATGTAATAGTCGATCCAGGAATTTTTCATATTTGCATAAATTTACACTATGTGGTCATTTTGGAATATCCATGGTTTATCCAATCCTTTTAGAAATTTTATGTGCATTCGACTTCAATATAGGAATGTTGAATGTTTTCAAAGGGTGATGTCAACCCATTCATATGTGATATTTTTTGTTGTGGAATCATGATTCAAGGTCAACCATGATTATTTATTATGGTGACTTATTTAGTTTGTATCAATTTTTACTCTACTGTAAAAATCATAATGAAATAATATTATTAGTTCTTCCATTTTTATAATTAATTATATATATAATAGAAATGATTAGAGATAAAAATTGAAGGACTTTTAAAAATTTAAAATCCACGAATAATTTCAAAGTCATCAATTTAAAATATAATTTTTAAATCAAAATACAAATCCTTTCACACCATTTAAAAATACATTAAAAAATATAGATTTAAAACATTATATTAGTTTAATAAAAATTTTGATTTATCGATTCCATTAAATTATAAAATTAATGAAATAATTAATACTAAAACAGAAGTCCATTAATCATTTAATTAAAAATTTAATCAAACAGTTAAATTTCAAAATCACAATTTAGTCTTATGGTTGAATTTCAATATTAAATAGAGAATTAAAACAATTTTTAATATATATTCCAATAAAATCTATATTCTAAAAATATATAAAAAATAGGTGATCTTCTTTAGTTTTAATTAATTATTTGGTGTAATTTATCATTTAAATGGTGTAAAAAATGTGAAATTTTCAATTGTCTTCATATTTTCTATGGTTGTATTCTAATGATAGGATTAATTGTTTAAAAATTAAAAAAAATACAATTCTTTCTTATTTAGCTTGCTGGTTTCAGTCTACTTACTACGATCATAGTGTGTTTCCTTTTTATGGTAGGTCATGGGGATCATAAGTTGGTAGGTTCCCCCATGATGTTAATATAATCCATTCAATAAGGTATGCATAGAGATCCATTTTAGGATAGAACCATCTTTTGATGCACTAATATTTAGTTGATGAAAGCATATTATTCCCAGGAAATGATATGATAACATGAAAATGTTTCCCTAAGAATGATGGACCCATGTTGCTCATTTTGATGTCATATTTGTTTTTTAATGTTTCAATAACAACCCATATAGTGTTTTCACATAGAGATTCTTGGGATCAATCTACATAACTGAACCATGAAATTGATGAAAGTAATATAAATGCCTAGGGATTTTGGATGGGAAGAAATTATAGTTATTTTTTTATTTAATATATGTTTCAAGGGTATGATTAATTGGATGTATTTATAGGCAGTCTTTGGATTAATTTTAGTGGAAATTGTAGAAGCTCTAATAGATTCTCACAGTTTTGGGACATCGCCCATGTGGACAGTGATCCAATGGTTAGCCTTTGAATGATTGATTTGACATATATTATGGGTGTGTCTGACACTCATGTGGGTAATGGTTATTAGGTTAGGTGAATGATCATAGGTTATATGAGACATTAGTCATGGGAGCATGAATATGACTACTTGACTAGGCTTCATGAGAGCATGTGATCATTGGGTTTAGATGCGACAAAGTAGGATTATAAGTGAGAGCATATGGGGATGTTCTTGGATGATCACATTATCACTGGTGTCAGAAAGTGAGTGTGGGGTGAATTTTGTATAACATTTATGATATGAGGTTAGGAGATTAATGGGTATGTGTGGTGCCTTATTGTGTTACACATTTGTGAAAAATTCATTTTTTTCACCCATTAAGCTTCCTTAGTATGTGTAGGAACCCAAGTCTTGTTGTAAAAATAGTTTTTTGGTAATTTTCTCATAGGCATGGTGGCCTGAAATTCATTGAGTGAGGGGATGTCACTCAGTTGTAAGAGAATACAATGGTGAAGGATTGGGGTACCGTGGTACCATCAAACCAAGTAGAGTACCTGGCATGAATTGATAGCGAGGTGTGGTGAGAATAGATATTTGAGTTGGTTCTCATTAAGAAGTATAATAGGTGGAATATGGTGGGGAGTAAACAATTAGTTATTGGAGGATTACATTTCTAGTAATACAATTTTGGGATATGAAGGGTTTTTAGTTTTTTAACTCATGTGTGAGGGGGATACCTAGGTCTATTCATTTCATTTAGTATTGTTTATGGATTAGGGAATATATTTTAGGTGTTAGGATCAGGGGAAAAAAGAAATAATGATACATCTATGATTGGGATAATCATATTAGTTGGGGTGATAACCCTGATGTTGGATAGGTCATTGTGAAAATGAGATAGGCCAGTGGATAGTGGAGATGACATGACGGTAATATAATGTAATAATATCCACTAGTATTTAGTTCCTTGGGTAATACAATATTAGAAGTCTGGATTTGGTAACATATGGGTTTGGTGCATTGGCATTGGGATCTTTCTGGATTAGGTGTCATCCAAGGATGAGTTAAATCACTGGTGATAAAATTCCCAATGAAGGTGCAATTGTGGTCATAGGGTGATTTATGGTGTGAACCATGATTTATGACATGTTATCATAGGTGAATGAAGATTATTCATTTTTTTCGGTTTGTGAATCATGTAGATAATCATAGCGATGATGTTAGTTTGGGTATATATTATTTGGGAAGTAAGGGAATAACTAGGATAATTTGGTGTCATTGTTTACGGTATAATATAGACACTTCATCTAGGGGCAGTGAAAATGTCGAGAAGGAACATGGTTATTCTTTAGAGGATACATCGACAGGTGTGCCTAAGAATTTTTATGAAATGTATACTATAATTTATATAAATATTGATTTATAATGGAGTTAGATGTATTATGATGAGAAATGTGTCATAATTTTTCCTTATTATGTAGTTTTGATAGTTTGAGGAACAATCTAGGAACTATTATAGAATATCAAATGATCCATGCTCAGTGTATTAAGTTTATATAAAAATCATTCTTATCATTTAGAGGTGATCCTGTAGAGACCCGTATCCTGACGTACATAGACTTTACATTACTTTTGCGGAATACTTAGTACATAACAAAAACACACACACAAGGATCGTAATAGTTTAGTGTCTTTGGAAACTCGGAACGTAATCTTCTAATCCTGGTGAAAGATCTTCAATATCTCCCATAAAGATCTTCCCCTTTTTTTTACCTAAAACCTTTCTTTATATCCTGGGGAAAAGAAAACATAAAAGGGTGAGCTCAAATGCTCAGTAAGGGTATACAAAAGAAATAAAAATCATATCATATCTTTTTGAAAATCATAACCTGCAAAAGAGATCATAATATCTTAACATGGAAAAAATCATAGAAGTGAAAATGAGATCACCATAATCATAACATGAAACTTGAAACTTTGTGGCATGCACACATAATCATGGAAAATCATTTCTTGTTAGTCATGACTCATTGCCAAGACTATCTTAGTGGACAAAGTCCCTTTCTGAACCGAGTTCACTCCTCGTTTCAGTCCTGTATCACTGAACCGAAATAACCTTCCGTTCCAGCCATGTCTATCTCATGAGATATAAAATCATTATCCAATGCATTGGAGGGAGATATAGGTCCCACCCATCTTATAATTAATCCTTTCTTATGTGTGCCACATAATCATAAAACATACATCATCGCATAACACATATAACAAAAATGGGATTCTTGAAACATCATGACATCATAAATCAATTCATATATGATAAAGGAATTCATAAACATAATTCCATCACAACACAGTCAAACCAATGTAAAAATATGGATAGAAACAGAACCCTTTATTATCTTAGATGGAAAATAATTTTGATAAAACACTTGAATTGAATTCTTGAGGAAAATATCCTTTCTTCTTCAAAAACATTTTTCTTTTCATAACATGTCATACAACTTTAAAATAAAAGAAGTTGATTAAAAATAAACTTGAAAACTTGTAAAGGAAGCTTCTTTAAGTAATGTTTTAAAAATCCATTCATGCCGTATAAGTTAAAAAAAACATTCTTCGTACTTTTGTCGGAAAAGTCAAAAAGTACCTCGTACGAAAAACGACAAAAGATTCCTTTCATACGTATTACTAAAAACTCACCGAAGGGTAAAAATGGATTTAAACAATTTTAGGTGGATGGAAATAATATTACATATTGAGTAAACATGGATGTGGATGATAAAATACACCCCAGTAAATACTTACGAATAAACAATCTCGGATAAAAATGAGATTGTGATATTTCCCTTACCTTAGGTCCGACTTGCTTTGTAAGTGTCCGAACCTCCTGTATGATGATTTAAATCATGTTATTGACTTATTACAGAATCAGATTCATTGTTATGATATCATATATGGTTCACTTATTACATTATATTACCCGTTCTTTTGTAAATTCCATGTTAAAGAAGCGTTTTGGGTAAAATCGTTTCATTTATCGTAGGTGTTTTGACTTGTTGTTCTTGACATCATTATTACTTATATCATGATTTACTTACTTCAAGAATATAAAATATGATTTGTATATCATATATATTCAGTATATATATATAAATAATAGGTAGATAAATAAAATGAAAAACACCGTTCATGGAGACGGTAGTCCGTACGTACGCATGAACGCTGTTTTTCTTTCCTTATTGTCTTGAAATGGAAGTAAGTAGATGACATACATATGTATATATACATAAATCAAGTAGCTTTATAATGTCATATATTTCATTATTATTTCTTATATATACATTATAATCATTCTTAAATGGTTAACATGGAGAATGAATCTCATCGCGTCGTGGAGACGGTATTCCGTACGTACGCACGCGCGGTGATTTCTTTTTCCGTAGGATGGATAGATGGTGAAATAGGGTTGTTTCAAACTTATAATAACATATCAGTATATGAGTGATACTGATGTTATTACTTCATAATGAAACAACCTAAGAAGAAGAAGTGGAAGAAGAAATAAAGATGAAAGAATTGGTAATGGTAATTACCTCTTCTTCGAAGTGCCTCTTTGAGACCTCCTCTTAGGGCACTAGAATTGGTCTTTGAGGAAGACCAGAACCTCTAGGATGTTGCTAGGGAAGTGGAGAAGGGATTTTGTCAGGGGTTGGCCGAGCTTGAGTGCTCAAATTGGTGTGAGGAGGAGGGGGAGGAGGTGTCCTTTTATAAGGGAGGAGAGGGGCACCTTAGGAATTCTTAAAAATATTAATTTATAATAAATCTAACCCCACTTAAAAACCTCCAAAAATGACTCATATTCGAAGATTAGATGAGATAGGGTTGTAATCTCATCAACCAATTAAATTTAAACATGTTTGGATATTATTTTAAACCTTATCAATTAGATTTAACTCTAAGTTAAATAATTTAACTTTTACCGTGTCTTTTTGTTTTCTTTCACTATATGGTTAATAAACTTACTATAACATGCCAAACGAACCCCAAATTGTTTATTATTAATATATATATCCTTATCTAAGTCATTTGGCCGAACCTTAGATTTTTAGGAATAAAATAACAATTAATAATATAATATTTGATTTAAAAACTATTTTGTGTCAATTTTGACACTATTTGATATATGATTTTTGTGAAAGTCATAACAGAATTATATGTTCGAACCAAGTTTATTAAAGCAACATTAATATATCATAGTAACCTAGAAAATTAGTGGAATTCATAAAAAATCTCAAATTACATTTATTTTGGTGTTTATAACATCATTTATGTCAATATTTCATTAATAAGATAATTACTGCATCATCGTTGTGTCATAAATAAATTAAATTATTTGATGTCTAAAAATTACAAATAAAATACCATCATGTAGGAAATCGTTTTAGCTTTCTAATGAATATTTACAATCGAATTTATCTTATGTATAACCCCATATTAAAAATGATTTAATTATTAAACTTTGATTTTAACTATTTTAACCCTTCTTTAAATAAATTAATAATAAACGTCCTAATCTAATCCAAGTGGGCCTAAATGGTCATATTTTATTCCTAAGTTTGTTTTTGGTCGAATTACACTTGTCCAATAGAATTAGAACATGTGTTAGGGTAATAGTAATATCATATTTACCCTTAGTTACCCTATTTACTATTAACCGCGGTAAAAAAAAGTAAAAAGTTACTATTCACCAAAAATTATTTTCATCTCATTGAACCACATTTTAGTCCTTGATATTAACCGTGTCTCTCGGATTTTCGAAATTCCATTCACAGAAGGGGTAAAATTAAGTTTTATACAAAATTCAGTTTTTAACCTACCACTTAGTGGTTTCACTATTCATCAAAAATTGAAAGTTTTCAAAAAAATGCCAAAATTTCATCCTAAGCTATATTTCATATTCCGAATTCAAAAATGAAGTCTATTTTACCAAATTCATAACATAGAAGTTGAATTAATTAATTTTATAATTAAATCCCGCTATTAAAACAAATAGCGTGTTTTTACGAAACAATATCTATTAAAAGATTGACACTTGTTTATGTCTGGTTTAAATGTGAAATTACGTCCAATGACCAACATTGTATTAAATTGTAAAACTATATTCTAAATATACTTTAAAACTACTCAAATTAATAATTTATCACTATTAATTATTTCGATTAAAAAAGATGTTTTTAATTATAATTTAGTAATTTTCACTATTCATCAGAATATGAAAGTTATCCGAAATGTACCAAAATTTCACCTTAGGCTAAATTCGATACTCCGAATCCAAAAATGAAATCCATTTTGAAAAATAAAATTTACAAAATTTCAAAAAGTGGTTATTACTATTCATAACGGCTAGTTTTAATAGCATATCGCTGTTTAGTGAAACTCGTTATTACGTACTACACACACTATCGAGGAAGGTTGCGATTGCGTGTAATGCAAGGCAAGTCAAGGATGCGTGTTGTGCAAGCTCCTTTTGGTGTAGCGTACAACACAAGACATTAATAAAATTAAAAAGAATATTTTTCATAAAATCTTGGGCTGTTACATTCTACCCCCCTTAAAATGAATTTCGCCCACGAAATTCGTCGGGGTTATAAATGGTTTTCTATTCGAAAGTTTCCCACATCGTAAAAAGGAATACCAAAACTTGGCTTTAAAAACTAAAGTATGAAATGTAACGATTACCCAAATAAACTAATTGTTGGGTTTCCACATAGGTAAAAATATGGATATGGAAGAAAAATCTAACCATCATGTTCTGATGGAGAGTGGTAGAGAACATGGCTATGGAAAAGCCAAAAATCACAAATCCATAAATTTGTGATGATATAAGGTACCATCTGATTCCTCAGGTATAAGATCACTAGGACAACATTTTTGGTTTTCAAGATCATTTCCCTAAAGTTGAAAATTTGAATTAGAATAAATACTTACTTTATTTTGGTACAATCTCACTGTTGTTCGTGCCTTGAACAATTTCCACTTCATCTCTTAAATAAATGAAGTTGAATTTGTTATTCGTGAAGTGTTAGCAGATAATGTGATAGAATGACGGGTCATTCCATCTGTCTCAAACAAAAGGTTAGCAAAAATTATATACATAAGTCGATCTATAGTGAGATTAATCATATATGGTTCCTAAAATGGGCTTATACTTCATATATCATACTGCTTAATATAATAACACTAGTTTCTACTAAACAGGGACTTCCTGTAGGTCAGTGGTAGGCGATAAAGGCCAGTCGCACTTCGGTTGTGGGTTGGATTCCTACAGCCTTGTCCGAAGCGATGGGCTGTCGCCCGTCCTGCAGGTTATCCTTTTTCTAAAACTACGTTACTATAACATCCCATCAATAATATCGAAAATCTTCTATCCTTAAACAATACTAACTTATGTCCAACATAATCCAGTCTAATCTTTAGGCTTATACATAATACTGCAGTCCACTCTCATAATATAGTGACAACGATTACCAGAGATTTAATACTGTCGTTGATCCCCACATATCATAAGATATGTCTTGTTGGTCACATTCCAAACATTCAAAGTCCTTAATCTTGTATTCTCTTGAATACCTTAGTGAAAACATGAGTGCAGTTAAAAGTTAACACTTCCACATACCAACATCCTCAAAATTCTATATACTCAAACCATGATATCACTTAGTCCTTATATCAATCATGAGCTCATGAATACTGTTAAACATTTCATTTTCTTATTTTCCCTTCATTATGCGCATATCATCTTATTTCCAAAAATATCTCAATCACTTTGAATACCACATTAAACCAATACATAAATATTCCTATACTCCATGATACAACATTATTTTGGAATCCCATTACATAAACACTTAATCATTCCACCACATCGTTATCATATTCAGCATTGCCAATAGTGATCGCATGTGATTTCCCTTTGTCCTTTGCCTTCAGTGGTTGCTCATGTTGATCATCTCTAACCCTTGGATTTGGGCAATTATTAGCATAATGCCCCATTTCCTTGCACTTGAAGCATTGAAGTGTTGGTGGTGCGTTCTCTGCAGTGTTTGCTTTATTCACATCATTAGAAACCCTTTTTCTATTACTTCGACACTCAGCTGCTCGATGACCTTCTTTTCCACACTTAAAACATTTTCTAGTCCCTTTAAGACAATCTCCACCATGCTTCTTTCCACACTTTGTGCATAAGGAAACATTCATCTTCTTTTCACCATTATTCTGAGATTTCTCCTTGAACTCCATCTTTCGTTTCTTGTCAAAACCATGAGATGGATATGTAACACCAACTTCCATTTCTACCTTGATAGCACAACGCACAATTTCTTCATAGCTACTGAAGTCTCTTATAGCTAATGCCCGTCGAAGACTTGGTTTTAAGCCACTGAAAAATCGATCAACTTTACTTTCAGGTTGGATGATAATGCCAGATGCATACCTTGCAAGTCTTGTAAAATTCGCTTCGTATATACCAACAGATTCATCATCCTTCTGTTTCAGCTCAAGAAACTCCTTTTCCATCTTCGTTCGAAGAATACGAGGGAAGTACTTACTGAAAAACAAGTTCTTGAACTCGTCCCATTCCATGGACTCAATTTCATCTCTTGGCCTCGTATTCTTGATAAGATTCCACCATTGATCAGCTTCACCTTCCAAACGATATACTGCTAAGATGACTTTATCATGTTCAGAACATTGAAGAACTGAAAATATCTTTTCAGTAGTACTAATCCATTGTTCAGCAACTAATGGATCAGTAGACCCACTGAAAGAAGGCGGACGCTGCCTCATGAAGGATTCAACAGAATGTTGCTCCTTCCTTTGCTCGTTTGGAAGTCCTGCATGATTCATAGCTTAAGAAAGTTGTGTGAGCATGGCTACAAGATTTTGCATTCCAGATCCCATATCGTTTGGTTGCTCAGGGGGACAATCATTGCATTGTCCATTGCATTGATCAACACGGTTCCTTCGGGTTCCAGCCATCGTCTAAAACCCCAAAAGAATAGTGTGAGAGGCAAAAATAATGCTAGGGAAAACAACATAATAAAGGGGTAGTACCCTCAATATCTAACATCTTAGGTTAAATTCTAAGATCGTTAGCGCAATTCTAGGACTATAACCAATACGTATACTTAACCTTAGAGACATCCCTAGACATACCTTAGAAATATCTCTAGGGATCTCACTAACGTTTTCGCATCCTAGTTTCCAAAGGTTGACTAAACCTTTCCTCTGATACCAACTGTAGAGACCCGTATCCTGACGTACATAGACTTTACATTACTTTTGCGGAATACTTAGTACATAACAAAAACACACACACAAGGATCGTAATAGTTTAGTGTCTTTGGAAACTCGGAACGTAATCTTCTAATCCTGGTGAAAGATCTTCAATATCTCCCATAAAGATCTTCCCCTTTTTTTTACCTAAAACCTTTCTTTATATCCTGGGGAAAAGAAAACATAAAAGGGTGAGCTCAAATGCTCAGTAAGGGTATACAAAAGAAATAAAAATCATATCATATCTTTTTGAAAATCATTACCTGCAAAAGAGATCATAATATCTTAACATGGAAAAAATCATAGAAGTGAAAATGAGATCACCATAATCATAACATGAAACTTGAAACTTTGTGGCATGCACACATAATCATGGAAAATCATTTCTTGTTAGTCATGACTCATTGCCAAGACTATCTTAGTGGACAAAGTCCCTTTCTGAACCGAGTTCACTCCTCGTTTCAGTCCTGTATCACTGAACCGAAATAACCTTCCGTTCCAGCCATGTCTATCTCATGAGATATAAAATCATTACCCAATGCATTGGAGGGAGATATAGGTCCCACCCATCTTATAATGAATCCTTTCTTATGTGTGCCACATAATCATAAAACATACATCATCGCATAACACATATAACAAAAATGGGATTCTTGAAACATCATGACATCATAAATCAATTCATATATGATAAAGGAATTCATAAAAATAATTCCATCACAACACAGTCAAACCAATGTAAAAATATGGATAGAAACAGAACCCTTTATTATCTTAGATGGAAAATAATTTTGATAAAACACTTGAATTGAATTCTTGAGGAAAATATCCTTTCTTCTTCAAAAACATTTTTCTTTTCATAACATGTCATACAACTTTAAAATAAAAGAAGTTGATTAAAAATAAACTTGAAAACTTGTAAAGGAAGCTTCTTTAAGTAATGTTTTAAAAATCCATTCATGCCGTATAAGTTAAAAAAAACATTCTTCGTACTTTTGTCGGAAAAGTCAAAAAGTACCTCGTACGAAAAATGACAAAAGATTCCTTTCATACGTATTACTAAAAACTCACCGAAGGGTAAAAATGGATTTAAACAATTTTAGGTGGATGGAAATAATATTACATATTGAGTAAACATGGATGTGGATGATAAAATACACCCCAGTAAATACTTACGAATAAACAATCTCGGATAAAAATGAGATTGTGATATTTCCCTTACCTTAGGTCCGACTTGCTTTGTAAGTGTCCGAACCTCCTGTATGATGATTTAAATCATGTTATTGACTTATTACAGAATCAGATTCATTGTTATGATATCATATATGGTTCACTTATTACATTATATTACCCGTTCTTTTGTAAATTCCATGTTAAAGAAGCATTTTGGGTAAAATCGTTTCATTTATCGTAGGTGTTTTGACTTGTTGTTCTTGACATCATTATTACTTATATCATGATTTACTTACTTCAAGAATATAAAATATGATTTGTATATCATATATATTCAGTATATATATATAAATAATAGGTAGATAAATAAAATGAAAAACACCGTTCATGGAGACGGTAGTCCGTACGTACGCATGAACGCTGTTTTTCTTTCCTTATTGTCTTGAAATGGAAGTAAGTAGATGACATACATATGTATATATACATAAATCAAGTAGCTTTATAATGTCATATATTTCATTATTATTTCTTATATATACATTATAATCATTCTTAAATGGTTAACATGGAGAATGAATCTCATCGCGTCGTGGAGACGGTATTCCGTACGTACGCACGCGCGGTGATTTCTTTTTCCGTAGGATGGATAGATGGTGAAATAGGGTTGTTTCAAACTTATAATAACATATCAGTATATGAGTGATACTGATGTTATTACTTCATAATGAAACAACCTAAGAAGAAGAAGTGGAAGAAGAAATAAAGATGAAAGAATTGGTAATGGTAATTACCTCTTCTTCGAAGTGCCTCTTTGAGACCTCCTCTTAGGGCACTAGAATTGGTCTTTGAGGAAGACCAGAACCTCTAGGATGTTTCTAGGGAAGTGGAGAAGGGATTTTGTCAGGGGTTGGCCGAGCTTGAGTGCTCAAATTGGTGTGAGGAGGAGGGGGAGGAGGTGTCCTTTTATAAGGGAGGAGAGGGGCACCTTAGGAATTCTTAAAAATATTAATTTATAATAAATCTAACCCCACTTAAAAACCTCCAAAAATGACTCATATTCGAAGATTAGATGAGATAGGGTTGTAATATCATCAACCAATTAAATTTAGACATGTTTGGATATTATTTTAAACCTTATCAATTAGATTTAACTCTAAGTTAAATAATTTAACTTTTACCGTGTCTTTTTGTTTTCTTTCACTATATGGTTAATAAACTTACTATAACATGCCAAACGAACCCCAAATTGTTTATTATTAATATATATATCCTTATCTAAGTCATTTGGCCGAACCTTAGATTTTTAGGAATAAAATAACAATTAATAATATAATATTTGATTTAAAAACTATTTTGTGTCAATTTTGACACTATTTGATATATGATTTTTGTGAAAGTCATAACAGAATTATATGTTCGAACCAAGTTTATTAAATCAACATTAATATATCATAGTAACCTAGAAAATTATTGGAATTCATAAAAAATCTCAAATTACATTTATTTTGGTGTTTATAACATCATTTATGTCAATATTTCATTAATAAGATAATTACTGCATCATCGTTGTGTCATAAATAAATTAAATTATTTGATGTCTAAAAATTACAAATAAAATACCATCATGTAGGAAATCTTTTTAGCTTTCTAATTAATATTTACAATCGAATTTATCTTATGTATAACCCCATATTAAAAATGATTTAATTATTAAACTTTGATTTTAACTATTTTAACCCTTCTTTAAATAAATTAATAATAAATGTCCTAATCTAATCCAAGTGGGCCTAAATGGTCATATTTTATTCCTAAGTTTGTTTTTGGTCGAATTACACTTGTCCAATAGAATTAGAACATGTGTTAGGGTAATAGTAATATCATATTTACCCTTAGTTACCCTATTTACTATTAACCGCGGTAAAAAAAAAGTAAAAAGTTACTATTCACCAAAAATTATTTTCATCTCATTGAACCACATTTTAGTCCTTGATATTAACCGTGTCTCTCGGATTTTCGAAATTCCATTCACAGAAGGGGTAAAATTAAGTTTCATACAAAATTCAGTTTTTAACCTACCACTTAGTGGTTTCACTATTCATCAAAAATTGAAAGTTTTCAAAAAAATGCCAAAATTTCATCCTAAGCTATATTTCATATTCCGAATTCAAAAATGAAGTCTATTTTAACAAATTCATAACATAGAAGTTGAATTAATTAATTTTATAATTAAATCCCGCTATTAAAACAAATAGCGTGTTTTTACGAAACAATATCTATTAAGAGATTGACACTTGTTTATGTCTGGTTTAAATGTGAAATTACGTCCAATGACCAACATTGTATTAAATTGTAAAAATATATTCTAAATATACTTTAAAACTACTCAAATTAATAATTTATCACTATTAATTATTTCGATTAAAAAAGATGTTTTTAATTATAATTTAGTAATTTTCACTATTCATCAGAATATGAAAGTTATCCGAAATGTACCAAAATTTCACCTTAGGCTAAATTCGATACTCCGAATCCAAAAATGAAATCCATTTTGAAAAATAAAATTTACAAAATTTCAAAAAGTG
Organism: Viscum album; assembly: GCA_963277665.1. Taxonomy (NCBI): domain Eukaryota; kingdom Viridiplantae; phylum Streptophyta; class Magnoliopsida; order Santalales; family Viscaceae; genus Viscum; species Viscum album. Next base: position 1,224,113,515 of record OY728142.1, on the reverse strand, counting down.
GTTATTACTATTCATAACGGCTCGTTTTAATAGCATATCGCTGTTTAGTGAAACTCGTTATTGCGTACTACACACACTATCGAGGAAGGTTGCGATTGCGTGTAATGCAAGGCAAGTCAAGGATGCGTGTTGTGCAAGCTCCTTTTGGTGTAGCGTACAACACAAGACATTAATAAAATTAAAAAGAATATTTTTCATAAAATCTTGGGCTGTTACAGATCCATAGTTATTACTTAATGAATTAGTAAGAAGGGTAGTTTTTGTATGAGTATTATCAATTCTAATAAATGGATGAGAAGAATTATTGTACAGAATTTGCAATAACCGGCATCATTATGTTTTAGAAAGTACTATTGTAATTTAATCATTTTGTATAATGAAAAAATATTTTAGATAACTAGGACTCAGAACAGGGTTCAATGAATTTGTGTAACACCCCCATTTTTAATTATGAGATATTTAAATATATTATGGATTATTTTAAGATATTGGCACTCAAACAACATGAGATTCTGAGGCCTAGTGATCCTCATTGTAAATAAAAAAATATTAAATATATCACATCATGCATGCTATGTTTTTTCATAAATAATGGATTTACTCCCAAATTGGGACTCAAATGGGAAATCCAAGACTAAAATTTAATACAGAATGTTTGGTTTACCCTAGATGAGATATTATCTTTATTAGTGTAAGGTTTTTTTGTAAAAGTTCAACTCAAAGAACAAATAATAAAATAAAATAAAATAATTTATTTATTTTTTGTTTTCTAACAATGAACTATACCTATTTGTAAATAAATTGTTATGGAAAATCTATAGGTTTATCCACATAAAACTAGGAGATAAGAGTGGATTTGAGGCTTGGTTATTATTACATCATGATCAAGGATCACTGGAAAACAAATTGAGGTGAATCGAGAGATGGATGGAGAATGAAACAATACCTTCACCTTATTCTCTAAAAGTTGATTTATTCACCAATAATCAATCCACCATTATATATGGAGTCTATTTTTTTTATTTCCATTATTTTTATCTCATGATGAACATGAATCAATCCTCTAATAGATTGTTTCGTGGGTCAATCATGTCTTACAGGATCAAGTTTATCTTTATGGGGTTATATGGGATTGATATTCTTGATTATTGTTTGTCCTTAGTTGTTATTCAAATGAAAAAAATCAAATAAAACCTGAATAATGGCTGAGGATAGTTTATATTTTTTAATTTTTTCATTTATTCTATGTTTCTTCACATTTTTATCACAAGAAAATCATTTTGGGAGTGGTTTAAAAATATGTGTTTTTTGATCATTCTGTGATCATTCTTCAACCCAAAAAATTGATACTTATGGTTAATGTTCATGGTTAATTGAGTGAACATGGTGTGATGATGATTTATGATGATTAGAGGAGTTTTGTTAATAGATCGATGATCCCATTTCATTGTTTTGGCCTACAACGACAGCGTGGTCAGATGAGGACCAGTTCTTGAGAGGATTAGATGGAAGAAGTCCTACAACTTGAAATGGAAAGGTCAAAGAACCAAATATCCTTGATTTAAAAATTAAGGATGGTAGATCAGGTGGAATTGGCTGTATGAGTGGTAGATTATTAGAGAACCCATGGGTTCTAGAAAATAATACATTACACGATGTGTAATATGAAGAACACATGCCACACATACCCCCTTTTCTCGTGCCAGGGTTATGGCATAGAGAAAAACATCACATGACATGTGATACATAAAAAAAATTGTGTGAGAATGTGTAGGAGGTTCATCATGTACCCTATAGGGTACATGGGAATTGACTGGTCCAAGAACAAAATAATAGTCAGAGTACATGGGAATGACATGGTACTCATATAAGGCTAGTTACATGATCATGTCTTGAAGTATATGGGTATAGATATATGTACTTGAGAATGGAAAAGAGGAACATTTATTTTTAGCCGAAAATATACATGTTGTGTACCCCTAAAGAGACACAATATATAAGGAGGTTTATATGTCATTTGAAATGGTGAGGCACCCAAATACTTGGGGTAGGCAAGTCATTATGTGTACTCCCTAGTAAAATTTATATAATTATTTCAAGAAAGTTTTTTTTTCTACCATCACATTATTGTACATCATGTGTGGTTGAGTATAATACCATGGTTCTTCCCTATGTGGGTACAATGTGTAATTAAATCATAACAATAGGATTGTGATCCACTCTACCAGTTTTGTCTTATATATAGTTCATTGTATCCCTTAGTGTGGCTTGAGGTATTATCCTCTATAATATCTATTTCCATAGGTAGGGTTCATGGTATTTTCTTGACCATAATGAATAGATCTTCAAAATATTATATAGTAGATTTATGAATTTGTGTTTTTGGTTTACCCCAGTAGTCCTCGGTGTGATACCCTATCAAGGTGTCGATATCATTAGAGTTCTTGTGAGTACTTATTGAGAGAGACACCAGGAGCATGACCTCTTTAATGAGTTCTATTTGTGATACCATATCTCATGGAGTGATATATCTTCGAAGAGAGTTACCTTGAATAGTTGAGTAGAACTCTATAGCTGTAAGTGTTTGAGATTTAATTAAGAGTAGGATTTTTTTAGAAAATATTGATTTTTTGGGTAACCTTATTTCCTAGTCTAATATCCTAATTGACATGCCTTTGAGTTGGTGACATGAATAATCTTATCTATTTATGTTCAATGATTTTGGGGTCTGCTATTGGGTACTTTGATAATCACCCTACAAGGGATCTTCCCTCATGTGTCGGGTCTTATACATATGAAACACCCATTGATATAATTTAGGGCAGAAAGTGAGTGTGTTTCGTGTAGTTTTGGATAAACAGAAATTAGTTTTCCCAGGTGTTTCATATGATAGTTTTTCCCTTATTCTTAGCAGTTTTGAAACATTTTTAGTTTTTTATGGGATTTTATTTAACCATTTTTATTTCTTTCCAGTAAATGTTTTATGTGACCCAATATATTGACACTTAATCTTACATGATTTTTATCATAAAAAAATATTATTTAAAACCATATAATGATGATTTATGGTGCCTTTGGATTACGTGGATCATAATACATCAATGGAAACTAAAACATTAAATCCTTATTTATTACATTTTCTTTAGTGAGATTCGAAATCCATTTGAGCTCCTACACTGTATGGTATAACCTAGAGAATACATAGGCAAAAATGGTGAGCTAAAAAGGCCTAGTAATGATATAAACATTATAAGCATACAATGTGAATCAATGGCATATCATAATATCATAAAAGAGAGGTAAAAAGAATAATTAAATGTAACATAATGTAAAGAATATGATATCTTATGATCATGACATCATAGTAAATTTCAAAAACATAATAAATCATGGCATACCAATAAGTCAATGATAACTATAGAGACAACATCACATGGTGTAATAATCCCCATAATGGAGTAGGTCCACTCTATAATCTCATACATGACATCTCATGAGATTAAAATATTACTCAATCCATTAGAAGGCAATATAATTGATAGATAACCCAACACATCTATTTCATCAACATGAATATGTGTGAATATATAGATCAATAATAATTCCTACCATAATAATTACCTGAAAATAAATTTGTTATATAATATTGTATAATAACATAACAAAAAGATATTTCTTAAAGAAGGAAATTGAGAAATGGACATAATTTTTATCATACCTAGTAAATGGAATGGAGAGTGAGAAATTTTTATTATATATATATATACTTATTTTAGAATCATTATATAAAATTAAATGATTACAAATACTTTTAAGAATATTTAAAAAACATTCATGTAGAAAATAATCATTTCAATTCGAAAATTTATTTTGAATAAATATATATTCGGAGAAAAATTACATAAAAAATTTCATTAAAAACACATTGAGACTTATAAATTAATATTTGAAGACTTAATTGGACAGGATTATGGGTAATTCCATACATTCCAAGTATGTTAAAATAATTATTCCTTTCATATTTTTGTGTGAGAAGCGATAAGTACCTTTTTTGAAAAAATATAGGATTATTCCATTTAAAATATTTTATAAAAATATAATCATGGTTTTAAATTACATTAAAAATCATAGGATAATATTAGAATCATTTATTAAATCACTTTAATGAAAACATGGACTGGAAATAAAAAGGGTTTTTGACCAAGGAGATAAATAAAGTCGACTTTCATTAATTCATTTCCTCAATAATTTTATGTACCAAAGAGAAAAAAATGGTACACTTACATGAATATTTCATGAATAACTAGAGGATAAGAAAATTAAAAAAAATTCATTATAAAATGAAAAAATAATTTCCTACAATACAAATTCATGCATAAAAAATCCCATTTAAAATGAGATTGAAAGGTAAACCTGTACCGCTTTGGAAACAGTTGAAGTATAAAATACTATGAATGACGTATATTACTTTTAACGTGAATTCTGGATTCATGATTTAATATGTAATGGGAAAGTATATAAACAATTTAATCAAAATTTTGGGTATAGAAGAATATGTGTCTCATTGAGGGATATATTGAGATGAGAACCTTTACCAAGCCTGAATCGTCATGTACATCCCTTATACTAATAAATAATAAAATTATCTTAATTAGTTAATTTCATTATTTATTATGTTTATTATTCATTTTATCTTCTTTTTTACCATTCCATATTCAATTAATTAACCAATTAATATCATGTTACATGTTTTAATGATAAACGAAACATATGTCCAAATCCACATTTGTAAGTTAACTATTTTAAAAGAGATTATTATATAATCATATGAATAATGGTAATAATTATGTAATTATCATTAAATACCTAATTTATACTTTAAAAATCTTGTAATATGTTAATTAAAAATAAAATACGTTATAATCATTGATAATGTAGGTCTTATGTACGCATGAGTAAAATTTTAATTTTTCAACAATCCTGATTGAAAGAAGTTAACTAACATTTATTATTTATAGAGTTATAAATATTCCATAAATGTAATTTTTTTAAAAAAACTTACATATACCATCCATGTGATGTGGTAAAAATATTTTAAAAACGAATCACATCACTTTGTGAGGAAGTAGTTTGTCATACACATGAATGACTTTATCATTTTTTGGTGGATTGTATGGTAAGAAATTATATGATACATTAAATTAAAAAAATGGTTAATATTTAATAATTATCATATATGAACTATAAATTAATCCTTATTACCTTTTATATATAATTATGTGAAAAGCGAATGCCATCTCTTCATGAGGTGGTAGTCTGTCGTACACATGCGCGGCGATATCGTATTCATTTAGTAATGGAATGAAGAAGTAATATGTGCTATTATATTTATAAAAGTATAATTACATAATAAAAATTATATATAAATAAAAGAAACATCATTTCATGTATCCATGTGATGTTGTAATGGAAAACAATTATGTTGGTTCATGATCCAGTAGTTTTTCGTACACACTATCAATGGTTTAGTTTCCTATTTGATTTTGGTGGAGGCGGTTTAAGGTAATTAACCTAACATAAAAATAACAAAGTATATGGAATATACATAAGTTATTATATCTTCATTGTTTAACTTTATTTGAAATAGGTTAAATAAGAAATAATATAAAATGATCAGTTAATGACATTACCTCTTTTTCAGACCACTTATTTTTTTAACGAAAAGAAGTTATAAGATGACTTTATAATAAAACCAATGGTTATAGAATGTGGGGAGGGAATTATGATAGTGATTTTTTATGTATTTTCTGAAATAATGGGTTTTTAAGTATTATGTGGAGTGAATGTGTGGACATTTTATGTGGGGGAAAGGAAACACTTGGAAATTTTGAAAAGAAATAATTACATCCACATTTTTAGCATTCCAAAATTATTCAAAATGGCACATTTCTTAACCATGGAGTATATGAGTTCATATTGTGAACATAAAATAGAAAATATGCAATTTGTGGGTTATTTTATATTAAGCCCATGATGATCTTGTGTTTACCTTAAATATGGCAATTAATTTTTTTTCTTTCACTATCCATTATGCTAAAAAATTAAAACAAAAATATAAGATAATATAAATTATTTTGACTAAAAATATGGAATCCCTGTTCCAAAATTCAATTAATATATGCAGAGAAATTTTATTTAATATTTAACCCACATATGTGTTGATAAAACAACTTTTCAATAAATACATTTCTCAACAATAAGATGATATTATAACAACTATAAGAAAAGTAATCATAAATAAATGAATTTTAATTAATATTTCATGATATATAATTTATTTAGTTCATTTAAAAAATTCCAAATTATGTGTTATTTTAATAAATTATAATGGAGAATCATTATACACTTTTTATTAGTTTTTCTTGAAACAAATGTCTTTTTATGCGTAAGAATATACATACTCTAAAATGTAGTAAAATGAAGATTTAAACAAACCTAATTGTAAAAAATATAAATAAATAACACATATTTTAATTTAAATTAAATAACACAATAATTTTACTTTTAAAATATTTAATTTATTAAAAAATATTTTTTTTAAAAATCCATATTCTCACTATTCAAATAAAATGTGATATTTTCTGAATAAATATCAAAATTTCACCCAAAGTTAATATGGATATGTTGATTTTGAAAATTAATTGGATTTTATAAATCATATTTTCTAAAAAAATTCATAACATTAAATATATTATTTTCTCATAAAATTTAGAAAAAAACATTTTTTAAGGAAATATATTTTCAATGAAAAATGGATTTGTATAAAATAATGTTACTAGTTAATTAATAAATTTATACCAAGTAGGATCTTCATATACATTTAAAAAATTAGTCAATAATATCTAGAAATTTGAATTAAATGGGTGGGTAATAACTATCTAATTTAAATGATAATGTTAATAGTATAATGTGGTTTGTTAAAACTCAATGTTTTGTGTTACGAATGATATCAAGGAAATAAAAAAAATTTATAAAAATATCATAATGTATCTGTGTGTTACACTATTTTATATGGTAGATATTTTTTTATACATTAAATTTGACCTATTTTTATTCTTTTAAAATATTAGGGATTTACATTCTACACCCTTAAATAAATTGCATCCTCGGAAATTTATATTGATATCGATAATAAAGTGTTTGAAATTTAAAAATACCAATATTCTAAACCCACAACACAAAAACGTTTAAAAAAAACCTCTTTATTATATAGAAACAAATGTTTGTAATTCAACTAGCATAAATTCTACTAGGTTTCCATATAAGATAACATTGGTGGAAAGTGAAGATATGGACATGGTAGAAATTGAAAAATAATTATAGATGGTGATAGAAACGATTGATCATGAGGATGTTAATGATCAATATAATCTTACGGACCACAAAACCATTAATATGTGATGAGTTAAATTAAAATTTATTCTTCATATATGAAGTTAATATGATAATATTTTTCTTTAAATATCCTTTTCATAATGTTAATAAATTGTTTTACAATCTATACATTGAACCTAATGATATATAATTTCATAACAATTAGAATTAAATGATCTAATAAATTTACACTATAATTCTATTTTTTAACTAAATTATGGGTATTCAAGATGAATGTTTTTCCCTAAAGAAGTAAAAATAACTTCTAACATATCTCATAATCCTCAAATGAATTAAAAAATATTCATCATGTATTTAATGAAACATAAACATTCAACACACATTACCCAATATAATATGTTACTCTGTAATACCTTAATAGTGACTTCTAATGTTAAACTTAAGGAATGACATAAGTTTCTATCCTACAATCCCATCATCTTACAAATGAAAACAAATAATAGTATTTTCCCCAAATAATCATTTATGGGAAACAAAATTTTTAGATACATTTCAACCAAATAAAACAGCTCCTGGAATATAATTAGTATCCTCATAATTTAATTTCTTACATCCTCAAATGTGGTGTCCAATAATTTGACCTTATGATCAATCATAAATTCATAAACCAATTATGGTATTCATAAATCATATGATAATATTACATGAAGACGTATACAATTCCAAAATTAACACAATGCTTAAATTTTTCATTATTCAAATAATAAAAATAAAATTGTTAAAGATACTTATAAAACATAATTATTTAATCCCAATACATAAATACCAAAACATGTTTACCTCAATTATTTGATAGGTCCTTGATTATTCTAGGGGAAACCCTTAATTTAGGTAATTGACATGGATAACTCCACTCTTACCCATACATATTGTAGAGACCCAAAGCTTAATGTACATGGACATTACATTAATTTTGCGGAATACTTAGTACACAACAAAAACACACACACAAGGACCATAATAGTTTAGTGTCTTTGGAAACTCGGAATATAATCTTCTAATCGAGGTGAATGATCTTCAACATCTCCTATAAAGATCTTCCATTATTTTTACCTAAAACCTTTCATTATATCCTGGGGAAAAGAAAACATAAAAGGGTGAGCTGAAATTCTCAGTAAGGTTAAAAAAAAGAAATATCAATCACATCATATATATAAAAACATAACTTTTGGAAATCTTTACCTGCAAAAGAAATCATAATTTCATAACATGGGATAAATCATAGTATTGAAATGTAATCCCAATAATCATAACTTAAAACATGAAACTTTGTGGCATACACACATAATCATAGATAATCATTTCTTATTAGTCAAGACTCATTGCCAAGACTATCTTAGTGGAAAAAGTCAATTTCTAAACCGAGTTCATTCCTCGTTTCAGTCCTGTTTCACTGAACCGGTTTAACCTGTCGTTCCAGCCATGTCTATCTCATGAGATGAAATCTTTACGAAATGCATTGGAGGGAGATATAGGTCCCACCCATCTCATAATGATACCATTCTTATGTGTGCCACAAAATCATAAACCATACATCATAGCATAACCAATGTAACAAAAATGGGAATCTTAAACATCATGACACCATAAAACAATTCATATAAGATAAAGGAATTTGTAAAAATAATTCCATAACAAAATAATCAATATCAATGTAATAATAGGTATAGAAACATAACCCTTTATTATCTTATATGGAAAATAATTTTGATAAAACACTTGAACTCCATTCTTGAGGAAAATATCCTTTATACTTCAAAAACACTTTTCCTTTCTTAACATGTCATACAATTCTGAACTAAAAGATGTTGATTAAAAATAAACTTGAAAACATGTAAAGTAATCTTCTTGGAAATAATGTTTTAAAAATCCATTCATGCTGTATAAGTTAAAAAAACATTCTTCTCGTACTTTTGTCAGAAAAGTCAAAAAGTACCTCGTACGAAAAATGATAAAAGATTCCTTTCAGATATTTTACTAAAAACTCACCGAAGGGTAAAATTGGATTTAAAAAATTGTATGTGGATGTAAATAATATTACATATTGAGGAAACATGGATGTGGATGATAAAATACACCCAAGTAAATTCCAAAGTATAAACAACCTCGGATAAAAATGAGATTGTGATATTTCCCTTACCTTAGGTCCGATTTTGGTTCGTAAGTGTCCGAACCTCCTGTATAATGATTTAAATAATGTCATTGACTTATTCCAAAATTATACTCATTGTTATGATATCATATATGGTTCACTTATGACTTTATTTTACCCGTTCTTTTGTAAATTCCATGTTAAAAAGCGTTTTGGTTAAAATTGTTTCATTTGTCGTCCGTGTTTTGACTTGTAATTATTAATATGATTACTTAGAACATGATTACATAATTACAGAATAAAAAACATGATTTATATATAATATATATTCAGAATATACATATATATAATAGATCAGTAAATGGAATGAAATACACCGTTCATACAGACGGTAGACCGTACGTACGCATGAACGCTGTTTTTGTTTCCTTATTGAGTTGAATGGAATTAAGTAGATGACATACATATATATAAAAATAAATCCAGTATCATTATTATGTCATATATATCATGATTACTTATTATATATACTTTATAATCATTCATGAATGGTTAACATGGATAATGAATCTCATCGCGTCGTGGAGACGGTAGTCCGTACGTACGCACGATTGATGATATCATTCTCCTGGTCGTGGAATTGTATTGGAGTTTATGTATACTATTTCAGAATAAATATCACTTTACAATAATCATACATATTTATTATTTACAAAATTATACCAATCAAAGTAAGGTGGTGGTGGAAAATAGATTACACCATGGCGTGGAGATGGTATTCCGTACGTACGCACGCGTGGTGATTTCATTTCCGTAGGATGGATATATGGTGAAATATGGTTGTTTCATACATATAATAACATATCAGTATATGAGTGATACTGATGTTATTACCTCATAATGAAACAACCTAAGAAGAAGAAGTGGAAGAAGAAATAAAGTTGAAAGAATCAGTAACAGACATTACCTCTTCTTTGAAGCGCCTCTTTGAGTCCTCCTCTTAGGGTACTAAAATTGGTCTTTGAAGAAGACCAGGACCTCTAGGATGTTGTTAGGGAAGTGGAGAAGAGAATTTGGCTGGGTTTGGCCGAGCATGAAGGCTCAAAGTGGTGTGAGGAAGAGAGGGAGGAGGTTCCCTTTTATAAGGGAGGAGAGGGGCACCTTTGGAATAACTAAAAATATTATTTTATTATAAAGACAAATTCGGTTTTAAACAGCTCCAAATTGATTTATTTCGAAGCTAAGGTGGGAATGGGTCTAAATAATCTAATCCAATATAATATAGACAAGTCTAGTTTACTATTTCAACCTTATCATTTAGTTTTAACATTAAGTTAGATAATTTTACTTTTACGGTGTGTTTTTGCGTTCTTACACTATAAGTTTAATAAACATAATATAACAAGCTAAAAGAACCCAAAGTTGTTTATTATTAATATATATAAACTTATCTAAGTAATTTGGTGGAACTTTAGATTTTTAGGAATAAAATAACAATTAATAATATAATATTTGTTTTAAAAACTATTTTATTTCAATTTTGACACTATTTAGTAATTGATTTTTGTGAAAATCATAACAGAATGATTAGTTCGAAAAACGTTAATTAATTTAATACTAACATGTCTTATTAACATAGAAAATTAGTGGAATTCATAAATAGTAACAAATTACATTTATTTGGGTATTTATAACATCAATTATGTCAATATTTCATTAATAAGATAATTACTGCATCATCATTGTGTCATAAATAAATTAACTTCTTTAAAGTGTACAAATTACAAATAAAATACCATTATGTAGGAAGTCTTTTTATATTTCTAATTAATATTTATAGTTGAATTTATTTTATGTATAACCCTATATTAAAAATGATATACTTATTAAACTTTGATTTTAACTATTTTAACCCTTCTTTAAATAAATTAATAATAAATGTCCTAATCTAATCCAAGTGGGAATAAATGGGAATATTTTATTCCTAAGGTTGTTTTTGGTTGAATTAAACTTATCCAATAGAAATAGTACATGTTTTAGGGTAATAATAATATCATTTTTACCCTTAATTACCCTATTTACTTTTAACCGTGGTAAAAAAAGTAAAAAGTTACTATTCACCAAAAATTATATTCATCTCATTGAACCACATTTTACATACTGACATCAAATGTGTCTCTCGGATTTTTGAAATTCCACTCACAGAAGCGGTAAAATTATGTTTTATGAAAAATTCAATTTTTTTTACTACCACTTAGTGGTTTAACTATTCATCAAAAAATGAAAGTTTCCAGAAAAATACCAAAAATTAGGCCTAAGCTATATTTGATATTATGAAATCAAAAATGATGTCTATTTTATCAAATTAAAAACATATCAGTTGCATTAATTAATTTAAAAATTAATTCCCTTCGTCATAACAAATAGCGTGTTCTTAAAAGATAATAACTATCAAAAGATTGACACATGTTTATGTCTGTTTTAAATGTGAAATTACATCCAATGACAGACATTGTATTAAATTGTTGAAATGTATTATAAATATATTTTAAAATCACTCAAATCAATAATTTATCACTATAAATTATTTCAATTAAAAAGGTTGTTTTTAATTGAAATTTAGTAATTTTCACTATTCATCAGAAAATGAAAGTTATCTGAAAAGTACCAAAATTTCACCCTAATCTAATTTTGATATTCCGAATCCAAAAATGAGGTCCATTATGAAAAATAAAATTTACAAAACTTCAAAAAGTGGTTATTACTATTCATCACTGCTAGTTTTAATAATATTTTAATAGCATGTCGTTGTTTAGTGTAACTCGGTATTGCGTACTACATGCGCTATCGAGGAAGGTCATGATTTTGTGTATTGCAAGGAAAGTCAAGGATGCGTGTTGTGAATGCTCCATTTGGTGTAGCATAAAACACAAGACATTAATGAAATTAAAAGGAATATTTTTCATAAAATCTCGGGGTGTTACATTCTACCCCCCTTAAAATGAATTTCACCCTCAAAATTCATCTGGGTTATAAATGGTTTACTACTCGAAAGTTTCTTTAATAGAAACCCACATCATAAAAAGGAATACCAAAACCAATCTTTAAAAACAAATGTATGAAATGTAACGGTTACCCAAATAAACTAATCATTGGGTTTCCACAAAGGTGAAAATATGGATATGGAAGAGAAATCTAACCATCGTGTTCTGATAGAGAGTGGTAGAGAACATGGCTATGGAAAATCCAGCAATCACAAAGCCATAAATTTGTGATGATCTAAGGTACCATCTAATTCATCAGATATAAGAGCACTAGGAAAACATTTTTGGTTTTCTTGATCATTTCCCTAAAGTTGATGAAATTGGATTTAGAAGAAATAATTTCATGATTTTGGTATAGTCTCACCGTTGGTCGTTCTTTGGAAAATTTCCACTTCATCCCTTAAAGAAATGAAGTCGAATTTTTCATTCGTGATGTGTTAGCAGATCATGTGATAGAATGATGGGTCATTCCATCTGTCTCAAACAAAAGGTTAGAAAAGTTATCAAAAAATAAATATGTCCATCTATAGTGATATTAGTCGTATATGGTTCCTAAAATGGACTTATACTTCATATATCATACCGCTTAATATAATAAAACTTGTTTCTACTAAACACGGACTTCCTGTAGGCCATTGGTAGGTGATAAAGGCCAGTCGCACTTCGATTTTGGGTTCGATTCCCATAGCCTTGTCCGACGTGATGGGCTGTCACTCATCCTGCTGGTTGTCCTTTTTCTAAAACTACATTATTATAACATCTCATAAATATTATAAATAAAAGTTATATCCTTAAACAATAATAACTTATGTCCAACAGAATCCATTCCAATATTTAGGCCTATCTAAAATACTTCGGTCCAACCTCATAGTATAAAGAAAACGATTACTTGAAATGTCATCAACCAAGCATGTGAATACCATTATTTATCCCCCATATATCATTAGATATGTCTTGTTGGTCACATTACAAACATTCGAAGGCCTTAATCATGAATACCCGTTGAATCTTAGTGAAAACATGAGTGTTTTCAAATGTTAACTCTTTCCACATAACAAAACCCCAATATTCTATATACTCAAACCATGATATCACTTAGTCCTTATATCAATAATGAGCTCATGAATACTGTCAAACATTTCATTTTCTCGTTTTCCCTTCATTATGCGCATATCATCTTTTTTTTCAAAACTGTCTCAATCACTATCTGTGGTTACTGGTACCATAAAATTATTGAATACCACAATAGACCAATACATAAATATTCCAATATTCCATGATACTATATACAACATTATTTTGGAATCCCATTACATAAACACATAATCATTCCACCACATCGTTGTCATATTCAACACCGCCAATAGTGATTGCATGTGACTTCCCTTTGTCCTTTGCCTTAAGCGGTTTCTCATGTCGATCATCACTAACCCATAGATTAGGGCATTTATTAGCATAATGACCCATTTCCTTGCACTTGAAGCATTGGAGTGTTGGTGGTGCGTTCTCTGCAGTCTTTTCTTTATTCACATCATTAGAAACTCTTTTCCATTACTTCGACACTCAGCTGCTCGATGACCGTATTTTCCACACTTAAAACATTTTCTAGTCCCTTTAGGACAATCTCCACCATGCTTCTTTCCACACTTTGCGCATAAGGAAACATTCATCTTCTTTTCACCATTATTCTGGTATTTCTCCTTGAACTCCATCTTTCGTTTCTTGTCAAAACTATGAGATGGACAAGTAACAAAAACTTCCATTTCTACCTTGATAGCACAACACATAATTTCTTCATAGCTACTGAAGTCTCTTATAGCTAATGCCCTTCGAAGATTTGGTTTTAAGCCACTAAAGAATCGATCAACTTTACTTTCAGGTTGGATGATAAATCCAGATGCATACCTTGCAAGCCTTGTAAAATTCACTTCGTATATACCAACAGATTCATCATCCTTTTTCATTAATTCAAGAAACTCCTTCTGCATCTTTATTCGAAAAATACGAGGGAAGTACTTATTGAAAAATAAGTTCTTGAACTCGTCCAATTCCATTGACTCAATTTCATCTCTTGGCCTCGTATTCTTGATAAGATTCCACCATTGATCAGCTTCACCTTCCAAATGATATACTGCTAAGATGACTTTATCATGTTCAGAGCATTGAAGAACTGAAAATATATTTTCAGTGGTAATGATCCATTGTTCAACAACAAGTGGATCAGAAGACCCACTAAAAGAAGGTGGACCTTTCCTCATGAAGGACTCAATAGAATATTGTTCACTTCTCTACTCATTTGGAAGTCCAGAATGATTCACAGCTTTTGTAAGTATAGCAATAAGATTTTTCACTCCATCTCCCATAACATTTGTTTGTTCAGAAGGACAATCATTTCATTGTCCATTACATTGATCAACACGGTTTCTTCAGGTTCCAGCCATCGTCTAAAACCCAAAAAGAATAGTGTGAGAGGAAAAAATCACGCTAGGGAAAACAATATAATAAAGGGGGAGTACTTTCAATATCTAACATCTTGGGTTACCGTAATTCTAGTACTATAACCTATACATAACCTTAGGGACATCCCAAGTCATTCCTTAGAAATATCTCTAGGGATCTCACTAAAGTTCTCGCATCCTAGTTTCCAAAGGTTGACTAAACATTTCCTCTGATACCAAATGTAGAGTCCCAAAGCTTAACGTACAAGGAAATTATATTACTTTTGCGGAACACTTAGTACATTACAAAAACACACACACAAGGACTGTAATAGTTTAGTGTCTATGGAAACTCGGAATATAATCTTTTAATCGGGGTGAAAGATCATAAACATCTCCCATAATGATCTTCGATTTTTTTACCTAAAACCTTTCTTTATATCCTAGGGAAATGAAAACATAAAAGGGTGAGCTCAAATGCTCAGTAAGGGTAAACAAAAGAAATATCAATCACATCATATACATAAGAACATAAATTTTGTAAATCTTAACCTTCAAAAGAAATCATAATTTCATAACATGGGTTAAATCATATTAGTGAAATGTAATCCCAATAATCATAACTTAAAACATGAAAGTTTGTATAATACACACATAATCATAGATAATCATGTATTATTAGTCAAGACTCATTTCCAAGACTATCTTAGTGGACAATGTCCATTTCTAAACCGAGTTCATTCCTCGTTTCAGTCCTATTTCACTGAACCGGTTTAACCTGCCGTTCCAGCCATGTCTATCTCATGAGATATAAATTATTACCCAATGTATTGGAGGGAGATATATGTCCCACCCATCTCATAATGATACCATTCTTATGTGTGCCACAAAATCATAAACCATACATCATAGCATAACCCATGTAACAAAAATGGGAATCTTAAACATCGTGACATCATAAAACAATTCATATAAGATAAAGGAATTCATAAAAATAATTCCATCACAATATAATCAGAATCTATGTAATAATAGGGATAAAAACAAAACCCTTTATTATCTTATATGGAAATTAATTTTGATAAAACACTTGAACTCCATTCTTGAGGAAAATATCCTTTATACTTCAAAAACACTTTTCCTTCCTTAACTGTCATACCATTCTAAACTAAAAGAAGTTGATTAAAAATAAACTTGAAAACTTGTAAAGGAATCTTCTTGGAAATAATGTTTTAAAAATCCATTCATTTCGTATAAGTTAAAAAAACATTATTCTCGTACTTTTGTCGGAAAAGTCAAAAAGTACCTCGTACGAAAAACGACAAAAGATTCCTTTCATATATTTTACTAAAAACTCACCGAAGGGTAAAATTGGATTTAAAAAATTGTAGGTGGATGTAAATAATATTACATATTGAGGAAACATGGATGTGGATGATAAAATACACCCAAGTAAATTCCAAAGTATAAACAATCTCGGATAAAAATGAGATTGTGATATTTCCCTTACCTTAGGTCTGATTTTGCTTCGTAAGTGTCCGAAACTCCTGTATAATGATTTAAATAATGTCATTGACTTATTCCAGAATCATACCCATTGTTATGATATCATATATGGTTCACTTATGACTTTATTTTACCCGTTCTTTTGTAAATTCTATGTTAAAGAGCGTTTGGGTAAAATCGTTTCATTTGTCATCCGTGTTTTGACTTGTAATTATTCATTAGATTACTTAGATCATGAATACATAATTCCAGAATATAAAACATGATTTATATATAATATATATTCAGAATATACATATATATAATATATCAATAAATGGAAGAAATACACCGTTCATGGAGACGGTAGGTCGTACGTACGCATGAACGCTACTTTTGTTTCCTTATTGAGTTGAACGGAATTAAGTAGATGACATACATATATATACACATAAATACAGTATAATTATTATGTAATATATTTCATGATTACTTATTATATATACTTCATAATCTTTCATGAATGGTTATCATGGAGAATGAATCTCATCGCTTCGTGGAGACGGGTGTCCATACGTACGCACGAGCCATGATATGTTCTCATGATCATGAAATTGTATTGGAGTGTATGTATACTATTTCAGAATGAATATCACTTTACAATAATCTTATATAGTTATTATGTACACCATTATACCCATCCAAGTAAGGTGGTGGTGGAAAATAGATTACACCACGGCGTGGAGACAGTATTTCGTACGTACGCACGCGTGGTGATTTCGTTTTCCATAGGATGGATAGATGGTGAAATAGGGTTGTTTCATAATTATAATAACATATCAGTATATTAGTGATACTGATGTTATTACTTCATAATGAAACAACCTAAGAAGAAGAAGTGGAAGAAGAAATAAAGTTGAAAGAATCGGTAACAGACATTACCTCTTCTTTGAAGCGCCTCTATGAGTCCTCCTCTTAGGGTACTAAAATTGGACGTTGAAGAAGACCAGGACCTCTAGGATGTTTTTAGGGAAGTGGATAAGAGAGTTTGGTAGGGTTTGGACGAGCATTAAGGCTCAAAGTGGTGTGAGGAAGAGAGGGAGGAGGTGCCCATTTATAAGGGAGGAGAGTGGCACCTTTGGAATAACTAAAAATATTAGTTTATTATAAACCCAAATTCGGTTTTAAATATCTCCAAATTGATTTATTTCGAAGATAAGGTGGGGATGGGTCGAAATCCGCTCATCCAATAGAATTTGGACAAGTTTAGTTTACTATTTCAACCTTATCATTTAGTTTTAACATTAAGTTAGATAATTTTACTTTTACCTTGTCTTTTTGTGTTCTTGCAGTATAAGGTTAATAAACAAACTATAACAATCCAAAAGAACCCCAAGTTGTTTATTATTAAAATATATAACCTTATATAAGTTATTTGGTCGAACCTTAGATTTTTAGGAATAAAATAAAAATTAATAATATAATATTTGTTTTAAAAACTATTTTCTGGAAAATTTGACACTATTTAGTAATTGATTTTTGTGAAAATCATAACAGAATTATTAGTACAAAAAAAGTTAATTAAATTAATAAAAACATATCATATTAACCTATAAAATTAGTGGAATTCATAAAAAGTCTCAAATTACATTTATATGGGTATTTATAACATTAATTATTTCAATATTTCATTAATAAGATAATTACTGCATCATCATTGTGTCATAAATAAATTAACATATTTATAGTCAAAAAATTATAAATAAAATACCATTATGTAGGAAATATTTTTATATTTCTAATTAATATTTATAGTCTAATTTATATTATGTATAACCCAATATTAAAAATTATATACTTATTAAACATTGATTTTAACTATTTTAACCCTTCTTTAGATAAATTAATAATAAATGTCCTAATCTAATCCAAGTGGGCCTAAATGGTCATATTTTATTCCTAAGTTTGTTTTTGGTCGAATTACACTTATCCAAAAGAATTAGGACACGTGTTAGGGTAATAATAATGTCATTTTACCCTTAATTACCCTATTTACTTTTAACTATGGTAAAAAAGTAAAAAGTTACTATTCACCAAAAATTATTTTCATCTCATTGAACCACATTTTACTTACTTACATCAACTGTGTCTCTCGGATTTTTGAAATTCCACTCACAGAAGCGGTAAAATTAAGATTTAAGAAAAATTGATTTCTTTTAACTACCACTTAGTGGTTTCACTATTCATCAAAAAATGAAAGTTTCCTGAAGAATACCAAAAATAGGCCTAAGATATATTTGATATTATGAGCTAAAAAATGATGTCTATTTTACCAAATTCAAAACATATCAGTTTCATTAATTAATTTAAAAATTAATTCCCGTCGTCAAAACAAATAGCGTGTTCTTAAGAGATAATAACAATCAAAAGATTGACACTTGTTTATGTCTGGTTTAAATCAGAAATTACATCCAATGACCAACATTGTATTAAATTGTAAAAATATATTCTAAATATATTTGAAAACAACTCAAATTAATAATTTATCACTATTAATTATTTCGATTAAAAAGGATGTTTTTAATTAAAATTTAGTAATTTTCACTATTCATAAGAAAATTAAAGTTATCCGAAATGTACCAAAATTTCACCCTAAGCTAATTTCAATATTCCGAATCCAAAAATGAAGTCCATTTTGAAAAATAAAATTTACAAAATTTCTAATAGTGGTTATTACTATTCATAATGGCTAGTTTTAATAATATTTTAATAGCATATCGTTGTTTAGTGAAACTCAGTATTGCGTACTACACGCGCTATCGGGGAAGGTCGTGATTGCGTGTAATGAAAGAAAAGTCAAGGATGCGTGTTGTGCAAGCTCCTTTTGGTGTAGCGTACAACACAAGACATTAATGAAATTAAAAAGAATATTTTTCATAAAATCTCGGGGTGTTACACATATGAAATTTAATTCCTTGTAAATTTGTTTATATTTATAAAGTTTATTTCCACATAGAAAAAATCATTCCTTACAACTGAGATATTCTTCTAGGTGATTATTCCCACCTTCTTGACATGTATGAATGTGAATGTTTATACATAAATGTTCATTACCCCATGAACATTCATAAAATTCCCTCCCGCTCTTATTTATCTTGTTCAAAATCTCACTTATGTTCATGTTGTTAATCAAAAGTTATCATATCTAATTATGAATATTCAAAATATATTTCTCCCATTCATTATAAATTTTTTTAGCGTCACTATATTATCTATAACATTATGTTATTACATTATTCCTACTGGATCCAACCATCAACTAAAAAATCATTATATGAAAAAATAATAATCATAGTGGGAAACCACATAATCATAAAAAAATCCATTATAGGGTGTGTAAATAAGGACACAATATTTCCTAGAAATGATCCATTATGTTTATGATAGTCCATTAATGGTCACCATTTATTCAAATACTTTACGATGGTTCAAAATTAGTTTTTGAATTTTCAAATAATACCTCTCAAGATTGTCAAACTAGGTCTGCAGTAAGGTCTATTACTGTGTACTAGGTAATACATGATTCAAGCCTCATATGATTTTTATAGAGTTATTACCCAATGGTGCATCTTTCCAAAAACCACATCGACCTGTAGTATCCATAAAGAGATGTAATTTCATGGAAACCACTCACTATATAGTTCAACAAGATTCCAATTTACTGTTCTATACTAAGTATTATGCCTTGAATTATCATTATACATCTCACTAAATTTTTCTCGTCCTAGTTTACAACAACTAACAAAACCTTCTCTCTAATGAAAACTATAAGGACCTTGGCCTTATACACATTTTATTTATTGATTTTTAATATAAAAATACAATAATTAAAACCCAAATATCATGAGTCCTAGCATCTTTCAATGAGTATTATCATAATACATAAATAAAAACTAAAATGTGGAATTGTTATTTATTTTTCCGTTTCCTTAGTGAGAACTGAAATCTATTTGAGCTCATAAACTACTTGGGATTTCTTGTGGAATACATAAAAAATGGGTTAACTAAAAAATGCCCATTAAAGGAAAAAAATTAACTATTAAAACCTATTATTCAAATATATAACATGGTATCACAAAAGAGAAATAACATGATTAATCACACAGAACATAACGTCAGGAAAATTCTATCATAAGTTCAGGTAATCATAAAAAATGTGGCTACAATATAAACTGTGACACGAAAAAAAGGCAAGACAAACTTATGAGATAAATTCTCATGGTGGACATTGTTTCATAATGGATTTTGTGTACTCCCTAATCCCATACATGATGTCTCTGAAGAATAAAACATTACCCAATTCATTTTTGATATATATAATTCAAATCCCACCTATCAAATTCATTTACTGTACATTCATATATGGGAAATATAAGGAGATAAATCATAAAGATTAACCTAATAACTACATATGGAATGAAATGTGTTTCATAATCCTGTCTCGTAATATAAAAAAAATTGGTTTCAAAAAGATGGAAATTGGGAAAGGAACATATGGAATGTATTACCTCATCATAGAAAGGGAGTGTGAGAAATGAATATCTATGAGATAAATATATACTAATTTTATAATAATTATATTAAATTAAAGGTTATTGTTTTTTATGAATATAGATCCATTTAATAATATTAAAAAAATTAAGAAAATAACCACTACACTTTGAAAATAACATTATGAAAAATAATTCAGATAAAAATTATATAAACCATTTTCTAATAAAATGGAATCATATAATGTAATATTCGAAGAGATTAGTTGTATTGAAGGTGGGTAATTCTATAATACCACATATTCTAAAATAAATATTCAATTTTTTTTGTAAGAAGCAACAAAAGTACCTTATTTAGAAAACAATAGGATTATTTTATTTTAAACATTCAGTAAAAAACACAATCATGGAAAAAAGATACAAAAAATAATTTAAGGTGAATTTTAAAAACATGTTTGGAAAAAATTAATGAAAAAATAAATATGGAATAGAAATGGTTTTCAACTGAAGAGAGAAATAATGTAGGGATTACTTAAAAACTTTCTCAATCATTTAATGTATCAAATAGATAAAAATGGTATTTTTACGTAAAACATTCTTGAATTACTAGATAAAAAATGGTTTTATTTTACAATGATATAATAATTTCTTAAAATGGACATTCAAGAATAAACAATCCTGATTAAATGAGATTGAAAGATAAACCCTTAATACCTTAAAAACTATAGAATCATGCCTCCTGATAAATGATGTGCTGGAATTTTAATATGCAATATCATGAAGTATTTAAGATTTCGGATATAATATTTCAATAAGTATTATAAAAATCATTAAAAATAAATTAGGTTCATAAAAGTATATTTTTTTCTCAAAGAAATAATTTTTAGATGAAATCCCTCAACTCATGCTTGAATAATCAAATGTGTTTCATGAATTGGTTATAGATTCCATCCATCCCAAAAACTATCATGGAATATGGTATATACTAAAGGGGATTCTTTATCCCCATTAGTTGGAAACAAGAGCTTGTAAATTGAGTAATTCCTTTGGTAATGGTTTATCACATATGAATGAAAACTATATCTAATCCCAAAATTCTAATAAAAACATATCCACCTTTCAAAAAATTTGAAACAAAATTAAATTAGTGCACGAATGAGTTTAAAAATTAAAATATAAAACTAGAGTGAAAATAACCAATTTTGGAGGGGACATACTAGATGAGGAAAATCTCCTTGTGACATTTTGGTAGACTCCCACCATTCTACCACCACTAACACCTTCTATAAATAAACTAGTAGAAATAGTTACCATCTTCACCTCCAAGGAAGGAATTTAATTTACCTATAAAAGAAAAACAAACTACATACATTAAAGGGTGTTTGTAGTGACTAATATCAATTTCCATGCATGTTATAAACCAAAGGATCCATGTATAGACATTCTAAGATAAATGAACATGGTTGTTTTTAAATGAAGAATCTCATTAAATTGAAAACATGCATTGTTTAGGAAAGAGAAGAAAGATGTTTATTACATAAAAAATGTTATTATAATTGTGTAAATATAATTTTTTATAAATAAAGAAAAAAGGATAATTTTATCATAAGAACCATGAGAAATTGTCAATAATCAATTGTTTGTGGGAACTTATGATCCTCAAACTCTTGGTGATAAAACATGGACATGATGTTCTATCTTATTCTAGATCAAACCAATATGAATCATTTTTTTGTTAGTATTGTTTTGGAATCCTTCAATGAAGGAAATATATTCTCTATAATACGTTTCCTAATATTTCCACTAAGTTACCCTGATTTCCATTATCCTATTTCTATTTAATAGACCATGAAAACCTCTGTCATTCTCAATCCTAACCATCATAAACAAAATCAAAATAATTCTATTAGGGCATATATATTTGAAAACTATAGACATGCACACACTTTGTGAATAAAATATTTTAAAAAATAAATTGTGGTTTCATTAAAAAAGGAATATCATATTTAAATCGTAAAATAATGGCTATGCATTGAACAATCTTTCATTCACTTTAAATCACCAAAATACAATCTAAAAGTTCCATACAAATATAGTACATACCCTATTGATTCAATAATTTAAAAAAACCCTAAAAATTCAACCCAAATAAATTAGGTTTAACAATTTTCATGTCATCATAATCATTGGAGAAGAGAGAAAAAAGGGAGGAGAGGCCATGAATAGGGAATATGATAAAGGTTGAAGAACATACTTAGAGACTCTTGAAGGAATCTAGCCAACACATACAAAAAATCAAGACAAGATGGAGTGGAGGGGGATTGGTCGTGTGACTTGGGATAGAGAGTGTCGAATTGGGTCAAATGGAGGTGTTAGAAGGTTAAGATAATTGAGGGTTATAATTGGAATGTAATTTTTTTATGAATTTGGAAGTCTGCACTATTATAGTGAACAACTTTTCAAACTGTGTGTCATCTATATGAAAAGTATTTATAAGAGGACGGGTAGGCTACACAGTTTTCATAGAAGGAATCACAGTCATGCACCTAGCAATGCTTTCAAGATAGTCTCATTATTTGGGTCTCATGGTAAGCATTGGGTTGGTGAAAGTTTTCTCCTAATCATGTGTCATCCTTCCACCTCCATCTATTTGGAAAAACCAACTTTTTTATTATAATTTTTCCATGAAAGATATGGGACACAAATAAGACAAAAAAATTAAATATTTTCTCAATGAACACTATGGGTGTGAAAATGATCCCCGCCATGACAACCTTCCAACCTAAAAAAGTAAAATTGTTGTCTAATCAAAGAATAAATTTTGATATTTCTAGTCAACTTAAGACTTAGATTACCATATCTCGTAAATATCATTTAATTTCTCCAAATTTTCCCAAAAAATAAAAATTGAATTTCCCTAATGAATGTTCACTTGGGAGTCCCCAATCTATACTAGTTTTTCAATCACAGAGATATTGAGATCAAGATCCATCTCTTTCCAGTTCATCATGTGAGGTGGGTCTAGATTATACATCCTTAATAGAGAGGCATGAAATTGGTCATGGAATTATTTTAATTAGGACGATAATTATAGTTTTTATTCTGACTCTTTAAACATTTCAGTAAGCAAGAAAGGTATGATATAACTTGGTGGGAGCGTCCCATTATTACTAAGATAGTGATTACCCAAAAAATGATCCACCTTTAGAACGAAATTATCACCTATAGAAAAAATAAAAGTCTAGAAGTATATTATCGATATAGTATTTATCAGAACTCTAAGATATCAACAACTACTACCTGATAAACTGAATTTTTCTAGTATTCTCCTGCTAGAAACTTAGTCCCTATAAATACATATCACACATATCCATCCAGCATAGAGGTTACTAACATGGATGACCATGAAGTACTTAAAATGGTTATATACTAATTGATGATTGGAAATATTATTATATGAAAATTCCACCAACACATGATGGTTTTTCTAGTAGTCTCGTATGCCTAACATTCACACATGAATCATGTCATCTAGAATATTATTTTCTTATTCTCTATGGACATAAATTTGATGATTGTAATGCCCAAACATAATAATAAATGTAATAAAAATATTATTTAGTCATTATGAATATGATTATTATTATTGTTTTGTGTTTTTCTAATATTTTTGTCATCTAAAACAAATGCTTAAAACATGAAGTAATGAACTTTTTATTCAATAGAAACCCCAATACATTACATTGATGGAAGAGATTACAACTACTCAAGGAAACTCATCACAAGGCCTTATAGATCAAATGTAATACTACTCAAGATCACAACCAGACCGATTATATATCTTTTTTCATTTGAATACACTAAAATAAGAAAAGAAATAGTGACAAGAATAGTAGTAGCATAGAGTGTAAAATGAATGTATAGAACCATCCTCTAAAAATAAGAAATGACCATGAACCTTGGAATACCTTTAACGAGTATTTATATGGTTTAATATGACAATTAGAAGTAGCGGTTTGCGTTTTTAATTTTCCATTGTTTTCTATAAAGTGATAATTAGTTTTGTTAATGGTTATTAAATTTTGATAACCTTTATGAATTTTTAGTATTTCAGCTATTTTCAGTATTCCATGCATTTAGGTGTTTTATGTATTTTAATTATTTTATGTACCTTAGGTACTTTAAGGGTATTTATTAATTAAAATTGAAATTTTAGGTTAATAAATGTGGGTTTTACGTGAGTGTAAATTTTTAAAAGAATAAATTTTCATGTTTTAAAATAAGTTTATTCAATAGTAAAATTCCTTTTTTACATTTTCATATTGAAGGAAGAAACTCCCAAACTAATCTTTTTTCCCATACAGACGTGATACAAGAAATGATAATGTTAATGTCATTTTTGGATTTATGTGATACTTCTAGAAACCTATGTTTATCATAAAAACAACTTCATCGATTGTAAAAATCACCAAGTGTACTCCAATTCTTGCGAGGGTTGTGTTTTGTTTACTTTCTCATAGTCCATGCAAAACTTTAATTCAATGAATAGTTAGGAAATTATTTCATGGGTCTCTTAAAAAGTATTACAATTCATGAATGGTATCTTTATTTAAGGAATTTTTGGGAAGCTACTAAAGCATGTGACCTTCGTGAAATATATATATTTCAACTCCTAAAAATCAGTTCATATGGGAGGCATTATGATTTTAAAATATTAGAAAACAAGGTGGTCCATTTGGCCAATAAGAGTGATGTCCTTTTTAATATCTCTAATCTTTTCATCTCCCATTACATTCACTAGAGGTTTGATCATTTCATACATGAGTTTGACTCTAGCTGCTCGAGGTGTGTTTGGACCAAAGAAACTAAAGAATTTGGAAATACCCTGGAAACCATGAAAACGGAAAATCACAAACTCTTATGGTACTGGTAAAGGTATAAATTAAATTTTTTTCATTAGAATATTATTAATTAAAATAATAATAATTAAAAAATATTCATTTGGGACATCGAGGATGATGTTAGAAGGTTGGTGTTTTGGAAGCATATGAGTAAAATAAAATTACGAGGGAGTAATTCTGTTGGGGGTGTGTATTTTAATGACATGATCTTAAGTAAAAATGTAATAATAATATTTTGTTAGTAATTATGATTATCAATATTATAAGTGATTTTTTTTTGAATCTTCGTGCCATCCAAAAAAAATCTTGCAGAATGAAATAAGAAACATTTTATTCAATAGAAACACTGAAATATTACACTGTTAGAAGGGATTAAAAATACTCAAGGAAACCCATCACAAATCTTAATAAAATATAATGAATACCACACAACATCACAATGAGACTGATTAAATATCCCTTGTCCCTTGAATCTAGTAAAAATAATAATGGGAGGAATAACAATAATACATAGAGTCAAAGGAATGTTGACCACCATACTCTCAAAATAAGAAATTTTCCTTGAACCATGGAAGACCTTGAAAGTGTATTTTTATGGATTAATATGACCATTATAAGTAGACATTGAGGTTTTTATGTGGCTATTTTTTTAATATGACAGTTTTTTTTGGTAATGATTATGAAATTTTGAAAACAATAATAATTGTATCTATTTTTACTATATTATGTATTCTAAATATTAATGGTTTTAAGAATTTTAATTATTTTAGGTACCTTATGTAATTTAAGTGTTTTGAATGTTTCAAAGTAAAATTTTATGTAACTAAATGTGTTTTTTAGAGAATGTAAAATTTTAAAAGAATAATTTTTCATGTTTTAAAAGATGTGTATTCTTAATAAAAAATTTAATATTAATAAATTATATCAATAATTTTATATAATTAATACATTTAAAAAATATAGAGGTGCATAAAATAAGCTGTAGATCCCTCAAAGGGACATCCCCAACCATTGGAGGCATCAACCCAAGTTCATGGGCTCTTTATGGTGACTCAATAAGCACTTTGGTGAAACCCCATGACAATATAGTGTGAGGAAGGTCGCACACCAGTTGGTGCGTGGGGGAGGGTGTATGAATGGGGTGGGCCAAGGACATTGGATAGGGTCCTACTTATAAGGAACATAACATGTGTTTTTGTGTTATCAGTGAATGGATGTGGCATATTGACTTATAAAAATCCACAAACACTCCCCTATTTCGATGTGGGATGGGAATTTTCTCAAGGCATGCGATCTCATCCATAAAAACTCGCCACAAGAGATCTTATCCATCCATGCAGGTTTCTGATCAAACCCCCACCACCACATATTTCTGCCACATATTTCCTAAATCGTCTAATTAATATTAATATGATATATACTATTCATTTTTTTAGAAAACCACAGATCAATCGTAGCTTTCGGATCGACCCCGATCTATTCTCAACCGTTGACAGTTTTAAAACACCGTAAAATGAATTCTTGTCATTTGATCAGATCCATAGATCGATCTGAACCATCTAAATCACATCCACAAGTCTCCCTTAAAAAATTATGGTTAACATCAACCCATAGATCAGGCCAATATTTATCTGGACCACCCAATACATTCTCCCTTCTTCTTCTTCGTTGAGCCACACAAGTCCCATATGAGCTTATAGCTGTCAGACCCTCTGCATCCCCTCTTTATCAATATGTAACTTTCCACCGTCACCATTGCCTCTTAGTTTAGAAACTTCGTTTTTTCCTAGTGTGTTATTATTTTAAACGAAATATCATGATCCATGACTCATATCCTCTTCCTCCTCTTTTTTTATAATTTTAGTGTGTCAGTTAACCCTGCTATGTGTTGAATTTGCACTAATTAAAATTTTTGTTTGTTTAGTTTAGTTTATTCAGATCAATAATTTTCAACTTTAGTTTTTTAAAACATCACTTTTCACACAGTAAGACCCCTCAAAAAAAATTCTATCAACATCTCCTTCTCTCTTGATTCCAATTGTAGAGACCCAAATCTCGACGTATATGGACAATACATTAATTTTGCAGAATACTTAATACATAACAAAAATAGACACACAAGTATCGTAATAGTTTAGTGTCTTTGGAAACTTGGAATATAATCTTCTAATCCTATTGAAAGATCTTTGAAAACTCCCATAACGTTCTTCCCCTATTTGTTTCCTTACCTAAAACCTTTCTTTATTTCCTGGGTAAAATAAAACATAAAAAGGTTGAGCTCAAATTCTCAGTAAGGGAAAACATATAGAACATGAAACAATCCATAAACATTTGAAAGAAAAAACTTGAACATGAAATTTAAACATCAAAATCTTGAGGAAAGACAAAAATCGTGGAAGTACATAATGCATATATCATAATGGAAAATCAACCATGCTAACATATAATGGGAATAAAACATGTAATTTTGGAAACCATTCAGAACATTTTATGATTCCCATATTAGCCAAGGCATTACTGCCAAGACCATATTAGTGGACAAAGTCCCTTTCTGAATCGAGTTCACTCCTCGTTTCAGTCCTGAAACACTGAACCTGATTATCTTACTATTCCATCCATGTCTATCTCATGAGATATAAATATTTACCCAATGCATTGGAGGGAGATATAGGTCCCACCCATCTCATAATGAAATCATTATTACTTGTGCCACAAAATAAACATACATCATTCATAATAATCCAACGAATGAAATGGGTTTCAAAAACATCATCCCATCATCACATAATCTATATAAAATAAATGGATATCATTTAATTATAAGAAAAGTGAAACCATGTAAATCCTAAAGACATTATACATGAAACAAACACATATGAAATAATGTCATCTTATATGGAAAAATAGTTTTGATAAAACACTTGAAATGAATTCTTCGGGAAAATATCATTTCTTTTTACAAATCAATTTCTTTTCACAAAACATCATGAAATTTTATAAGAAATATATTTTGTTGAAAATAGTCATAAAATATTTTGGAGGAATCTTCATGAAAATAAGTATTTATAAAACCGTAAAAATCCTTTCATGCCGTATAATTTAAAAAAACATTCTTCTCGTACTTTTGCCGAAAAAGTCAAAAAAGCACCTCGTAACGTAAAAAAAAGAATGATTCCTTACATACCATGTAGTAAAAGTCAAAAATGGGTAAAAATGACTTTAAAAATACATGAAAACACTTTTATAAAACATGGACATATATGATATAAATAACCCCAGTAAATACTTACGAATAAGCAATTTCAGATAAAAATGGGATTTGCAAAATTATCCCTTACCTTAGGTCTGATATGCTTCGTATGGACCTGAACCTCCTGTATAATTATTTAAATAATTTCATTGACTTATTACATAATCATATTCATTTTTATGATATCATATATGTTTCACTTATGAATTTATATTGCCCGTTCTTTTGTAAATTCCATGTAAAAGCTGCGTTTTGGGTAAAATCATTTCATTTATCGTATGTGTTTTGACTTTTCTTTCTTGATATTATTACTTATATCCTGATTTACATAATTCCTGATTGTAAAACATGATTTGTATATAATATATATTCATCAGATAAATATATATTATAGATTGATAAAAGGAATGAAATACACCGTTCATGGAGACGTAGGTCGTATGTATGCATGAACACTGTTTTTGTTTCCTTATGAATTGAATGAAATTAAATAGATGACATAAATATATATATACATAAATCCAGTATCATTATTATGTCATATATTTAATTGTTATTCATTATATATACTTTATAATCATTCTTTAATGGTTAATCAGGGAAAATGAATCTCATCGCGTTCATGGAAACGGTAGTCCGTACGTACGCACGGGCGATGATATCATTCCCATGATCGTGGAATTGTATTGGAGTGTATGTATACTAGTTCAGAATCAATATAACTTTACAGTAATCTTATATAGTTTTTATTTACACCATTATACCCATCCAAATAAGGTGGTGGTGGAAAATAGATTACATCACGGCGTCGAGACGGTATTCCGTACGTACGCACGCGCGGCGATTTTGTTTTCCATAGGATGGATAGATGGTGAAACAGGGTTGTTTGATACTTATAATAAAATATCAATATATGAGTGATACTTATGTTGTTACTTCATAATGAGACAACTAAATAAGAATAATTAGAAGAAGAAATAAAGTTTAATGAATCGGTAACAGACATTACCTCTTCTTTAAAGCGCTTCTTTGAGACCTCCTCTTAGGGCACTAAAATTTGTCTTTGAAGAAGACTAGGACCTATAGGATATTAATAGGGAAGTGGGAAAGTTAAATGGTCCGAGGTTGGCCAATCCTAAAGGCTAAAAATGGTGTGAGGAAGAGAGGGAGGAGGTGCCCTTTTATAAGGGAGGAGAGGGTCACTTTTGGAAATATAAGAAATATTAATTTATATTAAATCCCAACCCCACATAAAAACTTCTCAGATGACTCGAATACGACTATTAGATGATATAGGGTAGTAATATAATCAAACAATAATATTTAGACATGTTATGAATTTATTTTAAACATTATCAACTTGATTTATCCTCATTTATCAATTTTATTTTATTTGTGGTAATAATATTATAAATTTTAAATTACTATATATAATTACTTATTTGTTGTTAATTGTCCATAATTGGAAACTTTATAACATTTTAGACCATATAAATTTAAATTTATAATTTTTAAATTTTTTTGTGATTTTTAATCAATTTTATAATATGTTATTTTTATAAAAAAACAATAGTATCAATTTTAACACTATCCATTTATTTGAATCTAAATAAAAAATATAAAGAAGATATGTTCGAAATAAAAGGTTTAATAGATTCATAACATGTCATATTTATCTAGAAAATTAGTGGAGCACATTAAAGAGATTATATAATATTTATTTTAATATTTTTAAAACCATTTATTTGATATGTCTCTTAATAAAATAATTTCAACATCACTATTATGTCACCTTTAATGATAATTATTTAATCCCTAAAAATTATAAATAAATTTATATGATGTATATAATTTTATTATATTTCTGTATACTTTTCATTTCCGAAGTTTGATGAAGTTTATCACAAAATTAAAATTAATATACTTATAAGATATAAGAGAGTGACATGTTGTCACTTTCTTTTGTTTTAATAATAATTATAATATTTCATGGTCAAAATTCCATGAAATGAATCTATCCTGACCATTAGGGGATATGGGTCGACTTTGATTCATCCATTAGGATTTTGGAAAGTGTTAGGGTAATTTTATAATCTTATTTTTACCCTTAATTACCTGATTTACCTTTAACTATGGTAAATAAAATTTACCGTAGTTAAAATTCATAATGACCAAAAATAAAAAGTATCTTATTAACATAATATGGACCCACTAATTTCAAATATGAAATCTATTTTTTCCAAATTCAATAAACAAAAGTTTCATAAATTAAATTAAAATTAATCCCGTTGTTGAAGGAAAACAAGTTTTTATTTAAAACATTGCAAAAGATTGAATTGATTTAACCTATGAATTCAAGGTAATTTCAATGATAAGGACATAAATTATATTTAATGGTAAAAATATATTCTATTTATACTTTAAAACCATTCAATATTATAATTTAACCATATAAATTATTACGATGAAAAAATTTGTTTTTAATTAAAATATAGCGTGTTTTTACTATTCATTAAAATATGAAAGTTATCAAAAAAATATCAAAACATTATCCAAAGTAAATTTTTATATCCTGATTCAAAAGAAGAAGTTTATTTTGTAAAATTTAACTTGTAAACATGTAAAAAACTAGATTTAATGTGGGTGCACCATTAAAAGGCAACAAAACTGCATTTTTTTAAAAATACTTATTTTACACGAAAAATTTATTTTGTTCACATACCATTTTCTAGAAAATGTGTAAGATGAAATAATAATGTTATAACATTAAAAATTTAGTTAATATTATTCATAAAGGCTAGGTCATAATAATATTATAACCATATATCATTGTTTAGTGAAACCTGATATTGCGTACAACACACGCTATGGAGGAAAGTCGTGATTGCGTGTAATGCAAGCCAAGTCAGGGTTGCGTGTAGTGAAATCTCTCTTTGGTGTTGCGTACAACACAAGGCATTATTGAAATTAAATGAATATTCTTCATAAAATCTCGGGGTGTTACATTCTACCCCCCTTAAATTTAATTTTTCCCTCGAAATTCGTCGGGGTTATAAATCATTTACTATTCATAGAACCCACATCGTAAAAAAGAATACTAAAACATAATTTTAAAAACTAATGTATGAAACATAACGATTACCCAAAGTAACTCATCACCAGATTTCTATATAGGACAACACATGTTAAAATATGGATATGGAAGAAAAATATAACCATCATGTTCTGATGGAGAGTGGTAGAGAACATGGCTATGAAAAATCCATCAATCATAAAGCCATAAATTTGTGATGATCTATGGTACCATCTGATTCATCAGATATAATAGCACTAGTAAAACATTTTTTGTTTTCAATATCATTTTCCTAAAGTTCAAAAATTTGAATTAGAAGAAATACTTACTTGATTTTGGTACACTCTCACTGTTGTTCATGCTTTGAACAATTTCCACTTCATCTCTTAAAGAAATGAAGTTTAATTTGTTATTCGTGAAGTGTTAATAGATCATGTGATAGAATGATGGGTCATTCCATTTTTTTTCAAACAAATGGTTAGAAAAAGTTATCAAATATACATAAGTCCATCTATGGTGAGGTAAATCGTATATGATTCCAAAAATGAACTTATAATTCATATATCATGCCGCTTAATAAAATAAAACTATTTTATTCTAACCAGGGACTTTCTGTAGGCCAGTGGTATATGATAAAGGCCAGTTGCACTTTGTTTGTGGGTTCGATTCCCACAGCCTTGTCCGACGGGACGGGTTGTCGCCTGTCCTGTAGGTTATCCTTTTTCTAAAATTACATCATTATGACATTCCATCGATAATATCAAAAATAGTTCTAGAAATAAACCATCTTATGTTCAACAAAATCCATTTCAAATCTTTAGGCTTATGCAAAATACTTCTGTCCAAGATTATAGTATAAAGAAAACAATTACTAAAAATGTCATCTACCGAGCATGTAAATACCATCATTTATCCCCGATATATCTTGTCGATCACATTCAAATCATGTGAATACCTTAATCATGTATTCTCTTGAAAAATGATTACCCATTTAACCTTAGTGAAAACATGAATGCTGTCAAAAGTTAACTCTTTCCACATACCAAAATCCTAAAATTTATATATACTCAAATCATGATATCACTTTCTCCTTATTTTAGTCATGAGCTCATGATTACTATCAAATTATTTCTCCATATCCCTTCAATATGCGCATTTCATCTGCTTTTCAAAAATATTTCAATCACTTTTTCATGGTTACCAGTACCATATAATAAATGAAAACCAATACATAGATATACCAAAATTCCACAATACCATAAAAGAGATTCCATGATACTATTTTGAAATCCCATTACATAAACATATAATCATTACAAAACATCATTTTCATACTCAACATCACAAATAGTGATCGCATGAGACTTCCCTTTATCCTTTGCTTTAAGAGGTTGCTCACATTGATCATCATTAACCTGTGGATTAGGGCATTTATTAGCATAATTCCCCATTTCCTTGCACTTGAAGCATTGAAGTGTTGGTGGAGAGTTCTCTGTAGTCTTTTCTCTATTCACATCATTAGAAACCTTTTTCCCATTACTTCGACAATCAACTTCTCGATGACCTTCTTTTCCACACTTAAAGCATTTTCTAGTACCTTTTAGGCAATCTCCACCATGCTTCATTCCACACTTTGAGCATAAAGAATCCGTCATCTTCTTTTCACCATTGTTCTGAGATTTCTCCTTGAACACCATCTTTCATTTCTTGCCAAAACCATGAGATGGATATGTTACACCAACTTTCAGTTCCACCTTGATAGCAAAACACACAATTTCTTCATAGCTACATATGTCTCTTATAGCTAATTCCATTCGAAGACTTAGTTTTAAGCCACTGAAAAATCGATCATCTTTACTTTCAGGTTGGATGATGAAGCCAGATGCATACCTTGCAAGTCTTGTAAAATTCGCTTCGTATATACCAACAGATTCATCATCCTTCTGCTTAAGCTCAAGAAACTCCTTTTCCATCTTTTTTCGAAGAATATGAGGGAAGTAATTACTGAAAAACAAGTTCTTGAACTCGTCCCATTCCATGGACTCGATTTCTTCTCTTTGCCTCGTATTCTTGATAAGATTCCATGATTGATCAGCATCACCTTCCAAACGATATACTGCTAAGATGACATTATCATGCTCAAGAAATTGTACAACTGAAAATATCTTTTCAGTGGTACTGATCCATTGTTCAGCAACTAACGGATCATAAGACCCGCTGAATGAAGGTGGACACTACCTCATGAAGGATTCAACAGAATGTTGCTCCTTTCTCTGCTCATTTTGAAGTACAGAATGATTCATAGCTTGTGTAAGTATAGAAATAAGATTGTGTAATCCATCTCCCATGAAATTGGTTTGGTCAAGAGGAAAATCATTGCATTGTCCATTACATTGATCAACATGGTTCACTCGGTTTCCAGCCATCGTCTAAAACCCAAAAAAATAATAGTGTGAGAGGCAAATACCATGCTAGGGAAAATAACATAATAAAGGGGGAGTAACTTCAATATATAACATATTTGGTTTAATTTTAATATTGTTAGTTCAATTATAGGACTATAAACTATACGTATACTTAACCTTAGGGACATCCCTAGACATACCATAGAAATATCTCTAGGGATTTCACTAAAGTTTTCGCATCCTAGTTTCCAAATGTTAACTAAACCTTTCCTCTGATACCAAATATAGAGACCTGAAGCTTAACGTACATGGAAAATACATTACTTTTGCAGAATACTTAATACATAACAAAAACAGGCACACAATGATTGTAATAGTTTAGTGTCTTTGGAAACTCGGAATATAATCTTCTAATCCTATTGAGAGATCTTCAAAAACTCCAATAACAATCATCCCCTTTTTGTTTCCTTACCAAAGAACTTTCTTTATTTCCTAGGGAAAATAAAACATAGAAATGTTGATCTCAAATGCTCAGTAAAGGCAAACATAGAGAACGTAAAACAATCCATAAACATTTGAAAGCAAAAACTTGAACATGAAATTTAAACATCAAAATCTTGAGCGATGACATAAATCGTGGAAGTACATAAGGCATATATCATAATGGAACATCAACCATGATAAAATATAATGGGAATAAAACATGTAATTGTGGCAACTATTCAGAACATGTTATGATTTCCATAGTAGCCAAGGCATTACTGCCAAGACCATCTTAGTGGACAAAGTCCCTTTCTAAATCGAGTCCACTCCTCGTTTCAGTCCTGAAACACTGAACCAAATTAAATTACCGTTCCATCCATCTATATCTCATGAAATATAAATCTTTACCCAATGCATTGGAGGGAGATATAGGTCCCACCCATCTCATAATGAAATCATTCTTACTTGTGCCAAAAAATAAACATACATCATTCATAATAACCCAATGAATGAAATGGGTTTCAAAAACATCATTCCATCATCACATAATCCATTTAAAATAAATGGATATCAATTCATAATCAGAAAAGTGAAACCATGTAAATCATAGATACATTATACTTGAAACATACACATATGAAATAATTTCATATTAGATAGAAGAATGGTTTTGATAAAACACTTGAAATGAATTCTTGAGGAAAATAATCTTTCTTCTTCAAAATGAATTTCTTTTCAGAAAACATCATGCAATTTTAAAAGAAACAAATTTTGTTGAAAATAGTCATGAAAACTTTTGGAGTAAGATTCATGAAAATAAGGGTTTATAAATCCTTAAAATCCCTTTCATGCCATATAAGTTAAAAAACATTCTTCTCATACTTTTGCCGGAAAAGTCAAAAAAGTACCTCGTAACGTAAACAAAAGAATGATTCCTTACATACCATGTAGTAAAATTAAAAAATG
The DNA here is from genome assembly GCA_963277665.1 of Viscum album. Classification (NCBI taxonomy): domain Eukaryota; kingdom Viridiplantae; phylum Streptophyta; class Magnoliopsida; order Santalales; family Viscaceae; genus Viscum; species Viscum album. The sequence continues at coordinate 1,224,077,373 of OY728142.1, read as the reverse complement.
GGTAAAAAGGAATTTAAATATACATGAAAAAAACATTTATAAAACATGTGCATAGATGATATAAATAACCCCAGTAAATACTTTTGAATAAGCAATCTCGGATAAAAATGCGATTTGCAAAATTATCCCTTACCTTAAGTCCGATATGCTTCGTATGTATCTGAACCTCCTGTAAAATGATTCAAATAATGTCATTGACTTATTAAATAATCATATCCATTGTTTTCATATCATATATATTTCACTTATGACTTTATATTACCTGTTCTTTTGTAAATTCTATGTAAAAGCAGCGTTTTGGGTAAAATCATTTCATTTATCGTATGTGTTTCGACCTGTCGTTCTTCATATTATTACTTATATCATGATCTATATAATTCTATAATCTAAAAAATGATTTATATATAATATATATTAATCAGATACATATATATTATAGATCGATAAAAGGAATGAAATACACCGTTCATGGAGACGGTAGGCCGTATGTACGCATGAATGCTGTTTTTGTTTCCTTATTGAAGTGAATGAAATTAAATAGATGACATACATTTATATATACATAAATAAAGTAGAATTATTTTGTCATATATTTCATTATTATTAATTATATATAATTTATAATCATTCTTGAATGGTTAATCATGGAAAATGAATCTCATCACGTTCGTGGAGACGGTAGTCCGTACGTACGCACGAGCGATGATATCATTCTCATGATCATGGAATTATATTGGAGTGTATGTATACTATTTCAGAATCAATATACATTTTCAATAATCATATATAATCATTATTTACACCATTATACCCATCCAAGTAAGGTGGTGGTGGAAAATAGATTACACCAAGGCGTGGAGACGGTATTCTGTACGTACACACGCGTAGTGATTTCATTTTCCGTAGGATGGATAGTTGGTGAAAGAGGGTTTTTTAATAATTATAATAACATATCACTATATGAGTTATACTGATGTTATTACTTCATAATTAAAAAACTAAATTATAAGAAGTAGAAGAAGAAATAAAGTTGAAAGAATCAGTAATGGACATTACCTCTTATTTGAAGTGCCTCTTTGAGACCTCCTCTTAGGGGACTAAATTTGGTCTTTGAAGAAGACCAGGACCTCTAGGATGTTTCTAGGGAAGTGTGGAAGTGAAATGGGAAGAGTTTTTCTGATCTTCAAGGCTCAAAATGGTGTGAGTAAGAGAGGGAGGAGGTGCCCTTTTAGAAGGGAGGAGAGGGGCACCTTTGGAAATATAAGAAATATTAGTTTATATTAAATCCAAATCCCACATAAAAACATCCAAAATGACTCCTATCTGAAGATTAGATTAGATAGGGTTGTAATATCATCATCCAATGAAATTTATAAATGTTAGAAATTTATTTTAAACATTATCAACTTGATTGATCCTTATTTATCAATTTAATTTTATCTGTGGTAATAAAATTATAAATTTTAAATTATTATAAATAATTACTTATTTGTTCTGAATTTTCTATAATTTGATACTTTATAAAATTTTATACTATATAAATTTAAATTTATAATTATAAAATATTTTTGTGATTTTTAAACAATTTTATAATTTGTTATTTTTATAAAATAACAATAGTGTCAATTTTGAAACTATTCATTTATGTGAATTTAAATAAAAAATATAAAGAAGATATGTTAGAACTAAAATGTTAAATAGATTAATAACATGTCATATATATCTATAAAATTAGCGGAGAACACTAAATAGTTCATATAATATTTATTTTAATATTTTTAAAACCATTTATTTGATATTTCTCTTAATAAAATAATTTCAACATCACTGTTATGTCACCTTTAATGATAATTATTTAAAACCTAAAAATTATAAATAAATGCATATGATGTACATAAATATATTATATTTCTGGAGACTATTCATGTTCTATGTTTCATGAAGTTTATCACTAAATTAAAATTAGTATACTTATAAGATTTAAGAGAGTGACATGTTGTCACTTTCTTTGGTTTTAATAATAATTATATTATTTTATTGTCAAAATTCCATGAAATGAATCTAGTCCGACCCATAGGTGATATGGGTTGACTTTTATTCATACAATAGGATTTTTGAATGTGTTAGGGTAATTTTATAATCTTATTTTTACATTTAATTACACGATTTACCTTTAACTATGGTATATAAAAATTACTGTAGTTACTATTCATAATACCCAAAAATAAAAATTAGCTTTTTATCAAAATTTGGACCCACTAATTCCAAATATGGAATCCATTTTTCCCAAAATCAATACACAAAAGTTGCAGAAATTAAATTAAAATTAATCCCGTTGTCGAAAGAAAACAGGTTTTTGTTTAAAACATTACAATAGATTGAATTGATTTAACCTACGAATTCGAGGTAAAATCAATGTTAATGACATATATTATATTAAATGGTAAAAATATATTATATTTATGATTTAAAACCATTCAATATTATAATTTAACCATATAAATTATTATGATGAAAAATGTTGTTTTTATTTAAAATATAGCGTGTTTTTACTATTCATTAAAATATGAAAGTTATCAGAAAAATATCAAAACATTATCCAGTGTAAATTTTTATATCTTGATTCAAAATAAGATGTTTATTTTGTTAAATTGAACTTATAAACATGTCAAAAACTACATTTAACGTGGGTGCGCCATTAAAAGGCGACAAAACTGTATTTTTTGAAAAATACTTATTTTACCCAATAATTTATATTGTTCACATACCATGTTCTAGAAAATTTGTAAGATGAAATAATAATGTTATAACATTCAAATTTTATTTAATACTATTCATAAAGGCTAGTTCATAATAATATTATAACCATATATCATTGTTTAGTGAAACATGATATTTTGTACAACACACGCTATCGAGGAAAGTCGTGATTGCGTGTAATGAAAGCCAAGTCAGGTTTGCGTGTAGTGAAATCTCCCTTTGGTGTAGGTTACAAAACAAGACATTAACTAAATTAAAAGAATATTCTTCATAAAATCCCAGGGTGTTACACCAATAACCCTCAACATTCCTAGATTTTAAATTTGTAAGGGATTTCATTATTTTGAGATTGGTTTTGTGAACATATACATATATATGTATATAATATTTATATATACATGTATGATTATATATTATAAATACTATTTTAATATGTGATATCTTCTTCTTGTTTAAAAGAATTTATGTTTAAAAAAAACCCTCGTCATATGGGATATCATTATTTTCAATTGATTTTGTTAAAATTATATATATATATATAATCATATATTTCCAATATAATTGAATATATGATATATTCATCTTGATTTGAGGAACATGTTTCAAAAGTAGTTTTTTATAAGGTAATTTTATTTCAAATAATGATCATATATACGTAGTTATATATATATATATATAACCATATTTCCTTCTATAACCCAAATATCATAACCAATATGAATTCTCCATTTTCAAAAATACATTTATAAGGTGTTGAATTGTTTATCTTTACGGCCATGTTGAGTTTCTTACCAAGAATTATATATATGTGTGTATATACAAGAGTATATACACATATACAACTTAATATTTTTAGAATATATATGTGTGTGTGTGTGTATATGTTTTGAGTTTATGATCCATGAATCATATAACCAAAACATATGTATAAAATTATTTTTCAAAAAAAAATTATAACGGTGATATATGTGTATGATAATATAAGCACATTCCTAAATGTATGTAAACACAATACATATATTTATCAAATTTTTGGTATGTTCACATTAGGGGGATCTTTATTTAGAATATGTGAGGAACTTGACGGTTTGAAACCACACACTCAAATACATATGTATGTATATATATATGGTGATATATATATATATATATAAATATGTATTAATGCATAAACAACTTACGAATAGATATTCTTTCTCAAATTAGTAGAAAATTGGAACTGGTGTCTAACACACATCAAACATGTGGTTATAAATTTATATTCACCATGTTTATACATATGTATGGGATAAACCTTATAATTTTATGTGAAATTATGAAACACGTTAACATTTCATGTGCATAACCAATTAATTTTTTTAACAATTTATTTTCCAAATTAAAATGGATAATCCTTGTCATTTTATGAGAAATTATGAATCCAATTATCATTTAATGAGATAAATCTATTGATTATATGTTTATTTTGGGAAGAAAAAACAATAAATATCTTTCTGAATAAATGTGAATTTATTAAATTATTCAATTTATGGGTTATAAATAAAGACAAATAATTTATGTATGATATGAATCATTTCATGATAATGCATGAATTATGAAAAAAAACTTTTAAAGGTGGTATGGGATTCTTTGGACAATTTAATGAATTTATTTCTTCTATGAATAAGATTTAAATAAATAGATGTGGTATGGAGGACATTTATTTAAATACACACTTTTATTAGTCATATTAGGAATACATGGGACTTATTATGTGATTGGTGATGCCCTATATAGCCTCTTGATGCATCCATAGGTCTCATGAGACAAGATAGGTCTTCGCACGAGGCCTTGACAGAATGGTTTTGTATGGTATTTCAACAAGCCCATGAAAATATGTTTATGATTATCCTACATTATGCATTACCTCATAAAGTTTCTAGTAATTGAAATATGATGTGATTATTCAAGAAGTAGAATATCCATCATTCTCTATGAAAAAGTATTAATCAGTGCTATGTTTCAAAGTGCAAATAGATTTAAGATTTATATTTAAACATATAATCGAATAGGAATTCATTTATAAGGGTTAATATTTAGTTTCCAAGCCATAATGATTAATGACATCATTTCATGTGTAGTTATGAATAAATAATATTTCATGTGTAAATTCTTATATTCACCTCTGTCATGTCATAGAATGATTATGTTTGGTTATTTTTAAAATTTAAGTGGCATTTAATTCATTTCTGATTATGTGGGTGAATATTTTAAAATTCATTCTATTTATAAATACTAAATTAGTTTAAAATTTTTGAAGTACTAGTTATCTTAAAAGATGTATTAGAATCTATCAAGAAAATAGTGATGACATGATATATGAAATATTAATTTTCATGATTTTAATGCATGTGTTTTAAAGAAATGTTTTAAAGAAAAATTATTTCTTATTCGTTTGGTTTTAAAACACCTTAATGTTAATTTTGTGCTCACCCTATGTATATAAATAATTTATATTGGTTTAGTGGAAGTTAACTAATAAATTTCAAATGTGGAAGCATTGCTCTGATGTTACCTTGCTTAATGTCTACTGTACTTTGTGCTTTTGTACCCAAATGTAATGTTGTATTCTAATTCTCGAGAAACTGGTCCCGAAAATGATCCTTTGTTTCATTTAATGTTGTGTATTTAATAATGTTTCTTTTATAAAAGGGGTCTCTATATGAAATTGTAGAAAATGGAACACCATGCAGCTTCGTGATATCTTGGATGTACATCCTACCCAATTCTCCCACCATAGTCCAATCCTTAATCAGGATGTAATGGGAAGATTGGGTAAGATTATCTGTAGCCACATATATGGTTTTCTTTCCCTAGGGTGTACTATATTTCCCTATGATTAAATCCATAGCGACCTCGTCCCGTTTCTAGGTAGGAATAGTGATTGGATAAAGAAGACATGATAGATTCTAGTGTTAAAATTGTATTTTTTAACAACATTAGCATCAAGATATTAAATTAACTAAGTCACACATTATACCCAACTCCCAAAATCAGAAATACACGTTATATAAAATCTTGTTCTCCCCAGTATTACTGGACCATTTAGGCTATCCTGCATTACCACCATCAATAGAAGAAATTAATCCCTGAAATAGCCATTGATGAATAGATTCCCCTTAGAGGAAATTAAACACCCATCAAGACTCTCTGCATAATTTAGACACTACATGGAGCATTGGAATTACTCATATTTAGTCTATTCCTCATAGATTAGTTCATGAATTTAGGGATTCAATAGAATTTTATCTGAGAACATACCTCTATTGTGCTTCTTGGCTTCAAAACACATCCTTGCATGGAGTCACATCAATGTCTACATATTAATGACTGACATCAAATTATGGGTTGGAATTTTTCTACTGAATCCATCATAAAAAACAATTATTTTATATGCGGTATAGATGAAGTCAAATTAGAACCCCTGAAGGCACAAGAACCATTAACGCTATCTTAGATTCGGATACTTCTATTAGAAGATATAAGATAATATATTGGGATACAAGTATACTAGGAATTTATAATAGAAAAGGATGTGATTCCACATTTTTTTATCATACATCACAACATCTAGATAATGGTTAATGGAAGGTTAATTCCTTTCATTTGGTTAGATTTACTAAGAGCCATATACCAAAATATATTCACGATGCATTGTAATTCACCAAAGAATCATACCAAAAGTTGCACAATAAAAAACATGCATGTTACCAAATATATGTAAAATCAAAACAAGTGCATTGGTTAACTAATTATTACACACCTCAAATGAAATATTACATTCTAGAATCAATTTGAACCTTATCCCTTTTCAGGAAAATTATTTCATGGGAAAATAATTCTATGATACATCCTCAAAAAACAACATGTAGTATCCTTAAAGTCCTAATATTTCTCTGATCTTATAGAAATTACATAGTTATTCCCACGACATCACTGCCCTAATTTTCCCTTAATAAACTAAGAAACCATTCCCTAAGAAGAATTCCACAAAACATTAACCTCCCTAGTCTATAAAATAAATTTCATGAGTTTATCATAGATATGATGATCCCAAAATATTTTAAAAAAGAAATTCTCATATTTAAAACATTATTCTATTCTTGTTTGGAGTAGACAAGGATTTCATCCACAAACACCACACTAAAGTTAAATAGTTAAGGTATCTATGAAATACATGAACAGACTGGAGGTCCACATTGCCCTAAAAATTACATTTATTAACCTACACTAGCACAGTGGTGCAGCATCGATCCACAGAGAATGAAGGTGAGTGAATCCTATGATTTTATTCAAAGATAAACTCCACTTTTGTCAATAGTGGAGGAAGTGAACATTTTTTTAACTTGTTATTTTTTTAAAAATATGAAGTGGAAACTGGATGATGAAACAATTATTTTTATATAGAAACTTAAATTTGCACTAAGTATGATAAACTAGAGAAATACCGTATATTAGTATTAAACAACAAGACAAAGAAGTGAGATCAATAAATTACTCAGGAATTTTAAACTACTAGTACGAATGAATATTATATCCATAACTCACAATCAAATCACACATCAAGAAAGAATGAATAATTTCCCACCCCATGAAACTCAACAGGAAGAGGATTAAGTCTTGATGTTTGCCACACCAAAACATAATTGAACTGCGAGGCATTTTTAAAAGATAAAATTTGGAAAATAACTCACCATAAATTTACATAGTTTATGTTGTTAAATATTTGAATAGTTCATTCAAGATTAACCTTTCCAATCAATGTTGAAGATTGAAATTGAAAAAATTGAAGTGGGAATGATCAAAAGATTAGAAACAGAATTAGTCTTGCCAACTGATTCTAATTTCGTAAAAAGATAAGAAAATACAAAATATAAAGATCATAACTAGATGGTTTTAAAATTACCAAGCCGAGAAAGTTCAACCTCTGATCATATTGATTAATGAAGTGAATAAAATCGAAAACAAAGTACAAAAATTATGGTCAGAAGGAAGGTAAACTCCACTTGCACTGCTCTACCTTCAGGCTCCAAATTCTCCAACTCATTTCTAATACTGCTCCTGGGAATCCCCTCTCGAAATGATGTGATCACGGAATGAATGAGTCTCCGGGCATCGCTGCTTGCAACTCTATTTTTATATCTTTTGTTATATACTGATTGTCACCGCACGTCTTCCACCAACTTCAAAATTCCATCACTTGTGCATAACACACATGTGTTTGTTTGCGACAAACACGCCGCACTATCTTTTCTCACGTAACTAACTACCGCTGAGTTAGTAAAGTGAATCTGGTTGGAAACTAAGTTCCTGTAAAAACCTGTAATAAAAATAATAAATACAAAGAAAGTAAATAAAATTTTATAGTTATTTTAATGTTAAATTAAAATGTTATTTGAAGTTAATTCATATTTACTTAAATTGATAATTACTATTTACTAAAATAACTATTAATATTATAGTAATTAATTTATTTTGAAATATTTAATAAAATGAAACTTATTAAGTTTTTAATTTATTATCATTAATTAATTAATATTATTAATATAATTAATATTAATAATTTGTTAACATAATCAAATTCTTAAATTAGACTAATATCAATTACTTTATTAATTTAGTTATTATATTTATTATGTTGTAATTAATTAATAATTAAATTGTTAGCATAATTAATTAAGTTAATAATTAATTTTAGTTATAAATAATTATAGTTTATAATTTAATAAATTCTTATTAGTTATCTTATATTTTATTTTATAAGCTATTTAATTATAAATATTATAAATGTTTTTATGAATTATATTTTATTTATTTGATTAATTTATTATTATTATTATTATTATTTTCATTATCTTAACTTTTTATTTTTATTTTTCATCTTTCCTTCATCCCCAAATTATCGGCACTGCTACATGGGAGAGTCTTCTTCCCCGGTTCCCTCTCTAGGTCCGCAGCTCCTGCTCAGTCTTCCACCAACACCAGCGCCACCTCATCCTCCAACAATGGCACAAATCATCAGCAAATCTTGGGTGTTGAACTTCTACAGACTCAGCAACATGACCTCAGATCCAGAAGGTGGCGCAACTTCAACTGTAAGACAGACGTGCACCTCCAACGGCATCTCAATTTCAACTGGAAGATAGGTGCGCACCTCCAGCAGCAGCTCGGTTTCAACACGAGCCTCCTCGGTACTGGTATCTCTCCTCATCTGGGAATCAGGTCACATGAATATAACCTATGGTGGCTTCCTTCATCCACATATCCTCACCTATACTACGCTTTGGAGGTGATATTATTTTCCATACAAGGATGCAACAGATGCTCATCCATGGTCCGACGACCTTCTTCACTCTAGTGGCTAGTGAGATAGATCCGTCTCAATGAAGTTCACCAAATGATGAAAAATCCCTCAAACTAGCGGATCTCACCTGGGAGACCCCTAATTTTCCCACCGATGGAAGTAGGTTTCTGTTCAGCAGCCAATGACGCATATCTGTCTCAATGAAGTTCATCCAATGATGACCCATCCCTCAAACTAGAGGATCTCACCTGCGGGACCCCTGATTTTCACTCCGATGGCACTAGGTTTCTGTTCAACGGACTAGTGATGGGTTTCGTGAAGTGAAGTTGTGACGTCAAACACCTCAGTGGTGGTGTAACACCCCAAGATTTCATAGTGTGTTATTTCTTCAAAATAATTCAATAACTGACACTACACACAACACCGAGTTCAAGCACACCATGACTTACCAACCAAGCCGTTCAAAAGAGGTTATGAATAGTATTAACAAAATTTTAAACTTTATATAATCCTTATAATTTTAGAATACATATTATCAGTTTGTTAGACATAATTTAAGAACAAATTCATTTTTAGTATTGCACTTTTACCAACTTTTAATAGTGAACTCCTTTTAAATACAATAGTTTAAACGTTTTGACTAAATGGGGACATCAAAAATTTAAAATGTAACACCCCAAACTTCTACGGTACGCTTCTCTTTGAATAATGTGATAGCGTGTGTTGTACGCAACACTGAGTTCTAACACACCATAACCAATCAAACTAGCCATTTTGAATAGTAATACCTACTTTTTGAAATTATATATATATATTATATTTCAAAATGGACTTCATTTTTGGATTCAGAATATCGAATTTAGCCAAAGGTGAAATTTTGGTACTTTTCGGATAACTTTAATATTTTGATTAATAGTGAAAATTACTAAATTTTAATTAAAAACAACTTTTTTAATCAAAATAATTAATAGTGATAAATTATGAATTTGAGTTGTTTTAAAGTATATTTAGAATATATTTTTACCATTTAATAAAATGTTGGTCATTGTACATAATTTTATAATTATACCGGACATAAACAACTGTCAATCTTTTGATAGTTATTATCTCTTAAAAACACGCTTTTTGTTTTAACAACGGGAATTAATTTTAAATTAATTTCTGCCACTTCTGTGTTTTGAATTTGGAAAAATGGATTCCATATTTGGAATCAGGATGTTCATATTGTGAGAATAGGTAATTTTTATTTTTAGACACTTTGAATAATTACTGCGGTAAATATTTTATTTAACATGGTTAAAAGGTAAATCCGGTAAATAAGGGTTAACAAATTATATTATAATAACACAAAATTACACTAAAACGTGTCCTAACGTTATTGGTTGATACATGTCCGACCATGGGCATCTTTGGGTAGATTTTGGGACCCTATGGAGCCACTTGTAGGTGATAGGGACACTTTATTTTAATTAAGTTAAAATGAATACAAAAATGACACAAGCATATATTTTTGAGAAAAACAATTTTTACTTAGGGTTATATATGTTGGATTTTCGACTATAAATATTCATTAGAAAGATAAAAAGATTTCCTACATAATTAAATTTTAGTTATAATTTTTATACATTAAATAATTTAATTTATATATGACACAATGATGATGAAGTAATTACCTAATTAATGAAAAATTAGAATAATTGATATTATAAATACCCAAATAAATATAATTTGAGACTTTTAATAAATTAAACTAATTTTCTAGGATACTATGACGTAATAGGATTGATTTAATTGACATTGTTAGATGTAATCATTCTGTTATGAGTTTCACAAAAATCAACTATTGAATATTATCAAAATTGACAGAAAAGAGTTTTTAAAACAATTATTATATTATTAATTGATATTAAATTCCTAAAAATCTAAGGTTCGGCCAAGAGACTTATATCATGATAGGTGTATCATTAATGGACCACTTTGGGGTATTTTGGATGTATATAGTATGTTTATTAACTATATAATATAAAAATACAAAGTGGCATGGTAAATGTCAAACTAATTAACTAAGAGTTAAAACTAAAAGATAAGGTTAATAGAGTAACCCAAACCTGTCTAAATTATATTGGTTGTATGGTTTTCGACCTATCCCCACCTTAAACTTTAAATAATCTGCTTTTGGGCCAATAGAAACATAATTTGAATTTATTATAAATTATTATTTCTAGCTTTTCCAAAGGTGCCCCTCACCCCTCTTATAAAAGGGAACTCCCCCTTATCATTACTTCACACCTTCAAAGCCTTTTGGTTCGGATAGACTCTGCCCAAATACTCTCCCAACTTCCCTCACTAAAACCTAGAGTCCTTAGTTTGAACAGAAATACAACCTATGGATCCCTTTTGATCAAATGAAAAGGAAGAACCCGAAGAAGAGGTAATGATTTCACCACCATTTTCCAAGTTTCTTTCTTCTTCCACTTCTTATTCTTTTGTTATTACCATTCTAAAATAATAACTCCAGTATCATACATATACTGTGATGTTATTATAAATATGGTACAACCATATTCAGTATTCTATCCAACCTTTGAATAACATGTCACCATACGTGTGTACGTATGGCTTACCGTCTCCACGTTGTGGTGTAATTGTTATTCAATATATTATTATTTGGATGGGTATAATAATGATGTATAACTCATGTAAATAATAAATATAACATGATAATGATTCTGTATATATGATATACTATCCAATTATATATTATTTTAATATCAAAATAATGATATTGTCTCTCGTGCGTACGTACGGAGTACCGTCTCCACGAATGCGATGAGATTCATTCTCTATCATATCCATTCAAGTATAATTATAATTTGATGATTTAAAAATAATGTTTAAGGACTTAATACCATTTTGGATATGAATAAGATACAACCTATCCATGACAACAACATATTACGTAACAAAACATATAAAAGAAAACGAGTAAGTTAACACCCGAAACAACGATAATTCTAAGATATTATTAACAAAGGAATGTTAAAAGATCATATATGATATCATATGAATGTATATGATTATTGTATAATTTAATAAAAATTATTTCACCATTATACAGGAGGTTAACCTACCCCCATCCAAGGAAAAGTACAAGGTAAGGGTTTATTTCACAATCTCTTCATTATCCGAGGTTGTTTATACACAATTATCTACTGGGATCTCTTTATCATCCACATCCATGTTTTTTCGAAATGTATTTCAATACATTTTTCTATTTAAAATGAATGTGGGTTAAATTAATTTATACCCTTATGTGTTTTTAAAGTAATCTTTCCGTCGTTTTCCAAACAAGGCACTTTTTTACCTTTCGAAAAATTTAAGGTAATAATGTTTTTTAACTTATACGGCCGGTGCGGCTATTTACCACCGTTATAAAATCGTCAAAGCTTCCCTTACAATATTATAAGAATATTTTCAAAGTAAATGTTTTATTTTATAATTATGTGAGTTTTAAATGATTTCAAAATGAATATTTTAAGAATTTTTAAAAGGTACCCTTTATCAAGATCATAATTTTAAATGTTTTAAATATTTATCTTTATAAATATTTTTAATTAATGTCCATGTTTTCAAAATGATTTTAAGGATTTATTTATATGTACATGAAGATTTTGAAATGATATTTCTTTTCAGAAGTTTCAAAGTGGTATGGGACACTTTGATTCAACAAAATCTCTTTTAAATTACTTCCTTTATAAATGTGTGACTTTTCAATGATTTCTGGAAAAGAGACATTTCTCTCAAATAGTTTTGATTTCATCTATGTCAACATCCCTTGATGGATTTTAATCTTATTTGAAGTTGATTTATTAAGATAAAAAACTTCTATATTGTATTTATGATTTTGTGATATGATTGACTGTGGATGTGTTATTTTTATACAATTCATGGTTTATGGTGAAAGTATTGACATTTTGTATGCTTGTTTTAATACGAATTTTTATGTTATGTTTAAACCTTTTCATATGGGAATGCATTGGACTTAATATGTGACGGGTGGAGCCCGCTATAGCTCCTCAATGCATTGGTAGGTCTCATGAGACAAAATAGTGTCTTGGCATAAGGCCTTGATAAAATATTATTTGTAGTCTTGGCACGAGGCCTTGGCTATGTGGTTATAATAGTCTGGCATTATGCATTCCATCATTATGAAAGTGGTTGTTGATATTGCATGTGATTATTCGATTAGTAGAATATCCATGTGAATAAGTAAATGGCATTATTTCATTTTACTTTTTCCATACTTTGTTCAAGTTCAATTTTAAAAGGATTTTGTTTTAGTTATACATTACCTTAAATGTTTATTCTTATTTATGAATGTTTCCGCTATATTGTTATCCTTACTGGGCATTTGAGCTCACCCCTTTTCTATGTTTTATTTTTCCCAGGATGTAAGGAACTAAGTTATGAATGACCTGCATGGATTTTATGAGGGGATAATAGTGTGGACTATGGAGACATTATGTTGTTGTAGTTTTAATTTTTATGTTGTAATGTAAGACTTATGAATATATCTAGTGTTTCCAAGGCTATTAAACCAATCGGTCTTTTGAGATTTGATCCTTCTTGTTATCATGCCAATGTTATGTAATAATGCACCGACTCTAGGTAACTGGGGCTGGGGCGTTACAGTTGGTATTAGAGGGAGGTTAGAAATAACATTGGAAACTAGATTTAGATAAACTCTGATTAGAGCACATATCCCTAAGATAGACTTTGAGGATCAGTATAGAAGAAATTCCTAGAATTTTTATATTGTAGAGATTTTTTGAGTTTTCCGAGAAATACATCCCTATTTGGATACGAGCAGGTAGAGGCGGCTCTGGCACAGATGTACCTAGGGGTAAAACCCGAAAACACCGCTTTGAGCTAGACTCGAACGGGAACTGGTGCACGACAACAGGCCTTGCTGCACTATTGGTTACGACACTCCTAGGGGATATGTTTAGTATAATTCTCATTTTCTTTACAAACTATTATTAAGGGCTTATGAGTATATACTTACTCAAAGAAAACATTTTTATGATTATGGATTATATCCATAAACTATTCAATTTGATTTAGGTATTTTACATGTTTGGTAATTATTCATTGCAATTCATAAACTGAACTAGTTTATGTTATTTTATAGAAATGGCGCCCAGTAGAAGGAATGTGAACTCCCATATACGTATGATCCAAAGAGTAAGAAGGATCATATCTTTCATGGTCCTATGCCAGAATTTAGAAGGGAAATAGTTTCCCACGTATTATCATCATATGAAGAAATAGTATCATGTGTTAATAAGATGAGTAAAGAATTCTCGGAGTCCTATGGATTTGAAGGGAAGAAAGAGAAGAAAAGGATGTAAGAGAGAAAGATGGATAAAGGGAAGAGGGAAAAGAATAATTTTTCCATATGTGATAACTATGGGAAGAAACACCCTGGAACTTTCCTGAAAGGAATGGGAGTTTGTTATACGTGTGGAGGAAAAGGGCACAAAGTACGTGACTACAAGGGTGGGAAAATGGTTTCAAATATACAATGATTCATTTGTATCGAGTTTGGACACTACGCAAACCCTTGTCTCAGTCATCAGACTATGCCGCAAATGATGCTATTAGATAATAATAATGTTATGATACTACCACAGATGAAGAGGAATGATTAGAGTTCTTATGTTGATTACGTCATTTGAGTGTTGTATCAGCAATGTACTTGTTATAATAATTATGGAGTATATAAGGATTGTACTGCAGTACTATTTCATTAAGGACTTGAGATTGTGTGAAACAAAGAAAAGTGACTCAATAGAGGGTTAAATTTTTGGAAAATATGTGGTTGAGAGAAAGATAAACCATTATATGGTTCTGATACCGAGGTAGTGATTTTAGAATAATACATGATTTATTTGGATAAATTATATTTGATATTCATGACTATCTTGAAACTGATTAATGATTTGTATATTCCGTCATTGTTGGGGTTTACAACATTTTTGGATTGATCGAATATATCTATTATTCTATAAGGAATAAGGGATCATGAATGTAATCAATAAGGTTTTATGATAATTCAGGATGTTGCAGTGTTTTAAAAGAATACATTATGAAGGTGATCACATGTTATTACGTGGAAAAAAAGGATCTTCATTGTGTTTACCTTACTTATAAATTTTGGACTAAAGTATTTTGGATAGTTCTAGTTTGGATTATTTCGGATTGCCAAAAAAGGACAACCTGGAGGTCGGGCAGTAACCCATCGCGTCTGGCAAGGCCGCGAGACTTGAACCCACAACCGAAGGGTGACAAGGGTGTATCACCTACCACTGACCCACATGATGTCCGAGATTAAATAATGTAGTTTTTTTAAAAGATCTGTTTGATGAATTATAAATTCGTTATTTTTGGAACCCCATACGAATAGGATAAATAGAATATATTTTTTACGTTCTATTATCTTTTAGAGTGAAAGATGAGTTTGTGGTAGAAATTAGTTAAAGGATGGAACTATACTTGTCAAGAATATATTTTTCTTCTTCTCTTATTCTATGAAGAAATTAATTCTTATACTTTATTTAAGGAATCCTAAAAACAAAAAATGTTTTATCCTAATACCCTATGTTTTATTGAACCGATGGTATTTCAAATCATCATTGATTGATTAATTTAAGGACCTCAATTTTACACTTGTTTTTGATTGATGACCTCAATCACTACCTATAAATATTTATGTTTTTCCTCCAATTATATGTTTCTAATTTCCACCAATGTTCTCGTAATCGAGATCATAATTTGGTGGTGACCCTTTCATTTCTCTTTTCCTCATATTAAGACTAAATTTTAGTAACCTAATTTCCGATGTGGGTTTTCCCACAAAGATATTTTCTATTTTCAACCTTTTATTTTTTGAATAACAATTTCAAATTGTGAGGACACAATTTATTAAAAGGGGGGAGAATGTACCACCCCAAGATTTCATAGTGTGTTATTTCTTCAAAATAATTCAATAACTGGCACTACACGCAACACTAAGTTCAAACACACCATGACTTACCAAATAAGCCATTCAAAATAGGTTATGAATAGTATAAACTAACATTTAATCTTTATATAATCCTTATAATTTTAGAATCCATATTATTAGTTTCTTAGACATAATGTAAGAACAAATTCATTTTCAGTGTTGCACTTTTACCAACTTTTAATAGTGAAACTTTTTTAATACAATATTTTAAACTTTTTGAGTAAATGGGGACATAAAAAATTTAAAATGTAACACCCCAATCTTCTATGGTACACTTATCTTTGAATAATGTGATAGCGTGTGTTGTACGCAACACCGAGTTCTAACACACCATAACCAATCAAACTAGCCGTTATGAATAGTAATACATACTTTTTGAAATTATATATATTTTATATTTCAAAATGGACTTCAATTTTGGATTCAGAATATCGAATTTATCCTAAGGTGACATTTTGGTACTTTTCGGATAACTTTAATATTTTGATGAATAGTGAAAATTACTAAATTTTAATTAAAAACAACTTTTTTAATCAAAATAATTAATAGTGATAAATTATGAATTTGAGTGGTTTTAAAGTACATTTAGAATATATTTTTACCATTTAATATAATGTTGATCATTAGACATAATTTTACAATTAAACTGAACATAAACAAGTGTCAATCTTTTGATAGTTATTATCTCTTAAAAACACGTTTTTTGTTTTAACAACGGAAATTAATTTTAAATTAATTTCTTCCACTTCTATGTTTTGAATTTGGAAAAATGGATTCCAAATTTGGAATCAGGATGTTAATAATGTGAGAATAGATAACTTTTATTTTTAGACACTTTGAATAATTATTGCAGTAAATATTTTATTTACCATGGTTAAAGGGTAAATCCGGTAAATAAGGGTTAAAAAATAATATTATAATAATAAAGAATTACCCTAAAACGTCTCCTAACCTTATTGGTTGATACATGTCCGACCATGGTCATCTTTGGGTCAATTTTGGGACCACATGGAGCCGCTTGTAGGTGACAGGGACACTTTATTTTATTAAGTTAAAATGAATACAAAAATGACACAAGAATATATCTTTTAGAAAAACAATTTTTACATATGGTTATATATGTTGGATTTTCGACTATAAATATTCATTAGAAAGAAAAAATATTTAATACATAATGACATTTTATTTTTAATTTTTAGACATTAAATAATCTAAATTATATATGACACAATGTTGATGAAGAAATTACCTAATTAATGAAAAATTAGAATAATTGATAATATAAATACCCAAATAAATATAATTTTAGACTTATAATTAATTAAAATAATTTTCTAGGATAATATGACGTATTAGAATTTATTTAATTGACTTATTTAGAATTAATCATTCTGTTATGAGTTTCACAAAAATCAACTATTGAATAGTGTCAAAATTGACATAAAAGAGTTTTTAAAACAAATATTAAATTATTAATTGATATTAAATTCCTTAAAATCTAAGGATCAGACAAGAGACTTATATAATGATAGGTGTATCATTAATGGACCACTTGGGGGTATTTTGGTTGTATATAGTATGTTTATTAACAATATAATATAAAAATAAAAACTGGCATGGTAAATGTCAAACTAATTAACTTAGAGTTAAAACTAAAAGATAAGGTTAATATAGTAACGCAAACCCATCTAAATTCTATTGGTTGAATTTTTTTCGACCTATCCCCACCTTAAAATTTAATGAATCAACTTTGGAGCCATTAGAAACCTAATATGTATTTATTATAAATTAATATTTCTAATTTTTCCAAAGGTGCCCCTCACCCCTCTTATAAAAGGGCACTCACACTTCTCATTACTTCACACCTTCAAAGCCTTTTGGTTAATCAAAAATCTGCCCAAATACTCTCCCAACTTCCCTAACTACAACCTTGAGTCCTTATTTTGATCATAAATCCAACCTATGGAGCCCTTTTTATGAAATCAAAAGGAAGAACCCGAAGAAGGGGTAATGATTTCACCACCCTTTTCCAAGTTCCTTTCTTCTTCCACTTCTTTTTCCTTTTTTATTACCATTCTAAAATAATAACTCATGTATCATACATATAATGTGATGTTATTATAAATATGGTACAACCATATTCAGTATTCTATCCACCCTTTGAATAACATGTCACCAAACGTGTGTACGTACGGCTTACCGTCTCCACGTCGTGGTGTAATTGTTATTCAATATATTATTATTTGGATGGGTATAATAATGATGTATAAATCATGTAAATAATAAATATAACATGATAATGATTCTTTATATATGATATACTATCCAATTATATATTATTTTAATATCAAAAGAATGATATTATCGCTCGTGCGTACGTACGGACTACAATCTCCACGAACGCGATGAGATTCATTCTCTATCGTATCTATTCAAGTAAAATTATCATTAGATGATTTAAAAATAATGTTTAAGGACTTGATATCATTTTGGATATGAATAAGATACAACCTATCCATGAAAACCACAGCTTACATAACAAAACATTTAAAAGAAAACGAGTAAGTTAACACCCGAAACAAAGATAATTCTAAGATATTATTAACAAAGCAATGTTAAAAGATCATATATGATATCATATGAATGTATATGATTCTTGTATAATTTAATAAAAATTATTTCACCATTATACAGGAGGTTAACCTACCCCCAACCATGGAAAAGTACAAGGTAAGGGTTTATTTCACAATCTCTTCATTATCCGAGGTTGTTTATACACAATTATCTACTGGGATCTCTTTATCATCCACATCCATGTTTCTTCGAAATGTATTTCAAAACATTTTTACTATTTACAACGAATATTGGTTAAAGTTATTTATACCCTTATGTGTTTTTAAAGGAATCTTTCCATCTTTTTTTAAACAAGGAACTTTTTTACCTTTCGACAAATTTAAGGTAAGAATGTTTTTTTAACTTATACGGCGGGTGCGGCTATTTACCGCCGTTATAAAATCGGCAAAGCATACCTTACAAGATTATAAGAATATTTTCAAAGTAAATGTTTTATTTTATAATTATGTGACTTTTAAATGATTTTAAAATGAATATTTTAATAATTCTTGAAAGGTACTCTTTATCAAGATCATAATTTTAAATGTTTTAAAGATTTATCTTTATAAATATTTTTAATTAATGTCCATGTTTTCAAAATGATTTTAAGGATTTATTTATATGGACATGAAGGTTTTGAAGTGATATTTCTTTTCAAAAGATTCAAAGTGGTATGTGACACTTTGATTCAAAAAAATCTCTTTTAAATTAGTTCCTTTATAAATGTGTGACTTTTCAATGATTTCGAGAAAAGAGATATTTATCTCAAATAGTTTTGATTTCATCTATGTCAACATCCTTTGATGGATTTTAAGCTTATTTGAAGTTGATTTATTATGATACAAAACATCTATATTGTATTGAAGATTTTGTGATATGATTGACTGTGGATGTGTTATTTTTATACCATTCATTGTTTATGGTGAATGTATTGACATTTCGTATGATAGTTTTAATACAAATGTTTATGTTATGTTTAAACCTTTTCATATGGGAATACATTGGACTTTATATGTGACAGGTGCAGCCTGTTATAGCTCATCGATGCATCGGTAGGTCTCATGAGACAAACTAGTGTCTTGGCACAAGGCCTTGACAAAATCTTATTTGTAGTCTTGGCACGAGGCCTTGGCAATGTGGTTATGATAGTCTGGCATTATGCATTCCATCATTGTGAAAGTTGTTATTTATATTGCATGTTATTATTCGATTATTAGAATATCCATGTGAATAAGTAAATGGCATTATTTCATTTTACTTTTTCCATACTATGTTGAAGTTCAAGTTTAAAAGTCTTTTGTTTTAGTTATAAATTTCCTTAAATGTTTACTCTTATTTATGAATGTTTCCGCTATATTGTTATGCTTACAGGGCATTTGAGCTCACCCCTTTTCTATGTTTTATTTTTCCCAGGATGTGAAAAAGTAAGTTATGAATGACCTGCATGGATTTTATGAGGGGATAATAGTGTGGACTATGGAGACATTATGTTGTTGTAGTTTTCATTTTTATGATGTAATATAAGACTTATGAATATATCTAGTGTTTCCAAGGCTACTAAACCAATCGGTCTTTCGAGATTTGATCCTTCTTGTGATCATGCCAATGTTATGTAATAATGCACTGACTCTAGGTAACTGGGGTCGGGGCATTACAGGTGGAGCACAACTCCAGTGGTGCTGATCCTTTCATGTGGCAGTGGATGAGGCGAGGCAGTTTCAAAAAAAAACTCCCTTGGCTACATTTCCCCTATAGCACTTCTCCAGATATGAATCAGTATAACAAAACAACCCAGCATGGCTTAAACCGTCCTCACCGGCAACAACTTTATCTTAAATATCACCTGGTTTGGGTGCTTGATGAAGTAAACAGGGACGACGAAAGGGGTTGAAACGATAAAGCAATGAACCATAGATGGGGAGCAACAAGATGTAGTGGAATAATTGATATAGTGCGACCATACTGGGAGGAAACGGTGGCACCGCAATGTGGTAATAAAATGGTGAGACCGTAAAACAAACATTAGTTGTGTCACTTTTGGTGGAACTGTGATAGGATACAGTTGTTGTGGCACCGAAACACTAAAAAACAAATATAAAAACAAAATAAATTGAAACTTAAATAAAACTAATTAAAATAATTAAAAACAACTAAAAATTAATTAAGGAAAATAAATATAAAGATACTCCTAAATTTAAATAAACTTATAAAACCAATTATACATAAGTTAAATTAATATTTTCTTTAAAATATAAAACATAAATTGTTACCAAATTAAACAAAAATTAAAGAATGAAACTAAGCTATTAAAAGTTAATATAAAATTTAAATAATTATAAAAAAAATTTAGTTATCAATAAAATTAACTGTATCATATTAAATAAATTTTAGGTAGACAAATAATTGTTATATTATTAAACCATTTTGTTAATTAATGAAATTTTAAATAGAAGACTCAATAAAGGATGTAAGTCTATAATCTTTTACTTTAATTAATGAATTATTAAAAGACGTCTAATAATTAGGTTATATTATTTAATTTTTAATACATACAATGATAAATTAAAGCATCATTATCATAGTGAAAAAGCAGAATTAATTAATTAGCTAATTAATGTTAAATTATTAACTATGCATAACAAAAAAGAACAATCTAAATAAAACGTTATTAGTCTATAAAAATAAAGTAAGAAATAAAATAATTATTTTATGGCTTATAATACACAATTAATTATTATAATTGTTTAATTATTGATGTTAATAATAAAAATACTAAAGATCCATTATTTATTGAAAACTGTTAAAATAATTAGTTAAATTGATAAAAATTAATTAAAAAGTTGTGGAAAAACATGTGTTTTTAAGGCCACAACAAATTCCCCACACTTAATCATTTTTTTCCTCAAACAATTCCATGTTATATTATCATTGAAAATAGAAAAATGTTTTTAATTGAATTAATCAAAATATTTCATGTCCAGCAAATTGAAATAAGGGACATAAACATGTCATTAGTATTAGAAAATAAATTTCTCAAATGAATCTTAATTATAACAAATACTCAAAGGATGTCAAGAGTGAAATGAATCATTAAGAAATGAAAGTGTTATGCCTCATATGTGGTACTGCTTAGTGATTAAATTCAATCTAGGCTCAAGTCCAGAGTCCAAGAGTGACAAAAGGTAAAATTTATGTGGAATTATGAACTTAAGAGTAGGAACATTAAAATTTGACCTTTTCACGTAGGCTCTAAAAATAAATAATTTTTTTTGAATCACCTCAATGATATAACCTAAATGATTCCCATATAAACCTACAGACCTCTTCTTCATTTGGATTTCATCATTCCCCTCAGAATAATGAACTCATTTTTGACAGTAGACACATTATTTTATTTTTTCCGTGCCATTTATCATGTGCTAAGAACTGTGCAATGCACATATTCAGATTTTACAGAGGGATTATAGTAAACAGAAATGCACCCAGCATCTAGGGTCTCATGGACTCACTGTGGCATCCTAGATGCCCAAATAACTCCAGTTTCAACATATTTATACCAAAAATCATTTACATTGTATCATTAAGGTAATTACATAAAATAAATCAATGATGAATGAGGCCCCTAGAATAAAAATCAAATTTCCAATTCCAATGGTTATGATCATAATTCCATTAAAAGGATACGCATATCACTTTCAAAGATAGTTCCTAATATGAATTTCCCTCAAATGACTAAGTATATATCACTAAGAAATCATCCATTATCATTAATTTCAGATAAAAAACAAATCTCAACTACCAGCAATGTACATGTCCAAAGGTAAAACCCAATTGAGAACAGAGTAAAGCCTAAAATTGTGCGCATCTCCAACGGAGGCTCAGTTTCAACAGGAAGATAGGTGCGCGCCTCCAGCGGAAGCTCAGTTTCAACACGAGCCTCCTCGGTACTGGCATCTCTCCTCATTTGGGAACCAGGTCACATGAACAGAACATGTGGTGGCTTCCTTCATCCGCAGATCTTCAGCTATACTACGCATGTGAGGGGGTATTATTTTCCATACAAGGATGCAACAGATTCTCATCCATGGTTAGATGGCCTTCTTTGATCCAGCGGATAGTGACACAGATCTGTCTCATAGATGTACATCCAATGATGAACAATCCCTCAAACTAGCGGATCTCACCTGGGAGACCCCGGATTTTCCCACCGATGGCAGTAGGTTTCTGTCCAGCGGCCAATGACGCATATCCGTCTCAATAAAGTTCATCCAATGATGAATCACCCCTCAAACTAGAGGATCTCAGCTGGGAGACCCCTGATTTTCTCTCTGATGGTGCTAGGTTTCTGTTAAATGGACCAGTGATTGGTTTCGTGAAGTGAAGTTGTGACGTCAAACACCTCAGTGGTGGAGCACAACTCCAGTGGTGCTGATCCTCTCAGGAGGCAGCGGATGAGGCGAGGCAGTGCCAAAAAAACTCTCTTGGATACCTTTCCCCAGTAGCACGTCTCCATACATGAATCAGCATGATGAAACAACTCAGCATGGCTTAAATGGTCCTCACCGGAAACAACTTCATCTTAAATCTCGCCTGGTTTTGGTGCGTGAGTAATTAAACATGGATGACGGAAGGGGTTGAAATGATGGAGAAATGAACCATAGATGGGTAGCCACAAGAAGTAGTGGAATAAGTGATATGTTGCGACCATAATGGAAGGAAATGGTGGCACCGTAATGTGGTAATAAAACGGTGAGACTGTAAAACAAACATTAGTTGTGTCACTTGTGGTGGCACTGTGACATGATACGGTTGTTGTGGAACCACAACACTGTAAAACAAACAGAAAAAAAATAAATTGAAACATAAATAAAACTAAATAAAATAATTAAAAACAACTACAAATTATTTAAGGAAAATAAAAATAATGATACTCTTAAATTTAAATAAACTTATAAATCCAAATAAACATAAGCTAAATTAATATTTTCTTTAAAATATAAAACTAAAATTGTTACCAAATTAAACATAAATTAACGAATGAAAACAAGCTATTACAAGTTAATATAAAATTTAAAAAATTATAAAATTAAATTTAGTTATCAATACAACTAACTGTATCAGATTAAATAAATTTATGGTAGACAAATAATCATTATATTATTTAAACATTTAGTTAATTAATGAAATTTTAAATAAAAGACTCAATAAAGGAAGCATGTTTATAATATTTTATTTTAATTAATGAATTATTAAAAGAAATCTAATAATTAGGTTATATTATTTAATTTTTAATACATGTAATGTTAAATTAAAGCTTCATTATCTTAGTGAAAAAGCATAATTAATTAATTAGCTAATTAATGTTAAATTATTAACTATGCATAACAAAAACAACAATCTAAATAAAACATTATTAGTCTATAACATTAAAGTAAGAAATAAATTAATTATTTTATGGTTTATAATACACAATTAATTAAACAAATTGATTAATTATTGATGTTAATAATAAAAATACTAAAGATCCATTATTTATTGAAAACTGTTAAAATAATTAGTTAAATTGATAAAAATTAATTAAAAAGATGTGAAGAAACATGTGTTTTTAAGGCCACAACAAATTCCCCACACTTAATCATTTTTTCCTCAAAAAAATACATGTTTTATTATTATTGAAAATAGAAAAATGTTTTTAATTGAATTAATCAAAATGTTACATGTCCATAAAATTGAAATAAATGACATAAACATGTCATTACTATTAGAAAATAAATTTCTCAAGTGAATCTTACTTATAACAAATAATAAAATGTATCCAAGAGTGAAATGAATCATTAAGAAATGAAAGTGTTATACCTCATATGTGGTACTGCTTAGTGACTAAATTCAATCCAGGCTCAAGTCTAGAGTCCAAGAGTTACAAAAGGTAAAATTTAGGAGGAATTATGATCTTAAGAGTAGGAACATTATAATTTTACCTTTTTACGTAGGTTCCAAAAATAAATATTTTTTTTGTGAATCACCTCAATGATATAACCTAAATGATTCCTATATAAACCTACATACCCCTTCTTCATTTGGAGTTCATCATTCCCCTCACCTTAATGAAATCATTTTTGACCCTAGACACATTATTTTATTTTTTCCAATCCATTTGTCATGTGTTAAGCACTGTGCAATGCACTTATTCAAATTGTACCGATGGATTATATTAAACAGAAATGCACCCAGCATCTAGGGTCTCACGGACTCACTGTGTGATCCTAGATGCCCAAATAACTCCAGTTTCAAAATATTTATTCCAAAAAACATTTACATTGGCTCATTAAGGTAATTACTTAAAATAAATCAAAGATTAATGATGCCCCTAGAATCAAAATAAAACTTCCATTTCCAAGGGTTGTGATCATATTTCCATTAAAAGGATACCCATATAACTTTCAAAGATAGTTCCTAATCTGAATTTCCATCAAATGACTAAGTATATATCACTAAGAAATCATCCATTATCATTAATTTCAGATAAAAAACAAATCTCAACTACCAGCAAGGTACATGTCCAAAAGAAAATCCCAATTGAGAACAAATTAAATCCTAAAATTGTGCAAGAATTTTTAAAAAATTTACCAATTTTTACAAAAATATTGAAGTTATAGTGGGAATTGACGGGTTTCAATTAAGAAGACTTTAGAAAAGTTAATAATTGACCCCCTCCCCCACACATAAAATCCAAATTTGTCCCCAAAGATGACTTCTAAAGTAGAGAAGAACAATTGAACAATTAAATTTCAAAAGATATTTTGAATTTAGTAGAAAGATGAAAAGTATAAAGGTCACGTTAATGTTCTGAAATATTGTTCAATACAATGAATAAATTAACAGTAGCTTCATTTGAATGTACAAACATTATCATTTATGTCTAGTGACACAAAGTTTCCATTATAGTTCAAACTAAGCATGTAACTTGTGGGTGTTGAGAGAATTGGGTGTAAGAAAATTCAGAAAATATGATTCAATTAAACGTTCAATTACACATAAGGCATGCATTCCAAACAACCCATAGCAATGAAA
The DNA here is from genome assembly GCA_963277665.1 of Viscum album. Taxonomy (NCBI): domain Eukaryota; kingdom Viridiplantae; phylum Streptophyta; class Magnoliopsida; order Santalales; family Viscaceae; genus Viscum; species Viscum album. The sequence continues at coordinate 1,224,051,520 of OY728142.1, read as the reverse complement.
ATTCAACAAAAAACACAACAAACATAAAAAATGAACCCCACACTTAATTTCATGAAATGAATTATTTTAATAATAATGAAATTCAATTTTCATTTGTGAAGTACATGCAGATTTTTTATTTACACAGTGACATACAACAAAATTTCATTCCAATACGAGTATAATTTTAAACATATACCTAATTTTTATTTTGGTAGCTAGACAAGAAGAAAGATTTAATACAATCCAAATTATGCAAAAGAAATTTTAGTACAAATGTATCCAATTTTATTTAATACAAGAAAAATTTATCAGTGAGTAGAATTTTATTATCAAAAACAGGAGCTGAAATAAATACAAATTGTTTATGTACTTCCTGGACTTGGTTCTTTTCAAGAGATGATCATGGAAATTCCACTACTTTATTACACAGTAAAAACATCCTAAAAACACAGAGCATGAAAACCACATACAAATAACTAGCATAGAGTATACACACAGAAATCAGCACAACATGACTTTATTCAATGTAAAACAAGAACAGAAATAAAAGTAAACACAAAGGAAAGAACATGGGTTGCCTCTCATGTAGAACTAGATTTATAGTCCCCAGCCAGACTCACCTATCAACTATCTGTAATCACTAGGTGGATGTGGATTCCTTGATATGAACCACCACATGTGTTTGGACCAATTATTTTTAACATAACAATAAAAATTATGGGCTCCCAAGATAAACAAAAAAAACACTCATAGATTATAAAAATTCTCAAATAGTACCCATTAGCAGTTATAGACATGGTGCTCTCAACATCCATAATTATTTCAAATTTGACAATATTAACATTTTTAGGAAGTGGAAACAATGTATTAGGTGATTCAAAGGGTATGACAATGTCCACATAGATATGTTCTTCAACTTCAGCACTAACAGATTCACATTCAAGGGTGGAAATGGGTAAATTCTTATTAGGAGGTTCAAGAATAGATTAATTAGAATGATGGAAAAAATTATAAACATTGAAATAAATGTATGATTCCCCCTCTGAACTATTATTAGTAATACAAGAAGGATCAACATTCTTCACAGTTGAGGATGAAAGTGATAGAAAGGGAAGCAAATTTATTTTATCATAAATATATTCAGGTCTAGAAATGTTTTAAATCTCTTCCAAAAGATCCTTATCTGTTAACTCACATTAGACATATTCTACTTCTATCAATTCAATCATTCATCCATCATCTAGTGTGTTTTCAACCTCTCATTCATGTTCAAATTCAAAAAGCTCACTTTCTAAAACCATGTCATTTGAGTGTTGCAATTCAATTTCAGGATTATAATTATACAATTATGTTTTAATAAATTCAGTTTCCAGGATGTCCAAATTAAGAAAATTCTCCTATAGTTGGCCAAAACTGATTTCCATTTCATTGCACAATGATTCAGAAAACTGATTACGATGAGAATAGGGAAATGAAAACTCAGATGTTATTCTTTCTTCAAATATTATTCACTTTTTCTCATCGTCCAACAACATTTCAGAATTTATTGGTTTTACAGGTTCAAAATATGAAAGAGAAGTGTTCAATTCATGTTCATCAATTTCCAATTCATGGTTAACCAGCTTAAGGTTCTCTTCCAAAGTGTTACCAATATTTTTTTCATACTCATTATTCACAAATTCAGAATAGTTGGGTGAAGAGTTTTTAAAATTAAAATTTTCATTCTCAAAAATCTCTTCTACCTGAAAGAATTCTTTTTAAAAACTCCTAAAACATTGATTTTTCTCCAATGTAGGAATTATGAAGAGAGTTGGACATTCATTTTCAATCTGTTTCAATTCATCTTCAAAACATTATAACTCAAAAACATTAATATTTATTTTTGTGTCTTCATCAATGTGTTCATGATTCAGTGAGTTGGTTGTTTCAGGATTTAGTTCCACAGAATCAGATTTTTCAAAAAAAAAATTTGTTCCCCAATTTCATAGTCACTGTCTTCTTCAATCTGATTTTCAAATATTTTATAAATATTTCCCTTTTCATTTTCTTCAAATTCTTCTCGTTTTTATCCCTTTGTTGTAATTTCAAAAGCATGTTTTCTAAACATTTCATTATTTGATCTTGCTCTTGAGAATTTCTAAGTTGAATTTAATTGGTTTTAGTTAACCAAGTGTTAATTAATTCCACCCTAGAATCCAATTTAGAATCAATTAGTTAAATTTTAGCTAGGATGTCAAGACTAGAATCAATGTTCTCATTTTAGTCATTGTAATCAATCTATTGTGGTTGGTTATAGACACACTACCAGGAAATATGCCCATAATAGCCACAACACACACAATGTAATCCTAATTTATCAATTTTTAAACTAAAAAAAGGTGATATTAAAACCACAATGTTTCATAGTTTATGAATAACATTAATGAACAACAAAAACAGCAGGTTCAAGTTCATAGTATTTTAGCAGTTTTGTGTCTGTTTTTTGTGTGTGTTTTTTTAAACAATAACACTCAACGAGTGCCTTCCCTAGTAGCCACACCAAATTTTTAACAGACTAGAGGTCGTGACGTCCCTTAAAAATATATTTATTAACCTACACTAGAACAGTGGTGCATGGTTGATCCATAAGTAAAGAAGGTGAGTGAATCTTAAGATTTTATTCGAAGATAATATCCACTGTTGTCAATAGTGGAGGAAGTGAATATATTTTTACATTTTTTTCTAAAGATGAATTGGAAACAAGATGATGAAACAAGTATTCTTACATAGAAACTAAAATTTTCACTATGTATGATAAACTAGAGAAAAATTTTATACTAGTATTAAGCAACCAGACAAATAAGCGAGATCAACAAAGTTCTCAAGAATTTTAAACTACTAGTACGAATGAATGTTCTCTCCACAACTCAAAATAAAATCACACATCAAGAAAGACTAAATAATTTCCCTCACCAAGAAACTCAACAGGCAGAGGATTAAGTCTTGGAGTTCACCACACCAAAACTTAATTTAACTGTGAAACGTTTTTAAAAGATAAAATATGGAAAATGACTCGCTATAATTTTGCAAAGTTCAAGTTATTAACAATTTTAACAATGCATTCTAGATCAACCTCTCCAGTGGATGTAGAAGTTTAAAATTGAAAACATTGATGTGTGAATGATCAAAATATTAGAAACAGAATCAGTCTCACCAATTGATTCAAATTTCGTAAAAAGATAAGAAAATGAAAATTTAAAGATCATAACCAGAAGGTTTTAAAATTCCTAAGGCGAGAATGTTCAACCTATCATCATATTGATTAAATAATTGAAAATCAATCGAAAATAGAGTACAAAAATTATGGCCAGAGGGATGGCAAACTCCCCTTGCACTACTCTTCCTTCGGGCTCCTTAGACTCTAGCTCCTCTCGAGTACTGCTCCTGGGAATCCCCTCTCGAAATGGTGTGATCGTGGAATGAATGAGTCTCTGTGCATTGTTTCTTGAAACTCTGTTTTTATAACTTTTTTTATCTGCTTCTTGTCACCACATTTCTTCCACCGAATTCAAAATTCCCTCACTTGTGCACTGCACATGTGTGTTTGTTCGCGACAAGCATGTCATGCTATCGTTTCTCACATGACAAACTCCCGCTGAGTTAGTTAAGTGAATCTGGATGGAGACTCACATCCCGTTTGAAACTGCAATAAAAATAATAAATACAAAGAAATAAAATATTATATTATATTTATTTTAATGTTAAATTAAAAACTTATTTAATGTTAATTAGTCTTTACTTAAGTTTATAATTACTATTTACTAAAATAACTATTAATATTATAGTTAATAATTTATTATTAAATCATTAATGAAATGTAATTTATTACATTTTTAATTTATTATCATTAATTTATTTATTTAAATAATATATGTATTATTAATAATTAGTTAACATAATCAAATTCTTAAATTAGACTAATATCAATTAATTTAATAATTTAGTTATTATATTAATTTTGCAGTTATTAATTTATAATTAAAGTGTTAGCACATTTAATTAAGATAATAATTAATTATATTTATAAATTATTATTGATTATAATTTAATAAATTCTTATTAGTTATCTTATATTTTATTTTATAGCATATCTAATTATAAATATTATAAATGTTTTTATGAATTATATTATATTTATTTGATTAATTTATTATTATTATTATTATAATTATTAATATTTTCATTACCTTTTCTTTTTATTTTTATTTTTAATAATTCCTTCATCCCCAAATTATCAGCGCTTCTACATGGGAGAATCTTCTTCCTCGACTCCCTCTCTAGGTCCGTGGATCCTGCTCAGTCTTCCTCCAACACTGGTGTCACCTCATCCTACAACAGCTGCGCGAATCATCAGCAAAGCCCGAGTGTTGAACTCCTACAGCCTTAGCAACATGACCTCAGATCTAGCAGGTGGCACAACTTCAACTGGAAGATAGGTGGGTACCTTCAGAGGCAGCTCAGTTTCATCTTGAAGACATGCGCACACCTCCATCGACGACTTGGTCTGAACACGAGCCTCCTCGGTACTGACGTCTCTTCTTAGTTGGGAAACAGGTCACAGGAAGGGTCCAGGTGGTGTCTTCCTTCATCCACAAAGCCCCACCTATATTTCACATGGGAGGGGGTCTGATTTTCCACACACGGAAGCAATATACGCTCATCCATTTTCCAATGTCCTTCTTTGCTCTAGCGGCCAATGACACATATCCGTCTCAATGAAGTTCATCCAATGATGAACCATCCCTCAAACTTGAGGATCTCACCTAGGAGACCCCTGATTTTCTCTCCGATGGTGCTAGGTTTATGTTCGACGGAACAGTGATGGGTTTCGAGAGGTGAAGCTATGACGTCAAACAACTCAGTGGTGGTGCACAAATCCAGTGGTACTGATCCTCTCTGGTGGCGGCAGATGAGGCAAGGTAGTGCAAAAAAACTCCCTCAGCTACCCTGCTCTAGTAGTGCTTCTCCAGATATGTATCAACATTATGAAACAACACATCACGGCTTAAACGGCCCTCACATGTAGTGACTTCATCTTAAATCTCACCTGGTTTGGGTGAGGTGATAAATTAAACATGGATCAAGGAAGGGGTTGAAACGATAGAGCAATGAACAATAGATGGGGAGCCAAAAGAAGTTGTGGAATAAGTGATACGATGCGAGCGTAATGGAAGGAAATTGTGGCACCATAATGTGGTAATAAAATGGTGAGACCGTAAATCAAATGGTAGCTGTGTCACTGGTGGTGGCACCGTGACGGGATACGGTTGTTGTGGCACCGCAACACTACAAAACAAACAGGCAAACAAAATAAATTGGAACTTAAATAAAACTAAATAAAATAATTAATAACAAGAAAAATTTAATTAAGACAAATAAAAATAAAAATACTCATAAATTTAAATAAACTTATAAAACCAAACAAACTTAAGTTAAATTAATATTTGCATTAAAATATAAAACTAAACATGTTACAAAATTAAACTAAAATTAAAGAATTCAACTAAGCTATTAAAAGTTAATATAAAATTAAAACAATTATAAAACAACATTTAATTACTAATAGTAGTAACTGTATTAGATTAAATAAATTTAAGGTAGACAGATAATTATTATATTATTAATCCATTTTTTTAATCAATAACATTTTAAATAAAAGACTCAATAAAGAAAGTAAGTCTATAATCTTTTATTGTAATGAATGAATTATTAAAATATATCTATTAATTAGGTTATATTTTTTAATTTTTAATACATGGAATGTTAAAATAAAGCTTCGTTATCTTAGTGAAAAATCATAATTAATTAATTAGCTAATTAATGTTAAATTATTAACTATTCATAACAAAAACAACGATCTAAATAAAAAGTTATTAGTCTATAAAAATAAAGTACGAAATAAATTAATCATTTTATGCCTTATAATACACAGTTAATTATAACAATTGATTAATTATTAATGTTAATAATAAATATACAAAAGAGCCATTATTTATTGAAAAGTGTTAAAAAATTAAATTAAATTGTTAAAAATTAATTAAAAAGATGTGGCCAAACATGTGTTTTTAAGGCCACATCAATACTCAGTTCACAAGGACCATGAGATTAGAAGGATTATTTTTCAACCGGAATGGGATAACCAAATAATTGATATGGTTATACCTTCTTTGGAAAGATTTCATGGAAATTCCTTCTTCTCTAATGTTGATATGATGATACCCAGATGATAGTTCGATTAGGAAAAACCATATTTCCCCTTATACTTATTAATTAGGTAATTGATGTGGTGAAAGTGGTATTTATTCTTGATTGTGGCCCTTTAAATTTCATGTAATTAATGCTCAAAAAATAGATCTATTAGTCTTTTTGGAAAATATAACTATTTTGGCCCAATATAAGATGCTCGAGAAAACGAATCCTTTGGATTCTAAATTTTTCTTATCTATAGTTAATTAACTCCACATAGTGTAATGAAAGAGATATCTATTATGTCCCTCGCATAAGATTAATGGTAAAATCCATATATTGTTCTAGAGTTAACCATGAAATTTACTATAAAAACACATCAGAGAACTCCTCCATATGAGGAAACATATTCTCAGAACCTTTCTTATCAACTTAAGTACAATAAAAATTACGTGGTATGTGAGGTTACCTAACTCCTAATGTGAAGGTCCATATCGTCCTAAATAGGGACCCCATTCTACTTATAAAACCTGATTACTCCCATAGAGTTCCATAAATGTAAACAATCATCGATATCAATTGATATTAAATTTTATGTACACTATCCAAAACATTAATAAGATCACATAAAAGTGGTCTATATCTTGAACAATAAAATCCCACTCTAAATCATCCCCTGATAGGGTAATAACATAGGAAATACATCTAAATACCCATTTCATCATCACTCCAAGAGACAAAACTAAATTCGTGGAATATATCATAAGTTTTTATAGAAGTTTCAATAAATCTAGAAGGTGAGATGAGTTGAAATAATTAGAAGAATCCTTTTTTAAATAAATAAAAAACTATGGATGTTGCAATATAAACAATACTTGAGACTATTTTAGGACTTGCATATAATTCCAAAAGATGTCTGATCTATTGTATGAATGTTCCTCAACTCCCCCAATACAAGAGGTTCATTACAGATCTAGGTATTTACTTTTAAATAACTCCATCAATAGGAATATCATGCATTTCCACCACACTCACCAGATCATGGACTTATAGTACTTATATTACTAGACTATTCCAATGATTCCCTATGCACCATGGATAATGTATGTATGAGAATGAGGGTCAATATTACATATTTTTTGAAGATAACTATTAATACACAACGATGGAAGATTTAAGTAGAACGAGAAATGTAGACCATAATTTACATGAACTCACACAATGATGGATCACAACTAATCAACCACCCTAAGTTATTGAAAAAGATTTTTAGAATGTGTATCCAATGCTTCTACTACTCATTTGTTTTCTTTCTCATCATGCTTCCACTTCATTTCATATATTTCATTATTTCCTTCTCTCATAGCTAGAAGCATTCCATAAAATCTATATTTACTTACAAGGTTGATCTCCACTATCATAGCTCGATCAACTACATCGACATACATGTTCAACTTAAATCAGGAAATTTGAGTTCAAATATTCTTCAGAAACCCCATTTGAAACCATTGATCCTTCAACTTTTCATTATAGACAACCTTATTGGAGAAATAAACAAAATATTTAAAACAACTTAAATACTAACACATGTAAATTCCATGAATATTTTAAATCAATTTTCAAGAAATTTAAAATGTATTTGAATGAAAATTCCCATGTAATTGAAAGTTTCATTAAAAAGTGGGTATTTATAATTGTGGAATTATATTTGGTATACATGAAATATGATTTTATAGTTTATTGAAAATGTTTTTAATTTCATTGGTTCATATTTTAGAAGTGTAACGATTTATTCAAAGTGTTGATCACAATTTTGATGTGTTCATACAAAACATTAGGGTAATGGATCACCCTCATCTACGATAACCTTAAGCCACATGGATAGCATAAAAGAGATTTCTACCAACCAAGATGACCACATCGAGAGACTTCCCAAGGATTAGGGCCACACGGGGCATTAAGCCATGAAGTAGTGGCTTATGGGGGCATAAGCTAAGAAAGAACAGAGAACTGACACATAGGGTGAAATAGTATGATTGTGGGAGGAGATAATCACTTGGAAGGGGTGGTCCGTGGTGGTGGGTGGGGGTTCTCTAGCCCCTGAATGAATTCATTATGGGGATTATGTGGTTATTTTTTTTCTTAAACACTTATCATATTGAGATGCATTTTGATGTGGGATGCAAAAAAATTTGGGTTTAATAAATACCACCGTATCTTCGTATATATTATCACATCCCTACAACACATCGACTCTGACATTCACTGCTTTCACAATAATAAATTTACCAGTTGACATCACCATCTACCACCACTCATCTCCAGATAATGCTATGGGAGACCACTAAGAGAATTAGGGTCGGCTCCATCACAATTACCTCAATACTCCGCCACCATTCATCATCTAGGAAGTCAAGGACGACCGAAATAATGTGGTTTCAGGATTTATCCATCCAATGTGAAAGCAATATGAAGAATAAACTCAAATTTGATACATGGATACCACTAAACCATTCTACATCTCCAATTCTATGTGTAATATCCATACACAACCCAAGAAACACCATGCATGACCCAAGAAGGCACTACCCTTATGGAACCGGTACAAAATTCATTTAAAAGATCATGAACAATGGGAAATCATTAGATAATTTTCAAATAGATAATATGTGATTTTAAACACCGATTACTCAGGTAGAATGAATGTGATATCATGAGTGGTCCTTCCCTACTAATAAAAGGAGGCCTCAATTATGCTGAAAAGGAGAGTTTGACCCACAAGTATCCACTAGAGAAGGCTCAACCTTGTTGTTTTATTCATTCATTGTTTTTTTGTATTATAGTTTTATTTATCTTATATAATGGTTTTATTCTAATTTATTAAATAAACTAAATCAAGCATTTTTTTCAATTGTGTCTCCAGTAACCTTTTTTTCTTCTATTCTTTTATTTTCTAATTATTTTAAAATTCATATATATATATATATTATTTTATTTTCATATTTTTCATATGTGAGTCTCATATCTTATTTATTATTATTTTTTCACTCTATAATCCCATCCCTTATTCTTCTTATTTTTTTTATTCTTATTCTTCATTTAATATTTTATTATTTTATTTTTTATTTTATTCTTTTCTTCTCCTATCATCATTCTTTTAAAAATTATGATATCTTACTCTATGTAATGGGAGGCTGACCCATGTCTTGGGAAAGGGGAGGTCAAGGTGTTCTTGATTTTTTATTAATACTTATTATATGTTTTGGTATATTTGAGTGGGATTAATGGGTGAGGAAAATTACACCATGAAATGTATCTTATTCTATTTCTTTTATTTTTGTTAAATTTTACCCTCTTTTAATTTTTTAGCTCTTCACATAGTGGATTTGAGCTAATAAATGGGTGAAACCACATTGATAGAGATATTCCATAGAATTTGTCACACACTCAAAGCAAGATGTTTCATCAACCTTGATTATAGGAGTGGGTGGAATTTATATATATTTTGGAATTTGAGATTTCAAAATTACTAAATCAAAGGATAATAATTCATCATGATATTTTATAATAAGACTATGATAATAAAATTTATCAAATAAAGGATAATAATAACCAAAAACAGAATCAATCTTAAGACCATGTTCATTATTCATTAAATCATTCTGTTTTTATTTCCATGTTAGTTTATGTTTATAATTTACATATTTCATTTCCTTTCATTATTTTAGAGAGTAATAAAAAATGAAAAAATATTTGTCATTGTTTTTATAAAATAAAAAAACGAAATATTTTTTATGTATTATATTCTGTGAGTGAACAACATGAGATTCTCTTCAAGTGGGACAACATTTCTATGACACTATGGCGCACTCAGAAAATAATGTTCATTTTCCACACCCCAGAATAGGTTTTCCATCAAAAGTGGCACCAGTTTTAGGTATCCAGTCAATTTTTAACTTATATTTTCCAATTTTATTATTTTATAATGATTTCATAATTCTCAAAATAAAAAACAAAAGAAATATTTTTCAATGATTTTTACAATGATTATTATTCTTCATTAACTGACTACTCATTGGTGCAAGAACTAGTAAATGAATAATGTTGAACTGTAGAAGGTAGTGTTCTCTTATCTTCCAGAAAGTTATAGGTAGCCAGAAGACAAATCAACATTGATAAGAAATTCAAGGACCTCACCCATGAGCTTAAATAGACCATAAAACAACAATTGATTATATGATTCAATATAGTGTTATCTAAATTCAAGAAGTAATTTCCAAAATTTTATCAAAAAAATGGCCAAAACACAAGATGGGGTATCCTTATTTTCTCACAACACTTTTGAAGAAGTTCCATGGAGAAAAGTTAGGAACATGTGGCTAAACAGAAACTCAAATACAATATTAAAAATCTTTAAGAGATGCTTCATCATCTATGGTGAATAGTTTATAGGATAACTGAGAACTCTATTGTATCCCTTGATAAACCTAAACCTAAACCAGAAGAATAGCCAATTGTCCTTTCAGAATTTTTCTATGGAAACCCGTGAATAAGAGTTCATGTTTTAGGAGTATCTATAGCCCAACCATTTTAAGAACAAGATCATTGAGGACCATGATGATCTATATTGTATTCATTATGAGGAATATTTGACTTTCGAGCTAATCTTGGGAGATAATAAAAATCTAGATGAATTTTGAAATTAATGTGAGGATGTACTTATTATCCGCATGACATGGAAAGAATAAATTCTATCATCAGTGAATAAAGACACCACTAATGTTTTTTAATTTTAATTAAAGATGGAGGATCCCAACTACCTACCTCAATACATTAAAATCTTACTTCAAGTGGCACTCACCACAAAGGAAATTATTGAAGTAGAAAAAATTCAAGGAGATAATCCTATGTAAAATTATGTTTCTAGTCTTATTCAATATTAATTGAGTACCACACATTATTTTTAATTTCCTTATTTGGAAAATTAATTTCATACCATAGATAAATATGGAGAAACCGGGCATCCACCTTTTAAGGAACACATGTAGCACCCTGACTTTATTGAACATCAATTTTCCAAAGCCTCTGGGGATTTTCAAGTAGCTATGCCTAAGAAAATCATGACATAGAGTGATTATATTCAATGGTATAAATTATTTATAAAAAATTCAAATTTATATTTTGTTCAAGTAAGGATACATACTTAATTTTCACATTAAATATTCAAAACATGAAACCACTGTTGATCTAGAAATAGAAAACAAAGGGGAGGTTTCAATAGTAGAAACCAATAAAAAGGATGATTCACACATCATCTTACCCCTGCCATGCATGCTTTTCATAATTTTGAAGGGGGATAGGGTCTGGTATACTCTATCAATGGATCATTTCTAACTAAGAGGGAAGAAGCACAATATGTGAAAATCCACATGTAGTGGTTCATGTAAGAGAACATTCATCCACCCTAAAACATAGGATAATAGCTGGTATTACAATCCAGAGGCAGTAAAAATTCAGGGCTCACTTGGGGGATCATACAAAGACGTAGCCCTTTAAATTATTTCTCGGATTTTAATTTTTTTAGGATTTATTATATCATGTATTCCACTCCCCAAAAATTTTTTGATCTTAAATGACTATGATCCATGTGATTTACTGAGTAATATTATTTTATAGGTTCATGATGGTAAAATAAAGTCTCAAATAGTGGAAGAATTAGACTATTCTTCCTAGGAATGAGAGTTTATGTTTAATGTTTATATTTTTTACTCTCTATATATTTTTTTCCAATAACATGATTTGATATTTAAATTATAAAATTACATACCAACATTTGAAATCATTCATTACTTGAATTATATAATAACCATGAGCTTCTTCAGAATCCAGTGATTTCATGTTTTAGATTTCCAGTTTTAGGTAAATAAAGAAGTAAGTTGAATAATTTAACGATTAAAGTGAATAAAAAATATTGAAATGAAGACTCATGGTTTTATGGAGTTATATGGCTACTGTAAATTAAATTTACAAAACAATTTCTATGATTTTAATTTCTGAAATTCATATGAATTTATTTTTTATTGTTATTCCTAACATGAGTTACTTTATAATATCATTTTTTCATTACTAATTGGTTTTATATACCATTTACTTCATATTTTATCTTGATCATATTTCTGGAGTGATCTTGATACATGCCACCCTCTATAACTTATATCTGATCTTATCAAATCCATGAAAGTGAAAAAAATATAAAATGACTAAGGTATATTTTTAAAATCACTTATCCTTAAAATACATCATTTATATCAATCCTCTTTTAAAAAATAGAATCTATTAATAACCTTCATATGAATGAGACATGTGTCTAGCAATTTTAATCCATTCCTACCCTCCTCTTAGTATTTTCGTTATATTCTTATGTTGAATTGTGGGGGTGAAAGGGGTCATAGTGGAAGGGATGATTTTAATTTTATGAAAGAAGTATGGGGTTTAAAATATGGGGATTGATAATTTTTTACAATTTTTATACTCATTATTGTTTTGCCATCCTGATAAAAAAAATATTATCAAAAAAAGAACAAAAAATGAAAAGAATGAGTTGTGACTTAGAAGAATTAAAAATTCGGCATTACAAGACTAGTTTTTTTATCATATGTGGTTAGGGGGTGGAAATGAAGTTTATTATAATAAAATAATTCAATATAAAAAATAAATGTATATTAAAAAAATTATAAATGTCAATAAATAATTTGCAAGGATAATGAATCATTCATTATTATTTATTTCAATAAATACCATTACATAGATTTTTGGGGAAAGTGGAAGTTATTAAAAATTGAAGGGGTAATTTCATTACACTTTCACTTTGGATATCATTCAATATACATTAAGAGATAATCCTATTCCATAAGACTTAATTTTTAAAATATAATTCTTGTCAACCATAAGCCTTAGATTCATTGAATCCTTGAATGAAAACCCCTAATGGTATTATGTAATTTTTTTCTCTAGAAAATATTTCCTTGAAAATCATATGGATATTGGGGATGTTAAAATGATATGAGAATAACATCTCTTGAATTGTGTCATGATTGATTAGAGGAAAGATTAAAAATTGAGTTATATCATTATTTGTCTTATTTAATAATTATAATTTGACGAAGCTGAATGAAGGTGAAGATACGTTCAACTATTCTTCTATGGTAAAGAGTAAAATGATTTTTGATAATTATTTATTCAATAATTGATAAATTAAATGTTTATTCTATGTGGATTTTTTAAAATGAAATGTTGATTTGACATTTTGTGTTATTTGATTTTATTGATTTTCATTTTGAATATTGGTGAAAATGGTACCCTTTATTTTTTTTGAGATTTTATTATTGAGGAAAATCATAGATTAAGTTTGGGGGTCTTTGAAACATGTAAATTACATGAATATTTTTAATCAATTTTCAATTATTTTAAAATATTTCTCTATGAAAATTCCCATGTAATATAATGTTATATTCAGAAGTGGGTATTTATTAATATGGAATTAAATTTTCTATAAATGAATTAGGAATATTTAATTTGGAGTTTTCATTTTGTTTTTGATTTCTTTTATTCATATTTGATATGTTCTATGGTTTTTTCTATATGATGATAATAATTTTTGAAGAGTTTGTCTAAAAATTTAGACTCAGGGCTAAGCCTCAACCAGGATAACCTGATGAAACATGGCTAGAATCAAAGAGATAATATAATTCTTAGAGTCCCATATAGAGAGTCTTCCTAAGTTGTAGGGCCACACTGGGAATCTAGAAGTGCAGAAGTGGCCTAATGGGTCATAGCTTAAGAATGAAGGGATCACCAACACACTTGGTGACATTGTATAATAGCAGGAGGAGAGTATCACTCATATGGTAGAGTCCACAAAAACAGGTGTGGGAACTCAAAACCCACATGATTCCTTACGCGGGTGTAGTGGAAAGTTTTTTTTAAACACTTAGTATCAAGTGACGTGTTTCAATGTGGAATGCAAATTTTTGTAGGCTTTAACAAAAATGACATCATATCCACCCATCTCCACTGAGTACCATAGGTGGAACAGTAGATTTACCACTTCACATCACTAGATTTCTTGGATAATCCCAAGATATTGCCATGGCTGACCAATGATTGATCAAGCTCGAGTTCCATCACTACTATTAAGGCTTTCCACCACCAATAATCATTTCAGAAGACATGGATGACCACCATGAATCCATTTTGAGCATCATACAACCATTGTGAAAGACAAATGAAGGAGGGGTATGAAGGAGATCTAATTCCACCACTCAACCATTCTCTACCTCCACTTCCACATAGAACCACCTTGCAAAACTCAGGAAACACCATGCAGGAACAAAAACGGTGTTGTCCTCATGGAACCAGTCCATTCATTATTTTAAAAGTAATTATCATTAGGATGTATTTAAATATCTTTAAATAGGGAATATATGATTTTCATGACTAAATAATTGTGGATAGATAATCGGAGGTCGGGGATAGTTTTTCTCTGACTATATTAGGAGGCCATGGAAAAACTAAAAAGGATAGTTTGACCGATGAGAATCCACTAGAGAAGGCCCAACCATGTTGTATTTTTTCAAACATTATTGTTTTCATTATATTTTATTTCTTTCAATTTTTTTATTATTTAATTTTTTAATCCTCATTTATGAAATAAAATAATTCATGATTTTTTTTCAATTGGGACTCCATACACCTTAATCATGATTATCATCATCATCATCATCATTCTATTTTCTTCTTCTTCTATTATATAATTTTCATATAATTTTAACATTATTATATATTTCTATTTTATTCCTTTACTTATCTCATTTTATTATATTATTATATTTGTCTTATTAATATCTACCTCAGTCTATATATTATCATCCCTCATTATTCATTTTTTATTTTATTCACCTTCTCTGTTTATAATTTTTTTTCATATTTTTTTTATTTTATTTTTTGTTCTCTTCTCTTTAACCATTCCACCATTGTGATCTGTCATTCTGAATAACGGGATGTTGACTTTAGGATTGTCCTAGAAGAGTTCATTATGTTCTTGAATTTTTGTTAATGTTTATATTACATTTTTGGTAGATATGAGTGACATTAATGGGTGAGTAAATTGTCCCTCACGGAATGAAACTCTGTCTATTTTTATTATTTAATTTAATATATTGTCCCTCTCTTAATTAGTAAGATCATAACATGATGGAGTTGAGATAATCAATGGATGAAACGACATCAATAGATCTATTTATGTGAATAAGGAACACCATCCACCAAGGTGTTTCAACAACCTTTTTTACAAGACGTGGTAGAAATAAGGTTTTCTTGACGAATTCTAGATTTCACAATTACTAAATAAAAGGATATTAATTATTCATGTGATTTCATGATTAGATTATCAAACTAAAATTACAAAAATAAATTAGAATAATTAATGAATGAAAAAAAACCTAAGACCAAGTTCTTTCTTCTAAAACTCCACATGTTTAGCCCTAAATATTAGTTTAAGTTTACAATTTCTATATTGCATGTCTTTTAATTATTTCAGAACATACCAAAAAAATCCAAATATATTTATCAATATTATTACAAAATAATAAAAATAATAAAAATACATATTTTTGATGAATTTGATTATGTGAGTTAAAAAACTGATATACTCCTCTTATGAGATGACCCTGTTCGACCACAGTGTTTCACTCAATAAATAATTTTTATTTGGTACGCCCCACGATAGGGTTTCCACCACATACTATAGAACTATTAATACTACATAAAGTATATGTATAAACTCGTTGATCTTAGTTAGAGATAATGTATCAGGTTATTACTTCTCCATATAATTGTTCCTGAAATCCTTCCAACCCATCTCTTCATTATTCCTCGTTTAAACAACTAGATCCTACCACTAGTGACATGAAAATTCATTAAAAATTTTAGCACACATAAATTTGATGTGTTATGGGTTCATTAGAAACCCCAATATCCTATCAATTATCTCAACAAAATATTCCACTTCTTTGGGGTCGATTATTTCTCAGAAGGAATGAGGATATTTATTAGGGACTTCAGGCCCAATCAATTTTTAGAAATGGTTTTTTTATTCAAAACAAGATGAGTGACTAATATTTTATCCAAACCTATGATAACCTAAACCAATATCACATATAGTCTCTAATAAAATGGTGAGGTAGAAATCTCTTCAACATCTTCCCATGATTGTAATTGTGGTATCTATAGAGTTGTGATACTACACAAGTCAATAATACAAAACCAACCATCAATATATCATAATAAAGAAAATAAATAGTAACTTAATTGAAACACTTCTCAATAATCAAAATCAAAATTTCAAAAATCAAAATGAATTAAATAAACAAATCCAACATTCCCTAATGTCCATTCCTTGTATACATCCTACAAACTATAGTAGAAGGTCGATTGAAACCAAATTAATGACATCCCATGGTGACCCATAGTCCATCACAAGGTGTGATGGCCAAAAAATACACTCAAAAATAGATCCTTAATCCTTAAAAGTCATATCTCTTTCTTATATGTTCTTCACAAATAATAATACTTAAATGTGTGTAAAATAGCCACTGATACCATTTTTCATGAACTAATTTGGGCTTCCATTCAACCTAACTCCAAGCCCGACCCATGGCATGACCTGAAGGGCATTCCCAATCCCCATGATATTGATACTAGTATTTGGACATCGAGTAACTCCTTTGAGAATGGGTTTTCCCATGTCAATGATTACTATCATCAACTCAAAAATTATCATAAAATCATATCCACTATTCATAAAATGTAAAACAAAAGGAAACCACTATAATAATTAGTAAAACATTTAACATTTAAAACCAAAGTAAAGTTGACAAAAAGGTAGGGGAACAACTAGATGGGAAAAACCTCATTGTTACATGTGGTTTAACCCCCACCATGCCACTACCATTAACACCTCCCAATAAGAATCTTCTAGAAAAAGTTACCACATTCACCGCCATGTAAGGTATTTCCTTTAACCAAATAAACATAAAAAGGTATTTATAAACTTAATGGTGTAATCTCACTATCCCTCTAGGGTACCACAAAAAAATTCCATGCATAGACATGATAAGAAAAATAAACATTATTGTTTTTAAATGTGTTAAAATTTTTATTTTAAAAGATAATTTTTTTATCAAAATGAGGATATTATATTATTTTATAAAACATGTTCATATCACTATGTAAAATTTAAGGCACATAAATAAAGGAAAAAAGAGAGAACTATAGAATATGAACTATGATATATACCTAAGATGTTACGTTAGTGGGGTCCTTGGATCTTCATACTCTAAGTGATAAAACATAAACATGAAGATCTATCTCTTGATAATTCCAAACAATCCCTGCCATCAACGTCATGTTATTGTTTTATTGTAATCTTTATCGGTAGGGAGGCTCATTAGTAGAATAAATATACTTCTATTCAAAATTAGTTACCCCTGATTCCCAGGTTCTTTTCCATTTATTAAACCATTAAACCCCACCCCCACATTCACTAGATAAACCATCACAAACCAAAATACCTCAATTCCAATGGGGTATCACTATTTTAAAACATTACAAACTCAATAAGTTTTCAAATAACCCATTATCACATAAAAAACACAATTTATAATGTATTAGAAATAAATAATATCATATTTAAATTATCAAATAATGGATAATAACAAAACCACCTCCCTTTCACTTGAAATCAACTAGATTTTGTTGTAAATTTCAATCCAAATTAAGAGGATACCCTATTGAGGAAAAATCACCAAAAATATAAAAAATAAACTTAATGAAATGATATTTTACCATTTTAATTCAATATTACCTTTTAATAAAATATAACTCAAGATTAAATAGAGGAGATTCTAAGAATAAGGATGAGGAGAATGTGTGAAAATCACACATGGAGTTTGGTAGAGTTATCAAGTCCAAATGTTCCCAAAAAAATCCAAGTTGGAGTGGAGGATGATGGGTTATGTGGCTTAGGCAAGAGGGGGTTGAATGGGGGTGACTTAAAGAGAATAAAGGGTTTAAATAGAGATGGAATAGAATTGGAATTTCAATTTTTTAGAAATTTTAACGGGCACATGGTTTGGTTGTATGGTCTTCATGGTAGTGCACCAATTTTGTAGAACATTTGTCTAATACAAGGGTTAGGCTACATGGTTTTCTTATAGGGGACACATCCATTCACCTAGACATGAATCATGGATAGTTCAAATGTTTGGGTCACATAGTTAGCACTGTGTTGTATCAGAGTTTCCCCAAATCATGCACTAACATTGAACCTCCTTTTTCATCCCAAAAAAATATATCTTTATTTCAAAATTCCCATTAAAACTGAGACAAAATGAGACCAAAAATAATAGAAAAAGTACCTCAAGTAACATGACAGGTGTGATAGTGCTTCCCTTATTTTAGATAATAATAAATTTATATTAATTAATTATATTCATAAGAACTATCTTCAAGTTTATTGTTGCTTTTATATTATTTTTTACAATTTTATTTTCAATTACAAAACCAATGAATTTAACTTCATATATTTTAATGATAAAAGGCTCATATGTCCGAAATCACTTTGGTAAATTCACTATGGTTAAAAATATTATTATTTAATCATAAATGAAATTTTAATCATGAAATAATTTTAATTTTATAAATAATTTTTACATTAAAAAATAATTATGAATTATTTTTATTAAAAATTATATATGCTAAAATATTAGAGGTGATAGGTCATACATATGCATGATTAATGTTTCCAATTTTAGATGATCATGATTGAAAGAGGGTAATTTTTATTTTATTAATAAATAATGAGAACTATATTTTAAATATAATAAAATCTATTAAAAACATAAATATTCTATACACATGATGCGATAATAATTAAATTAAAAAACCCATCATGTTGCTTCACGAGGCGGTAGTATTTGGACACACGAATGACGGTATAATTTTTCAGTGTATTATAAGGTAAGAAGGTATATGATATATTTCCGTTCTAGGATAGTTAATGTTTCATTATTATAATATATAAAAATTAAATTAATCATTATTAACATAAATGTAAAAGAGATGTTAAAAATGATCACATAACTTCATGGGGTGGTAGTATTTCGTACAAATGAGTGACATTATGATAATCTCTATAGAATGGAAATTAAGAGGATGGATGTGATATTATTACTATATAGGTGTAATTTTAACATAAATAATATATATATACATTAAATACATCATTAAATCCAGAGGTGAGAAATAATGATGGAAAATAAATTATGTCGATTCACAAGGTAGTAGATCGTTGTTCACATGGTCAATAGTTTTGTTTACAATTTGATAGAGGAGGATATGGTTGTGGGTCACGACCTTAAGATATAAAATACCAATATATGTATGATATTGAGGTTATTATAGAATCATGTTTTGATATATGTTTTATTTAGTGGAAAAATAAATAAAACAAAATGACCAGTTTAGAATATTACCTCTTTTTCAGACAACATCACTCAGTTTGAACCAAAATAATTTTTAGGATGGATTTATGACTAAACCAAGGATTCAAGGATGGGGGTATTGAATTAGTGAAGTTATTTGGGTTGTTATTGGATGAATAAATGGTATTTTAAGTGTGAAAAAGAGAGGATAGGTGGTTCCTTTAATAAACGGGGGAGAGGCCACACATGGTTTTTTTAAAAGAAAGAACTAATCATACATTTCCCCCATCAAAATGGTTAAAAATTGGACTATTCTTAATATTATAATATATTAATACTAAATGGTACCATCCAATTGGAATTGGGTATTTTTTGGGTAATTTTTTACCCTTACCTCTTTAATTTAACCCCCGGTAGACCCGTTCTGACCTTAACTACGCTAATTAATTTTTACTAATTTCATACATCATTATAGAAAGAAGTTAAGTTGAAATTACTAGAAAATATAAATTATTATAATTAAAAGTATATAATAATTATTTTTTTCAAATTAATCTAATTTTTTTAATTTAATTTAAATTGAATGACGAAAACATGGTGAAAATAATGAGTTTTTATGAAATGTATTTTCAATCATAAAATGATCTTATAATGAATATATGAAAAGAAATAATAATTAAATTAATTAATATTAATATTTATAGATATAATATATATATATATATTATTTAAATTATACATCATCAGTGGTTATTTTTATTAATTAAAATAGAGAATCATTATGCACATAAAAACCGTTTTTGGAAGAACACAATGTGTTTTTAAGCCTAAGAATAAACCTATACAAAATTACTATATAAATATTTTTTAATGATAATAAAAATTGAATTTATAAATATAAATAATACTTATTTTAATTAAAATTAATTTTAACTAACAATTTTAATTTTAAATTTCTTAATCTATTAAAAAGATGTTAATTATATAAAAGACAATATTTTTTTCTATGCACTATAAAAGTATTATTTCCTGAAAAATGCTTAAAATTTATCCCTAAGAAAATATAATTATTCTAATATCAATTTTTTTCCAATTTATGAATTTTTATTTCGAAAATTAGGAAAAATATTATTTTCTCTCAAAAAGCAGTTAAAATCAATTTTTGAAGAAACATTATTTTCGAGGAATAAGTTGGATTTTCATAAAATTGTATCATTAGATAATAAATAAATATATACTAAGTGGAATCTTTATATAAATTTCACAAATTATTTAATCCTATTTATACCCTTGAATTTAACAACTATGTTATAATGTTCTTATTTAGATAATAATGTTGACTGTATATCACAGTTCACTAAAACTCAGTGTTACATGTTACAAAAGATATAAATGAAATTGAATTTATTTAAAATAAATATAATAAACTCTCAAGGTGTTATATTTTAAACCAATATTTTAGTTTTATATCATATTTTCAATTGAACATAATGTTATTCGTATAAAATTTTAGGGCATTATATGGACTTACTCTGATGTAGGATAGGTGTTATGTATGCACTATGATATTTGTTGTATATACATTTTAGTATTCTATAAGAATTTGAAGATGTGTTCATGTGTATAGGTAAATTAATATAATACCACCAATGGGTGTGATATTCCAACTCGGTGAGAGTAACCATCCCAAGCCTATTAGTGGCATGCTGGGGTTGTCACACTCGGTTTATCGCAAGCCATGTGGGCCCTTGTGGGGCTGGCTGTGAAAGAGTTGTCTCAAATCCATTTAATATTATGAAAACTGTTTGGATATTTCCAATCGATGTGATTCTCTGGGAACTAGGTAAATAATGTTACATTTTTTTGATTTTTTCTCTTAAGATAGGGACTCGAGTGTTGGAGTAGCTACCAACATATCCATTCACCAATACTCTGATGGCCTACTTGTTGACTCGCTACATGTAAGCAATATTTACATGGAAAAAAGTAATACACTCATATTATAGGAATGGATTATGGTTTATATGTCTTTATTGATCCAGCTACCCTCATATAATCATTCACCATTATATATCTTGATTTTATTTAAGGATTCTACCATTATTATTTCCATTAGGGGGTGGCATAATAAGGGGTGGGGTCATGTAGTGCTTGCATGGTGCAGTGTTGACTATTCAATGGTTTGTGAGTTAGCATGTCTTCTAGATCTCTATCGATGTTCAATTTCGTTCGACCTCCTCCTAAGAATCAGGTTTGTAGGTCCTCACTCCCGCTCCCATGTTATCCTCGCCTATTTTTCTTCGATGGAGCATCTGATTTTCTCATTCCTATTTGGTGGAAACTATTTGTGTCAAGGATTGAATCGGAAGGGTGGTGTATTCTTTTCGTGTTATTATATTGTCACAAGATGAGGCCTCTTGAAAATTCGGATTCAGTGGAACCCCCTTACTAATCCTTATACAAGGAGATCTATGGTTCGGTAGTGCTGCTGATGAATATATCCTCATCGACCGTCCTTCATTGAGAATATGGTAGAAATTGTTTTTTTCTACATTTTCTATGGTTCTATTTCATTTGGCATGGATCTGGTGAGGATGCGTGTTCCAGTTCATTGGAATCTGTCACGGTGGCATGTCGGTGGACTGAAGGTGCGATGACGGGATGAGTGTGCATGTGGGTCGCAGGTTGAGCTGACTGTTGAGGCAATTGGTAGGTTCATGGTATAGGGTTGACTGGACCTGATGGTGTTTTTTCCTATGATGATCATCTCCAGTGGATTCTGGCATGGCGATGGTGGTGGATCAGGGACCGATGTGGTACCTCATATTTGATCTTCAGATCTGGTATGTTGTTCTCTTATTACCTCTATAATTTCTCCTAGACCCTTCATACAGGAATCCAACTGAGTCTTATTTTAGGATCCCCTTGGTGATTTGGGTGGTGTTGTTGTCTTCTATAATGGTGGTCTAGTTTGGGGTTGTGTTTTGAAATTAGCCGGTCTTGGAAAGGTATCCTTGATCATCCCTCTTATGGGTCCTTTTCATAGTGGATTTTGGGTGTATTGGAAGGTTATCACTCAAAAAAAAGATTTTCCTTTGATAATTTAAAAAAATATGTGATGATTTACATTTAGGATTCCATAGTGGGATTGTGAGTAAGGTTTTCCTTGATATGAGGCTTCGATACAATGTATTTTTTAGGAGGTTTCACATTTTTACGGTTTCTTAGTTTTTTACAAACCATTAAGAAGTACTCTATGATGGATGTACTAGTTGAGGATGTGTGCAAGATTTAGAAACCCTCTGAGTTTGAGATACAGTGACCTCCCAATGTTTTGGGTAAGATGGATCCCATGTTAGAAATGGATTGGATAAAGGAATTGACCTATGTTTTCCACATTTTGAGGACACCAAAAGATAAAATGGTACGACTAGTGGTGATTCTTATTCATGCCACCACTAAGAGATGATGGAGTATAGGGACTCAAAATCAGGATGACATAGATCTATCATGGTCATATTTTGAGTGTCTCATCCGGGAGGAGTTCTATCCATCCATATTGTGATAAGTTCATATCTCGATGCTTCTGCAGTTATAATAGGCAAAAATGACTATGGATGAGTTGTTGATTATGGTTACTGACCTCGTAGGATACACCATATATTTGGTATGAGATTAATTTTTTACTGAATAGAATTTTGATTGAGGATTATGTTAAGATATTAAGGATGAATTGATATATATTTGAAATACCACCTATGTTTGTGTTATTGAGTAGGCTTTAGTGGTAGAGATTTTTTGGAAGAGAATATGTTGATATTTGGTGCTGGTAGTTAGAACAAAATATTTGAGACCACAACTACAAGTACTTGATTGAAGATTCAATTATGTGTGTTTGAGATATTCCATAGAGAAAATCCCATGACATAGGTTTACTAGTTCGAGGAACTCAATATGGTTATATCTTTTTATGAGAGTGGTTGTGTTTCTCTTACGATAGTCCGGGAACCTCACTCAAGATGATCTTACTTGGAGTATAGCTAACAGATAGACAGTCACTAAACCACCTACAAAAAAGAATTCATAGGAGTAGGTAGGCCTGCAGAAAGGAGAGTGTGATAAAGGAGTAATGAGAGCATCAGGAGAGGGTAGGGAGTTTTATGTGTTGACACCACTAACCCAATGTGGTCAATCTTAGTCTCATCAAGTTGGTGGACATGGATGAGGAAAACTACAAGTATTAGATTCCTATGACATTGAGGGTATAGATATGAAAAAATGTACAATATGTTTATTATATAATTTATCAATAGTACTGATATACATAGGTGTCATAAAGTCATTTCCTTCCACTTCCTTGGTTTATGGATTTGGGATTATGGTTGAGTTGGTGGTTAGAACCATACTCTCGGAGACTCAAACTGGAAGGGATTCAATGATCAATAAGTACATACAAAAATGTGACATGACTCTAGGTGTTAGAGTTATTCCAATTGGATTTATTTATAAAATGACGAGGAATTATGACTTCATCTCATGTGTGGAATGGTTATCCAAAATTAATGAACATATTGGCTATTATAGGTAGAAGATGTGTTATATCAATTGTAATGGAATTATGTTTTCTTTAATATGTGAGAAGGAACTTATAGTTGATTAGTATATGAGAATTCCCAAGATGATACATCCGATTAATCATTAATTGGATAGTATTTCACTTGGATTATCCGATTTTATGATCATTCATCTTCCTAAGGTTTTGGTGGATTATAAAGATATCTTCCAAAATTATGCGTTGAGATTACCTCCCATAAAAGATACAGACTTCTTGATTGACAATAACCCAATTACTACCCCAATACTTTATCTAGTATATCATATGTATCTTACATATCATGGTGATATGAAGGTGATGTAGATTAAATTTTAGTAAACTGGATTTATGAGGCCCAATGTGTCACCCAAGGTAGTCTTAATGTTGTTTTATAAGAATACATATGAGAGAATGAGGTCGTGGTTATATTACCTTCACCTGAACGAAGAGACCATGAAGATAATGTAACCACCAATGAGGATAAATACCCTCTTCAACTAATTGGGTGGGCTGAAATGGTTCTAAAAGAGGTAATATATATCATGTTATCACTAGATTTGAGTATGAGTCATAAATATATTTAATATGGGATTTCGATGCTATGGAATTCATTAAGATTACATGGTGACTACTTTTAGCATGAATAATTCCCCAATAGTGTTCATGAGACTCGCAAATTAGATCTTTTATACTTTATTATAACATTTTATGGTGGTCTTAAATAATGATATTATACTGTAATTTGTGTCCGAGGAGGATCACCTAATACACTTGAGGATGGTCCTAGAAGTAGTCCAAGAGCACAATCTATATGGTAATAACTCTAAGTGTTAGTTCTATCTGTAGGAGGTCAACTTTCTGGGACATGTCATCACAACAGAGTGTATAACATTAGACATGGTGAAGGTTGGGGTTGTGCAATCTTCAGAGCCACCAATTTTTTTTAAAAGGTGTCGAGTTCCTTTTTCCAAGAGGATAGTTTTGGAGTTTGACCCAAATTTCTAAAGGATATTATCAGCTTTAACTTATTTTAACTGTATGGGAAAACCATTCATTTGGATGGTATGGTGAAAACATGATTTTGAGGTGTTGGGGAAGGGGTTGATGAGGACCCCCATCATGAGTATTACAGAGGAGAGTGTCAAGTACATTTTTTTCTATGATTCCTCATGGACAAGACTTGGTTGCGTTATAATTCAAAGGATGGAGGTGAATTTTTATGGGTCCCACTGGATGATACCACATGAGAATAACTATGTGACCCAGAATCTAGAGATTGTAGCAGTAGTCCTTATGAAGAATATGTGGCACCACTATTTCTATTGTGAGAGGAATATTATATATTCTGAATACAACATTATCAAGTATATCTCCTCATAGATGGATCTTAACATGAGATAGAAGTGATGCCTAGGGTTCCTCTAGGATTATAACTTCGATATAGTGTATACTCCCATGAAGGGGAACATGGTGGAATAATCTCTTAGTATGAGATCATGGTCACAGTTATTAACCAGTGTGTTAGAAAAATTAGCTTCAATAAATTTTTTCCCTATTGATGAGGATGTTTTATCTTAACTCTTGGTGATTGTTGTTACCCCCACCACTTATGTAGTGTGTTGGGGAGGCTTATCATGTAGATAACGATTGTGAGACCATATATTCTCAGATATCCACTAAATATGCTCTTAATGAGTTTTCTGAAGGTGGGGATCAAATTTATGGTTTTTGAGGAAGGAAATTGGTACCAGTGAAATTTCATGAGGATATATTGAGGGTGATCAATACAAACACATTGTTGTTATAGCTAGGTGTAGTGAAAATGTACCTGGTTCTCTGACGTCAGTTTTGGTGGCCTGGTATGAAGAAGTTTGTAGAGGTGTTTATCTCTTGATACATAACTTGTAAATGAGTAAAGGATAATAACCAGGTTCCAGTGGGTTTATCTAAACCCTTTGAGGGTACATAGTTTCTTTTGGATTGTATATCATTAGGCACCATGATGGGGCTTCCAAGAACAACTTGATAACACTATTTTATCTAGGTGATCAAAGACTGAATCACCATGTATTACAAATTGATAGTAATTTGAGAGAAGAGTTTTATGGATATATTAGTATGAATTTATATGTATAACATATTATATATTCATTAAATTATATCAATGATACTTTTAGGATATGATTCCTTCTTCATGTCATGATTATAGAGAGGTTTTTAGAGGCCATTGGGACTTAGTTTCATTTGAACATGGTGTTTCTCCCCCGTAATCATGGAATGTCTAAGAAGACTTCATATTCTTGAGAACATTATGCTATATTTCATGTTATACAATGGCTATAAAATGAAGGATCACCAACCCTTGGTTGAGTTTTCATTCAAGAATAACGACCATTCCACCATAGGTATGACACCATTGAATGCCTTATAGTGGAGATCCTACAAGTAACTACTATGTTTGATGGTTCTAGGTGAGTCGACACTGATGGGCCTAAAATTGGGGTCAACTCAGATTGAGAAGGTTAAGATAATATTGGAGTAGATTAGTACTACTTGGAGTTGTTATAATTCTTCTAATGACTATAGATTAAAGGCATTAGAGTTTAAGGAGGGAGGCCATGTCTTCTTGAGTTTATCACCTTGATGTTGATTTTACAGATTTGGTCAAGGTAAATAGTTTCATATGATATTAAATGGTAAATTAAAGATACAATGTATGGTCAATTAGGTGGTATATAATTTCCCCCTAAAATCATAGTTCAAATTGGTACATGATATCTTCCACAGGTCACCTCTTAGAATGTATATACACAATCCATATCATGTTATTGACTGGGAAGAATTGCACATCAAGGATGATCCTAATATAGACGAGTAAACTATATTATCCTATGATTTTCATACAAATATATATCATAAATTTTTTATGAATATTTAATACACTACAAAAACACAATCCTAATGACTGTAATTGTTAAGTTTCATTGGATACTAGGTACAAAATATTCTAATTTTGTGAAATATCTAAAACATATCCCATCATGATCTTCCACTTCAGTACTATTTATAATTATACCCTACATAAAACTTGTATTCCTAACTTGGGATATTAAATGAAAGAAATGGTGAGATCAACTATTCAATAATGGTAGAAAATGGACATTTTTAAATAATATGAGCATATGGGTATGGGAATATTAGAATAACATACAATAAAATACCCTACATAACATATATCCTAAAAATGTCTCATGAAAAAATTTATTCAATTAATAATACATGAATCATAATGGAATCAATTAATATGATCCTTGAGAATGTAATAGTGGAATAAGAAATTGTTTTTTTTTGGAAATATCAAAATCTTATAAATTGTGAACATGTATAAATAGAGGCATGTCAACATATTATGTTAAGTACATGAAATCAGTATCTCGAATAAAATTATGTACATATAACAATGTCCATTCCTAAGATTATGGAAAAGAAATAATGGTTCACACATAACACTATGAAAATGTAAATCGGTACACAAATATCATTCTGAACAAGTAACCAGGTTTATGCATAACGTTGTGATCATTTAATGCAGTTCAAGAAAAACATTAAGAAAATGTAATTAGGATCACACATAACATTTCAAACATTTAATCAGGTTCATGAATAAAAATTTTACTCATTATATATCTATCCTTACCCAATGCATTATAGGTAAATATATGTCCAAACCATCACATTATAAAAATTATTCCTATATGTGGAATAATATCATAAAAAATAATCACATCATAAACCATGAATTGAAATGAGTTTCATAAACAATTAATCAAATAAATACCTATAGAAAATTTTAATATTTCATAATCATTTCATTATTTAATCATAGCATAACCTGTTGGAAAAAACTAGGTTTCAAAATAATTTTATCTGGGTGTAACCCATTGAAGAGAAACTAGTCTCATAAAAATAATTTCATGAAGAACCATTGAGTGAAATAATAAAAATGGTATACTTGTTTTATATCCCATGAGAAGCAGAAGTTACATCAATGGATGTCATCATATATGGATATTGATTTAGAAATATCTCATAAAAAATTTCTTGAAGAAAATAACCATTCGTTGAAAAATTACTTTTAAAACTAAAAAATCATAAAAATTTAACTCATGTTCATTGGATATGAAATTGATAAACAAATAAATTAATCCTCAAAAAAATAATGGCCATGATGGAAGGATATTTTATTTAATACATAAACATTAAAATAATGATTTGATTCACATTTTCTGTGGATGTCAAATGACAAATGTATGGAAAATGAAATGAAGACCAGTTTAATTTATTTTGGTAGAAACTAAATCATGGGTAAAAATATCATTAATATATCATATTAATAATTTTAAAAAAAAATTCTATTTTTTTCTAAAAAACGGTTTTGGAAGAAAAAGTTTTTTCAAGCAAAGAGTGAAATAAAGATGATTTTTATTCGAAAAATATTTTAAATTATTTTAAGTACAAGATAGAATTTTTTTTTATAATTACATGAAAATATCATCAATAAATATAGTATGGCAAAATTCATGAAAATTATTTAGTTGTAGATCATAATATTTCAATAGTGGAGACTTAATAATAAACAATTTTGATAAACGAGGCGATTGTAACAAAAAACCATTAACACTTTAGTGACATTTGAAACATAATACCAATGATAGAGTTGTCATGAAATGAATATTTAATAACATTAATTTTCAGGATAATATATATAAAATAAATTCATGGGTAGTATATTCACCACTTAAAAAAATATGGTGAATAAGGAATGTGTCTCATAGAGGTAAAAAGTGAGAAAGAACTTCCATAATGATTTATTAATAATTTGAATCATAATACCAAATAAATCATAACATCAAATAAAATAATAAATATAATGATAAGGAATATATTTGTGATATAAAATTATAAATGTTTAGTATGTTCACTATAAAATATAAATGAGTGGTTATTTCTCATATGTCTACTAGAAATAAAAGAGAGGCTTGAAATCCCCTATCTTATGTCTCAATATCCATCAACACATTAGAGAATTATATATAAATTGTAAAATCTTATTGTAAATATATTATATAATAATAAACATATATATTATACCTTATATTATTTACTTATGACCATTCATTACATTTTTATTACTGATTTTTTGTTAAAATCATGTTTTGGGTAATAAATACATTTTTTCATATATATATATATATATATTGTTTTTTATTTTTGGTCCTCTATCTTTGATCATGGTTCCATAATATTCATAATAATAATCATGAAATTATATTAATGTTTATATATCCACTATAATTTTAATATCAACCCTGAAAGATGATTCTGAGAAATAAAGTATGTTACGATAGTAGAGATGGTTAGCCGTACATACTCATAACTGACATTTCCATTTTAAATAATCATTTTTGAAAGGAGTTATGTAAAATTTTATCATTCCATGTGTATAATAATATCAAAAATAATATATTATTTACTTTAATTTTTTAATATATATCATACATGTGGTGTGATGATGAAAAGAGAGAGTCACATCACTTCGTGAAGGTTATAGTCTGTACGTACACGAATATCGTTATCATCATTTAGTGAGTGAATGTTTAAGATAGAAAATTAGATATTATATTATTAGAATGATTTTTTTTATAAATATAATTATTAATTAATTTAAATAAAATATATTTTTTATATTTATCCTCATTATTTTCCATGTATAGCATTTGTGAAAATGAATCACATTGCTTCGCAAGATGGTTATATGTCCTGCACATGAACGATGTTATCATATCCACTAAGGAATGAAAATTTAAAAATTATTATATTTTATAATTACCAAGAATGTATAATTATTGTATAAATATCATATATATAATAATTATCCATTATAATACATAACTATGACAGGTGTAAAAAAAATAATTGGCATCGTTTCATGACATTGTAGTCCACCGTAGACCCGAATGATGATTTCATATACCATTTGATGGAATTTGATATTTTTTGTAATTAACATAACATGAAAACATATTACTATATGTAATATATTTTATGTTATTATATAATCATGGTTTAATAATAATTGAAGGAGTTTGAGGAAAAAATAAAAATAAAAATGACCATCAAAGAAAATCACATCTTTTTCAGGTTGCCTCTTTAGGATTGTACCAAAATCCTATATAGATTGAATTTATTCCCAAAATAAGGCTAATATAATTATTAGAGAGATTTATTTATTTCAATCTTTTACTTATTGGAATAACCAAGAGGGTTTTACGGTGGGGATAATATTGGGGAGCATTGGACTTTTATAAATGAGGTGAATGGAACACTTGTAATAGTTTGAAAAGAAAAAGGTGTAACTACATTTTTAAAATGTTGTAAGGATAAAAAATGTATTAATATAGATAAATAACAATTATAGTGTCTAAATAATTCTATAAAATAGATTCTAGGGAAATTAATTTTTCATTTTAAGCCTTAGCATTTTAGTTCCACCCCTTGGTAAGCCCTATTTTTCCTTTAATGTAGAAATTAATTGTTATTGTTTTTATAAGTAAATTTGTCTAAAAATTATGTTAAAATTGTTATATAATATAAATAATTCTCATTAAGAATATTTAATTCATTTTTCTAATTAATCACAATGAATTTTAAAATATGAATTAAATTAATCTCATTGATGCTATAAGAAATCGAGTTTTCAAAGAGAAAAATATATAATGTTTAAAAGATTTTTTATATCAATATTAAAAATGAAAATGATTCCAATTACTGAAATTGGATTAATATATATATAATATAAATAATTTTACTTTAAAAATATTTAAATACATAGTTTAAATTTGTAACTAATTTAAATAAAAGTGAAATATTTAATGAAAATTAATTACTTTTAACTCTTCGTCAAAAAGTTAATATTTTAGAAAAATATAAAAAATTAACCATAATATAATTATTAAATATTGATTATTAAAATGAAAAATATTTTCTCAAATAATTTTTATAAAAGTGTAATTTTTTTTAAAATAAATACGTAGAAAGAAGACAAATTTTCATTGTTAGAAAAATACATTTTTAATCTTAAAATTGGATTTACTATTATCTCCTGTCTAAAAAAGATGAATATTAAATAGTATATTTAATAAATAATATATAAATTTCATTAAAATTGAGTTTGTTTAATTTATTTTTATATTGAATAAAAATGGTTCTTTTAGAAAAAGACTTTATTTTTTTCTCAAATAGTTTATATTTATATTTTAAATTAATTGGTCACAAAATAATTTATATTATATACATTTGGAAGCCATATATATTCATAATTTATTTAGTCCTATTTCTATCCATCATTCTAGAAGTTATGTGATAACCATCGCATTAAATAATAATTTCCTCGTAGTAACTCACATTTTGTGTAAACTTAATGTTGCATGTCATACAAACGAGAATTAGTGTTTTATATCACATAAGGTAAACTTAGTGGTTTGTGTAATGAAAGATAAACATGGTTTCATGTATAATAGAAGATAATCATGGGATTTTATATAACAAAAAGTATTGAAGATATTCAATTTATTTGGAAAATATATTTCACAAAATCATAGGGTGTTACATTCTAACCCCCCTAAAATGAATTTCAACCTCAAAATTCTTCACAGACATCAAGTTTTTAAAATTTTAAAACCCCATCATGAAACCCACATCATACAAGTTAATAAAAAACAATCCCATAAAACTGGTAATTTGGAAACATAAAGGCTACCTAATGTAACACATAACTTGGTTTCAATATAGGCGAATATATGTGGGAAGTGAATATTTGGAAATGGATGAAAAATTTAATGTTCCATTAATGATGGTGAGTGATAGAGATCATTTATCACAATAAAGAAAAAGATCATGTTAAAAAACAACAGACCATAAACCAAATTTATGTTAATATGGTCATTGATATCATCATAAATGACGATAATATGATAAAATTTTATTTGAATATCATTTTAAAAATTTGAATTATTTTCCCTAGAAGATATAGTTATTTGATTTCATTACATTTAAAAATCACAATATCACCCTTTTTTGCGACTAGATCAATTTCTAATTCATCTTTTATTCCATGAAATAAATATAATTTTTTTGTCCCTAAAGGACTATTTTTTAATAAAATCCATAATATAATGATAATCCATTTAATATATATCTTTTTATAATAACGAAAAAATTTATTACACAGGTAATCAAATATGAATAAATCATCATATGGTGAAGTAATATATTCATTTCTAAAGCCTCTATAAAAGTTAAACATAAACAATTTTAAATATTTCTAGCCTTATGACCCTTAAAAATGAGTAAAGTATAATTATTTAGATATAAGGTTACTAGATTTACAAAATAAACTTATCATTCATCCCCTAAACAACATCAAGTATATCCTAATTGAAACATACCAAATATGTTAATAATTTTATCATTTATTCTCTTGAAACACGGTAGTGACCTAAATTTCCATAAAACCTTTTTCAAAACTTGAATTATTCCTCACTCCATACATAAAACAATTATTATTGGATATATTTATTAAATATATAAATTTTGTAAAATCTATCAATGATATAAATAAACCACTTTGTCAAAAAATAATTAATTAGTTCCAAGGAAAATAGTACTGACCCAATTAATTTATACTAATCAAACATCTCTTTATCCCAAAATCATTATCTGAACATCTGGAAAATATTAATGGTTATCTTTCCCATAATATTTTCATTTTCATAAATACCCAATTTCTAATGAATTCTTTTTATAGGTCATATGAATTATTCATTATTTTCTTGAAAATCTTTCATTAAAATATTCTACAGAACAATCCTTATATTTTTAATAATTTATATAAAATAATTATTGAATTACAATATATATAAACTTCAATCATTCCACTTTATTCTTAAACCATAAACTACGATTCCAAGTTGGGTACTTTAATACCCCTTTCACACAATATGAAAAATGAATCATGTCTTGATATTCATAAACCTCAATTTAATCATGTTATTTGATATAGAAAATACTATTAAAAAACCCCATACCTTTCACAAGACTTTCATAGTCTCTAAATCATCAGTATTATAACCATTACTTATACCTAATTTTTGATTCTCTTCATGAGTGTTCCCCCATGACATAGATTCTCCAAATTCCCATAGATTACATAATTAAATCATTCATACCTTGATAATAACTTAGGGTGTCCAGTATTCCAATCCATTGTGTTCATTAAAAATTTTATTTTCCATTGAAGTTACATGACTTTTGTACTTATTTTCCACATCCAAGACATCTTATCATACCATTGTGATATTCCCTTGGGTTCTTTTTCCCACATTCTTAACATATATGAAATTTAATGTTACTTCTTCTAATGTCTCCAATACCTGAACAGTTAGTGATCTCTATCCTTTTATTCTTTGTTGATTCCAATAGTTTTTTAAGTTATATGTTGTTACTAATGTCAAATGATAAATAATTGTGTATAATCACAATATCCTTCAATTTAGTCATCATTCAAATTGGGTGCTCAATAGAAAATTTGTTTTCCCATTTTATGTTAACCCAGA
This sequence comes from Viscum album, assembly GCA_963277665.1. Classification (NCBI taxonomy): domain Eukaryota; kingdom Viridiplantae; phylum Streptophyta; class Magnoliopsida; order Santalales; family Viscaceae; genus Viscum; species Viscum album. The sequence continues at coordinate 1,224,017,504 of OY728142.1, read as the reverse complement.
TCATTATTTTCCCCACCATCAACTAAAACCAAAAATCTTAGTGTGAGAAACAATAATTATATTGAGGAACCAAATAAACATGTCAAATCACCAATATAATTAATAAATCATGACACATTATTTTTAATCTATGATGCATCAGGTGTATCATATGTTATACATAGTCATAAACTATTTATGTCATTCATGAGTGTTCATATGGAGTTTGTGAATTCTCAAAGCATATCACATGGAAGTGTCATACAAGGTGTATAGTAAGGCCCATTACCATCCACCAGGTCATGATCAAGTCAATTTCAATACACCCTTTTCAGAGTTATTACCCCTAGGTACCTATGTTCCAGATCCACATCCCCTTTTATTATAAATACTATGATGTAATTTCATGGAAACCTCTCACATTATCCTCTACCAAATTTTCAAGACATTTTACTATACTTTGACTCACCCTTATAATTATCAGTTTATATATCCATAAAAATATACTTATAAATATAACTAGATATATCACACAAGTTTTCGTAGACTATTTTTCAAAGGTTAAGTAAACCTTTCCTTCGATAGTAACAATAATGTCCCAATCTTTTCATACAAAGTTATTAAATATTTATAGATGAATATTCAATTCATTGAAAAAAACTCCATTGAGGACCACAATATTTTAGTGTATTTGGAGACAAGGTAAAAAACATTCTAATTTAGTGAAAGACCTTCCACAATATTCAATAATATATTCCCCTTTAGTAATCATCACCAACATAACATAATTAACATCTTTATTCATAACTTAGGGAGTGGAGACATAAGAATGGTTGGGATCATATGATTTGTAATTGTAAAAAATATATATACCCATGTATCATGATTATATGAGTATGATAATATGATAATAAAATTTTAAAACCATACCCTACATATCATTGAAAAAAACATGAGTCATGGAATAAATCTTTGCAATTCATAAGACATGAATAATAATGGAATTATAGAACACGATCAATGGGAACATAACATTGGAATTTGATATTGATATTTGGTATAGACATCATATTAATTCATTATAAACATTTATAAATAGATATATAATCACTCATCATGTTAAAGACATGAAATTGGGTCCTAGAACAAACTTATGGACATGAAACGATGTTCACTCAAAACATTACGGACATGAAAGTCTATTCAATGAAAAACATCTGAGAACATGTAATCAGGTACACAAAAAAAAATTTAACATGTAATTTGGTCCAAACATAAAATTATTAACATATAAATTGGTTTCCATATAACATATTTTATCATGAGTTATCAATATTTACCCAATGCATTGGTGGGAGATATAAATCCCACCCATCATATAATTAATCCATTCATATGTGTGACAGAAGATCATAAAAAATTCATCATATCATAATCTCTAAATTAGAATGGGTTTTTTTATAAAATTTCATCATATGATAACCTTTGTAAAAGATTCAAGTTTAATAATCATTTAATCATTTTATCATAGAACAAACAATAGAAGAATAAGGATGCTTCATAATAATTTTACCATTGTACGGCATGTGGAAGAGAAACATGTTTCATTAACATATTTTCTTGAAAAACCATACAGATAAGAAATATTAATGTAATTCATGTCCAATATCTAAATCAAACTATATTTTATTTGAATGTATGACATCTTAGATAGAGAATGATTTTGAAATATTTCATAGAACATTTATTGAGGAAACAAATGTTCCTTAATTTTTTAACTAATTTTTTTGACTGATTTTTAAAATCATAATATTCGAATATATTCTTGAGAAAATATAATTTAATATTCAAATACAATAATGTTTTTGAAAAAAGAAACTTGTGTTCATGCTATACATGTTAAAAAATTATTACTACCACATTTTAGGTAAAAGAAAAACAATCACTGTTTAGAAAAAGACAAGAAGATTCCTATCAATTTTTTTTTGTAAAAAATAAAAAATAGGGAAAATTTTATATAATAAATCATTTTAAAAATGTTAAAAAAGTTCAAAAATATATTTAGAAAGCATTATTTTAGAAGGAAAAGGATTTTTGATAGAGAATAGAAAAAAATTTAATATCTCCTAAAAAATTTTATCAATTATTTTACATAAAAATTAGTGAAAAAATGGTAGTGATAATAGAATGTATCATGAATAACAGAATAAAATAAAAATCATGATAATTTTTTAGAGTAATATCATAGTATTTGAACATTGGATACTTAATAAAAAACATTCCCGAAATATGGTGAGATTGTAACAAAAATACCATACCACTTTGGAAACATTTGAGATATAATCCACATGAAAGAGATATAATCAAATTGATATTTAATACCCATACATTTCAGGAGAATATTTATTAAATAAATTCATGTATATTATATATACCCCATAAAATCTATAGTTGGTGAATATGTAAATTTTTTCATATAGTTAAAAATTGAGACCAGAATAACATACTACTTTAGTAATTATTTGAATCATAATCCACAATAAAGATTTAAATAAAATGAAACATTATATATTATGAGATTATTTATTTTAATTATATAACCTATCCAACGAGACGTATATACACCACAAAAAATAAACAACTGTAGAATTTTCTTTTTCTCCACAAAATAAAAGAGAGACTCGAAATCTCTTACTATTAATTTAAACAACCTTTATACACATTCAAAACTCCTATATAATGGATATAAGATTTTTAAAACCAATTATAAAACCATTAATATATATATTATTCCATATATGATTTAATTATGACCATTCATTAAATTTTTATTACCAATTCCTTATTAAAATCATGTTTCTTCTGATAACCAATTTGTTTTTGACCAAAAAATATTTTTTATTATTTCTAAGGAGAGTGTACAATGAATAAAAAAATGGGGGAAAAGTAGGGATTATAGGGTTTAGATGTAGTCAAGTCCATTATTTTCCCCACTGACCAGATTCATTCCCTCTAGTAAAAAAGAGCCATGACCTGAGAAGCACGAGGCATGAATCCATGTGTTTATTTGGAGGCAAGGAAGTTATGAAAAAATTACCTTCACAGTATGTATGAAAAACATCAATGAAGTTTTTCATTATCCATTAATATCTATAAATTATATACTAAATATACCATAGGATTGAACCAAAGTCACAAATGACATTATAAACTATAATCGAGTTAGTTTCCACCGCTGCAAACAGAATATGGATCTGGATATAAAGTTGGAGGCCTGTAAGCATTAAATGGGCCTCCACATAGAGAGAATGACCTCTAACAAAGATGGTACATTAAGAAAATATCATAGATCCCATTTAATCCTAAATCACACCACCTTCCCTCATTAGGACCATGATACATGATCCACCAAAATTCATTTAGAGACTATCCGGGTGGGGATAACACCAGAACCATCTACCCAACATAGTGAAACAATTATTGGGAGCTAAAGATCAAAAAATAAGAGGTTTTATTGAGTGGATTAAGTCCCAATTTTTTCACATACATACTAAGTCATTTAAAATATTTTTAGTTTTAAAGATAATTCCAATTATTGTGCCTTTGGTGCCCAAAGATTGGGATCCATTTCCCTCTTTCAATATCCACCAACATACAACTGTCAGGATGCGAGAACCTTGTTTTATCTTCTAAACACTATCCCCAATACCTTTAATCCATTGGTTAATGATGGTTGTGTTTTTTGTAATACTAGGAATAGAATCTTCTAAAACTACAAAATTCATTCCAAACGGTCATATCCCAATCACTGTTAAAGAATATGTTTTTAGTGCTTCTACTCTACGACAACTAAGAACAATGAAATTTTGAGGATGGATTCACTCCCAATTACTTTATGTTATCCTTGGTTGTTAGTGTATATTTATATTCCTCTACACTAATAAATTAACCATAGATGAAGTTTATTATTCCAATTTTCTTCATCCCATTCATCCCTGGAGCGATCCATCATTTTCAATCTATATAAGTCCTATGTTGTGAAGCATCCTGATGATGATCTTGTGATGAAAAATCTCTCTGGATCCTTTTTCATGATGATGGTATCAAATATGGTCCACTATTAAATTTCTTGGGATTCATAGATGATGTATCTGTGGTCACTGGCATGTTTGAATGTGATGTTTGAGAGAGGATATCCTTGAGAGCCATGCCTTGTTTTTCATATATGTTTTATATTTTTTATTTTAAGCCATATTATGTTTATCCTGGTTAATTAAAATTTAAAATAATACTGATGAAATAGTTATAATATATATTCTTAAACTATACTTATAAGAATATTTATTAAATATGATTTTGAGAAAAGTAATATGATATAATTATGGCGATAGTGGGTCTTATATAAGAATGAGTAACATTTCCATTTTTCAATGATCATTTTGGAATTTAGGTAAATAATATTTTATCTTTATAGAATTATAATATTATGGTAAATAATATATTATTTCTTTAAATATACATATACATTTTATCTATCTAGAATTGTGATGAAAGGATATAGTCACATCGCTTCATAAAGGCGGTAGCCGACATGTTCAAGAACGATGTTGTAATCATTAAGTGAGTAAAATGTAATGAAAAAATGATATATTATATTTTAAGAATTTTAATATTATAATTAATATCAGAATTATTTTATTTATATCAAACATATTTATTTAAACTTATAATAGTTAATTTCCATTTAAATTATTATTTAAAAAGAATCACATTTCATTGTGAGGTAGTCGTCTTCCATACAAGCGAACGACATTATAATATCTCATATAGAATGGAAGGTTAAAAAATGAATATTTGATATAATGAAAATAGTTGTATTATTATGTTATAATTTTCAAAAATATATACTTTATATCTGTAATAGTACTCATCCATGATATGTGGTAATGGAAAATAAATTACAATGGTTCTTGAGGTTGTAGTCTGCCGTAATTAAGAATCACGATTTTGTAACCCATTTGACAGATGTAAAGATGTTAATAGGAAATTAACATAATATAACATAATATAATTATATGTAAGTCACTCTGGTTATTATATTCGCATGGTTATATAAAAATTTAATGAGTTGGAGGTAAAAATTAAAATAAAATCCTAATTGATGATCCTTTCCTCTTCTAGGGGGTAACCTCTATAGGTTTTCACTAAAATCCTTCCTACGTTGTATTTTGTCCTAAAATATGGCTTCTAGAATGATAGTATTGATTTTTCGAGTTTTTTTAGTACTAATTGGATAAAGTAAAATGGTTTTATGGTGTGAATAAGAGAGGATAGTGGGTGGATTTTTATATGTGAGGTGAGTGACACACATTTTATAGTTTGAAAACCAAAATGTGTAACCACATTTTTCTCATGAATCAAGGATAAAAATTGATTATTATAGATAATAAAAAATGATAGGGTTTAAATTTGTCCATTAAATATATTTTATAATAGTTTTTTGATTAATTTATAAATTTTTTTTATTTTAATCCTCGTTTAACCTATTTTTACCTTAATTGTTGTATTTAATTTTTACTATTCTCACTATTCATTATGGTCAAAAATTAATTTAAAATTATTAGATAATTTAAATTTGTATTATTGAACATACTTAATCTATTTTTATTAATTCAATTCAATTATTTGGAAAATTTAAATTTAACATTAATATCACATAGGCAATGAGAAAGCGGGTTTCGAAGGAGAAAATATTTTAAAGGTTATAAGGTTTTCATATCAAAAATTAATATGAAAATGATTAAAATAACATTAAATGGATTTATATATATATAATTGAACTAATTTTTCATTAAAATCAATAAAAAATACATTTTATCTTTATAAATAATTTAAATGAAAATGCATTTTAAAATTAAAATTTAGCATTTTACTGTGGTTATCAAAAAATTTACATTATTAGAAAATTCATAAAAATTAACGCTAATATTATTTCAAAATGATCATTTTAATAATAAAAATTATTTATTCAAATTAAATTTCATAGAAGTGATATATAATATTTTTATAATAAGAGCATTAAAAGGTGATAAAATCGAATATTTGTTTTTGAAAAATAATGTTTTAAAGCATAAAATATGATTTATTCGCATATCTTGCCAATAAAACACATAATATTAATGTTAAATAGTGTATTTAAAATATAATATACAAATTTCTTTAAAATCATTCACCAAAATGGATTCGTTTAATTTATTGAAGAAAAACATGTTTCTTTTCAAAAAATATATTTTTAGAAAAAGATATTTTTTATTTTAAAATAATAATTATTTTCTATTTTGAATAATTTTTCACCCATGAATTCACATTATATACTTGTGTAAAGAATATATTTTTATATTTTAGTTAATAATTTCCACACCCATCATTCCAATATCCTGGTGATAACTGTCATATTAAATATTAATTTCAAAAGTTTATGTCATGTTTCGTTTAAACTCATTATTTCATGTAATGAATTCTAATCTAAGTGTTGGATGTAACAATATTTAAACTCCAGATTATTTATAATGAATACTAAAGATAATGTTGTGTGTAAATCAATAAGAAATTAATGTTTCATATAATACAAATATCAAAGAGATGAAATTTATTTGAAAAAAATATTTCACAAAATTTCGTCTGTTAAATACCAAGTGGAGACCGAGGATCTATAGGGGAAGATACATCATAAGTGGGTGATTCAATTGGTACCTATTGGGTGGTAGAATGGGAATCTAAAAGAGAGAACATGATAGTTGGAACAAAAATTAAATCTTTGTAACCTAATATGTTTGAGTAGGTTATTATATTTTTAGAATAAAACCCAATGATGGGGAGAATGTACCATTACTATTTTTTCTTTTTAAGACTTTCACATATATAAAAGAATCCATTTATATTGGGATACTTGTATGGAATGATATTCTGATCCCTATTGAGTCTTAGATATGATATAATTAAAATATTAAATGAATTATATCACTCATGCATAATTTTTCATAAATAGTTGAATAACTATCAATTAGGGAATCAGCTGGGAAATCTAACATCTTCAATCAATCTAGAATATGTGTTTTTCCCTAGACATAACAAAAACATTGTCAATGTTAAGTGTTTTTTCAATGTGTCAGCACAGGTTGAAATAATAAAATAAATAAATATAATTATCTTTTTTTATGTTTTAGTGTAGTGAACTAAAACTCTCCATAAATATGTTTTTATTATGAATATCCAGGGTTATTTTCATAACCTTACGATTTTAGAGTAGATGTCATTTTTTTCATTGGTAGATCTTAATTGAGGATTTATGATGAATGGATTGAGGTGAATCAAGATACTGATGAAAAATTTAGTGGTATAATCATATTCTTCTCTATTGGATGTGTTATTCACCAATAATCAATCTAAATCAACTTAGGTAATTTCATTTTGTGGTTTATTTTTCCATTTTTTATCCCATGATGAGAGCGGATAAATCCAAATGTAGATTTAATCTTAGGTCAATCATGCCCTATGGGTTTTGGTTTATCATACCAGGGTTTTAGGGAATTGATATTATTGATTTTTTATTCTATTAATTCTTTATTGTAATGAAAACTAAATAAGGTAAACAAAAAAACCGAGGTTCATTCATCTTTTTCTATTTTTTTTCATTTCTTCCTCATTTTTTCGTATTTTCTTTGCTAGAAATATCTTTTTCCAGTAGTTTAAAAAATACTCGGTATTCAATTATTTCTTAACTATTATTCATCACAACTGATCAGCTCTGAGGGTTCAAATTCTTAATATATGTTGTAATTGTGGTTAGATGATTATAGAGGATGATTAAAGGTGTATAAATATAATATCAATGATCCATGTTACCTATTTTGGTAAGGAGTATCAGTGTAGTTTAGCAAGGACAGATTCCTGAGTAGATCGGATGGCCAGAGTCAATCTACTAGTGATGACAAGGTTAGTCATCCCCATATCCATGATGTTTGGTGTTCTGTATCATGGATATCATGTTTGTTGTGGAATGGGTGGTTTCAAAATGAAGAAGCCATGAATTCTAGAAAACTCCAAATTACATTGCCTATTGTCTGATGATCAAACAAAATGCATCCCCTCTTCTTCAGTGTTAGTATTTATTCATATAGAAAAATATCACACATCATATGATATATGTCACACACCATGTGATGTAGTGGTGGATGATTTCAATCTACCATGAAGGGCACAACATCATGGGAATAACCAGGCATACCAGAACACCTAGAGTATATGGACATTGCCTAGTACTCTGGAAAAACTAAGAACATTTACATGTTCTGACATACATGGGTTTGACCAAACGTACATGGGAATGGGAAGGTGGTACATTGAGTGTTGGAATTACCTCAAAATGATTTAGACCAACAAAGGAAATATTTTATATATTTATGATTACATTTCAAGTGAGATAATGATGCATTGGAAGACTAGTTATAGAAGATATATATTCTGTAATCCCTAGTACACATCATGTACTTCTTTTATGACAAGTTGAGGTCCTATTTGTCTTCACTATATATGAGGTTCAGTTGAGTGTGATCCCTTAGTCCATCCAACTGAGGGTACAATATGTCATCACATCTTGAGAATTTTATTTTGATCCCCTTTATAATTTTTTCTCAGATAATGTTAGTGATATACCTCTGTGATTCCCTAGGTGGGATCCCCTATAATATCTTCTTCTTGGGAAGGGTTATTGGTATTTTAAGGATAACTATTCATAGGGAATAAATCCTCCATCATGTATATTGATCATATTGTTCATTTGGTGTCTTCTAGAGGTTCTCAGTGTGATCATATATAATGTTGTCGAATTCTATGTAGATTGATTGATTTCTTATTTGGAGTGACCTAACAAGAATAACTTCTTGAATTAGTTCCATTAGTGAAAATATATCTCCTCGGGTGAGTTCTACAGGACAAGCATTATAGTGAAGCCTAATGTACAATATTGTGGCTATAAGATATTGAAACCTCCTTGATATGTGGAGTATATTATGATTATATCATGATTTTCTAGTTATCCTTATTTATTTGTCTCAAATATTGAAAATCTTGAATTTTTGTTGATGACAAAACTACAATTTATGCTTTATGATTAGTGATTTTGAGGTGCCATATTGGGTATTTTAATACTCACATAATAAGGGGATCTAACAAACAGTTTCATTTTTCATGTAGATGGTATGAGTTTTTATGGGGACCTTATAGGACAAGGAAAAGACAAAACATAGTTTGGACTAGATATATCAGGGTTGTTCCAGGCGTTTTATTTGATTGTATTCCACTCCTTCCAAATAGTTTAGACTATTTTTCACGTTTATATTGGATTGTATTTGGCCTGTTTTATCACTTCTCAGTATTTATTCATAAACTAATATGGGATATATGTTATGAATTAATTATGGTAACAATTTTGTTTACATTTCAGAATTGTATTGTTATTTTCAGACGTGCTCATGTGTATATGTATATTAACAGAATTCCACCCATATGTGTGATATGTCAACATGAAACTGGTCTTCATCCCTTATCCTATTGAAGGTGGGATCAGATATCATATTTGGCTTATCATGAGTTTGGTGGGCCCCAATAGGTCAATTTAGAACAATTTTAGGAAAAATAAATGGTTTTATTTTACATGGCTTGAGGTTCAGTTGATACCTCAGTGTTTGAGTGAGTATTGGGGGAGGATGGGTGGTTGAGATACTACAAAATAATCGTAACATCCCTTTCATGGTATGAACACGATCTTAATGTCAGAAAATTTTAGGTAAAATGGGATACCCCCTACCTTGGTGGTTCATAGGGTGAACCATTGGTTCACATCATGAAAGGTGGATTGATAGATTATTTTAAATTATTCGGGCATTATACCCCCGCCCATCATTTTTATTTGAACATGCACGAACATGGAAGAACTTATTGTTAATTCCTTCCCCGTTATTTATTACTTATACCCTTGATCATAGATGGTTCTGGGTGTCATCCTATGGTGATTATAAGTATGTTCTTCCCTCCATTTACCTCAATTTTTGTTTATATTTTTCACACTAATTTTTAGTTTGAATTTATGTAGAGTTTTAGTGATGATTTAATTAGATTATGGTGATATCATATGAGCATGATTGGTATTTCATTTGTAGTGACTAGATGAAGAAATAATACAATATCATCACACCATATCATGCCATTTCATTAAATTTTTTCACTATGTGAATTTTATTTCGGTTTTTGGAGATATTTGATGAAAATGGTCACGAGAACAAGCATATTAATTTGGTATTTTTTGTTGGTTAGGTCTGTGTGCATATAATGAGGGGACTACACCCTATTTCATATAGTATTATAAATTGAGTTGGGGGAATAAGTTTTTTATAGATTATTTCTATATAAAATAAATTGAATAATTAAAATTCTTCATGAGGAGGTATTTAGATACCTTAATTGAAGTTATTGTTGTATAAGAACTCACCCAAAAAAATATTTTGATTTAATCTTGTTTTTAAGCCTATAGATCCATTTATTAGTATATCCTCCTGTTTATATACATTACTTTCTGTTTGTCCGTTAGTCTGGGGGTGATAGGTCATACTGAAGATCAACTTTTTTTCACGGATTATCGACGACACTTTATGATCTTTTGGAAAACCATATATACTACATAATATATAATAAATTATGGTATTCCATGTTTCCTCACTCCCTCTCTTACTATATCATGTTATGTTTATTGAGTTATAATCCTTCTTAGATGTTGATGAAGAGGGAATTATTTAAATTATTATCCACTATAATTTATATGTAATCATATCCTTTCAATTTCTTCATACTCACTCCAAAAAATACATGTTTTTTATCTAATTTAAATGGTGTTGTGGTTAATTATTGCATCATTTCCTTTGAACTTAGTCAAATTACTTAACATGTTATAATTCATAGCACATTTATGTATATACAAAAATATTCTTATTCATATTATCCTACTATAATTAACTCAGAAGATTTATATACATATTTTTACTCCTTAGTTGTACAAAGAATGGTTATCTATATAAATCATAAGATATATCCTTTCTTATAGGTTCCTTTGATGGTATATATAATCATTTTCATATTCCTTCAACCCCTTCTTTATCAATTTTGAACACTAAGGATTTCCCCAACCTTATTCCAACCAACATCATTTGTATCTATGAATTATCTATTTATATTTCATTCAACTCTTTATTTTACACTTTTTCTGGGATATTTTCTACTTACACGATCATTTAATTTTTTCAGCATTGTGAATATATACCTTAGACTCTTTTGGTTAGTTAATATAATGAACCTATCTCCAGAGTTATTATTTATCTAAAATATCTAATACAAATATTACTATATCTAACTCTAAATAATTCATTAGAATTTTTTTTCATGGATCATAAAGTCACTTGTAACATAGGAAATCACTTAATCATATATCACGAGTACCAAACGTAAAACCTTTAATGCATCATTTTATATCATAAATACTTTCACATATGAGGGTATTACAGGTATATGTGTTATGATTATCCTCTACTTAAAATCCTTGAATCCCTCTACACATTCATCGATCTAGATAAACTTTAATCCTTTTCATGTTATATTGGTTAGTGGGTTTTAAAATCAAAATTATATTCTCATAAAACCATTTTTAGTACCCAGATAATTTGATAAAACTATCAATCATCATTAAAGATGTTGGTCTAGTTCATTCCACTATTAAATTTTTCTATATAGGACAAATAAATAAAATGTTTATAATGATAACATACCGAAATAACATGACTTTAGCTTCCTATATGTCACATTTACTATTATATTCATTCAAATTTTCCTTTCAAATTTTTTTTAGCACAACAGTAAATTTCTATTCATGTTCTTCCATACTATTATAGTTTATAAAAATATCAGTTATAAAAAAATAATTATATAAGGTAACACTTAAAGGATTAATTTATCAAATCTAAAATGGTATTTGATCATTGGTGAGTCTAAATAAAATCACTATGAACTCATAGTGCCCATATATTTTGTGAAAGGAATCCTATAAAATATCATCCTTATTCAACTTTTGTTAATGATATCTTCATTGAAGGTACTCAATTGAGAATTACTGAGTTCCATATAGTTGGTCAAACAAGTCAATAATCCATGGATTATGATAAATTTTCATTATTTTGATCTTTTTAAGATCATGATAATAAATATAAAGATATATTGAATCGTACTTATTCTTTAAAAATAGAACGAAGGTGCCCCATGGGTGATGCACTAGGTTATATATGAACCATGTCCAAGTTATGTTACAATTTCTTCTTAAACTCTTATAGTTTGATGGGTGAATTTATAAAGGGACTCTTCTATATGGGTATAGGTATAGGTATATGTTGTATTGAGAACTAGACCACTCAAATATGAGAGATACCCAATAACTCTTTGTGGAATATATTATCATATTCCCTCATAGTGGGAATGCCTTTAATGATGAAAATTTCCATTTTCTAAATCATTTAATATATATATATAATTTCTCATAATGACGTAATATCCAATCATTAAAAATAATTTACAAGGGAGTTTAATTATTATCCTTATACATAAAAAAGACCATAGGATGGTTTTGGATATGGAAACTAATTTCCCTATTCAAGATGTTTATATTGGATCTATATAAAAAAAGTACATGAATAAAATGACATGTAATTATAATAAAATGGAGTATTAAAAGGATTAATGTGATAATATTCCCAAAATTTCTAATAGAGGAAGAGTTATTTACCTAAAATTTAATTATTTCCCTAATTGGGGTTTTCCCTGATAACTCAACCACAATGTTTTGATGTGGTGTTTTAAAATTTTTTCTAAACATGTATGATATAAATGAATGCATTTTCCAATATAAAATAATAAATTTTTAATTCTTCATTGAATAAAAAATGATCCTAGAACCATGTAATTTTTATGATCAACCTTAGTAGTAGTGATAGAATAATCACTTCTTTTCCCCCTTTTCTTTCTATATTTTTATCAGCAGTTATCCTCAATGACACTTTACATAAAGAATTTATTAACAGAAAATCTATGATACATACAGTCAAAAAATTGGTCCATGGTTGGTGGATTAATTTGAACCATCTTTTATTCCATTATTTTAATTATATTCTTTTTCGTCATTAATTATTCATTACCTAGATTCCATATTTTATACAGGAGAATAATTTTCCTAGCCCTTTGAGGTTGTTTCTAAGATACTTCATCCCACACATGTGACATGTGGGTACATGAATTTTCAATCCTCCAGGATATTTATCAGTTTATCCTCATAACTTAACCTATATTTGTACATTCTCATATCTAGTATGAGGATTCCATTGATATTCACCAATATATACTTCTATTTTAATGTAAAATTGATCTATTTATTCATATCTATCAAAGAATTTAATTTTGAAATCTTTTCAAATCCATGTATTTAATCTACTTAAGAAATGGAAAAGATGGTTTTCGTTGTAAATAATAATACAAAAGGAATACCTTTTAATCCTTGTAAATTTTTTTCATAATACTCAATTGATTCATCCCCCTCTTTTCTTCAACCCATGAAAATATCATTCCATTTTTTTATTGTGTATGATAGAAAAATATTTATTGAAAAATATTTTATAGAAATCATCCCATTATATAGATTCAATGTCTTAAATTGGTTTTATAATCATAATTATTTTCCATTACTGATCATCATCTCTCTCAAATAACTATACAACTAATATAAATTTATTTCATCAGAGCATTAATGGAAAGATAATATCATCTTAAATAGTGATAATATATAATTTAATAATTAAGGGGTTAAGGATGAGGTATTTATCATATAATTGAATCAATCAAAAAATATTTTAACTTGTGATAATGAGGGTGATACACATGGTTTAGGTTATTATTCATATCCTGGGTTAGTAGAGAAATTGTGTCTATGACGTTCTCAACTCATTCTCCAATCGTATTAAGAATTTCATTTTTGTAATCAATACATGTTATATCCCATTTTTTATTGACATGGTTTGTATAATTTCCAACCATTACAAAAAAATAAATTTTTGATTAGAATACAAAAAATTTAGTCCACATAAAAGTTAAACATACTTCATAGAATGAAGAATTCATAAATATCTTATGTACCTTTCCATGTGAATTCCTTAATTTTGATATATTTCATTTATAATGTATTTCATATTATTTTTTCATTCCAAATACTTAATGATTACTATACATTTCTTTAATAACAACTATACTGACCCTAATCTCATACACATAATATTACATTATTTTAATCAAAGGTCTATAAATACACCCAGAAATCTAGAAGTATAGTTTATTTGGAAGATCATATAAAATATAAAAAAAAAAGATACAAAATATTTCATTTCGATATTCATTATTCACCCCTAGAAATAAATATGTTCAAATAATTTCATGGAATATTTTAAGTACATTTAAAAAGAATATTTGAGAATAAAATCATAGTAAGGGGTAATCAATGTAAACACGAGGATGATATATCATCAATAATTTATTCATAAAAGACATGAATATTAAGTAGTCACATGAAATAAAAGAATATATTAAATGGTATCATATGAAAGTAGAAATAATTAGAAGTATGTGAATGTGTAACAATATAAAACATATCATAATAATTATTCTTGGCTTGCAGCTAAGATATCACAACATAATATGCTAGGCTAATCAATCATGCACCAAAAATGGTTTCTCATGAGATGGTATCATTACCAAATTGATTGGGGGAGTATATAATTATATTCCAACTAATCACACAGTGAAATATCATGATAATTTTTGGGACAATGAAATAATAATCATTCATCAAGAATAAAAATTTAATAAACCCATTAAATGAAAATTTGTTACATAATGGTGTAATAATGCATAATCAGTAGATGTATAACATAAGTACCAAAAATAATAGAGAATATTTCATATAATAATTTCTTATTCAGATTCAAGATGGACTAAATTATTATATATCATGTATATGAGGATGAATATATAATAAATTTCATATTATTATTTTTTATAGGAAGAAATAAATTTAATGTGTTTCATATATTTCATATGGTTTGTTATTATAAAAAAATCATAAAAATGATAAAGAAATTAACATACCCCAAAGAAAAAGGATAAAAAATTGTATAAATTTAGAAATAATGTATATAATAATAGGATGAGAGAGGAAGTAAATAAGAGAGAGAAAATTTAAAAGAAGAATAATTGGAAAGAACCCCTCACCTAGAGTCTAACATGATTTGGATACATCCTCTCACCATTGGAAGAATAAATTTATGTTTATTAATTAATTTACCTTAAAATAATTTTTTATTTATTTATGTTTTTCCCTTTTTATTCACGAAATATTTATTAATTTGTTATTATGTTGTTTTGAGTTGATCATTCTGATGTTTTTAAACTGCCCTATGTTTTCATTTGAAGGATAATTTCTATCATTATTACTCAAACCTTGATTCTATTAATGTAAATGGTGTAAAAGTAATGATACATGTATACCAAGTAGTATAATTTATAAATATTTATGTCAATACCCAAAATCGATTCAAATTGTAAACTTTTTAATGATAAACTCAGACTTTTAAAAATTGAAAATGACTTTGAAGGTTTATCATTAGCATTTTTAATATCTTTATTATTTTACAATTCTAGGATCTTTAAAATGGAATAATTTTATTAGTAGTATTTTTATTGTTATATGAAATAATTCTCAAAACAACAATATAAATAAAGTAAATAAAATAACCATTTCCCTCATAAGTAGTATACACCATCCTTGGTAAGAGTGATAGTTTATCTAAAAATAAAACAACAAATAAATGTAATCATGAATTTATTATTATTGTATCATTATTGTAGAAATATAATATTTGAATCATATTATTATATTTTTAAAATGGGGATTAGGAGGTGTGAAAAGTGAATTAAAATTTAAAAGAAATCTAATGATAAAATTAACTATTAGTAGGGATTCATCCTTAGATTAATTGAGGATTTAATGGAGTCATCTTTTAATTAGACCAAAACATAGAAAATTTATTGGGGGTGTTTATGAATGGATATATATATATATATATATATATATATATATATATTTATTTGAAGATGAATGTGTGGAAGATGGGTGTATCTATTAGTGATGGAGAATGAAATTTTTGGATTAAAATATCAACAATTTTATTATTTTTGAATATGTTTATGAATTTTAATTATTCATGTGACTATTTATAGTGCTTAATTATAAATATTTTTCAAACACTTTCACAACTCAATGATACCACTATATTTTTTTTAATTTAATAAATATAAAATATTTTTTATTAGAATAAGATATAATTTAGGCTTTCAAATTTCCCATATTGGATTATAAATTCCTAATTTTATTTTTAAATGATTTATTTTACTCATTAAATAAAATTTACTTTATAGAAGAAATGATAAATTATTGAGTCATTTTGATATCATTATAATTTCAATAAACAAATATTATATGGGAAAAATTATTTTTATTAATTAGAAAACCCCTTTTAGAATAATATTAAAAATTCACCATTATATAATTTTGGAATTCATGATTCCAAAAATAATTTCTATTTATAAAAATTATATACTTAATTATGTGATTGTGATATTTAATTTTTCATATAAAAATTGATGTTAATATTAAATAGGTAAAAGGTACTATATTAAAAATACAACTTAAACCTTCATTGAGTCATGTGTTTTGAGAAAACATTATGTGTTATTATAAAAATTGTACTTCCTTATTTTTTGATAATAATTATATTTACATGAAATTAAACAATTATAATGATTAAGTTATTATTCAAGTGGTTATGTTACTATTTTATTTGAACAAATATCCTAGCTGAACTATATAATTAATTCTCTTACCAGAATAGACAATTCTTCTGTAGGTGTACCATGCCCTAGGTCCTGATTGCTAACTAGGATGAACTAGGTAAAACCAGCCTCCCCATTAACCCTATAGTTATAAGGCATTAAATCGAGAAGTGATGAAATTACCTTTGCTAAAACCAACAACGAGTGGGAATAGAACAATAGACCTAATATTTATATCCCTCAAACCTATCCATTGGGCCACCCCCACGGGGAAACATGGTTTTAAATATTCTTTTTTAACCCTAGGAAACTATCTCTTCTCATGGGTTGATCCACCGATCTAGGTAGTTCCAATTCCACTACTATCCCTTGATAGTAATGGGTCTTGAGAGGTTAGCTTGTTCCTTTTACAGGGTGTACATGGAATTAGAGAAACATAATTAAAGTATAGGTTTGAAGTTAAGAGGACTCAAATATGTAATCTTAGGCTTCGACTCCCTAGCCGCTGCCACTCCGCTCCCTCCAATAGGGGAAGATTATTATGCCAATAGTTATATCGGTATTCCTACAGTCCTATTGTGTTCAAAAATTATTTAAATTCCTCTCATTCCTGTAATTTATCATTCATTACAATTACACTCAAGGATATATTATATATATATATATATATAATTTCAATTACATTTTGAATTATTTGTTTTTATTTTACACTATTGTTTACATGAATGATAATTCTCGGAGACCATGATGCACTAGAATTTTAAAATGTAGTTTTTTATTTACGTATGTTTATTTTTTTTACCATTTTAAAATGTATATAGTGTGTTTATAAATAAAATAAATTTATTTATATTGAATAAATATAATAATATTAATTTTTATGAGGTGCTTATATTTTATATTATTCCTTATACATAAATGTGACACACAGATATATTTTAGATAAAATTTTAATTTAGAAAACATGGGGTTTTTATAATTAAAACCCAACAATATTGAATGATAAATACACCCAAAAATTTTAAACTAGATAATTATTTTATGTTTTACATTTTTATAATGAAAGTAAAATTCAAGAAGGGTGTCAATTAATATATTATTCATTCGATATTATAAAAAACGCAACATATAAAATATTAATTTTCAATCAGATTTCGAAGGTATATCGGATGGATAAAATGCTAATGGGTACGCTCTTAGGTGTACTAAGAATAAACTCTAATATGGACATTCAATTATTTGTAGAAGTCATTGATGGGTGTAATGATTTAATGGATTCAGTGCACATCAAACCAAACAGATTCTCACACAAGGGTTTCTTTGTGATCTCTTTTTCGAAGGTATAGGTGAAGTCCCATTATTCTGATATTTGGGTTGTCCTTATGAAATGATTAATCATGTGAAATCCCTCATTCATATTCCATAGAAATACTCTTGAAGATATTGGTTTTGTTATATTTTATATTGGTTTACCAAACTCCGTACATGTGGTTTCCCAATTCTCCTATGAAAATGAATATTATTACTTTTAAATATGAGGATCATGGTCCTTCGATGGTTTCCTCATGACCATTTTCACATGGTCATTGGATTTCATCACCGATTTTGAGCCTTATATAATTCCTATCTTTTCAGGTTTCCATAGTTTTACTCAATATTTTTTAGACAAGATTTCTTTTGTTTGATTACTTATTTAATTGAGAAACCCCTGAAATTAGTCTCCACCACAAAGATTTTATCTATACCTTCCAACATGAGAATTTATGCAGAGAAGGAAATATATCAACCTATACCATCCCATTAAAAATGGAGAATCAGTATTTTTACAATATTTTTTCTTTGAAAATATTCCAGTTTATTATAGATTATGATTTAAAATTGGACATTACGAAAATGGATATAGAAATAGGTATATTTTTCTCATCCCCTCACTCCAAATAATTCAATTTGGGTTGAATAAGGGGTTGGATTTTTTTGTTCTGTGAAAACTAAGGATCTTGTTGATAATGATGTTTACAAGAATCTTGTTAGGCCTTTAATGTCAAAACTCTCCATTGAATCCTTCTCTGAATTTATAGATGTTTTACAACCCACCAAAGAGAAGGACCATGTGTCCACTCTGATTCTGGTGATTATTTACATGATTTTTATGACTATCCTTTTTTAGGATGAATATGATTTCCTAAATTTTTTATTTTATGAAAGGAAAAAATGTTATGGTTGAATAAAATGGATTTATTAATCCAAACCCTAGGAATACTCGGAAATGTAGAGACTATTCTAATCTTAGGAGAATAATTTTTACTCAGTGCTTAGATACCTCTAGGAATAAAAAAGGGATATTATCCAAACCCAGTGGCTTCTAAAGACATGACAGGACACCATAATGATGTAAATGTGGAAGACATAAACAGTGATGAAAATGTAATACCTATGTTGTGGGATACATATCAGTTTTTTGTTGATTTTGGGGGTGATATGATCAAATGAATTGGTGAACAAGATGAAATAATATTCAAAATATATATATGGAATTATTGATAAATATGGAGGATTGACATCAAATAATAATGTAAATGTTCACCAAAATGGACAAGAAACATAAATGGAATCCTAATTTTAACTTTAGTGATATCCCACAATAATAATTATTTTTTGGTTTCACTATTTGAGACTTAATTTATTGGATTTTTTCCAATACGGTGTTTGAATCAATTCAGGATATATCGACCTTGGTAATGATAGTCTTTATTTTTATTTATTTAATATTTTCTTTGACGTTTATCTATGGAGAGTTTTCCTTTTGGGGATATTCCAAACTCAAGACAACACGTGAATCATCATGAATAAGAAGAATTAGATTCTAATGTAATGCTACATTTCCTGAAAGCTTCATCCATGAAATTGAACTATAAATTCTTAGTCTAATAGTTTATATGATTGGATAAAGGATTGTATTTTTCTCTTATCTACTACATTTTATCTAGTTGATGCATCTCTCCACACATGTTGATATAAAAACTGATCCTCCTTTATCTCTACATGGAATATTTTGACTATTCATATGTATTTTTTTTTGTCTGGAGTATGATAAATTTCTACCCTATTTCAAAATATTTATTTATTTAACCTCTTTTTATGTTCATATATGAAGAATATGATGTTGGCTATATTATTTCAGTGAAGGTATTAAATTTATATTTTCACCTCACATTATATTCCAAATCTAGAGTAAACCACTAAAGGATGAAGGATATTTTGTAGGATGGGACATTTGTACTATTGAGATTAAAGGGTCAAGGTCTTATTTTGGGTTACTCCTCTTTCTGATGAGTCTGAAATATAGGGTTATTTGTTAACATACTATAAATAAATACATTGAATTACATGATTTTCCCTTGATTTTTTGTTCAGTTATGGAGTTTTAGTGATGTGGTGTCCTTGAAATTGGAGATTTTACTATCTCATGAACAGTGTCATGATATCAATATAACTCCCATCATGTTTAATGATGTATTTTTTGGTTGTATTTTGGAAATAAATGGCAACATATTCCCTACATTACATGTTAAAAACAAAGACAATTTTTTTGACATCCTCATTTTAGGTCATTAGAGGGTTTATATTATTTTTAAATTGTTGGAATAAATTGAATCCATTGAAATAGATCCTTTAACTTATGCTATAGAATTTAAAATTTTTTCTAGTTCAATTGAATACCATTATGATATGAAAATTACCAAAATATGTAAAATATTGATTTGATGAACTATTTTCAATGGTTGATGGTTCGATTATGGAAGGACTATCAATTCAGAGATCTACTAATACATTAAGAAGGATTATTTTGGAGCTGATCCAAACCAATTTTAATTCACTCATTTGTGTATGCTTGTAAGCCCTTTCATAACCATATTCAATTTCTTATTGATGTAAGTTCATTACACATTGTCTATTCACTATAACACATTTTTTTATTATTATAATTTTAGTGGTATGAGTTTTTTTACCAACTCATCTTTGATTTCATTCAAAAAAAATATTTAAAATATAGCTATATTCTAGTTTAAAAAAAATAAGTATTTTATTATGTATAATATTTATTTAATCAATTATAAATTCACTAAAATAAAAAATTGTTAATTTTTTATAAAATATCATTTTATATTATTTTTTTCCTCAGATGATGAATTATTTTACAGATAATTATTCATAAAAATAAAGTTAAAATAATTTATTATTATTATTTTATACCTTTAAATACAAAAATCTATAATATATATTAACTCACATTATTTTTTAAATAAACATTGAAAATGGCGTTTTTTTCTGATATAGATTAACATAATTTCCTTAGAAAAATATTACCATCACATGAACTAATACCAATGATACCTTGTCTCACGTCATTAACGTAACCATGTTTGTGTCACCCTGTGTTTGAGTTAAATAGAGCTATAGTTTGAGAAAAATATTGGGGGATTAAGTGACACATATTGGATACATTTCCCTCAAATTACATGAAAAATACCAACACAAATATATGAAAACCCCAATAAGTATTTCATTGATCATAAAATCAATTAGACATCAAAATATAAAATAATGGATGAATGAATTATATGAATTAAATAAATAATTCACATCATGATAACAATGATAAACCAGTAAAACATAAATTATATCAATGGGAACAAGGGAAATTTTAAAACCCATAAAACATCAATTTCCTCCAACTAAAATATTCACATATATCTACTTTTAGATGTTCTGTAAACAACAATTCAACAACTGAAGAAAAAACCAATAATAAAATAACAAAAAAAGGGAACATAAGTTCATGTAAGAGGATAAATATTTTTATACTCAACAATATAATTCCATAAAAATTATTTAATCCATATCATCATTAATAAAACATACTATGTTTCAGAATTTTTGTTTATATTAACCTACTAAGGAATGAAATCCCAATACTAGGGTAAGTATCTAGTATTGAGTTATCCATGCCTCACCCAAACAAATATATCACCAACATCATATTCACTTCGAAACATTTACTCATTGGTAACCTTGTATACAAGACAATAAAAAAATGTCACATATTTCCAATAGATCAATATTTATTTGAATGATAAAAAATTTCCCCTATACATTCTAATAATAGTACTCATCATCGATCATTCCCACTCCATTTGACAATCATATCCCTATTAACAACACCTCATGCATCTGAACCTCTATGAACAAGGTGACCCCATCTATTCTATGTTGATCTATTTTCAATTTTAATTACAAATACAAGATTATGACGGTATAATAAGAAGATGGTGGCCCACTACATATTAATATAATGAAATAATAAGATAAATATTTGTGTATATTAATATAATGAAGAATTGAATGGATTAAAATCATGATATATTATTGTATTGGAAAACCAAGAGAGACTAAGATATAATGGAGCATAAAACCCAATGAAAATATATACATGGATTATCCATCAATCTTACACATGATGGAATGAAGATTCCACAAAACAACACCTAAATGAAGGTTGCATGTAAGAGACTCCCTTTGAGAATATGTTTTGTATTTCATCGCAAGATTAAATAAATGAGGGCCTACAAAGTAAATTCACATTATGGGGATGTCATTTAACCATATTTAATATCATTTTAATGAAATGAGATTATTTTTAAGTGTATAAAAATTATATTAATAAAACAAATGTCTACAAGATGCATTGAGGAATTTTGATCACACATCCCTTTGAAAGTTTCTCGGATTTTGTTTCAATACTATACATTTACAATGATGAGAATGAAACATGATACAAATCTAATATGTATAATATTCATGGATCTATATGGGTATGATGAATAAACTGATACTATTTGAAAATTCATTGGGGTGATGTAAACATGAGTGTATATTGATGAAAGTTGGAGTCTATTCTATAAAGGTGGTAGAAAATCTATGACATACCTTGAAAATAACAGATACGGAAAATATAATTTAGAAGGTATATTGAATTTACATATATGATAAACTTGTATCCTTATATGATATATATTGAAATAAAGGGTCTACCAATTATATAGAACTTTTTTAAAAAATGATTAAGGAGTTTTTATTGAAATTGATGAAGTGTACGGACCACATTACATGAAAACAAATGTTATTTAATAAGAATATTGAATTATTATTTCTTGTAATAATGAATAAATAAGGATGTTAAATGAAATATTATTCTTTCTAGAGTATGTAAGTTGGTGTACATAGAGTCAATATGAAAAATTTACATGATTTGGAAGTTATTTGAGAATTTATCCATTATTATATCATATTTTCAACAGTGATAAAAAATATCATTAATTAATAAGTAATGATTTTATGAATAGTTAACAAAAATGATTATATAAATATTCCCTTATGGTATCATTGAGTTTATATAGTTGTTTGGAATTTATTAAAACTCAAAATAACCAGAAAATTTTAAAGTGATAAGAATTTTAGACAAATAGTTTTCCTTTAGGTGTAAGCATTGTAATTCTAGAGTATCATAAAAATTGATATAGATAATAAAAATAAATATATAAATCTTTCCAAAAAATTAAACTTTATAATAAATTATAAATCACCAAAATCATCTTTCTGAGTAAAAAACTATTTTAATATTATTGATCACTCTTTAATGATAATTTTGGATACTATAAAAAATGAAATTTCCAATAGTTATCAAAATATATCAAATTTTATCTATAGAAATGTAAAGACCCGGAAATTTCAAGGAAAATTTTTTGTTAATTTTCTTTGGAATTTTACAAGAGCGGAGTTTCAGACGGCACCTGATTCCGAGGCCCGGAGTGCCCGGAATCATTTTCCGAAGTTTGGCTCGGGTACGTTCAGTGAACGAACGAGCGGGTTTTCCTAACTTTTGATCCGGTGCTCGGAATTGAAATCTGAGGGCACCGTTGAACTCGCAGCGCCGATATTCGCTTAAAGAGACCTTTTCGGGAGTTGCGTTTGTTGCGGGTTGAAAGTTAGTTTTGGGGATTAAAAGATAAGTAAAATAAAATTTTTTGTGTGAATTTTATTTTATTCATGGTAGTTAGACTCTCTCATGGGAAGTTGTTGGTGGGGCCCACAACCACCCAACTTCCCATGTGTGGTTATGAGGGAGATGGGGCCCACATGAGCCCCCACCTTTTCAAATTCCCTAACCCCTCTAAACCCCCTCTTAATTATGTGACTCTCCCCTACTTTAATTCTTGCCAACTTATCTCTTCTTTTAATTTTTGACAACTCTAGAATTAATTAATGTAATGAGTTAATGAGGTGAGTTGTGTGTGGTTATTGAATTTCAACCCTTTGAAATTCAAAGAGGTTGGGTTGTGTGAATAAAATAAGAAAGAGTCTTATTTTATTTTGTTAGAATTTTATCTCCTTGAGAGAGTAGGGAAGTCTTCCTCATCTTCTTCAAACTCAACGAAGAACGCAAAGAACGCCGTTCTTCAACGAAGAACTTCTCCGCCGAAGAACACGGTCCATCCGCGACGCCGTATCCGCGACGCGACGTACTTCTTCTGCGTCATCTCTTCCGCGACGAATGCCATCGACAACGACTCTTCCTCCGACGTCAAAGGAATCGACACCGATATTCCGCGACTACGTCAACGTGCGACTATCGAGGTAGGGGTTCTTGAGTTCGTTGTTTTCTTTTTATTTGACTTTCCTCAAGACATGACGAAGAACGCTCAAGTTCCGACGAAGAACGCCGCTCAGCTCTTCTTCGTCTTCCGTGTCAACGAGAGAGAACACCGCTTCTTCCTCGGACAACCTTCGTCGGCGTATGAGGTTTCGCCAACGACGTGTCTCTTCGGACGCATTCCTTCGTCATCGGATTTGACGAACGGCTACCGCGACGCCCGACCTCCGCGACGTCGTCTTCCGCGGAACGTTGACAATCTTAGAACCTTATACCAAGGTAGGGGTTGTTGTTTATTGTTAACTTATTTTATTCTTGCTCGTGGTTCGCATGACTAACGTGAGGATTGAATATATAAGTGATATTATTTTAACGTGAGGGGACCGGACCGCACGAACACGGCCGAACCCCCTCCATTGTCCTTGTTGAATAGCTTGCGGGTGGATGAATCAAGGTGGCGTGGTGCCGTCGCACCACGCGGATATTCGCCAATCCTTTTTGCGCAACG
The DNA here is from genome assembly GCA_963277665.1 of Viscum album. Taxonomy (NCBI): domain Eukaryota; kingdom Viridiplantae; phylum Streptophyta; class Magnoliopsida; order Santalales; family Viscaceae; genus Viscum; species Viscum album. The sequence goes on along the minus strand of OY728142.1, from coordinate 1,223,992,275 downwards.
CCGTCGCGCCGCGCCATGGAAGAATCATAAAGAACGCGACGCCGTCGCGCCGCGTCGAAGGGAATCCAATGCGCGGCGAAGGGGCGCGGTGCCGTCGCACCGCGCCGGACGACGAACACCGCGTCCGGTTCCGGGCCGCGGCGGGATGAGGAGACCGCGGCCGGTTCCGGGCCGCAGCGGGATATGAAGACCGGCGGCCGGGCCGCCGGCGTCGGAAGACGAAGGCGGGACCGGAATTTCCGGTCCCGTTGGTGAAAACCGGCCGGCCAGCTAGCCGGCCGGATGGCAGAAAACCGGGGGAATAAATCACCCGGCCGGTTCATCAAACCCCCCCCCTCTTAATGAGGGGGCGGTTTCCTTGTGGGGGGCAAAGCCCCCCGTGTCGTCCAGCAGGCCCCCTCATGTGAGGGGGCGGTTTTGTTTTAAAACCAGCGCGGCACGTGCCGCGCCGCCAGGGGGAAAAAACGGGGGAGGGCGGGGGTCTCACCCGCGCGCCGCCTGCGCGCCCAGCGCGCCGCTGCGCCGCCTCAGCGCACCGCCGCGCACCGCCGCGCCGCCTCCGCGTGCCGCCGCGCGCCGCCGTGCGCCCCACGCACCGCCGGCCGAACCGGCCGGGCCGGTTCGGGCCGGGTCGGCCCGGACCCTTCCTTCTCGAACCAGAATCGGTTTTTGGGCCATAACTTGAGCCTCGGACCTCCGAATGACGAACCGTCTGCGGCAACGCTATCCTTGGATCGAGATGGTCGTTTCGGTATATCGCACTCAAGGTTTCGATTCACTTTGAGTTCGGCCGGGTTGGTTCGTTCACGAAACCAACCGGGCCTTCGGAGCGGAAACGCCCATATCTTGAGCTACGGACGTCCGAACGGCGTGCCGTCAATTCTGATAAGTTCCTCTTAGTGAGACGGATCTTTTGGTATACTCCGCCCGAGGTTAGGATGCAAGTGGAGTACGGCCGGGTTGGTTCGTTCATGAAACCAACCGGGCCCTCAGAGCGGAAACGCTCATATCTTGAGTTCCGGACGTCCGATTGACGTGCCGTCAACTTTGATGGAATCCTCTAAGTGGGACAGAACTTTTGACATACTCCGCCCGAGTTTTGGTTACCGTTGAAATATGGCCGGGTTTGGTTCGCTCACGAAACCAACCGAGCCCTCGGGACGAAAAGGCTAATAACTCACAGACCGGGCGTCCGATTGACGCGCCGTCTGTTGCGTTGAGACTCCTTTGACGAAGCGGACGTATGTGGCACTTCTTCGTTGGACTTTGAGATACTTGGAGTATCGACCAGTAGCTCGTGGAGTGGACCCTCCTGGAGACGAGCGGGCGGGGGAGCGCTTGGGTGTAGCGGCGGACCCGTGGTACTTGACAGTGGTGGTGCGCTTGGATGCAGCAGCAGACCCTTGGCGGTGGAGCGCTTGGTTGTAGCGGAGGACCCGCGATACTCTACGGAGTGTGTGTGCTTGTTTACTTTATTAAGGCAATGCCTTCCCTTTTTACTGGGATTTTACGCCTTGGTGCTAGTCGCCAGCCCCTGGCCTATGGAAGGCGGGCTTGGGGTAGTCACGGCACGGGCCCCGAGGGCGGGTCGTGACAAATTGGTATCAGAGGCGGTCGGTTCTACCGCAGACTCTGATCTTTTTTCTATGTGAAGCAATAGTGTTTAGTGTATTGAGTGTGGTTATCAGTCCAGGGAGTCCAGTGTTGGTGCGGCGGCCGACGTATCCGTACACCAGGACCCTGACTTCTGATTTCCGACTTAATGCATGAAAACACTGATTGCGTGTGTGTTTCCCAAAAGGTTTAAAGTCATCTCAAACCAGGTCAGCTCAACAGGTATAAATCGTTGACCATGACACAACAGTTCAGGATGTCACCATGCAGATAGTTAGCTGGAGTTCCGAGAGAGTTCTCGATGATGGCCCACCGAGCAGCGAGACTCCAGTGCAGGGCCCTTTTTCAGTGTTGGCACCTTCGGGTGGTGTACCAGCAGCACCACCACCCGTTAGGCAGCAGATGCCACTAGCTGACGGTGCACGCTAGAAGAGCGCGATGCACGAGTTCCAGCAGTAGAGGCCTCTGAGGATACGAGGCGAGACAGATTTCCCAGGCAGTAGTGGACTGGATGGAGGCGATTGCTAGAGTTCTACGCCTAGCTTTGATACTAGTAGAGCGGATGATGATCTTAGCTCCTGGTGTTTCCAGTGAGTGAACATGAGGTTGGTCCTTATAGTAATGAGGCTTCGGTACGCGAACCGATACCTGGGATAGTACCTACGGGTAGAGCGCCAGCTATGTCACTACCTGTTGGTCAGCAGACACTACCGGAAGTACCGGTAGCAGAGACTCACAGGCTTAGTGCCTTACAAATGTTTTAGCATCAGATATCCCTCAAGTTTCGAGGTGAGCCTGACTCGTAGGCGGCTGAGGACTGGCTTGAGGAGGTGGTTGTGAGTTTTCTGGAGCTAATACAGCTTCGACAGTACGACATGTCGGAAGTAGAGCACTCAACGTGGCTTACCAATCAATCTTGGTACTCGTTGGTTACGTTGTGATCAGTTCTTTAGACTCGAACTTCTGATCGAAGTGTTTCTAAAGGACATCCAAACCATTTCTTTTCCTCTATGCCTTCCTTCCTATGTTAGGATGCTAGAGAGAACCTTTGTGGTTGTGAACGTTAGCAGTGAAAGGCAGGAAACTAGCGCCAGTCTCAGAGACTCGGGCGTGTAAAATGTTTCAGGAGGAGGAAGTGCTAAGGACAGATGAATCTGCAGGGTAGCAGACGTGGAAGCGGAGCTTGGAGAGCAGCATGTGGTGGTGTACATTTCGACATGTTACGACCACCCGACTTAGTAGCCCCCGTCAGGCTCAGGGAGCAGGAGGGCTGGGGAGGAGAATAGCTGCATTGCGGTCAAGGAGTGTGTTCCAGGAGCTCTAAGAATGATTCGGGGTACGAATTATGTCTACTACGAGCTGCCATATCTATAGACATAGGAACCAATCATTCTACCCTTCCACGAATCATGTCCCAGACCTAGAGGTTCCGGGTAAGCCGTAGACTTGACCCTCACGTCTGGAGATACCTTTGGGAGGAGACTTGATAATCACGCTTACGCCGACGGTGTGATTTAACCTCAAGGCGAGAGTTTCAGTTGGA